>OX401925.1:7149166-8595000 GCA_947859195.1 Drymonia ruficornis | reverse complement strand
CAAAAAAGCGTAAGCCCGCCTGATGTTAAGCAGTTACCGTAGCCTATAGATGCTTGTAATACCAAAGGCATCATTGACTTATTATTATTTGATATTCATACCCGAGTGCCTAGTTGGCTTGGTGGCGTAGTTAGAGTCGACTTTCATTGTTGATATATTATTCTTTGGTTTTGTTAAAATGGTTTAGGAACTTAGCAGAGTGTATCATGTACGAATAAGCCTTCGCAAGCAAAACATTTGGTGCGTCCAGATGCCTCGCATGCTTCGTCCAAGCACTCATGTGACATTGCAGCTCATATACGGGCTGGCTCGACCGGCGTAGTACCATCCTCTCTCAGAAGATCGGCGTAAAGTAGATATTACAGCTGCGTTTCGGACGATGGAGAGCCGGAAGACCAAGACCAACATCACCTCTTCTCCTCCCTGTGTTCCACTTCCCTTCAGGTCAGCAACGTGCGAGCGATGCTTTTGGTATTGCAAGCATCGGCTACGGCAAGCATAGGTTACGGCAACTGCTTAACATCAGGCGGGCCGATAGTAACATGAGTCATAGCTAAAAAACAAAATATATCTGACTGGAAACCTTTTGAGGCCAATGTCTCATCCAGTTCTAGTCCCATCACCGACAGATATTTTATCACCCAGCAGTATTTTGATGACCTTGCCCTGACTTTTATTGACCTCGGTCAGTAATTAGCAAATGTGCTGTTGGTTCGAAGGCGGTTTCAGGCTTAATGATGACGTTACTCAATTTTAGTTACCACTTTTCGTTGGAATTGTACCTGGAACAAGATTTTGGTGGAATTAGTTTTTGGTAGAAAAAGGTTAAGACAAAACTAGAGGTGACAATGGTTTTAATTTGTGAGCAAAATGTTAGGCTACGGTACATTTCAAATTCAATCAGTTTATTTCGTTTAGGCCTACGGGCAGGCCTCAGTCACTCTGTGGTTTCGGTCGAACTAGCTCCGATCGGTTCGCGTACAAAGTCTGTACGCAATTCAATATGGCCGCCGCGCTCCTGGCGTGAACACGCGCTATAACGTTTCGCGCGCTTTTGGTTGGTCGCTCGCGTTGGAATTATTATTTTAAAATTAAAAATGACGAGCAAGACGAACTGTGGCGTATATGGCTGTCTAAATAGTTATAGAAACTGCAAATTTACTTTTTTTTCTTTGCCAGCTAATTGTGAAAGGTAATTGAAGCTAATTGAAGTTTTATTTTGTTATTTAGAAGAAGCTCATAGTTCAGTGCAGTAGACGTTATTTACAAGAGGTAGGATCGAATAGTGGAATTGAAGCGAAAATATGTAATTTGGAACAGAATGAAATGACAGTTTTTTACGGTTATACCACGTTATACCTACTAGCATCGATTACGGAATACCTACCTACCTTAATTCCTTTCATAGTTGACGAGATCCATCGTGTTGCCAGTTTTTCTACTTACCTATATTCGTATTAGACACTTACCTAAGTCGATATAAGTAGATACTAGTTGCCGTAGCGTTTTATGAGCACTCGGCCACCGGCGGAAAAAGCGAGTGAGAGAACTATAAATTCAAGGTTAACGGTCATAACTCAATGAGCGACTTGCACTTGCTGTTGCTTGATATTCTACTATGCATCCATGCTATGCTATTGCGTATTGTTCCCATGCTATTGCGTGCTGTTATATGCGCTAATTAATTTACTAAAACATATTAATTTCACCACTCCATGTCCATGCTTCCCTTCAGACTACATTTTTAAATTATTTGTTAGATTTCGCATTTATGCTGCCATTAAATTTAATAACCGCTATTTTAAAGACAAAAAATATCGAAGGCATTACATTAAAGTGCAACAACTGTAATTTTTTAAAATGTATAGTTTTAATTAACATTTAAATACAAAAATGTTGGTACTATTTTATTTTTATTAATTGTGACAACCCTACCGATTGAAGGTTAAGTAGCGTGCAGCAGCGTGCGGCAGCGGGACGGCGAATTACATACACTAACGCGTTGCGTCAAGGCACAATTTAGATTGCGCGCGGTCGGGCGCGGCAAGTTTAGGTAATAATAATAATTTAAAATGTCGGCTTTCTTCAAGATCAAAGGAGTGCAACTTCTGTACTCCTTATCTATTCTGTGCTACGGGGCACTTACAAATTGTCGTTTTTTATTTTATTTTGTCCTACCTCGGGATCGGAAACGCGACGTCGACTGAGAAGATCTAGCAAGAAATTCAGCGGGCTTGTCTTTTCACATTGATTGTTTTTTTTAAATCACCATTTGCTTCTTTAATACCTACAGTGTGTTTTAGTAAATACTTCAATTTTACTTAGTTAAACGGTTCATGAGTGGCGACCACGTACCGGAAGACGCAGCGTGGGTAGGCCTCCACAAGGTGGACCGACGACCTAGTGAAGGTCGCGGGAAACCGCTGGATGCAAGTGGCACAGGACCGGTCGTTGTAGAAAACCTTGGGGAGGTCTATGTCCAACAGTGGACGTCTTTTGGCTGAAGTGATGATGATGTTGAATCGGTCCACAGTTCTTCGTGATACATTCATTAGCTACGTCCAGATGTGTCACATGCCGCGCGAGGCAAATTGCCTCACGAAGTTTGACTTGCCTCGCGCGAGGCAAATGCGCGTCCTGCCTCACCTGAGCGCTGTCATTTGCCTCGCCTAGTTTGGCATAGTCACCAGACAGAACGATGTCAAACATGTCAAACTGATTGCTCGGCTATACCTTTCTCTGTCTAGTGTCAGTTGCCTCGCCATTTGCCTCGCGCGGCATGCGACTGAGGCAAATGTCGTGCTTCGCGAGGCATGTGGGTGAGCAGCCTCGCGCGGCATGTGTATGTTGTAGACACGTCTATTAGCAAAGGTCGAGTTCAAAAGCTTATTGCAACGAAAACACGATCTGACGAGCCTGCTGGCCTACTCCGAAATACGAACCTAACGTTTCGGCTGACGGATTGTCGTGATTTGACATTTCTTCTTTCTTTTTTCTCTACGATTTGACATTGTTTTGATCGTAAATCAAATCCGTACTTCGGACGATCCGTCAGCGACGTATTTCGGAGTAACCCCGCTGGGGGGTCAAATGAAATGAATGAATGAAATGTCAAATCACGACAATCCGTCAGCCGAAACGTTAGGTTCGTATTTCGGAGTAGGCCAGCAGTATAATCACATTGAGGTTTTCCTTGTAATGTCACAACAGTTCGGATGGAAGGCGAGGTGAGTCGGTTTCCAATGACACATTTGCATCATAATTGTAATGCACTTAAACCAATTGTGCGTGTATCTAATTGAACATCATCCACTTCAAAATGATTAAGTATTTTTTTAACATTGACTTATTTTTGTATTTTTCTTTATCACTAACATTTTTTATTTAGATTTCAGCCGACTAATTTTACAAAATTACAACAAATAATTTTAATGGAGTTCAAAAAGTTTCTCATTTCCCTGTGTAATCTCTTAATAACGAGGAACTATTATTAATAGAAAACAAAATGTATTATTATTATTTTTATTTATGAGTTTCTAGTCGGTGGAGTAATCTCCAGGCCTCTAGATTTTCATCAAAAGAAACGAAAAATATATTTAACCAAAATATCTAAATAGACGATCAATAAACCCTCTACCCTATAATTCAGCTGAAAACAATCGTAACGACACTCGAAGCGAATATTGTGAACAATAAGAAATGTTTCACGAAAAACTCTAAACGGAACGGCCGTAACGAGACGAAATGGAAACAAATGGTGGGGAAGCGTGAAATAATTAGTTTTTGTTCGGTAAAAAATACGGAAAAGCACGATATTTCTTATCTTAGTGAGTTCCGTACTAAATATCGCGAGACAACACACCAATCAGTCGTGGCAGACTTCGGCGAAGATGACGCGACGATTTGAACACCTTTGCGGGTAAACATGGCCACTACAAGCCCAGCATAGGAACCTGTGGAGACAGTAAGGGGACGCCTTTGTCCAGCAGTGGGAAACTTAATACGCTATAAAAAAATAAAATCTTACAAAATTCTCAAACCAAGCAATGCTTGTACTGTCTGCCGTACAACGGACGGAATCCCACACCAGGGGCCCTACCACCACCTCTTATAGCAGTATTGTTTTAACGTTTCAGCGACTTTTTGTGCAATGACGTTTCTTATTGTCATGACAATAAGGTTCGTCATTGCACAAAAACTCGCTGCAACGTTAAAACGATCCTATAATTGAATCGCGATTGGGTCGTGGTAAGCCCCCAGGACAAATAACAAAAAGGCCGTTGCAGGAATCGAACCCGCGACCACCCGATGCAGTGAGCTGAGTGGTCTACGTTAGAACTGCACTGCACTGCGCCAAATGGTTGTAAACTTGATGTTGGTACTTTTTTGACTATCGCAAAATACACCAGATTCTATGTTCCTGAACTAAATGCCTGGTATTATAATTTAGTTTAGTTATACTAGTTCTCAACGATATATCTCGTTCGTAAATGTCGAAAGAACGAACTAACCGTTTTATAAACATTCCACAAAAGTATTTAATCACCCTCAGACGTATATTAAGGCAGAAAATAATATTTAAGTGTTTCCTTTTAATTGATCATGGAACCCTAAAAACGGATCGCGAACCGTTGAAGAGGGCTCGCGAATAAGGGTCTATCTGGATAATGTTCTTACACCAATAAAAAATAAAATGCTTCGTGAAAATACAAATAGTCTGCTTTCGAGAATAAATACTAAGCAAAAGAATATTACGATTGTCGCGCTATTTCAGCGTATTATCTCACGAAGTTTGACTTGCCTCGCGCGCGGAAAATGCGCGTCCTGCCCATGGACCAGTTACTAAGGGGACTGGCCCTAAGCAAGTCGGCCGAGTGGTCGGCCTAGTACTAACATCGACATAAAACGAAGCGAGTAGTTCAACTATTTACCGGTAAATAGTATAATGAAAATGAAAAAACAATGACCACGTTTTGTTTCATACAAATATCTAATAAGGGCACCTCTTTCTTTAGTCTTTACTCTGTGGTCCTGCCTCACCTAAGCGCTGTCATTTGCCTCGCCTAGTTTGGCATAGTCGTGAGACAGAACCATGTCAAACGTGTCAAACTGATTGCTAGGGTATACCCTTCTCTGTCTAGAGTTTATGTTGCCTCGCCATTTGCCTCGCGCGGCATGCGACTGAGGCAAACGTGCTTCGCGAGGCATGTGGGTGAGCAGCAACGCGCGGCATGTGCATGTTGTAGACACGCCTAGTGACGTAATGCACATAAGTAAGTGAAGTGACAGCCGACGTCATCCGTCTAATCAAGTGACATCTAGTGAACAGATTTTTTTGCTCTCTTGCGACATTGACTCCGATCGGACCTCCGAAGTAATAGGTTCCGCGTACACTCGGTCAAGTGACAATGACAAGGCCACGGTAACGAGGGCGCGAGAGTGAGAGTGGCCGAGCGAGGCCGCGCGGGAAAGCAAGCGAGGCCGCACCGAGGCGACGGAACTAGCTGGGATATTTTGATCTTTATACATTGGTGTATTATTTTAGAAGATACGGTATCTTCTGCCATCCTTCATCCATCCTTCTAACATCGCAATCACTAACATCTATAATTACCGACATATTTATCATCATCTGCCTTACCTTTTCCCATTATCTGGGGTCGGCGCAGTATGCCTTAAGCTCTCTGCCCACTACACAGTATCATACTATGACCGTGCTATGAACGTGTCAGGCAAAAAAATATTATCTGTATTAAAAAGTATGAGACCATGCCCACTAGCCCGTTCCGTTACCGACCAGCACCGTAGCGTGCCATGCACGGAGCGGCAAGTATTGTCGGCGAGAATATTTTGCCGGTGGCGATACGCTCTGTGCATGACATTAAAGCCGATACATACGACTTTGATACGTAATTGATACGCTCTAGTGGGCATAGTAGAGCGTATCGTGTTGCTTGTCGTGTCTGATATGTTCATAGCACGGTCATGGTATGATACGTTGTAGTGGGTAGAGTCCTTTATTCTTCCATTCGTCGCGCTTTGCTGTCATCTTTGCGCTTTGTTTTCTTGGGTCTTCCTCTCGCTTTACTTCCGCCGACTTTACCAAGCATTGTAGGATATTTCGGAAAACTACAACCGCCATTGGACGTGGTTCGATGAGCGCGATGCGATAAGAAAATTTAAAATAGTTTCTAAGAGTTTTAATTTTTCGACTAAAAACTGCTATTCGGAGGCCGAAAAACTCAAAAAGTAATTTCGATATTTCTGAAAACTACAACCGCCATTGGACGTGGTTTGATGTGGGCGATGTGATAAGCACATTTAAAATAGTTTCTAAGTGTTTTAATTGCTCGACCAAAAACTGCTATTCGGAGGCCGAAAAACTCAAAAAGTCATTTCGATGAAAAGCCTAGTGATTGCAATGTTAGGAGGTACCAAATCTGCTAAAATAATACATCAATGGGTCACTCAAAAGGAATCACACACCTTACCGCTCCCCTTCCTTCTGCTTACCTTGCTGCTTGCTGCTATCCCTCGGGATTAGGTAATAGTCAGTTCCTGTATACACGGCGACAAGGTTCACTACCTGTCACGTTGGGTTCTGACTATCTGGTGAAACGTGGGCTTTGAGTTGGTTAATACCTGCAATGTGGTGGTGTATGGCCACTCACGCCTCTGACTACCCCCGAATGGGGATAAAAGTCGTGACGTAAACAATTTTTTTTTATACCTTACTGCTCGCCTCACTAATCGTACAAGTGTGAGGTTCCGTACATCAGCGCCTATAACCCTTTATGTGAGGTGTTATAAAATTACCGTACCGGCTCTAGGAACGGCCGTTAACCCTAAAACGCGGCGCTTTAAAACAAGCGCATTACGATAAAGTGGGACGTTAATTATTGTTACTTTACAGGTTAAGTCTGGTTTAATTTGTTGTTATGGGTTCAGCTTTTACGTGTGATGTTATAAATAAGTCGCTTCATGTATTTTACCATGGAGCACTCTGCACTTTAGGTTCGTAGCTAAAGTAGTGTAATCGGGCGGGTCTTAATTCGACTAGTTATTTGAAGTGTAAACTATTTTAGCGGCGTTGTGCACTTTTCTTGAGATAAGTAAAATACAGATACAGAAAGACTGATTCGTACGTAGTCTCATAAAAATAAATGTATTCATTCTTCAATAATTGATACAACATCGAATTTTAATCTTGTCCCAGTTTCCGTGCCGGTAAGTGTATGTTAAACTCGCGACAGGGTCACGTGTCCTGATCGAAAAATTCGACAGATTGCGCAGGGCGCTTGCGCGAATGTTCGTGTGTGTTTGTGTTACAGCGTGCCACGCGCATTCATGGATGGTGACTGCTGATGGCTCGACCGTCTATGTAATGACCAGATCGTGGGAAAAAGTTACCCCCACTTTACGTACCTTTTTATACTGAAGAGACCCCCTCTCGGTTCTCGCGGCAAGACTTCTAGGCGAGACTTCTCGCGTGAGTCTGTAGCCGGCATAAGACCGAGATCTCGGTCAGACCAGTGTAGAAACCGGTAGAGATAGGGTACATAGTGATAAAGGAGATAGAGTAACACCTACCCTCGATAGTTCAACCCTCCAACGGCTAAATACGATCGCATAAAAACAAACGACCCCAGCTATGTCCCACATTAGGGGCTATTAGGGGTCAATAGGGACTATTTAGTGGGACGGACGTGCAATCCCGCGGTTATGTCTTCATTAACATGTACTACCGGCACTTGTGAAATTGATGTAGGACATTGTATCCTTGTTAATGTGTTGTAAGGGTTAGGTAAACGTGTTGTAATGTGTAATTCTGTGTAAGACTAGATATCTCAAGGATTTCATTAAACAAAATTTTCATCCTTTTCATAAACAGGTCTTAAGGTTGGCACTCACCTGTCAACTCGGCATCCGACCAGCACCGCCTCGCCGCTCGGCGTCCACTCGTTGTCGACAGGTGGTCCGTGGGCGGACGCTGCTTTTACACCATAAACGTCACGTGATCAACCAGTGAACCGCGCGTGATCAACGAGTGATCGCGGCGTGGTCAGCGCGTGGTCCACTTACTTCCGGTTCAGTTAGTGGACGTCGATCGACGAGGCAGTGCTGGTCGGGTGCCGAGTTGATAGATGAGTGCCAACCTTTATTGTGTTGTACCAAATAAAAGCTTTCTTTAGTTCATGAATAAATCATAAGAGAAAATTTGTTTTTCACAATTGTACGTAATATTTATTGGCGTTACTTTGCGGGATACCATTAGGCAATCTTGCGGTGGGTCCTTCTGCCTAATTATTTATTAAATAATAGCTAGCTAGAAGAAGTGATAGCTTTTATCTTTTTATACAACTAAAGTGGTAAACAAGCGTACGCCCCACCTGATGTTAAGTAGCTACTGTAGCCTATAGATGTTTGCAATACCAAAGGCATCTTACGCACGCTGCTGACCTGAAGGGGAGTGGTACAAAGGGAGGGGTGTTGAGCTTCCGGCTCTCTCACTCATCGTACGAAACGCGGCTGTAATAGCTACTTTACGCCAATCTTCTGTGAGAGGGTGGTACTACCCAAGTCGAGCCAGCCCGTATGGCTACAGCTTGGCTCTACCACTTGCTCTGGTATATACTGGGTGAAATCGAAATCGTGGGCAGTATTTTAAACGGTGATTCTACACATGATTCAGAATATTTAGGGAATAATAATCAACAGATCAATTGATAAAAATGTATTACCCAGGTAAGGTATAACAGTTAAATGGTTTGTTTACTTGCTTACCCGAGCATTATTTTTTTATCAATAGATTTTTTTATTTGTTTTCCCAAAATATTCTGAAGCATGTGTTGAGTCATATTTTAAAATATTGCCCACGATTTCGATTTCACCTTTTATGATTAAGGTCAGAATATTCGACCTTAAAGGTCAACGCTCACCTAACGCCTCCGCACCCGACCAGCACCGCCTCGCCGCTCGGCGTCCACTCGTTGTCGCCTGGTGGTCCGCGGGCGGACGCTGTTTTTACACCATAAACGTCACGTGATCGCCCAGTGGACCGCGCGTGGTCAACGAGTGAACGCCGCGCGGTCAGCGCGTGGTCCACTTATTTCCGGTTCAGTTAGTGGACGCTGAGCGGCGAGGCG
Organism: Drymonia ruficornis; assembly: GCA_947859195.1. Lineage (NCBI taxonomy): Eukaryota > Metazoa > Arthropoda > Insecta > Lepidoptera > Notodontidae > Drymonia > Drymonia ruficornis. The sequence continues at coordinate 8,585,854 of OX401925.1, read as the reverse complement.
GTGCTGGTCGGGTGCGGAGGCGTTAGATGAGCGTTGACCTTAAGTATACAACCAAAACACTGTAATTTACGTATAACGTCTCGATTTACGGATTTCAATTAGTACGCCGCAGAATGTCTAACATTTCCCTAATTCAATGGAAGCCCCAACTCAGAAGTGGGACTATATCTCAGCAAATATTAAATACAAACTTACTACATTATCGTCACCCCGAGCTCGTTATTAAACTGTGTAGGTAGGCGTGTTTGTATGGAGAGGATACCTACACTACTATACTATTCTGTAATCTTACTAGTAATTAGGAGGTTTGTTTGTTCGTATGATTCATTGAGCGTGACGCAAAAACGGATAAAGGGTTGTGTATACAGGCTGCCTGGTTAAACACTTTACATATTGAAGGACATGATAGTTTATGGTAACATGAAACGATTAAAAAAATAAAATTAAGAAAATACCAATGAACTACAGAAAAAACCTTCATGAAATTAATGTGCTAAAACTCGGAAATTGTGGACACCGCTATCGCTAGTACGCGTGTTCTGCGCGAACGGAGTTAATGACACTTGATAGGTACGTCAAATCAAGGAGGTATGATCCTGACCACGCTTATTATTTTGAGTGGATAATTAAAGATAAATTAGGCAAATATTAGGCACCTATTTTTTACATAATTAGAACGAGAATCGAGTACTGAGCACTCTATATCAATATGTAAAGTGTTCAACCAGTCAGCCTGTATAGTGAGGTGGCATACAAATGTACGTCCCCCCTGGTGTTAAGTTCAAATTCAAATAGTTTATTTCGTTTAGACGATTCGAACGACATCGTCGTCCGCCCGCCACACGTGACGTCACATTTGACAGGTTCCTAGTTGGCTTGGTAGAGTAGTATATTCAAATTATCCTTTTGCAAATAAGAGGCAGTGCCGTGCCGTATTATTTTCATATAGTCCTATTTGATTCTCAGACGTTTCTGACTGTTTAGAAAATCTAAACCGACAACAAAAAAAAGAGGTGATTTTATTTTAGCTAAACAATTATAGAGAGGGACCCACCACTCACCCTCGGAATTGTCAACCTCCAATATTATAAACCAAATGAATTGATCGATAATAGAAGAAGCCAACAAGACCTAACTCCCTGTCAGTCGAGAGTATGTCTGTCATGAGTCATGGACCCTAACTATTAGCAATTCTCCGCAGACAAACACAGATTTTAGCAGATTCTAGCTGTTAAAAGACAGGCAAAGTCACAAGCGAGTGTATGTATTGAATTAAAACTTGGTACATTATCGTCAGCTAAACTGAAACTATGAATAGTAGTCATATCAAGCCTCTCAACAATAGTTTATATAAACTTAGTTAAGTTTGGACTTACCCATCTCCACGACGTTACATGGAAGTTTCGCGTTCGAAATTATGGCTCGCGAAAAGTAATTAAATAGTTATATTATGTAGAGTATGGAAACTACAAGACGTGATTAAACCGCTGTTGGTTTCTTGTTTTGTGTCAAGGTGGTAGAGTGGTGCAACCGGCCGGGTAATACCACCCTCTCACAGAAGATCGGCGCCAAGTGGCTATATTTGCTGCATTTCGTACGATGACTGAGAGAGATGGAAGCTCAACCCCCACGCTCCGTTCTGCTCTCTCTGTCTTGCTCTCCTTGAGATTGGCAACGTGCGAGCGATGCCTTTGGCATTGCAAGCATCTATAGGCTATGGTAACTGTAACATCAGGCGGGCTGTACGCTTCTTTGTCATCTTAGTATAATAAAAAAACTTCCACGTTGCTGATTGTTTCCAAAATTTGTCTCTGGCGTGAATCGAATCCGTAACCACGCGATGCAGTGAGCTAAGCGGCATAGAACCACTGCGCCATGCGGTCGTTTACCTTAAATCTGAGAACGGTTAACTAATTAAAATTAAGTACCGATTAAGTAAGCAGATATCATCCTCGATTATTAGTTATAACGACTTAAGCGACGATACTCGAAACTCATCACGATGGTATCACGGCACCACCGGATGGTGCTGAGTTACTGCGCTCCCCCCACTTCCTCCATACGGCTAATAGTTTCAAGATAACGCTACAATCTTGCCTTTATTAGGTTCTATGTTTTAGAATAACTATGTAATTCGTTAGAGTAGATAGGTTCTAGAACAGATTCTATTCTAAGATGTATTCAACATTCCCCGCACTTATTGCGGCAACATGCAACATGGAATGCAAGGTAACTACCCGTCATCAACTTAGTCACGCGCCACCCAGGGTCGAGGCAGCACGGCAGAACGCGCGCGTGTCAATGATACAGGACAGGAATTAAAAAAAACTAGTGGTCGTTATTCGACCATAAGTCATTTAAATTTTAAGTTTATGTGATTATTTTATAAAAGAGCTTATTACACTTGGCTAAATTTAGAAGCCTTAATTCAGAAGCTTCTAAATATTTAAACCATTCTAGCTTCTGAATAGCTTGCTGAATGCGATTACACTTGCCTAAATTCAGTAACGACTAAATTAAGTAGCCTAAATTTAGTTAAGTGTAATAACCCCTTTTCATAAATAAAATTAATGGCCTTTAAAAAAAACGGTGTCAAAATACTAAAAAGCATAATACACAATCTACGTCAATATATATGTGTGTGTATGTGAAACGAATTTAGTGTGTGTAATGTTTTCTTTTATTAATTTAGTGCATTTCTAATGCACTTTACATAAAAATATTAGGTTCGTGTGCACTCCTTCTCGATGTAAACTTTAACTATGCCAAATTTCATACACTTCGTCCGCGTCGTTTTCGAAAAAAGGAGTCAATTATTTTTGCTGCACGTATTAATATTATGATGAGTACATAGCAGGGATCTGTTTGGCGATCAAAGCAGAAATACTCCAATTTCTGACCGGCCGATAATCAATCGTTTATTGCCTTAGTAAACTAAGTCCTTAACAGGTGATAAGTTTAGTGACACTCCAGTGAGTCAGTCACAATGATCTGACACCTCACCACATGTCCCCCTCCATCCAAATACCGCGGAGAGTTACCACGAGTCCTCGAAGACGCTAACTTCATTACCCTCCCCGTGTCATTAGTTTAACTAACCCTGTTGGAACTTCGAACTCATATCTTGACTTAACGATGGGTTCCGACATGGACCAATTACTAAGGGGACTGGCCCTAAGCAACTCGGCCGAGTGGTCGGCCTAGTACTAACATCGACATAAAACGAAGCGAGTAGTTCAACTATTTACCGGTAGATAGAACAATGAAAATGAAAAAACAATGACCACGTTTTTTTCATACATATATCTAATAAGGGCACCTCTGTCTTTAGTCTTTACTCTGTGGAACTACCACAATTTCTGACCGGCCGATAATCAATCGTTTATTGCCTTAGTAAACTCAGTCCTTAACAGGTGATAAGTTTAGAAGTGACTCTCCAGTGAGTCAGTCACAATGATCTGACACCTCACCACATGTCCCCCTCCATCCAAATACCGCGGGGAGTTACCACGAGTCCTCGAAGACGCTAACTTCATTACCCTCCCCGTGTCATTAGTTTAACTAACCCTGTTGGAACTTCGAACTCATATCTTGACTTAACGATGGGTTCCGACATGGACCAATTACTAAGGGGACTGGCCCTAAGCAACTCGGCCGAGTGGTCGGCCTAGTACTAACATCGACACAAAACGAAGCGAGTAGTTCAACTATTTACCGGTAGATAGAACAATGAAAATGAAAAACAATGACCACGTTTTTTTTCATACATATATCTAATAAGGGCACCTCTGTCTTTAGTATTTACTCTGTGGGTTCCGAGAATAATGAATAGTCTTCTTCAGTACCTATGGTCACGTTATGTACATACTGTGTATTGATAACGTCATCAGCTCAAGTATTTTGGCGGTTTCCACTGCGTGGGTGTTCTTGGGAAAACGCTGGTAACGTATTATAAACTTTTTTCAAATATTTTTTGGAGATAGGAGAATATCTGCTGTGTTTTTGTCTGAGGGCCTGGACTTTACAAAATGGATGGGATTTCCTTTATCATGATAATAAATAAGAATAGGCACAGAAAAGTATTAAAGAAACTATTCATCACAAACCATTGATGTATTTTAGCAGATATAGACTACCTAACATTGCAATTACTAAGCTTTGTGCTCATATCTGTTATCGCACTCGCAATTCGACAGTCAACTGAAAGGCATTTTAATGCGTATTATTGACCAGACGATGAGCCGTATTGGCAATACTGACATGTTTTCAACATTATTTACCGCAAGCGACTGAGTAGTGATATGTCCATGGACTCCATTTAGACTAGGACATACTATTTTGGACTATCTCATGTCTCCCTCATTCTTGGTATTAGTGTCAAACAATTTTTTATCAAAATAGTAAGTAATTTTGCCTTTCATTACCATCACATCAAGGTAATTACCAGGCATTAGACTTTAATAGCGTGTGAAATGAGTTCAGGAGTTGCTATACATATGAGGTTAAGGTCGTTTCATACTGGCGAATTGAAATTTAATAGGTAGGTACGGTCGAAAAAACTGAATCACGACCGAACTACACGATATTTCGTTTGAAATTGTCACTTTAAATAAATGTATTATACAGGGCGCAGATTTTGCTATGTTGTACATAAATACAATTTAAGAAACACGTAGTTTTTGGTAATGTGTTTTAAAAATACGCTAGTATTTTTATGGTCATCCGCCGACTTATCAGCTGTTTGCGCGCTCAACACGACGCGGCGAGGTTACTGACCACTTATTTTATTAATTTCGTTTGGATGCGAATTTTCAGTAGGCTATAGAAATCTGCGTACTGGTTAGAACATTGTTCTGTAACGTTAGTTACAGTAAGCATGTATAATAAATTTGACCATAATAATATGGTATCATCGATATTTTTACAGATTATTTGCTAGTTTAATTACTATCGATTTATTTAGTTTCAATTGTTACTATAATTTAGAGATCTTCATCATAATTAGGAGGCACTAAACATCATCGCTAACCGCGAGTTAGCGTGTTTCAGCGTACGCCTGTCTGAAACAAGCTTTACAACTAATGATTTACACGGCGACGGTAATGAAGTCGGCGGCTTTGAGATGTTTCGGTAATTACCGTGTAAGTGCTCGCGTTAACTTAATTGATACCATCTATTAAAAGCAAGAGGTATGTGCGATTTGTTTTGCATCAAAATGTTACGCGAAATTCTTAAAACGTTACCTTTGGATGTCTTTGTATGTTTGGTTACGAACGGGGAAAAGGTTTGCTAATGTCGTAGGGCCTCTACTCTTGTACAAACGTAAAAGAAATTTCGGACGAATTTTCCCGTATTTCCTATTACGTTTCTCATTCATTCCGACATTTCTTACGAACGAAAATTGTTTGACGACTTCGTCGTCGTCGAATCTAAACGTCAAACAATTTTTGTTCGTAAGAAAAGTCGGAATGAAGGAGAAACGTAGTAGGAAATACGCGAAATTTCGTCCGAAATTTCGTTTTTGTTTGTAAAAGAGTAGGCCCTCAGGTACGGTCAGCAACGAAAGTCGCTGAACATTCTCAGTTTTTCAAATAGCTTGCACACTTTTGTTTTGCATCAAATCCATAATTTTTTTTTATCGAAACAAAATGTAGACATGTTGCTAATGTTTGGTTTTATAAAGGTTTACCAACGTTTGTAGAATAAAGAGTATAACCGATTTGAAAAATTCAGAATGTTCAGCGACTTTCGTTGCTGACTACATAGTTTGAAGAACCGATGGCCGTTGGGGCAGAGAGATTCTGGAGTTGCGACCGCGAGCCGGAAGAAGTGTACCTTAAGAGGAGGGTTCGAAATTTGGTTGATTTTCTATTCTACTTTTTCTTTAAGTAAGTATGTGGACTAGGAATCTTATATTTAGATGTATGATTTTTGACTATATTATCTTGAGTATCTTTAAATCCAAATCACGATTTGATGAAATTTTCTCGATAAAAAAAAATTATGAAATGAGCTCTAATTATTTACAATTTTCCTTGCTACCACGATGTTTTTACGATTTAGATCACGAAATTATTTCTAAAACATAGCAAATAATGATATCTAAACTACCCTTCAACCATATTTTAATTCATGAAGTAGTTTTTTTTTAATTCAAGTAAATGTGGTTTGGCGCTTACGTTGTTTATTTCCGAGCGCGCGCACAATATCGCCATCTCACATTTTAAGTACTTGAACTAACCATGTCTCTCTCTAACTTTGTATTGTCAGTGTCCGCTCGGACTTGTTCGACGTCGGACCTGTGAAGGATTTTTTTAAAAATATTACGAAAAAATATTACGGTCGTGCCACATTACAGGTACAGTACAGTATTTACAGTCCGCCGACGCCTATGATAAATAAATAAATATCCTTGGAAATTCTTTTACACGTGACTACCTGATCCCAAACTAAGCAGAGCTTGTACTATGGAAACCAGATAACTGATATTACTACATATACTACTTTTTGTTTGTAAATACAAACTAAATATACACTTAATTACACCTAGACTCGGGACATGCGGACATGTTCATGCACACAAATGCATGTCCTGGGCAGGAATCGTACCTACGACCTGCACTGCAGCGTGATTTTCGTTTGCTTTTCCTTGTCTTGTGTAATTTCTTTTCATCTCTTGTCATTTTGTGTCATCTCTTGTCATTTTGTGTCATCTCTTGTCATTTCATAGTTATTCGTGTCATTTCTGTAAAAACTCCCTATTTCGCTTACTGTTATATACTTGCAGCATGGTCTTGGGCCGACAGTGGGAATACATTGCTTGTCAAAACAATGGAGTCGCTTTATTGCGTTTGTTGTAGGTATGGATGGGCAAGTAATAAATATATCATACATCAATAAATTATCGTAAAAAATAACATTACAGATATGGATAGGAAAATGTTTGTCCGTCCTATTCAATCTATTATATTATAAACGAAAGTAACTCTGTCTGTTACCTTTTCACGGCTAAACCGCTGAACCAATGTTGATGAATTTTGGTATGGAGATAGACTGGGTCTTGGCGGAGAACATAGGCTACTTTTTAGGGTTCCAAAGGGTGCTAACGGGACCCTATTACTAGGCCTACGCTGTCCGTCTGCCTGTCTGTCCGTCTGTCAGCGCGGGCTGTATCTCACGAACCGTAACAGGTAGAGAGTTGAAATTTTCACTGAATGTGTATTTCTGTTGCCGGTGCAGAACAAATACTAAAAATATAATAACATTTAAAAATAAATATCAAGTCTCAAACTTGATATTTTTGATGTGTTTATTCTACGGTGGTACGGAACCCTTTATGTGCGAGTCCGACGCCTTCAGATCTTATGAATGTTTTCTTGAAATAAATATAGTGTATTTTAAGTAATTAACTGGCCAACCCTGAGGTCCTACCTACCATGTTAGGATCTTTTTCGTTCTAGCGGGTGTAAACCGTGATTTAACGAGTTAATGTGATAATTTTTGTATTTAAATTATTCAATTCAATGTATTTGTTTCAGACATAGTCCAATATTGATTATTAAAATTATTATAATTTCACAATAAATATAAAACAATAAATAAAAGTAAAATTAAATAAGAAAAAATAAAAAAATATTTTTTATTTTTCATGTTTTATCATTAAAATACAATATAATATAACATAAATTAAAATAAAATACAATAAAATAAAAACCTACCCCTAATTAAACAAATACCGTCCGCGTGGGATACTGGCTGCATGTCCTCCCTGTATTCAAGCTGTTCCTGTTGTCAAGCGAATTTTTTGAGCAAGGAAAGAGCCAGCCCTCTTGTCACCTGTGGCGGTAACCAGTCTAAGGGTGATTTTGATAGATAAAAAAATAAAGATAAAAAGATAAACAATAAATAAATGCATGGTTAAATCAATAAAATTAATAAAAACTGAAAATTAAATTAAAAAATAAATTAAATATGGTAAAAATAAATATTATGACACCGCTGATGACTTCATGATCGGCATCGAAGTTAAGTACCAAAGTATTCCTTTGCCTACGAAACATGAAAAAGATACTCATATCCGGCAGTCAGTCACTGACACAGAGTATGTACATTTTTACCCGACTACGGTGGGCGGAGGGTTATGATTTTGACCGATATGTATGTATGTTCATCTGCTCCCGTATAACGTCCAAACTATTTTTATCATAATAATTTGACTAATGAGATATCGTTGGACGCGTCTGGATCGTCCGCTGGTTATAGGCTATTATACGATCGAAATATTGTTATACGTATCTATCAGCATATTGTAGGTATCGTTTGTCTTCTTTTGACTTACTTTGTCTTCAGCAATAAAAACAACATAGAAATTAAATTATTTTTTTCAAATACACTCGACATAAAAATCCCATATAAAACGAAAAAAATATATTTGAATATTTTCATCCATTTCATCTATTTTAAAAGGTGCACTGGGACATATTATTTTAATTGTACGAATTAAACAATATTGTTCCTTCAAAAAATAACTATACTATAGTCTACTCCATAGCTGTTCTGTCCTAGCTAAGCGAGAGGGATATATCCTTCGGCAGCTCACGCGACGCTAGCCACACCCCGAAACTAAAATTCATTTTTTTCTTGTATCGTCTTAAAACAGAGAGCTGCTTACTTTAGCCACGTTATGTTTTTATTCGACTAATGTGGGAACAAGGTTAAGTCCCGCCTAATGTTCAGCAGTGACCGTAACACAGATGCTTGCAATACCAAAGGTATTTTTCACACGTTGCCGCCCTAAAGGGGAGTGGGACAAAGGGAGGGGAAGGTGTGTTTTTCGTTCTCTCACTCATCGTACGAACCGCAGCTGTAATAGCTACTTTACGCCGATCTTTCGTGAGAGGGTGGTACTAAACCAGTCGAGCCAGCCCGTATATGACCGCCAATATAACCTTTCTACGCAATCACTGATCGGTAAACGATCGGAGGTTAAGCAACGCTCGGCAAGGTCAGTCAGTGATGGGTGACCATTTAGTGGCATTTGAACTGAGCGTCTCCGTGCTTCGGAGGGCACGTTAAAAGTCGGTCCCGGTTGTTGTCATCTAGGCAGCAGTCGTTAAGCCGTGTCAGAGGCCTTCGGACGGTTTGACAAACTCTGACACCAGGTTGGCCACTAACCATACGATAAGAAGAAGACCACTCTGTATAGTAAGTTCTAGTCAACACAGTAAAATTTTACACAAGCATTTTACTGAATAACGCCACTCAAACCCAACACAATATTTCATCGCCAAAACTAAATAAAAACGTTGGAAATTTCTCAAAGTTAAAATTCTCAAATGTCCGGAGTGTTGTGAACATTTGTCAAGAATTCCCGGGACACAGGCCGCTGAAGTTCCGGCGGCCGCAATGAAAACTTAAACGATGCGACCGACGGCGACGCGGCGACGGTGGCGCAGCGTGGACGCGATACTCTAGCGACTTGGAGAACGGTGACCATGACACTGGAATTACTAGGACTAGTCTTGTAATAAAGTCCTCTGTGGAGAGTTAAGAGTGGAATATACATAAGCTTAAAGCTAAGATAGTTCAACAATCCAACCCTTTTTGGCATGAGTCCCCCCTTTTACCTCCCGCTGTCTCACTCCCCTTCAAGTTGGTAACGTGTGATCGATGACTTTGGTATTGCAAGCATCTAGGCTTAGGTAACTGCTTAACATCAGTCATTTAAAAAAACCTTATAAGCCACAATAGGTGCGTCTAAAAGAGGCGAGCACGTGCGTGCAATGATTGTATGATATTAACGGCCGAATACTCGTACGCGACTTAAATTTGAGAGCTGCTTTACTTTGACGTTCCATACAAAAAATGACAGTTAACGACTTATCAAACTGCTAAGTGGGACTTATTTATTTGGAACGTAAACAGTACGATACAAAACATTCACTTAATTATATTATAAAAGGTATTATATTAGTTACTTTAGCTTATAACATACGTTCACAGCATTCATATCTTATATTTTTTATAAGGAAAAAATAACATTATCCGTACTTACATACTAAATTTTAGTTTTAATGTGTAAACCTATGAACTACTATAATTTTAAGTGCACAGTTTAACTTAACTAGTATTTAAGTAGCCTTTGAGTATTCGGCCGTATGTCTACGTGCTCAGACGTCAAAACTGATTGCTCGGGCGCGCTGCTCGGAACATTGCCAGCGGATTTGCATCTTTTTTAAACTCTGGCTAATGTACCACGTATAAAAAAGATATTCTAACGACATTTATTACATCGGAAGTAAAAAAAAACATATCCCATTATTTTTACTGAAGCTTGGCCTCCCTAATGCGGTATTACGTGACCTTGACAAGCGGACCTTTTCCCGTGGGTCCTGTAGAATTGAAAATGTACACTAATCATTGTAACTCCACTCTAGTGTCAAAGGAGCTAAGTCACTGCTCTAATATTTATGATTGCAGTGAGCTGGAATGACTTAGTAGGTCAGGAGTAAAATAGTTGCTATTTCATGTTTATTGAAGTGCAAATTTGTAACTTAGAATGTCTATCAGAACGCTTCAAATGACTCTGCATAGCTACTGTACATTATGGTTCTTATCACAGAGTAAAGACTAAAGAAAGAGGTGCCCTTATTCGATATTTGTATGAAACAAAACGTGGTCATTGTTTTTTCATTTTCATTTTACTATTTACCGGTAAATAGTTGAACTTCTCGCTTCGTTTTATGTCGATGTTAGTACTAGGCCGACCACTCGGCCGAGTTGCTTAGGGCCAGTCCCCTTAGTAACTGGTCCATGGTTCTTATATACATAAATATCGCCAGACCACACCAACTGTATGGACCCAAACAATGCTTAGTTTAACGTAGCGTAGCAAGCTACGCTTGTACTATAGCTACCATACAATGGACTGGGGGCGATTCCAATGACATTAAAATCTTAGCTTATATTAATTGAACGAAAAAAAATGGTTAACTAACTTATTAGTTACTCGAAATGAGCTACATTTGTGTATTCAATAAAATGGAATTGTTGAACACACATACAAATGTATTCTTTGAATTCTTGAATTTATAGGTTTAGATTTCATGGCTTTCCTTTCATTAATTATTATTATTATTTTTTTCATTAAATTGACCATGTTTGTTAGAGTGATTTGATTCTGATGATTGATTCTATCGATTGGTGCTATAAAGGTACAGGATTTTTTCGGATTTTAGCCGGTTCGATTCCCGAGCGTAGCAACTAGTATCAATTCTACCCTGTATATTTTTAGATGTGATTTCTTATCTGCCTACGTTTCAAAGGATAATCAGCAGGTATTCACCAAACTCACAATTCGTATTCTTTGTCCGAGTCCCTAAATTAGCATCCGACCTTTCGCTTATTTTGTACGGAACCAGCTCACGTATAGCCGTCATAACCCCGTCAGCACATAACACGAGCCTGCCTGACTTGCTAATCAAGACCTCTATCATATTGGTAGACTTAATGAAACTGTCGCATAATCTCGTTGATATTGGCTTTGGTGCGTTCAGATGCGTCGCATCCCTCACCCGAGTACTCACGCTATGACATTTGTATGCGTTCCCATGTCAAAACTGAGTGGTCGGGCACAGCATGCGCCTGATTTAGGCTGATTCCGAGCTGCCACGGATGTAGACAATAAATTGGCTGCAGCTCATATACCGGGTAGTACCATCCTCTCGCAGAAGATCGGCATGAAGTATATTACAGCTGCGTTTCGTCTGAAACCGTTCTGACTTATTACCCTTCAAGTCGGAAAATAGTGGGCGATGCCTTTGATTTTGCAAGCTTCTTTAGGCTACGGTAATTGCTTAACATCTAGGAACTATGATATAAGTAGACTCAAAACTTATAAATCTACATGTTAGGTCGGAGTTACCACATCATAGTCGGAATACCCTACATAATTAGGTTGGTAACATCAGTGACAATAAAAAGTAATGACGCGACCTCGCCTATAAAAGACAGCCGTGCGGATTTCACAGACTCCGCTCTATTACCCCATTTTATTACGAATTTAGGTAACGTCACGTTACACGTTGTGAATTTATTATCGGTTTCGTTTTCTGAAAAGATTTGGTCTAGGTAAACGCAGCTTTCAACGACCCATCGAAAAACTGCAGGTTTTACCGACCCATTGTTGTATAATTAACACTACCATCCAGGATTTTTTCTTACTCAGGACCTTATTTTAAACGGCAAAATGATTGTAAATATTTTTTTCATGAACCAACTAAAAAAAAACAGGTTCCGTTTGTATTTTTATGTTTTTGTGAGTTTTTTTTTCAGAAACTACACGATAGATTTATCATTGGAGTAATCTATATATGGTAAGATACAAAAACATAATGAAATTAAATATATTAATACACCAACTACAAGAACAAACCTAGAGCACTAAGTTTAGAAATAAATCATCCAGTCTATAGGTCTTATTGACCGCATAACATGCGTTATGTGGCCTATAAAACTATGTTTCTCACTTATGCTAATAAAGGTCCCTAAATTCGACACTTTAATCCGTGCTTAATCAAACCCCTGCTCTAATACCGATGTAACCTGTTGCTTTAATTTACCGCTAGATGGGGCTAGTCGCTGACATGCTTCGGGTTCTCTAATGAAATCCGTTGAAGGGTTAACCGTTGGGTAAATGTATAGAAGTTACTGGATTAAGTACTTGGGGTCTTAGGATTTGTAGACGGCTAAGATTTGACGAAGGTCGTACCTGCGTACTGCTTAGCAATTCAATATTTAAGTTAGGACCGAAATATATTAATTTATACAGGTGCTTCTCAGTTCTACATTGATTTAAGTTTATCTCTCATGGATAGTTAGAAGGTGCTCAACTATTTAAATATGAAATCTTTCGATCTGTCTGACTTAAACTGGAGTCACTAAATAATAAATATTATTTATAATACACTTTCTTATGTGACTAAGGTAGCAAACAAGCGTACGGCCCACCTGATGCTAAGCAGTACTGTAGCCTATAGATGCTTTCAATACCAAATTCATCACTCGCACGTGAAGGGTTGTAGGACGGAGGGAAGGGAAGGGGGGGTGAGCTTCCGGCTCTCTCACTAATCGTACTTAAGACAGCTGTAATATCAACTTTACGCCAATCTTCTGTGAGACAGTGCTACTACCCCGGTCGAACCAGCACATATAAAGCAGTCAGTGCAGTCAGTCGTGCAGTCAATTGGTAACAGTTGGGTTCTACCACCAGTACCACGCTTTTATGTCAACAGCAATTACGTTACAGTCAAAATATAAGCACATTGTTACAGACGACATTAGCGACCGTTCGGTATAACCAACACGGCGCGCGTGACCGGAATACCGGTCGGGCGCTATTTCCGACGTACAGGAAAAATTGTCAGGAAACGTCATATTCCTCATACAACACGAGGGGAGTTGGATATTAATTTACTCCAGTGAATTATGTCGCTGTTATGAGATCCGAATATGAGTTCGGTTTCCTTTAATGTGGTTAGAATTTTTTTTTTTTAATTTAGGGATTTATTTATGACAACCGCTTTGGCATGTCACTAAGGTGGTAAACAAGCGTACGGCCCACCTAATGTAAAGCAGTTACCGTAGCCTAGATGCTTAAAATATCAAAGGCATTGCTCGCATGTTGCTGACCTGAAGGGAAGTGGGATATGGGGAGGGAAAGGGGGGAAAGGGGCGGAGGGGGGGCTTCCAGTGCTCTCACTTATCGTACGAAATGTAGCTGTAATAGCTACTTTACACCGATCTTCTGTTAGAGGGTGGTAGTCCGCTGGTCAAGCCAGTCCGTATATGAGCTGCAGTCAATTGGCTACAGCTTGGCTCATCAATGGAAAATCGATTTTAATCCGTTACCCATCTGTCATTACACGTACAATATACATAAACAAAGTACTGAAAATATCCTGAAAAAAATTACATCGCAGCATGCCCTAATCTTGAACGCCCTTGCGTCGTTATATCCTTTCGACACGAACTTTACGCTTCGAATACGCATTACCGTTACGATAATGGTACAAAAATCGTTTTACGATATTTAATACCGTTTACGATACTTAATATCGTTTGCGAATCGAGGTATTTAAGGAATAAGCACTTCTTGGGATAGGGTTGTCAGTTAAAATTTGGAAAGAATTCAAATTATTTTTCAATTACAATCTCTGTGGAATTTTTCTGAGTATTCCGTGGAAACCGTTTTCATTTTCGCGGACAAAAAGTTTATTTAAACTAGTAACACTAGCTAGGTTTTAATAAAATAATTCCACTCAATCTGTTACAATTCTATTATACCTAACTAGCAGCCCCCCGCGGTTTCACCCGCGTAGCAATTTATACCCTATGTCACTCAAGAATAATGTAGCTTTCTACTGGTGAAGGAATTCAAAAACAAACTCACAAACTTACAAACTTTACTTCTATGATATAAGTATAGATATAGCACTATTTTACTCCCAAATACGATGTATTTACTATCAGAAAAACTATAAATTACATTCTTACTCCTCAAAGTAACCTAATACAGAACTAAGCGAAACTTCCAAAGTTATTAATAATTCCCCGCCAACCGCCCTTAGGTACGTGGTCACAAATCAAAAGAGCTGAAAGCGACGAGTGTCAACCCTGAGGAGAGATAAGGCCCCGAGGTGAGACCGGGGAGTTATTTTTCTCGCTTTTATCGGGCGGGGTGCGAGTATGAGCGATAGACCTTTGATGTAATTCACTTTTTTATTTTCTTTGGATTTAGTGTCGTTTAGCATAGTTTGCGGGCATAAGTAAAATAAAATAAAGCTGGTTTTGTTGACCGTCTATAAAATATTTCAGAAATAAATTAATTATATATTTTATTAAATAGGCGTGAAATTATAATCATTGTATGAATGTTTTCATGACGTAACTATTACTATAATTTTTTCTGTAATTTAAATTAGATTTTTAAAGGAAAACATAACCAACTAAAAAGCCTTTACAAAAAATAATCAATTTCTCCTTGGTTTCAGACTTTCAGACAATTACGTACATATTCTATATTTATTTTTTGTAAAGGCTTTTTAGTTGGTTATGTTTTCCTTTAAAAATCTCATTTAAATTACAGAAAAATTAATAGTAATAGTTACGTCATGAAAATATTCCTACAATGATTATAATTGCACGCCTTTTTAACAATCTATCGCCGAATCGCTCGCCTCTCTCACTCGCACCACACCTCCTATTATCTAACGCCTATAATAGTTTTTTCCCTCCATTGTCGTGGGGCAGCAGAGCTGTAGGTGAAACAAATAACATTTCTGTCAGCGACACGCAGCAACAAGATTCATTGTACACAAGACAGATATCGTTTTTTGCAGATGTAATTAAGGCATCTAAAATACTGGTATCTTAGCATTTTATCCCGATTTAGAGACATAACATACCCGACTATGTACAGAGTGAAGTATATAAAATATGTATTTATTATTATACCGTAACAATGATGTTACTAAGGCCCGTATTAATAAATCGATCTCAAGATTGAGATCGAACTTGAGATGCTGTTTTTGACAGATGTTCCATACATTAAACGTCAAAACTACATCTTAAAATCGATCTCAACTTTGAGATGAATTTATTAATACGGCCCTAAGATTACCCAGTCTAATTATATAATAATAATTTAGCCCTTTTAACGTCCCACTGATGGGCACGGGCCTCCCCTCAATGCGAGGGGGATTTAGGCCATAATCCACCTCGCTGGCCCAGTGCAGGTTGGTGGATTTTACATGTCTAAAGACATGCAGGTTTCCTCACGATGTTTTCCTTCACCGCAAGCAAGTGATAATCATATTAAAGTTATGTATCACACATAGATTTCGAAAAATCCAGAGGTGTGAGCCAGGGTTCGAACCCAGGACCTTAATCCCGCAAGACGCGTGCTTAACCAATCGGCTACCACTGCTATTTACCCAGTCCACCCAGTCTAATTACCTTCTAATAATAGCTAGATCTCTCCAGTAGTTTATTGATTTATCAAGGTTGTGTAACTAAAAATACCCACATAGTTGCGCCATAGGACGAAACTGTTATTCGGAAGCCACAAAACCAAATAAGTAATTTCTATATTTTGGGAAAATACATTCGCCATTGGACGTGGTTTAATGAGGGCGATACGATAAGCACATTTAAAAGAGTTTTTAAAATAAAAATTCAACGCCGAAAAATGCTATGCGGAAGCCGAATAATTCAAGAAGTCATTCCGATATTTATGAAATGCACGTGCATCGCAGCATTCCTCCCGCGCACGTGCGAGTTGTGGAATATCTCCCGAAGTCTTTCCTTTGCTTTACATCATGGGGTTCTTCAAAGGGCATGTTTACAGGTCCCTAAAAGGTCTGCGCCGCGTCTGCTCCCTTTAAGCTGCAGATGTCCTGGGCGGCTTCCACTTACCATCGGGTGCGTCTGCCAGTGTGCCATGCTTGGCTATAAAAAAGGAAAACTACAACCGCCATTAAGCCGGAAACCCACCGCGACGCACGGAGAGGCCACGCACACGGGCCACGCCTCTCTTGACCCACTGGCCTCTCCGTGCGCCGCGGTGGGTTTCCGGCTTTAGACTTGGCTGGTGGACGCGTGCGGTACGCGCCGCTGATGTTTCATTAGTCGCTTTGTTTCATTCGTAAACGAACTCTGAACTAAAAAGATTAAGTTATTACAACGATCATAAACACACGTTTGTATAGATATGTATAGGTGTTTGACCCCGCCAAGGTCATCGGATTTGCGTCGCAACTGAGGGTCGACGAACCGCAAATAATTGGATAATTAATATTGTTTTAGACTGCCAGTTGACTGGTGTGAACGGATTTTGGAAGCCACGTGACTGTTGTACCACCATAGTACTCATAGAAGATCGGCGTAAAGTAGTCTTACAGCTGCATTTCGTACGATGAGCGAGAGAGCCGGAACCGGAAGCGGTTGAGTTTGCGTCGAGGAACTTATAAGTAAACGTCTTAGAATCGTTCCAACCCAGTGCGGCATTGATACACTATTTTAGCAGATATGTTACCTCCCAACATTGCAATCATTAGACTTGTGCTCAGCACACAACATGCACCGAAATTCACACATCTGTT
The DNA here is from genome assembly GCA_947859195.1 of Drymonia ruficornis. Lineage (NCBI taxonomy): Eukaryota > Metazoa > Arthropoda > Insecta > Lepidoptera > Notodontidae > Drymonia > Drymonia ruficornis. Next base: position 8,568,695 of record OX401925.1, on the reverse strand, counting down.
GTGTGTTGTGTGTGTGTTATCGCACTCACAATTCGACAATCAAGGTTCTCAAGGTGGTAGAGCCAAGCTGTAGCCAATTGACTGCAGCTCATAAAAGGGCTGGCTCGACCGGGGTAGTACCACCCTCTCACAGAAGATCGGCGTAAAGAAGCTATTACAGTTGCGCTTCGTACGATGAGTGATAAGCCCACCCCCCCCTCCCCCTCCCTCCATCCGACTCCCCTTCAGGTCGGCAATGTGCGAGCAATGCCTTTGGTATTGTAAGCATCTATAGGCTACGGTAACTGCTTAACATCAGGCGGGCCGTACGCTTTTTTGCCACCGCAGAAAAAAAAAAATTGATGCGTATTACTCACCATTAGATGCTGTATTGGCATTACATGTTTTAAACATTATTTTCCGCGAACGACTGAGTTGTACTATGTGGACTCCGTTTAAGTAAGGCATAGTATTTTGGAAATTGAAGCTTAAGGCACTCATAGCCAGCTGCAATCACTGATCAGTAAACGATCGGAGGTTAAGCAACGCGTGGCAAGGTAAGACAGAGATGGGTGACCATTTAGTGGCATTTGAACTTTGCGTCTTCGTGCTTCGGAGGGCACGTAAAAGTCGGTCCCTGTTGTTGTCATCTAGGCAGCAGTCGTTAAGCCTTGTCAGAGGCCTTCGGGCGGCTTGAACAACTCTGACACTAGGTTGGCCACTAACCATACGATAAGAAGAAGTATTTTGGACAATCACAATACGAAATACAAAATAATATAAGCGACTGTAGCCTAGGAGTGAACAAGTTGGGCTAGCAATCAGAAGGTCCCAGGTTCGATCCCCGGTGGGGCATGCACCAATGGATGAATTTTCACGTATGTGCATAATTTACAGTTCGCTTACGGTGAGGGAAAACATCGTGAGGAAACCTACCTATCCCTCGGGATTAGGTAATAGTCAGTTCCTGTATACACGGCGACAAGGTTCACCACCTGTCACGTTGGGTTCTGACTATCTGGTGAAACGTGGGCTTTGAGTTGGTTAATACCTCCACAATGTGGTGGTGTATGGCCACTCAAGCCTCTGACTACCCCCGAATGGGGATAAAAGTCGTGACGTTACATTTACAATACATGTCATCCTCTTTTTGGTAATGTCTTTGCAGTGCGGTCTCCACAATCAACAAATCTAATCAATCAGTTCCGTCATAGTTTGACGTAGTCTCACGTGGCCCCAACAACCTTCGGTTCAAGTCATCGACTCCAAATAACGTCCAATTTAGACAGAACGTTGAACTGAAAATTGTTTCCGCGTTCGCGAATGGAAAACTATAGAGCGTAACTTGTGCGAATAAAAACTTGAAACGTGTTGACGACCTAGACGAATTGTGAATTTTAAAGTCTGGAAAATTCCATGCAAAGTGTCAATATGAAAGTGGTTAGAAGGGGAGAGGTTCCGCATTCAAAATTCAAAAATTATTACCACCAAATCTACTGGGTGAAATCGAAATCGTCGGCAATATTTTAAACGGTGATTCTACACATGATTCAGAATATTTTGGGAATAATAATCAACAAATCAATTGATAAAAATTTATTACCCAGGTAAGGTACCTGTATCAGTTAAATGGTAAAATTTTTCTGTAATTTTTTTTTTATTTGTATTCCTAAAATATTTTGAATCATGTGTAGAATCACTAGTTAAAATATTGCCGACGATTTTGATTTCACCCAGTGTACTAGGTACCTAAGTAATGATGGACCTTCACTACTATTACAAATCACTGTTATTTCTAGAAACGCTGTGTAAAACGGTTGCAAACTGACTAGAAATCTGTATAAATGTGGTTAATATTTTTAATCATGTCTACTAAAAAGAAAGCACCTATGTATAGTCGCAATAGAATTTATCGCCAGTTCGTAATGATGTTACAACTAAGAAGAGCTGGTAAGACACTCATAATCATGCGCTGAGTATAAGTAAGGTGATTGCTGTGTTAAGAGGTACCATATCTACCAAAATAATACATCAATGGTTCTAGCGATTTGTATTAATATACTAGCTGTGCCTGCGACGCGTAAGTTTTAGAAAAATATTACCCGCGTGAATTTGCCCGCGGTTTTTTATGTTTTCCGCGGAACCCTAATTATTTTTCTAAAATAATAGTAGCCTGAGTTACTCCTTGTTACACCAGCTATCTGCCAGTGAAAGTCCCGTCAAAATCGGTCCAGTGGTTTCGGAGATTACCCGGAACAAACATACAGACAGACAGACAAAAAAATGCATTTTTGTTATAAGTACCGTGTGTACTTTCATAACATGCATTTAGTGAAAAGCTGTTACATATTTTGACATAACAAACAGACACTTAAATTGTATTAGATATAAGTAGATAAATAAAATAAAGTCGACATGTACCTAAATCACATGAGACTATATCAATTTAGGTACTATTCCATGACAAACAAACGTGGCGGAAATGGTCGCGACTGGATGACGTCACGGGGTCACCGGCCGCGGAAGGTCACGCCGATGACATTACGAGTCGTAGTTGAAGGAACTCTAGGAAAATGAGCGACGTGCGAATTTATTGAATACATTTAAATTTAGAATTTTCCATTTACGGTCATCATACCTATTTACTACGTACCAAGCTAACTAGGCACCTGTCGGCGGGGAAGCCGCATTCACCCGAGTGTCTAGTTGGCTTGGTGGTAGTATGTGTAATGTGGGAGCTATTGAAACTGACCTTTATGCACAGGGTCATACAGTACAGACTTTAAACATGGATTAACTTAATCGAAGAATTAGTAATAGCCTCGTCACTCATTCACTGTGTTTATTGGGGTTTCCACAAGCAAACTTATAATTCAAATAATCAAAACAAACTCTCAGAACGACGAGTTTTTTTCCTGCGGTTTCCTTATTGACATTTTAGGGTTAGTTCAAAATATTAAAAATGTTGCCAGCAATTTGGTAAATAAGGAAATGTTTGGTTTTGAGTGCCGTTAAATTATAATTAAACTAGCTTTTGCCCGCGACTTCGTCCGCGCAGTATATAAATTTAAAAAAATCCGTTTCCGTTTGCTGGAACCCAAATCCCGTATCCATATATCCCTGATTCTGTATCCCATATTCCGTATCCCGTAAATCCGTTTCCGTTTGCTGGAACCCAAATCCCGTATCCATATATCCCTGATTCTGTGTTCCATATTCCGTATCCCGTAAATCCGTTTCCGTTTGCTGGAACCCAAATCCCGTATCCATATATCCCTGATTCTGTATCCCATATTCCGTATCCCGTATCCCTTACCCTGTATCCGTATCCGTATCACGCATCCCACATCCCGTATCCGTATCCGTATCCCGTATCCGTATCCGTATCCCGTATCACGCATCCCACATCCCACATCCCGTATCCCGTATCCCGTGTCCCGTGTCCCGTGTCCCGTGTCCCGTATCCCGTATCCCACATCCCGTATCTCGTAACCCGTATCCCGTATCCCGTATCCCGTATCCCGTATCCCGTATCCCGTATCCCGTATCCCGTATCCCGTATCCCGTATCCCGTATCCCGTATCCCGTATCCCGTATCCCGTATCCCGTATCCCGTATCCCGTATCCCGTATCCCGTATCCCGTATCCCGTATCCCGTATCCCGTATCCCGTATCCCGTATCCCGTATCCCGTATCCCGTTCCCGTATCCCGTATCCCGTTTCCCGTATCCCGTATCCTGTATCCCGTATCCCGTATCCCGTATCCCGAATCCCGTATCAGTATCCGTATCCCGTATCACGCATCCGTATCCCGTATCACGCATCCCACATCCCGCATCCCGTATCCCGAATCCCACATCCCGTATCTCGTAACCCGTACCCCGTATCCGTATCCGTATCCGTATCCGTATCCGTATCCATATCCGTATCCGTATCCGTATCCGTATCCGTATCCGTATCCGTATCCGTATCCCGTATCGAGTATCCCGTATCCCATACCCCGTATAATTTTCAAAAACGCAATTTTTTTTCTTACTTCTATTCACCAATTTTTATAATTCTAACTACATAAATGACGAACTTACATTCAAACTTTCATCCCCTATTTTACCCCCTTAGGGTTAAAATTTTCAAAAAAGATGAAATTATTATTTTTAATACGTAAAAAGAAACCTAAACACAAATTTTCATTATGCTAACCTCAGAAAAACGAACTTCCATACAAACTTTCGTCCCCTATTTTACCCCCTTAGGGGTTGAATTTTCAAAAACGCAGCAATTCAAGTTTTTTATTTTTAAAAAGGAACCTCACAAATTTTCATAATTCTAACTTCAAAAATGACGAACATCTATACAAACTTCCCAACTAACTTTCATCCCCTATTTTACCACCTTAGGGGTTGAATATTCGAAAACGCCGAAAACCATATTTTTTATTTTTAAAAAGACACCTCAACACAAATTTTGCATAATTCTAACTTGAAAAATGACGAACTTGCATACAAACTTTCATCCCCTATTTAACCCCCTTAGGGGTTGAATTTTCCAAAATCGCTTCTTATTGCTTGTCTACGTCACAAAATATATCTACTGTCCAAATTTCATGCCTCTAACTTCAGTAGTTTCGGCTCGGCGTTGATGAGTCAGTCAGTCAGTCAGTCAGTCAGTCAGTCAGTCAGTCAGTCAGTCAGTCAGTCAGCATTTCCCTCTTTATATATTAGTATAGAGTATAGATTAACCACATTTAACACATGTATAGATTGGAAGATAATCTGCATTACTTATTAAAAAAATATATTAAGTGATTATTACGAAACTTTTTGATTCGTTTGTATTTATTTGTAGCCAGAAGTCCAATGTAGATAAAATAAACTTTATAACTGAGGCCCGTATTAATAAATCTATCTCAAAGTTGAGTTCGATCTTAAGATGTAGTTTTGACGTTTAATGTATGGAACATCTGTCAAAAACAGCATCTCAAGTTCGATCTCAATCTTAAGATCGATTTATTAATACGGGCCTGAGCATGTACCAATTACTAAGGGGACTGGCCCTAAGCAACTCGGCCGAGTGGTCGGCCTAGTACTAACATCGACATAAACCGAAGCGAGTAGTTCAACTATTTACCGGTAGATAGAACAATGAAACTGAAAAAACAATAACCACGTTTTTTTCATATATATATCTAATAAGGGCACCTCTTTCTTTAGTCTTTACTCTGTGGGCCTGAGTAATTTACGTATTATATTTTTTAAGAAGTCACATCATTTGGTCAAAATAAAATCAGTAGGTACGAGTTATTTCTACGTTACATAAGCAGTATACCTACCTAACAAAATGAGGAAATTATTTGAAATAAATAGGTACTTAGCTATAAAAGAAAAAAATGTTGGACAAAAAATGGAATGACTTTTCTTATTAACTACCAAGTAGGTATCTACATACAGTCTGAGGTATGGTTGATAATAAATATCAACTTGTCAGGAAATAAACCGTAGAGTACATAAAAAAAACTATTAAAGTTCACTCCACATACACACGTGGGTCACAGTACTTAATTATACTCCGGAAATTGTTCGAGTATACTCCGAGTACATCGGAGGGCAACCCTTCCGACCGGCTAGTGCCAACAATGTTTCTTTAAACTTTTTATGAGGTCAGAATCTTTTTTTAATCATTTATCCAAAATTCAAATCTTTGTGTTCCATTTTCAAATTTGTAAACGGACCCACAGTCTTGTACTTCCACTGTGACGGAACTATAAAATCATTGGGACACACGTGAAATAAATTTGAATGAGATATAAATCTTAACTTTTTATGAGGGTACCTACAGGCCAGAATATTTTTAATCGTTTATTTCAAAATTCGAATCTTTGTCTTCTATTTTCAAATTAGAATACGGAACTATATTCATTGGGACACGTGAAATATATTTGAATGAGATTAAAATTTTCTGCATTCGAATTTGACGGTCAAAGGACCGTTCTCATAAGGTCATTTTCCTATCCAATTGTAACGTGCAAAAAGTCACATCGAGTCTGAGTATATGAGTATAAATTAATGATGTCAGCCGAATCATTGAGGCGAAATTCCAGTCTACCATATGTCTGTATCGGGTTGCACAAGCCCCCGTGAGAAACTTGCACGAGTATACTAATAGGACTTGCGCGAGTATACGTACAGTATACTGGTACTGATAGAACTTTACTATGGCTTTACCTAAAAATGGTCTAGAAAGGCCTCTCAGGTACCTATTGTAGCGAATTCTATATGTTATTCCAGTCCACGACATCTATATCTTAAAGCAACGTAACGTCACGACTTTTATCCCCGTTCGGGGGTAGTCAGAGGCTTGAGTGGCCATACACCACCACATTGTGGAGGTATTAACCAACTCAAAGCCCACGTTTCACTAGATAGTCAGAACCCAACGTGACAGGTGGTGAACCTTGTCGCCGTGTATACAGGAACTGACTATTACCTAATCCCGAGGGATAGGTAGGTTTCCTCACGATGTTTTCCCTCACCGTCAGCGAACTGTAAATTACGCACATAGATGAAAATTCATCCATTGGTGCATGCCCCACCGGGGATCGAACCGGGGACCTTTTGATTGTTAGCCCAACCTGTGCAGGCTACAGTCGCGGTATCTATATCTTATTAGAGGCTTATTCCAGTCCATAGTACGGTATAGCCACAGTAAAAGCGTTTAGTTTGGGAGCATACAGATGGTATGTTCTGGCGATATTTATCACAATCTGGCACAAATAACGATTGCTTTTAGGCCACTCGGCTCATTACAGGGTACAACAACGGTTGTAATATGGCTACCATAAAATGGACTGGTGGCCTTTTGCCTCTAGTGGGAATCGTACCTGCAAAAAAATAATGCTAAAAAAAAATTAATAAAAAAAAACCATTCCTAGCAACTTTTTAATAATCTGTTGGATCTCACAAAGCATTAGCGATGGCTCTCCGTCGGCTAAGACCATGGACCAGTTACTAAGCGGACTGGCCCTAAGCAAGTCGGCCGAGTGGTCGGCCTAGTACTAACATCGACATAAAACGAAGCGAGTAGTTCAACTATTTAACGGTAAATAGTAAAATTAAAATGAAAAAACAATGACCACGTTTTGTTTCATACAAATATCTGATAAGGGCACCTCTTTCTTTAGTCTTTACTCTGTGGCTAAGACACACAAAATAAACACTAATAATACCCTTGTTGCTTAGACTTCTTTGATGAGTGTATATTGACAAACAACAACAATATAGTTCGCTTATACAGGAAGCAAGAAACAGGTTTGTATGAAATAACAGCGTGTGATAAAATTAATTCTCGAGCTTATTACGATTTTAAAACACTCTTTTAATGAAGTCAACGGCCTCACGATAAAAAAGTAAGACTTCACACGCTATGTGGATGTGATTTTGTGGTAGGTGTGCACTGTGGTGTGTGAACTATCGATTAAAAATAAACTGAACGAACGCTAGGTCATGGCCACCCAGAAATCATTCGAATTTTGAATTTTGACGCATATTATCAATCACGAAAAGAAACCCGAATTAAATAGATTGACGGGTGCGTAAAAAAAAACCACGGCTGGCATAAAAATTACTTCTTAATTCAGTCATTCAGCTCCAAATATAAATCTTAAATGCCAATAATATTTTAATATTATTTATAAGACTGACTTATAACATTTGAATAGAATAAATACGGAAATGGTTTTCACTACGACAAACTAACAAATGGGTACGCACGTTACACTCTAGTTAATGCATAGCTTTACAATCGCAAGTAAACCCAACATTTCACCTTAAACCGAACCTTATTACAACAGACATAAGGTTGTGCACAACGTAAACAACTTTAAATTTACGGTTACGAAAATCACTATCACTTTAATTTATGCTTTAAGTTGTGGGCAATAAAGTGGTGGGTTTGGTTACGGGTGTGCAGAGTTATGTGTGTGGTTGCCGAGTGTAGGTTGCAGGGCCATATGGCAACCGCGGAATGGGCAAAAGTGAAAGGTTGCGTAACATGGTACAGTTTATGATAGCCACTGTGCAGGTAGATACAGAAGTACCAGTCCCCTAGGCTTTGTCTACAAGCGTTTCTACAAATCGCCACGCTTCATGTAATCAAAATCACAGAAGTCACGTGATCTACTTGTCGACTTGTAATGTCATTTCCATGCTTTAACGTAGTGTTTTGTAAAAACGCTTGTAGACGAAGCGACTTGGCTAGGGCGTCGAAATACGAAACGAAACGTTTCGGCTGAAGGGTCGTACGATTTTCTACTACGATAGTGTTTCGGAAGTGTTCCGAATTCTCGGTGTAGGGTTCACGAGAGAAGAAACGTCAAATCACAATCATCGAATCCGAGCTGCGGATCCGAAACACTTTCGGATTAGGAATACGTACGATCCGTCTCAGCCGTTCATTGTAAACTGGCTAAAAAATAAATAAATTTGGCGGAATATTTTTTATTTACAATCATCATAGCTCATGTGTGTATGAAGCCAACCTTCTGTAAATATTTATGCTGTGGCTCAATCATAAAGTTAAAACTTTTAATTTTTACTACCGTTAATATTGTACAAATAAACATCCAGTACTATCGTGCGATCAGCGTAATCAATTATTTTTTATTAAGATTTTACATTTAAACAATTATTATTTTATTACCTTTTAAAACATGCACTTTGAATACAAGACATTATTTAACACTGAGGAAATAGTTCCTTTTTAAATTATGTGCAAAAGTATCATCATCATCATTTCAGCCAAAAGACGTCCACAGTTGGACATAGGCCTCCCCCAAGGATTTCCACAACGACCGGTCCTGTGCCACTTGCATCCAGCGGTTTCCCGCGACCTTCACTAGGTCGTCAGTCCACCTTGTGGGGGGCCTACCCACGCTGCGTCTTCCGGTACGTGGTTGCCACTCAAGAACCTTTCTGCCCCATCGGCCATCAGTTCTTCGGGCTATGTGCCCCGCCCACTGCCACTTTAGCCTGCTAATTCGCAGAGCTATGTCGGTGACCTTGGTTTGCCTACGTATCTCCTCATTTCTGATTCGATCTCGTAGAGAAACTCCGAGCAAAAGTATATGCCTCTGAAAAATGTCGATACCTACGAACCGAATACGCGTGAGAACATCCTTATCATGCATTATTTCAGGATTTTCATAATAAACCAGTCATACAAGAGAATTTAACGAGACCTTGTAATTAAATGAACTTACAGTCGGTGATCGTAGTCAACTGGAAACTGTAATTACCTGAAAATAAACAATATGAAATGTTATAAAATGTTATTCCGTCAGCAAATGGAATGAAACAAGGGTTTAATTAACGAATCGTGAATTAAGCATCGAAATGCTTTATATTGCAATTATGAAAATTCTAGGTTCATTAAACAAAAACTTATGACGTAGGTATTTTTATTTACATTGGACATGGTAAAATGTATATGTGCCGCAGAGTTGGGCAAAATTTAATTGCGATTAATTAATTGCAAATTGCAGGTGATGTCACAATTAACAATTAATTGTGATTTGTTCGCGATCGACAAACAAATCAAAGTGGGGCTAAATTTAATTGCAATTAATTAATTGCAAATTGCAGGTGATGTCACAATTAACAATTAATTGTGATTTGTTCGCGATTGACAAACAAATCAAAATTAATTGTTAATTGTGACACCACATGCAATTTGCAATTAATTAATTGCAATTAAATTTTGCCCCACTCTTATGTGCCGCTTGTACATTATATGTGCCGCTGTCAAAAATTAACAATACGTATATGAGCTGCAGTAAATTGGCTACAGCTTGGCTCTAGCTGCCACCAATAAATCTCACCAACTAAATCTATATTTCATTAAATCTCACTAAATCCAACTGAACTACGAAATTCACACCCAAAAATAATTTAAATATAATGACAATAAATAATAATAATAATAATTTACAGTTCGCTGACGGTGAGGGAAAACATCGTGAGGAAACCTACTTATCCCTCGGGATTAGGTAATGGTCAGTTCCTGTATACACGGCGACAAGGTTCACCACCTGTCACGTTGGGTTCTGACTATCTGGTGAAACGTGGGCTTTGAGTTAGTTAATACCTCCACAATGTGGTGGTGTATGGCCACTCAAGTCTCTGACTACCCCCGAATGGGGATAAAAAAGTCGTGACGTTATATTTATTTTATTTATTTTTATAAATAGTTAGTTAATTAATTAATTTAAATATAATAATGAAAGTGGACGAAGCGAAACAAGTATGTAAGGATCGTAGCAAGTGGAAAGAAGTGGTCTCTGCCTACCCCTACGGGAAACAGGCGTGATTATATGTATGTATGTATAATGACAATAATTACTTAGTTTTCCGAATCCGGTCCGGATTTCCCTACCAGCAAAAATACACCTGAGTTATTTATTAACGCTATTCAGAATTAATTCCGACGTTCCCAATTCATTCCTGAGTTCGGAATTCGTAAAATAAAGGGTGCGAATCGTCACGAGGTAATGGTTACGCAATCAGAGGCCCATTGCTGAACGGAAATGAATTCTCGCATCGTTTGTTGCGAATCACCCGTGCTGACGTCACCGATGACGTCATGTATAAAAATATAGTAGGTATACATCAGATAAGATAAAGTAAAAAATTAGTTATATCAAAGTTTACAGGGGAAATTTTAAAAGTAATTCCTTAACTGATATTTATTAATTAGGGATTTAGGTTAATTTTAAGGTCGTCCTATTATTTTTTTGTAAGTACCTACTTAGGGCCTCCGCAGACTTGCTACTTTTAGCATCGGCGACCGGCGATTTTGTGACGTATCGATGCTGCGTCGCGTTTCTTCGAGCGCGAACGAGCCAGACGCAGCATCAAATCGCCGATCGCCGATGCTAAAAGTAGCAAGTCTGCGGACCTATAAATTATAGTGAAATAGGTAATTTTACCAATCCATTCGCCAATTAATATTAAATACATAAGAAGGCATTATTCACCGGTAGATGAGCCGTTTTGACAATACCGAATGTTTTTTTAAAATTTTTTTTCGCCAGCATCTAAGTCGTAGGTACTGTGCCCAAGATCAAAAATTTTTGACAGTTATGTGTCTCCCTCTTTCTTGGTAATATCTTTGTTTTGAACATTTATTAATTGCCTTATTATCTAATTTATATTACACTAGCTTCCGCCCGCGACTTCGTCCGCGTATAATTTATCCCACGGGAACCTGACATCTTACCGGGATAAAAAGTAGCCTATGTGCTATTCCAGACTATAATCTATCTCCGTGCCAAATTTCATCCAGATCCGTTCAGCCGTTCTGGCGTGATGGAGTAACAAACATCCATCCATCTATCCATCCATCCATCCATCCATACATCCAAACTTTCACATTTATAATATTAGTGGGATATTCATTTCTGATAAATGGTCATTGATCACGTATTTAGGTACAGTCCACTAGCTTATATTTTTTAACATTACAATCGACGTCAATTTACTGTTATAATACTTTTGACATTTCATTAATACTTATTTAAATGTCAAGATCGTTTGTCGAATGGCTGATATTCCAGTTTTTGTGATTAATTATCTCTATCCAGATTTAAATAAAAATATATTTTGACGTTAATAAATCAGAATTTATGAGACATTTCTAGATTATCGTTTAGCTCAGTCTATCGACTATAAGCTACCGTGTTTGATTTCCAAGTTCCTATAACTGGTCACTGATCAATCATAAGCTGAGCCTTTTTAATTACGGGTATCAATAATATAGAGAGGTCGGCTTACGTTGGTTAACTTAGGCCCGTATTAAAAAATGCATCTCAAAGTTGAGATCGATCTTAAAATGCAGTGTTGACGTTGAATGTATGGAACGTCTTCTTCATCTTGACGGGCCCGTTGGCGTGGTTGGCGTGGAGGCGCCTTTCCCGCTGCAGGTCGTAGGTTCGATTCCTACTCGGGACATGCATTTGTGTGCATAAACATGTCTGTATGTCCCGAGTCTGGGTGTATATGTATATTAAGTATGTATTTACAAACAAAAAAGTAGTATATGTAGTAATCTCAGTTATCTGGTTTCCATAGTTCAAACTCTGCTAAATTTGGGATCAGGAGGTAGCCGTGTTTAAAAAAAATCCCAGGATATTAATATTATTATTATTACATCTGCCACAAACAGCATCTCAAGTTCGATCTCAATCTTGAGATAGACAAGCAGGTGACATGTGGATTTGATGGCAAGACATTTTACGAAACAGTCTTTGGCAGAAAAGGGAAGAACTTCTAGCTTCTTCTAGGTGGTATGGCGCTATGCCCCAATAGTATGAGGATATTATGTAGCGATGTAACTCGTGAATCTTGATACCGTGATTCAGGATTTCTATACAGAATCGTAAGTTGTACTGGACCGTACACTCAACGCCATCTCTTGGTGGCGTCGTGAATGTATAGCGAGAACAGAAGGGCTAGACAAGTGGCTGACGTCTACGAGCGTTCGTTCAAATCGCTACGCTTCATATATGGCAATGACATAAGTCACGTGATCTACACATAGCAACTTGTTGTTGATCTACATAGCGACGTTTGATATTTCCATACATTGTGAAGTTTATTCTATTCTATTCGATGAGCGTGCATGCCACTTGGCTAGCCCCTTTGATGTCACTACAGAACTCCCCCCCAAGACTCTACGCTGATCACCAATAGGAGTCCAGTAATAGCTGTTGGTATATTATTTTTTACCTGATAGGGGTGTCAAAAGTGTCTTAGCACATTGGACAGACTATAGAAGTACTAGTTTATTTTGTTACAAAAAAGCGAACATTACCCACCAAGGCCCATAAACAACATTCTTTATGAGCTAGGAACCCAGTAGGAGGGGTAAAAAGGGATAAGTTGGCACTTACCGACCATCTGGCGGGGAGAACGAGATCGATAGGAATTCAATAAAATTAAACATTCAGGAAGCGCGCCTTGGGGAAGCTTCGTTACCGAGTGTGGTGTGAGACGCGAGATATTAGCGGGTTGTAAGAAAAGGTGTCAGCCCTATTTCAGAGGTTTCAACCTTCAAATGATAATAAATGGCACCAAAGCACAACCTATTTGACGTATTTTGACCTATTTTGACGGGCCCGTTGACGTGGTTGGCGTGATGGCGCCTTTCACGCTGTAGGTCGTAGGTTCGATTTCTACCCGGGACATGCATTTGTGTGCATGAACGTGTCTGTATGTCCCGAGTCTGGGTGTATATGTATATTAAGTATGTATTTACAAATAAAAAAGTAGTATATGTAATAATATCAGTTATCTGGTTTCCATAGTACAAGCTCTGCTTAGTTTGGGATCAGGTAGCCGTGTGTAAAAAATGTCCCAGGATATTATTATTACCTATTTCACCTATTTTATTGGTGGTAGAGTCGGACTAGCCAATTGTCCGTAGCTCATATATGGGCGGGCTCGTACGGGGTAGTACAACCCTCTCACAGAAGATCGTACAGTAGCTATTACAGCTGAGTTTCGTACAATGAGTAAGAGAGCCGGAAGCCCAACAGTTCAAAGTGTATAAAAAAACTGAAGGGCTAAACAAGTGGCTGACGTCTACAAGCGTTCCTTCAAATCGCTACGCTTCATGTATGGAAATGACATAAGTCACGTGATCTACATAGCGACTTGTTGTTGATCTACATAGCGACTTTTGACATTTCCATACATTGTGAAGTCTATTCTATTCTATTTGATTAGCGTTCATGCCACTTGTCTAGGGCTGCTGTTATGCCTGCTACGCGACGCAACTGTGACGTTCTCGCGACGACGCGACATCGTATCTCTTAACTTCTTTGGTATGTCTTTGACATTGTTTTTTGCACCAATGTAAAATTTGTCACCGGGACAAGAGTGCTGACTAAACTAACAGCCCCCCTAGACAAGTGGCATAAACGCTAATCGAATAGAATAGAATAGACTTCACAATGTATGGAAATGTCAAACGTCGCTATGTAGATCAACAACACGTTGCTATGTAGATCACGTGACTTATGTAATTTCCATACATGAAGCGTAGCGATTTGAAGGAACGCTTGTAGACGTCAGCCACTTCTGTATTGCCATCCTTCTTATGCCCATAATATAAAAAGCAAGACGGCTATAGTTTAGATGTGTCACGTTTTGTAGGGTATCAAAGATTCATTCTATGCAATGACAAAAATGACTCTGCTGAGACTGCAATTTTATGCCACAAGACCAATGGGATAAAGGGGCTAATAGTTCTGAACTTGCCTCAGCTTATCACTTGTATCATACAGACGTTTAATATGTTTATTTACCAAGTACCCCTAGGAACCCGGCGGTCGTGGGTTCCGTGGCAATGGCGGGTGATTCGTATGCGCTTCCTATTGCTCTGCTTACTTTTCTTTTTACCGCGAAAGGGTATATGGAATAGATAATGAAATAAATGCGGTTGAAATACTAGATTTCTGTGCCAATAAAGATGCAATACGGGCCCGTTGGCGTGGTTGGTTTAGATTCCGCCTTTCACGCTGCAGGTCGTAGGTTCGATTCCTACCCGGGACATGCATTTGTGTGCATGAACATGTCTGGGTGTAATTATGTATATTAAGTATGTATTCACAAACAAAAAGTAGTATATGTAGTAATATCAGTTATCTGGTTTCCATAGTACAAGCTCTGCTTAGTTTGGGATCAGGTAGCCGTGTGTGAAAATGTCCCAGGATATTTATTTTATTTATTATTTATTTTAATAGTAAGAGGTGCTGAGTATTACGTTGGTACAGTCTGAGTATTGGGTTGGCCAATAACCATGCGATGAGAAGAGGACTGAGGAAAAAACCCCAAGATCTCCATCAAAAGGCAATCAAAGAATTAAGGTCGGCGCTCACCTAACGCCTCCGCACCCGACCAGCATGCAGCACCGCCTCGCCGCTCGGCGTCCACTCGTTGTCAACGGGTGGTCCGCGGGCGGACGCTGCTTTTACACCATAAACGTCACGTGATCGCCCAGTGGACCGCGCGGGGTCAACGAGTGAACGCCGTGCGGTCAGCGCGTGGTCCACTTATTTCCGGTTCAGTTAGTGGACGCCGAGCGGCGAGGCGGTGCTGGTCGGGTGCCGGGTTGATAGATGAGCGCCGACCTTTATTCATAACCCCTCAAAATTACTCAGAAATTCTACCACGCATTAGATATTCTCGAAACCAAGTTCGGTGTTATCGCGTCAGACATAATTTAATATTACGACGTTTTACAAAGTTTTAGCTTACATCGCTCGCTGAGAACTTCGTTATAAACTCATACGTACAGGCTAATGTTCTATGTACGCTGTGGTCGAATTAATTTCCGTTGAGTGGTCTCGTATTACCGCATCGACGGATCCCATTAGGATGTAAGGACGAAGTAAAGTTAACGAGACAGCGTACTGCGTCAATATGCGGTCTGAGAAAGCATATATATCTGTGTCTCTCTTCTTGCTTCAATTTTACATTTTTGAAGTGAAAACTTCTTTAGCGGCGCTGCACGCGTTGTGCACTTTTCTTGGGATGGGTAAAAACGGTTAAACTCGCGCATGGTCACGTGTCCTGATCGAAAATTCGTCAGATTGCGCAGGGCGCTTGCGCGAATGTTCGTGTGTGTTTGGTTACAGCGTGCCACGCGCATCCATGGATGGTGACTGCTGATGGCTCGACCGTCTATGTAGTGGCCAGATCGTGGGAAAAAGTTACCCCCACTTTACGTACCTTTTACGTTACGTGCTGTGTATTATACTGAAGAGACCCTCCTCTCTCCCCCTCCCCCAAAATATTTAAAAATGCCCAACGTTAATGTTCAAGTTTTCACTTCTGCCGGCACTCCCGGAGTGCAACCCAGTGTTTTTTTTTGTTTGGCCACCAGTCACTGCCATCACTGTTACTCCTGTAAGCCAGGATCGACAATGGCGTCCAACGATGATGCCAAGGTTTGACCCTCGATGAGGCAAAATTGTCTTGGAACCCGCACGAATTTAATTAAAAAGAGACAATAGACGTTATCTATTCTGTGACAATAGGAGGTAGAAATTATTGTTTGTTAGTAGTTAGCTTGTATAGCAAAGGTAGGAGTTCGATGGACGCGGCAGACTGCAGGCAGTCGCATAGAAATTGTAATGCCGCCTGCCGTCGCGGCACATGTCATCGCGACAATTTGTATGAGACTGACGTCTGCCGACTGACGTCTCACGTCTGCCGCGTTGATCCAACTCCTTAAGTGTAAGACCGCGCTCACTTTGGATGCGTTTTCGTCCGAATTTTACTCGTGCATACACGTACGAACAACACGAATGATCCCGACCTTCCATGTACTACGGGAGTGCGCACACTGGGTGCGGTTACTTACACGTACGACCAACTCGCACCCAGTGTGCGCACTCCCGTAGTACTTGGAAGGTCGGGATCATTCTGCGTGTTCGTACTTGTACGCACGAGTAAAATTCGGACGAAAACGCATCCAAAGTGAGCGCGGCCTAACATTATAAGTTGATTGCTTTTCAAAACCAAACGAATTGGGTTCATTCAGACTTCAGACAAATAAAAACATAGGCTGAAGTTTCAATTACTTATTTGAGATCTGCAAATCAATTTCGGAATGTTTAGTCTCGTAAATAACACCGTCTTGGATGTAGACAAAACATGTTCTACGAAGTTGACCGCAGTTTTAGTTGGGACAAGTTGGGGCAAGTTGGGGCCTGCATTCAACTTTGATCGAGCATTCGGTTTATCTGGGATTATCGTAATACGACGGATTAATTAAGAGGAGGGTTCGAAATTTGGTTGATTTTCTATTCTACTTTTTCTTTAAGTAAGTATGTGGACTAGGAATCTTATATTTAGATGTATGATTTTTGACTATATTATCTTGAGTATCTTTAAATCCAAATCACGATTTGATGAAATTTTCTCGATAAAAAAAATTTATGAAATGAGCTCTAATTATTTACAATTTTCCTTGCTACCACGATGTTTTTACGATTTAGATCACGAAATTATTTCTAAAACATAGCAAATAATGATATCTAAACTACCCTTCAACCATATTTTAATTCATGAAGTAGTTTTTTTTTTATTCAAGTAAATGTGGTTTGGCGCTTACGTTGTTTATTTCCGAGCGCGCGCACAATATCGCCATCTCACATTTTAAGTACTTGAACTAACCATGTCTCTCTCTAACTTTGTATTGTCAGTGTCCGCTCGGACTTGTTCGACGTCGGACCTGTGAAGGATTTTTTAAAAAATATTACGAAAAAATATTACGGTCGTGCCACATTACAGGTACAGTACAGTATTTACAGTCCGCCGACGCCTATGATAAATAAATAAATATCCTTGGAAATTCTTTTACACATGACTACCTGATCCCAAACTAAGCAGAGCTTGTACTATGGAAACCAGATAACTGATATTACTACATATACTACTTTTTGTTTGTAAATACAAACTAAATATACACTTAATTACACCTAGACTCGGGACATGCGGACATGTTCATGCACACAAATGCATGTCCTGGGCAGGAATCGAACCTACGACCTGCACTGCAGCGTGATTTTCGTTTGCTTTTCCTTGTCTTGTGTAATTTCTTTTCATCTCTTGTCATTTTGTGTCATCTCTTGTCATTTCATAGTTATTCGTGTCATTTCTGTAAAAACTCCCTATTTCGCTTACTGTTATATACTTGCAGCATGGTCTTGGGCCGACAGTGGGAATACATTGCTTGTCAAAACAATGGAGTCGCTTTATTGCGTTTGTTGTAGGTATGGATGGGCAAGTAATAAATATATCATACATCAATAAATTATCGTAAAAAATAACATTACAGATATGGATAGGAAAATGTTTGTCCGTCCTATTCAATCTATTATATTATAAACGAAAGTAACTCTGTCTGTTACCTTTTCACGGCTAAACCGCTGAACCAATGTTGATGAATTTTGGTATGGAGATAGACTGGGTCTTGGCGGAGAACATAGGCTACTTTTTAGGGTTCCAAAGGGTGCTAACGGGACCCTATTACTAGGCCTACGCTGTCCGTCTGTCTGTCTGTCCGTCTGTCAGCGCGGGCTGTATCTCACGAACCGTAACAGGTAGAGAGTTGAAATTTTCACTGAATGTGTATTTCTGTTGCCGGTGCAGAACAAATACTAAAAATATAATAACATTTAAAAATAAATATCAAGTCTCAAACTTGATATTTTTGATGTGTTTATTCTACGGTGGTACGGAACCCTTTATGTGCGAGTCCGACGCCTTCAGATCTTATGAATGTTTTCTTGAAATAAATATAGTGTATTTTAAGTAATTAACTGGCCAACCCTCAGGTCCTACCTACCATGTTAGGATCTTTTTCGTTCTAGCGGGTGTAAACCGTGATTTAACGAGTTAATGTGATAATTTTTGTATTTAAATTATTCAATTCAATGTATTTGTTTCAGACATAGTCCAATATTGATTATTAAAATTATTATAATTTCACAATAAATATAAAACAATAAATAAAAGTAAAATTAAATTTAAAAAAATATATATATTTATTTTTATTTTTCATGTTTTATCATTAAAATACAATATAATATAACATAAATTAAAATAAAATACAATAAAATAAAAACCTACCCCTAATTAAACAAATACCGTCCGCGTGGGATACTGGCTGCATGTCCTCCCTGTATTCAAGCTGTTCCTGTTGTCAAGCGAATTTTTTGAGCAAGGAAAGAGCCAGCCCTCTTGTCACCTGTGGCGGTAACCAGTCTAAGGGTGATTTTGATAGATAAAAAAATAAAGATAAAAAGATAAACAATAAATAAATGCATGGTTAAATCAATAAAATTAATAAAAACTGAAAATTAAATTAAAAAATAAATTAAATATGGTAAAAATAAATATTATGACACCGCTGATGACTTCATGATCGGCATCGAAGTTAAGTACCAAAGTATTCCTTTGCCTACGAAACATGAAAAAGATACTCATATCCGGCAGTCAGTCACTGACACAGAGTATGTACATTTTTACCCGACTACGGTGGGCGGAGGGTTATGATTTTGACCGATATGTATGTATGTTCATCTGCTCCCGTATAACGTCCAAACTATTTTTATCATAATAATTTGACTAATGAGATATCGTTGGACGCGTCTGGATCGTCCGCTGGTTATAGGCTATTATACGATCGAAATATTGTTATACGTATCTATCAGCATATTGTAGGTATCGTTTGTCTTCTTTTGACTTACTTTGTCTTCAGCAATAAAAACAACATAGAAATTAAATTATTTTTTTCAAATACACTCGACATAAAAATCCCATATAAAACGAAAAAAATATATTTGAATATTTTCATCCATTTCATCTATTTTAAAAGGTGCACTGGGACATATTATTTTAATTGTACGAATTAAACAATATTGTTCCTTCAAAAAATAACTATACTATAGTCTACTCCATAGCTGTTCTGTCCTAGCTAAGCGAGAGGGATATATCCTTCGGCAGCTCACGCGACGCTAGCCACACCCCGAAACTAAAATTCATTTTTTTCTTGTATCGTCTTAACGTGTTAGCGACGGGATTGGGGCACGATTGGGGCAAGTAGCGGCTTATTGTATTAGGGGCAAATATTATGTTGGATCAGTATGTTACTATTTTGTAAGCATCGGGTTAAGGTTCATGTAAATATGTAAAAATCGGTATAAAATTCAAAATTCAAAACGTTTTTTTTTTGTTTAGGCCTACGGGGGCACTTACAAGTTGTCATTTTACATTTTATCTTAAATTCTACTGTCGGATCGGAAACGCGACCTCGACTGAGAAGATGCGGCAAGAAACTCAGCGGGCTTGTCTTTTTTACATTGTTTTATTTATATTTTATTTTTTATAAAGCCATTTAATTATTTTAATACAATGTATTTTGGTAAACAATAGCTCCAGTGTGCTGCCCTGCGAAATATACCTAATAGCAATAGGTTCGCTGCATTGTGTGTCTGTCTGTATAGACTGCCCTAGCTGGGGTAATACCACCCTCTCACAGAATAACGGCCTAAAGTTACTATTTCAGCTGCGTTTCGATGATGAGTGAGAGCTGGAAGCCCAATGCCCCCTCCCTTACCCCTCTATCACACTCCCCTTCAGTTCGGCAACGTGCGAGCGATGCCTTTGGTATTGCAAGTATAGGTAAACGTAAGGCGGACCGTACGCTTATTTGCCGCCGTAGTGAAAAAATAACATATACAGTACGTTTTTTTATACTTGTCCTATTTGGTAAGCAAAGATGGCGTCTAGCGGGGCGATTGCGTAACTTTTTAGTCAATGTTTCAATTGGTTTCGTTCATCCTGTGTCAATTATATACGAAACCAATTGAAACATTGTCAAAAAGTTACGCAATCGCCCCGCTGGACGCCATCTTTGCTTACTAAATAGGACAAGTATAAAAAAAACGTACTATACATATTAAAATTTTCACCCAGTCCACTGCCGAAAAACCTTCAGTCAACTTTACATAACTTAACTTAACTTAACTTTACATGAACACTCTGCAGCGTAAAAGCTTTCAATCTAGATACGAAAAGCTGAAAATTGTAAAAAGATTCGTTAACGAAAAACCTTTTCCGTTGGATATTAGCGCGCTCGGGCTGCATAAAGGAAATTACCTTTTAACTTCGCTTGCATCTTGTTGAAATATTGAAGCTGTAAGTGGGGTGGGGTGTCAGTGCGAAAGGAAAGCGAGAAAATGGTAACTACTGAGTACAATAATAAATATTATACACCATCTGTATGGTACCATACAATGGACTGGGGGCGATCCCAGTGACACCTAGACGTGTGTCGTTACATTATTTTCACGAAACGTAACGTAACCGGTTACGTCAAAGGCGTCACTGGTTATTTAATAGGTGATTTTTGTAACTGGTTATTTTTGTAACCCTATGGTTTTCGTCACTACTAGCTTCTTGTATACAAAAATACAAATATTGTTATTTGTTACTTTTAGATGTCTATGGGTGCCCGGTGACATAATACCTATGATGTAGTTCAGGCTACAGCTAAATAACCTGTTTCAAAAATCACCAGTTACTCGTTCGTCGCGTAAACAGTGATGCGGTGAATTAGCTCATAACCAGTTAATGTAACCGGTGACGTGAATTAACGCTCACGCCTAGTGACACCCAGAACAGACCAAATAACGAAAAGGTCGTTTTCGAAAATTGCCTCTGGCGGGAATCGAACCCGCAACCACCCGATGCAGCGAACCGTGCGGCCTGCGCCTGCGCGGTCATCGTCCATTTATTAGCAGTAGATGTCTACTGCTCGTTTAGGCTCAAAGGCGTAAAGCTTGTATACATAGCCTCGTGAATCTTGATATCGTGATTCAGGATTTTTATGCAGAATCGCATGTTGTATCGGAGCGAGCACTCAACGCCATCTGTTGGTGGCGTCGTGATTGTGTAGTATCTAGCGAGATGTAAGCTACTAAAGCACCAAGCCAACTAGGCGCTCGGGTGGAACGCCCGCACATCCGCCATCGCCTTTTTGTGCGGGTGACGTCACATTTGACAGGCGTCTAATTGGCTTGGTGGAGTATTACACAAGGAAGATACTAAATAACCGACTTATAAAAAGGAAGTGTCATAATTTTATGTTTTCTGAAACAAAGCGTTCCTTCGTGAAGCTGTTTTTAATGACATTATTTTATTATTATAATTAGCTTTCCCCAATTTCTTTCGTCTGGTTTAACTCATTTCCGCCTTATTTTGTATTTTTCTCTGAGATTGGTCTACCAGTTATTAAATTATTGTGTGCTGTGTTGGGTAATTAGATTTTAGCCGCTATA
Organism: Drymonia ruficornis; assembly: GCA_947859195.1. Classification (NCBI taxonomy): domain Eukaryota; kingdom Metazoa; phylum Arthropoda; class Insecta; order Lepidoptera; family Notodontidae; genus Drymonia; species Drymonia ruficornis. The sequence continues at coordinate 8,546,815 of OX401925.1, read as the reverse complement.
AATTTCTAGATTATGCCGCGATAACTTAGAGGCAGGGCACATACGTGACGTGTCATCAGCTAAGGTATTGAAAATTCGATGGCGTTTGTAGCGAATTTAAGAACTAAAATAACCATAGAGTTATTATTATATTTTATTTTTAATGGTGGTAGAGCCAAACTGTAGCCAATTGACTGCAGCTCATAAACGGGCTGGCTCGACCGGGGTAGTACCACCCTCTCACAGAAGATCGACGTAAGCTATTACAGCTGCGTTTCGTACGATGATTGAGAGAGCTGAAAGCCCACCCCCCCTCCCCCTCCCTCCATCCCACTCCCCTTCAGGTCGGCAATGTGCGAGCAATGCCTTTGGTATTGTAAGCATCTATAGGCTACGGTTATGCTTAACATCAGGCAAGCCGTACGCTTTTTTGCCATCGCAGTCCTTTAAAAAAAAATAATTACATTATTGTATTAGCATGCCAAAGCTTGATTGTGGCTTTTTTTTACTGGCTGCGTCTACATTAGGCGCACGGCGAGCTCGTGCAGTCTTGACGTCGGAAAGCATAGACATAATGTCATAACAAGAGTGTTTGGGCGAGGCATGCAAGGCATCTGGACGCACCAATTGCCTAATATAGCACATTGACAGACAGTCCACCTGATGGTAAGTGAAAACCGCCGCTCAGGACATCTGGGGAACAGACGCGGCGCTGACCTTTTAGGGACCTCTAAACATGCCCTTTGAAGAACCCTGATAATTCCTGGGCAATTCCGCTTGCCCAGCTCCCTCGGGATTAGGTAATAGTCAGTTCCTGTATACACGGCGACAAGGTTCACCACCTGTCACGTTGGGTTCTGACTATCTAGTGAAACGTGGGCTTTGAGTTGGTTAATATGGCGAGTCAAGCCTCTGACTACCCCCGAATGGGGATAAAAGTTGTGACGTTACATTTAATTTTTTTTCCCGCTTGCCGCTCGCAGTGAGGCGCTACCCGGTAGCTCATTGGCGGTGCGAGGCGGCTTATTGCACCGCGCTGAAGTTATTAAATTACTGTTATATTGTTGTCTACTGCAATTTCAGATGCCCCTCAAGTGCAGTGAGCACTCTCCAGAGGCAGTGATATTGACAGAATAGGGTCTGTTGTTTTCATTTTCTGTTTGTCAGCTATACAGGGTGAATTTGAAATCATGGGCATCCTTTTAAACTATGACTCTACACATGATTCAGAATATTTTGGGAAAATAAATAAAAAAATCTATTGATGAAGAAATAGTGCTCGAGTAAGCAAATAAGCAAACCCGTTAACTGTTATTCCTTGCCCGGGCAATAAATTTTTATCAATGGATTTTTTGATTAATATGCCCTAAGTATTCTGAATCATGTGTAGAATCACCCTTTAAAAGGATGCCCATGATTTCAATTTCACCCTGTTTATTATGTACTAGAGCAGACAATGCGCATCACCACGGTGTTCCATTTCGTTACGACCAGATGTCTGCACTTCACTCTTGTCATTCACCCGCTCTGTGTAGCGCATGCCGTCTGTCTATTTGTGGCGCCTCTAGAACGTAGAACATAGTAGCTCAATGTTTGCGATTTTTGACGGGTCCGTTAGCGTGGTTGGCGCGGAGGCGCCTTTCACGCTGCAGGTTCGATTCCTACCCGGGACATGCATTTGTGTGCATGAACATGTCTGTATGTCCGGAGTCTGGGTGTATATGTATATTAAGTATGTATTTACAAATAAAAAAGTAGTAGGTATATGTAGTAATATCAGTTATCTGGTTTCCATAGTACAAGCTCTGCTTAGTTTGGGATCAGGTAGCCGTGTGTAAAAATGTCCCGGGATATTATTATTATTATTTTTACCCGTGAAACCGATTACATACGTGTCTAACGTTTACATGAGAATTTTAAGTATAAATTATGAAAACGACTTATGTATGTAACTTTATTTTTGTTAACGTCTAGTTACTTTGTTATACAAACAATTTAACCATGCCCGGTGGCATTTAATAAACTCCGACCTCATGCCACATGTGTCGGTACCGACGTTAACTTTAAAACAAATGTCTATGTCGCAGGCATTAACAATGTTAGGTAATTTTCAATGAAAGCTCAATAGCATCGCGGCAATGACATTAAACAAAAACTTTACGCAAATAAAATATTGTTAAGGTAGTACATGAAAATATTCATATTTTTTGCATAAGTTTGATCAATACGACATGACTTTGCCATGAAACACACGTATCAAATATTTTTTATTTGAATTAGGTTTTATTTTATTTTAAACGATTTAATTAAACCGTCTCATGTAAGTAGAAATTAAACATCATAAAATCGTAATCGAATAAACTCTGCCGTATTTTTTATGACAAAACCAGGACATATAGAATTTCTAGACATTTTTTCCTACAACTGACTTGCCTCACCTACCCGTAACACGGAGTTTCGCAGCAAGTAAAGCCGCCAGTCGCACCATTGTACATTAATAATGAAAGTTCCGCGACTCAGTCCCGGCCTTATTTGTTTGCGTAATTACTGTGCTTAAACTTCTATGTACTGTCGCAATATGAGCACAAAGTAACGAGGCGAAGCTACATATTCCAAACATTAGAATTGGATGGGTGACCTAATAATAATTCAAACTAGACCGTGAGGGGCGATACTCCTTTAAAATAAAGAGGAATTTGTCTGGTATCAAGGCAAAGGTTCATTCCCTTACATTGATTACCTCACGGAAGATCGGTGTTAAGTAGCTATTATAGCTGCGTTTCGTACGATGAGTGAGAGAATCGGAAGCCCAACCCCTTCCCTCCCTCTGTCGCACTCCCCTTCAGGTCGGCAACGTGCAAGCGATGTCTTTGGTATTGCAAGCATCTATACTAGACAATATGTTAAGAAAACCCTGTCCGACCCGAAAACGTATTGTTGGGTATCAGATTAGATTATATTTTTGTAAAAAAAAACAATTTCTTCACATTTTTTTTTAAACTTTTTTTACCATAGTATGTGTCCCACTGCTGGGCAAAGGCCTCCCTTTTTTTGGAAAACAAATACCCCGTTTACATAATTCTTTTTTTCATAAAATGACGTCATTACGTACTTTGTGGTCAGAGGTGCCGCCACACGATCTAACATAATTACTGCCGGTATCGATATTGTCATATTTTTAAAATTTGCTACATTTTGGGGGAAAAAGGCAAAAAATAATTGGCATTTTAAATTGTCATTAATATGTTTACTATCATGAATATTTTTTTATTTTATTTTATTTGGTCATGTGATTGGGAAACCTAAATACCGGTTTCGGCTCGGACAGGGTTTTCTTAACATGTTGTATAGATTCTAAAGGCTTGTTTTTCACAACATTTCCATAACTTAGTTCGTCTATTATTGCGTTAATAATATACACACAAAATATATCATAATTGTGGCTTATCCACTTTTTGCTCTCACTGACTATCAAAACTCTTGAACATAATTAGTCTCTACCGTTCGACACCTCTACTTAGGCTCCTGTTCAAGCATATGGCCAGCATCCGGGGAAACGAGGTAGTTCTCAAGTTCACGTCAGCGACAGTTCACACACTAGTGCTGAACTGCAAGTTCAAGTCTGAAGTTAGTTCACGAGAAGCTGTTAGAAGCATTGTTACAGTTTTGTAAAGCTTGCCGAGAAAGCAATGGACGATGTGTTGCTTGAAGCAATTGCATCGATAGCTCAACCGAAACTCATATCTCAGAGCTTTACACTGATACAAAAACACAAGAAATTACGTCGCAAACAGATACTTACGAGTTGCAGTATCGTCAGATCCCAGCATGCTGTATGAGCCACTCTTTTACAAACGAAAACGAAATTTCGCGTATTTCCTACTACGTTTCTCATTAATTCCGACATTTTACAACGAACGAAAATTCTTACGTTTAGATTCGATTTGATCGATGACGAATGAATGAGAAACGTAGTAGGAAATACGCGAAATTTCGTTTCCGTTTGTATAAAAGTAGGCCCTCAGATTAGACTATTATAAGGAGTTAGAGACTGCCCTAGATAGGTAAAGATGGAAAGAACTTCATCAGCTACACCGGCTAGGGTTTTAGGATACTTAAGTTAGAATTTCCAGCTAAATTAAAAGAATTATACACTGTATCGCAACTAAATAAATCAACAATCCATTGTTAGCTCACAGAACAGCTTGACAACCCTGAAATGGGATTAGAATCGCGATCATAAGCCGTCTGTAACATCGATATGCTATTAACAGCAGATGGAAAGACAAACGTATTGTATGTCACTGTAATTGGATTTTAGTGTACTGCGGAATAATGTTAGTGTTGTCTATACTCTGGGTATAGAGAGTATACAACCAGGAGGGTTACTTTGAAAAACTAAACGAAAGCTTCGGCTGACGGATCGTCCGAAGTACGGATTCGATCATGGACCAATTACTAAGGGGACTGGCCCTAAGCAACTCGGCCGAGTGGTCGGCCTAGTACTAACATCGACATAAAACGAAGCGAGTAGTTCAACTATTTACCGGTAGATAGAACAATGAAAATGAAAAAACAATGAACACGTTTTTTTTCATACATATATCTAATAAGGGCACCTCTTTCTTTAGTCTTTACTCTGTGGATTCGATGATCGTGATTTAATAATACAATCCTGGGACATTATTTTACACACGGCTACCTGATCCCAAACTAAGCAGAGCTTGTACTATGGAAACCAGATAACTGATATTACTAACATATACTACTTTTTTATTTGTAAATACATACTTAATAAACATATACACCCAGACTCCGGACATACAGACATGTTCATGCACACAAAAGCATGTCCCGGGTAGGAATCGAACCTACGACCTGCAGCGTGAAAGGCGCCTCCGCGCCAACCACGCTAACGGGCCCGTCAACGTCGTTTGACGTTTCTTTCGTGGATCCTACTCTGAAAGTTATTTGACATCTACGATTTCAGCGTTTGACATGGTTTTGATCGTAAATCGAATCCGTACTTCGGATCCGTAACACGTTCGGATCCGTAATCGCCCGATCCGTCAGCCGAAGCTTTCGTTTCGCTGTTCAAAGTAACCATCCTGTACTCCACCTCCACAAGGAGGTAAGCAGATGAAAAATGTTTTATGGTGGTAACACACCAACTGTATGCTACCAAACTAAGCAACGCTTAAAAAAATCATGAAATATGCGTCACGACTCTTATCCCCATTCGGGGGTAGTCAGAGGCTTGAGTGGCCATTCACCACCGCATTGTGGAGGTATTAAGCCAACTCAAAGCCCACTTTTCACCAGATAGTCAGAACCCAACGTTACAGGTGGTGAACCTTGTCGCCGTGTATACAGGAACTGACTATTACCTAATCCCGAGGGATAGGAAGGTTTCCTCACGATGTTTTCCCTCACCGTAAGCGAACTGTAAATTATGCACATAGATGAAAATTCATTCATCGGTGCATGCCCCACCGGGGTTCGAACCTGGGATCTTCTCATTGCTAGCCCAACCTGTTCGCCCCTAGGCTACAGTCGCTTCCTAGGCTACAGTCGTACAACGCAACAACGTTTGTACTATGAATACCATACAATGGACTGGGGCAATCCCAGTGAGACCAGACTAGGTTAAATTACGAAAAGGGCGTTTTGAAATCCGCTGCTGGCGGGAAGCGAACCCGTAACCACGCGATGCACTGAGCCAAGCGGCCTACGATTGAAACACTGCGCCAAGCGTTGCGAAACGTAATGACAGATACCTGTCTTTGGGACGTAATTTTATAGGGTTCCGTACTCAAAGGGTGTCAACGGGACCCTATTACTAAGCCCACGCTGTCCGTCTGTCTGTCAGCGGGCTGTATCTTGCGAATCGTAATAGGTAGAGACTTGACATTTTCACAGAATGTGTATTTATGTTGCCGCTACAACAACAAATACTAATAATAAAATAAAATAAAAAATAAAGGGGTCTCCATACAACAAACTTGATATTTTTGACGTTTTTATTCTACGGTGGTACGGAAACCTATATGTGTGAGTCCGACACGCACTTGGCCGGTTTTTATAGGACTGAAGTGGCAAACAAGCATACGGTCCGCCTGATGTTAAGCAGTTACCGTAGCCTATAGATGCTTCCAATACCAAAGGCATTGCTCGCACTTTGCCGACCTGGAGGGTAGTGGGAAAGAGGGAGGGGAAGGGGGGGGGCTTCCGGCTCTCTCACTCATCGTGATCGTAATAGCTGCTTTACGCCGAAACTGCAGCAAAGTTGTACAACTTGTATGTCAATTTGTCCGAACATTGTCGAACTAAGATGCAGTCTGTAAGGCAGTTGGGGACCAACTTAAGTTTAATTAGTTCAAGTTTGGACAGCCAATAGGCCACTTATGTCCGACAGCAGTTCGGAGTTCGGTTAATTAAAAGTATTGAGGAGATGGGAAACTTTATACTGAGTGTCACTTAAACTGTTGATAAGTGAATACCGTAGGTATTTTAGTGGGTCAGCAGGTATGCTTGAAACGAGGACATTTTCTCAGTTTTGAGGAAAAACTTAAACTTAGAGATTATTCTGTTCTGGCTGAAAATATTATATGAGATATAACAACAATACTTACCATATTTTTCCACGACCAAATACAAAGGTGAAGGTGGTAGAGCCAAGCTGTAGCCAATTGACTGCAGCTCATATACGGTCTGGCTCGACCGGGGTAGTACCACCCTCTCACAGAAGATCGGCGTAAACCAGCTATTACAGCGGCAGCGGCAAGCCCAACACCCCCCGCCCGTTCCCCTCCCTCATCCCACTCCCCTTCAGGTCGGCAAAGTGCGAGCAACGTCTTTGGTATTGCAAGCATCTATAGGTTACGGTAACTGCTTAACATCAGGCGGGCCGTACGCTTGTTTGCCACCTCAGTCCTATAAAAAAGTAACTACTTGCAATGATGACTGCAATGACGGGCCCGTTGGCGTGGTTGGCGTGATGGCGCCTTTCACGCTGCAGGTCGTAGGTTCGATTCCTACCCGGGACATGCATTTGTGTGCATGAACATGTCTGTATGTCCGGAGTCTGGGTGTATATGTATATTAAGTATGTATTTACAAATAAAAAAGTAGTATATGTAGTAAAGTGTAGTAATAATAATGTCAGTTATCTGGTTTCCATAGTACAAGCTCTGCTTAGTTTGGGATCAGGTAGCCGTGTGTAAAAATGTCCCAGGATATTATTATTATTAATGGAGTCTAGAGTCTACCCGGGCGAAGCCGCGGGCGAAAGCTAGTGTGTCATATTTTGATCACGACTCAGCGGAGGTGCTTATGTTTGAAGTATTACACTTTCCTGCAGAAATATATCTTAAAATATCGTGAAGACGAGTGCCAAGAATACTTATTACTTCTGAAACCCATATTTAAAGTTCGCGTATTGAATTCCAGGAACATTCTGCGGCGACATACAGCCAGTCATTTCCGTGGCTTCCATAAATAGAAACATATTTTTCAATATTGAGAGGGGCTTCTGACGTTTCATGGTATTTTCCTTGAATATTTTGTCATATTCCTTTTGTTTAATGCCTTATTTTAGATGTTAAAATCTCTACTCGTACATACAAATAAATAAAATTGAAGTATCTGTTTGAAATCGACGGGCCCGTTGGCGTGGTTGGCGTGATGGCGCCTTTCACGCTGCAGGTCGTAGATTCGATTCCTACCCGGGAAATGCAATTGTGTGCATGAACATGTCTGGATGTCCCGAGTCTGGGTGTATATGTATATTAAGTATGTATTTACAAATAAAAAGTAGTATACGCAGTAATATCAGTTATCTGGTTTCCATAGTACAAGCTCTGCTTAGTTTGGGATCAGGTAGCCGTGTGTAAAAATGTCCCAGGATATTATTATTATTAATGGAGTCTAGAGTCTACCCGGGCGAAGCCGCGGGCGAAAGCTAGTGTGTCATATTTTGATCACGACTCAGCGGAGGTGCTTATGTTTGAAGTATTACACTTTCCTGCAGAAATATATCTTAAAATATCGTGAAGACGAGTGCCAAGAATACTTATTACTTCTGAAACCCATATTTAAAGTTCGCGTATTGAATTCCAGGAACATTCTGCGGCGACATACAGCCAGTCATTTCCGTGGCTTCCATAAATAGAAACATATTTTTCAATATTGAGAGGGGCTTCTGACGTTTCATGGTATTTTCCTTGAATATTTTGTCATATTCCTTTTGTTTAATGCCTTATTTTAGATGTTAAAATCTCTACTCGTACATACAAATAAATAAAATTGAAGTATCTGTTTGAAATCGACGGGCCCGTTGGCGTGGTTGGCGTGATGGCGCCTTTCACGCTGCAGGTCGTAGATTCGATTCCTACCCGGGAAATGCAATTGTGTGCATGAACATGTCTGGATGTCCCGAGTCTGGGTGTATATGTATATTAAGTATGTATTTACAAATAAAAAGTAGTATACGCAGTAATATCAGTTATCTGGTTTCCATAGTACAAGCTCGGCTTAGTTTGGGATCAGGTAGCCTTGTGTAAAAAATGTCCTAGGATATAAAATATAAACAAAATATTAAGACGATACAAGAAAAAAATGAATTTTAGTTTCGGGGTGTGGCTAGCGTCGCGTGAGCTGCCGAAGGATATATCCCTCTCGCTTAGCTAGGACAGAACAGCTATGGAGTAGACTATAGTATAGTTATTTTTTGAAGGAACAATATTGTTTAATTCGTACAATTAAAATAATATGTCCCAGTGCACCTTTTAAAATAGATGAAATGGATGAAAATATTCAAATATATTTTTTTCGTTTTATATGGGATTTTTATGTCGAGTGTATTTGAAAAAAAAAATTAATTTCTATGTTGTTTTTATTGCTGAAGACAAAGTAAGTCAAAAGAAGACAAACGATACCTACAATATGCTGATAGATACGTATAACAATATTTCGATCGTATAATAGCCTATAACCAGCGGACGATCCAGACGCGTCCAACGATATCTCATTAGTCAAATTATTATGATAAAAATAGTTTGGACGTTATACGGGAGCAGATGAACATACATACATATCGGTCAAAATCATAACCCTCCGCCCACCGTAGTCGGGTAAAAATGTACATACTCTGTGTCAGTGACTGACTGCCGGATATGAGTATCTTTTTCATGTTTCGTAGGCAAAGGAATACTTTGGTACTTAACTTCGATGCCGATCATGAAGTCATCAGCGGTGTCATAATATTTATTTTTACCATATTTAATTTATTTTTTAATTTAATTTTCAGTTTTTATTAATTTTATTGATTTAACCATGCATTTATTTATTGTTTATCTTTTTATCTTTATTTTTTTATCTATCAAAATCACCCTTAGACTGGTTACCGCCACAGGTGACAAGAGGGCTGGCTCTTTCCTTGCTCAAAAAATTCGCTTGACAACAGGAACAGCTTGAATACAGGGAGGACATGCAGCCAGTATCCCACGCGGACGGTATTTGTTTAATTAGGGGTAGGTTTTTATTTTATTGTATTTTATTTTAATTTATGTTATATTATATTGTATTTTAATGATAAAACATGAAAAATAAAAAATATATTTTTATTTTTTTTAATTTAATTTTACTTTTATTTATTGTTTTATATTTATTGTGAAATTATAATAATTTTAATAATCAATATTGGACTATGTCTGAAACAAATACATTGAATTGAATAATTTAAATACAAAAATTATCACATTAACTCGTTAAATCACGGTTTACACCCGCTAGAACGAAAAAGATCCTAACATGGTAGGTAGGACCTGAGGGTTGGCCAGTTAATTACTTAAAATACACTATATTTATTTCAAGAAAACATTCATAAGATCTGAAGGCGTCGGACTCGCACATAAAGGGTTCCGTACCACCGTAGAATAAACACATCAAAAATATCAAGTTTGAGACTTGATATTTATTTTTAAATGTTATTATATTTTTAGTATTTGTTCTGCACCGGCAACAGAAATACACATTCAGTGAAAATTTCAACTCTCTACCTGTTACGGTTCGTGAGATACAGCCCGCGCTGACAGACGGACAGACAGACAGACGGACAGCGTAGGCCTAGTAATAGGGTCCCGTTAGCACCCTTTGGAACCCTAAAAAGTAGCCTATGTTCTCCGCCAAGACCCAGTCTATCTCCATACCAAAATTCATCAACATTGGTTCAGCGGTTTAGCCGTGAAAAGGTAACAGACAGAGTTACTTTCGTTTATAATATAATAGATTGAATAGGACGGACAAACATTTTCCTATCCATATCTGTAATGTTATTTTTTACGATAATTTATTGATGTATGATATATTTATTACTTGCCCATCCATACCTACAACAAACGCAATAAAGCGACTCCATTGTTTTGACAAGCAATGTATTCCCACTGTCGGCCCAAGACCATGCTGCAAGTATATAACAGTAAGCGAAATAGGGAGTTTTTACAGAAATGACACGAATAACTATGAAATGACAAGAGATGACACTAAATGACAAGAGATGACACAAAATGACAAGAGATGAAAAGAAATTACACAAGACAAGGAAAAGCAAACGAAAATTACGCTGCAGTGCAGGTCGTAGGTTCGATTCCTGCCCAGGACATGCATTTGTGTGCATGAACATGTCCGCATGTCCCGAGTCTAGGTGTAATTAAGTGTATATTTAGTTTGTATTTACAAACAAAAAGTAGTATATGTAGTAATATCAGTTATCTGGTTTCCATAGTACAAGCTCTGCTTAGTTTGGGATCAGGTAGTCATGTGTAAAAGAATTTCCAAGGATATTTATTTATTTATCATAGGCGTCGGCGGACTGTAAATACTGTACTGTACCTGTAATGTGGCACGACCGTAATATTTTTTCGTAATATTTTTTAAAAAATCCTTCACAGGTCCGACGTCGAACAAGTCCGAGCGGACACTGACAATACAAAGTTAGAGAGAGACATGGTTAGTTCAAGTACTTAAAATGTGAGATGGCGATATTGTGCGCGCGCTCGGAAATAAACAACGTAAGCGCCAAACCACATTTACTTGAATTAAAAAAAAACTACTTCATGAATTAAAATATGGTTGAAGGGTAGTTTAGATATCATTATTTGCTATGTTTTAGAAATAATTTCGTGATCTAAATCGTAAAAACATCGTGGTAGCAAGGAAAATTGTAAATAATTAGAGCTCATTTCATAAATTTTTTTTATCGAGAAAATTTCATCAAATCGTGATTTGGATTTAAAGATACTCAAGATAATATAGTCAAAAATCATACATCTAAATATAAGATTCCTAGTCCACATACTTACTTAAAGAAAAAGTAGAATAGAAAATCAACCAAATTTCGAACCCTCCTCTTAAAACTAACAGATGATTACTAAATGTATATAAAAGTAGAAACGGTACTTATAACTTATAACAAAGACGACATTTTTAAAATAATTGTCTGTCCGGCTGGATGTTTGTCTTCCGGCTCTCTCACTCATCGTACGAAACGCAGCTAATAGCTACTTTACGCCGATCTTCTGTGAGAGGGTGGTACTACCCCAGCCCATATATGAGCTGCAGTCAATTGGCTACACCACCAATAGACAACTAGACTGCCAGCAATGTCAAAATTTAGACCCAATTTTCATACAGTTTCGCGCTATATTAGAACTTAGGCCAGGCCGGAAGAAGTGTAAGTTGCCAAGGGAAAGTGTGACCATAGTGTTAAGTTGCGGGCCTGATTTACATATAACAGGTTGTGGAAGGTTCCTGGTTAACGGACAAGGGTGGGCGGGCCGTTGGGCAACCGGTGAATGACTTATATAAAGCTCATCGAGTTTCCTGATGGCGTATACGGACACGATGTCTGGCGAACTTGTTGGGAGTGTTGCGAACATGTCCGATATAATGAAAAGGAAAGGAGGACTTCAAAGCGGCCACACCCAACGCTATTAATGTAGTCAAATACCTTGTAAATAAGGTCTAAAAATAGTAGAACTGTTGACACGAAAAGAACAAAAGGAATGCAAACGAATATTTATTGGTGGAACCAAGCTGTAGCCAATTGACTGCTGATCATATATGGCTGGCTCGACCGGGGTAGTACCACCCTCTCACAGAATAACAGCGTAAAATAGCTATTGCAGATGCGTTTCGTACGATAAGTGAGAGAGCCGGATGCCTGGAGTTGTATTCAAACGACGAATACAAATACCTATAGTTAGTTACAGACGGTTAAATAAGTAGTGGCTAGTTACTGAAAGTGGCCTGTTATACCTTACCCTACCTAATTTAATTATTTTCTTTTACTTCATTCTATTTACCTACTTTTCCCTGGAAAATTTAGGAGCTCCCACTGGCTAGCCATGCCTGTATCGCAGTTTAAAGGATGGATTTTAAGAGTAGTGCCATGATAACAGTCAAAAACCAATTCTTCGCGAGTAAGATCACGGACAGAGCTTTTATTATTAAAATTTTATTTTATTTAATTTTTATTGTAAAGGAATTTAAAACACATATACACACATTACACACACACTCATTACTCACACACACACACACACACACACACACACACACACACACACACACACACACACACACACACACACACACACATACATTACACCATTACACACCCACATTACATACATTTTGCCTGAAATAAATGGATATTCATTTTAATAGTTGCTTTTATTGTCCATCCTAACCGTTCGTGTGTCTCGAAAGCTTATCAGCCGTTACGTAACGCTCGTTATGGCGTTAGGACGTAATCTAGCCGTTACCTAACCCAGGTTATGTCAGTCTAACCTACGTTACCTAACTGGACCGGTTTATAAATAACTAACCGGTTTGAAAGCTTTTATGTTCGCATTTTAAAGTCGTGTGAGTTATTCTAAAATAAACTTTTGATAGGCCTATGTATTTTAATATCGTACCAATAAAATCTAAAATGGTATGACATTTAATTTTGATAACAGCAATATATAGAGTCGTTCGTACGACAGAGGTATAAAATATTGTATTAATATTATGATCTTTATTGCGAATGAATAAAGTTCAAAGTGAAAATGGAATTGGAAAATGTGTTTTATTGCACAATCTAAGCATGTTTTATTTTAGGGTCTGGATTTCAGTTTAGCCTGCACGTATAAAGTCTAACACTTAAATAAAATTTAAAGGCAGTGGGACAGAAGGTAAGTAAGCATTTATTTGTTAAATATAGGTAAAAAAATTGGTGTTACAAAGATTAAATTTCATTTTGCACTATGTTTTGCCTTTTGGCGTACAAATATGTAAATTTAATGTAACGTCACGACTTTTATCCCCATTCGGAGGTAGTCTGAGGCTTGTGTGGCCATACACCACCACATTGTGGAGGTATTAACCAACTCAAAGCCCACGTTTCACCAGATAGTCAGAACCCAACGTGACAGGTGGTGAACCTTGTCGCCGTGTATACAGGAACTGACTATTACCTAATCCCGAGGGATAGGTAGGTTTCCTCACGATGTTTTGCCTCACCGTCAGCGAACTGTAAATTATGCACATAGATGAAAAATCATCCATTGGTGCATATGGCAAATATGGTATTTAATTAATTATAATTTGGGTAGGTACGCAATCATAATAAAACATTTAATTACAATTATTGTCCAGATTATGCAATAATATTCCAATATCCAGGGAAATTAATGAGTCAATATATCATAGAAATTATGTCAATATGTAAATGTCATGATAATTATACAAAATAAAATACTCATGTCAATGTTGTGGGCAAGTATCAAATAAAAGAGAGTCTGTCTATATTATATTAATTGTATCAGAGAGATAGGACCTAATTGAATAATAGCATTTTTTAAAGGAGGGGCAGGATTTGGTTTTCCGTCTCTGTCACTCATCGTACGGAAGGCAGCTGTATCTACTTTACGCCGATCTTCTGTGAGAGGGTGGTACTACCCCGGTCAAGCGAGCCAATATATGAGCTGCAGTGAATTGGCTGCAGCTAGGCACTACCACCAGGAAATGACGTCATGACACAAAATAAACATCGATATGAAGCGTAAAGCACTATTTAATGATACCAGAGCATTATCGATTTTATCCATTTTAATGATGCCTTCATAAAAAGGTTAACCGTAAAACCAATATACTGGTTGAATGGTGTAATGAACTTTAAATAAATAAACTGGGGGCTTACCACCACCTATTATAGCAGTTTTGTTTTAACGTTTCAGCTACTTTTTGTGCAATGACGTTTCTTATTGTCATGACAATAAGGTACGTCATTGCACAAAAAGTCGCTGAAACATTAAAAAGTTCCTGTAATTGAATCGCTATAAGAGTTCGTGGTAAGCCCCCAGGTTTTAATATTCGATATTAAAAGGTATTTCTAGAATTTAATAGATTGGTAACCCTTCTATATATAGCACTAGCTTTTGCCCGCGGCTTCGCCCGCTTCGATATCGGTTATCGCGACCAAAAGTAATCATGAAATTTTTATCCCGTTCCCGCAACCCATCTTTCGGCTTATTAGCTAAACAGTAGGCAAGACGCGGGGGGAGGGTCGGCGATGCATGCGTAGCGCGCTTGAATTTTATTCTCCCGTCCGTAATTAATTTTGCGATTTCTCCTAAGATATTAGTTTAAATTATATGGTGTAAAAGAGTAAAATAATGTGCATGAAATGCTTAAAGCCTCTAACATATTTAAAAAGATAAGGATTAATACCGTATTTGTGTAAATAGCTTACCAATTACCGCTTTATAATTGCCCATTTTTTTAAGTATTAAATGGATATAATATGTTATCCTTAAGAGATAGACATATGCTATCGCGGACTTTTCTGTAGACCTATATAAGATACACAATTCCACCATACATTATTTAGTTATATCTGAAAGGGTTTAGGCAGCGTTTTCGTTAAAAGCTCCCAGAAGGCTTATGTTTTTCCGACACCTCCAACAAATATCATTATATTTTAGCCAATGTATACAAAAACTTGACAAATTATATACTAAAACCTTTCTTGAGAACCACTCTATCTATTGATGAAAATAGCATTAAAGTCGGTGCAGTAGTTTTTGAGTTTATCGCGAACAGACAGACAGACAGACGCGGCGGAGGACTTTGTTTTATTTATAATATGTAGTGATGAGTTCTAAATCGTTAGCTATATTTAAAACTGTGACTCCATAAAAACAATAAACACATTTAAAACAAATTTTAAACTAGACCGGAGTTTACATCGTTCAAGCATTCATCATCATCATGATGTCAGCCAAAAGACGTCCACTGTTGGACATAGGCCTCCCCCAAGGTTTTCACAACGACCAGTCTTGCATCCATGGTTTCGCGATCTTCAGTAGGTCGTCGGTCCGCCTTAATTAAATATGTACTACGTATCGAAAAGTTTTTGCATATTTGCTTGAGCAATAATTTAATATTAACTCAATCAGTCGTAGAGTTCTAAAATAATCAGAGTCATATTAGTACCAAGAATAAATAATCTAATCCTACTAATATTATAAATGCGAAAGTAACTGTGTGTGTGTGTGTGTGTGTGTGTGTGTGTGTGTGTGAATGTTTGTTCCCACGTATCTCCATAACTACTGCACCGATTTTAATGAAATTTGAAACGTAGATAGTGTAAACTCTGGAAGGAGACATAGGCTAATCATACCTATAAATTTCAACCCCTAAGATGGTTAAATAGGGGATGAAAGTTTGTATGTAGGTTCGTCATTTTTGAAGTTAGAATTATGAAAATTTGAAATTAGGTATCTTTTAAAAATAAAAATTAGTAATTTCAGCGTTTTTGAAAATGCAACCCCTAAGGGGGTAAAATACGGGATGAAAGTTTTTATGTTATTTTGCATGGATGTTTGTCAGTTTTGAAGTTAGAATTGTGAAAATTGGTGTTTAGGTTTCTTTTTATATATGTAAAAAAATTATTTCAGCGTTTTTGAAAATTCAACCCCTAAGGGGGTAAAATAGGGGATGAAAGTTTGTATGTTATTTTGCATAGATGTTTATCAGTTTTGAAGTTAGAATTGTGAAAATTGGTGTTTAGGTTTCTTTTTATATATGTAAAAAAATAATTTCAGGGTTTTTGAAAATTCATCCTCTATAAATAAGGGATGAAAGTTTGTATGCAAGTTCGTCATTTTTCAAGTTAGAAGTATGAAAATTGGTGATTATATGTCTTTTATAAAATAAAAAATGTTAAAATCAGGGTTTTTGAAAATTCAACCCCTAAGGGGTTTAAATGGGGGATGAAAGTAAGTCATTTTTGATAGTTAATAGTTGTTTTGGTTTCTTTAAATAAAACTAATAATAATTACAGGGTGTATGAAAATTCAACCCCTAAGGTGGTAGAATAGGGGATGAAAGTTTGTATGGGAGTTTGTCATTTTTGAAGTTAGAATTAAGTATGAAAAATTGTGTTTAGATGTCTTCTTAAAAATACAAGTCGGTTTTGGGATACGTGATATACACCGTGTTTATGTTCATTTACTTTAACTTCGACATAGTGCTTGGAACATTACCATAAATGGGATGAGGGATGCGGGATTCGGGATACGGGATCCGGCAAACGCGATCCGGGATCCGGGAAACGAGATCCCAGATACGATATCCGGGATCCGGGATCAGAGATACGGGATCCGGGAAACGAGATCCAGGATACGGGATCTGGGATATGGGATCCGGCAAACCGGATCTGGGATTAAATAAGTGTATGTGTCTGTATGTGTGAATGTTTGTTGCCACGTCGGTATCTCCATAACTACTAAACTGATTTTAATGTGAAACGCAGATAGTGTAGGCTCTGGAATAAGACAGACTAATCATAAACATCAATTTCCACGCGGGCGAAGCCGCGGGCACAGCTAGTATTTCATATTACAGTATAACATTTTGAACAATAAAATAAAGCATAACAATAAAAGTGTTGCCAGCAAAAGAAACTGCGGAAATGTGTTGTTTTTACCCGACTACGGAGGCGTTATGATTTTGACTGGTATGTATGTATGTATGTATGTATGTGCATCTGTTCCCACCTAACTTCTAAATTACTTTTCGTAATTTGACAAATGAGGTATCGTCAGAAGCGGCTTAATGGCGCGCTGGTTATAGGCTATGTGACGTCACATAAAATTGCATATGGCGCCCTCTAGAGGACATAATGTCATGAACTAAAAAAAAAAATATTTTTTAATGAAACCGTGTGGGGTATCAAATGAAAGAGCTCGATGAGCACATTTCAAAAATATATATATTGTTACCTATAACTCCAAAATAATTAAATTAAAAGTAAGTTTAAAAACTAAAACCCGACTACGGAAAAAACGCGCTCTAAAAAGTATGAAACAAAAAAATATTCTCATCTAGAGGATAGCCGTGGTCCGTGTAGGTCTTTTAGGGCCAAATGGCACATGAACACGGACCACGGCTATCCTCTATATGAGAATATTTTCTTGTTTCATACTTTTTAGAGCGCGTTTTTTCCGTAGTCGAGTTTTAGTTTTTAAACTTACTTTTTTCAAAGATTAATTACTGTGATATACAAAATTATTTGGCTACAAACATATCCAGGTAACAAATGATTTACATACGAAGCGTTAATTAATAATTTATCAGCGGTGCTCACAGCCACTCGGGATTAATGGTATAACACGACCAAATTGAAATGTAAACATGGAAAATCCCCAACTAGTTATACGATGGTACCACCGAATTTGGTCCGCTAACAATATCAATTTAGTAAGGATCACGGATTTGAGATACGCAATGCAAATACATATAGTTTTGGGACTGAAATAATTGATAAGGTTTTGGGTACGTTTGGGGGTTCAGTGTTGAAATGACGAAATTTAAGGTGGGGATATGATCTGGAAATTTTGGCTGAATGGGCGGAGCTAACGCATCGCCGGGGGTGTGCTCCCCGCGCCAGCGGCTGGCTCCCGGCAAGAGCCTCTGACAGCGCGGTTATTGCGTCGCTTGTATTCTTATTTCAAAACAAGCCGAGTTACCACAACGTAGTAGATCTACAAATAAGTTGATAATTTCGCTCTATAATGCAAATCCTAAATAGCTCAGTGGAAAAGTCATCCTAAACGACGGTGACGATGACGCAGGATCAAATCCTAGAACTATTTGCTTTTTTATGTTTTCTAATTTTATTGTAGGCATTATCTTTTTATTTTACTTTTATATACCTACCTACCTATATTTTTATTAAATCGAATAATTTATTTATTTATTCATAAACTAAAGTTTAAATAAAATAGATCACAAACGAAAAACGATCAAAAACGTAGGAAAGAAAACTGACGGAGCAATTTACGATACGATTCGAGTTCGAATCCCACAACAGCATATATATATTTTTTTAATGTTTATTTATTTATTTATTTACTTATTTTTGTTTATTTATTTGGCCTACTAACGATTGTTTACATTATAAATAGCATTTTTTCGAATGTGATATTTTCAAATATTTTTTATTTTGAAGTTTGACATCTTGACAATACCACACTATAAATATAGTACAATACAGTACAGTCGGCCATCGTCTTTGATGTTTGTGAACATGCCGCCACCGTCATTTGTCTTTTTTCTTTGTTTTCCTGGTCTTCTGTATCTTTTCTTGTCGTTTCTTGTCATTTTGGCATTTCGTGTCATTTTCTATCATTACCTGTAATTTCCTGGCTTTTCTGTCATTTTGTCATATTTGTTATTTCCTGGCATTTTCTGGCATTTTTGTCATTTATTGTCATTTTCTATGAGTTTTGCAATTTTCTGTATTTTGACATTTCTTGTAATATCTGAAATGTTGTAATTTTTCATTTTTCCATCATTTTCTGTCATTTTGGTTTTTGAACGTAGGCAGTTCGGCTCACTGCATGCGATGGTTGCGAATTCGATTCCCGCCAAATGAAAATTTTGGAAACGGCGTTTGCGTAATTTGTCTCGATCCTGGTATTACGGGGATCGTCTCTAGTCCATTACGGTACCCATAGTTCAAGCGTTGCTTAGGTTGGTACCATTCATTCGCGTCTCATGTAATTCTCTCTGTATTGTCACAGAATAACTATATGTATATACAGTAACGGCGAGGCCCCATTACCATTCTTGACTATACTGAAGGTGGTAGAGCCAAGCTGTAGCCAATTGACTGCAGCTCATAAACGGGCTGGCTCGACCGGGGTAGTACCACCCTCTCACAGAAGATCGGCGTAAAGCAGCTATTACAGCTGCGTTTCGTACGATGAGTGAGAGAGCCGTAAGCCCACCCCCCCTCCCCCTCCCTCCATCCCACTCCCCTTCAGGTCGGCAATGTGCGAGCAATACCTTTGGTATTGTAAGCATCTATAGGCTACGGTAACTGCTTAACATCAGGCGGGCCGTACGCTTTTTTGCCACCGCAGTCCCATAAAAAAAAAAAAAAAAAAAAAAAAAAACTTGAAAGTGCACGACTATTTTGACCATTATTTACTATTTTGACCATTATTGACTATTTATGACCATTGTTGAGTATTTTTAGTCTTTGTTGACTATTTTTGACCATTATTGACTATTTTTGACCATTGTTGACTATTTTTGACCATTGTTGATAATTTTTGACCATTGTTGATTTTTTGACCATTGTTGACTATTTTGACCATTGTTGACTATTCTCAACTATTGTTGACCACTATTGACCATTATTGACTATTTTGACCATAATTGACTTTTTTGACCATTGTTGACTATTTTGACCATTGTTGACTATTCTCAACTATTGTTGACCACTATTGACCATTATTGACTATTTTGACCATAATTGACTTTTTTGACCATTGTTGACTATTTTGACCATTGTTGACTATTCTCAACTATTTTTGACCATTGTTGACAATTGTTGATCATTTTTGACTATTTTTGACAATTGTGGACTGTTTTTTACCATTGTTGACTATGTTTGACCATTGTGACCAATTTTGACCATTGTTGACTATTTTTGACCATTGTTGACTATTTTCTACCATTGTCGACTATTTTGACCATTGTTGACTATTTTCACCATCAACCGTCAACAATGGTCAAAATGATCAACAGAAGTCAACAATGGTCAAAATTAGTCAACAATGGTCAAAAATAGTCAACAATGGTCAAATACAGTCCAGAAAAGTCAGGATAGTCAAAAATAGACAAGACTAGTCAAAAAAGTCAAGAATAGTCTAAAATAGTCAAATAGAGTCCAAAAGGTCAGGATAGTCAAAAATAGACAAGAATAGTCAAGAATAAACATTTGCTATTTGGGCTCGGACTCCGAGCCCAAATGGGCTCGTGAGCCCAATTGTGACCAATTTTGACCATTGTTGACTATTTTTTACCATTTTTGATCATTGTTGACTATTTTGACCATTGTTGACTATTTTTGACCATTGTTGACTATTCTCAACTATTGTTGACCACTATTGACCATTATTGACTATTTTTTAACCATTGTTGACTGTTTTTTACCATTGTTGACTATGTTTGCCCATTGTGACCAATTTTGACCATTGTTGACTAATTTTGACCATTGTTGACAATTGTTGACCATTTTTTACTATTTTTGACAATTGTTGACTGTTTTTTACCATTGTTGACTATGTTTGACCATTGTGACCAATTTTGACAATTTTTTACCATTTTTGATCATTGTTGACTATTTTGACCATTGTTGACTATTTTGACCATTGTTGACTATTTTGACCATTGTTGACCATTGTTGACTATTTTAGACCATTTTTGACTATTTTTTTTACCATTGTCGACTATCTTGACCATTGTTGACAATTTTTGACCATTTTTGACTAATTTTGACAATTTTTGATCGTTGTTGTTTATTTTTGACCATTGTTGACTATTTTCACCATCAACCGTCAACAATGGTCAAAATGGTTAACAGAAGTCAACAATGGTCAAAATTAGTCAACAATGGTCAAAAATTGTCAACAATGGTCAAGATAGTCGACAATGGTAAAAAAAATAGTCAAAAATGGTCAAAATTAGTCAACAATGGTCAAAAATTGTCAACAATGGTCAAGATAGTCGACAATGGTAAAAAAATAGTCAAAAATGGTCTAAAATAGTCAACAATGGTCAAAATAGTCAACAATGATCAAAAATGGTAAAAAATAGTCAACAATGGTAAAAAACACTCAACAATGGTCAAAAATAGTCAAAAATGATCAATAGTAGTCGCTAATAGTTGAGAATAGTCAACAATAGCTAAAAATAGTCAACATTGGTCAAAAATGGCCAAAAACAGTCAAAATAGTCAATAATCGTCAAAATAGACAAAAATGATCAATAGTAGTGAACAATAGTTGAGAATAGTCAACAATGGCTAAAAATAGTCAAAATTGGTCAAAAATGGCCAAAAACAGTCAACAATAGTCAAAATAGTCAAAAACACTCAACATTGGTCAAAAATATTCAATAATGATCAATATAGTCAAAAATGATCAATAGTAGTCACTAATAGTTGAGAATAGTCAACAATAGCTAAAAATAGTCAACATTGGTCAAAAATGGCCAAAAACAGTCAAAATAGTCAATAATCGTCAAAATAGACAAAAATGATCAATAGTAGTCGCTAATAGTTGAGAATAGTCAACAATGGCTAAAAATAGTCAACATTGGTCAAAAATGGCCAAAAACAGTCACCAATAGTCAAAATAGTCAATAATGGTCTAAAACACTCAACAATGGTCAAAAACACTCAACAATGGTCAAAAATAGTCAAAAATGATCAATAGTAGTCAATAATAGTTGAGAATGGTCAAAAATGGCTAAAAATAGTCAACATTGGTCAAAAATTGACAAAAATGGCCAAAAACAGTCAACAATAGTCAATAATGGTCAAAATAGTCAAAAATGATCAATAGTAGTCAACAATAGTTGAGAATAGTCAACAATGGCTAAAAATAGTCAACATTGGTCAAAAATTCCCAAAAACAGTCAACAATAGTCAAAATAGTCAATAATGGTCAAAAATAGTAAATAATGGTCAAAATAGTAAATAATGGTCAAATAGTCAAGGATGGTCAATACTGGTCAACAATTGTTGAGAATAGTCATGCATATTCAAGTATAGTCAAGAATGGTCACAAAGGGCTAAAATCAAAAAGGGCTCAAAGCCTCTTTAGAAAGCGCTTCATAATAAAGGCTTTATTTCCGAGAGCCTCCTCTTCGCCGCGAAGGCTCGGGGCTAATTAGTTCTTTAGCCTCCGAGGGTTCATAAAAAGGCTCGAGCCCTAATAATAAGCCTAAAAGACTCGTTGAGTCTTTTGCAACACAACCTGCAACACAACCTCTGACCACCTGGGTGATCAAAGTGGAATATTGCATTTTTTAATGTTTTCTAATGTGATATTTTTAACCGACTTCAAACTTTTTTGAAGTCGGTTTCTCAATTCGACTGTATTTTTTTATGTTTATTACCTCAGAACTTGCGACTGGGTGAACAGATTTTGAAAATACTTTTTTTTATTTTGAAGTTAGACATCTTGATAAAACAGAGAGAATTACATACGACGCGGGTTCAAATCCAACCATATTTAGTTATTTAAATATATTTGGATTTATTATAGTAATGGTATTTTTCAATGGTACAGAATTTATCAAAATATTTACACAAAATTATTATTTTTTAATGCATATAATTTATGTATTTATTCCACATAGAACTATAGCGCAAAATGTATATCATAGGGCTAGTGAATAATTTCATCCACATCCGCAATGTCTCATTAGCGTAGTGGTAAAGCATTAGCAATTATTCCGTGAGTTCGTACCTCACCTTCGGCATGTCTATGTAATAACTTTTTGGTGATAATATTGTTCTTATTTGTAATAATATTGTTTTTTTTCTATTTATTACATGTTTTATTACATTTTAATCATTTTATAAATTATTTGGATTGACAAACTAATACGCCAACTGAATGGTCCCAAACTAAGCAACGCTTGTACTATGGATAATGGTCTGGAGACGATCCCCGTAATCCTGGGATCAGGAAAAATAACGCATAAGTCAGTTTCTAAAATTTTCATTTGGCGGGAATCGAACCCGCAACCACGCAAGCAGTAAGCCGAACAAACTACGTCAAACCACTTTACGAAGCAGGTGTCAATTTTTCAATGGATGACGAAGTATATAGTTCATAATCTCGCCACTTCAATTAATATGTAAATAGCTCAGTGAGTCAATGTGTACGCGCGACAGTATGTAGGATCGTATCCTAGTTTTATATTTTCGTTTTTTTTTTTCATGTGTTTCCATTTTTTTATTATTTTAGGCAATTGTATTTGTAGCCAATTGTATTTTTTTTATATAATAACAAAGAATTGTAATTTATGTTCTAAATAACAACTCTTTATCACAACTACTTAGGTACAAAGGCGTATAAATGCGCACAAATATAAAATCTAACAAATGCTAGCTATCTACAAAATATTCTAAACCACTGCAATATTTTTACGTATTTATTTATAAAAAAGAGATACACGATAATTGAAGCGACTGGAGCGTAGAAAAGTGACACAACCTCCCCGTCCAACAGTCATCGCGGTACTGCCGCCCGTCGCCCCTCGCACCGGATCCGCCCACTTTGTTGGCGAATATTTGGAAAATCATGAATTGTGACGTGAAAAACGATTGCATCGCAAAATCAAGCTTACATTTTTTAGGTATTATCTTTCTCCATCTTTTGGTGGAAAAACTATTTAAAAATTCCCAGCCGTTTGGAAGAAGATAGAAATTTAAATTTGAAAATTTCTTTTTTTTGGTAATTTTTTTCACATAGTAAAAGAGCATTTTTCACATTTTTCAAACTTGTTTTTTAAAGAAGAGGGTATAATAAATACGGTGATATTTTTTTCAAAATTTTTACTCCACTCGTCTAAGAGGAGATAGCCTCCAAAAATGCCTCGTTAGCTACCTGCCCAGTCTTAAGCTTTCCAGTTAAACTTTTCTCAATGTTACATCTCGTCCATTCAAATCGGGGTGTAATTCCCTAATTTTTACATGAAAGTCACGTATGTTCCAACCTAGTCTTCGCCCTTGAAAACAACTAGAGGGAGTTGACAGTTTGACAGACTGTTTTACAGTCAGACAATTGACAGACATCTCACGGATATATTAACGTTGAAAAGTTGGTTTGGCCTTAGCACAGAGTAAAGACCAAAGAAAGAGGTGCCCTTATTAGATATATGTATGAAAAAAAACGTGGTCATTGTTTTTTCATTTTCATTGTTCTATCTACCGGTAAATAGTTGAACTACTCGCTTCGTTTCATGTCGATGTTAGTACTAGGCCGACCACTCGGCCGATGTACTAATTTACCAGATATTGTACCTCCTTACATCGAAATCACTATACTTGTTCTTAGCGCACCACTACACATAGCAACATAAGGTATTTTGATGCGTGTTATTCACCAGAAGATGAGCCGTATTGGCAATATCGACATGTTTGCAACATTATTGAAGTGAAAACTTCTTTAACGGCGTTGTGCACTTTTCTTGGGATGGGTAAAAAATGTTAAACTCGCGTCAGGACACGTGACCTGATCGAAAATTCGTAAGACGGAGGGAGAGTAGACCGTCGGCGCGGCGTAGGAGAGAAAGTAATATCCCCCTCTCTTTCTACTACGCGGCGAAAATGTATCCCTTCTTGCTGTTTCGTTTAAAAAGCACAGGGCGCTTGCGCAAGTGTGCGTGTGTGTTTGTACTACATATAAATTGTCATGTTTGTGTACGATAGCGCAATAAATGAATATTGTATTTAACCAAATAAATTAATATTGTATTTAAAAGCGACTGTAGCCTAGGGGTGAACAGGTTGGGATAGCAATCGAAAGGTCCCAGGTTCGATCCTCGGTGGGGCATGCACCAATGGATGAATTTTCATCTATGTGCATAATTTACAGTTCGCTGACGGTGAGGGAAAACATCGTGAGGAAACCTACCTATCCCTCGGGATTAGGTAATAGTCAGTTCCTGTATACACGGTGACAAGGTTCACTACCTGTCACGTTGGGTTCTGACTATCTGGTGAAACGTGGGCTTTGAGTTGGTTAATACCTCCACAATGTGGTGGTGTATGGCCACTCAAGCCTCTGACTACCCCCGAATGGGGATAATAGTCGTGACGTATGTGTGTGTGTGTGTATTTAACCACATAAATGATAGTACTTTTATACTGATAAATAAAGCAATTCGTGCGAAATTTTTCCCTAACCATTACAAAATATTTAAAAATGCACAACGTTAATGTTCAAGTTTTCACTTCCGCCGGCACTCCCGGAGTGCAACCCGTTGTTTTTTTCCGAGAGCGCAGTCGCTCTCGGAAAAAATCGTACTGTATCCATTGACTCCGTTTAGTAGGACATACTATTTTGGACAGTAACATGTCTCCCACTTTTTTGGTAACGTCTTTGTGCATATATTAAGCGACCGGAAATGCGGCAGCTTATTAGTCCGTGGAGAGAATTGATGCCATCATATCAATGTAGTTAGAAATTTAATCCCAACTGATTCTACATCGTAATCCCAATAGGTATAATTAATTGATCCCACCCGTATTTGAATTTAATTAACAGTGAACCGTTTATTACGAAATCCTCTGCTATTAATAATATAATTTAGCAGCAAAATAAATATTTAATCATTTATCATCATACTAATAGATTTTGATTGCATTTATTTGCTAAATTGGAACGCATGACATGATTGCCAGTCCATTAATGAAAATAGGCGATTTGGATTAATAAGATTAATAGCGTTTTAGGTCTAATTTAATTGATAGTTTAACGGATTTAATTCGACGGAAATGAAACGGTATTGGGGATTTATAGAGGGATGAATTTAAACCACGCTCATTGGTTCATTATGATGTTATATTTTACCAGGAAATTAGATGATCAAATATATTATGCGTGTATGAAATTTGGGTATAATTTTGCATAACGAATGTAGGTTTTGGTGGATGGATTATTTATCGGTTATCAGAATTGAGATTGTTTGACTTCGCAAAGGTGGACTCTGGCCGGGGTAGTACCACCCTCTCACAGAAGATCGGCGTAAAGCAGCTAAGTATTATAGCTGCGTTTCGTACGATGAGTGAGAGAGCCGGAAGCCCAACCCCCCTTTTTTCCCCTCCCCTTCAGGTCAGCAATACCTTTGGTATTGCAAGTATAATAGGCTACGGTAACTGCTTAACATCAGGCGGGCCGTACGCTTGTTTGCCATCTCAGAGCTATAAAAATCCATTTGGGGAACACATTAGTAAAGCTTCATGATCGTCTACAAAGGTCCTCTAGCCACGGAACCCTAAAAATCACTTCAGTAGCAAAGCTTGTTCAAACTTTTAATGGTACGAACAACTATTAACAAAGATAAAAGGAACATGGAAAGATATAGTTCGGAATATGTTCACATTTTGATATTTACCCGCGGGTACCACGTAGCTACGTGCCGTGAAATAGTTTTTTGGGTAAAAGCTAGTTTTTAAGGTTCCACACCTAAAGGGTGCCAACGGGGCCCTATTACTAAGCCTACGCTGTCCGTCTGTCTGTCCGTCTGTCAGCGGGCTGTATCTCACAAATCGTAATAGGTAAAGACTTAAAATTTTCACAGAATGTGTATTTCTGTTGCCGCTACAACAACAATACTAAAAATAAAATAAATAAAATAAAGGGCAACTTGGTATTACAAGCATCTATAGTCTACGATAACTGTTTAACATCAAGTACGTTTGTTTGTCACTTTAGTAATATAAAAACCGGCCAAGTGCGTGTCGGACTCGCACATAAAGGGTTCCGTACCACCGTAGAATAAAACATAATAATAATATCAAGTATCTTGTATGGGGACCCTCTTTAGTTTTAAATTGTTGTAGCGGCAACAGAAATACACATTCTGTGAAAATTACAACTCTCTACCTATTACGGTTCGTAAGATACAGCCCGCTGACAGACGGACAGACAGACAGACGGACAGCGTAGGCTTAGTATAATAGGGTCCCGTTGGCACCCTTCGGGTACGGAACCCTAGAAACCTGAAATATTTCCCCAGTAGATAATAAAAAACACATAACAGGGATGAACACGGTCGCGTACCCATTTAACAAGTCAATATACAGCCTCCGGTGCGCACCGACCAGCAATGGAGGGTTGATTTTAATCATGACACGATATTTGAACCACCCCAATTATAGGAGATAGGCTCGGCTGTAGGGTGACCATGAGATAAGATACAAAAAATACTTTTAGAAAATGTTCTTTTCGGGTCGCATTGACTTGCTTCATAAAAGCTTAAAATTAGAACATGCTCATTTGAGTTCTCTTTTTGAAAAAAAAAAAAAAATTTAATAAATATACTGTAATACGGGTTTATACTCTATAATAAATGAAGACAATATTTTCACGTATCATTCAACGTAAACTGAGTTTTGCATCGTTGCCAAAACAATAAATTAAATGGTTGAAATCTGGAAATAGTTATTTTTATTGCAAGTAAATGACTGCATAAGTTTACAGCTTGTAAACAGAACAGTAAAAATTTAGAGAAATCGTGTCTAGACAAGACGTAAGAAAATAAATGAAGAGATTGTTTGATAGTTCATTGACGGGTGCACTTAGGTATTGCATTTAGTGTATAAATTATTAATAGAAATGATTTATTTTTAGTAAAGATCTTAAAATAAATTCATGCAAATACAACCTACAAGAACATCTACTCACGATATCTTTCTAAAATTATTTTAGATAAGTAGTCATCATCATCATTTCAGGCAAAAGATGTCCACTGTTGGACATAGGCCTCCGCCAAGGATTTCCACAACGACCGGTCCTGTGCCACTTGCATCCAGCGGTTTCCCGCGACCATCACTAGGTCGTCGGTCCATCTTGTGGGGGGCCTACCCCCGCTGCGTTTTCCCGTACGTGGTCGCCACTAAAGAACCTTTCCGCACAGATAAGTAGTACCTAACTATGTTTCACTGATACATAGAGTTGCTTTACAAAATGAGAATAATTTTTACATTATAAAATGAAAAACGGTTCCAGAAATTCCCAAAAAATCGAAATTAATTGTCACCGTACACTCCAGTTTCATGATAATGTACTGAAATCTCGTTCGCTCCAGTGTAAAGTGACACAAGAGTAAATGAAGCGATTTTTCCCCGCCTAACTGCCATTGTGTATACCCAGCGAGGAAATAGCCGCTTCGTGCGATACCATCGAATAATATCTGGAGATTTACTTTATCGTAACAATCCTGAAAACGAGGTTTGTTTTTTATGAAAGTGTTGTTATTTACAAAAGAATTTTCGAAATCAGTCCACAATTGACGGAGAAATCAAGTAACAAATACACAGACAAAGAATACAGTCGAATTGAGAACCTTCTCCTTATGGAAGTCGATTAAAAATAACATTAAAACGCCGGAGTTTCGTTTTTTACGAAAGTATTTTAAAATAAGTTTATACTCGATGCCAATAACGCGCCAGTCCAGTAACCCAGTCCAGCGCTGACCTGTTACTGGGCTCGTGTGGACACTAGTTTCAACCCAGTCCAGGGGGCTTACCACGACCTCTTATCGCGATTCAATTATAGGAACGTTTTAACGATTCAGCGACTTTTTGTGCAATGACGTACCTTATTGTCATGACAATAAGAAACGTCATTGCACAAATGGCCGCTGAAACTTTAAAACAAAACTGCTATAAGAGGTGGTGGTAAGGCCCCAGTACTGATCACGCGCTCGCAAGTCATCGTCACTCGAACGCCGTCGAATTCGTCGTCGAACAGCGTCATTTTTTAAATGGTAATGGTAGATCCTTATCTCATACGCAGCTTGCTGTAGCCACATGACTACAGCTCTTATAAAGGCTGGCTTGACAGAAGTAATACCACCCTCTCACACAATATCAGCCTAAATCAGCTTAAAAATTTTGCCGCGTTGCATACATTTTTCTGAGAGAGCAGCTCTACTTATCCTCTATCCTCCCCCTCAGGTCGGAACGTGCAAGCGATGCCTTTGTCATTAGAAGCATGAACTGCTTAACATCACACGGGCCGTATGCTTAAAACTATTTTGAAAGTCTCGCTCTACATTCTTCTAAGATAAAGATCTGTCGACATCTCTACATTTTCCTTCATAACATGATCTATTATGTGAGATTACCCCTGAACAGATGGGGCGTGGAACGACCACTATCTATCAGGCAGCGATTGGCGCTGCAAATCATTATTGCGCTCCATCCATCTCCCGAGAGCAAAGGTTTGTTCCAGTAAATTGGTCTATACGTTTAGCGTATGATGTTGCGATTTTTTATCAGAAAATATTAGGGAATATGTCTAAGCATATCTCGGGCGTTTCATCCTTATTCGGACTTTGTACTTTACTAGCTTTTGCCCTCGACTTCGTCCGAGCAGAATTCAAAATCGAACTTTTATACAAACTTTCATCACCTTTTTAACGCCGTTAGGGGTGGAATTTCGAAAAACACTTTCTTAGTGGATGCCTACAGTTCACAAAGAACACCCCCTCCAAATTTCAAGTCTCTAGGACCAGCGGTTTAGGCTGTGCGTTGATATATCAGTCAGTTGTGTTTTGACGGGCCCGTGAGCGTGGTTGGCGCGGAGGCGCCTTTCACGCTGCAGGTCGTAGGTTCGATTCCTACCCGAGACATGCATTTGTGTGCATGAACATGTCTGTATGTCCGGAGTCTGGGTGTATATGTATATTAAGTATGTATTTACAAATAAAAAAGTAGTATATGTAGTAATATCAGTTATCTGGTTTCCATAGTACAAGCTCTGCTTAGTTTGGGATCAGGTAACCGTGTGTACAAAAATGTCCCAGGATATTTATTTATTTTATTTTTTAGTCAGTCAGGATTTCGAATTTTATATTTATAGAAGACAGATAGATAATATTACTTTATTTTTTTATATGGTTATCCAATAAAACACAAATTAACAAAATAAAATAAAGTATGAAGCGGAAACGGATACAGGTCATTTAAATTAAATTCCCTTTTCATCATCAATCATCATCAAATCATTTGGAGCGTCTCCGTGCTTCGAAGGGCACAATAAAGTCAGTTCCGGTTGTTGACATCTAGACAGCAGTCGTTAAGCCATGTCAGAGCGTTCCTTCCACTCGACACCACCAAAACGACACCATCGGTGGTGTCGTTTGGAATCTCTAGTCCATACGACACCACCCTAGTGATGTCCAGAAACGCGTGTTTTTGACAAACAGCTCCCAGTTCATTAAAATAAATAAATAAATATCAGACAACATTACATACATTGATCCGACCCCAAAGTTATTATTTCAAGTTATCTATAGTTAAACGATAATTAATAAAACAGAGTTTATGAAATAAATATAAACTAAACTAACAGATAAATATAAACTTTATCAAATGACATACCTCATTAATGAAACTGCTTGAACTTAATTGGAGTTTTCATATCAACAACTTTGTATGTAGGTAACCTCACTAATAGTCGGTGGTGTCGTTTTGGTGGTGTCGAGTGGAAAGAATGTGTCAGAGGCCTTCGGGCGGATTTGAACAACTTAACAAGAAGAAGAATACCTACTTGTAATCTATGCATCTGAATCTATCCCCTTTATATTAGCGAATAATAACAAAAATAGATTGCTGACACATTTCAGCAATTTGTGTAAAGAATAGGCCGTCCAATTTGTCTGAGCGAATCATCCACGCTTCAGCCTGTAAGATTGATGTGGTGTGAGATGATTTGCAGTAAACGAGATAATAACTTACAGTCTAAGTTAAAATATTATGTGTACGTACATAAGATTAGACTTACGTTTTATGAATGAAGTTAGTATGAAGAACTTAGAATAGTGGTGATATAAACTTGAAGACAGTTTAAATTATAACTCTAGAATTCATTAAGTTTTTTAAAGGTACTTGAGGTTAAATGTTAAGGCTTTTAA
This sequence comes from Drymonia ruficornis, assembly GCA_947859195.1. NCBI lineage: Eukaryota > Metazoa > Arthropoda > Insecta > Lepidoptera > Notodontidae > Drymonia > Drymonia ruficornis. The sequence continues at coordinate 8,515,780 of OX401925.1, read as the reverse complement.
TGTTAAGGTTTATTAAGTTCTTTTTATAACAGCAAAACCGGGAATTATCTGTTCTGGCGGTTGAAAAAAAACCGGTTCCAATGCACTATTTTGACACACATAATAATTCAGGCGGCAAATAAGCGTGCTACCCGCCTGATGTTAAGCAATAACCGTAGCCTATAGATGCTTACAATACCAAAGGCATCGCTCGCACATTGCCGACCTGAAGGGGAGTGGGATGGAGGGCTCTCTCACTCATCGTACGAAACGCAGCTGTAATAGCTGCTTTACGCCGATCTTCTGTGAGAGGGTGGTACTACCCCGGTCTAACCAGCCCGTTTATGAGCTGCATTCAATTGGTTACAGCTTGGATCTACCACCTTGAAAAACTCCTTACCACCTTGAAGGCTCTCTCACTCATCGAACGAAACGCAACTGAAATATCTACTTTACGCCGATCCTCTGTGAGAAAGTGGTACTCGGTCGAGCCAGCTCGTATATGAGCTGCAGTCAATTGGCTATAGGGGTGTGATTTTCCAATTCTTACATCAAATTCACGGATGTTTCCACCTAGACTTCATTCTTAAAAACAACTAAAGAGAGATGCCAAAATTGACATCTCATGTATTATATATCAATAATGTACTCATGGTTAGTGAATCATATAGCAGCTAGGCTCTACCACTGTTCAATAGATGTGTCCATATGGCGCGCATGCCTCACCCGAGCACTCATATTATGACATAACGTCTATGCGTTCCGACGTCAAAAGTGAGTGCTCGCGCGAGGCATGCGCCTGATGAAGACGCCGCCAATTACATACGTAATTAAGCTTATGTTTTATAAGTAAATAGGTAGTTTATGTAAAGTAATTAAGCTGCCATTGTATTGTCCCAACTATATTTTAATTAAAGGACATCAACCCACTAAGTAATTTCAATTTAAATGCGTACGGAACCCCAGACTAAAGGCTCGTGTATTAATGTATTTAACCCTGCACAACCTCACCGGTCTATTTGATCCCTGACACCAGGTGATATGGGTTACGTTGAGATCGTCTTTCGTAAAACTTAATTGAAATATATTGAAAACTGGTAAACTGTAGTCCAGTTCACACCGCTACTAATAGGTGGCGCTAATTGCAACACTACAGTACATCATACGATCCTGAATCGCGATATCAAGATTCACTGGGGACATCAGTATATACAGGTTGAATTTTTCAAGTGTGCGTGGATCGCCAAATCCGAAACTATGAGGAATAGCGAAAAGTACTCGATTGTGATGAAAACTAAAACTGCATCATTTGATTTTTGAAAAAGCAAATTCGTAACCAGGAATCGAACTAATTGATTTTGAAAATAAAAACCACATACTGTATTATTACACCATTCGAATTCTGGGAAGTAATGACATACGGAAAACTTGAGGAAAGTGTTGGATTTTAATAAACTAAATAATAAACTAGGCAAAAAAAACAGCTCGCCAGATGTCGTTTGATTCGATTAGGTGACGTTATCTGTCACTTGCCTCCTGTCAGTGTCACTACAAACGAAAATTATCGCGACATCCACATACGCACCTTACATGTGTACACACTTTGTCTATGGCGATCCAAAATGGCGCCGCATTTATTTATATTCTAAATTCAAATTGTAAATCATATACACCTTTAAAAAAATGTTTATTCAGGCAAGTACCTACTGATCCATGTATTTAATTACCCTCAACGCGAAAATATCCACCTAATTAAGACTTACATATAAAATTACAGCTTTCGCTGATTCGGTGCGTAATTAAAACGAAAGGAAACATATTTTTTCGCCCACTCGCTCTATATCTAACCCCCCGCTGCTCCGGGGTCGCTCGGACCACTCATTACCCAGATAGATGGCGCTGTCGGCGCACTCGCCCCATTAATTTTAACAGACCACGCTAATTTCGCATTTATCGTCCGCTTTTAGATACAAAATGTTATATTATCTTGCACAAAAATGGGATAACTCAAGTTGATTATTTTATGACATGTTTTTTTGGACAGTAATGTTAAACGTGGGTATAATTTAGTAGATTACTAACAAAAAAATAGCATTATTTCATAAAAAAAATAAGAGATTTTACAATCCAAAACGACGTAGATATGATACAGATATATCCCGTAAAAGCAGTAACAATCCACCCGGAAATATCACAATTGCTAGAACAATAAATTTCAATAAAGAACCCACGTAAAAAACTTCACGGAAGCGTATAACGTATGAAACATTAATCATTTGAAAAGCAACTTAAACGGATCCCATTTTTCGGTTTGCCCTTCGGAATCCGTTTACCGTCGAACGAAAGAAACGGTTGAACTAACAAGACAGTGTGGAACACGGCTTTCAACGAAAATACCCATCGGCATCGGATGGGTTGCGCGATAGATTATGACGGGCTCTATCGCTTTTAATAAAGCTGTGCTTTTTAGCGGGTGGTACAAGTTATCGACGTTCATTTCTACTTAGAGCCACCGCAGACTTGCTACTTTTAGCATCGGCGATCGGCGATTTTGATGCTGATTTGATCGCTCGTCCGCGCTCTAAGAAACGCGACGTAGCATCGATACGTCACAAAATCGCCGGTCGCCGATGCTAAAAGTAGCAAGTCTGCGGAGGCCCTTATCTGTATGACACGAGGGATGAAGGAGGCCTAGGCTTCTGTTTAGGTCATCGTGGAGGTTTTAGTGGGTAAGAAGCTAATTTACCCCAGGTCTTTGCCGCAAGAGGTCTTGGCATCTTTCAAAAATTTTCTTCTATAAATAAAAAAATATGAGTTACTTAACAGACCCGTGAGGTCGTTGACACTAAGCCACTCACTCGGTGGGGGATTGTCCTCGCTCACCATTCCCTCAACAACTCACCAACCGACAAACATAGTCATATACAGGGTGGTGACGACATCATGACAATAATTGAAATCACATACTGGGTATCACATTAGTAGTTTGCACATAAAATATTATTAAATTATATTCAAAGGTATTGCTACGCGATTGCTTTTTTATTTTGACTATTTTAACTTTACGCCTAGAAAGATACCGCTAAAAACACCGACACCGAAGTGATGATGCCACGCTTATACTTAAAGGTCAGCTATGAGGTCGGTAGACGTTTATAAAGGTGATGTGTTTCGTTTAGTCTATTTCCGCATTTAATTTGTTTGAAAATTTGAAATTTTGGACTTTGATGTAAACTTAATTTTATAATTTTAATGTGCTGTGATTGACTAGCAGGGATCGTGTTTTAATTTATTGTCACTATTTCGTCACCATCCTGTATAAAATGAGGATCTGGATGAGGTGGTTATAATATGAATTCGGGTAACTCCTTAACCTGTTACCCTAGTCTGTAAATTCATAACCCGAGCTACTAGGTACTATCCAATATTGGTATCAAGTATCCAGTATAAAGTAACCTATATCCAGTATTAGGTACTAAAGCACACCCCGAACATCACTGAGCTGTCCCATATTTTGCAGCGTTATCGCCGCACTTCACTCAATCGTTCTATTCTCTCTCACCCACCCGCGCTCTTCGCATTAGTTTGCAGTTTAGAACTTTAGAAATCGCTTCCGCTAACTCTTCTATCTTGGCGCCTTCACAAATCCCCAGTGAGGTGCTGTCGACATCCTTCCGCTTTCAATATCAATCAATATAATAATCAAATCCAAGTGCGTCAGCGGCGCGAGTCCTCATCATAACCTTGTTATATAGCTGATTTAGCGACACGGTTGTAGACTCGCTTTTATAAAAGCTATGGGTTCCTCCAATAGCGGCGGCGTCATATAACGGCCGTCACTAGAACGTTGGGTATGTAAACTAAATGGCGCGGTTTCCTAGAGAGCGGTATTGGACACCGTTTTTTACATTGCCAATGTTCTAGTGACGTCGCTATATGACGCTACCGCTATTGGAGGAACCCATAGCTTAACGCAAATGAAATGTAACCTAATCTCCATCTATACAAATAAATAAAATTGAAGTGTCTGCGTGTAATATCAAAATAACAGATTTTTCTTTTTTTATGGGACTGATGTGGCAAACAACCCCACCTGATGTTAAGCAATTACCGTAACCTATAGATGCTTGCAATACCAAAGGCATTGCTCGCACATTGTCAACTTGAAGGAGAGTGGAACGAAGGGAGCGGTAGAAGGGGGGAGTTGGGCTTCCGGCTCTCTCACTCATCGTACGAAACCCAGATGTAATAGCTACTTTACGCCGATCTTCTGTGAGAGGGTGGTACTACCCCTGTCAAGCCAGCCCGTATACGAGCTGCGGTCGATTGACTACAGCTTGGCTCTACCACCATGAAGTTATAGTCTCGCATTGAGGGGAAATATGGCCGGTAGGCAATAGACTCGTCCCCTATCTCATTGGGACAAAATACCATTCTCAGTCTACGTGGTCAAGCTTTGCTTGGGCGCGCTACTCGCCTCTTTTAGGCGCGGCCAATTAAATAAATAAATAAATATAACGTCACGACTTTTATCCCCATTCGGGGGTAGTCAGAGGCTTGAGTGGCCATACCACCACATTGTGGAGGTATTAAACCAACTCCAAGCCCACGTTCCACCAGATAGTCAGAACCCAACGTGACAGGTGGTGAACCTTGTCGCCGTGTATACAGGAACTGACTATTACCTAATCCCGAGGGATAGGTAGGTTTCCTCACGATGTTTTCCTTCACCGTAAGCGAATTGTAAATTATGCACAAAGATGAAAATTCATCCATTGGTGCATGCCCCACCGAGGATCGAACCTGGGTCCTTCTGATTGTTAGCTCAACGTGTTCACCCTTAGGTCGCTTAAATGTAAGAATTAATTATTATTCAACCTGTGTTGTCCCACTGTTGGGCAAATGTCTCCCTTTCCTTCCTCCACTCCTCCCTGCTTATGGCAATACTGGGCCAATCCTTCAAGTAGGAGTCTAACTCATCCCGCCATCTCCTGGGCCTGCCGCGATGCCGTTTGGCTAGTAACTTATTAGGTTTTATTATTGTATATCTGCAGTAACCGATTTATTAGATCCTCAGCTGTGACAATGGATGAACAATAAGAATAATTAGATAAGAGAACAGCGTGTTACAATAAAAATGTCAGCGTAAACTAATTATGGCGTAGCTCTGATTAATCCAATAACGGGCAAGTTAGGGCGAGACGCGAATGTTACTGGTATTAAATGATAGTTGAATTACATGCTACTTTGAGATGAGTATTACTTAAAGATTTATTTCTATTGTGCATATTGTGCATATTATTGTGCATAATTTACAGTTCGTTGACGGTGAGGGAAAACATCGTGAGGAAACCTACCTATCGCTCGGGATTAGGTAATAGTCAGTTAGGTCAACAAGGTTCACCACCTGTCACGTTGGGTTCTGTCTATCTGGTGAAACGTGGGCTTTGAGTTGGGTAATACCTCCACAATGTGGTGGTGTATGGCCACTCAAGCCTCTGACTACCCCCGAATGGGGATAAAAGTCGTGACGCTACATTTATTTTTGTAAGTTTAGGTACTTACTTAAGTTTATTTTTAGTTAAAGGTAGACGTTTTGCCAAGTTAGCCAGGGTTAAAATAAATTGAAGCGGTAAGTTCAAAAACAAATTTGATTTCTATCTAAAAATATTGATCTAATCTATACTTAATATTATAAATGCGAAAGTAAACTGTCTGTTACGTTTGCACGAGTAAACAGCTACACGAATTTTAATGAATTTTGGTATAGAGATAGACCGGACCGGACCTTGCAGGAGGACATATGCTACTTTTTGTTGCGCAAATAAAACTTGAAAGGGGTGAAATAGGGGATGAAAGTTTGTATGGGTGACCAATCATTTGTTGACAAATTGTACGCAGACGAAGTCGCGGGCACCATTATTATATTTAATTTAAAATCTTTAAAAAATGCCTTTATAATATCCTTTTCGGATTCCTTCTTTCTAGGTACTTATCCCTTACATCAAATTACGACACGTTTTGGAAGGAATCAGGATCATTCCTGAAACCCTCTCGTGTCAAACGCAAGAAACACACACACACATATCAGTATTTTAATTCCATCTTGTTGATAAATAAATAAGGGTGATGTTCAGCCTTTCCTGATTTTGCCATTCATACGATGAATTGGGCAATTTTGCGGCGGGGTCGGTGTGACCCGGGCGATTGTGGGCAGTGAGTTTTGCCACAGCCGCGGTCGTAGGGTTGAATAGTTCGTATTGAAGACGTGAAATAAAAATAGAGAGATAAATAAAATGGTTGCTTGTACGTGACCCCAGAGTCAGTGCTTTTATGAGGCTGCCCAGATATACTACTTCTTGTAACGAACTACGTTTTTAGGGTTCTGTAGACTGTGATGGAATGGTTTCTTTTATAGGACTGAAATGACAAACAAGCGTACGGCCCGCCTGATGTTAAGCAGTTACCGTAGCCTATAGATCCTTGCAATACCAAAGATATTGCTCCAAGGTTGCCGACCTGGAGGGGAGTGGGACGGAGGGATGGGAAGGGGGGGTTAGGCTTCCGGCTCTCTCACTCATAGTACGAGACGCAGTTCGGTCGGGCCTTGGATGGGTGACCGAATTATATTTGACCTCCTCCGTCCGTCGGAACGTTAAACTGGCGGTCCCGGGTGTCATTCTAACATCTTTGACAGTCGTTGGTCAAAAAATGGTTGACAAAAAATGGTCTTCTCTTAGGTTGCCGATAGTTGGGTCTCAGCCTTGGTATTGCAAGCATCTATAGGCTATGGTAATTGCTTAACATCAGGCGGGTTGATTTTTCAGCGGATGATACCTCATTTGTTAAAAATGATAAGTCGTTTGGAAGTTAGGCTTGAACAATTGAACATACACACACATACATACAGGTCAAAATCATAACCCTCCGCCGTGGTCGGGTAAAAATACCATCACCAAGCCTTTTCATTTGGCGGTGGTACAAAATAAATAGCCAATACAGGCTGGTATGTCGATCACGCGCCCAAACCCTCGGACTAAGTATATTATCCAGTTTTATGATAGTCGTAAACCTCCCCCAGTGCGGGTGGGGATCGATGGAGACGGTGTAAATGTATGATGAATGTTCGAATAGTTCGGCCGGAATATGTTGGGGGTATTCTATACATCTGTATGTCTTTGAGAACTTACTCTTGTAATACTTCGGGTGATATGAATAAATATGTTGGGTATTATGCAAACGGACAGTCATTCCGTAGTATATTTTTTCTGAATTTTAGGGCCTCCGCAGACTTGCTACTTTTAGCATCAGCGACCGGCGATTTTGCAATTGTTTTGATGCTGCGTCGCGTTTCTTCGAGCGAGAACGAGCGAGACGCAACATCAAAATCGCCGATCGCCGATGCTAAAAGTAGCAAGTCTGCGGAGGCCCTTAGTTTCTTCTATGTTACTAAAGTGGCAAAGCGTACGGCTCGCCTGATGTTAAGCAGTTACCGTAGCCTATAGATGCTTGAAATATCAAAGGTATCGCTCGCACGTTGCCGACCAGAAGGGGAGTGGATCGAGGGAGGGAAAATAGGCGTTTGGGTCATCGTACGAAACGCAGCTGTAACTGTAATCGCTACTTTACGCCGAACTTCTGTGAGATGGTGGTACTACCCCGGTCGAGCCAATCTCCATACGCGCTGTAGTCAATAGCTACATCAGGCGTATGCTGTGCCCGAGCACTAAGTTTTTAAGTCAGCACAGACATAATGTCATAACATGAATGCTCGGGCGACGCAAACGAGGCATTTGGACGCAGCAATTTCAAACCATTTCCAATCCAAACACAAAATAAATACAAGATAAAATTACAAAAAATGTCATCAGTACGTGTTTACGAGCGTCATAAACGGCGTTAATACGCCAGAGACCCTGCGGTGCCGTTCCGGACTACGCCGGATCTTTATGTACACTATCAGATCCGGGTGGAACGTAAAGATTGGATTGAAATGTGATAAACGTTACATTGTAATACTGAGATTCGGAATGGGCTTTGGGAATAAAGAGTTGTGTCTGGAATCGCCAATTTCGGATGTGTAACAAGGGTGTTTGTCGTAGTCAAGACAGCATCCCAACGCTTCTCGGAACAATCATAGAGGCGTCGCGGAGCTGTCATAGTGGCATCGTAGAGTTGTCATAATGGCGTAGCGACGCTGTTATAGTGGCGCCCCTACGCTGTCATAATGGCGTCGCGGAACTGTTATAGTGGATTCGCGGAGCTGTCATAGAGGCGTTGTGACGCCGGCATAGGCACGAAGCTGTCACAATGACGTTTTGACGCTTGCAGAAAAGCGTCACGACACTGTCATAATAAAACTTAATAATACATCGGTGTTTATATTTTTGGACTGTACCGGTACGATATACGATTTGAGGTTTTTATTATTAGGTGCGTCGACAAGCCCCGAGCTATAACTACGCGCCGCTCAGCGCTTGTGGACACCGCCGGCAATGGTTCTGCGAATTGTTCATACACTATAATGATATTCCTTTACCACCTTCACTAATAACATAATCGACTATCACGTTCCACCGCCATTAATCTTCGCATACATTAAACTACATCCTGTCGGTTACTGCCGCCGCCGTCGTCGTAAACCAACTGCAGACTGTCGCAGCTCGTAAACTTGTGTCGTAAAGTTGCACTTGCGTTTTCGTAGTAGTGTGCAGTTACGTCCGATTTCAGTTCGGCCGTATAATTTTATTCCGAGGAAATGCTTTGTGACTTTGTTTGAGAGAATCGGGACAGAGAACAGTATACTAAATGGATTTCAATTCTTTTGAAAGCTTATTTATTAGAAGAGTGCATTACTACTTTACGTATATTTCTGCTTTTTGTCTGAGCCTGTATCCAACGCCACTGCTGAGTTTAACACTCTAGTCTTTTACGGCATTCGTTCCGGTCCTATGCAATTCTTGTCAGTGGCGACGCGACACTATCATAGTGGAGTCGCAATGCTATCATAGTGGCATCGTACGCTGTCATAGTGACGTCCCTACGCTGTCATACTGGCGTTACTACGCTGTCATAGTGGCGTCACTTCGCTATCATAGTGGCGTCGCGAAGCTATCATAGTGGCATTGTGACGCTTTCATAGTGGCGTTGCTACTACCCTATCATAGTAGAGTCGTGGCGGTGGCATAGTGCCGTGACCTTGGTATTGTGGCTTCGCAATACTAGTCTTGTCCAGCAAGTGCCGGCCACCTTTCTTATGTTTTTGGACCATCTAGCTTTTGGTCTACCTCTCTTCGTCGTCTTCTAGGCCATCATTTATTCATTATATAAAACCCGACTACGGAAAAAACGCGCTCTAAAAAGTATGAAACAAGAAAATATTCTCATCTAGAGGATAGCCGTGGTCCGTGTAGGTCTTGTAGGGCCAAATGGCACATGAACACGGACCACGGCTATCCTCTAGATGAGCGCGTTTTTTCCGTAGTCGGGTTTTAGTTTTTAAACTTACTTTTTATTTAATTATTTTGGAGTTATAGGTAACAATATATATATTTTGAAATGTGCTCATCAAGCTCTTTCATTTGATACCCCACACGGTTTCATTAAAAAAATGTTTTTTTTTAGTTCATGACATTATGTCCTCTAGAGGGCGCCATATGCAATTTTATGTGACGTCACATAGCCTATAACCAGCGCGCCATTAAGCCGCTTCTGACGATACCTCATTTGTCAAATTACGACAAGTAGTTTGGAAGTTAGGTGGGAACAGATGCACATACATACATACATACATACATACATACATACATACATACAAACATACATACATACCGGTCAAAATCATAACGCCTCCGTAGTCGGGTAAAAAGAAAAACTACTTTGAACAAAAACACAAGCTTAACAACAAAAGCAGTTATTTAGGATACACTTTAATGGGACACATTGTTTTATAGTGTACGCACTAAGCTATGCACACGCTATATTATGGCGCGAACCGTGCGCTTTTATAGCGTGATAACTGTCACCATTTAGACTCACTATATCGGGTGGTTGCGGGTTTGATTCCCGCCAGAGGAAAATTTCGGAAATGGCCTTTTCATAATTAGCCGCGGTCTGGATCGCCTCCTGGCCCCCTAGCCAAGTGGCTTCGTCAACAAGCGTTTCTACAAATCGCTAAACTTAAATGTATGGAAATGACATTACAAGTCGATAAGTAGATCACGTGACTTATGTCATTCCCATACATGAAGCGTAGCAATTTGGAGAAACGCTGGTAGACGAAGGCACTTGGCTAGAGGGGCAGTTCATTGTATGGTAGTCTATTAGCGTAGTAGTACTAAGCAATGCTTAATTATAATTAACAATGATAATTATTAAAAAAAAAATAAAGGCTTTTTCATAGTTGTAGTTATGGGGGGAAACGTTGGGGTGGCGACCTGGATGCCTTGCGTAACAACTGGCCAGTCATAGCCAATGACAAAAAAAAGTGAAGAGTTGTGGGGAAGACCTTTGCCCAGCAGTGGAACAACGTGGGTTAGAAAAAAAATACAAGCTTTAACAAACATTACTTAATAAATGATTGTTAACACAAAGTGAGGGTCGCGGGAAACCGCTGGATCCAAGCAGCACAGGACCGGTCGTTGTGGAAGCCTTGGGGGAGGCCTATGTCCATCCCTCCCCACCGGGAAGATTTTAGTGGCTAAGAATCCCACATACCCCGGGTCTCTCGCACGGGTAGCCCGGACATTTTTCTGAAGATTTCCTTCCCGTAAAAAAAGGCCTATGTCCAGCAGTGGACGTCTTTTGGCTGACATGATGATGATGAACGCAAAAATCATTTAGCCGCGCGACTTACCGCCGCGTTTTTATCGCCTAGTGCGTACTTTAAAATAGCGTGTCTCGATACATTAACACATTTTATCGTTAAGTAGCTATTGAAGGCCACTATAAACACCCGATAGCAACTTTCAACCCCACAGGCCTATAAAAATGGGACGGAAATATAAACTTCCTTTGATAAAGTTCCGTTTAATCACCGGAAATTCAGATTTGGTAGGTTTAAAGGGTCAATATTTCATAATTTATTGATTCAGTTAAAAGGTTTATTTCAAAGTGTTAGAGGGTTTTTTTTACGCGGAACCCTAATTATTTTTCTATAATAAAAGTAGCCTAAGTTACTCCATATAATATCAGCTATCTGCCAGTGAAAGTCCCGTCAAAATCGGTCCAGCCGTTTCGGAGATTACCCGGAACAGACAGCCAGACAGACAGCCTTACAAAAAAATACATTTTTTTTATAGATATTGTTTTGAACTACTAAAACCTGAGTACACCAATATACTAACGGACTTTTACAGCTGTAAACGGACTGTGGCCGGTACATAAAATAATCAGTTACTGCTTTAACGGACCCTTAGTGTGTTGGTGAACATGGCCCTAAGAATAGTAGCAAAACTTACACAGTCCTGAAACTGTCCTGAAAATCCGGCCAACATCCGTATTCCGGGATCTGCAACATCCGCGAGCGCAATATGTCGTTTGCGCGACTTATCCCGCCTTATTTGAGCAAACAAGAAAACCAGAACATAACGGCAACACAAATAGGTGCTTACGCAAATATTCGGCGCAAATACGGCCGCTGTAAGTAAAATAAATAAAAGCGGGAAGCAAGTACCGTACACAGATGTAGGGTTTCACTGGATAAGGTCCTTTGCCTATTTTCGTAACTGATTACCAAGCAGCACTAGTAGCACAGCCGATTGTGACAAGACAAAACGCGAGATAAATCGACTTTGTCTCATTCTTTCCTATACATTAAGAAAGATAAAAAAAAAAAAAAAAAAAATTTAAAACACGACTACTCTGCAAAAAAACAAACTAAAAACTATCAAACAAGTGCAGTGTCATTGCAGTCGGGGGACCGTTCTGTGGAACATATTTAATCTAAGAGGGCCCCCGACTGCAATAAAACTGCACTTGTTTGATAGTTTTTAGTTCGTTTTTTGGCAGGGCAGTCGTGTTTTTTTTTTTTTTTTTGTATTTTTTTTTTATTTCATGCAATTAGTGAGAACAGCCAAAATGTAATGTTTGTTTTGCATGTACATCCTACCTATGTTAAATTATGCCTTTAACTTCTACAGTTTTGCAATGTGCTCATCAATGCCTTCAATTTGATACCCATATTGTAATAATAAAAGAAAAAATTTTTTTTTTTCAGATTTCATAATTGAGCCATAATGCCGCCATATTGATTTTTTTCAAAAATAATATACCCAGTGTTACCTGGAATGATGTAAGGATTCTAACGATACCCCATACATCTAGATCCGTTCAGGCATTTATAAGTTAAAAATAAATATATAATATATATATATATATAACGTCACGACTTTTATCCCCATTCGGGGGTAGTCATGGGCTTGAGTGGCCATACACCACCACATTGTGGAGGTATTAAGCCAACTCAAAGCCCACGTTTCACCAGATAGTCAGAACCCAACGTGACAGGTGGTGAACCTTGTCGCCGTGTATACAGGGACTGACATTTATAAGTTATGGTGGAATAAAGAATCTCACATACATACATACTAACAAACAAACATACATGAACCCTAAACACATATACACTCCTTTTTTTGGGGACTCGTGTAAAAAGCAACTCGGTGCGACATAATGACATGTGTATGGTGTAATGACAGGCTTATCTCGGCGTGTGTACAGCCCTACATGAATATTTAATACCTTGTCCGAACTCATTCGGAATCAGCTACGTAAGAGGACTTTTTATTTGTCTTTTCGTAACTGTTTAGTGATTGGTCGATAATTGATCATCTATCTCAAGTCTGACAGCGATCTTGGAAATGTAATTCTTATGTCATATCAGTACAAAATGACACTATTGCAGACACATTAATTTCGAAAAAAAAATTTTGAGAGCGGGACTTATACATGAAGGAGGTATGGAGGAAGGAAAGGGAAACCTTTTCCCAGCTGTGGGGTAGGTTTTTTTTTTTTGGGACTAATCCCGTCACACATTCCTACCACTGTTACTCCTGTAAGCCAGGATCGATAATGGTGTCCAACGATGACGCCAAGGTTTGACCCTCGACGAGTCCCGGGTAAAAGCTAAGTTGTCTTGCAACCCGCACGAATTTAATCAGAAGAAAGGATAGGAGGAGTTGGAAGAAGATTATCCACTTCCCTCCATAACAAAGCGGGAGACAATAATAACAGTATAGGCTGGTAGCCACAGAAATAAGACTGTTACAACTAGTGGAAGACCAGTTGTAACGTACCATGGACAGTAATTTGACTATTTGTGGGGTAGGTTGGAAAAAGTCAGTTATAAAATACTATTAGGGCTTACTTAAGGGCCTCCGCAGACTAGCTACTTTTAGCATCGGCGACCGGCGATTTTGTGACGTATCGATGCTGCGTCGCGTTTCTTCGAGCGCGAACGAGCGAGACGTAGCATCAAAATCGCCGATCGCCGATGCTAAAAGTAGCTAGTCTGCGGAGGCCCTAAGACAATAGACAAACATTCAACTACGCTCAACCCTCGAATACAGTACCACATCCATCAACTCTACATCCCACCAAAGCATTGGGCCGTAAAATTTTGAACAGGGAAGCCTACACCTACTGCTGTAAATAAGACTTTACAACTTCCAACCCCTCCTTGCCCCTGGGGGAGCTCCTAAACTCGGCCTGTGACGTAATAGATAATTAATTGGGGTTATGTAAGGTATGAAGTTCGTTGAATTAATTATAACGTTACAGTTTGTGTTGTGAGGTCGCACCCTAGTTGTTACCCGATACTCGCGTTAAGGCATGCTAGCGCGAACTGAATGTGGATGGGTTGCTGAATTGAACATCAACACTCTACTTTACAAGCTCATAACTAACGACTTGATAACCGAATTCAAAAAAAGACGTTCTCAATTCGAAACACAATTTTTTCTAAATTTGAAATAGTTAAAGATCGTGCCAATCCTTCGAACTATTATTTTTTAATGTCTATGGTTGAACACGATAAGAATCATTTGAATTAGGAACGTTGTGAGCCCACGTGCGAATCCGACACGGTTGCGTAACGCAATCGCAACCATTGCATAATACCGAAGAAAATAGCAGCGCTGACATTGGCACTACTTAGTGAAAGTATTACTAGTTCACTACCAATCAAAATCCCACCTTATAGTTTACAAGTTAAAGTTTAATTCGCTGCAACGGGTTCGTTGTATGTCACTGGCCATCGCGGTCGGAGCGAATTCTTTTTTTGAATCGTTCGTGATGTCACGTTCGATTGACACTGGCCGATATAATATTGACAGTTCTCTGACCAGCGATAAAAAACCTTTTCGGTGTCAATAAAAAAGTGTGTTTTTTCCCGCCCGGATGATGTGCCGGATCTCGCCTTTGAACACGTGTTAAAGCCGCGGTATACGGTTTTACAGTCAGTAAATAACAAGTATTGCGTGCGCTTATCATGATCACGAGAGAATTAAATACCTTTGGATCACCATTGACATTATCCAAATACATTATTTCGGACTTTTGACACACTTGATACTTTAATGCTCGTATTAATAAATGGATCTCAAAGTTGAGATCGATCTTAAGATGCAGTTTTGACGTTTAATGTACTTATGGAACATCTGGCAAGGGGAGGGCATTTTAATTTTTATCAATTGAATTTAATACTTATCCAATCGAAATAAGGTATATATTTCAACGCTCGGTGATCGACCCTGGAACATCTCGAAGCAGTTTACTCGGTGCACCGAAGAGCACGCTGGAGCACCTTATTTCGTTTGGATAAGTATTAAATTCGATTGATAAAAATTAAAATGCCCTCCCCTACCGTCGCCAGCGTGCGCTGGCCATAAGGGGCACGATGCCTGACTGTATGATTGGTATTCATATGACAGCATTTGTTATAAAATACCTACTGAGTTGAGGAAAACTAATGACATTTTAGGTACATCCTCGAACAAAATGATGAACTTTCATTATTCTAAGAACTGACACTGTTGCAATATTCAGTCAAGGTTTATTTACAGAAGTTTCTAGGAATAACCGACATATTTTTGAAATAACATTAATAAAACAACAGTTTAATAGTGAGTATGTTATGCAATGGGAAACATCTGGCTCTTTTTTAGGGTTCCGTACCCTAAGGGTGCCAACGGGACCCTATTACTAAGCCTACGCTGTCTGTCTGTCTGTCCGGCCTGAAGCCCAACCCCTCCCCCCTTTCTTCCCCTCCCTTCGTTCCACTCCCCTTCAGGTCGGCAACGTGCGAGCAATGCCTTTGGTGTTGCAAGCATCTATAGGTTACGTTAACTGCTTAACACCAGGCAGGCCGTACGACTGTTTGTCACCTCAGTCCCATAAAAAAAATTCATTAGAACATGAGTAGATTAAAATCGGCTGCGGTGGGATAACTAGGCGAGTGCCTATGGTTACTGAAGGGCTAGACAAGTGGCTGACGTCTACAAGCGTTCCTTCAAATCGCTACGCTTCATGTATGGAAATGACATAAATCACGTGATCTACATAGCAACTTGTTGTTGATCTACATAGCGACGTTTGACATTTCCGTACATTGTGAAGTCTATTCTATTCTATTCGAAAGCGTTCATGCCACTTGTCTAGGGGGGCTGGTAGATAATTAGGTACCAGTAACTCTGAGTACTACTCCACCAAGCCAACTAGGCGCTCGGGGGAATACGGCTTCCCCGCCCGCACACCCGCCACCGCCTGCGGCTTTACGTCCGCACACCGCCACCGCCTTTTTATGCTGGTGACGTCACATTTGACAGGCGCCTAGTTGGCTTGGTGGAGTAGTAGTTACTATAGGTATACCGCAAGAGCCGTACCGCACCTTAGGTACGCGAGCGCGGGCTCATTGCTCTCGGCGTCCCGCTCCCCCACCCATCATCGCTCTCGCCGTCCCACCCTCCCACCTCCCCGCGCATATCCAAGGCGCGGCACAGCACTTGCGGTATACCTATAGCATATTATTACAATAATTATTAGCTATTGCTGGTCTCTACATAGCAATATTGCGATCATCGCAATCGCATAAATAAGACACGTTTGTACTATGATTTCCTGCAATAACTGATAAGCTATTTAGTTACATGTGTGGTAACCGGCTGTAACGATTTGCCAAGGATTTGTTAATGGTGATGTTTCTTAACAGCTGATGGTAACAATGTGTGTTTCGTGATCTTTATCGTGATGATGCAAATATTAAGTGGTTTCACGATTAAATTGGAAGTACTAACTACGTATATGGTCAAGGTTTGATCACATTTGGGTATTATATTCACCAGTTTGAAGATATCGTGAATTTTCAGAAAATGGTTTTTGTCTTACAAGTAAACGCAAAAATCTTCTAACTGAATATTCATTCTATGGTGCGCTAGCAAATGTTTTTTGAATGGTTTCAAAAATAGAACAGCAAAAAAGAAAGAGCGAAATTAAAATTTCTAACAAACTGTCACGAATTTTAACGATTCTAAATTCAAATTCAAACTTTATTACGTTCTAATTTCCAATCTAGATAGCGTAATCAACCGCCAATCACGACTAGAATTTGTGATGTTATTGCAAACAAATCGCCAATCAAGATTCAAATATGGAATTACTCTTAACCAATCGGCGTTCGTTTGAGGGTACTAAGAAGGGTCATGTTTTTTATTTCATGATTTGACTAGTTTTATTTCGTGGGTCTGACCGTGAAACTGCGATATTTAATAAGGGCGTAAGTTTTATCGGAATGAAACGAAATTAATCAAGAATATAAATTACATACCTATAGCTTTAACAGCATTATGACCTAAAGTACTAAGTACATAACTAGTTTATTAAAATTATTTTAAAAAAATTGGCGAAATTGTATACTCTTAATTCAGAAAAAAATATAACTTAAAAAAAAGCATCGTAGAGTTATTGACTCGGCCTTGTTTACAAAATGGCGTCCGGTATTGTCGCCTAATGGGGTCCCAACCGGTGTGTTATGTTTTTGAAGCCCGTGGAAAATTTATAACTCGTTACCAAACAATTATTGTTTTATGGAAACAAAAAATGTTGTGCGCGTTTTGTTTTAATGATTTAATGTTTATTGCGGCTGTAACGATACATTTTCAGTGGGAAAATGGAGGTTCAAACAATGGTACTGAAATGAGAACAAAATGAAACAAATGAAGGACCAAAAAAAATAATGGGATGCGAAAAATAACATTGACAGGTGTTTGTTTTTAGGGTTCCGTACTCAAAGGGTGCCAACTGGACCCTATTACTAAGCCTACGCTACGTCTGTCTGTCCGTCTGTCAGCGGGCTGTATCTGGCCGTAATAGGTAGAGAGTTGAAATTTTCACAGAATGTGTATTTCTGTAGCCGGTACAACAACAAATAGGTACTAAAAATAAAATAGAATTTTAAAATAAAGGGGTTCCCTAACAAGAAACTTGATATTTTTGTCTTTTTTTTCTACCGTGGTACGGAACAAACGAAAAAATCTAATCTGATAATCGACCTTCAACTCGTATTATCCCATGACCATAGTCACCGTCCAAAAACCGCCCACTCGGTTCAAGGATCCAAAATCCCACAAACATACGGCCCTATCAAATCAAGCTATTTCAATCTCTATTCAATTACAATAGAGTGCTATTGAAATGCACAGCTAATGTTGTATATCCGTTCGGAAATGCTTGGAAGATTTTCACAGTGCGTTAACCTCTGATTATGTGTGTGGGAAAACCAAGGTTTCTGGTCGTTCCGCTTCGTGAGGTTTCGGTATTGTCTTTGGTTTGGTAATGTTGTGTAATAGGTTGCACAAAAACTGTTGTAACTACACTGGACCGCAAAGAAAACGGGTCGGTTAGAAAATCTTCAATAATATCTTCAATAACATTTTATTTATTTTGCATTTATTAAAAATAAAAAGCTTCAATTATTTTTTTTGGGCTTCTTACCCAAAGGGTGCCAACGGGGCCTTATTACTAAGCCTACGCTGTCCGTCTGTCCGTTCGTCCGTCCGTCTGTCAGCGGGCTGTATTTTACGACCCGTAATAGAGAGTTACAATTTTCACAGAATGTGTATTTCTGTTGCCGCTACAACAACAAATAGTAAAAATAAAATAAAATTTAAAAATAAAGATTTTAAATTTGACGTTTATATTCTACGGTGGTACGGAACCCTTTATGTGCGAGTCCGACACGCACTTGGCTGGTTTTTTTATTTAAAACATTCTTTAATTTAGTCTCTATTTCATAAAGGTAGGTCAGGTACTTTTGAAGATATTGAAGATTTTCTAACCGACCCTTTTTCTTTGCGGTTCAGTGTATTTCCCTTAGGTTATTGGACTGTCCAGAGATATTTTAGGTAGGTAGGTCCGTCTATGGGGCGCATGGTGATGACGTCGCTACATTGTCCTTTAGTGCGATATCGCACGAGGCAACCATGGTTGCGCCACCAGCGGGTGATTCGATAGCCGACACCGAATTGGTTGCGCTACCAAGCGGACACGTGCCATACCCTCCATACTGCTCTATACATTTTGTTGGTGGAGCGACTGGTTGCGCTACCACTGGTATCCTCGTGCGATATAGCACTTAAAACTACCTAAAATGAAATAGGTAAGTAACAGAAACGCCTAGACAGGCAAAAAACGTCTCCACAACAATAGTGCCCGATTTAGAATCTTAATTGAGCATTTTTTTTATTGGTAAAAAAATATTGTATGTAGTATATTTTTAATGGGGACGCGACGGATTCGCGACGGATTTAGTTTTTATTTTTAATCCCAGTGCCTTATAAAAACTTTTTTTAGCTAACCTTTGTCCATTGGTTTCGGTGTCGGTTTGCGTTAAGGGGTTATTACACTTAACTAAATTTAGGCTACTTAATTTAGTCGTTATTGAATTTAGGCAAGTGTAATCGCATTCAGCAAGCTATTCAGAAGCAAGAAAGGTTTAAATATTTAGAAGCTTCTGAATTCAGGCTTCTAAATTTAGCCAAGTGTAATAAGCTCTTGGCCCTGACCTTGACCCTGATTGGCTAATTGCCGACATTTACCCAGAACTGCCGACAACAGGGAAGTAATGTAATCCCTAACTACAAACCTACATCTAATGTGCTTACACACATCCTTAGTAGCAACAGTGTTGCCAACTTAGTGACTTTGTCGCTGGATTTAGCGACTTTTTGACATCAAAGGCGACAATTAATTTTTATTTCCATCCCTTTTTTAAATTAGATTATTTTTTTAATATATCAATATTCAATGTGATTTTATGCTAAGATGGTATATTTCTCGATATAGTTTTTTAGCTGGAATTCGTCTATTCCACCATTAATCTATAACTGGCGACTATTGAACCTTATGTTTAACGATATTTGTTTTAGCGTTGTTGGCAACACTGGCCACGAAACTAATCAACCTAATTCACCACCGCCCATCCAAATGTATGTAATTAATACAGGGTTGCCCGCTATTATCACCAGGGTTGTCACCTTCACAGTAAGAGCTATCCCTCAATTAACATACTCCCGGGGGATGCGCGTGTCGCGCCAACCCTGACCTCTTGGACACGTAATGGAATTTTCAGTTGGATGTTTGTTCAAGTACTTTTAAGGGCGGTTTGTAATATATATAAAGCGTGTGCCTACTTTAAATATTCATATCTAAACTAGATAGTGAAAGATAATTTAAAAAATTAAAAACACGACTGCCCTGCCAAAAACGAACTAAAAAGTATAAATCAAGTGCAGTGTCATTGCAGTCGGGGGACCGCTCTGTGGTACACATTCAATCTACGAGGGCCCCCGACTGCAATGACACTGCATTTGTTTTATACTTTTTAGTTCGTTTTTGGCAGGGCAGTCGTGTTTTTAATTTTTTAAATGATTTATTTTTATTTTATGCATTTAAGTGACAGCAGCCTAAAATGAAATCTTTATTTTGCATGTACACCCTACCTATGTGTACAAAAAGCCTGAATCGTAGATGCGTAGAATAAAAAAAAAACTGCAAAATTGCAGAAAAAATGAAGCTAAAAGGATGTTTGATCCGGCTAATCTCCAAAACGGCTGGATCGATTTTGACGGGACTTTCACTGGCAGACAGCTGATGTTATAAGGAGTAACTTAGGCTACTTTTTATTTAGGAAAATAAAAAAAATCCTATTAAATTCCACGCGGATGTAGCCGCGGGTAATATTTTTATAAAATTTACGCGTACGAAGTTGCGAGGACTGCCACAACAATATAAATTATTTTACGAGCAAAACAATAGTACATTTAGTTTCATACTTAGCATTTGCCTTCCGTAGAAAGAGGCCATTGAACTCGTGACGTCATCAGCTCCAGCAGATGACACAAATGTCGTCAGCAGCAAATTAATCATAACCCTATTTATGAGGCATTAAAGTTGACATTTAATCACCAGTAGCTTAATTATTACGAAAAACGATTGAATTAGTAAGCAAAGGAATTCTGGCCCTAAATCTGTGTAAATAAGGTTGATATTTAATTATTTGTCTTAAATATGATAGTAAACAATGTTGTAGTTGTGCTTAATTAATTTTAACATTGTGTTCAAGTTTGTAAAGTTGAAATTGTAACGACAAGCATTATACTGCTTTATTGTCAAATAAATTTGGTTAACAATGACGTATGAGTCACATTTTGTGTATTATTTTAATGGATATTAACTGTATTTGCGGTACAATAATACACAGGCCGTTAAAATTATTAATTGTACATACCTACTAACTTAATTAAAATTTTACTGCAAGTTTTGGCAAACCTAATTGTCCTGTAAACGTCATCATTAAAATATAAATTGTTATTGTAGTCGTGTGACATTGTTACGATTTAAAATAAACTTACGACTTTCATTTCTACAGTATTTTAATAGATACCGGTTGGTACAGTGTAAGGAGGTCCTATTATTTTTCATACTGGCCATTAATTGTCACATTTTGACGTTCCATTTTTAAAATGTGATGATAACAATTTTTTTTTTGTTTCAGGTTGGTGTTAATGCTGCATTAGTATCAAGGTAGATATTGTTGTTGATTACTCTACTAAATAACTAATATAATATCTTTCGTTTCTTCGGTTCAAATATAACGTTTAATTTTTATTACACGACTGCCCAAAAAAAGGAGTGTATTTGTGTTTAGGGTTCATGTATGTATGTATGTGAGATTCTTTATTCCACCATAACTTATAAATGCCTGAACGGATTTGGATGTATGGGGTATCGTTAGAATCCTTACATCATTCCGGGTAACACTGGGTATATTATTTTTGAAAAAAATCAATGTGGCGGCATTATGGCTCAATTTTCAAAAGCGAAAAAAATATTTTTTTTTCTATTATTACAATATGGGTATCAAATTGAAGGCCTTGATGAACACATTCCAAAACTGTACACATAGGTAGGGTGTACATGCAAAATAAAGATTTCATTTTAGGCTGCTGTCACTTAAATGCATAAAATAAAAATAAATCATTTAAAAAATTAAAAACACGACTGCCCTGCCAAAAACGAACTAAAAAGTATAAAACAAATGCAGTGTCATTGCAGTCGGGGGCCCTCGTAGATTGAATGTGTACCACAGAGCGGTCCCCCGACTGCAATGACACTGCACTTCGCATAAGTTGGCAACACATGCCGCTAGTGCCTCCAAGTGTGCCAACTTGGAAGTTCAACTGTTTTATGAACAGTGTGTCGGAAAAATGAATGTATCAGATGGTTTGAAAATGGAATGTCATTAATGGTAAGTAATTTTTTTTTTATTTCACTTTGGCAAACAAGCGTACGGCCTGATGTTAAGCAGTTACCGCAGCCTATAGATGCTTGTAATAGCAAAGACATCGTTCGCACGTTGCTGAGCCGAAGGTGAGTAGGATAAGTGAGTAGGTGGTAGAGCCAAGCTGTAGCCAATTGACTGCAGCTCATAAACGGGCTGGCTCGACCGGGGTAGTACCACCCTCTCACAGAAAATCGGCGTAAAGCAGCTATTACAGCTGCGTTTCGTACGATGAGTGAGAGAGCCGTAAGCCCACCCCCCCCCCCCCCCTCCCTCCATCCCTCTCCCCTTCAAGTCCGCAATGTGCGAGCAATGCCTTTGGTATTGTAAGCATCTATAGGCTACGGTTACTGCTTAATATCAGGCGGGCCGAACGCTTTTTTGCCACCGCAGTCCTATAAAAAAATAGTGGTAAAATAGTGGTAGGGGAAGGGGGGGGTGGGCTTTCGGCTCTCTACGCGGCTTTAATATCTGTTTCACGCCAATATTCTGTGAGACGGTGGTACTACCCCGGTCGAGCCAGCGCATATATGAGCTGCAGTCAATTGGCTACAACTTGGCCCTACCAACCACATATATAAATTAAAGAATCACACACCAGGTGTGTGTGTATGTTTGTGTACATGTATATACACATAACAAATCGATCTTACAAATTGCGTTCTGTTTTGGCGCATAAATATTCACTTCGCAAACTAGAGGAGCGCCGGGAGGCTGAAAAATTCACGGGTAAATTGACAAGACAGAGGGAGATAAATAAAACAAATAGGTAACAGCGAAAAAGGGTCAAACGACGCCTCCATTTTCATGCAAATGTTGAACCGTGGGACTCTATACCTTTGCGAGCGTAGCTATAGATATGAAAAGTGTTTTTGCAATGAAAATTAAAATTTTGGTAAGTATCAGTTCATGTTAAGTTACTGTACCTATTGCTTAGCTATTCTGTAACGGCAAACTCACTTCACACGCGTGAATTTTCTAGTGAAATGGCAAATTTCAAAACAAAATTTGACATATCACCTGCAAATTCACGCGTGCGAAGTGAGTTCGTTGTTACAGAATAGCCTAGCTGTACCTACTGCTTAGCTATTCTGTAACGACAAACAATTTTGAATTTGCAGGTGATATGTCAAATTTTGTTTTGAAATGGGATGGAAAAGGCAGGGGTTAAGAAATAAAGGCTGATGGTCAAAGGTCTTTCCACAATGAGTGCAAAAAAATCTTCCTCCATTATTTCCATCGTCCAACTGGTTGAATCAACAATCTACTGGCCAATCTACTGGCCAATCTAATGTCATATCAAATTTTAAAAAAATAATCTTTTATGATAACGTTATTAAATGGTAATATAATTTGTAAACACGTCTGTTATTTAAAAAAAACCACTTAATTTTCAACATAATGCTAAGGATACACTACAACACTAGACACTCAGTGTATTGACACCGCTACTACAACAGCCCCCCTAGACAAGTGGCATGAACGCTAATCGAATAGAAATGTCAAACGTCGCTATATAGATCAACACAAGTTGCTATGTAGATCACGTGACTTATGTCATTTCCATACATGAAGCGTAGCGATTTGAAGGAACGCTTGTAGACGTCAGCCACTAGTCTAGCCCTTCTGTTAAGCACTCGATGACACTGAGTGTTTTACAGCCATATCTATAAACAAATCATTACTTATTCTTAAGTAAATTCTAATCAAAAACCCTGTTTGACAATCGCGTTTTGACAGATTCTCTATAGAATATCGTCACGTTGAATGGAAAGTCTATCAAAAAGGGATTGTGAGACAGGTTTTTTGCTTAGAATTTCCTTAAGAACAAGTCATCACTTGTCTATAAATACGAGGGTTAGTGTCGGGTGTATCCTAAGAATTAGATGGGTGCGACACAATTCTCATCGCTAACATAGCTTAGCATTTATTCTACTACGACCCTTCAGAGCACCTTCCAGTCTTCAATCTTTGATGTGTACGGGTGGCGGCCCCTCCCCTTCCTCCCCCCACCCCCACCCCTCCATTCAGCACAAAGGTGATATAAAGTAAGATGTTTACAGTTCGATAAGGTCCCCGGGTTTTTGTCCCGGATAGAAAAGAAAGATATTTCTGGCTATGTCTCAATATGACAATAGTACCTACTTAACTACTCTAAATCCGTATACTTATACCTACAGGGGGCTTACCACAAGCTCTAATTGCGATTCAATTACAGGAACGTATTAACGTTTCAGCGACTTTTTGTGCAATGACGTACCTTATTGTCATGACAATAAGAAACGTCATTAAAACGTCGTTAAAACATTCCTATAATTGAATCGCAATAAGAGCGTGTGGTAAGCCCCCAGGTTTAATATACTGAAAGAAAGAAATCTGAAAAGAGCTAGTTTGCAACAACTTTCTTTAGGAGTTCAAAATGAAACTTGCCACTATTTGACACCGCTTTCTTTTTAAAGCAATTTACAGTATTTTTTCAGTAGAACTTTCAATTAACATGAACTATAGATAGCCCAAATTACTGAAATGTTAAAGTTTTATTGAAAATGTCTCCCAAATACAGAATTTTATAATCGACTTCCAAAGTCACTGACACCTTCTTTTTTATTCTTAAAAATGCTTTGCAATGCCATTGTAAATCTAAATATATAAGAATCAAAGTCCTGATTGACTGACTGACTGACTGACTGACTGACTGACTGACTGACTGACAGACAACGCACAGCCTAAACCGCTGATCGTAGAGACTTGAAATTTGGAGGGTGGGTTTGTCTTGATGTGTAGAGGTGTACTAAGAAAGGGTTTTTTGAAATTCAACCCCTAAGGGGGTAAAATAAGGGATGAAAGTTTGTATGGAAGTTCGTCATTTTTGAAGTTAGAATTATGAAAATTGCTGATTAGGTGTCTAATGAAAAATAAAAAAATATGGGTTTCAGGGTTTTTGAAAATTCGACCCCTAAGGGGTAAAATAGGGGATAAAAGTTTGTATGGAAGTTCCGTCATTTTTGAAGTTAGAATTACTTAAATTGGTGATTAGGTGTCTTTTCAAAAATAAAAAAGAGTAATTTCAGGGTTTTTGAAAATTCAACCCCTAAGGGGGTAAAATAGGGGAATGAAAGTTTGTGTTTAGATTTCTTTCGTGTTTTTGGAAATTCAACCCCTAAGGGGTGAAATGTGGAGTGAAAGTTTGTATAGGGGTGGTCGAGTTTTGTTATTTTGACGGGAAAGGGGAAAACGGGGTCAAGGGATGTTTTAATAAGTCATCCATATCTCGATATTGGTTATGATTGCTTATTTGAATTGATCAGATTGGGGTTTCCGTATTTTTAATCATTTTGACGAGAAAGGGGAGAGCGGGGTCAGCGCATGTTTATTCATCCATATCTCAAAATTGGTTATGATTGTTCATTTTAAATAATCAGACTGGGGTTTCAGCGTTTTTAATATTTTGAGGGAAAAGGGGAGAGCGGGGTCAGCGAATTTTTAGTCATCCATATCTCGAAATTGGTTATGATTGTTCATTTTAAATAATCAGACTGGGGTTTCAGCGTTTTTAATATTTTGAAGGAAAAGGGGAGAGCGGGGTCAGCGAATGTTTAGTCATCCATATCTCGAAATTGGTTATGATTGTTCATTTTAAATAATCAGACTGGGGTTTCAGCGTTTTTAATATTTTGAAGGAAAAGGGGAGAGCGGGGTCAGCGAATGTTTAGTCATCCATATCTCGAAATTGGTTATGATTGTTCATTTTAAATAATCAAACTGGGGTTTCGGCGTTTTTAATATTTTGAAGGAAAAGGGGAGAGCGGGGTCAGCGAATTTTTAGTCATCCATATCTCGAAATTGGTTATGATTGTTCATTTTAAATAATCAGACTGGGGTTTCAGCGTTTTTAATATTTTGAAGGAAAAGGGGAGAGCGGGGTCAGCGAATGTTTAGTAATCCATATCTCGAAATTGGTTATGATTGTTCATTTTAAATAATCAGACTGGGGTTTCAGCGTTTTTAATATTTTGAAGGAAAAGGGGAGAGCGGGGTCAGCGAATGTTTAGTCATCCATATCTCAAAATTGGTTATGATTGTTCATTTTAAATAATCAGACTGGGGTTTCAGCGTTTTTAATATTTTGAAGGAAAAGAGGAGAGCGGGGTCAGCGAATGTTTAGTCATCCATATCTCGAAATTGGTTATGATTGTTCATTTTAAATAATCAGACTGGGGTTTCAGCGTTTAAATATTTTGAAGGAAAAGGGGAGAGCGGGGTCAGCGAATGTTTAGTCATCCATATCTCGAAATTGGTTATGATTGTTCATTTTAAATAATCAGACTGGGGTTTCAGCGTTTTTAATATTTTGAAGGAAAAGGAGAGAGCGGGGTCAGCGAATTTTTAGTCATCCATATCTCGAGATTGGTTATGATTATTCATTTTAAATAATTGGGGTATAAGCTGAGCTGAATATGGTAGGTACTACTTCAGTTTGATCCCATAAAAAATCATTTCGTAAATCAACACCCAAAAGGGGGAAACTAAAGGTAGAAAAGTACGGCAGAAAAATATGTTTGTACCCGATTGACTTGAAACTTAGTATGCATAGGGTAGGTGAGGGAGGAAGGGGAAGACGTAAGGTAGGGGGAAGTGGAAGGGGGAGGGGAAAGGGAAAGGGAAATGGAGGGGGAGGGAGCAGAAGGAAGAGAGGGGAGGAAAAGGGGTGGAGAAGGGGAGGGGGATTTGGGATTTTGGCTCTATATACCTACCTACCAAAACACGCATTCACCGAATTAGGTACCGCGATAAAGTTTGTATGGCTCCAATAAAAATCGTGAAATAAAATTATTTTTATAAAAAAGCAAATACTGACTTAAAAAACCCTGGCGCCCTAAAAAGTACTAAAAACTCTTAAGTCACTTGGCCGGTTTTTTTTTATTTTGAAGTCTACGCGGACGAAGTCGCGGGCAAAAGCTAGTGTATTAATATTTTTACTAATTTGAGAATCATTCTCATCTGATTTATTTAATTTTTATATGGAACCGGCAATTTTACAATGTTGTATTCCAAGACATTACCAAGAAAGAGGGGACATGTGACCGTCGCAAAATGGTATATGTTATTAAACAGAATCCATGGACATAGTACGACTCAGTCATTCGCAGTAAATAATGTTGAAAACATGTCAGTATTGCCAATATGGCTCATCTTTTGGTGAATAATACGCATCAAAATGCCTTAAAATTGCCTGTCGAATTGCGAATGCATTGTGAATTGCATTGTGAATGAATTGTGAATTGCGAATAACAGGCATGCGAATTTGTTGCACATAGTGGTGCGCTGAACACAAGTCTGGTGACTGCAATGTTAGGAGGTGCCATATCTCCAAAAATAATACATCAATGAATGTATGTCTCTCTTCTGTAACCTGCCCTCCTAGCCAAGTGGCATGAACGCTAATGGAATAGAATAGAATAGACTTCACAATGTATGGAAATGTCAAACGTCGCTATGTAGATCAACAACAAGTTGCTATGTAGATCACGTGTCTTATGTCATTTCCATACATGAAGCGTAGCGATTTGAAGGAACGCTTGTAGACGTCAGCCACTTGTCTAGCACTTCTGTTTAGGGACGAATCTTACATTCACTTTGTATGTACAGTGCAAAATGGTAAATTGTCTTACACTGATAACAAAATCGCGACACCCTTTCAGTAAACAGCTTACAATTTTGATGTTATCGTAACAAATAAGGGTTGTTTACATACTACCACCTCGCTCGGAGGGTGTTGGTGCGAAACATTTCACTATCTGCTATGAATAGTTGCCGGTAAAATAAAATAATATTAGCCCATCTAACGTCCCACTCCTGCCCCCCTAGCCAAGTGGCTTCGTCTACGAGCGTTTCTACAAATCGCTACGCTTCATGTATGGAAATGACAAGTCACGTGATCTACTTATCGACTTGTAATGTCATTTCCATACATTTAAGCGTAGCGATTTGTAGAAACGCTCGTCGACGTAGCCACTTGGCTAGGGAGGCTGGGCACGGGCCTCCCCTCAATGCGAGGGGGATAGGTTAGGTTAGGTAAATCAAATTAAAATAGTATTTTTATGTTGCTGTGCCTGATGTTAAGCAGTCTTGCTCAGTCATTATAAGAAGATTATTTTTTATAAAATAGGTAAAAGCGGCTTTAACTTGGACTTTTAGTCGGAAAACTGTTTTCTGGAACTTCAATTGATATTATTTCAATTAAAAGCAAAAAGCAGAATAGTTGTAAACGTTATCGCTAGCACTTGAACCGTACCTCACTGACGTAAGATTTTCCATCGGATCCAGCTGTCGGCGTTGATAAAATTTAAATTAATTATAATTGTGGCAATGACAAGGCGTGCTATGATAGAGGCATCGTAATTGACTTCCGGTCAAACATCTGCGCAATTGTAGGCTCGCATTTGGGTCACATCTGTGTCTACGAACAGATATAGGTACTACTCGGCGGCACGAATGACAAAATTGTACGTCAAATTAATTGGCACTATCAAAATTAATCACTAAAAGGTTAAAAAAAAATTACTGAAGAATTTTACATAAATCAATATCTATAGTTCGCGACAGGTCGAGATGACATTCGGGTTATGAGCTTTTTGCAGAATAAAATCCGAATCAAAATTACCAGGACCCGCAACGCAACAGAATAATTTAATTTAATAATTTTGTGGGCGATTTTAATTGTTTATCGGGTCCTGTTAATTTTGATTCGGATTTTATTCTGCATAAAGCTCATAACCCGAATGTCATCTCGACCTGTCGCGAACTATACTTTGTCTTGTATTTCAGAGGATTTCCAGTGATTATTCTTTGTTTTAATCGTGGATTGTTTGTCTCCATAACATCGCATAATGCGTATACTGCTAATTAGAAAGATTTAACATCAACGTGACAACATTAGATGTGTTGACGTGAAAACGTGATTAATTAATATAGTTACCGCCAAATCAAAGATTTTACCCAGTGTTGTAGCAAAGTATTTCTAGAATCAAAAGTAATTTGTAATGCCATAAATCCATCATAAATTTGGGGGTTGGTGGCTGCCACCAACCCCTAGTCTAGTGAAGGTCGCGGGAAACCGCTGGATGCAAGTGGTTCAGGAGCGGTCGTTGTGGAAAACCTTGGGGGAGGCCTATGTCCAACAGTGGACATCTTTTCCCTGAAATGATGATGATATCGGTATTAAACTTTTTCATTTTTAACACGTTGACTGTCCGTGAATTACATGTAATGCATTTCCAATCTAGCTGTTACGTCCGTGCATTATATTATGTAATACCCAAGCCTAAGTAATCTGAACATCACATTGGGCCTGATTGAATAGAAAGAGGCCACTAGGGAAGAAAAAAAAGTAAACTTAATGGCGTTTTCTAGACTGGACTTGTAAGCAATTTCTTTGATTTTCAAAGGACGTATGAACAAATCAGATTATTTAAAAAAACTCGTTGGACGTATGAGAGTGTGTACCCAAAATAGGCTGGACAGTCAACGTGTTAAGGGCCACCGCAATCACGCTACTTTTTGCATCGACGAGGCGATTTAGTCGGTTTTAGCATCGGAGCAGTCGCTGCGTCCGAACTCCGAACGCAGAGAGTCGCCAAACCGCGATGCAGCATCGATACAGTCGCAAAATCGCTGATCGATGCAAAAAGTAGCATGTCTACGGTGCCCCTAAATATCGCTCACCGCTAAAATTGGGGCCACACAACAACATAATTTGATTACAATACCAGTTCGCGTGACGTGGCAAGGTCTAAATGCATTTAACGTTACCATTTACGGCCACAGCATTATGTTAGTCAATTCGTCCGACACATAATATGATTAATTTTCGCGATACATATTCATTGATTCTACTTTACAATGGTGATGGTATTTATGGTGTCTGACAATGGACCAATTACTAAGGGGACTGGCCTTAAGCAACTCGGCCGAGTGGTCGGCCTAGTACTAACATCGACATAAAACGAAGCGAGTAGTTCAACTATTTACCGGTAGATAGAACAATGAAAATGAAAAAACAACGACCACGTTTTTTTCATACATATATCTAATAAGGGCACCTCTTTCTTTAGTCTTTACTCTGTGTGTCTGACTATATAAATAGGCTTGTTTTACCCGACTGTGTCAAGCAAGGGAGGGTTAAGTGTTTGTGGGAGACTATGTTTTAAATGTTTCTAACAGAAATCGTAAGTAAGGGCCATCGCAGACTTGCTACTTTTAGCATCGGCGATCGGCGATTTTGATGCTGCGTCTCGCTCGTTCGCGCTCGAAGAAACGCGACGCAGCATCAAAACAATTGCAAAATCGCCAATGCTTAAAGTAGCAACTCTGCGGAGGCCCTTATCGCACTATCTAGGAAAACCGATGACATCAAAATATAAAACACACACACTCACCGCCAAATTAATAGAGATTTTTTGCCAGTTTGCAAATGTTTTAAAAAGCATTTCTAGGAAGAAAAGCGATTTGTGTCTGTTGTCATAACTTTCTATTTTGGGGGTAACTTTATGATCCTAAACTAAGCAACGCTTGTACTACTTATAGCTACCGTACAATGGACGGGGCGATCCCAGTGACACCCAGAACAGGATGAATTACGAAAAGGCCGTTTCCGAAAATTGCCTCTGGCAGGATTCGTACCTGCAACCACCCGATGGAGTGAGCTTGAACGCTTGAACTACTTGCACATGTTGCCACAATAAGCGCAGTAAGTCGTATCCTACAGGTTCAATACATCTTAGAGGCGCTCTCGTCTATCTGCAATCACTGATTGGTAGACGATCTGCGGTTAAGCAACGCTTGACAAGGTCAATAAAGAGATGGGTGACCATTTAGTGGCATTTGAATTGAGCGTCTCCGTGCTTCGAGTAGTATACGCAATAATAGTAGTATACGCTTTGCTTACAAACATTTCATTCAGTGTCGCGAGATGATTCCCGTTCACAATGAACCGGGTTTGAAGTGGTGCCAAGCAATTTGGCATCGAACTGAGAGGATTGTCAGTGAGATATGTTGACATATTTATTGGGGGAATCACTGTGGCGTTTAGTTAGTCAGTTAGTTAATTTGATGAAAAATATATTGGCCTTTTTTCAGAGCTAGTTTGGTTGATCAACTTTCGTAATGAATAGCACACGTTTTAAGGTGGGAGAGCCAAGCTGTAGCCAATTGACTACAGCTTATATAAGGGCTGGCTCGACCAGGGTAGTACCACCCTCTCACAGAAGATCGGCGTAAAGTAGCTATTCTAGCTGCGTTTCGTACGATGAGTCAGAGAGTCGGAAGCCCAACCCTACCCCTTCCCCATCTCTGTCCCACTTCCCATCAAGGGGGGTAACGTGCGAGCAATGCCTTTGGTTTTGCAAGCATCTATACTATAGATTCTATAGGCTGCAGTAACGGCTTAACATCCAGCGGGCCGTACATTTGTTTGCCACCTTAGTCACGTTTAAAAAGCAGCAACTGTATCTGAGGGCCTACTCTGTTTCAAACGAAAACGAAATTTCGGACGAAATTCGCGTATTTCCTACTATGTTTCTCATTGATATTGATACTATGTTTGAAACAGATTAGGCCCTCATGTCTGGTCAGGTCAAGTTGGGGGCGATCCCAATAACACTCAGACGAACCCATAGTGTAATAATTTTGCTCATAAGTTATTGTTCATATTATATGTTTGAACAAAAATTAAAAATAAATCTCCGAGAAAAATTACGCAAGGGATCCAGAAGAAATAACTAAAAGATCACTACCAAGAGCCTAGAGGCCATCCTCAATCGCGACCAACCGTTGTCAACGACTTGATCTGTTTTAAAATTAGGAATACTGGCCAAACACTAGTAGTACTAGATAAGTAGTAGATTTTATAGTAAAAACGTTGTTTCTAAACATTATTCGGAGACAAGGCGTCAATCCTCAATGAGCCACCGCTTGGCAAGTTGCCAACCAATTTGGCAGATTGTCAACAAATCTCTTTTGTATTTATGTGTGATAAAAAATATGTTTGTCCTGTATTATTTATTATTAACATTGTATTAGGAGTTGGATAGAGAAATTGGAAAGATGATTTGTTAGTGGTCTTTCTGGCTATACTGTGTAATTGCGGCGATGACATATACTATACCTACCTAATACTTACAAATTCGTCCTATTATTCGTCTTGATTAAATTGGAATAGATTTTAATATAACAATTTTTTTTTTTTCCTTTTTTTTTATTTTACTTCATAAGGTCCTAAACACATTTCCTCGGTCCTTGGTATCTTAAGATAAGTTATCTTAAGTAAGGTCCTACACTGAGCAACGCTTGTATTATGGGTTCCGTACAATGCACTGGGGGCGATCCCAGTGACACCCAGACCAGGGCAAATTACGAAAAAACCGTTTCTGAAATTTTCCTCTGGTGGGAATCGAACCTACAACCATCCGATGCAGTACCGAGCGGCCTACGCTCAAACCACTGCGCCAAGCGGTCGCCATCCAGACTATTGGGATACCATTGTAAATAAATGTTGACGTACAGTAGACACACAAAATGCTTACAGAAATGGTAGGTGAGCGAGAAATAAACGAACCAATGACCTTTTAAACGGTACATAATGTTAAAACAGCCCTGAACCAACACGTATTGTTTACATTAATGTAATAACAATGGCCAATAATAATTTTTTTGAAGACTTTAAATGATAGAGTGTGGTATGGAGCATTAATGAAAAAAGATTGAAACCCGACTACTGAATAATCACGCTCTAAAAAGTATGAAACGAGAAAATCTAGAGGATAGCCGTGGTCCGTGCTTATTTGCCACTTTGCCCTAAAGGACCTAAACGGACCACAACTATCCTCTATATGAGAATATTTTTTCATACCTTTTATACAGTGAGTTTTCAGTAGATCGGATTTAGTTTTTTCCATTTACCTTACACCATCATCCCATACTCTATTCAGTGACCTAATCTAGGCAACACGGGCAACTGCCGTTTATTAATGTAATACTCCCGGGCCACATAACAGGGAGCTGGGTAAAAATTACTCAGAATTACCACACACTGCAGCGAGAGATATGGCGAGGGCGGCGCTTATGGATATCGTGGACCGACGCTTGGGTAAAGACGTGAAAATATATTCGAAGACATTTACAAAGAAAACCCGGACAAGTGCAAGTAGAACTTGCGCCCTGACTCTCTGAAGGTTTCGTACAAACTTTATAGCAGTTGAATTTTCAAAACGCCTAATACTAATATATTTTTCAAAGGTAGGTAAATACTAACTTTCATGTCTCCAGCTCTTGAAAGAACTTTAGCTTCATAAAAATTGGAAACCCCATACATTTGCTGAACCTGAGAATTGAACCCACGACTTTATAGACAGGCTGCGCTTGCGTCTACTAAACTAACAGTCAGTCTAAAAAGGTTAGACTTAAAAAATAAGAAAAGACTGGACTGCTGAATGAAAAACAAATATTATATGCACGGGTAGTGCCGCGGTGAAACCTATAGTGCCCTACCAAAAGTGAAACTTTATCCGTTTGCCATCAAAAAACGAGCTTAACACATACACTATACGTACGAAAATTAAACTGCCCGTCTTAATTGCAATTACCAATAATAATAATAATAATTTAGCCCTTTTAACGTCCCACTGATGGGCACGGGCCTCCCCTCAATGCGAGGGGGATTCAGGCCATAATCCCCCACGCTGGCCCAGTGTGGGTTGGTGGATTTCACATGTCTAAAGACATGCAGGTTTCCTCACGATGTTTTCCTTCACCGCAAGCAAGTGATAATCATATCAAAGTTATGATTCACACATAGATTTCGAAAAATCCAGAGGTGTGAGCCAGGGTTTGAACCCAAGACCTTAAGCCCGCAAGACGCGTGCTTAACCAATCGGCTACCACTGCTAACCAATGCAATGCAATTACCAATACCGTTTAAATAACATTAACACATTGAATCCATTAACAAGCAATCAATCTTGATCGGCATCAATTATTCATAAAAACATGATCGAATGATCACGTAATTGTCTAAGATCAACGATCTGTTGAACAAATGGATCTATGTACCTACTTAATTATTATAAGTGAGGTGCTATAAAAACTTAAAATAAAAGTAAGTATCAAAATTTCGCTCGCGCAAATATTTGATCCTCGAATGATCGACAGACCTCCATCCCACTCCCCTTCAGGTCGGCAATGTGCGAGCAATACCGTTGGTATTGTAAGCATCTATAGGCTACGGTAACTGCTTAACATCAGGCGGGCCGTACGCTTTTTTGCCACCGCAGTCCTATAAAAAAAAAAAAAAGACATTTTAGATTTTTTTGACATTCTAGTTTTTTATTATTATGATTCACGTTTGGTTCACTCGGGCTAAACCCGGACCTTTGGAAAACTTGCGTTGGGACATGGGTCCAACACGTAGGGACGCCTGGAGACAAGTTTGATGTTACGTAAGGCACCTGCTGGGGTCCAGCGCTGCAGATGAAGAGACACTTACAGCGTCTTGACCCTAGCAGGTGCAGGAACTATTGCAAAATTGTGTAAAGAATAAAAAGTTAGGTCTATTGCATGAGGTTTGGATGGATAGGGGATTGGGCTATGGGAAGGGTTCGGACACCTACCATATTATTATTGCCTAGGTGATACGAAAATTTTTACATAATTTTATTAAATCAGTTGTCTTTAACGTTTCACTTTCGTTTTCTTTTAATAAAAATTGATGACACATGATGAACCAATTAATAAAATAGCCGCCCAAATGTCGGCGAGCCCAGTGATGACCGACTTGAACTCGAATAATTACCACTTCGTATCTCGTTGGCTGTATAGTTAAGTATTTGTAATTTATCTTCAAATACTGTAGCCTGTAAGACTGTACCCTAGGGGTGAACAAGTTGGGCTAGCAATCAGAATGTCCCAGGTTCAATCCCCGGTGGGGCATGCACCAATGGATGAATTTTCATCTATGAGCATAATTTACAGTTCGCTGACGGTGAGGGAAAACATCGTGAGGAAACCTACCTATCCCTCGGGATTAGGTAATAGTCAGTTCCCGTATACACGGCTACAAGGCTCACCACCTGTCACGTTGGGTTCTGACTATCTGGTGAAACGTGGGCTTTGAGTTGGTTAATACCTCCACAATGTGGTGGTGTATGGCCACTCAAGCCTCTGACTACCCCCGAATGGGGATAAAATTCGTGACGTTACATTTACATTTCACATCTTCAAATAAGATAATCTGCTTTTCCTACCTCTTTCGAAAACCACTTTTCATTACTTCCATATGTAAAGCACTCGGCGTTGCAGATCGTATGAACTTCTCTTTGTGGCTCGAAGTCAACCGACTTGGTATAACTTGGAAATTTTATTCATCTCGCTCCGAGCAGAGTTCTATTTTCATCTTTCAATTCGGATAAAAGGTCTTACGTTTGTTTTAAACTTTCTGCGGGGTGTACTTTGAATATCGTTGCCGAAAGCTGGGTGGTTACTTTGAAAAACGAAACGAAAGCTTCGGCTGACGGATCGGGCGATTTCCTACTCCGAAAGTGTTACGGATCCGAAGTACGGATTCGATTTACGATCAAAACCATGTCAAACGCTGAAATCGTAGATGTCAAATAACTTTCAGAGTAGGATCCACGAAAGAAGAAACGTCAAATCACGATCATTTGTTTTCAAAGTAACCCCCCAGTATCTATTTTTGAGGAGGTTTTCACGAGACACAAAAAACTCTTATCTAAATTTGATTAATCAACATTTCGTTAATGCAAGGTCTTGTTGCCGTCGTGGTCGACCCAGAAAAAGATGGCGTGATGACCTCGACTGTTATCTGGAGGGATGGATGGAAGCGGCCTCAAATATAGATCTGTGGAGTATATTGGGGGAGACTTTTGCCCAGCAGTGGGACAATATAGGTTAACAAAAAAAGAAAAAGGTCTTGTTAAAATAAACAAAATAAAAAAAACAATATTCTATGTTATTGGGGAAAAAATAGGCACATATTATCAGATTTGATGTGTATACCGAGAGCACATATCAGGTTTTTAGGACACATATCAGATTTAATATGTGTTTCGCGAGCACATATCAGGTTTTTAATAGCACATATCAGCTTTCTCAGAGCAAATTATTCGACGACGTTGCACTTAGATAATTTTGGCAATTGAAATTATATTTACATTATGGAGATGGACAAGAGGCGTCACGCTATGGATGCCTGAAAATCGGCGTCGTCGCCGAGGCAGGCCCAGGAAACGTTGGCGTGACGACCTGGATGCATTCTGCAACAATTGGCCAGTAATGGCCAATGACAGAGAGGAGTGGAGAGTTGTGGGGGAGACCTTTGCCCAGCAGAGGGACGATGTGGGTTAAAAAAAAATAAAAAAAATAAAAATATTAGCAATGCAAATAATATATATTTCAAAAATGTCCTATGCACTTAATTAATTATTTTTCCAGATTTTTTAACGTTAAAAATAATGTTCTTACGGTTAATAGCTCTGTGGTATCTTATCTAGGTTTCAGCACGCTCAATAAAACACGAATCTACTTAATTTATTACAGGAAAATGGCCTGAAACACTTCATTACGTCACGCTTAATGCTAATTGGAAAATCGATACGGGGTCGTTATGTAAAAAAAATGTTCACCAACTTTTTACAACCTTTACAGTTGGTTTTGCTTTTTGTTTTTTATAAGGTGGCAAATAAGCGTACGGCCTGTCTGATGCTACGCAGTTACCGTATCCTATAGATGCTTGCAATACCGGAAGCATCGCTCGCACGTTGAACCTGAAAGGACTTACCCACTCGTTTGCTTGTAGCTTAAGCTATATTTCTGATATAAAGTCAACATTAGTTTGGCTTTTTTTCACTTTACACCATGTTTAAAAATGTGTGGTATTTGGAAATCCGGACAACTGACCTTAACAATCAGGCATTAAGGGCCACCGCAGACTTGCTACTTTTAGCATCGGCGACCGGCGATTTTGTGACGTATCGATGCTGCGTCGCGTTTCTGCGAGCGCGAACGAGCGAGACGCAGCATCAAAATCGCTGATCGCCAATGCTAAAAGTAGCTAGTCTGCGGAGGCCCTAATAACCATCCTGCCGAAACTACACGATAAAACGATTTTTATAAACCGTATACGCTCGGAAGCACGGAGACGCTGAGTTCAAATGCCACTAAATGGTCACCCATCTCTGATTGACCTTGCCAAGCATTGCTTAACCTCTGATCGTTTACCGATCAGTGAGTGCAGGTATGAGCGCCTCGGCATAAAACATCCTTCTTTACGTTACGTTAGTGGTTAAAAATTGTGTCGGATGAACAGACAAACAATAAAATCGACCTATTTGTTTTAATATCATTGTTTCCTATGACATTGGGCGGTCCGGAACCCGCATTGGTCGATTAACTGCCTGTTAATTATGCTAATTACGTTTGATAGCGACATAGAGTCATTGAAGAGTCATGTAGAGCGTCTGAATGTCGAATCTGGGAACCGGAGACGGTCGTTTGAAAGTTAATTATAGGGTTTGTAGGTCATTAAGAGGAGGGTTCGAAATTTGGTTGATTTTCTATTCTACTTTTTCTTTAAGTAAGTATGTGGACTAGGAATCTTATATTTAGATGTATGATTTTTGACTATATTATCTTGAGTATCTTTAAATCCAAATCACGATTTGATGAAATTTTCTCGATAATAAAAAATTATGAAATGAGCTCTAATTATTTACAATTTTCCTTGCTACCACGATGTTTTTACGATTTAGATCACGAAATTATTTCTAAAACATAGCAAATAATGATATCTAAACTACCCTTCAACCATATTTTAATTCATGAAGTAGTTTTTTTTTAATTCAAGAAAATGTGGTTTGGCGCTTACGTTGTTTATTTCCGAGCGCGCGCACAATATCGCCATCTCACATTTTAAGTACTTGAACTAACCATGTCTCTCTCTAACTTTGTATTGTCAGTGTCCGCTCGGACTTGTTCGACGTCGGACCTGTGAAGGATTTTTTAAAAAATATTACGAAAAAATATTACGGTCGTGCCACATTACAGGTACAGTACAGTATTTACAGTCCGCCGACGCCTATGATAAATAAATAAATATCCTTGGAAATTCTTTTACACATGACTACCTGATCCCAAACTAAGCAGAGCTTGTACTATGGAAACCAGATAACTGATATTACTACATATACTACTTTTTGTTTGTAAATACAAACTAAATATACACTTAATTACACCTAGACTCGGGACATGCGGACATGTTCATGCACACAAATGCATGTCCTGGGCAGGAATCGAACCTACGACCTGCACTGCAGCGTGATTTTCGTTTGCTTTTCCTTGTCTTGTGTAATTTCTTTTCATCTCTTGTCATTTTGTGTCATCTCTTGTCATTTTGTGTCATCTCTTGTCATTTCATAGTTATTCGTGTCATTTCTGTAAAAACTCCCTATTTCGCTTACTGTTATATACTTGCAGCATGGTCTTGGGCCGACAGTGGGAATACATTGCTTGTCAAAACAATGGAGTCGCTTTATTGCGTTTGTTGTAGGTATGGATGGGCAAGTAATAAATATATCATACATCAATAAATTATCGTAAAAAATAACATTACAGATATGGATAGGAAAATGTTTGTCCGTCCTATTCAATCTATTATATTATAAACGAAAGTAACTCTGTCTGTTACCTTTTCACGGCTAAACCGCTGAACCAATGTTGATGAATTTTGGTATGGAGATAGACTGGGTCTTGGCGGAGAACATAGGCTACTTTTTAGGGTTCCAAAGGGTGCTAACGGGACCCTATTACTAGGCCTACGCTGTCCGTCTGTCTGTCTGTCCGTCTGTCAGCGCGGGCTGTATCTCACGAACCGTAACAGGTAGAGAGTTGAAATTTTCACTGAATGTGTATTTCTGTTGCCGGTGCAGAACAAATACTAAAAATATAATAACATTTAAAAATAAATATCAAGTCTCAAACTTGATATTTTTGATGTGTTTATTCTACGGTGGTACGGAACCCTTTATGTGCGAGTCCGACGCCTTCAGATCTTATGAATGTTTTCTTGAAATAAATATAGTGTATTTTAAGTAATTAACTGGCCAACCCTCAGGTCCTACCTACCATGTTAGGATCTTTTTCGTTCTAGCGGGTGTAAACCGTGATTTAACGAGTTAATGTGATAATTTTTGTATTTAAATTATTCAATTCAATGTATTTGTTTCAGACATAGTCCAATATTGATTATTAAAATTATTATAATTTCACAATAAATATAAAACAATAAATAAAAGTAAAATTAAATTAAAAAAAATAAAAATATATTTTTTATTTTTCATGTTTTATCATTAAAATACAATATAATATAACATAAATTAAAATAAAATACAATAAAATAAAAACCTACCCCTAATTAAACAAATACCGTCCGCGTGGGATACTGGCTGCATGTCCTCCCTGTATTCAAGCTGTTCCTGTTGTCAAGCGAATTTTTTGAGCAAGGAAAGAGCCAGCCCTCTTGTCACCTGTGGCGGTAACCAGTCTAAGGGTGATTTTGATAGATAAAAAAATAAAGATAAAAAGATAAACAATAAATAAATGCATGGTTAAATCAATAAAATTAATAAAAACTGAAAATTAAATTAAAAAATAAATTAAATATGGTAAAAATAAATATTATGACACCGCTGATGACTTCATGATCGGCATCGAAGTTAAGTACCAAAGTATTCCTTTGCCTACGAAACATGAAAAAGATACTCATATCCGGCAGTCAGTCACTGACACAGAGTATGTACATTTTTACCCGACTACGGTGGGCGGAGGGTTATGATTTTGACCGATATGTATGTATGTTCATCTGCTCCCGTATAACGTCCAAACTATTTTTATCATAATAATTTGACTAATGAGATATCGTTGGACGCGTCTGGATCGTCCGCTGGTTATAGGCTATTATACGATCGAAATATTGTTATACGTATCTATCAGCATATTGTAGGTATCGTTTGTCTTCTTTTGACTTACTTTGTCTTCAGCAATAAAAACAACATAGAAATTAATTTTTTTTTTCAAATACACTCGACATAAAAATCCCATATAAAACGAAAAAAATATATTTGAATATTTTCATCCATTTCATCTATTTTAAAAGGTGCACTGGGACATATTATTTTAATTGTACGAATTAAACAATATTGTTCCTTCAAAAAATAACTATACTATAGTCTACTCCATAGCTGTTCTGTCCTAGCTAAGCGAGAGGGATATATCCTTCGGCAGCTCACGCGACGCTAGCCACACCCCGAAACTAAAATTCATTTTTTTCTTGTATCGTCTTAATAAGGAACAGCGAGTTGGAAAATAAGAATAGCTTATAGTCTCTAGGTATACATACATAACAAAGTGGACTATTTAGAAACTGGCCATTTTAAAGTGATAGAGTCACTTGTAATGTAGTTATACTTTTTTATATGACTAAAAAGCGTACGGCTTGTCTTATGTTAAGAGGAGGGTTCGAAATTTGGTTGATTTTCTATTCTACTTTTTCTTTAAGTAAGTATGTGGACTAGGAATCTTATATTTAGATGTATGATTTTTGACTATATTATCTTGAGTATCTTTAAATCCAAATCACGATTTGATGAAATTTTCTCGATAAAAAAAAATTATGAAATGAGCTCTAATTATTTACAATTTTCCTTGCTACCACGATGTTTTTACGATTTAGATCACGAAATTATTTCTAAAACATAGCAAATAATGATATCTAAACTACCCTTCAACCATATTTTAATTCATGAAGTAGTTTTTTTTTAATTCAAGTAAATGTGGTTTGGCGCTTACGTTGTTTATTTCCGAGCGCGCGCACAATATCGCCATCTCACATTTTAAGTACTTGAACTAACCATGTCTCTCTCTAACTTTGTATTGTCAGTGTCCGCTCGGACTTGTTCGCCGTCGGACCTGTGAAGGAATTTTTAAAAAATATTACGAAAAAATATTACGGTCGTGCCACATTACAGGTACAGTACAGTATTTACAGTCCGCCGACGCCTATGATAAATAAATAAATATCCTTGGAAATTCTTTTACACATGACTACCTGATCCCAAACTAAGCAGAGCTTGTACTATGGAAACCAGATAACTGATATTACTACATATACTACTTTTTGTTTGTAAATACAAACTAAATATACACTTAATTACACCTAGACTCGGGACATGCGGACATGTTCATGCACACAAATGCATGTCCTGGGCAGGAATCGAACCTACGACCTGCACTGCAGCGTGATTTTCGTTTGCTTTTCCTTGTCTTGTGTAATTTCTTTTCATCTCTTGTCATTTTGTGTCATCTCTTGTCATTTCATAGTTATTCGTGTCATTTCTGTAAAAACTCCCTATTTCGCTTACTGTTATATACTTGCAGCATGGTCTTGGGCCGACAGTGGGAATACATTGCTTGTCAAAACAATGGAGTCGCTTTATTGCGTTTGTTGTAGGTATGGATGGGCAAGTAATAAATATATCATACATCAATAAATTATCGTAAAAAATAACATTACAGATATAGATAGGAAAATGTTTGTCCGTCCTATTCAATCTATTATATTATAAACGAAAGTAACTCTGTCTGTTACCTTTTCACGGCTAAACCGCTGAACCAATGTTGATGAATTTTGGTATGGAGATAGACTGGGTCTTGGCGGAGAACATAGGCTACTTTTTAGGGTTCCAAAGGGTGCTAACGGGACCCTATTACTAGGCCTACGCTGTCCGTCTGTCTGTCTGTCCGTCTGTCAGCGCGGGCTGTATCTCACGAACCGTAACAGGTAGAGATTTGAAATTTTCACTGAATGTGTATTTCTGTTGCCGGTGCAGAACAAATACTAAAAATATAATAACATTTAAAAATAAATATCAAGTCTCAAACTTGATATTTTTGATGTGTTTATTCTACGGTGGTACGGAACCCTTTATGTGCGAGTCCGACACCTTCAGATCTTATGAATGTTTTCTTGAAATAAATATAGTGTATTTTAAGTAATTAACTGGCCAACCCTCAGGTCCTACCTACCATGTTAGGATCTTTTTCGTTCTAGCGGGTGTAAACCGTGATTTAACGAGTTAATGTGATAATTTTTGTATTTAAATTATTCAATTCAATGTATTTGTTTCAGACATAGTCCAATATTGATTATTAAAATTATTATAATTTCACAATAAATATAAAACAATAAATAAAAGTAAAATTAAATTAAAAAAATAAAAAAATATTTTTTATTTTTCATGTTTTATCATTAAAATACAATATAATATAACATAAATTAAAATAAAATACAATAAAATAAAAACCTACCCCTAATTAAACAAATACCGTCCGCGTGGGATACTGGCTGCATGTCCTCCCTGTATTCAAGCTGTTCCTGTTGTCAAGCGAATTTTTTGAGCAAGGAAAGAGCCAGCCCTCTTGTCACCTGTGGCGGTAACCAGTCTAAGGGTGATTTTGATAGATAAAAAAATAAAGATAAAAAGATAAACAAAAAATAAATGCATGGTTAAATCAATAAAATTAATAAAAACTGAAAATTAAATTAAAAAATAAATTAAATATGGTAAAAAAAATATTATGACACCGCTGATGACTTCATGATCGGCATCGAAGTTAAGTACCAAAGTATTCCTTTGCCTACGAAACATGAAAAAGATACTCATATCCGGCAGTCAGTCACTGACACAGAGTATGTACATTTTTACCCGACTACGGTGGGCGGAGGGTTATGATTTTGACCGATATGTATGTATGTTCATCTGCTCCCGTATAACGTCCAAACTATTTTTATCATAATAATTTGACTAATGAGATATCGTTGGACGCGTCTGGATCGTCCGCTGGTTATAGGCTATTATACGATCGAAATATTGTTATACGTATCTATCAGCATATTGTAGGTTTCGTTTGTCTTCTTTTGACTTACTTTGTCTTCAGCAATAAAAACAACATAGAAATTTAATTATTTTTTTCAAATACACTCGACATAAAAATCCCATATAAAACGAAAAAAATATTTGAATATTTTCATCCATTTCATCTATTTTAAAAGGTGCATTGGGACATATTATTTTAATTGTACGAATTAAACAATATTGTTCCTTCAAAAAATAACTATACATAGTCTACTCCATAGCTGTTCTGTCCTAGCTAAGCGAGAGGGATATATCCTTCGGCAGCTCACGCGACGCTAGCCACACCTCGAAACTAAAATTCATTTTTTTCTTGTATCGTCTTAAGCAGTTACTGTAGACTATAGGTGTTTGTAATACCAAAACCATTGCTCGCACGCACAGAGTAAAGACTAAAGAAATAGGTGCCCTTATTAGATATATGTATGAAAAAAAACGTGGTCATTGTTTTTTCATTTTCATTGTTCTATCTACCGATAAATAGTTGAACTACTCGCTTCGTTTTATGTCGATGTTAGTACTAGGCCGACCACTCGGCCGAGTTGCTTAGGGCCAGTCCCCTTAGTAATTGGTCCATGCTCGCACGTTACCGATCTCAAAGGGCACTCCCTTTTAATGGATATAGGGAGGGGAAGGGAGGGGCAGGGGTCTGGGCTACCGGCTCTCTCAGTCATCATACAAAACAAGGCTAAAATAACTACGCTGATCTTCTGTGAGTGGTTGGTACTACCCCGTTCGAGGAAGTCCTGTATGAGATGCATTTACTAATTAATTATTTACCAGATACTTTTGAGTAGCTACGTGTACGAGCCTCCATATAAATACTAGTGCTTACATTTTAGCAACTTAAGTTAGTATCCAGTTTCTTTTGAGTAACAGAAATAACGGAATGTTGTAAGAAAATAGCTGCTATTATTAATATTAGATACAAATTACAATATAAGCAGCTGAAAAGGTCGTAAACATATTTCAAGTGAAACTGCCCATTTCTCTACACGGTACAATTTTATGAGCTTACACTGTACTCTCAAGTTCAAGGTTGAAAAAACTGAACAAATAGTATTTATATAAATCGAAAGACGCAATACAGAAGTGTACATTACGTAAAGGAATAGCGATTTGAATTGTCAAAACATGAGAGTTGCTATTGCTATTTTTTTATGTGACTATGGTGCTGTGCTGGCGGCCGTACGTACAATGGTAACTTTTCCAACGTTGAGCTCTCTTAATTATAGGTGTTAATAATAAAGAGGGGTTAGTTTATATTGGATATGTTACTATAGACGTGTAGGCAACCGTGCCTAAGTAAAAGGCATTCCGAAACAGCCATCGGACTGGGTATTCAAGAAACTGTCAGTAAAATGGTTTATTTACACCAATTAAAATATATTAACTAGTAATGATTCTCATCTACTGGTAGCCTCAATAATCATTAAGATGCCGGAATATAATTAAATAATTTCATAAACTAATTTCCATGTAGACCGCTAATGTCGCATGCGAAGCATCTGGACGCACCAATTGGCTGCGTCTAAATGCGGGGAGCAGCGTTCCCGAGCAATCAGTTTTGAAGTCTGACCATTTACATAGATTTTCGTTGCCTATACACCTTTTTTGTTGCCTTCATCCGTAGCTGTAAATTTCACAATTTCCATATACAATTGCGTATAGCAATAGTAAATTGTAATCAATACCTAATTAAACCCCGACTTCACGAATCACCTACGCAGAAATCCTTCGAGCACGCAATAAAAGGAAAGCGGGGCCTATGACCCTACCACAATAAAAACTGCATGAAACCATCCGGGCTAAAACCGTAGAGTCGACGCACCCGGCCGCCAGTGTGACCTTACTATAATACAATTAAAAAAACAACCTTAGCTACCTCTACATATATCGCTTTTTCCATTGCTAGTTCTACATCGCATACGCTCTTTTGATTGCTAATAACCTTCGTCATTGAAGTCCATACTCTATCAAAGGACCTAACTGAAAAATTAACTCACACTAATATCTACTTTTCTAACTCGCATTAAAGTCCAAATTCGCATTTGTAATAAACTCCTGTTTTCTGAAGCCTGGATAATGCCCTGTGTAGGTCGCTACAGTTTTCCAAATTCGACCTATTTGCTTTTGAGATACCGTTC
Organism: Drymonia ruficornis; assembly: GCA_947859195.1. Classification (NCBI taxonomy): domain Eukaryota; kingdom Metazoa; phylum Arthropoda; class Insecta; order Lepidoptera; family Notodontidae; genus Drymonia; species Drymonia ruficornis. The sequence goes on along the minus strand of OX401925.1, from coordinate 8,470,781 downwards.
ATTTTTCCTCACCATCCCATTTACCGGATCCGGGGTGGATCGAAAAGGCATTAAAAGGCACTAGTTGCTTTATTGTGAATGCTACCGTAGTGAATGTGGGATAGGGTAGATTATGGTTTGTGATGGTGTTTGTGATGTCTTGATATTGAATTCCTGGCGATGCGAATGACTCCGAGATGACAACGGCCAGACAAGGGCAGCACTTACTCATGCGAGGAATTGCGGGCTTGCATATGCGAGCATGTAAATAAATATGAGATTAAAAGCTATTTAGAGAGAAAGTTAGTAGGCAGATGAGATTGAGATATCTTTAATCTACACTGGTTTGGTTTTGTTTCCTGGAAAACGCAATGACGTTTTATGTTATACTTAGATCGGACAGCCCAACTCACCCCCCCACCCCCTTCTTCCCTTCGTTCCACTCTCCTCAGGTCGGCAACGTGCGAGCAATGCAAGCATTTACTATAAGCTACGGTAACTGCTTAACATCAAACGGGCCGTACGTTTGTTTGGCACTTCAGTCCTATAAAAAAACATACACGAACATCAGTGCTCTAATTAATAGCACATTAAGCACCTACACCTACATATCAAGCCGACCGGAAGCGAAATGGGACAGAGAAAGGAAGGGCTTCCGGCTCTCTCACTCATCGTACGATCTTTACGCCGATCTTCTTGTGAGGGTGGTACTACACCGGTGGAGCCAGCCCATAAGTAAAAGGGCTGTAATCAATTGGCTACAGGTTGGCTTTACCACCTTAAGTATAGAAGATGGATCTGTTTAGAATGGTTTTTATAGACATAATACTTTGAGATAGTAGTTGTATATCGGTCAAATATTCAAATGCTTCTCAAATGTATCATTTTTGTAGGCACGTTAAATTTAAGCAACTTTCAAATTTGAGTAGCCTTTGAGTATTCGGACTTTGCTCAAATTAACATCGTTATATCATCTACATTACACCCGTGACGAATTTTCAGTCAAAATCAATCTAGATTAAAAACACATAAATTTAAAATGGATTGTAAAGCTAATTATGATTTTGAATGATAAATGCGTCTAAATGAACTAATGAATCATTATCTGGCGGCCGTCCAAACTAGTGGCTCTAATGAAATCATTAACCGAGATTATATAACTTTAATGATAATAATTGCTGCGAAAGTGATTGCTTTTGTGTCTAGGTTCTATTACCGTATCATTAGGCTAGATATGCTTTGTCATTTCGAAAATCAGATAGCTAGGTAATTACTTAGGTAACTATAGATCTTAGATAAGCTACCGCTGTAGGTAGATAACGATGTAAGAAGAATGATAGGTCAGATTCAATGTAAGTAACATCACTTTCATTCTTAACCTCACTATAAAAAGTATAGGTAATAAGATGTTTTTGATGGAAGAACGGATGGAAGTAACAATCTTTTTAACACGATAATGTATAATACAATAAATAAATACATATCGCCAGACAAACACACCAACTGTTTCTCTCTATTTTTATTTTTTTATATAGGACTGCGGTGGCAAAAAAGCGTACGGCCCACCTGATGTTAAGCAGTTACCGTAGCCTATAGATGCTTACAATACCAAAGACATTGCTCGCACATTGCCGACTTGAAGGGTAGTGGGATGGAGGGACGGGGAGGGGGCCTTACGGCTCTCTCACTCATCGAACGAAACGCGGCTGTAATAGCTGCTTTACGCCGATCTTCTGTGAGAGGGTGGTACTACCCCGGTCGAGCCAGCCCGTTCTCTCTCTTTTCCTGGCTATGTATCCCACATGGTGGTGGGGTCAGCCTTCCTAGTCTTTCCCTTCCACTTCGCTCTATCCTCGACATCGTCTTCGGATACCTGACACTCGTTCATGTCCTTTAACACTACAGCTTTCCACCCTATTTTGGGTCTGCCTCTGGGTTTTGAACTGGGACTGGAAGTTGTAGCGCTAAGTTCCCTACGAAACACACCAACTGTATGGTCCTAAAATCAGCAACGCTTGTACCTTGGGTACCGTACAATGGACTCGGGGCGATTCCAGTGACACCCAGACCAGCGCAAATTACGATAGGGTCGTTTCCGAAATTTTCCTCTAGCGGGAATCGAACCCGAAACCACCGGATCTGTTTCACAAATTATTTCCAAGAAGCAGTTACTGATCACGTGATTCTTATTTTCAACGATCAAATTCAGAATTAGAGCTTCAAATTATTGAACTAAGATGACCTTGCTTTAATAATTTGCAAGACATGAGGATTTCAGTGGAGGAAATCTAATAACGTCTCCATTGTCTGGTGACGGGTCCGGGCGCTTCCTTCCGCAGCGGGTGCTAGGGGCGCCCAGCCGTGACCCGATGGCTCCCCCATCTGCCTATGGTGAGTTTTGTGTTATAGGGATTCTGCTTTCGAAATTTTATTTTTATTCTTACTTTTAATCCACCAACCCGCACTGGGCCAGCGTGGTGGATTAATGCCTGAATGCATTGACGGGAGGCCCGTGCCCAGCAGTACGATGTTATAAGGGCTAAATTATTATTATTTATTACTTTTATCTTTATACCTTCAACGAGTCTGTAGTAATTTTGGAGAGATTATAATTTTCTGGGATCTTTTAAAAAGCAATGGATTCCCCTTTTTTGCGACGATTTGAGGGTTAATCGTTTGTTAAGTTAATCATTATAACAAGATTATAACATATCTACAACCGTCTCACGGAAGATCGACCTAAAGATGCTACGACAGCTGCGTCTCATACGATGTATGAGAAGACCAAACGACTATGTACTATAAACTCCTTTGTCCCAATATCGAATAGATTCCCAACTATCAGGGGGCTTACCACGAACTCTTATTGCGATTCAATTACAGGAACGTTTGAACGATTCAGCGTCTTTTTGTGCAATGACGTACCTTATTGTCATGACAATAAGAAACGTCATTGCACAAATGGCCGCTGAAACGTTAAAACAAAACTGCTATAAGAGGTGGTGGTAAGCCCCCTGGTCTACGCTGAATATAAATTCGAATTTTGGGAGCAGGCAGCTACCGCCACGAGGTACCACACCGCAATGGTAATGTCTCAGCTTGCAATCTCATCCATGCCTAATTGCAAACGGAATTGAACCAATGAACGAACGTGTTCACTGTTCACCCGTTGTTGGAGATCGTCTCAAGTGAAATTTTATTTCCTCTCAAGTCGAGTGAAAATAATTTAATAACAGTCCAAGATGAGAGAGAGTTAATTTGTATCATTTTGCAGTTTCGCAGTTTCACTTGCATTAGAGGAATTGGTATTATCAATCAGAGAGTATCCAATAGAGACTGCCGACGCAATATCTAACTGCAATTAGTAATAAGCTCCTACAAGCCTTCGAACTACCCAGAATAGTAATAGCCGTATCAATTACTATCTAATCTGTATACAGTAACGAGCAGCTGGACGTTAAGCAATACAATGGGTCAAGAAACTTGGATTAACTAGTAAACTGCAATGTGTATAGAGATGAACAAGGTTAATTTGATGGGTCAAGATGTCTCGCATGCCTCGCTCGAGGACTTATGTAATGACATTATATTGTATAAGTTTACGTATGATTTCGAAGTAAAAACTTGAAATAGATTAGAATTGAAGTAGATAGAGATAGATTTTAGTCTATATCCCTTACGTCAGTAAGTATCAATTATGCAAGCATCAACGGGCGTTGGTCCGGTGCCCAGACAATGGCCTGGGAGCGGTCACGAGCGATCTAAGATTGAACCATTAATATGCAAACTGCATCGTAGTACATGAACACCAAGTCTATCGACCGTCCACTCCAATATAGCAACATTCAACATTAATTGGACCCTGTAAGTTATGAAGACTAAGGCCCGTATTAATAAATCGAACTCAAAGTTGAGATCGATCTTAAGATGCAGTTTTGACGTTTTATGTATAGAGCGTCAAAAACAGCATCTTAAGTTCGATCTCAATCTTGAGATCGATTTATGAATACGGGCCTTACCTATTAATTCTAAAGTAGTTTTTTTTTTAAGTCCTGCTAAGGGGTACATTTTAAGAAAGGGATATTTTGAACACGCTGGACCATTTGAGAATGGGATATTACGAGCAATCTGTTCGACGTTTGTTTAAAGGCGTGTCAAAACTAAGCCGTAATCTTCCAATTGCGTTCTGGCAGAATTTCCCTTTTACAAAATTTTACGTGCAGTTGACGAGAAGTACTTATCTGTCAACATTGTAGTAGCTACTAGGACAAGCGGATGTAATTAATAAATATATGCGAAAACACATAAACCGACCTATTGATATTTGCAAGTCTGCATAAGACAATAATAATTTGAGCTTTATTGTGTATTGAATTACTACAAAAAATTACACGACACTTACCAGTTTCAATTCCTATTGAAATTATTATGACGCGAGAGAGAATTATTATCTTGTAAATGTTTACAGAGACAGTCGTAACTATATCTCATATTGCTAAAGAAAAGACGTGAATTTATTTCATTACAAACATTTACCCTGTCGCAAAAGTAATGATCCTCAAAAAATAAATAAATCATCCAGATATAAGAATTTTAAAAATCATACAAGGCTCGTTTATTTTGCATTAACGATATCCAACGAACATCTTGGGGCACTCGCTGAGTGGGTGGGCAACTATAAAATTCCTTCGAAGTTGGCTCACATCCAGCGGCAAGTGAATCTTCAATGAACCGTCAGTGATAGTTGTATGCCAGTACGACGAAGCGAGGTCGAGAAAAGTAAATTGTCGACTGTCAACGACTGCTAACGATGATAGATATAATAATGACAATGGTGCAATGCTCTTTGAAGAAAATAGATAGAGCTATAACAATCATTACAATCTTGGTGTTAAAATACATAATTTTAACAAAATAAATACATAAAACATCACTGTTGTCATTTGTCACACAGATCTTAGATTTTCAATGAATATGAAGGATGTTATTATATTAATGAGGGCTTTAAATGTTATTTATTTGTGTGAGTAAAGATAATATTAATGAATGAAATGATTTATCGTACACTTTAATGTTAGAGTTGGCTTTAAATATCACCTAACTCTTAATCATCCACAGTTTTTCACCATTGATCTAGTTTAGTGTCATCTGTGTCTATCATAATTGCTTTAATAAATATTGACATTATTTTTGCACTACTTTTATCGTTAACATTGCGGCTATTAAACCATTCACTTCTTTCAGTACAAACTACTTCTTTGCAACTTTACTTCTGGTCCTCCAGCCTTTTAGTATTCCAGAGATGGGAAAATGAAGTACTTTCCAATCCCGGTATTCGCAACTTTGACAAGGATCTCTTTATTGAAACTTGTAGTTACGTACCTCTAAGAGTAGAGGTTAAGAGGGCCTTATGTTTGATTAGGACACCCTGGAATACGGATTCCGTACTTAACGGGGTTTGATATATGATTATTAAGATGTTTATTGTCGTTTTCATGACTTTATTGTAAATCCTTAACATAATTACTATGTTACATAATTTTAATTAGAATTCAGTGCTTTATGATAAAGTAATTAAAATTAACTTATTTGACAATTCAAATATTTTTTCAGTTGATTTTATCAGTGGTGAAAACTGCCTCAAAGGCTTATTCCTCACAAATGCAGAATGCCTAGGTTTTTTTCCCAAAAGCACTTCTAATATCGCGATTCAAAAGATGCATTTCAATACCAACATCTACACATGTACGTCCATATAATAGACAAGTGCATCTTCACATCTCCGCACGTGTAGGAGGCGGCGTACAAAACGCTAATTGATCTAGCAAACATGTTACACTCTATTAGAGCACCGCTAATAGAATACAGCGTTCATTCACACCGAACATTATATAACTAGTGATTCATGAGATACTGTTAGAGTTGGCTTCAAGTGTAGGATGAACAAAAGATGAAAAAATGTTTCATTGACTTCGGCTAACGGTGTCCGTCTTTGTTGTGGAATATGTAGTTCAGTATTTAAATAATGATTCATTTGAGTAACTACCAGTAATTGTCGTTTCTATCGAACATACTTAAGATTTGAAGAGTTCATGAAAATTACTTTAGAGAAACCTAAATCTTGACGAACAACTCCGCATTAATTCAATATTGAAAGATATATATTTTTAAATTGTCTGACCCATCAAAGAGAAGATACAAATGCATTAATAATCTAAATCCCAGTCCCCTTCAGGTCGGCAATGTGCGAGCAATGCCTTTGGTATTGTAAGCATCTATAGGCTACGGTAACTACTTAACATCAGGCGGGCCGTATGCTTTTTTTGCCACCGCAGTCCTATTAAAAAAAGAATAATATATGCAATAAAGTAATCATAACAAAGTTTATAAACATACCTCTATAGAAAATTAAAGTCCAATATTGAAAATACAACGTCCAATTTAATATTTCTAAAAGCATTGCCCGATGGCTTTTCCATCGAGACCGGCTAATAGGGATTGCCACGGTTCAACAAACAGAAAAGGGCTTCCTTTTTAATCAATTAAGTGGAAAAATCCTTAACACATGACGTCCGCACTCTAAAACCCTAAAGCGATTGGCGGAGTACCCAATCCCGGGTTAAAGGCGGTGGTGCAAGTGACAGGCGGAGAGTTTCGTTTGATCATATACGTCACGACTTTTATCCCCATTCCGGGGTAGTCAGAGGCTTGAGTGGCCATACACCACCACATTGTGGAGGTATTAAGCCAACTCAATGCCCCCGTTTCACCAGATAGTCAGAACCCAACGTGATCTTTGTCGCCGTGTATACAGGAACTGACCATTACCTAATAAGGGGTAGGTTTCCTCACGATGTTTTCCGTCACCGTAACCGGTTGATCATGATGAGCACTCCAAAGCTATCACCAACACTACCACTATCACTGAAACGCCGTCTTTGATGCAGGAAGAGTACCTGGCAGAAAGGTGTGGTGTTCAGGCGCTTTCGAGGGAGGCTGCCGTCACCATCGCTATCTAATTAGTTTTAATGATTATTAATAATAATGTATGTTAGTCTTTAAGGTATGTGTTCTATGGGCCTTTGTCGCCTGATTATAAATGAATAAATAAATAAGACAAAAATATCACGAAATTCTTGGCACTATGCAGCCAAACATAAATGGTGCATATTCCTCTTGCCACATCTGTACGAACTTTTCATATTATTTTGAATGTAACATCAAGACTTTTATCCCCGTTCAGGGGTAGTCGGAGGCTTTCTTATTAGAGGTATTAGAGGTATTTTCTTTTACGAATTTTTACTACGTATATTTGGCGAGATTTTTCCATTTTTAGTCTGGAATTACTTATCAACTTCTTCACGCTTGGCAGTTTCTTTTCTGGGAAAATATTCGTTTTTATTTCAGCTACCTCCCTTGACTTGCACCACTCATCCTCATAGGTAAAAGTGGAACTCTCAGGCCTACAAGATTGCTTTTCGAGTGCCATTCGCCCTGTGTTCGCCCAAATGTGAGGCTTTTATTAACCGACGTTTTATTTTTACCCTTATTTCAGTGCTAACGGGTATTTTGGGCACAGTTGGCAACAGTTGAGGTGATGCAGAGATGCTGGAGAGTATACATCCCGTTACCTCATCATCTCTGCTACGACTAAGTTGCAGACCTAACATGAATCTGCAAGTTGGTGCGTCCAGGTGCCTCGCCCGAGCACTCATGTTATGACAATATGTCTATGCGTTCCGATGTCAGAACAGAATGCTCGCCCTGACATTTATTTTTGTCGTTGCCATTAAAACAAACGCAAAAATGTAGCTGTCATGAGTCGCTTCCCCATTTTGAGTATTAACAATTCCTAAGTACAATAAGAATGTACCTAAGTAGGTACTATGAAGTAGGTACTTACTTACTAAATAGTATGGTCAGTAAAGTCACTTCACAACCTTCAAATCAAGCAAAATGGAATCCAATATCTGCATAATTCAGTATCAATTTACAAACAGTTCAATTTACTTACAATAACGTTTATTCGTCTGCCGATATCCATCGATGGTATTCTCGTTATAAATCTCAGACCCTTTACCTAAGTGAAATACTCGAGTGGGGTCACTAAGCGTTGTGTATTTCTTGGGATAATTTTGAGGGATTCCATCTACGATTTGATAAAAAGTTGCAATTAATTGAAGATTAAAAAGTTTGGTGTTATGTTGCATAAACGTTGCTATTATATAGAGATTGAGTGATTGAGTAGATGATTGAGTGATTGAGTGCTTCATCAGATATTTCTTGTGACTGAAATTACAGAACTGAGAAAAAATACAGAACATAATAATGAATAATGACCGCGCACGAACAACCAATGGCTGCGACAAAATGTGTCGAGAAGCACTCAAAACTGAGTGCTCGCGCGAGGCATGCGAGGCACTTGGACGTACCAAATCACAACATAGTATAAAACAAAGTCACTTCCCGCTGTCTGCCTATCCCTATGTATGCTTAGATCTTTAAAACTACGCAACGGATTTTACTGCGGTTTTTTAAATAGATATAGTGATTCAAGAGGAAGGTTTATATGTATAATACATGCATAATATAGTAGAGAAACACCGACTACCACGCGAGCGAAGCCGCGGGCATCAGCTTGTTAAGAATAAAGCCCTGTCCCACCATCAACGTTAAGCATGGCGTCGCTATTCCAGAAATTAATTGAAAATGAACGTTATCGTTCAAAGGAATAGCTGAGTACTGTAAATATTAAGATTGAACCTTTGATTAGCGGCTCATTGTTCACTGATCACTGCTGATTGATTTCACATTAATTGATTGGGATTATAGAAACATGAACGATGTTTGAACAAGTGATGAAATGTCTGAGAAGAGTTTTGATGTTTACCATTCAAATTAATTTAATGTCCAAGTTGTGTATTATTTTATACGACGCCAAACAAGCGCCCATTGTAGCCTATAAATGCTTGCAATACCAAAGCCACCGCTTTCACGATTTATCAAGATTTTGAGGCGATAATATTTCGTGATATTAAATTCTTAAGATTTTTTTTCTACACCGCTAAGGCGGCAAATTCATAAGGCCCCCTCTTATTAAGCGGTAAGCGTTGCCTATAGACGCTCGCAATACCTATTTTTTTAAGTACTAATAACAGGTTAACACGTTTCTTTCATGGTAAATTGCCAATTCAAGAAATTCCAGTTGATATTTTTCAGAATAATACCCTGAAAAAATCGCATACAATCTCCCACCCAATTGCTCCCCATTTATCGGAGTCGAACTTCAATTATCTTGGCTCCGAAACCTTTGATGTGCCCTCGAGGCAAGGAGGCTTCACCACGCAATCTGAAGTATTTAATGCGTTAAGTGTCCCGGGAATTGGGTTAAAAGGATTCGAACGAAATTACGTGTGTGATGGAGGAAAATTAGGAGGAAAAAGGAAAATGAAAGGAGGTACGTGAAAGGTTTTTATTTGTATTAAGGGGTACATGCTGTTAATGACAGTACGATAATAGGGAGGTGATGATGTTTCTAATGAGTCTTTTAAATTAATCGGTGCGTCCAGAAACCTCACATGCCTCACCCGATCACTCATGTTATGACATTATGTCTATGCGTTTCGACGTCATAACCGAGTGCTCGGCCGCGGCATGTGACTGATGCAGACGTACCCAGTTGCTGCGTAAAGATGCCTCGCATGCCTCGCCCGAGCACTATGCCACTATGGCACTATGGCATTATGTATTTGCGTTCCGACGTTACAACTGAGTGCTCAGTCGCGGTATGCGACTGGTTTTATATAAAAATCGGCAAACAGATTCATCAATAATATTTCGCAAAAGGAAACTTTAAGTTAACTTTTCCAAACAAAATTGACGTTTTGCTCATGCGAACATTCTCTTTCACTACTGGCACGAAAACCACTTCTCAAATAATTTCTCCTTGTCTAATTCATGGCAATATATTTTATTCATGACGTCACGGACTCAGCGCCCCTGGATTCCGTGTATTATGCAAATGTTGTAATGTTGGCACCAACATGGGACGCGGACGGTATGATTGCCATGCATTCCACACGCATAGCTTGGGATAATACTATGAATCTGTGGGACATGGTAAATATATAATATCACACTATATAATCCTCGGAAATATTGTTTGTAACAAGTTGTAGTCAATAGACTGCAGCTTCATATACAAGGTGAAATCGAAATCGTGGGCAATATTTTAAAATATGACTCAACACATGATTCAGAATATTTTGGGAAAATAAATAAAAAAATCTATTGATAAAAAAATATTGCTCGGGTAAGCAAATAAGCAAACCATTTAACTGTTATATGGGTAATATTTTTTATCAATTGATTTGTTGATTAATATTCCCTAAATATTCTGAATCATGTGTAGAATTTCGATTTCACCTGTATGGGCTGGTTCGACCGGGGTAGTACCACCCTCGCACAGAAGATCGGTGTAAAGTATTACAGCTGCGTTTTGTACAATGAGTGAAAGAGCCGGTAGCCTAGCTTCCACTTCGGACGGCAACGTATGTTTATTCGTTCCGACGCGACGTCAAAACTGAGTGCTCGGGCGAGGCACGCGCCTGATGTAGACACAGCCATTAAATGTCATAATACTAATATTCGCCACAAAAAAACTCGATACAATATTGAATAAAATGAAAATCAGAGTATCTTGAATACGTCGATTCACGAAATCAAAGCACAGAGTCAAAATAAATTCACAGGAGCGGAAATTTGATTGAGTTTCATTTCTATGAGGCAATTAAAATTCATAAAAACGAATTTGGAAGGCCCCTTTTTTCAATTCGTTCAAAAGGGAACCATGCTTTTATAATTTACTTGATTGCGTTGAATATATTGTGTGACACTTCTGATTTTGTTTTCACGGGATCCCAAAAGTTCTTTCAAGTTTCATTATTTGGACACGCGCAAATATTTCAGTTTTTTTTTTTCATTTTTTTTTTCATTTATTTAAAACAACAAACAATTACACTTATATTTTACTCTTATACTAGGTACTAAGTAGGTACAATATACTTTAAGTGTAATCAGCCCCGTTGCCCACAAATTAAGTATTTGACAATAAGTGTAGATGAACAGTATGCGTTATGTGGTAGTACTTATGTTATGATAAGTTACAATACATTGTGTAATAAGTTACAATACAAAGTTATTTTGGTTACGTCGGAATTTCTAGATTTGCAAAGTTTGAAGTAATAATTTCGTAAATATTTTTCCTAAACGTCGCAGGTGAGATTGCAAAGAATTCAATATCTATGAAACAATTATTAAATTGTTCCATAATTCTTCGTAAAGGTGCGCGCTCACCGGCGTTCGTCTTACATGGGGTAGGTGCGAATAAATAACGGTTACGGGCATCTCTCAGAGGGCGGGAACGGTATGGTATGTATAAGTAAATTTAGTTGACAAGTTTATTACAATCGAATCTATCATGGCAAATGTTGTACAACAGCATTTGATCTAGGAGCAGTCTTCTCATTTTAAGGGTTGGTAATGAGTTTTTAATTAGTATGTCTAGTTGACGAAATAACAAATGCTATATATTTCATGTTCCAACTAACTGGGTCCTGTGTCCACTTTCACGTGTACATACCTATAAAAATCTGTATTTCTTTATTGGTGGTAGATATAATCTGTAGCCAATTGACTGCAGCTCATATACGGGCTCGACCGGGGTAGTACCACCCTCTCACAGAAGATCGGCGTAAAGTAGCTATTACAGCTACGTTTCGTACGATGAGTGGGAGAGCCGGAAGCTCAACCCCCATCTCCTCCCTCTGTCCCGCTTCCCTTCAAGTCGGTAATGTGCGAGCGATGCCTTTGGTATTGCAAGCGTCTATAGTCTACGGTAACTGCTTAACATCAGGCGTTCGCTTTTTTGCCACCTTCCTTAGTCACATATACATACTAGCTGTGCCCCGCGGCTTCGCCCGCGTGAAAATTGATGCGTAAGATTAGCCTATCTCTTATTCCAGAGCTTACGCTATCTACGTTTCAAATTTCATTAAAATCGGTTTAGTAGTTATAGAGATACGTGGTAACAAACATTCACACACACACACACATACACACATTTACTATCGTATTTATAATATTAGTAGGACTGTCTTGTTATACAAGCATAGTGTTATATCCTTGACATTTCGTCTGCCTACCCAGTACATAGCTCGCGTGATCATAATAATGGATAGTCGGTAGTGACCGCTGACGTCATAACCCTCATGAAGATTGCATAATTTCTTAGTAAGTCATCAATTGTCATCAGTCGAGATCATTGGCCTGACGCGTGCCTGTGACATGATGTCAGATGACGGTACATCGGTCAAATGTCAACTGAAGCTGACGTTATAGTAAATGTTTTATGCATTGATATATTTTGGTCGAGCGCATGCGATGGTTTTATGCTAGACAAAAGCATGGATGCTTTCTTTATTTTTGTTTTTTTTATGGGAATGAGGTGGCAAACAAACCTACGGCCCCCCGCCTGATGTTAAGCAGTTACTTTAGCCTATAGATGTTAGCAATACTAAACGCAATGCTCGCACGTTTCTGACCTGAAAAGGACCTGAACGAAGGGACGACTCATTTCCGGCTCACTCTTGGCCGTTTCCAATATTTACTTCTGGCTGGAATCGAACCCGCTACCACCCGATGTAGTGAGCCGAGTGACTACTACTAGAACCAATACGCCAAGCGGTCGTCTGTTATTTATGTGGACTACTAACTTGATATTTTCCGCCCAAATTCCATTTCCAATCTAAAAGGGATACAAGATCGTTATTACATGTGTAAATAGCAATTTATAATTAATTCCCGCTGCCGACCCTCAGCAACACGTCGTAATGGAATGAGGTATTAAACTGCTATCCCGTTGGTTGTTAGCTTTTAATTTATATTAAGTGACCCCTGGAACGCGCTTGCGCCTTTCGATTGGGTATTAATGTGCGTTTGAAAGTTTTTTTTTAATCCTTTTAAAGTGCTAGGAAAGTGAAAATGATGCCTCCGGTATTGTAAGCGTCTATAGGCTACGGTTAATATAAAGCGAGTCATACGATTTTAAAAATAATAAGTATGTAGTAGCAGTAAGTATAAAAAAAATACAGACATAGAAATCTCAAAAATATAACTGTGTCTATTCAGTACTCTTTCTATAAATTGAGATTCGAATAATCAAGTAATATTGTCGCTTAGTAAAATATAGGTACTAGGGATTAAAAATAAAATAAAAATTCTCATTTACGCCAGCAAAATTCGAATGATGCATGGACATAATAGTAATAGGACTGCGCTAAAAATGCGGTTCAAAAACATTAAACTTATGCCACACAGTAAACTTTACCTTTTACGGTTCTCACATAAGGTTCGAATCCGCATAGCATGTGTGAGTGTTCAGTCCAGTATTTACGTTCACGGTAAAAATTTGGTTCTGTAAATGCATAATGATATTATAACCTCTATTCATATTACCGTAAACGCTATGCAATTTTTTTGTAATGCGTTGCCCGCAGTATGTTTTATAATGGTTGTTGCGATATGGCATAATGCGGACCATTTTATGAATACGCGTCTTTTTACTGCGTCAATTTATAAATTCGATTTTTTAATTCTTAAAAAGTACCTATTATTTTTCTGTTTGTGTTTTTGTAATGTCTTGCAGAAGTCACGTGCCGACGTGTTTCCACTGACTGCAATTTTATACAACCGTGTACATGTGGGACTTGCAGCAAGTTCGGCAAGTCGCAGAAGTCCACTTGCGTGAGTGTTTACACATTGGAAGTCGCTTGCGCAAGTAAACTTGTACAAGTTTTCTTGCCAGTGGACACACGGCATAACGCCTACCTATACCTACTCATTGTAACCGACGATTCAATAAAGGAGGAGGTTCTAAATTCGAACAGTAGGTATGTATTTTTTTCTATGTATGTTATCGCATATCTCCTACATTTTTGTTCTCTCAGAACGATTTTGTTAGTAAAATGTTTCTTTAGAGATACACGTCAAAATGGATTTGATTTGCATCTACTTACGGAGTTGACATATTGTTAGATCAATTATTGTCAGGAGTAAAATTACACTTCTTCTGGCCTGCTGCCTAGTTGACAAGCACGGAGACGCTCAGTTCAAATGCCACTAAATGGTCACCCATCTCTGGCTGACCTTGCCAAACGATGCTTAACCTCCGATCGTCTACCGATCAGTGATTGCAGCTGCATGAAAGTGAAGAGTCTCTCATAGTTAAACACTCCCATAAATTACATTTCATGCGAAATAATCACAGTCGCTGACGAGCTACCAATTTCAGGGTTCCGTAGGCAAAGGGCCTTTCAAGTGCACTCGGAAAGGATTGCCGGAACCACTTGAACATGATATTTACCGGCAAACTTGAGAATGGTTCCGTAGGTACGAAATCAAGTCCGAGTTAATTTATTCCAAGGTCAGTCTAGTCACAATATTATAAAAGTTAGGTCTAATGTCAAGACTATTTTAAAAAGGCAACTCATTCAATTTTACTTCCTTGTAAACAATATACAAAGCGCTAATACTTCTCGTATGTAGTAGTAATTTGTTTCCTTACCTTATTTAATACTGGTCACAAACAAGTTAAAAAAAACACCAATAAAACACTATCACTCATTTAAAAATAAACAATAACAACACAAAAATATCGATGTTCTAGCACACTAAACAAACATCACTATTTTTGAATAAAAACAAACAATTGATAAACAAAAAAAAAACTAAATTCAAACGGACGAATCGCGTGGCGCTGACCGCGTTCGAAAATCGAACGTCGCGTGAGAGTGGCGCGTGGTGTATTTGCAGACTGAGTTGAACGATAAGCGATTGCAGACATAGTGACGCGCGCTAGAGTGGATTAGTATGGATATCGATATAATATTATTTTATTAATTTGCTATAAAATTTAATAAAATTGTTTAATGTTAATAGTCTACAGTAAATAATAATGTTGTATGCAAAGCCTGAATTTACAAATTTCAATTTGTAAGCAACCCAAATTATTGAGTGTTTTTTGAATCGGGGACAAAAATCACCTCTATTATTTAATATCTTTGAAAAAAGTTTACGATAATAAGTAGGCAATTACATAATATATTATTTGTTTGAATACCTAGTCTCAGGAAGTTAGAGCAGTTTTGATCTTATAAAAGCAATACGTTTCCGTCACAAGTTAATAGATTTTAAACATCTTATTTTAATGTTGGAAAGTCGTGATAACTATGAATTTAGAAATGATTTTAACGGTTAAATGAATAAGCAGGATTTTTGGCTCTACTGAACTATAAATAAGCGCCATAATTCCTTATAGCTCAAAAAGCCTAGTGCGAAACTTAATATACTTTCCATTTCTAAACTGAATATTATTTATACGAGGTCAGGATTTGTATGCAGAAATATGCAGATTGACAGATTAAAAAAAACTTGTCTGTTATCTTAGATCTCATTTAATCTGTTTCTATATATCGATGCGATGGTTTTCTATTTATATAAAAATGTAACTTTTTTGTACAATTGTTTTTGTTCAATAAAAAAAATGTAAGTGTCAGTTGCCGTTTATGTTTTTTTTTGTGAAATTAATATGGTTAATAGATTATATCCTGGATCAACGTTAAATTTATATATAGGTATACAAGAAAATAATTATATTTTGTTCCTTTTTATTCGTATGAATCAATATTCTGAATATAACGAGTAAATTCGTTAACAAATACTAGTCTCAACAAACAGTTTATTTTAGATTTATTAATGATGTTATGGGATCATTATCTACAACCTTAGACCATTCAATCTACAACAGGTATATAACTGACATAACATTTAGAGATAAACTTTTAGAAAATCAATTTAAATAATTTTCTAGATTATACATAATTAATTCTAGATATGGTTTACTGCTATTTATTGCTTATTTATGTAGTAGAAATTTTTGGTTTTGATATAAGTAATATGGAAATATTTTTTCTACATTTAATAATTTCCTAAACTGGTACCTACTAATGTAAACGTCATAACACAACAATTCTTTTAAAACAATGCAAGTAAACCTATATTAAGTATACAAGCATGTATATTTCTGTTAAATAAATAAATGTTATTTTTTTATTCATAAAATATATCTCATACCTACAAAAGATAACAAATAAAATTCGCTAATATATATTTTCGGCCAACGACCTCGCCACATTACTATAATCTTATCTCAATATTATTTTAATATGCTGTTTGTTGAATTTAAATAAATAGTAATCATATGTTGGTAAATGACCCAACATATACATACTAACTGACCCCATCAGTTAAAAAAACAGTTATTGCAACAATATGATTACCAACATTGCATCTTACTTAAAACATGTAACAGTTTTTATTTGATTATGCAAATAATAATTTGTTGAAACGTGCGAGTTACGTGTTTTATCTATCTATTATCTCTTTGCCATTAATATTATTTTATATACTTATTATTATTATTATTATTTTTTTTATAGGACTGTGGTGGCAAAAAAGCGTACGGCCCGCCTGATGTTAAGCAGCTACCGTAGCCTATAGATGCTTACAATACCAAAGGTATTGCTCGCACATTGCCGACCTGAAGGGGAGTGGGGAGTGGTGGGACTTAATTATTCTTTTGAGAAATAATGAACTATTAAGTTTTTTTCTAGTTCCAAACATGAATAAAAAACCGGCCAAGTGCGTGTCGGACTCGTCGGACTCGCACATAAAGGTTTCCGTACCACCGTAGAATAAAAACGTCATAAATATCAAGTTTCTTGTATGGGGACCCCCTTTATTCTTGAATTTTATTTTATTTTTAGTATTTTTTATTGTAGCCGCAACAGAAATACACATTCCGTGAAAATTTCAACTCTCAACCTATTACGGCTCGTGAGATTACAGCCCGCTGACAGACGGAGAGACAGACAGACGGACGGAGAGACCGACAGCGTAGGCTTAGTAATAGGGTCCCATTGGCACCCTTTGGGTACGGAACCCTAAAAAATAGTCTCTAGAATTATAATAAAAAAAACTTTATTTTATACAAAAAAATATACCTATCTACCTACTTGTTTTCCAGTGCGAAGCCTAGAAGTATGCTGAGTAAATAATAAGTCTCCACTGCTTATAACAATATCGGCAAATAAAGGTATACAAGATCGATACCAAAGGTATTTTACCGATACTCATTTTAACCGCGTGACATCACTATCGCGGCGCATTAATCAATGTAACGCTCATGTGCTAACACAATGCATATATTTTAATATTCACAATGCAGTTTGTATTGATTGCATAGCATGTAACATGGCATAAAATATAATAATTACCGACAAAGACATTACCAAGAAAGAGGGAGACACGTGATTGTCCAAAATAGCATCAATTACCTTTAAGGCCCCACTTCCCGGCCGAGCGTTTTGGCCGTCTGGATTGGTCGAGAGCGCACAAACCCCGCCCACTTTTGTTGCGAAAATATCGAAAATCATTGATTGTGACGTGAAAAACTATTACGTAACCAAAATCGAACTTATTTTTTTTAGGTATTTATCTTTCTCCATCTTTTGGTGTAAAAAATAATTAAAAATTCCAAACCGTTTAGAAGGAGATAGAAATTTTAAGACGAAAACAGCTTCACTTTGTTTATTTTTTTTCCACATGGTAAAAGAGTATTGGCACTTTTTCCTGCTTATTTTTTTAAAGATCAGGGTTCAATAAATACATGATATTTTTTTCAAAATTTTTACCCCACTCGTCTAAGAGGAGATAGCCACCAAACATGCCTCGCTAGGTGCCTATACAGTCTAAAGTTGATTATCGAATAGCGAGTGTGATAACAAATGTGCGAATTACGCTGCATGTCGTGGTGGAAGTCAAGTTTTCAAGGTGGTAGAGCCAAGCTGTAGCCAATTGACTGCAGCTCATAAACGGGCTGGCTCGACCGGGGTAGTACCACCCTCTCACAGAAGATCGGCGTAAAGCAGCTATTACAGCTGCGTTTCGTACGATGAGTGAGAGAGCCGAAAGCCCCCCTCCCCCTCCCTCCATCCCACTCCCCTTCAGGTCCGCAATGTGCGAGCAATGCCTTTGGTACTGTAAGCATCTATAGGCTACGGTAACTGCTTAACATCAGGCAGGCCGTACGCTTTTTTGCCACCGCAGCCCTAAAAAAAAATCCTCTAAAAATCGGTACAGCCGTTTCCGAGATTAGTCGGAACAGACAGAAAGACAGACAAAAAAATTTTTTTTTAGATGTACCGTGTATACTTTCATGTCCAAGTAAAAAGCTATTATTTTGAATTTACAAACACTTCAATTTTATTTAGATTTCACATACTGTAATGCAATCTATCACATCAGCATCATCACACATTCAAACAATTACATCGAGTTTCACAATTCACCGCACGAAACTAGCTCATAACGAAACATCGCTACGTATAATATCGATAACGGCACTTACTTAAGAATCGATATATATGTCGACCTTTTATATTCATAATTTGTTTTTCTATTTATTATTTTATCTTTTCTTTAGTTGTAGTTTTTAGTATAGTTCTTGTTGTATGTATGTAAATAAAATATTTCGCAACTCGGTATGTCATTCGAGTATCGTTACGTCCGATGCGCGCTCCCGTACAGCAAATGTATTCTTAAATACTTCAGATGCAGATTTGTTCTATAAAAGTGGGCTCCTAGAGAATACCTCAGGTGCGATTCGGAACACTAATACTTTTTTAAAAATGTTGAATTTACTTAATGTGTGTTTAAATTTATTTTGAAAGAAGAAAATGTACGTCTGCATTTTCAGTGCCAGTAACTTGAACTAAAAAGCGTTTTTTTTTAATTCAAAATCTTTCAAGGTTCACCACCTGTCACTGGTTCTGACTATCTGGTAGAACGTGGGCTTTGAGTTGGTTAATACCTCTACAATGTGGTGTATGGCCACTCAAGCTTCTGACTACCCCTGATTGGGGATAAAAGTCGTGACGTATAGATACCTATGTATGTTATGTCAAAATCTTTGTAATCTTCACTAATATTATAAAGATAAAAGATTTGTATGTATGTTTGTGATGAGTAAACTCAAAAACTACTGGACCGATTACAAACATTCTTTCACCATTAGAATGCTGCATTATCCCTGAGTAACATAGGCTATATTTTTTGGGATCCGGGATATCCGGGATACGAGATCCGGGATATCTGGGCTACGGGATCCAGCAAACGGGATCCGAGATCCGGTAAAAACGGGAAACGGAATCCGAGATACGGGATCTGGGATTCGGGATCAGAGATCCTTTTTTTAATTTCAATTCTACGCGGACGAAGTCGCGGGGAAAAGCTAGTTTGATATAATGTTTTAAGTTTCTTTGTAGATAAAAATCTATAGATCCTGCTGACGTCATATTTTGTTGCCTAAAAATATAATAGGTAATTGTTTACCACTAAGGTGGTCGGGATATTATTTTATACTCAATCGATACCTCACAGTTGAGGATCGATCACTTGGTGTCCCATCACTATATTGGCATTGTCAGAAGAAACTCTATGGCAGCCGGCTAATAGAATCTAGTTGATAGAGTTACGTCGTTTAATTAAATAAGTGCCCCACCTAATCGTTTGTACATCTTAATAGGAAAACTATTGTTTACAATCAATGTAAAGAATCCAATATCGTATATTTTCAAGAGTAACATCATAGATTTATAAAAGGCTCGCGCGTGCGCTTTAACTATATACCGCCCTACTAAGAAAAATCATTTCCAGAAATGCGGCAACTTATTATCGATGCGGCCTGTCAGTTTTATAAAATGTTTGCTGTCAGATGTACTGCAGTACTCAAAATTTTGCGTGGTATCAGTTGCCGCATTCAGGAGCGCCCTCGCGGAAACTAAAATTAATCTATGAGTAACATGATAAAAATCCGCTCCGGGCAGTGTTTATAAGGGAGTTGATCCAATATGGTGGACGTGTCGGCTCGGACGTCATGCATTATTTATACACGTACACTTATTGGTAACGAGACAGTGGGAAAATCCGAGCGACAACACAGAATGCTGGGAAAATGTTTTGTTGAAAATTATTTTGACTCAACCAGAACCACAGCTGCAAATAAATAAAAAACAACGGAACAAATAAAAACAAACTATTAAAATAAAAGCTGAATCTGTTTGGCATAAAAATCTAATAAAAAAATTATAAGAATTTTATAAATTAAATACGAGCATAGCTTACCTGATGATACCTACATGTTAAGCAAAATTTACAAAATAACTCCAAAATTGGCAAAAATACGTTTAATGTTTGAAAAATGTACTATAAGTATGACTTCAGAAATAGTAATATATTTGTAACTATTTATTATTAAAAAAAAAATACTTTCACAATATGACACAAAAGAATATATAAAATAATATGAGTTAATATAAAAAGATATACTTAATTTGATATGAGAAATTATGACCTATGTCTAAGGGTAGTGATGCGCCGCACTTGGAAAAAAAAATACGAAACACGTTTTTCTTATAAAAATATACATACATTTAATCCAACAAAACCTTTATGAATTAGGTTACGATATAGTCAATAGTGATGTCATATCCAAGTTAATTCATATAGTAGTGTAAACGTACCTAGTGGTCTGTTTCCAGACGTTAACGTTAAAACCGTTATCGTTGTTAATTCCGGGGCAGGAGTCACTTTAAAACTTAATAAAAGCTTAGTCTAGCGTCCCTGTTAACTATAAGTGGGTGGGTATAGTACACAAAGAGAACAGGGAGGGGTTATAGTGATGGGATATACAGGTTTTTTTTTCTATAACAATTAGTACCTTAGCGTCGACTGACATAATTATGTTTTTGATACATATTTCACAAATTCTAAGCAAAGTTGTCATGGACAGTCTTGACTCTTGACCATAGAGATTTAATTAGAAGAGACGTTCTTAGTAGATATCTCTATGAAACAACGCGTGGTCATTTTCCCGGGATGCGTGGCATCTATCTACCGGTAAATAGCTGAACTACTCGCTTCATTTTATGTCGATGTTAGCACTCGGCCGAGTTGCTTAGACCCAGTCCCCTTAGTAATTGGTCCATGCTCTTGACTGACTCTTAACCAGAGTTGGGCAAAAAATAATTAATTGTAATATTTTTTTGCCCAACTCTGCTCTTGACTACCTACCTGCGAATTTCATTTAAATTATAAAAGCCATACAAAATTAAGCGAGAAGAAACTGTTGTTACGATGATAGTTGAAACTTGCTCCTTTTTGTTACGATTAGTCATCAGCAAAATTACTTCCTATTTTGTTACCTATTTTGTTAAGTCAGCGGTAAAATCGCTCCCGCTACCTCCCGCCACTAAGCCGCTATCATTATCTCTCGCAACAATTGCATTTAGAAACCCATTTCGTGTAATACAGCTCTTAGTTATTTGCATGGAAATTTCACCAAAGCTTTGGACTTTAACAGTTTACTTAGCTCTTGCTGTTTTAAGTACAAAACAACTTGCTTTTGAAACTAACTACTGCGGTGGCAAAGGTTATATAAAAGTTACTTAGTTGCCTTAATATAACTCTTAGGCCGTGCTCACTTTGGATGCGTTTTCATCCGAATTTTAACTCGTGCGTAGACGTGCAAACACGCACGAATGATCCCGACCTTTCGAGTACTACGGGAGTGCGCACACTGGGTGCGAATTGGTCGTACGTGTACGTACGTATAGTTCCGACGTCCGAAATCAATCCGTACCTGCTGGGATTTGAAACGCGTTCGTGCGTTACCGCTCATCTCGGGTTGAGACCGCGCGGTTCTGCAACCTATTTGACGGAAGAAAACGTATCCAATGTGAGCACTTAATTCGTACGATAACGATCATACGTCGACGTACGATGAAAATTCGTGCCCAAAGTGAGCACGGCCTTATACGACTATTTCGCGTGTTATAATCCGAGAAACGTCAACAGGGTGATCACATCCCTTTCACGAAGCGTTACATTAGCTGTATTCGTCCTGCTCACATGACAGATTTCATGAATAAGCATGACAGTGACATAAAATTTATCGATGGCGCTATGCTTGATGTTTCCTTGATGGCATCACTACCAATAACGAAAGATACTATATCTATGGTCACTACGATCGAAAACTGTCAGAAATACCTACTTAGGGGACGTCCATAAATTACGTGAGGTGATTTTTGAGATTTTTCGACCCCCCTCACCCTTTGGTGAGATTTAGTGAGATTATGCTCGACCCCCTCCCTCCCCCTCTAATCTCACGTGAGATTTTTCAAAAGCAGAACTAGAGGAGTAGGAGGAGTTTTTCTAGAGGAGAAACATGGTTTACTTAATTTAACCCAGTTTTCTTGCAATTTTACACTGTTTCTTGCGGTAACAAAAATTACGTGAGATTTGCCGACACCCCCCCTCTCCCCCACGTGAGATTTGGTGAGATATTGCTCGACCCCCTCCCCCCTAAATGCCTCGCGTAATTTATGTACGCCCCCTTACGTGTTAATAAATGTTTTGTTTATTTTGACGACCAGCATAGTTTACCATGCCACGCCATAAAAAAGCAATAATTGCGGTAATAATCAGAAACAGGGTAACATTATTTATATTTCGTTACCTCAGAAATTGGATATCCCGTATATTATATATTACTTAAATAATATTTTTGAATCTCACGTAACAAAATTGCTGCTAATAAAATATTCAACTTCAATAGGCAATAATGAAAGAGATGAATCTTCGGAGGGTCAGATAAATGGAACGACAAAAATCTCTGTGATGATATAATAAAAGCGTCTTCAAATTCATTACCACCTTTTTCCTTTTAATATGAGGTAACGTTACGTAACAGTACTTAAATAGACGTTTCGGGAAGATTTTTTTTATGAATATCATATAACAATTGTTTAGATTTATTACTCAGGCGCTAAGAATTCGCGAGCAATGTTCTTTTTTTGAATAAATTTACAAGTTTTAAATTAAAAAAGAATGATGAACATTCTTTCTTATAATTTTTTTTGGAGATTCTCTACGGCATTTTTTTTTCTTTAAGAAGTTTTATTGTGTTTGTAATCGAAAAACGTACTTAATCTTATTTGGGTCGGTATAATGGTGGATGAGATTACCAACGATTCTTAGAAACTTATTTTAATAAGATTCAACTGTTCTGAGGTCTGATTGACCGGTGGCTTTGGTCGGTGGCTCGTTTGCGCCAAGCCTTTTTTTTATAGGACTGCGGTGGCATAAAAGCGTACGGCCCGCCTGATGTTAAGCAGTTACCGTAGCCTATAGATGCATACAGTACCAAAGGCATTGCTCGCACATTGCCGACCTGATGGGGAGATGGATGGAGGGAGGGGGAGGGGGGAGCTTCCGGCTCTCTCACTCATTGTACGAAACGCAGCTGTAATAGCTGCTTTACGCCGATCTTCTGTGAGAGGGTGGTACTACCCCGGTCGAGCCAGCCCGTTTATAAGCTGCAGTCAATTGGCTACAGCTTGGCTCTGCCACCAAAAGCTCTTAAACAAGGTAGACCTAAATGGTTTCTTTGAGTTACCACTGAATATCTTGACTTCAAAAACACAGTAGTAAGAATATTCTTATAAAATAATAATAATAATAATTTAGCCTTTCTAACGTCCCACTGCTGGGCACGGGCCTCCCCTCAATGCGAGGGGGATGCAGGCCATAATCCACCACGCTGGCCCAGTGCGGGTTGGTGGATAAAATATTATATGGTAATATCCATCAATTTCCTAGTAGTCATTTAACATTGTATGAAGAAAACAGCTACGCCTTGAAGGCAAATACATTTCACCTTAAATAGAGATGGTGTAATACAAAACAAACTCCCTAAAATTCAATGCTAAACATTACCTTCGAAAGTTCTTGTAATAAAAGTATAAATGGATCCATCCCTTCCTCATTTCAACTTCACTAAATAAGGGATAGTAAAGTTCTTCTTCTGCTAAAAAGCGACTGTTGCAAGTTATCTTGCTAGTAGCTTATTGTTTGGGTAGTGATGTGAATCTATCGATAAAAATACCAATAAAAAAATTCGGTAGTCACCACTATGAAAAGGGTGATTCTGTCAATCAACATAACAGATTAATTCTTACAAATATAATGAAATTAAATTTTGTGTTTTTTATTGACAATAATAATTCAAGGACCTTATTAAAGTGCAATAAAATTAATTTTCACAAAATATGTAACTTTTTTTTTATTTGGATCCATTCTGCCAATCTCCATTTTCAACAAACAAAATTGGATCCTTAATTTTGGCAATATTCCCCGCTCTACGATAAAATAAGGCATTATATTCATCCGTCTATTTGTCTTTACACCTGTTTGCGCCTTTATTGAGGGGGAAGTCGATCCCCTCTGAATGTTTCCATTTAAACTTTGTTAATTTGCGCCTCTCTGCCCTCTCTCTCATTTCTCGATGGCAGCAGCTGTATCGAGAAACCGCGAAAAATATTTTTAAAAGAATATTTTAGAGTTTATTTGTATTTTTGGTGAGGTCTGTAATGTAGAGAAGTCAGTTAATGTTTTTTTGTTGACGTTTTCTTTACAAATCTGTCGCGAGTTTTTTAGGATCCTTGGATCATTTTGCGGGTTCCGTACTCAATGAGTGCCAAAGGAACCCTATTACTAAGCCTTCGCTATCCGTCCGTCCGTCTGTCAGCAGTATCTCACGAATCGTAATAGGTAAAGAGTTGAAATTTTCACAGAATGTGTATTTCTGTTGCCGCTACAACAACAAATACCTACTAAAAATAAAATAAAATTTAAAAATAAAGGTCCCCATACAAGAAAGTTGATATTTTGGAAGTTTTTCGCTTCTAATTTATTTTGAAACGGAACCCTTTATGTGCGAGTCCGACACGGAATCGCCCGGTTTTTTGTTGACGTTTACAAATCAGTCGGGAGTTTTTAAGGGTCCTTCGTTAGTTTTGTTTATGTTCCGAAATGTACTATACATAGGGTTTTCTGGTTACTTCAAATATAGTACTTGAAACTTAAATGTACTCAGTTAATTCACAAACGCATTAACTTTGAAACTACGTATGCGAGCCGAGAGGTTTCCCAAACACTAAGCCGAGGTCAGACCGTTTCCCTTACGTGCTTATGTACATAGCAGGTACATAAGCACCATGTACTAGTAGCTGAGTATATAGACGTTATTAATGCCTTCAGGAAACACAGGTAGTTGAGGTTACCAAGTGTATCAACAGTTAGGGATGTTGTAAATGGGGTTTATCGATAAACATTAAAAATAATTGAAAATCTAGATTTTAAAATAATTTTATTTCAACTTACTTCTGGAGTATACCTTATGAGAAGAACAGAATACTTATCTATATGATTCATTTGAGTTTCATAAATATTTATGAAAGTACTTATTAGCAGCAGGATCAGTATTGCTGACTTTAAAATTTCTTATAAAACATGAGCGTTTTCAGATATGTCAATCTTTTCCCGCGATGTTTTTATAAACATAATTACATTAAAAATATATACTAGCCCTTTTTAACGCCCCACTCTTGTGCACGGGCCTCCCTTCAATGCGAGAAGGATTCAGGCCATAATCCCCCACGCTGGCCCAATGCGGTATGCTTGATGCAGGGTGGTAAACTTAATTATCTATTTTAAATATCGAACCCACTTTTAAAGAACTTAATAGGGATCGATAAAAGGATTCGGATACTTGCCTCTTATTTTAATTTAACTTTTATATTCTATCGATATATCGACATGGATCATGACATCACTACGTACGTTCGTGTCTCGCAGACCGGCCCGGAGCTATGCCCGGTACATGATGCGCTGGCATCGTGCTGTTTCGGAGTTCACTAACGTTACCTATCCGAGTAACTATCGATAATATAGTTACTGCATTAATGCACTAAAGTCTAAACTAATATATTGAACATATTTTATTTTGATTGTGATTCTACCAAAGATGTATTAAACCTTTTGATGCGACTTACCTCGCTTATTTTGGCAACATGATGCAAGGTAACTACCTAACATCCACTTAGTCACGCTCCACCTAGCGTCACGGCTGCACGTCTGTATATAGCTTATCACTCAATTTCCAATGTATATAAACAACACACACATAACAATGTATATTTATCTCTTTCTAACAACAGATCTGGCGTATATGGCCTGAATACATTGATATGTAGGTATAGTTTAATGTCCAGTTTTTAGAGCACTAAAGTTCATGTATGTTGTTCGGGTCGGGTCTATAATATCAAACCTCATTGGATTCAACAAGCAATCTTTTTCTTTTCCGCATCCCAACAATGAGGATTAAATAAATCTTTATAAAAAGCGTTTAGAGATCTCCCTTTTGGTTTAAATAGGCTTGTAAATGAATTATATTTTTAACCATGCCTGTTTTCCCTTAGGAGGTAACAGGAAACATACCGTTGAGCTACGAAGGTACTTATCAGGTTTACGTAAATAGATAGGACATTGAGTGACACCTCTCTGGTTGGGTAATAAAACTTTTATAAATTTGACTAGGTTAGGACTTAGTTAGGAAGTCACATACAAGCAAGTGTATTTATGTATTTTAGTTGGCAGCACTGATTATTTTCTCGCATTCGAAATTCAAAACGATTCCAAATTTAAAATTTACAATGTCCTCCCGTTACGCTCCCCAGTTTCGCACCTAATGGCGGCCATTTAGGAAAGCGCATTCAACATTAACGTTTATTTAGATTTCAAATTAAGAACACCTGTTGAACGGACGGCGCACTCTGGCCGGAGTCGGACGACATACAATTTGTTTATTTAATGTAAATTGCATCCGATCACAAGTTTGTATAGGACGGAAGTAATGAAGTGTTTTGTATCATGACATTTTTAAATCCCAGTTTTATGTGAACCACTGTCTGTCGGACCTAAAACGGGCCAACTTAGCAGTTTAATTTAGCTTATAAAATGTTGGAATACAACAAAATCGGGTAGATAATAATAATTTATGTAATCAGTGTCAAGAAGCTAGTATGAGATTTAATTGAAGTTTTCATAAATTGTAGGTGCGTCAGGCAAATACGGCGGTGCAAAATTAACAAACGATGATTTTTATGTGATAAAAATGCTAAATAATAAGTTAATTAAAATATACTTTCATATTGAAAAACATCAAATAACTAAAGTAATAAATAGCGTATTAATATATATAGCAATACAATTGTTGTACATAATCAAATTTGTCACAATCATAACAAAATCCACACAGACTTGTTACACAAATTCTCAAAAAAATTGTCTGCAATTTCTATTACAACATGACAAATGAAATCACAATTACACTTCCCTTGCGATGCGACGGATCAAAAGGAATTGCGTCGCCCGACAAACATTCATTGTGCCATTTTAAAACGCGCCTTTTTGACGGAAATAAGGAGAATGGGGCGGCCCGAGGCATCTTTTTGAGGTTTTAGAGCGTATTCGCTAATTTTGAGTTCAGATTTATCTTTTGTTAGGTTTTCTTGGTTAAACTTAGCTTAGAACTTAAGATAATATTTGAAAAGGGGTATTCATTGTTTCAAATTGAAATGTTTAACTAATTAAACTAAAGTCAGAGTAGTTCTTTTCGAGTGTCAATGAAAGTTTTTATAGTTTTGTATTTTTGTAGCTAAGAAGAACAATTTTCAATCCAAGACTAATAAACTGTCTTAAACAAGACGAAGTTCACTGATGAAGTTATCTTATACCCTGAAATGGATATTCTAACTAGCGAAATTTCAAAATTGAAAGAAATATCTTAATAAAATAAGATTTTCATACATTTCATAATAAATCTCTTTAAGTCAGTATTTTATTGGATCATTTAACATGAAATATTATTTGTTTCTTTCGCATTCTTAGCTTTTATCTCAATGAGAATAGAAGTCGATGACACTCGAGTCTAGACGTTGAAAAAATTATCTCCTTGAGCTCATCTCTACGTGGTACTTATTTGCCACAATTTTGTGAAAATATATAACGTACAATATAGTATTCAGCTTGAGTATTTACGTCGGAAATAACGAAAGTAGTAAAACCATCTAAATTTAGTCTAACGCTTTTATTAGAGAAAGGTTCCGCTAAATATTTTTGTACGTAGGTAAGTAGGTAGTTGATCCAAACATAAAACTCAATCGAATCGACAAGTCCAATATTCTTCCTTCATTCCTCATTCTACAGATTACATAGAAAATTTATTCGAACACGGACCAATAACTGGCCGGGCAGTGATCCGACAAAATGTCATTCCGATTCATCGTTCGAATGCAGTGACATTAACGCGAGTAAGCACGACTTCCAAATTGAAAAGGGCGATCTTATTACAGTTTTTTTTATTATTATTTTTAAGTTATTGGAATAAAGCTCGCGCTTTTTTAACGAATCATCATTATAAGTATTAAACGTTATTACTACTTATTAAAATTTTCTTAATTAATATTTCGAAGGATTATTTTGAAGATAATATATAATATTATCTATATATATATAATAATAATAATGGGAATAAAAGCGTTCGATGAAAGACCCTCATCCAATAAATCCATTTCACTCAACGTCGGGTATAGAAAAATCAGGTCTGCAATCGACAAATTGGCTACTAAAAGTCCTCTTAATCCTAGCTCTGTGACGTTGTGAGCGTGATAGCAATTGCTGGAAATGGGTCGATTGGTGTGGAAAGATGAAATGATTCGGGCAGACAGAGCAGAGCGAATGGCGTCCTATTGATGGGGCGTGACACGGAATTGGGCACTTTTCTATTTGAGTTTACGACTTGTAAGATTTGAAATTCGAACAGAGAAAACTGGCCATCGATATTTTTATTCGAAATTTAAATTTGTTTTGATGAACTTCTGTTTTTAAATCTAACATAATTGAAAACGTGGTAGTTGCCTTACGAGATTATTCATTAATTTCTACTTTTGAATCGATAAAGCTTACCTTCAAAATTCGCCTAGATTGCGACGACTCCTGCAACAAACAAAGGTCAAAATTAAACACCCACCAACATACTATCAAACATTTCATTTACAAAGCCACCAACTTTACTAATTCAGGTGGTCAAAACTTGAACTAGCGTTGGTATTACGAACCCGTGAATTGACTCTGAAAGTTTTGTAATGACAGTAGCGACGCCATTACCAAACAGATAAGTTGGTGGCGCTACACTTACGTCACGAAGCGAGTTAGTGAAAATAGGTCGGCATCAGGGCACGCTCGTTTATCAAGATGACAGATCATCCGTAGCCGCTTTTAACGGACGCAATGACAAATGTTACGGCCAGGTAAAAAGGTTCCATGTATCTTAAATTTCACTTAACCGGAGCTTTGATGACGTCAAACGATCGTTGAACTGAGGATTCTGTTTCGTTCTTAATTTGAATTAAACAAAATAAACTTGAAGACGTATAAACCACATGTTCTAAATAAAAAAAATAAACAAAAGAAAAAAAAAATTAAAAAAAATGCTGTAATTGAATGGCTGTAAGAAGGTTGGAACTATTACATTCTCTTTGGTTGGAACATGGTTCAATAGAAATGTGACAATAGAACATTTTTTTTATAATTTGACAGAATCTTTGACAGAACAGGCAAAATCGTATATCTACTATTAGAAATACGATTTTGCCCGACCTGAAAAGTATCACCTTCTGTCAGCTCTTCAGGCACCTTCAGACCTACTTTCCGCGTATAAATGATGAAAATACTATTATCTACCTAAAGTACCACTTACCTGAAAAGCGCCGCATTGTCATACCAGATCACGGGGCAGGAGGGGCATAGATTAGTCTGGAGTTGGATCAGCAGGTTAGCGTAAGTCAAAACAGAAAACATGCTTTCATAAAAAGAACGTCCCCCGTTATGGCGGCTATAAAATACTCTGTTATGAAGAGCGCCGAGACCCAGTAAACTAGCCTTATTAACGTCACTTCTTAATTTAGACGGATTATATCCGCCGCCATGCTGATAGTGGTCGGTTTCATACACTATATAAGGGAGATAGGTACTACTCTTCTAATATAGGGGTTATATTCTTTTTGTGTGGGTAGGCTACTGTGTATGACATAAATACAAAATCCACAACAGTAGAACAGTTTCTGCCATATTACACGAGAAAATAATTTGACACAGGGAGGGAAACTGAAGAGAAAATTCAAATATCACCCCTGTAATGTGAGTAAGGACATCCGCGGAGTGATTTATGTGCGGGCCGATGTCGAGTGCGGGTTATCTGACGGACGCCCCGTCAATCAGAACGCGGCAAATGCGAGCCCAGCTGAGATTTCATGTGACGTCATAATAAAATCATCGTGACATGTGTCATAGAAAAAGAAGTAAGGTGATTTAAATCTGGGTGTTATTACGTTCTTTTATCAATAGCTGTATAAAAGTGACTTAGTATGGGAACATACTGTTGGTTTATTTGTCTGTCTGCCGCACAAAAAAATCTAAAACCTTATTTACAAGATAAAAGAGAAAGACTCGACATCTGAACAATATAAAGAAAGAAAGAAATTAAAGAAACCTTCCACAGGGCAGGCCTAGCCTAGTGTGGAAGGTTTCCAGAAATTATGTGCACAATTTATGTATTCTTTCCTATGGAAAATAAACTATTTTATTTTTTTATTATTTATATAAATAGTTCAGCTCATTTAATTCAAATAAGTGCGTGGCTACAAATTAACCCCCAAATAGAAAGTTAAGATCATGGACCAATTACTAAGGGGACTGGCCCTCAGCAACTCGGCCGAGTGGTCGGCCTAGTACTAACATCGACATAAAACGAAGCGTGTAGTTCAACTATTTACCGTTAGATAGAACAATGAAAAGGAAAAAACAATGACCACGTTTTTTTTCATACATATAACTAATAAGGGCACCTCTGTCTTTAGTCTTTACTCTGTGGTTAAGATGGACTTACACATTACAAATCACGTTTGTTACTATTCTTCTTTCATAATTCTTTGCAAAACCATTGTAAACTGGTTAAAACTCTGCTGCTCGACGATCCGTCAGCGACGTATTTCGGAGTAACCCCCCAGGAGGGGACTGGAACGGAGGGAGGGGAAAGGGGGGTGTTGCGCTACCGGCTCTCGCACTCATCGTACGAAACGCAGCTGTAATAGCTGCTTTACGCCGATCTTCTGTGAGAGGGTGGTACTACCCCGGCCAAGCCCCTATAAGAGCTGCAGTCAATTGGCTACAGCTTGGTTCTACTACCAATAAAATCGGGTGGGTGTGAGTGAAATCCCTCCCAGAGTCGGAGGGAATTTCCTATTGATGTCGACATAGAGAATGTATGATTAGTATACAGGGTTATTGGGAAAATACTAACAACCTTGCAGGAGTGTATTACTGACACCATAAACAACAACTTTTGTTCTATGACTTTTTACAAAACAATAATCAATTTAACAAAAGATTTCACTCTAAAATGTATGAAACATGAAAATATGCTCATCTAGAGGGTTGCCGTGGTCCGTTTAAGTACTTTAGGGCAAATTGGAATATAACCACGTACCACGGCTATCCTCTAGATGAGAATATTTTTTTGTTTTATACATTTTAGAAAGTGACTTTTTGTAAATATTTTAAAAAGTCATAGAACAAAAGTTGTTGTTTTTGATGTCAGTAATACGCCCCTGCAAGGTTGTTAGTGTCCAATAACCCGGTATAATCCTAATGTACATTACCGTACATTAGCCAACTCCGGTAACGCACCAAAGCACGGGTATCAAGTTAACTGCGAACTATCGAAAGGAAGCGTACTTGGCCTACTTTGTTGTGTCGAAATGGCGTCGACGCCGCGATCACCGTCATTTGATACCGGAGTGAGCGGCTCAAGGATTGCCGACAATTGTAGGTAGGTTTTGTAACCGATAGTTACTATTTATCGACGATTGACTAGAAAGACTGGTGATTTATAGGTGATTTCTGGTGTATTTATTATCCCAGTGGGCATTATCCTAGTGGGCATTATCCCATTGGGCATTATCCTAGTGAGCATTATCCCAGTGGGCATTATCCTAGTGAGCATTATCCCAGTGGGCATTATCCTAGTAGGCATTATCCTAGTGGGCATTATCCCAGTGGGCATTATCCCATTGGGCATTATTCTAGTGGGCATTATCCTAGTGGGCATTATCCCAGTGGGCATTATACCATTGGGCATTATCCTAGTGGGCATTATCCCATTGGGCATTATCCTAGTGGGCATTATCCCAGTGGGCATTATCCTAGTGGGCATTATCCCATTGGGCATTATCCTAGTGGGCATTATCCTAGTGGGCATTATCCCAGTGGCAAATAATATTAGTCATGCAGGTTTCCTCAAGATATTTCCTTCGAAAACAAGTGATAGTCTTATTAAACTTATGATTCGAAAAATCCGGAGGCACGAGCCAGGTTTGAGCCCTGGACCTTAAGCCCGCAAGACGCGTGCTTAACCAATCGGCTATCACTGCTTCCACATGGCTATCGCTAATGAAGGCAGGTTAAGGTTAGTAGGTTAAATTAGGTCCAAGTTAATCTTCAAAAAGTCCCAAGAGATAGATAAATAATACGTTAAAGTATTAACAAATCTCAAGTAAAATATAAATTTACAAAAGGAATTAACTGAATAGCTTAAACGAAATATCCACAATAACTTGACCTTGTCCAATTATCTCGAAAATCACGATTTTATCTTCAAAACTATCGTTTACCTCAACATTCAATCATGGACGTTACGACACTGAAATTAAAGGCCAATTCATTTTTAATTCCTATATTACCGTGTCGGATCATTTGAGACTAAATACTCACCACGTTTTGGATTAACGGCTCGTTCAGACCAGAGCGTTATTCGTTTGAGACTGTCGTAATGAGCCGAAGAAACAATAAATAATGTTAAATAAATATCGCCA
Organism: Drymonia ruficornis; assembly: GCA_947859195.1. Lineage (NCBI taxonomy): Eukaryota > Metazoa > Arthropoda > Insecta > Lepidoptera > Notodontidae > Drymonia > Drymonia ruficornis. Next base: position 8,437,791 of record OX401925.1, on the reverse strand, counting down.
AACTAGGACACCAACTGTAGGGTCCTAAACTAAGCAATATTTGGCAAGCGTACGAGTGTCTTATAACCGAGAATCCCATATAATGGACTTTAAGCGACTTTGGGCAACTCACGGCAAGGTGTCAAATGTGTCAAAATTAATCGGGGTGAATCACGGATCAGTATGCAAACACCTCCTAATCTAATGGCAGTTAAGAATCCAAAAAAATCGGATAACTGACCTAACCCTAAGGTTACCGATAGCATAACAATAGCGCTATTTAATTCCATAACCAGGATGACAAAAAAATAAAAAGAAGTTAGCAAGACGAAGAGGTCTACCTCTCGACGAGGACACCGCATAACGACTATATTTAAACAATCACCACCTCCAATGCATCTGATTGATGCATTAATAATGTCAAGAGTACATGCAGTAACAATGCAATACTGCATTTATAGGTTAAGGTGACAATTAGAATGCAACTACAAGCGTGTGTACACGTAATTACGATGATGCAAGCAATATTGGAGCGAACAATGTGGACAATGCGATTAATAAAATTGTGCCAAGTATTGTTATACTTTTTCGTATCAGGTATTCTGGTAGAGGCAATCTCTACCCAATTGACTACAGCTCATATACGGGTTGGCTCGACCCAGGTAGTACCGGTCTCTCACAGAAGATCGGCGTAACTATTACAGCTGCGTTTCGTATGATGAGTGAGAGCCGGAAGCCCAGCCCACCCCTTTCGCCTCCCTCTGACCAACTCTCCTTCAGGTCAGCAGCGTGCGAGCGATGCATTTGGTATTGCAAGCATCTATAGGCTACGGTAACTCCTTTACATTACTTAAATGAAATTATTATAATTATAAGACAATAAAAAAGGCTCTGACCCACATCAGAGGTTGTTCGCAGGCCGGGTCTAATAGCGCCCGGAATATTCACAGAAAAACATACTGTATTTTCAGGGAATACCTACTTGGCACGTTACCTACTCTTAATAACAACAATATTTTCTTGCTCGTTACTAACAGCCAACATCCTGTTCCAATCACACGATATTAATACTCTGTTGATACAAAATCAATCACCTCCCTTCAGCACAGATAATAAGACTATAGATATTAGGTATTGTATTGGAACGAGTTTGTAATACGTTCCGTTGTAACCGGTCGTTAGCGGATATTACTTCTGTTGTCTGATAATTTATCTTGTTGTATTCAGCTTATTGCTAATGAAACGCTAGAATTGGATGCGTGGGTGTCACAGAGTAGGTACATTTTGCAAATTGAGATAGAGGTGCCACTTACGCATGCAAGCTACAGCGCACCCTGGTGTTATGTAAATGCATCAATTCAGCTAATAAGAAAGTTACAAAATGTGGACGATGTTTGAGACGTTGAGACACTGAGCTACGTCAACGAATAAAGCCGCGACCCCACTGCGGTGCACGGAGATGCCACGCACACGGCCACGGCTACGTTTTGCAAGAAAATGTATGGATGACGTCTTTCGTGCGCAGCCTCTCCGTGCGCCGCGGTGGACACGGTGACATAAATTTTCGTGCAAAGCAAAGCTTGACCCACGTGCGTAGCGTGTGCGTGGCCTCTCCGTGCACCGCGGTGGGGTCGCGGCTTAAGGCCAAACTAAAATTAATTCAGTAGTTAATTGAGTGACGTAGGTACTACCGCCATCTTTTTATATTATGTTATAATTATGTTATAATTTATGATAAACACGCTACGAAAGCCACAATCTTCCAATTTAAAATTTTGACACATTTCCGTTGTAAAGTAGTCAGCAACGTGCGAGCAATGCCTTTGGTATTACCAGCATCGTATTATAGGCTACGGTCACTACTTAACATCAGACGGGCCGCACGCTTGTTCGCCACCTCAAAAAAAAAACTAAATAAATTAACATAAACAAATGAAGATGATTCTGCATTCGCAAAGCAAATTTAAGTCATGGGGTCGGTCCGGTCCGACTGGCGCGGGCACATTCTTCGGCCACATTCCACGCACAAGTGACGGGTCCGCGGCAACCCTGCCATGCTGGCCGTTGTGACCCGGCCAAAGAATTTGGAATAATAGAGGTGACCGAAAGTATTTTAAATTATTTTGTTCAAATAGCATTGCACATTAGGTGTGGAGCTGGCAGCTAGTGTTTTAAATTCACGCCTCGTAGATGTTTTTAGGTTTTTTATATGACTAAGGTGGCAAAAACTTTAGGGGAGGCCTATATCCTGCACTGGACATCTTACCCGGTGGGGCATGCACCAATGGATGAATTTTCATCTATGTTCATAATTTACAGTTCGCTGACGGTGAGGGAAAACATCGTGAGGAAACCTACCTATCCCTCGGGATTAGGTAATAGTCAGTTCCTGTATACACGGCGACAAGGTTCACCACCTGTCACGTAGGGTCCTGACTATCTGGTGAAACGTGGGCTTTGAGTTGGTTAAACCTCCACAATGTGGTGGTGTATGGCCACTCAAGCCTCTGACTACTCCCGAATGGGGATAAAAGTCGTGACGTTACATTGGACATCTTTTGGCTGAAATGATGTTGATGATGAAGGTGGCAAACTAGCGTATGGCCCGTCTGATGTTAGACCGACTTCTTAGCAGTTACTGTAAAGATGATTGAAATGCCAAAGACATTGCGCACACGCTGCCCACCTGAAGGGAATTGGGATAGACGGAGGGAAAGGATTTGGGGGTTTCTGACATTCTTTTAAAATAAGACAGTTAGTGACTATGAAAATTAATAATAATGAAACTTTTATTTACATAAACTTGCCGGGTTACTGTCAGGGTTAATTTCTTGTCATGCGAACAAGATAAACATATACAAGAGTCAACCGGTCTCGAACAAAAGGGAAAGGGAGAGAGATTCTATGGAAAACGAAAGGGACGGACATAATGTTGACATTCCTGCGACTGGTTTTAATTTGTTCCTAAAGAATTTACCAAATAAAAACTTACGCCCAGATTTTATTCATTTAACATTGTAACTCAGCAGATTATATTATGAAACAGACTGATTAAAAAAATTGCCCCTAAAATCAACGGCGCTGTCATTCGAACATTTAAATTTGGAAAACGAACGAGTGAACGATAAAACTACTAATAGGAATGTAGACGGGAGCTAAATCAATCATCGGTATCAGCGACGTAGCGATGGAATCGCAAATGAAAATTGAAATCGGTGAATTATCGTGTTTTATATTTTGACATGAATTCGAAATTCGAAACAGAACTTTTTCTGTTTCGAATATCGAATTCATGGTATTCCATTTTTAAAATGGCCAGCCGTGTTGTGGTTTTTTTAAAATTAACCCATTTAATGCCATGCAGCAAGCACTTAGCACAAACGAAAATTATTGGCGGACACCGGCAACCGCAACGTTATTTTATTTTACAAAGTTGCGGTAATACCAAAGTTATCCTTCCTTTCTATGCAAGTAAATTAGGGAGGCCCCTCGCTCCAATACACTCGGGTATTTTCGCACTAAAACCGCGACGCAGTTGGAAGATTAATGCCGAGATTTCACGGGGGCTTACATCGCATAATTCCGAGTGATTTTTTTCCACGTTGCTGACTTCTTTTGCCGCGCCAGTCGGCTTTACTTTAAGCCGATAGTAATGTTAAGTTTTAGAGATATCTTCTTTTTTTTTTTGAACATTTTTTATTATTTTTATGGCTTTATCTAGCCTGGATCATGCAAAGCGAGATTTTATTGGCTTAGAGCTTACGTTAAGACAAGTGTAGATTTTTTTATAGGACTGCGCAGCTGCGGTGGCAAAAAAGCGAACGGCCCGCCTGATGTTAAGCGTGTTACCGTAGCCTATAGATGCTTACAATACCAAAGGCATTGCTCGCACATTGCCGACCTGAAGGGGAGTGGGATGGAGGGAGGGGTAGGGGGGGTTGGCTTACGGCTCTCTCACTCATCGAACGAAACGCAGCTGTAATAGCTGCTTTATGCCGATCTTCTGTGAGAGGGTGGCACTACCCCAGTCGAGCCAGCCCGTTTATGAGCTGCAGTCAATTGTTATTTATTACCTATTTCTTGTTACCTAACTACTGAGATCTAGTCGTTTCTAAGGCTCGTATTCATAAATGCATCTCAAAGTTGAGATCGATCTTAAGATGCCGTTTTGACGTTTAATGTATGGAACATCTGTCAAAAACGGCATCTCAGGTTCGATCTCAATCTTAAGATCGATTTATTAATACGGGCCTGAGCTGGAATTCTTCAAATCACTATGAACCGCGCTCGTGCAGCAAAAGATGTACCTATTCATGCTACACAACCAAGCCAACTAGGCGCTCGGGTGGAATAATAATAATAATATCCTGGGACATTTTCTACACACGGCTACCTGATCCCAAACTAAGCAGAGCTTGTACTATGGAAACCAGATAACTGATATTACTACATATACTACTTTTTTGTTTGTAAATACATACTTAATATACACCCAGACTCGGGACATACAGACATGTTCATGCACACAAATGCATGTCCCGGGTAGGAATCGAACCTACGACCTGCAGCGTGAAAGGCGCCATCACGCCAACCACGCCAACGGGCCCGTCATGAATGCGGCTTCCCCGCCCGCACACCCCGCCTGCGGCTTCCCGCCCGCACACCGCCACGGCTTTCTTGCGGGTGACGTCACGGTTGACAGGCGCCTAGTTGGCTTGGTGGAGTAGGAATTCTAATTGTCATGATTGAACGAATTGTCCCGGCGATATGGGCCGGTCATTACGCTAATAGAGGCGAGTCGTTGAACTGGCGAGCTGGACACAACTAACATAATGAATAACATCACACCTGTTCCCAGAAGAGGTAGGCAGAGCACCGTGAGTTAGAGGAACTTAATGTTTCTAGTTACCTATCGCATAAAAACGTCATTTTGTGTAATCTAGGCCCGTATTAATAAACCGCTCTCAAGATTGAGATAATAATAAATAATAATAATATCCTGGGACATTTTTTACACACGGCTACCTGATCCCAAACTAAGCAGAGCTTGTATTATGGAAACCAGATAAGTGATATTACTACATATACATATACACCCAGACTCGGGACATACAGACATGTTCATGCACACAAATGCATGTCCCGGGTAGGAATCGAACCTACGACCTGCAGCGTGAAAGGCGCCATTACGCCAACCACGCCAACAGGCCGTCCAACTTGAGATGCTGTTTTTGACAGATGTTCCATACATTAAACGTCAAAACTGCATCTTAAGATCGATCTTAACTTTGAGATAGATTTATTAATACGGGCCCTAGTTACCTGAATGGCCATAGTGTATTTCGTTTAATTCTCAATTCATAATTATTGGTGGTAAAGCCAAGCTGTAGCCAATTGACTGTAGCTCTTAACCAGCTGGCTTGACCGGGGTAGTACCACCTTCTCACATTAGATCCGCGTAATGTAGCTATTACAGCTGCGTTTCGTACTATGAGTGAGAGAGCCGGAAGCTTATCCAAACGGCTATCACTGCTTTAGAACACAATACCATAGTAGAAAGACGGGTAGTAGGTTATCTTCATAGAAACGCACCGCGCGCGGCTTGTATGTGTGCGCCATGCGTATCTATGCGTCGCGCACGCACACTCAAACCAAAAGTAAACCCGGTTATCAGTGCGAAACAATGCATGTGATGTTTGATTGTGCGTGCGCGTCGCATAGATACGCATGGCGCACACATACAAGCCGCGCGCGGTGCGTTTCTATGAAGATAACCTACTATTCATCTTTCTACTATGACAATACACTATTATATTTTTTCATTTAAATACTATGTGCTTACGTTATAATGTAGCTATTACTTTTTGCACCGCTTTCATCTTATCACAACAGCCTCCGGTTATAAAAATAAGGTAATAGGCACACATAACGCAATATTCTCATTTGCGTGTACGTCATTACAATTTCTGAGTGCGGCGCGAAAGCGCGTAAAAAAAAAGTCCTGAGGAAAAATTGTATTTTGGAGAAACTCAGTGACAAAAATGTACATAATGTACAGATTAGGAGACGAGCTGGGTGGCTGGGAATGTAGCTTTTATGTAACACGAGAGAAATACTATGCAGACGTGAATAAATAGATGAGAAAATAAAAAACTATGTGCACGTACGTTTAAACAAACTCACTCAATATACAGGGTGAAATCGAAATAGTTGGCAATATTTTAAAATATGACTCGTCCAATTAATCAGAATATTTTGGGAAAACAAATAAAAATCTATTGATAAAAAAATATTGCTCGGGTAAGCAAATAATCAAACCATTTAACTGCTAAAGGTACCTTACCTGGGTAATGAATTTTTATCAATTGATTTGTTGATTAATATTCCCTAAATATTCTGAGTCATGTGTAGAATCACTGTTTAAAATATTGCCCACGATTTAGATTTCACCCAGTATATCCCAAGTGAGCGTTTAGCTATTAAATTTTTCACGATAAATAAAAAATATGAAAAAATAACCGGTCAAGAACGTTCGGACTCGTACATAAAGGGTACCGTACCACCGTAAAATAAAAACGTTAAAAAATATCAAGTTTCTTGTATGAGGACCCCTTTATACAATTTTTTTGTAGGTTTGTAGGTTTGTTGTAGGTTGTAGGCAACAGAAATACACATTCTGTGAAAATTTCAACTCTCTACCAATTACGGTTCGTGAGATACAGGCCGCTGACAGGCGGACGGACGCGACGGACGGACAGCGGAGGCTTAGTAAGGGCCGGGCCCCATTAGCGCGTTGCGTTGCGTCGTCGCAAGATTTTGTACTGGCGCATCACCCTCCCCCGCTTCGTCTCTCGCCCGTCGACCCTTTGATCCATTGCGACGACGCAGCGCAACGCGCTAGTGGGGCCTCGCCCTAATAGGGTTCCATTGGTACCTTTTGGGTACGGAACCCTAAAAACTACTCGGAACTCAAACCTTTGTTAAGACTATTTGTTCGCCCGGTTGTAAATCGCGCGATATCACAATCAATGTACCTATTCATAACAGTGGCGCACAGGAAAACATAATGAATGATCTTATTACGACGACACTGGCGCCCTCTATGCGATACATAATTGAATGTCATATCGATTTCATTCATTCAATCAACTCGAAAGCAGCTTCTGTCATCGAGTTAAGCCGTCAGTGCAACGCGCACTGGAACGATTTTAATTCGCAAATTGACCGAATGAAATTCATGTGCGACATAATGGAATTAAATTCGATTATCGTTCAATTAATTTTGATAAAATATCGGATGGATCTGTTTGTGGGATATTGTTTTTGGGATTCATAAACGTTACTAAGGTGGCAAACGGGCGTACGGCCCGCCTGATGCTAAGCAGTTAAGGTATCTTGATATAGATACTTGCAATACCAAAGTCATCGCTCAGACGTTGCCGTCCTGAAGGGGAGGGGGACAAAATGAGGGGAGGGGGTTGCTTTCGCGTACAAATAACTTTGCGCACATTTTTACTGTTCTAATTGCGAAAATTAGTTTTTTTTATTAATTTTGCAAACAGCAGTAGTAATGTTGACATTGCACGTTCTTCAATAAATGCGTCCATATGTACCTTTCGGGGGCGCCCGAGCCATCAGTTTTAACTTCTTACTAATACAAGTCATAACTAATTACTCGGGCCCAGCTGCTCGGGGCTTGTGGACTTGTCTAATAAATACCTACCATAAAATTAGTATAACAAAATGAGATAGCGAAATGTCCACAAAGCCGTCAACTTGGCGGAGTTAGCGGCGTGATCATAATGAGTTCGCTTTGATCACTCGCACGGCAACTTGCACTAAACCGCTGCACTAAACTGCTGAACTAAACTGCACTGACTGCCTTTTGTTCCCGACTGTATTCCTTTGTTAATATCTTGTTTATTTCTCTGTTTTAATTTCGAAAGCGAGATACGATAAAGGAATCTTTATTTCTAACTTAAAAGGTTTGCTGCGTTATTTCCAGTTCAGTAATCTAAGCATTGCTAGGATTGGTTGGGGCTATTAATTAATGCAGAATTAGGATAAAACAGTGCCATCTTAACGTAAACAGTCCAAAAGGACCAATTTTCATATGAAATACCTATTATTGTATTGAAAAAAAAAATGCTCATGAGCATTAAATGAAAATATCAATTCCACAAATTGAATAAAACCTTTTAAAATAAATAATATTTATGAAATGAACGTCATCGAGTACCATTTATGAAAGATAATATTTTTAAAATCCTATCGAACTGCGTTCCACAGATACCGAATAACGCTCGTTCACCATCGGTCGCTGCGCTTCTATTCAAAAGGTTCATTCGCTCGTCGGTTCACTCGTTCAATATAGATGTTTCGTACTTTTGAATAGCCGCCATTGTGCGTTCAAATAAAACGGGATCCGCTCGAACTCATATGAGATGATCCTTTTTTGTGAGACGCTTATATATGGGTCACTGTTCTTTAAATCAGAGATCTATTGACTAAAGTTTATATCACAAAGCTTAATAAAAGAACAATGTCTCGATATATTCTTGATGGAGCTTTAAGAAACTCTGCTAAATTTTATCAAGTTTTTGTATGCTGAGCGGGGTTCAAAGTGTTATATAAAATTGGGTCTGATATAAAAAAAAACCTTTAGTAATGTTTTTATTCGAATACATTCTCTCTTATAGAGCCGAAATAACTAATAAGCCTAAAAACTTGCAATATGGCTCGTACCCACTATATTCTCATAGTTCTTACACTAAGGGCGAGGCTCCACTAGCGCGTTGCGGTGCGTCGTCGCAACTGATCAAAGGGTCGACGGGCGAGAGACGAAACGAGGGTGATGCGCCAGTAAAAAAATCTTGCGACGACGCAACGCAACGCGCTAATGGGGCCTCACCGAGAAAGGTTTTTGATCCGACCGATGGACAAGCTGAAGTTACAAAAATAACTAGTTTTTTTTTTTACAAAAGACTATTTAGTTAGCATCTATAAAAAAAACATACGATTCAAATTGAGAACTCTCAACTTTTTTATTCGGTTGGAAATCTACGAAAGATGTCTGCCCTGACGTGAGGTCAAACCAGATCCAGTTACCATTGACCTTGAACTTGTAGAGTTCAAACAATAGCGATAACATGTACACGAGACATATCTAAGACGAATGACCTCGGGACAGATTAATTTTATTACTGTTATTGTTGCTTCCCTTTACTACTTCACCAAGCCAACTAGGAACCTGTCAATTCTGACGTCACCCGCACAAGGCGGTGGCGGTGTGTGAGCGGGGGTGCGGGCGGAAACCGCAGGCGGTGGCGGGTGTGCGGGCGATATGCGGGCGGGGAAGCTGCTTCCATCCGAGTGTCTAGTTGGCTTGGCGGAGTAGTTTGTGTGTCATAGATTTATCGTTGTCTATTCAAAAACAACCCCCCAAATTAGAAAGTTATAACGGGCTTACACAGGCATTACAAATCACTTTTGTTCCTAAATATGCTTTGTAAAACCGTTGTAAACTAGCTAAAAATGTCTATAAAGGCGTTAGTACTTTCCAATTTTATTGGGATTCCGATATTATGTTTTTTTTTTTAAATCCCCCACTATTGGATTATTCAGTTTTTTTTTTTTTTTTTATAATTTTCTATAGCAAATACTAACATTATGAGGTTATAACGTTTTCAATACTGGTACCAAATGTTCCTCTGGTACCATATTTTTCCTTCCAAAAATCCCCCCAAACATTTTGTCCTCCCAATTTCCCCCGATAGCTATAAAGACCGATTTCCCGATTTAACCACTATTTACTTATACGAAAACAAAATGGAAATGTTACAAACCAAATCTTGTAGGGACAAAAATCAATACATACGATTTATATACGCACATATTTGCGGATTATCGTTCTGATAACGATATTTACATAAACCTATACGTACTGATATCGGAAATCCTTTTAGTATAAATATAAAGGGCTATGTTTATACTGGGCGTTAGGTCAGAAGATGGACTATTGAAGGAGGGATTCTGTGTCTGAATCTCATTCGAAATCTACACTTATATAATATATAAGTAATATAATATTATGAAGAGAAAAGATTTGTATTTTTGTATTTTTGTATGTTTGTATTTTTGTATGTTATGAATAAACTCAAAAACACCTGGACCGATTTCAAAAATTCTTTCACCATTAAAATGCTACATTATCGCTGAGTAACATAGGCTATATTTATTACTAGAAAAAATTAGGGATCCCTACTAAAACTTCAATAATGTAACCCAAGGTGTAAAAAATTAGCCGTAAGATGCCTTTCATCGCATGCGCTACGGAAACTTATGATGATAGAACAAAAAAATGTTCTACAATATTAAAGAACATATCAATGTCTACAAAAAACTTCGCGATACCATATGCCCAACTATTGTAGTTACGTTACTATAACTACTTTTTTACATTTTAAAAGTTGATAGAAATGCCGACCAAAATCAGACCATGTTATCCATACCTTAGTAGAATCCTTATCCAAATAAATCATTTCGTATTTGAGACTATTTTAATACCTGTAGATTACTTTTTGAATTATTTAAATCGGACATTCCATTCAAAAGATATTACGAATTTAAAAAAGGGCGTTAAATCGGGGATTAAGCTTTATATGGAAGTTCGTCATTTTTGAAGTTAGGATGATGAAAATTCGTCTGGAGGTTTCTTTTTATATAAAAGAAATATAAACTTCAGCGTTTTTGAAAATTTTACCCCTAAGGGGGTAAAATAGGGGGTTAAAGTTTGTATGGCGGTACCGATTCCGGCTAATCTCCGAAACGGCTGGACCGATTTTGAAGGGACTTTTACTGGCAAATACGATACGGGATCGGGAATCCGGACTGCGGGATCCGAAATCCGGGATCTGGGATACGGGATCCGGGACATGTAATACGGGATCCGGGATATCCCGAATACGGGAACCGGGAACCGGGATACGGGATCCGGCAAACGGGATCCAGGATCCGGTAAAAACGGGAACCGGGATCCGAGATACGGGAACCGGGATCCGAGATACGGGATCCGGGATCTGGGATCAGAGATCCGATTTTTTTTTTTTTTTCATTTAAATTCTACGCGGACGAAGTCGCGGGGGAAAGCTATATGTAATAAAATCGATATAAATACAAATTAGGGTCCTTAGGCAATAAAGGGAGACCGATTCCCTGCAGGGGGAAATTTAAAGGTAAATTTTAGTTGATCATCAAAAAAAATGGTAGATCATAAAATGTCATAGCCATCCAGAGTTAGTCATAAATGTTAGCAAAAACATGTTTTAGTTCACAAGTACATTAATCATATATGGTAACGAGAAGTTGCTGTAATACTGTTGTCATTCAGTTGTAAAGCTAGATACATACTTGCTAAAGAAGCCTAGGAGACTTTCAGAAAGCAAGTGTTACCAACATAAAAAATGTATTTTTAAATAACACATTATTGATGTGGTAACACTAAACATATTTTTGCTATCTCGCTCTCTCTATATGTCTCTCTCTCTCGATTATAAGCAGCGTCACGAATACCATGTATATTTTCTATTAATTAATTTAAAAGGTGTTAATAAATAAGTAAACAATTGTGAGAACAATAAATAAACAAGTGCAGTGCCAGAAGATTTGTTTTACATTAATCTACACACACAGTCCACACGATTTACCCAGGCAGCGCCCTAACAAGGCGCGCCATAAGGAAGGCGCCAAGGAACGCTACAGCAAGACTGAGACTAAAGAGAAGTGACGTTACGATAGGAACCGACCACTTGGCGCAGCAGTTTGGGCGGTTGCGGGTTCGATTCCCGCTAGAGGTAAATTTCGAAAACGGCCTTTTTGTAATTTTCCCTAGTCTGGGTGACACTGGAATCACCTACGGTCCATAGTATAAAGCCGGAAACCCACCGCGGTGCACGGAACGGCCACGCACACGGCCACGGCTACGTTTTGCAAGAAGATGTATGGATGACGTCATTTCGTGCGTAGCCTCTCCGTACGCCGCGGTGGACACGGCCACATAGGTACATTTTCGTGCAAAGCGAAGCTTGACCCACGTCCGTAGCGTGTGCGTGGCCTCTCCGTGCGCCGCGGTGGGTTTCCGGCTTTATCGTTGCTTACTTTGCGACCATACTGGCAGTTGACGTGTAAGGCTGGCGATATTCATTTATTTATTTTCGAATACGTTTCGAGGCACATTTTGCCAAAGGGCCTTTTATTGAGAATATTCTTAAACTATGGGCTGCTACTTAGCTTTCTATTCTGTCTTTCTTGTGTTAGTCTTCTTTCTCAAAGTCTCGTCCGCCAGTGTAGCCCTATCCCAATGTTGCGCAAACGGGTGCAGCGCGGAACTCTTGCGCAACCGCGTGGGTGAACAATGGAACGTAATCTCGGAACCAACCCGCCAAGTTGGACCTAGTGTAATAATATACAATTGCGAATTGCAAAAACGTAATGGTAATGTTGGGAGCGCTTAGTACACGAGGTTTAGTAGAAATACTGAAAAAAGTGTGTGAATTACAACATTAAAAATACTATGGTGGCAAACAAGCGTACGGCCCGCCGGATGGTAAGCAGTTACCGTAGATGTTTGCAACACGAAAGCAATCGCTCACACGTTGCCGACCTGAAGGAGAGTGCGTCAGCAGAGGGAAAACGGAGAGGAACGGAAACTTTACGTCGATTTCTTGTGAGAGGGTGGTACTCTCGGTCGAGTGAGCAAGCCCGTATATAGCTCGGCTCTACCACCATAATACACTACCTATTCTATTCAGACTTGTTTGGTACTGTGATTCTTTTAGAAATTTGATATACCAAGTTACTTTTGATATTGAGTGTACGTAATGTGTGTAGCTAGCACATGGTTACTTCAAGTGCCTCGAGGTCTTTGAGATGTCCTTGGAAACAAAGGCACTGCCTCTTGTACAGCCAGTATGGGATATATGCAAAAGAAATCGAACAGACGAGCTTTAATAATAGCAGAAAAGGTTACCTACTCTGCATTTAAAAAATCTAGCAATCAAACGAAAAATTGCTCACTATTAGTTACAAAGTAATACCAATTAAAAATCTTACTTTTAAAAACATTTTCCAAAGTCCCTAGCATCCTCGTTTCAGCATCGTTCTTATAATAAAGCTGGAATGATTAATGAACGCATCGTCTTCTCGGGAGCCTTATAATTTATCCGCACTGTCGACTTTTTGATGCGAACTCATAAACTACGAGCTGAGGCATTTTGTAATGGAGTGGGGACTGGCAAATGATTTTTTGGTAACTTTCGCGTCTACAACGTTATTGCAGTCCGGCCCTGGGCCCTGTTATTACTATGTAAAGTCGTTTTACACCCACTACTAGGCCCCACTACCACAGATTACCTAATACAAACAGATATTTAACTCCGCAAGGATATTTAAATTAATAGCAAGTCTTGCTACGACGTAATAAATAGTAATTTAGCTCGCAGACCACTGCGTGCCTAAAATTATATTCACTTACAAAGGTCTCTCTTTCTATTACGTAACTCTTGTACGAAATGCGGCATCGCATTGACCAAGGCAAGTACCTTGGTACTTGTAGTTTCGTAATTCGTTCCATACCTTAAGTGCGGAGCGCCCCAGTGCTGTCACTAAGTAGACTAAAATAGTTACCACAAATAATATGGTGCTCACTATTATAATTAGTATAAGGTTGAATGTGACAATACCTTTGACGATTCCCAAATAATCTTTCATAGAAGCGGGTAATCTTTAAAATAGCTTACCTTTATAATGCTCACGAGTTTTGTAAACTATATTAATTACCTGCAACAAAACAAAGAAATAAAATTAATAAAATAATTCAAATCTGTAGAAGTTGGTTAATTTTTATAAAAAAAAGCTCTACGATGATGTCAATAAATACAGTGACGGATTGCAAATGAAAATATTTAAAAAAGTTACCTAATAGGCGTGTCTACAACATGCACATGCCGCGCGAGGCTGCTCACCCACATGCCTCGCGAAGCACGACGTTTGCCTCAGTCGCATGCCGCGCAAGGCAAATGGCGAGGCAATTGACACTCTCGAAAGAGATGGGTATACCCGATCAATCAGTTTGACACGTTTGACATCGTTCTGTCTCATGACTGCCAACCTAGTTAAGGCAAATGTGAGTGCTCAGGTGAGGCAGGGCGCGCATTTGCCTCACGTGAGGTAAGTCAAACTTCGCGAAGCAAATTGTCCTCGCGCGGCATGTGACACATCTGGACGTACCTAATGATTTTACTCAGTATCAATACATGGGTACAGTAAATTTTACTACTATTAATAGTAAATTATTTAAATCGACTTGTAAAATACTTGCGCATTCATAAAGCGTGTGACAAAATTATAACTTACATGTTAACGTCACCAGCAATCAGTGTTTACTTTATTACGTGTTAGTTAACCCTCGGTTAACGCTCTCATAATTTACATATTCAGACGTCTGAACCGGTGATAAGTGCAGTAGGTATTATTAGTTATTGAGATAACTGATTTTTATTGGGTTTCTTGAAATGTGTCATGCTGGGATTATTGTTGTTCTCTTTTATACTTTAATAGCTGTGCCCCGCGGCTTAGCCCGCGTGGAAATTGGATTAGCCTATGTCTTAATCCAGAGCCTACACTATCTACGTTTAAAATTTCATTAAAATCGGTTTAGTAGTTATGGAGATACGTGGTAACAAACATTCACACTTTCGCATTTATAATATTAGTGATAGGATACTTTAATGGAATTTAATTGTCTACTTCTTCACCTCAATGCTATAATACTTTGTTAATAGGTGCATCAAGAAGCCCGAAACAGCCGCGCCGGAGCAATCACTTCTGACGTTACGTTAAACGTCAAAACTGACTGCTCGGGTGCGCCACTCGGCTCTTGTGGACGACGCTAAAGGTAGGAGTTCGATGGACGCGGCAGACGGCAGACGTCAGTTGGTCTCATACAAATTGTGGCGATGACATGTGCCGCGACGGCAGACGGCATTACAATTTCTATTGACCGACTGACGTCTGTCGTCTGCCGCGTCCCTCGAACTCCTACCTTAATGGTGTTATTCAATATGGCGCTGATAGCTGCTTGTATTAATTGATTGGTAATCAATCAGAGGTTAAGCAACGCTCGACAAGGTCAGTCACGGATGGGTAACCATTTTATAACAATTGAACTGAGCGTCTCCGTGTCTCAGAGAGCACGTGTTTCGGTCGGTCCTTACTCTCCGGTCGTGTGGTCCTTTCCCATCGGACCATGAGTGAGGGAAGAGGTGCACTCTACCTATGCGCACCTTGTGCACTATAATATCTCCTGACGTAGAGTCTAGTCTCCGTTGAGTTTGGCCGCACTGGGCAGTGGCCGTAATTTGGTTAGCTGCTAGGCTACAAACTCACTTCGCACGCGTGAATTTTCTAGTTAAATGTCAAATTTCAATAAAAAATATGACATATCACCTGCAAATTCACGCGCGAAGTGAGTTTGTCGTTACAGAATAGCCTAGCAGGTCTATAATTAGGCAACCACAGTTTCACATCTGTTTACTTTGATTGCTCTTATGTTAGGTACTGTACTTTCCAGTTTAATAAATCACATCCAGTGCCGGACACTCGCACGGAAGCGAGCGCTTTCGTGCATCGGCGGTCACGACTCGGTCAGAGTTACCTCGGGTCACGTCCAAATAACGTAACCACTTGGAAACTGACTCATAATACGTTCTCTTATAAGTTATCTTTAAACACAGTTTTACGGATATTCAGAGTCAGAGTCGGCCTTTTCAATGGTGTACATTCATCACGCCTATACTGTTACCGAAAAGGGTAAAGAAAATAAGGGTAAGGGTAATGAGGGGAGGGGGTAACATACCATAGTCCACCATGCTTTCTGGCCCAGTTAGATTTGGCGAAAGTTTTTTCTCACTGAAGTTCGATCTCAAGATTGAGATCGAACTTGAGATGCTGTTTTTGACAAAACTGCATCTTAAGATCGACCTCAACTTTTGACATGTCGGGGGGGGGAAGAAAATGAACCTTATTATAACGGAATAAGACTGGCCGTTTTAAAGAATTATAATGTCAAAATATTAATGCGAAAATGAATTTTATTCCGTTATAATACCCAGTTCACCCTTTCCCCCTCCCACATGTCAAACCGGCCATCATAACGTGCCGCAGGTATAGTGTATGAAGTGTATCCATACCTTAAAGGACACACTTCATGATGTGACGTCTCTCACAGAAAGACAGAATAATTACAAAGAAATGTAAGCTATTTTTTTTTTCAAATCCGTCCCTGTGACAGAAATAGGATAATGACATTTGTAGCGATTTTAAGGTTACCGGTAGTCCTATTTGTTGAATTACGCAGTTGCTTCGTAAAACGAGCATCACTATTCTAATAATATTAGTATACGAAATTAAACCTTTATATTCTGGATTAGAGTAGGTAATTGCGTGTAATAACGCTCGTTAACGGCCTTGACTGCGACTGAAAGTTACGGAAGTAGTTATTCGTAATGGTTATTAAAACGTTTATTATGTAAATTGGATTATGTATAGAAATCCTACGCTTGGATTACAAACTGTTTTTACATAACATTGGCTAAGTTTTGGCATATATTATGCGTAGATACAAGAATTTAACTAACTACAATAAGGGCGGTAAAATAAAAAAAGTGCTAAATCCTTCCCCTTGCTCTTCCATGCCATCGTCTTACTCAGTTCAGGAAACACTATTTAAGATATCCTTCTACATCACTAACGCTTTTCTTTTAGTAGGTACGGTCTAATGCAATTTGAAGGTAACATTTCCATCATAAGTCGAGCTTTCTATATTATTCGCACCCGCCCGTAATTAATAGATTTCAGCTTATGTTCGATATGTTAGGGTCCGGTAGAGCAGAATCTCACTCAATCTCACGTGGGGAGAGGGAGGGTCTCGGCAAATATCTCGTAATGTTTTCCGCAAGATATAGTGTAAAATTAAGTAAAACATGTTTTTTCACTATAATATGGCTTTTGAGAAGGAATGGAGGAAGGGGTCGAGCCAAATCTCATGATATCTCAACAAGAGGAAAATCGAAAAATCACCAAAATTGCCTCACGAAATTTATGGATGCCCCCTTACCACAGACGTGCAGGCGACTGTTTCATAATGAAAGAAAAAACCGAGCAAATAAATACCACAGCTACGTAGTTCAACTTTCATCCTCAAAGCCAGCAAAGCTATAATAACAAAACCACACAATAAAGCAACGCCTTAATGATTAGGCAAGAACAATGGTGTTCTTTGACACAAGAAAGTATTGTTTCACAAAGAAAGGCGCCCACTTATCGGCGAGGTAACTACTGTTTGTTAATGATATGCAAACTAGTGACACACGCTCGAGTACGGCCCTGTGTTTTGTGAAGAAATAATGAATAGTAGCGAGTTATAATTCTAAAAGTATTTACCTAGACATCTTATGAAAAAAGATGTTGTTTTATAACATACAAATTGAGCTTTTCTCGGGGTCAACCCTTGGCGACTTTTGGACACAGATAATAGTTTTTTAGGGCTCCGTACCCAAAGGGTGCCAACGGGTACTAAGGATACTAAGCCTCCGCTGTCCGTCCGTCTGTCAGCGGGCTGTATCTCACGAACCGTAATAGGTATAGAGTTGAAATTTTCCCAGAATGTGTATTTCTGTTGCTGCTACAACAACAAATACAAAAAAATGCGGGTCCCCATTTAAGAAACTTGATATTTTCGATGTTTGTATTCTACGGTGGTACGGAACCCTTTATGTGCGAGTCCGACACGCACTTGGCCGGTTTTTTTTTAATTTTGTGATACACTATTGTCGATCCAGGATTTCAGGAGTAACAGTGGTAGGAAAATGTGGCGAGCCTTTTAACCTTTGTAAAGGAATAAACCGTATTACAAATAGAAAAACAAACAATAGTAAACATTGTATAGGTGTAATATTTGCGGAATGCCCCTCCTATTAGCAGCGCGGGCCAAGGGTGCTCCAGCCACTCCCTATAATGAGGCAGCTCGCTTGCTACCTTCTGTCTCCAACAAGCACCATATATGTAAGTATTTTGTTGCACCAAAGATATTACCAAGATAGAGGGAGACATGTAACTGTCCAATACTATGTCCTACTAAACGGTGTCCATGGACACAGTACGACTCAGTCGTTCGCGGGAAATAATGTTGACAACATGACGAATATGGCTCATCGTTTGGTCAATACCACGCATAAAAATGCCTTGAAGTTGGTTGTTGAATTGCGAGTGCGATAACAGATGTGCGAATTTCGCTGCATGTAGTGGTGTATTGAACACAAGTCTAGTGATTGCAATGTTAGGAGGTGCCATATCTGCTAAATAATACATCAATGTGTTGCTCTTACTTTAAGATTATCAAGATAAGAACAGGGGGCTATTATTTGTAATATGGACTCTGTTTCGGTCGTTCGTTATTCCGGCACTAATTATCTACGGAAATGCAGTCACATAAAAAAATAAAATCAAATCGTTGCGAAGAAAGGAATTATAACCGTTTGTCCCCTTCTGTCACCCTAGGGAGACAAACAGGAATATCTAGTCCGATGTCCCTCGTCGGCGAGACAGTTCAAACTTTTTATTCCTATTCGTCCCCCGAAGACTAACGTGTCCATTAGACTGTGAACATAACGTAACGTAACGTCACGACTTTTATCCCCATTCGGGGGTAG
Source organism: Drymonia ruficornis (assembly GCA_947859195.1). Lineage (NCBI taxonomy): Eukaryota > Metazoa > Arthropoda > Insecta > Lepidoptera > Notodontidae > Drymonia > Drymonia ruficornis. The sequence continues at coordinate 8,419,045 of OX401925.1, read as the reverse complement.
TCAGAGGCTGAGTGGCCATACACCACCACCTTGTATTAACCAACTCAAAGCCCACGTTTCACCAGATAGTCAGAATCCAACGTGACAGGTGGTGAACCTTGTCGCCGTGTATACAGGAACTGACTATTACCTAATCCCGAGGGATATGTAGGTTTCCTCACGATGTTATCCCTCACCGTCAGCGAACCGTAAAAGGCTGTAGACTTGACTTGAACTGACTTGACTGTAGACTGTAAACATGTACCCAATGATGTCCAACAAAGTAATAAACTATTTAGTAAGGGCCAAGGGCAAGAAAAAGTACATTTTTATCATTATTTACTTCTTATTATCAACTGCGCAGTTTACGGTGTGATTTGTAGTAGTAGCCAGTAAATAAAAGGCAGCCAGGAACCTGCCTCAACGCGGCGCAGATAGGGCAAGGGCATCGGACCCATGAGGCGTGAGCGCAGTGATCAGATAACAGCGGTAGAAGCGACACGAGTGTGTTTGTTAGTACCTATACGTTAAAACTTATATGAAAGTTTTGCAATCAAATTGAAAATCAAAGTCAAACTCAAGTCAAGGTACATTTTTTTTATTCATGTAAGCTAGAGGTAGAATTTATGAATAGTTGATATAAACATTTTAGCGTTACCAATGTGAGTGCACAAAGCTAAGCAAATAAATCATTTTTGTTATCTTGTAACCATATTTTGAATAATTATGTTGTCTAAGTACGATGACATTTACTGAATTCTATTTCCTAATTAAATTAAATAAAAACTACTTACCAAAATGTTTGTTTGCTAGTTTTGGAATAAATCAGACGCCGCTATTTCTGAATTATTCACAATCAGATTAGGTATTAATGAATTGCTGCATTTACAATTTATTTGGCTTTTCAAGGATTTAACGTAAATAAATCGTGACGTAACATGTTTTTTTTACTAGCATATGGGGCTGTCCTACTCCTTGGCAAAGTCCTCCCCTTTTTTCTTCCACACCATTCTGTTATAAGAATACAGCAGTCAGAATACACACTTAAATAAAATAGGTGCATACTCAATTTAGTAAAATTTCCAACCATACCTCACAGAGGCCAGCCAACACTCAAGCTTCATATCTACATTTATTTTATTCTATGCGGGTCTTGACCCCAGCTCGTGACCAGCGCGCGATCGTTGCCACTGCGCTCAATTGAGCTGCATGTATCTGTGTGTATGAATGTCTGTCGCATTTCCGCATAAACGTGGCCACTTGTTATTCTTTTGTGCTAGAAGCAATTGTAATAAAGGTTAGGTTAAATGTAGTGAGTAAGAAATAGGGGAATAAGTTTACTAGAGTTCTAACCAAAAACATTTCTAGAATATCTCTAACATATTTACCTCTACAAAATAAAAATAGATGGATACATTGCATACCTACGAGCTCTCTCTCTCATCGTACGAATGAGCTGCTGCTGTAGCGAACGTTCGCTAAGATACCATGGATGTGTTTAAGCAGAAGGGATAACGCATCAAGCAGTTGTCGAATTAAAATTATTTTTTGTTGGATACTAAACGTGATCTTAAACTTCTTCGGTCAGTAATATTAAGTGACTAAGGTGGCATACAAGCTTACGGCCCGCCTGAGGTTAAGCAGTCATCGTAGCGGTATTAGCAGTATTGGTGGTAGAGCCAAGCTGCAGCTCCTATACGGGCTGGTTCGACCCGGGTAGGGCTACACTCACACGGATCATCGGCTATTACAGCTGTGTTTCGTACGATGAGAGAGAGAGCTCGTAGGTATGCAATGTATCCATCTATTTTTATTTTGTAGAGGTAAATATGTTAGAGATATTCTAGAATACCTTTTTGGTTAGAACTCTAGTAAACTTATTCCCCTATTTCTTACTCACTACATTTAACCTAACCTTTATTACAATTGCTTCTATTTTTAGTAGTACCTAACGGCGTGGCTTCGCAATGCAGTTTCCTGAATGACCGGCTTTCCCACGTTAGTTTTGGTATGATTGCAAGCGGGATCATAAGCGGGGCGATTTAGGTTTCATTTTAGGTTGCATTTTGAATTCACAATTGTATCACCAACATGATTAATTCGTTTCGCGTTATTATACACCCAGGTGTATATCGAACAACTAATATAATAACACTAATGTCTGCTTATGGTCGCTCGTAAGATAAGGGGCCATCCATAAATTACGTCACACGACTTTCATGATTTTTAGACCCCTCCCCCCCTTGTCACAGCTGGTTACATTTGCGAGACTCCCCCCCCTTCCTGTGTGACGTCACATATTTTTTACAATTTTCAGAAATTTTCAATTTTTTTGTTAATAGTTCAAATAGATTAGACTGATGCCCTCCCCCCATTTACGTGTGACGTAATTTATGGATGACCCCTAAGGTGTTTTATAATATTTTAATTACTTGATATATTCTATTTCAGTTGAAGTCCTATTTATTTAGTACTAGCTGATGCCCGCGGCTTCGCCCGCGTGGATATCGGTTATCGCGACCAAAAGTAATCGGGAAATTTTGATCCCGTTCCCGCAACCCATGGGAACCTATCTTATTCCAGGCTATATCTATCCCTGTACCAAATTTCAGCCAGAACCGTTCATTTAAAGTATTAAATTGGATATATATAGTATGTTATCCTTAAGAGATACACATATGCCATCGCGGACTTTTCTGTAGACCTATATAAGATACACAATTTCACCATACATCATATTTTTATATCTCAAAGGATTTAGGCAGCGTTTTCTTTGAAAGCTCCCAGACGGCTTATTTTTTTCCGACACCTCCAACAAATATAATTATATTTTAGCCAATGTATACAAAAACTTGACAAATTATATACTAAAACCTTCCTCGAGAATCACTCTATCCATTGGTGAAAACAGCATGAAAATCGGTGCAGTAGTTTTTGAGTTTATCGCGAACAGACAGACAGACAGACGCGGCGGAGGACTTTGTTTTATAATATGTAGTGATTTTGATTAGTTACTGTGATTTGTTTGTTATATTTATGCCACGTTCTGCGTTCTGTAGTGGACTTCATACAATAAGTTAATGTCCAGCAAATGATCGAATATTTTCAGAGAAGAACTTCAACAAAACACAATAATGTCTACAACGCCTACCGCTCACACTGGCACCCCACCACATCCCAACTATTGCATAAGCACCTTTGCGGCGCCTCCGTAATTATTACTACGGTTACCACCCACTACGCAACAAGCTTTGTTCAAAGTTCGCGGTAAACTCTAAGTTTTACTATTACCGAGTTGATAAAATTTACTTTTCAAAGTAGTTCAAAGGAAGTTATAAAGTTTTCAGTAATTATGGTTGTAATCGGTGTTTGCTCACGCTATCGAGGTAGCGCTAGGAGCGAGCTCTCTAGGTAGAGCTTAATTGTTAAGCTCTTCCTTGTATGGTAAAGTTTGCCCGTATGTTTAAGGTATACGGGGACAATAGGGTCACTGCCCTTTAGAACTTAGAACAACGGTAAAGTGTAGGTGAACATTATATAAAGTACATACCATTACTAACATATATATTTTATTTTTTATGTGCCTTAGATGGCAAATTAGCGTGCGGCACGCCTGATGTTAAGTTGTTATCGTAGCCTATAGATGCTTGCAATACAGAAGGCATCGCTCGCACGTTGCCGACCTGGAAGGAACTGGGCCAGAGGGAGGGGTAGTGGGGGGGGGGGGTTGGCTGCTTCCGGCTCTCTCACTCTTACGCCGATCTTCTGTGGGAGGGTGGTACTACCGCGGTGGAGCCAGTCCGTATATAATCTGCAGTCAATTGGCTACAGCTTGGTAGCCGGTAATAATGGTGCTATAAGAATATAAATTAAACTTAAACTAAGTGCACTTCCGTCCTTTTCATGACTATTATGTATGAGGTAGACAGCAATAGTGTAATTATAACAGAATTAGTAGCGACGTAGAGCTTACATCCGCATTTATTTGAACTCTATGATTCATAGCGCAGCTGTATTGTTGCGCAGGATTCGGTTAGAACACTCAGTTGCACAATAACTGGACCACTATCACTCTGCACAAACGCGTCCGATTTATGCGACAATTTTGCAATTGAACAAATTAGAATGTGTAGCCAATGAACGAAATAGAGCAATTTTGTTTACCATTCAAATTTAAAAGCAACATAAATGGGACGATTTTTGAAGTTAAAAAACTTCTTTCTAGTGCACTTTTCTTGGGATGGGTAAAAAATGAAAAAATGATTCTTAAGACGGGATGGGTAAAAAATGTTAAACTCGCGTCAGGACACGTGACCTGATCAAAAATTCTTAAGACGGGATGCTTGATCGAAAATTCGTAAGACGGGATGGGTAAAAAATGTTAAACTCGCGTCAAGTTTTCACTTCTGCCGGCACTCCCGAAGTGCAATTTTTTTTTGTTAGCCTATAGGCCTGTTCCACTCCTGGGCAAAGGCCTCCCTTTTTCTTCACCATATTTGTTAAAAGAAAAGGGGGTATTAGACCATACTCTACCACGCTGGTCCAGTGCGGGTTCATAGAGAGTTCGTCAGAGGTAATTTATTGGTAAAAAAAAATGTAGTTTTACAATATATTTTTTTGAAAAGTTTATATGTAAAAGCTATTATAATGATCACTAATGGTTAAAATATTAGTTTTCCCTTTATATATACATAGTTTAATTTATGAGTTATAAATAAAAACGTCAAAAATATCGAGTTTATTGTATGGGGGCCTGCTTTATTTTTATACTTTTTTTTTATTTTTAGTATTTGATGTTGTAGTGGCAACAGAAATACACATTCTGTGAAAATTTCAAGTCTCTATCTCTAGCTAACGGTTCGTGAGATACAGCCCGCTGACAGACAGACAGACGGACAGCGTAGGCTTAGTAATAGGGTCCCGTTGGCACCCTTTGGGTACGGAACCCTGAAAAGAATAGGTATAAATATTTAACCCCCCTTTGTAAAACTATTGTAACCACTGTAAACTGGCTAAAACACTGTATAAACTTGGGGGTAAGATTTCTTCCTCTTATCGTATGGTTAACGGCTGCTGCCTAGAAGACAACAACCGGGACCGACTTTTACGAGCCCTCCGAAGTACGGAGACACTCAGTTCCAATTCAACTAAATGTCCACCCATCATACATGAGCTGGCTCGACCGGGGTAGTACCACCCTCTCACAAAAGATCGGCGTAAAGTAGGTAGCTTTTACAGATGCGTTCCCCCTTCCCCTCTCTCTGCCCCAGTACCCTTCAGGTGGGCAACGTGCAAGCAAAGCCTTGGGTATTGCAAGCATCTGTAGGCTTCAGTTATTTAACATCAGGCAAGCTTACATGCCTTTCACGCAACGGGAACGCGCTAAGAACGTTATAGGTCCATTTTATGAACTCTGTGACATGAAAAAGGAAAAGATGTTTGCTCTTAAAGCCATTTAATAAACTCGCCTGGCCTTTATAACTTCAATTCTATCGTTTACGACGTATATAACAGGTAACGGGTCCGTAAAACCATTCCTTACGGCTCAAGTGCTATTGGTTCCCGTCATTATTGGGTTTAGAATTTTTCAATCGGGTTTACGGGTTAAAAATAACTGTTGAAGTATACAGGGTTACTGGTTATTCGACGTATATCCGGAAGGAGCTGATAGAGGGGTTTAAAAGCAACAATTTGAACCCCCCATATGTATGGCCGAAATTCAGTAGTTTTCGAGATATTTGAATTTCAAAGGTTTTTTGATATTATACCAGAATTTGACACTTAATCCCAATTTATTAAAATCGTACGCATCGAATGGGCTCCATTCAAACTTAATTTTGTACCCAAAATGACCTAATACTATCATTAAAAGTACAAAATTAACATAAAAATTCAAATTATGAGCCATGACAATAATAATTCTAGTTTTACCACCTGTTACGTTGGGTTCTGACTATCTGGTGAAACGTGGGCTTTGAGTTGGCTTAATACCTCCACAATGTGGTAGTGTATGGCCACTCAAACCTCTGACTACCCCCGAATGGGGATAAAAGTTGTGACGTATATGTTATGTTATGTTGTTAGGTAAGAAACCTACTCTCCATAGTACCTACAATAACAAGAGTTATAAATCAACGTGCCACAGCCGGACAAACACAACAATTGGCATATAAATAGCAATATTACGCAACAATGTCAGTGGCCGTCGTGAAGGATACACCGCGGACACGTTCCGTCCGGGCGATGGCTTAAAATATCCTTAAGTCATGCTATGTTGTAATAATACGGAAATATTATATGATTTACGAAGATACGGAATAAAAATCTAAATAAAATAGATACTATGGAAGTGAGTCCACCCCACAGGCTTTTCTTTCACACTTTTTAGCATCAATTTCAATATAATTTTTATTCAAACAATATTAAATTTAATATTACTTAAATACTAATTAATGATTTTTATTAATTATACAGTTTACTTAATACTGCTTTAATGTTAATTGGTTTTGTACTGATTTGTAAAATTGAGAGCGTTCAGCGACTGTCACTGACAACACAAGCATTTATTAATTTTAACTATTTTTTATGGAAAACATAGTTATCACTAACCTCCTTTAGCTTCCGGAGTTTATATAGTAATATCACAACCTCCCGTTACTACTAGTCTTGTGTCTGTTTGTAATGTCAAAATAACAGCTTTTTGCTAAATGCATATGAAATTATATAATAATAATAATAAATAATAATTTAGCCCTTTTAACGTCCCACTGCTGGGCACGGGCCTCCCCTCAATGCGAGGGGGATTTAGGCCATAATCCAACACGCTGGCCCAGTGCGGATTGGTGGATTTCACATGTCTAAAGACATGCAGGTTTCCTCACGATGTTTTCCTTCACCGCAAGCAAGTGATAATCATATTAAAGTTATGATTCACACATAGATTTCGAAAAATCCAGAGGTGTGAGCCGGGGTTTGAACCCAAGACCTTAAGCCCGCAAGACGCGTGCTTAACCAATCGGCTACCACTGCTTCAAAATGCTGCTGCACTGCTTAAATTATATACGGCATTTATAACAAAAAAATCAATTTTTAAAACTTTTGCCTGACTGTCTGTGTTTCTTCCGGTTAATCTCCGAAACGGCTGGGCCGATTTTGACGGCACTTTCACTGGCAGATAGCTGATGTTATAAGGAGTAACTGAGGCTGCTTTTATTTATTAATTATTAAAAATCACGCGTACGATGCGGGCACAGCTAGTAATAAATTAAACAGCTGATTTTGTTGTTTAATAAAACTTTAAGCAGTTGTGAACAAACTAAGAATATTACAGACACATCGTCAATAAATAATTATAAATAGCTCACTTATGTATTTCCTTTTCCTGGCTAATGACGTCACTGACAATGGACATAATAGGATATGACATCAGAGCAAGCGAGTATAATTTAAATTATAGTTATTGTCCGGTTCGATGACCTCTTGAAGACGGTACGGTTAATATCTAGGTTCAAAAGTTTAGTATCAGGGCTACACATTTTATAATTTTGGTGGTAGGGCCAAGCTCGACCGGGGTAGTACCACCCTCTCACAGAAGATCGGCGTAAAGTTGCTATTACAGTTGCGTCCAGTCCAAAGACATTACCAAGAAAGAGGGAGAGGTGACTGTACAAAAGAGTATGTCCATCTAAACGGTGTCAATGGACACAGTACGACTCAGTCGTTCGCGGAAAAGAATATCATTATACTCATCTTCTGGTGAAAAACACGCATCAAAATGCCTTTAAGTGACTGTCGAATTGCTAGTGCGATAACAGAATGTATGAATTTCGTAGCATATAGCGGTGCGCTGAGCAAAAGTCTAGTGATTTCAATGTAAGGACGGACCATATCTGCAAAAATATTACATCAATGGTCCAGTCTCAATTAATTTACAACAGCAACTGGATTTATTGGATTGATACGAGTTTTTTTGCAATATCGTGTGAAAATTAATATCACCTTGACAGATTGGTTTCGGTTAAGGTCATTGACATCTTGTTTTTACAATTAACAACTTGATTGTTGCCAATCATATTTATTGTTAAGTTATTGAATAATATTATCAGTAACAATGCGACTAAAATCACAAAGGACTTAATCAGATAGAAAAAAAAAAAAAAAAAATATCCTGGGACATTCTTTAACACACGGCTACCTGATCCCAAACTAAACCGAGCTTGTACTATGGAAACCAGATACTACCTGATATTACTACATAATGTTTGTAAATACATACTTAAGACGATACAAGCAAAAAATGAATTTTAGTTTCGGGGTGTGGCTAGCGTCGCGTGAGCTGCCGAAGGATATATCCCTCTCGCTTAGCTAGGACAGAACAGCTATGGAGTAGACTATAGTATAGTTATTTTTTGAAGGATCAATATTGTTTAATTCGTACAATTAAAATAATATGTCCCAGTGCACCTTTTAAAATAGATGAAATGGATGAAAATATTCAAATATATTTTTTTCGTTTTATATGGGATTTTTATGTCGAGTGTATTTGAAAAAAATAATTTAATTTCTATGTTGTTTTTATTGCTGAAGACAAAGTAAGTCAAAAGAAGACAAACGATACCTACAATATGCTGATAGATACGTATAACAATATTTCGATCGTATAATAGCCTATAACCAGCGGACGATCCAGACGCGTCCAACGATATCTCATTAGTCAAATTATTATGATAAAAATAGTTTGGACGTTAAACGGGAGCAGATGAACATACATACATATCGGTCAAAATCATAACCCTCCGCCCACCGTAGTCGGGTAAAAATGTACATACTCTGTGTCAGTGACTGACTGCCGGATATGAGTATCTTTTTCATGTTTCGTAGGCAAAGGAATACTTTGGTACTTAACTTCGATGCCGATCATGAAGTCATCAGCGGTGTCATAATATTTTTTTTACCATATTTAATTTATTTTTTAATTTAATTTTCAGTTTTTATTAATTTTATTGATTTAACCATGCATTTATTTTTTGTTTATCTTTTTATCTTTATTTTTTTATCTATCAAAATCACCCTTAGACTGGTTACCGCCACGGGTGACAAGAGGGCTGGCTCTTTCCTTGCTCAAAAAAATTCGCTTGACAACAGGAACAGCTTGAATACAGGGAGGACATGCAGCCAGTATCCCACGCGGACGGTATTTGTTTAATTAGGGGTAGATTTTTATTTTATTGTATTTTATTTTAATTTATGTTATATTATATTGTATTTTAATGATAAAACATGAAAAATAAAAAATAAATATTTTTTTTTTTTTAAATTTAATTTTACTTTTATTTATTGTTTTATATTTATTGTGAAATTATAATAATTTTAATAATCAATATTGGACTATGTCTGAAACAAATACATTGAATTGAATAATTTAAATACAAAAATTATCACATTAACTCGTTAAATCACGGTTTACACCCGCTAGAACGAAAAAGATCCTAACATGGTAGGTAGGACCTGAGGGTTGGCCAGTTAATTACTTAAAATACACTATATTTATTTCAAGAAAACATTCATAAGATCTGAAGGCGTCGGACTCGCACATAAAGGGTTCCGTACCACCGTAGAATAAACACATCAAAAATATCAAGTTTGAGACTTGATATTTATTTTTAAATGTTATTATATTTTTAGTATTTGTTCTGCACCGGCAACAGAAATACACATTCAGTGAAAATTTCAACTCTCTACCTGTTACGGTTCGTGAGATACAGCCCGCGCTGACAGACGGACAGACAGACAGACGGACAGCGTAGGCCTAGTAATAGGGTCCCGTTAGCACCCTTTGGAACCCTAAAAAGTAGCCTATGTTCTCCGCCAAGACCCAGTCTATCTCCATACCAAAATTCATCAACATTGGTTCAGCGGTTTAGCCGTGAAAAGGTAACAGACAGAGTTACTTTCGTTTATAATATAATAGATTGAATAGGACGGACAAACATTTTCCTATCCATATCTGTAATGTTATTTTTTACGATAATTTATTGATGTATGATATATTTATTACTTGCCCATCCATACCTACAACAAACGCAATAAAGCGACTCCATTGTTTTGACAAGCAATGTATTCCCACTGTCGGCCCAAGACCATGCTGCAAGTATATAACAGTAAGCGAAATAGGGAGTTTTTACAGAAATTACACGAATAACTATGAAATGACAAGAGATGACACAAAATGACAAGAGATGACACAAAATGACAAGAGATGAAAAGAAATTACACAAGACAAGGAAAAGCAAACGAAAATCACGCTGCAGTGCAGGTCGTAGGTTCGATTCCTGCCCAGGACATGCATTTGTGTGCATGAACATGTCCGCATGTCCCGAGTCTAGGTGTAATTAAGTGTATATTTAGTTTGTATTTACAAACAAAAAGTAGTATATGTAGTAATATCAGTTATCTGGTTTCCATAGTACAAGCTCTGCTTAGTTTGGGATCAGGTAGTCATGTGTAAAATAATTTCCAAGGATATTTATTTATTTATCATAGGCGTCGGCGGACTGTAAATACTGTACTGTACCTGTAATGTGGCACGACCGTAATATTTTTTCGTAATATTTTTTAAAAAATCCTTCACAGGTCCGACGTCGAACAAGTCCGACTGGACACTGACAATACAAAGTTAGAGAGAGACATGGTTAGTTCAAGTACTTAAAATGTGAGATGGCGATATTGTGCGCGCGCTCGGAAATAAACAACGTAAGCGCCAAACCACATTTTCTTGAATTAAAAAAAAACTACTTCATGAATTAAAATATGGTTGAAGGGTAGTTTAGATATCATTATTTGCTATGTTTTAGAAATAATTTCGTGATCTAAATCGTAAAAACATCGTGGTAGCAAGGAAAATTGTAAATAATTAGAGCTCATTTCATTTTTTTTTTAATCGAGAAAATTTCATCAAATCGTGATTTGGATTTAAAGATACTCATGATAATATAGTCAAAAATCATACATCTAAATATAAGATTCCTAGTCCACATACTTACTTAAAGAAAAAGTAGAATAGAAAATCAACCAAATTTCGAACCCTCGTCTTAATATACATAATTACACCCAGACTCGGAACATGCAGACATGTTCATGCACACAAATGCATGTCCCGGGTAGGAATCGAACCTACGACTTGCAGCGTGAAAGGCGGAATCCAAACCAACCACGCCAACGGGCCCGTCAAAGAGTTTAATCCAAAGTTTGATTCAATCAAACCGTGTTCCTGATCATTGATGTATTATTTTAGAAGATATGGTACCTCGATACATTGCAATCGCTAGACTTATGCTCAGTGCACCACTACATGTAGCGAAATTCATACATCTGTTATCGCACTTGCAATTCGACGATCAACTTAAATGCGTTTTCATGCGTATTATTCACAAGAAGATGAACTATATTGGCAATACCGACCTGTTTTCAGCATTATTTTCCGCCATCTTCTGGCTCATACTGTGTCCATGGGCTCCATTTATTAAGACATACTATTTTGGATTGACACATGTATCCCTCTTTCTTGGTGTCTTTGCCTGTAAGTGTGTATTCCATTTCTTATCTGAAGAAGATTATTTAATAAAAATCTTTTAAATAAATGCGTACTTCACATGCTGAGGCGGATTTCTAAAGCCCGAGGCAGTCTAGTAACGATCCGAGAAAAAAACGGTCAATAGAATATCTAGACAATGATAAATCCGAATCCTCGTCTTGCTTTATCTAAAAAAACGTATAAATTGGTAAATCTATTTTTAATTTGCTTGAATGTCTGGAGGGTAAAATTGTGCGTGAAATGAAAATGTTATTATTCATTGATATTTTTTTTTTTAAAGCAGTTCTAGCAGATTGGTTAAGCACGCGTCTTGCGGGCTTAAGGTCCTGAGTTCAAACCCTGGCTCACATCTCTGGATTTTTCGAAATCTATGTGTGAATCATAACTTTAATATGATTATCACTTGCTTACGGTGAAGGAAAAACATCGTGAGGAAACCTGCATGTCTTTAGCCATGTGAAATCCACCAACCCGCAATGGGCCAGCGTGGTGGATTATGGCCTGAATCCCCCTCGCATTGAGGGGAGGCCCGTACCCAGCAGTAGGACGTTAAAAGGGCTAAATTATTATTATTAATGTTTATTTTTGGTAATAAGATCATTTTTCGAAAATCATATTAGTTCTTACCTAGGACAAACCACCGTTTGGATTCCTAACTAGGAATAACATGTATAAAAATAATTCGGAAAAAAGTTGTAGAGCGGAAGTAGGGGCAGACTGCTATTAGTCGGCAACACAAATAGTGATTAGTCTTCTGCTAAAATAACAATGGTCGATCACAAATCATTCACATATCATTTATTAAGCGTATAGGTGACAAACAAGCGTACCCGCCTGATGTTAAGTGACATCCAGACCAGGGCAAAATACGAAAAGGTGGTTCCTAATGTTGCCTCTGGCGGGATAGAACCCGCAACCGCCCGATTCAGTGGGCGGATTGGTTGCCAGTCTTCAAATTTTCCTGAAATTCAGGGCTCCATACATGAATTTTCCAAACAATAAACCAATATAGGTATAGTTCGCGACAGGTCGAGATGACATTCGGGTTATGAGCTTTTTGCAGAATAAAATCAGAATCAAAATTACCAGGACCCGCAACGCAACAGAATAATTTAATTTAATAATTTTGTAGGCGATTTTAATTGTATATCGGGTCCTGTTAATTTTGATTCGGATTTTATTCGGCTAAAAGCTCATAACCCGAATGTCATCTCGACCTGTCGCGAACTATAGGTAGGTATTAAGTAAACAAACATCAAATCCCAGAACATGAGTGGTAACTCCTCAACTTCCATCAGTATGCCAGCAATCGGGATCCAGCATTCAGGCCCGTACTTGAACTGAATACTAGTTTATCGACAATAGGAATAACCCTCACACGCCGGCACGTAATACCGGGACGTGTGCAGGGTTGGCGATTATCATAATTAAAAATAAATGTACGATAGTACTACACCACCAAGCCAACTAGGCGCTCGGGTAGAATGCGGCTTTTCCGCCCGCCACCGCCTTTTTATGCGGGTGACGTCACATTTGACAGGTGCCTAGTTGGCTTGGTGGAGTAGCAAATGTATGGTCCAAAACTACGCAGCGCTTGTACTATATGGCTACTGGGGTTGGCAGATGACCAAGCCGTGGTCTTTGGTCATATGCCACTTTGCCTTAAAGGTCTTAAACGGACCACGGCTATCCTCTAGATGAGAGTATTTTCTTGTTTCATATTTTAGAGTGTGATTTTTCAGTAGTCGGGAGTTTTTGAACTCACTTTTTATTTAGCTAAGTATAGCTAACAATTTATAAATTTTTGAAGTGTGCTAATGATACCCAACACGGCTTCATTAAAAAAAAAGATTGCATTGGTTGTCAATCTTTACAAATCACTGTTGACAACCCTGACCTATCCACAACACGTGGGATTGCATCCCGGCGGATCCCTCGAGAGTCACTCCACTCGCAAGGCACCGGCGCGCGCCGGTTAACACCGGTTCCAATCCGGTATATAGCCGGAATTGATTTATTAAAACATTCTGATTTGAACTGATATTAGGGTAATAGATTGTTAGGATTATGATAATACCTTTAGGTGTTTTAAATGGGATAAATACAAACATATACTTATTGGTATATGAGGACAATTTCGGGCCAACATTCGAACAATATTAGCAGATATGTGGCGAATGATGATTCGGGACGAATGACGTCCGTCGTTCGTAGCAGTTTCACGGATGAATATCGTGATATCAAAGTACAAACACTTTTATGACGTCATATACTTAATCAATCATATTGGATCGTAAACTTTTATTCCGTCGTCCATTTAATAACCTCTGACACACGGTCACTTAATTCCGGGAGCATGTTCAGATTCTGAGTGTTCCGAATTCGTTATTATTATTTAAATTTCGATCTCAACTAGAACACACTTTTCAAAGTCTGTGTAAATAGACACATTCTATATTCAAAAGTCTTGCCTCTGATGAACAGATACCGGACTGGCCAGGCGATGGCATATAATTTATAATTTTTATACTTAGAATATTTTTTCGTTAAATGACTAAAGTCCAAATCTACCAAACACATACTACTTTTAAAAAGGTCTTAAGCATTATTTGGTATGGGTTTAACATTGGTATTTGGTATGGGTTCTGTGAGCTGTTGTGGAGAGAATTTACAACGAATTTTTAAGTTGTTTTGGAATAAAATACATTTTATTCCTGACACTCCGTAGTTTAATATGGTATATTTTATATGGCAAATGGGTCAACCGATTCGTCAACAATTTTGCGTAAACTTTGAGGCTTGTTAAAGGAAACCATTATTTAAAGAAATCTGGCTATAAAGCAATAAATCCGCCAGCAGTAGATTTACTTGACAATCCTATTCGATCGCAAAGCGAGAGTCTCAAGTGGCTTTACCGATACCTACATGAAATTCACGAAATTCTCGTTTCAAATACTATAATACTACTTTCAATTGAAAGCTATTATACAACCTTGTTGGTATGCCCATTGGGACTGAAATGAAGAAAACGAAATCTAATAAGAAAATAGTTACCTGTCTAGAATTAGGATTTACAATTTATATTTTCACATTTCTCGAGTACCTTATTTGTCCTGAGATACACTGGAGTTACTTACCAAATTATTACTTTTTGTTTTAAATATAAGCAACTGACGATTAAAAAAAAAATGATAAGTCCGCTAAGTTTCTTGCCGGATTTATTTCAAGCAAGGTCGTGTTTTGACCCGGTTGTAAAGTTAAGAAAAAATATAAAAAATACTATTTCGTTGGCTTAAATAAAATAAACGATTTAACTTTGATTAATTTGACATACCTACCAAAAAGCTGCTAATCTACAGGTTGATTTCAAAATCTCGATAATTTAAATATAGTACGTTTTTTTTATACTTGCCCTATTTGGTAAGCAAAGATGGCGTCCAGCGGGGCGATTGCGTAACTGTTTTGTCAATGTTTCAATTGGTTTTGTTCATCCTGTGTCAATTATATACGAAAACAATTGAAACATTGACAAAAAGTTACGGAATCGCCCCGCTGGACGCCATCTTTGCTTACCAAATAGGACAAGTATAAAAAAACGTACTATACATACTTTTTTATTATCACACATCTGTGCCTCGATGAATGTTCTTAAAATAATCTGAATCATACGTGTTCTTTAATATAATATATTATGGCCAACTATTTCTAAGTCATCCAGTACATGTATACAAGTTATTTACTATGTAACTGTGGTACAACAGTGCAGCTACCTGACAATCCAATTTCATCTCGGCGCGCGTCTCAAGGGGATCGCAGATGCCATCCGCGGGCTCGCGACGACTCAATAGCGCTGGTTAAACATACTCTGAGATATATTTTTAAATTTAGAGATGTAATGTAATCATAGTACACAAAAGAGTATATAGAATAAAGTTTTAATCTATCTATAACTACATTTTTGAAGCAATTTATATACAAATTTTACGCAGTTCTTAAAATGTATTTGCTAAATACGCAATGGGTAGGGCAAAATTTATAAATCCAGACTGAAATTATGGGGGTTCAAAAACGGCATAAACGCTTCGAGAAAATGATACTGTGGTGCCTATTTTTACTCTAATTCGCGCGCCTTGAGATATGCTTTTCACAATTAAAAACTTTATTATAAAAAATCTTTTTTACATACAAACTGTATTTTTTTGTTATCAATTATTTACTACGAATTAGAACCTTAATCATACCAAACTTTCAATAAACTTGTGTACACAAATTCAATGATATTTGCAAAGAAAATAATTGATTAAAAATAAAATGTACCGTCAAGACAGCTTCGCACTTGTCCTGTGCGACTCTGTATCACCCTGTGCAATCCCCGGGGCGGTGCGGGATCAGAGTGGATCGAATCTACTATATTACGAAACATACTGTAGATTGAGTTAGTAGTCTGTTGTTTATTTTCTAGAGGAGTGTGTATTGTATTGCTTATTCGTTAAAATATTGCCCTTGCAAACCCTTGTGACGCGAACGTTGTTTGTTCAAAATAAGCCAATAAGTCAAGCCAATTGACTGCAGCTCATAAACGGGCTGGCTCGACCGGGGTAGTACCACCCTCTCACAGAAGATCGGCGTAAAGCAGCTATTACAGCCTCGTTTCGTACGATGAGTGAGAGAGCCGTAAGCCGTACCCACTCCCCTTCAGGTCGGCAATGTGCAAGCAATGCCTTTGGTATTGTAAGCATCTATAGGCTACGGTAACTGCTTAACATTAGGCGGGCCGTACGATTTTTTGCCAACGCAGTCCAATAAAATAAAAAAAAGCATGGGGTTCTTCAAAGGCCATGTTTACAGGTCCCTTAAAGATCGGCACTGTCTCTGTTCCCATAAAGTTTTCTTTGTATATGTCCTGGACTATGGTTACCACTAGCCATATCAGCCCCCCTAGCCAAGGCTTCATCTACAAGCGTTTCTACAAATCGCTACGCTTAAATGTATGGAAATGACATTACCTCGTGACCTGATAATTTCCATACATGAAGCGTAGCGATTTGTAGAAACGCTTGTAGATGAAGCCAATTGGCTAAAGGGGCTGGAGGACTGTCCGTATGTCTTCCTAGGCTAACATATAATATTACGCAATTTATATCAGGATAGATCCGTTAATATGTTAAACGCTCAATACAAATAATTTCGCGAATCTTCCTCTGAAGTCAAACTCTACCTCGTCAAGAGTTATCTCACTGTCATCATTAGAAACTACATCTTGAAACGTTACATAATAAAAAATGAGGGTAATCACAATTCGCGAGGAAACTCGATCTTAATTTCTAATGCAGTTTTTTGTGGGTAACATAATGACGTGACAATCGTTGCATACGCGCAAATGACTCGACTACTTTAACGGCGGCGCTAAGGCAAAAAAATACACACGTATATTGTACATTATGTTAAATAAAAATGGAGGTACAAATTCAAAGTCAAAGTCAAAGTCAAAAGGTTTTTATTCATGTAAGCTCATTAGAGCATTTATAAATAGTCAATATAAACAATATTTTAGCGTTACCACCGGTTCGAAATGTTGCTTCCATTGAGAAGAGCCGGCAAGAAACTCAATGGTTACTCTTTTCAAAAGAATAATTGTATACATTTTCAAACAGTAACGCTACGTGAGCAGGCATGCATTAACACAGTGTGAGTAAAAAAAGAAAATAAGGTATTTAAATAAAAAATAATAAAAACTAGCCTAGAAAGCTGTGCATGCCTACTCCCACTTAACTGTCAAACCAAAAGGTGAATATTTAGAACGATTGTTTTGGTGTGATGCCTTCCGTGCTTAGGTCTTGTCTGTAAAAGTTTTGGAACAACGGTGTCAAGTGGAAAATGGGCGGACCAGTCCCCGCAAGCAGCGCCCGGAACCCGAGCATGACTTGAGCAGCGGCATCACCCTCCTCAACCATTTTAGAGGGAAGAGGGTGACCCGCTCCACAGAGCCACCGCAAGCAAGGACATTAGAGTGAGCATGACCGATCCATTACCGCAGCGACATAGTTCAACAAAGCTAAGTAAGCGTACGGCAAGACAACATCCGCTACAATTGACATACAAATGCTTGTCAATGGCTACATGATACATGATTTCCACAACTTAAAAAGGTGGTAATTGTGACTAATATGTCAATAGCGCTAAATTAAGAGAAGGAAGAGGAAAACAATAAATAAATAAGGAATAAATCAAAACAAGAAATTCTGAGGAATTATTCCCGTTCCGGTGGAGCTGGACCAGCACCTAGCCAAGCATCTTTATCTTTCAAATAATCATCTAATGTGTAGTAAGCCCGCTTACAAAGCGTACGCTTTACACAAGTTTTGAATTTAGTTTCACTAAGACTAAGTATGTTTGGTGGTATTTTATTATAAAACTTGACACAGTATCCCATGAAAGATGTGTGAACTTTCGCAAGTCGAAAGCGCGGTTGATCTAATTTGTCTTTATTTCTAGTGTTATATCGATGACTCTCACCTAACTTTTTAAAGAGATGTAAATTTTTCCTAGTGTACATTATGTTTTCATAAATGTATTGGCATGGTACAGTCATAATGTTGATTTCCTTAAACCGTTCCCTCAAGGAGTCGCGACTTCCTAAATTATAGATGGCCCTAACGGCCCGCTTTTGTAAAATAAAAACAGATTCGATGTCAGCCGCCCTACCCCACAATAATATACCATACGACATGACACTATGAAAGTAACTAAAATAAACTATTCTCGCGGTGTCGATATCGGAAAGTTGTCTAATTTTCCTAACAGCGTAGGCGGCGGAGCTGAGCCGCTTCACGAGAGCTCTTATATGTGGGCCCCACTGTAATTTGGAGTCGAGCGTAATACCTAAGAAAACAGTATCATTAACGAATTCAAGTTTTTCTTTATTTAGTACTACATCGCATTCATTACTTCTAACATTAGGTAATGAGAATCTTACACATTTAGTCTTATTACTATTCAATGCTAAATTATTAGTATTGAACCAGTTATGGACCTGAAGAATAGCATTATTCACGTTGTCCAAATTATTTACATGTCTACCTACTTTAAAAATCAAAGAGGTATCATCGGCAAATAAAACTATCTCTGCCCTACTTTGTATTATATGCGGAAGGTCATTTATATATACTAAAAACAGAAAAGGACCCAAAATGGATCCTTGAGGAACTCCCATTTTAACTAGAGAGCCTAACGATTTAACACCATTTATTTGAACGTTTTGTTTTCTACCTACTAGGTAAGATTTTATAAGTTTGAGCGCCCTATTTCTAACACCGTAATGTTCCAATTTAAGCAAAAGTATTTCATAATTGACGCAATCAAATGCCTTTGAGAGGTCACAGAAGATACCAATAGCATCCTGTGAGTTCTCCCATGCGTCGAAGATATGCTTGATTAAGGTGACACCGGCGTCGATAGTACAGCGGCCTTTGGTGAAACCATATTGTTGATCATGCAGGATGTTATTTGCGTTGAAATGATGTAACATTTGAGTAAGCATAATCTTTTCAAATATTTTGCTAAAAACTGGCAGGACGGATACTGGTCTATAGTTGTTGGGGTCTTTACTATTACCGGATTTAAAAAGGGGTATTACTTTACTGTATTTCATTAAATCCGGGAAGACTCCCTGATCAACACACTTGTTAAAAATCAAAGCTAAATATGGCGCCACAGTACCAATGATAGTTTTACATGCTTTTACTGACATTCCCCATAGATCTTCAGTTGGTTTAATTTGTATGTTACTGAAGGCTTTAACAATAGACCGATCGTTAATATAATCGAATTTAAATTCTACAGGACAAGTGGCTATGTTATCTTTAAGAAGTGAGAGTGAAAGTGAAGGAGAGCAGTTTAAAAATTCTGTTGTTTTTACAGGGACGTTTGTAAAGAACGTTTCGAATTCCTGTGCTACATCTTCATTTGAACTAATGAGACCACGCGAGGTCTCTAAAGTGAAATCTGTATTGCGTTGTTTGGTTTTTCCAGTTTCACTGTTAACTATATTCCAGGTGGTCTTGATCTTGTTATCTGCAGATATAATTTTTTGTCTAATGTGTATCGTTTTGGCCGCCTGGCATACTTTCCTAAACAATTTAGAATAATTTCTAACATACTGAGTAAAAGCTGCATTTTGAAGCTGGGCCTTCTGTTCATAAAGCTCAAATAGCCTTTCCCTACTCCTACGTATCCCTAGGGTGGCCCAGTCACTGAAGGTAAATTTTGGTTTTATTGTCTTTGTTTTAATAGGAAATCTATTATCAAATTCTGTATGTATAACTGCAAAAAAAGTCTGCGTAAAAACTATCAGGATCATCTAAGTTATAATTGGGAAAACTTAATTTGGTAAACAAAGTAGTATTATATTTTTGTAAGTTCCCTGATGTTACATTCCTACATTTAATTTTTATGGTTTTTATAGGTATGGTAGAATTAAAGGTGACCGTTTGACCACTATGATCTGACGGCAAATGGCAAACTATTGCTGTATCTAAATATTCACCACTACAGAATACATTATCTATACAAGTGGCAGAAGTAGAAGTTACTCTGGTCGGTTCGAAAAAAACGTGAGCTAAATTGAATGCTTTAAAAAGGCAAAAAAAGGCAAAATTCAAAGATGACACTCGAGTAATTCCAAAGAAAAATACTCACTCACAAAGGCGGGAAGTAAGTGTTTAAAGTATAAACGGTTAAGTGCACTGCACTTAAACCATTGAAAAGACAAGAGACGTTATCTACAATTTATTACACATTAAATGGACAAAAGGCCATTTATTGCGAGAGACATTCAACCATTATAGAGTTAATTGTTTAAGACTTCACAATATATTTATGCATATATTTTAACGGTGATTCACGATAGTTTAGTTTATGTGCTAATCTGGAAGCCAGGATTTATAGTAAAGTGTATTGTGAATTCAATTGAAATAGGTTATTGTGCTGGACATAATTTAAGGCATTTAAATTAAGAAACCTAGAAACCGGATAACTGTACGAATCGTTACTTTATAACTGACCTAACCTACCTTTAGTTTATAATTAATCTAGTGAGATTATAAACTGTCGGTTAGGTTAGTTTATAATCTTACTAGATTTATTATAATCTAACGATTTGTACAATTTTCCGGTGACATATTTACATTCTCGTTTGGTTTAAAAAAGGTAAGTACTAACAGGATATCGACCATTGTTATAAAACTTTTATTCCCATATTCCTATTATCGCTGTAGTTAATGATTGAAATATGGAACGCTAATATTGTCAATTAACATTCTAATAGGTACATTTCCGAGTCACCGCGCCGCGAATATACCGGTCGTGTTATAGTTGCAATCGGCGCACGCTCCACATAGCGACCGGTTTGCGATTATGTCCAGCGACGCGATCGTACATTGCGTAATGATTGGTCCGCTGGCAACACCGGTTTGGGACACACAGCTTGAAAGTGTGGACAACTATTAAGTGGTTCGGACCAATGAGGCATGCGTCATGTCACTGATTGGGTGATAGACACGTAGATACACAGTGTTGGATAAAATTTACAGATATATTTTTTTGCAATATGTATTATTTATATTAAAAATACGTCCACGCGTTTCTTAACTATTAATGGTAATTTACTTATATAGAATATCGTTCGTTACTAGGATACAATACAGCTAATATATTATTGTCCAATAATTTTAATCAAAGCTGAGAAACTAAACGAACCCTATATCAAGTATTGTGTCATTGCGTGCGCAAGCGCACCTGGGCTGAAATTGACTCATACAACAGTACTCGCACCCATTTTCCTGTTTTAGTTATTGCATTAATTTCTTAACTTGTTGTTGTAACTTTTTTTTATAAAGTACCATAATCCAAGCTAATAGTAATAGCCGCGTCCACAAGCCCCAAGCAGCCGCGCATGTGCAATCAGATATGAAGTACATGTAGTATACATACGTCTAAATCTAATGTTGGCATTTATGTTAACGACTGCTAAGCGCAGTGGTTCGAATATAGACCGCTCGGCTCACTGCATCGGGTGGTTGCGGGTTCGATTCCCGCCAGAGGAAAATTTCAGAAACGACCTTTTATTATTTTGCCCTGGTGTTGGTGTCACTGGGTCCATTGACCATACTGTTGATGTGTAAGTCTGGCGATATTTATTTATTTATGTTGGCACACATGAAAGTGAAAGAGCTTGTCACACAAACAGCCCGTGTGTCACAAATTGCGTGTCGCGCACGTGGGCTCGACGCGGCGCGTGCGTCGATCGCATGAACACTTTCTTTGTTTTAGCGTAAACGCGTAGTGAATTCGCATCGAGTGTTGCGTAACATGTTTGCTAACCGAAAATGTTTCCGAAATTCATCGTTAATGTTTTAAAGTGAGACTATTACTTTGTTTATTTTTGATGGTAGAGCCAATCTGTAGCCAATTGACTGCAGCTCACATATGGGCTGGCTTGGGTAGTGCCTCCCTTTCACAGAAGATCAGCGTTACTTACTTACTATCGTATGGTTAGTGGTCAACCTGGTGTCAGAGTCGTTCAAGCCGCCCGAAGGCCTTTGACAAGGCTTAACGACTGCTGCCTAGATGACAATAACCGGGACCGACTTTTTACGTGCCCTCCGAAGCACGGAGACGCTCAGTTGAAATGCCACTAAATGGTCACCCATCTCTGCCTGACCTTGCTAAGCGTTGCTTAACCTCCGATCGTTTACCGATCAGTGGTTGCAACTGGCTATGAGCGTCTCTCTCAAGATCAGCGTAAAGTGGCGATTACAGATGCGTTTCGTACGATGAGTGAGAGAGCCGGAAATCTAACCCCCCCACCCTCCCCTCTCTCTGTCTCACACAGGGCATTTTAATGCGTACTATTCACCAGAAGATGAACCATATTGGCAATGCTGACATGTTTCCAACAATATTTTCCGCGAATGACTGAGTTGTACTGTGTCTGTGGACTCAGTTTAGTAGGACATACTACGTTGCTTGTCTCCCTCTTTCGTAGTGATGTCTGCGAACACATAAGCGCATTTCCTTTACGCGTGCGTAAAGCGTAATTGTCCACTTTACGTAATCCAATTGCGTCGTAATAAAATATTCCGGCGCAAAACAATTTAACACTTGCCCAACCCGTAAGATGTTATCTATACTTCGTTATCTATGCAAAGCACGGCAGCTTTCTTTGTTTTTGTGTAAACGCGCACTGAATTCGGTAATCTGTGATATGTGTCCTGTTCAGACTCCGGGATTCGTAGCACAGCCGGCTGTGGCAAGACAAAACATGAGAAGAATCAACTTTGTTTCCACTCTCCCCATGTATTAAGTAAGAGAGCGATTCGGTTGGGCTTCCGGCTCTCTCATTCATCGTACGAAACGTAGCTGCCATAGCTACTTTACGCCAATCTTCTGTGAGAGGATGGTAAGTTATACCCGGTCGAGCCAGCCCGTATAAGAGCTGCAGTCAATTGGCTACAGCTTGGCTGAACTTTGTTCTACCACCAATAAGAATATAATTATGTTGCCAGAAACCGCTCTCCTATCATTAGGTGTCTATCTCGGGTTATATGGCCGCTGCTCAAATAAGACCCACAGCTGATTAGCAAGGCAGTCGCACTGTGAACTGTCACGTACGTACTGTGTACGGAGTTCTAACGGCGCGGGCGGATGCCACCGCAGTCTGAATAGGACTGGAAACTATGTTGTAATATTGCAAAGAAAACATGCCAATACTTATTTATTCACAGAAGAAAAGTAAAGAGTTGTGAGCATTACGAATTTGCTGTATAATTTTTCGTTCAGTAGGTAGGTGCTTATGATATTAACTATATAAATAAAATAAATAAATATAACGTCACGACTTTTATCCCCATTCGGGGGTAGTCAGAGGCTTGAGTGGCCATACAACACCACATTGTGGAGGTATTAAGTCAACTCAAAGCCCACGTTTCACCAGGTAGTCAGAACCCAACGTGACAGGTGGTGAACCTTGTCGCCGTGTATACAGGAACTGACTATTACCTAATCCCGAGGGATAGGTAGGTTTCCTTACGTTGTTTTCCCTCACCGTAAGCGAACTGTAAATAATGCACATAGATGAAAATTCATCCATTGATGCATGCCCCACCGGGGATCGAACCTGGGACCTTCTGATTGCTAGCCCAACGTGTTCGCCCCTAGGCTACAGTCGCTAAGCTGGGCACGGGCCTCCCGTCAATGCGAGGGGGATTCAGGCCATAATCCACCACGCTGGCCCAGTGCGGGTTGGTGGATTTCACATGTCATGTCTGATGTCATGTTCATGGATGTCATGTATGATAATATTAACTAATGGAATGGTATATTTGTTCACTATTCGACTTGGTGCATAGTCTTAACAAGCTACTCATGTCATGTTTAAACGATATTCAGAGATACATCGTAGTATAGTTAATACTTGTAACTGTTATCTATACATATAATAAGAATGTAAAATTGGTCGCGTCTGTACATTCGAAATATTTGGAAAAAAAATAGTGGGGGGGACTTAGATTGACCAGCAGAATTCATTTTTATCATTTTTAGAATTTTTGTCTGTGGGTATGTTTGTATGTTTGTATGTTTGCTCAGATTTTCGAAAGAGCACAACTTCGAATCCACCGGATGGATTTCAATGAAATTTAGCATGGATATGACTAATAGTCTAACTTAACATCTAGGATACTTTTTTTTTCGAAAATGTTTAGGGTTGCCACAGAAAATTCAAAAAACTACTTAAAAATTCTAAATGTTTGAAAGAGCACAACTTTGAATCCACCGGATTAATTTTAATGAAATTTGGCATGGATATGACTAATAGTCTAGCTTAACATCTAGCATATTTTTTTTTTTCGGTATAGTTTAGGGTTGCCACAAAACATTCAAAAATTACCTAAATATTCGAACACGCACAACTTCGAATCCAGTGGATTGATTTCAATGAAATTTGTCATGGATATGACTAATAGTCCAACTTAACATCTAGGATATTTTTTTATAAAATATTAGATTGTTAATTTTTATGACCACACGGAAATTCTAGCCAACAATAAGTTTTAGTTATTGAAATACGTCTATTTAGAGCGGAGCCCTACGGAGCCCTACGTTGTGTGTGATCCGACACTATTTGGAATACATAATCTTAATTTTAATAATAATAATAAATATGTTATTGCTGCGTTCTACCATCTTAAGTTTCGTTTTTCTTAACTAGATGTCGCTATACTTAAAATCAGACAATACCTGCCTTGCACCACATGTCAAAATTTAATATCTTCCTTGCTTCAAGAAATTCAGTTTTTTTATTCCTAATTACGAATAAAAAACATAAAGCGGGTCTTTGTATCACGCGGAATCTTAGACGTTAACTCTGGAATTCATCTCCACAGTACTAATGCCGTAGGGAAGCTACCTACCTAAGAAGTAAGTCTAGAGGACCTGCTGATTCTGAATTAAGTAGTACTAAAAACATAGACATTGAACTCTGAACTCCAACCCCTCAGGAATGATGCTGCTGGGTAACTGCCTGCTTAAAACATAAATCTGGAGGACCTGCTAACTTTGAATTAGCAATGTGGGTATCAAGTAGAAACTTCTCAGGCGAGGTCGCGTTTCCGATCCGGCGCTAGAATTTAAGGAAAACATGTAAAATGAATACTTGTAAGTGCCCTCCTAGGCCTAAACAAAATAAACGCTTTGACTATTGACTTAGACGATAAACTCCGGACTCTAACTTTTTAAGCACGATGTTGCGAAGTGACTCTTACCTAAGCCGTGAGTCTGGAGCACTCACTCATTTTAAATAAGGACCATGGGTATCAAGTACAAACTTAAACATTGAGCTCTGGAGTCCAACCGCTCAGTCGTGATACTATGAGTAACTACAGATATAGATAAACGGATACAGATAGACTGGTACAGACAGAGATACTCACCTACCGATAGATTACAGACAGACCGATTCAGACAGACAGATACTTACAGCTAAACTGATACACACAGACAAATAAAGTCAAACTTTTGTTATACAACTAAGGCGCCAGGCAAGCGTACGGCCCACCTGTTGTTAAGCAGTTACCGTACCCTATAGATGCTTGCAACCAAAGGCATCGGTAGCACGTTTCCAACCTGAAGGGGAGTGGGGTTAGTGGGAGGGGACGGGGAGGTGGCTGGGTTGCGCTTCCGGCTCTCTCCCTCATCATACGAAACGAAGGTAAATTAGCTACTTGAATGCCGATCTCCACCTTACTGGTCAGACTCTACCACCTTACTGGTATAGACTGGTACAGATAGACAGCCACGGACAGACGAACTCAGACTGATGCAGACTGACGTAATACAGATTAGACGATAGACAAAATTATATTTAAGGGCTTCACCGACTGGACGCGGACGGAGTCGCGGGCACAGCTAGTATAGAATATTTCTGTTACTTTTACGAAAATAAATTAACCCTGAATCAGGGTAGGTAGTAAACTGACCCCTCATAGTGGGATAAGGCTAGGAAGAATATAAGTAGAGATGTTTAACTCCACAAACGTGATTATTTAAATGTGTGTAAATAAATATTTATTGCAACGCTTTACTTTTTAGAACAGGTATAAATTGAAATATACCTTAACAATATATTATTTTTATTAAGGCTAAATCGTATTTTACTAGATAATTTTTAACATAAATTTAAATTAATATAAAATAAAAACCTACGGCTGAACGGATCTGGATGAAATTTGGTACAGAGATAGATTATTATAGTCTGGAATAGAACATAGGCTACTTTTTTTTTTAATTATGCGCGGACGAAGTCGCGGGCGGAAGCTAGTCCTGTAATAAGGATTTATTTTCACACATTTATATAAACCACGTTTGGTGGAAGAGCGTACATTTTTAGAATGAAACATCTGTACCTATACTAAGACAGTAGCTACAATAATAGTTGTCATTAAATCACGCGTGGCTCCATTATAATTTAATTGTGTGAAATTCGATCTGCGCGCGCGTCGTTACGTGCGGCTAATTGGATCACAAATGGGCCGTGTGGAGTTACATAACAATCGCTACAAGGTCGCGCTAGGTCTCGCGAGGCTCCAGTTTCAAATAGAATTACGAATTGTGATGATGTTTCTTCTAGGGTTCCGTACCTCTAAAAGGAAAAAAAACTACGGGTTGCACTCAGCTTTGCGGTTTTCTCGCCCACGTCAGTAATTCGGGTAATGGAGCGCAGGGTGGTGTTTCTGACGCGGTCCGTCCGTTTAACACCTAATATGCTGCGCTCCATTGCACGTTGGCAAACCTTGAGTTTGGATTTCTGTAGCTCAGTTAGTGACCCAGGTTTGAGCACCGTAGGTTAAGACGGGCAGGATACACATGTCGACAAGTCTACGTTTGAGGGATATTGGAAGGTTACCCTTCAACCTACCGCAAAGGGGGTAAAATAGGGGTTGAAAATTTGTATGGGTTTCCCATTTCTTTTTTGATATCGTGATTCGGGGTTTATATTCAGAATCGCATGTTATACTGGATTATGGACTCAACGCCATCTGTTGGTGGCGTCGTGAGCGTAGTACGCAGCGGAATGTGTGGTCACTACAAGCCGTCTTGTCAACAGCAGTGTTGCTCAACAGCATGGGGTTCTTCGAAAGGCATGTTTACAGGTCCCTAAAAGGTTGGCATATTCGTTGGAATGCAGATGGCTTAACCATCAGTTGTACCGGCTGTCATCAGTCGTTTTAATCATCTTTTCCTATAATTCTAATCCCAAAGATGATTTAATCATCAATTAGATAACAGCAATGACATGTATAGGATACAATTCACCACAGGAAACACTTATTGACCTCTGCTCCTTAAACAAGTTAAAACAATAAATGTAGACATCTGCGCGTGAGTCGTTACGGAACGATGAGTAATTGTTCAATATATTATTAGGAGTATGAGGAATATAGTATATTATTATAGTAACGGTGTATTCATATTATGAAGACAAAACTCTATTTCGGGGGTTAGTCTTTAGCAAACTTCTTGATAAACATCAAAATTTTAGAAAATCTTTCATAATATTTTATAAAATAATTGCTAGTTCCATCCATAGCTTTATACAAGATTCATGCTCGCGCTTTCGCGGAAACTAATAATGAATCTATGCCTATGAGTTAAAATACCTATAAAATATAATAAATTCAATGTAGGCATCATCCCCATCGGATCTTCCGTACACAATCCGTGATCCCATCACTCGAATCATAATTATTTTCACTGACGGAAGCGCAACAATGACGGCGCCGACAACAAAACATTACAGATCAAAGGTGACAATGTATAAAAACACAATGGAGATTCGTTACACTGATAAAACAAACAGTCGTGTTATCAAACACGACTGATTATGATTATGTGTTTAATAACATGTGAACTTTGACGTCGTCTCGAAAACAAATAATAATGTTGTTGTCGACGGGCCCGTTGGCGTGGTTGGCGCGGTGGCGACTTTCACGCTGCAGGTCGTAGGTTCGATTCCTACCCGGGACATGCATTTGTGTGCATGTACATGTCTGTATGTCCCGAGTCTGGGTGTATATGTATATTAAGTATGTATTTACAAACAAAAAAGTAGTATACATATGTAGTAATATCAGTTATCTGGTTTCCATAGTACAAGCTCTGCTTAGTTTGGAATCAGGTAGCCGTGTGTAAAAATGTCCCAGGATATTATTATTATTTATATCCGGAGGAGCGGTGACACCGTATGCGTCAGCAGGGTGTTATTTAATCTTCTTCTTATCATATGGTTAGTGGCCAACTTGGTGTCACAGTTGTTCAAGCCGCCCGAAGGCCTCTGACAAGGCTTAACGACTGCTGCCTAGAGGACAGCAACCGGGACCGACTTTTTACGTGCCCTCCGAAGCACAGAGATGATCAGTGCAAATGTCACTAAATGGTCACCACTCTGTGACTGACCTTACCAAGCGTTGCTTAGCCTCCGATCGTTTACCAATCAGTGATTGCAGCTGGCTATGAGCACTATTTAATATTTTCACGTCAATATTGAGTTTAGTATAATTTTTATATTCAATAAGTACCAATTATTTATTAACAATTAATATCAAATGTGTTCATCTTGTATATCAGACGCATGCCGCGCCCGAGCACTCAGTTTTGACGCCGGAACGGAAGACATAATGTCATAACATGAATGCTCGGGCGAGCCATGCGAGGCATGTGGACGCACCAAGAAAGATTGAGACATGTGGCTGTCCAAAATAGTATGTCCTATTAAACTGAGTCCATGCACACGGTTCGACTCAGTCGCTCGCGGAAATGCTGAAAACGTGTCAGTGTTGCCAATACGACTAATCTTCTGTAAATAACATACATCAAAATGCAGTGCGAAAACACATGTGTGCAGTTCGCTGCGTGTAACACGTGGTGCATATGCACATGTACCATATCTGCTATTACATACATCAATGGTGTTAATTCTATTTTGAACTTTACTCTAAATTTCTATAATTTTTACTTACCGCATTCAAATTTCTCGTAAATTCCATTTTCAAACAGTAATGTAGGGAAAAGTGGATTTATCACGTTCCATTGATAGGGCGAGGGAGTTGGTTGTCGGCTGATAAAACTGTGCGTCGACCTCGCCGACCTCATTTGTGCACAGATAAAAAGGTCTAGCCCAAGTTTATTTAACCGACGACGTTGTAAAAATCAGGCGATATTTTACGATGTATTTAAGTAGGTACTGCATGTATCTACGTGTATTTTTACCCGACTACGGCGGAGGGTTATGATTTTGACCGGTATGTATGTATGTATGTATGTATGTGCATCTGTTCCCACCAAACTTCCAAACTACTTGTCGTAATTTAACAAATGAGGTATCGTTAGAAGCGGCTTAATGGCGCGCTGGTTATAGGCTATGTGACGTCACATAAAATTGCATATGGCGCCCTCTAGAGGACATAATGTCATGAACTAAAAAAAAACTGTTTTTAATAATACCGTATGGGGTATCAAATGAAAGAGCTCGATGAGCACATTTCAAAAATATATATATTGTTACCTATAACTCCAAAATAATTAAATAAAAAGTAAGTTTAAAAACTAAAACCCGACTACTGTAAAATCGCGCTCTAAAAAGTATGAAACAAGAAAATATTCGCATCTAGAGGATAGCCGTGGTCCGTGTTCATATGCCATTTTGCCCTAAAGGACCTAGACGGACCACGGCTATCCTCTAGATGCGAATATTTTCTTGTTTCATACTTTTTAGAGCGCGATTTTACAGTAGTCGGGTTTTAGTTTATAAACTTACTTTTTATTATATTTTATCTATTTCAAAGAAACAGTGAGATGCCACTATATCTTCGAAATACCACTACTGAAATAGGCACTTGTCACAAAAAAAAACTGATGGTAAATACCTACCTATCTTTTATAATAAAAAAAATAACTTAATCATTTACGTGGGTGGTCAAAACTACACGGATGTTATTACACCTAAAAGAACCACCTAAATTAATGAATTGATTTATAACATTATTTTATTTTACACTAGCTGTGCCCCGCGACTTCGCCCGCGTGGAAATCGATATGTGTATGATTTAAAATATCTACGTTTCAAATTTCATTAAAATCTGTCTAGTAGTTATGGAGATACTTGGTAACAAACATTCACACACACAAACTTTCGCATTTATTATTAGTAGGATAACATATTTCTATCAGATTATTTGTAACAGCGGCATTATTAAAATATGACCTTATACAAATAAAAAATAGAACATTAGATTCTATAAGTAGTCCACTATTCATCAAGCGTTGGTAGTTCGACTTACCTTTTATCATTATTATTTCCTCGTACATGGCGAATATTGATTTATAGATTACCTATTTGAAGAGGAAGTAATACGTGGAATTAATTTAGCTAATGGTGAACACGAGCCTATTTAGTAATACTCTTTTGTGGAACAAACAAGGTTGCGAGTGGGCTCAATGGGGTAATTGCCGTTCCCGATATAGCTCAGACGTTCTCGGAAAATTTGGATTATTTTTACGCGCACTTTAATTTAGATTAGTTACTATATTGATTACAAAGGTCACGTTCAAAGAAAAAGATATACCCATTTATGCATTACTAGCTGTGCCCCGCTTCTTCGCCCGCGTGGAAATTGATGAGATGAGCCTATGTCTTATTCCAGAGCCTACACTATCTAAGTTTCAAATTTCATTAAAATCGGGTTAGTAGTTATGGACATACGTGGTAACAAACATTCACACACACACACACACTTACTTCCGCATTTATAATATTAGTAGGATTTTAGTAGTCGTTGTGGAAAGCCTTGGGGGAGGCCTATGTCCAAAAGTGGACGTCTTTTGGCTGTCATGATGATGATGATGATGAACCCTCTATTTCATCAACAAAAGCTTACGCAACAACGTAATTATTTTAATAAACACCAATTAATTCGTTAAAGTTATTAAGTACATATTTCGTTTACGAGATTAATTTCTGCCTTCGCATAATAAATGCTTGTCATAATTCCTTGTTTGGGACAAGCTAATTAATCAACATCTATTTTCTTGGTAATCTTTTATAAGTATTTGATCTTTCTTTGTAAATGTTGTTGATAAAATGTTATATCTTTACAAATAAATAAAATTAAAGCGTCTGTTTGTTATGTCAAAATAACAGCTTTTTACCAAATGTATCTGACAGAATATAGGGTAGGTACTTATAACAAAAAAAAAAAATGATTTTGTCTATCTGTTTGCTGGGCCGATTCTGACGGAACATACACTGGCAGATAGTAACTTAGGATTCCTTTGTTTTAGCAAACATTAACAAAAATTTTTTTGTAAAATTCGACAGCCAGTCTATTTGTAAATTATGTAACTATGTAACGTCGCGACTTTTATCCCCATTCATCCCCATTTTATTTGTAAATTCTGACGATCTTTTCTCGAAATATAACCTTGACTAGTTAAAATAGGCGGTATGTATTTACAAAATATTAATAGGCTCTCAAACAACTCAAACGTAACCTTTCAAAAGCGTAGAAACTTGAGATCTTTTCAACCTTGATACGCGACCAAATAAAATATTTTATAGGAAAAAGAAAATGTAACGTGAATGTTACAAATTATGACGTGACTACGAATATGTCGCGTTACTGAATTGTTATTGTGTGCATAATACACACCATACTTGACGTGACCGGATTAACATAATAATTCCGCGGCACGCGACATAGGGACCGCAACAGGTACTTTCACCTTATTCTTATACATTCGTAATTTAAACAACCTGAATATCGGTATCATAAAAATTAGTGTTGATAAGAAGTGTGTACAAACATATTGACGGGCCCGTTAGCGTGGTTGGCGTGGTGGCGCCTTTCACGCTGCAGGTCGTGGGTTCGATTCCTACCCGGGACTTGCATTTGTGTGCATGAACATGTCTGTTATGTCCCGAGTCTGGGTGTATATGTATATTAAGTATGTATTAACAAATAAAAAAGTAGTACATATATGTAGTAATATCAGTTATCTGGTTTCCATAGTACAAGCTCTGCTAAGTTTGGGATCAGGTAGCCGTGTGTAAAAAATGTCCCAGGATATTATTATTATTAAATTAGTCTTGATTTCAGGATTTACATTGGCCAGACTAGTCTGGCGTGCGAGCGTGTAAAACTTACGGTAGATAGAGCTCTAAAGTAGAGTTCTATGGTAGAACTCAATGTTAGAGCTCAATGTTAGAGCTCAATGATAGAGCTCAATGGTGGAGCTCTATGGTAGATCTCGCTGGTAGAGCGCAATGGTAGAGTTCAGTAGTAAGCCATAGTAACTTATAATTCCATGAGTAGAGCTCAATGGTGGAGCTCTATGGTAGATCTCGCTGGTAGAGCGCAATGGTAGAGTTCAGTAGTGGAGCCATAGTAACTTATAATTCCATGAGTAGAGCTCAATGGTGGAGCTCTATGGTAGATCTCGCTGGTAGAGCGCAATGGTAGAGTTCAGTAGTGGAGCCATAGTAACTTATAATTCCATGAGTAGAGCTCAATGGTGGAGCTCTATGGTAGATCTCGCTGGTAGAGCAATATGGTAGAGTTCAGTAGTGGAGCCATAGTAACTTATAATTCCATGAGTAGAGCTCAATGGTGGAGCTCTATGGTAGATCTCGCTGGTAGAGCGCAATGGTAGAGTTCAGTAGTGGAGCCATAGTAACTTATAATTCCATGAGTAGAGCTCAATGGTGGAGCTCTATGGTAGATCTCGCTGGTAGAGCGCAATGGTAGAGTTCAGTAGTGGAGCCATAGTAACTTATAATTGCATGAGTAGAGCTCAATGGTGGAGCTCTATGGTAGATCTCGCTGGTAGAGCGCAATGGTAGAGTTCAGTAGTGGAGCCATAGTAACTTATAATTCCATGAGTAGAGCTCAATGGTGGAGCTCTATGGTAGATCTCGCTGGTAGAGCACAATGGTAGAGTTCAGTAGTGGAGCCATAGTAACTTATAATTCCATGAGTAGAGCTCAATAGAGCCCTATGGCAGAGCTAGTTTCTAGCAACTGCTATGACAGTTGTTAAAATGATATACTGGACCGCTTCTTTTTTTTGAAGGACCAAACATTTCCCAAATTCCCCCCTAAACTACATATTACTATCCCACCATAATATAAAGGAGAGAACCCCATAACTTGCCCGCATAAAAGGGGGAATAACGAGATGGCAACATTAGGGCTCTTACCATCTACATTACACATTCAAGAGTAACCCGTATTGCGGTGGGATACAGACTTCGCTGTCCGTACGAACTGAATGCAAATAACACCGGAATTCTTGTGGACATTCTGATATTTACATAGGTCTGTGAGATCTTTTTAGGGTTCCGTAGTCCACTATGAACCCTTATAAAATCATCCAGTCCGTCCGTCCCAGTGATAAAATTTGGTAGAAAAATACATTAATAGTAGATCTCAATTCCAAAAATCACATGTTATAAACTGACTTGTTTTAAGGTTACCTACATGGAAAGTGGGGATACATGTTTGTAGTTACCCCATCATGTGGTTGTATTGTTGAAAAGTTCTTTAAGAATCAAATAGTGTTTCCATACGACATTTTATTATGAGCTGTGCGATTTGCGGGATTTTCACCTCCAAAGATTTAAACAATGTGTAGGTAATTCCTAGCCAACCAAAAATAAGTTTTCGTCAATGGCTACGGAACTCTACATTGTGCGCAACCCGACACCACTTGGCCTTTTTTTTTAAATAAAAAACAGTTCTAGTATAATTAACCACGTTTTTTTTTTTTCTACCATATGTCGTAGTTAAAAATATTCCATTAGATTACGCTATAACCAATACCTACTGACTGATCATGGAATGTTTACGTGCAAAGGAATTATTATTGCCACAACTCGGGACTCAGACGAAGGGCAAGGCCAACGGGGATAAAGGACATCACGGACAAAACACTTAGCGCGGTCAGGGTTGCTTAATAATTTGACATGCGCCGTTTATCGGTCACTTGCTTATTTGACGCAGAACTTTTATAATTTAAATTACAATAAGAAGTGCTATTTTCTAACGAAAAACTCATTTCCCACGCGTGAATTTGCATGTCAAATGTCAAATTAAATTTGACATTTCACTAAAACATTCACGCGACACATATGAGTTTGTCGCTACAGAAACGGTTTATTTTACAAGTTGATGAGTAGCTAATGGGTATGGAAAATAAAATAAAAGAATCTATTTCATCGGCTAAGCGCGCAGCTCAGTTCCAAAAACACGACTTTGAATTAGGAATATGTACGGAACCGTGTAAATTAAAACCAGTTCGCTCTATCCTCGGTCACGACGCGTTTTGAATGACTGAACCCATTCAGTTTCGGACATCATTGTTTAGATTCTGATTTATATGCTGATGGCGCTAGGTACTCGGAAAAAAATCTGCATTTTCCAATTCTGCGAAATAAATGAGTAATTTGAGGAAGGAAATAAACCAAATAATAAGCCATAGAAGTACAGAATCAAACCATCCCGTTCCATCCAACTAACCCCACTAATATTATAAATGTGGAAGTTTGGATGGATGGATGGATGTAAAAATGTAATGTCACGGCTTTTATCCCCGTTCGGGGGTAGTCAGAGGCTTGAGTGGCCATACACCACCACATTGTGGAGGTATTAACCAACTCAAAGCCCACGTTTCACTAGATAGTCAGAACCCAACGTGACAGGTGGTGAACCTTGTCGCCGTGTATACAGGAACTGACTATTACCTAATCCCGAGGGATAGGTAGGTTTCCTCACGATGTTTTCCCTCACCGTCAGCGAACTGTAAATTATGCACATAGATGAAAATTCATCCATTGGTGCATGCCCCATCGGGGATGGTGGATGGATGTTTGTTACATATTCACGCCAGAACGGCTGAACGGATCTGGATGAAATTTGGCAACGAGATAGATTATAGTCTGGAATAGCACATAGGTTACTTTTTTTAAAATTATGCGCGGACGTAGTCGCGGGCGGAAGCTAGTATTATAAATGTGAAAGTTTGGATGGATGGATAGATGTTTGTTACACAATCAAGCCAGAACGGCTGAACGGATTTGGATGAAATTTGGCACAGAGATAGATTATAGTCTGGAATAGTTCATAGGCATGTCAGGTTCCTGTGGGATTTTTATGTTAACGCGGTCGAAGTCGCGGGCAGAAGCTAGTTTCTTATATGACTAAGGTAGCAAATAAGCGCACGGCCTGCCTGGTGTTAAGCAGTTACCGGAGCCCTTTAGATGCTTGACTGAAAGCATCGCTCGTACGACCTAAAGAGTAGTATGAATAGCTGTAATAGCGACTTCACGACAATCTTCTGTGAGAGGGTGGTACTATCACGTAGAGCCACCCCATATGAGCTGCAGCTGCTACAGTTTGGCTTTTCCACCAATAAATAAATAAGCTATTCCTCAAAATCCATACGAGAAAAGCCGCGGGCATAG
The DNA here is from genome assembly GCA_947859195.1 of Drymonia ruficornis. NCBI lineage: Eukaryota > Metazoa > Arthropoda > Insecta > Lepidoptera > Notodontidae > Drymonia > Drymonia ruficornis. Next base: position 8,383,404 of record OX401925.1, on the reverse strand, counting down.
CTAGTTAACATGTAAAATGAAATTACAACATCAATTGTGTAATTAATGCAATTATCATTTACTATTTATCTGTGCGTCCATTTTTGTAGAGTGACGCACAGACAGACAGATTGAGATAGCGAATTAGGGCTTCCGTTGTTAGTAGATAATTGTATCTATTGTTGTGATATCATTGTTGTAGGCTTGTTCGTAACTAGAGAACTGTCGATAACTACTCGACCAAGCCAACTAGATACTCGGGTATATCAAATAAGTCAATGATTCCGCGGTCCTTCCATCACGTAGTGGGAGCTACTGCCCCAGCCCCTAGCCAAGTGGTTTTTCCTACAAGCGTTTCTACAAAACGCTACGCTTCATGTATGGAAATGACATAGGTAAGTCACGGGATCTACTTATCGACTTGTAATGTCATTTCCATACATTAAAGCGTAGCGTGTTTGTAGAAACGCTTGAAGACAAAGGGCTAGGGGGGCTGGAGTGCCCAGGCATTGGCCCAGGCCACAGAGTAAAGACTAAAGAAAGAGGTGCCCTTATTAGATATATGTATGAAATAAAAACGTGGTCATTGTTTTTTCATTTTCATTGTTCTATCTACCGGTAAATAGTTAAACTACTCACTTCGTTTTATGTCGATGTTAGTACTAGGCCGACCACTCGGCCGAGTTGCTAAGGGCCAGTCCCCTTAGTAATTGGTCCATTGCCCAGGCTCACTACGTTGTAGACGGACCACGAAATCATTGACTATCCTTTGATAATTTTGATATTTATACCCGAGCGCCTAGTTGGCTTGGTGGAGTGGTATCGTCAGACATACACACCAACTGTATGGTACCAAACTAAGCAACGCTTGTATTATTACTACTGTACAATGGACTGGGGGCGATCCCAGTGACACCCAGGGGTGAATTACGACTAGGCTGTTTCCGAAATTTTAACCTCGCGGGAAGCGAACCCGCAACTACTCGATCCAATGAGCCAAGTGGCCTTCGCTCGAACCACTGCGCTACTGAGTAGAATAGAGAACAAAGTAATTTAACCAAATTTTTAACATACAAACAAACATTTTACAAACAAAATACAAACACAAAATTAATGCGTTGTTGTGATTTGAGATTCGAAAAGATTTTAGGTGGTAAAGCCAAGATGTAGCCAAATGAATCCTCATATACGGGCCGGCTCAACCGGTGTAGTACCACCCTCACATAAAATATCGGCGTAAAGTAGCTAGTAGTAAGAGCACTGGAGGCCCAACCCCCCCTCCCCTACTTTCTCCTCCCTATGTCCCAATCTCAGGTTGGTAACGAGCGATGCCTTTAGTATTGCAAGCATCTATAGGCTACGGTAATTAACATCAGGCGTTCCGCGCCTTAGCTGTATAAAGATAGCCCGGCCAAAAGAATCACGACTAGGCATAAAATACACACATCACATAAAGTGTACGCCCTTTCATTTAATTTTATACCAAGTGATATCAAACTTGTTGTGATGTATGTATTTTTTATATTACTGGACATATTTTGATGGTGTTTAATAACGCTGGAACAATGCTTGTGGAGCGGCGCGTCCGCAGCACAGTCAACAACAGCTGAACAATAGCCGAGATTCGTTAGTGATACGTAAGCGAGAACCGGTACTGTGGGTTCTCGAACGTGTTTCACTTGGAATTGTAACAAAACACCACGAGGAAACATATCACGTGTCAATTTAAGATTTTATGTCGGCTGCGTCAATGCGCATCAATAAAGTAAGGTAGGAGTACATTATCTTTGGCTACACAAATTATGGATAAATACTTTTTCTACATTACATCTGTCTACCTATATATCTGTTACATTTATTAAAAACACAAATAAAAATAAACTTCTTAATGGTCTAGCTAGGCTAGTCCAAAACACAATAATTTTGATCGTCAACGTCAAACAAATTCCAAACGAACCCACTGAAAAGCTACTAAGGAAAATATTCTAACTAATGAAAGTTGCAAGGGAATATTTTGTAACATTTTTGTTAATACCACGAGAAATAGTCATAAGCTTACCTGAACGAAAAGATATTTAGAACCAGTTGTTATTTTATACACAAAAAAGAAGACATAATTTTAAACAATTATAGAGAGGGACCCACCACTCACCCTCGGAATTGTCAACCTCCAAAATTATAAACCAAATGAATTGATCGATAATAGAAGAGGCCAACAAGACCTAACTCCCTGTCAGTCGAGAGTATGTCTGTCATACATACATACAAATAGACATACTCTCGACTGACAGGGAGTTAGGTCTTGTTGGCCTCTTCTATTATCGATCAATTCATTTGGTTTATAATTTTGGAGGTAGACAATTCCGAGGGTGAGTAGTGGGTCCCGCTCTATAATTGTTTAACAATGGATTTCCGCAAAGTTACGCCTGATTCCATCAATTATTTAAACATAATATTCTCGCGTTTAGGACACAATCGAGAACCGATAGTAGCACCCATTCGAATGCCATAGCTACGCTCTAATATGTAGAGCTTTGTTCGCTACGCTTCGATATGACAAGTACGTGTTCCATTACTAGCTGTATAACAGCAATGGAAATGCTGAATAGCTGCATAAAGGTGTTATAATGTGAAGGAATTATTTGTTTATGAAGTAGGTCCCTATCGCAAGTTTTATCACTGGTAGAGCCAAGCTGTAGCCAATTGACCGCAGCTCATATACGGGCTGGCTCGACCGGGGTAGTAGCTATTAGAACTGCTACATTGCGTACCATGAGTGAAAGAGCCGGAAGCTTAACCCCCCCCTTCCCCCACTCCCCTTCAGGTCGGCAACTTGCGAGCAATGCCTTTGGTATTGCAAGCATCTATAGTCTACGGTAACTCTTATATTATCGTCGTGAATTCTTCATTATAAATCGTAATCGTACTTACTACCACCAAGCCAACTAGGAACCTGTCAAATGTGACGTCATCCGCACAACAAGGCGGTGGCGGTGTGCGGGAGGTGTGGCGGGGAAGCCGCATGCCATCCGAGTTCCTAGTTGGCTTGGTTGAGTAGTACAATGTAAATGGTGACCTATTTAAAAACAATTTAAACTCATTACTTCAAGATAAAAGTACAATGTTTACATTTAAACGCCATTTAGATAAGTGGTAAGTGTCCTTGAATGGAGAAAGTTGTTGATAACACGTTACAAATACCTGTACGTACCAGGAAATTTAAAATGAAACCTGTTTAAAACGTGTTTAAATCATTGATTTAAATCAGAAGGAATAAATCACCGTGTTTAAAACATGTTTTAAATTATTAAAACATGTTTTAAACGCGCTGTTTAAAACAAGGTGATATTTTCGTAACAACCCTGATACCTACATAGTATTTCAGAGTAATAATAATAATATCCTGGGACATTTTTTACACACGGCTGATCCCAAACTAAGCAGAGCTTGTACTATGGAAACCAGATAACTGATACTACATATACTACTTTTTATTTGTAAATACATACTTAATATACATATACATCCAGACTAGGGACATACAGACATGTTCATGCACACATATGCATGTCCCGGGTAGGAATCGAACCTACGACCTGCAGAGTGAAAGGCGCCATCACGCCAACCACGCCAGCGGGCCCGTCAAAGTACTAGTTATACCTACTTTGCTCAGACCTGCTCTATAGGTAGAGCCAAGCTGTGGCCAATCGACTACAACTCATATACGGGGTGGCTCGATCGAGGTAGTACCACCCTCTCACAGAAGTTCGGCGTAAAGCAGCACTCCCCTTCAGGTAGGCAACGTGTGAGCAATGCCTTTGGTATTGCAAGCATCTGTAGGCTACGGTTACTGCTTAACATCAGGCGGGCCGTACGCTTGTTTGCCACCTCAGTTCTATAAAAAAAATATACCTACCTATCAATCCTATCTTTGCTTTCACTTATACGTATCGATCTATTTATAGCTAGGTAGGTAGGTAGGTACTTACAGCTGACTGGAATCCTTGAAGTTAATTCGCCGACCTCGCCACGAATTTAAATGCGGTCAATATCACCCTATATAAAAGTGCAAAAATGTTTTGAATGACATACTGGTTACTTAATTGATGTGGTTTTTGACGACCACCCTGTATTCTAGAGTTGATTTACTACATTTATTTTTAGTTAGGTACTTATGTACCTAATTATTTTTATTTATTTTCCTTAGGGGTTATTACACCTAACTAAATTTAGGCTACTTTATTTAGTCGTTACTGAATTTAGGCAAGTGTAAGCAAGCTATTCAGAAGATAGAATGGTTTAAATATTTAGAAGCTTCTGAATTTATGCTTTTAAATTTAGCCAAGTGTAATAAGCTATTTATTAAGTAGGTACTTATATTGATTATCTGTAAGTCGAAAAAACAGGTAGGTAGTAGATAGAAGTAGATTATATAGGTAACTTTACTTATTTATTTTAAAGTATATCTAATACTCAGCTGCCTACCAAGTACTTGATGGTTAGTGGAAACCGCCGCTGGACATCTGCAACTTAAGGAAAGCAGACGCAGCGTCGACCTTGGGACCCGTACATGCTCTTGGCATCTTCCAAGAAACACAAGTACGTACAACAACAATAATTAATAATTATTATTCTGCAACATTTTTTTTTTTTTTTTTATTCGACTGCGGTGGCAAAAAAGCGTACGGCCCGCCTGATGTTAAGCAGATACCGTAGCCTATAGATGCTTACAATACCAAAGGCATTGCTCGCACATTGCCGACCTGAAGGGGAGTGGGATGGAGGGAGGGGGAGGGGGGGTGGGCTTACGGCTCTCTCACTCATCGTACGAAACGCAGCTGTAATAGCTGCTTTACGCCGATCTTCTGTGAGAGGGTGGTACTACCCCGATCGAGCCAGCCCGTTTATGAGCTGCAGTCAATAGGCTACAGCTTGTCTCTACCACCTGGGAAAACATAAAAGGAAGTCAATGCTTCTACAACAGTGGGGTTGAGGGACCTGTGTTCCCTCGTGCTTTAGAGAGCCCCCATTGACGGGCGACTCAACGACTTGACGGTATTCGACCGTATAACCTCGTGACGACATGGCGTCTGACAATGACCGGTTCCACTGACCGTTTGCTCTGGCAACTGCGTGTGCCCACTTAGTGCAGACTCGGCTGCTGAATATCCACAATAGCTTTAACACTGAGCGTATTGCTTCACCATATGAGGGTGGAATTAGGGTAGCTCCACCCTCTGACCACTACTTCCCTGTGTAGAAACGGACTCCCCGTCTGACCTACTAAAGCGATCGTATATATACTAAGCGACGCGAAAACTTTAATACCGCGATTCAGGATTTTAACGTTTAATTTGAAAATACACGGATATATTGATATGCAAAAAACATAATAATAAATAATAATGATTTTGGAATATACATAGATTTTTATTATTGCCAACTAACGAGTTTGCGAATATTTATTTTAGCACGATAGAGATAAGAGTATGTCCATGTCTGGATGTGTGACAAGGACAACTAGTGAAGCTGATAATAGGCTGTCGGCGGTGTCGCCATCCCGTATCAGTTTATGTAACTAGAAATCCCATAAGCAATAATGTTATGGTAATATTTTTTTCTACTCACGCGTTGAAATATAATGTTGATGAATTTAAACAGCTTACAGTACGTAATTAGGAGATTGGTTTTAATCAGATTAAATACTACAGTCCTTCTTAATTTTATAATAATCACATCAACAAGTTCTTCTTACTTTGTATACTTACATATACCTTACAACTAGTTAAGAACTCTAAAACACGTTTTAATAATTTACAACAAAATTAATACCGTCATTCGTCTTAACTTTATAACAACACACAAGAGTTTAGACAAGTTTTTTCGTCTGTTAGGCATTAGATGTGTACATATGGCGCGCATGCCTCACCCGAGCACTCATATTATGACATTACTTCTATGCGTTCCGACGTCAAAAGTGAGTGCTCGCGCGAGGCATGTGCCTGATGAAGACGCCGCCAATAGATAACTGCTAAATGGCTGAACAATTTTCCATGACAACAGTTAGACATCGAGATCTCTACAAAACCAGTAATCCAATATCTTAGCCGGTCAATATTTAAAGGATCTTGACACAATTTTGTTTATAGTAAACACCTTGTTCTGTTATCAAAATGACCTACTGTAAATAATGTAATTTATGCAAATTTGACAGGTATAGTAAATAACTTAAATCATATTCTCGGAATGCACGTTGTATTCCTGTTTTATTTCCTTATTCCATAGGTAAGTATGTCAATTCAAAACTATGTTTGCATGAGGAAAATAATGTATTCTTATGTTCGATATATTTCTGACAGCCCTATTAAGGATTTGAAGTCATGATGTTACGTACGATTCTGTGTTTGACAAGTGAGGACACGTTTCCATGATAAAAAAGGCCTGGACATAATAAAAATGAATAATAATAATATCCTAGGACATTTTTTACACACAGAGCTTGTACTATGGAAATCAGATAACTGATATTACTACATATACTACTTTTTTATTTGTAAATACATACTTAATATACATATACACCCAGACTCGGGATATACAGACATGTTCATGCACACAAATGCATGTCCCGGGTAGGAATCGAACCTACGACCTGCAGCGTGAAAGGCGCCATCACGCCAACCACGCCAACGGGCCCGTCAATATCCCTTCCATTCTAATAGAAGTATATGGTTGGACGATCTTAGTAGGTACTTGTTATAAAGACCTAATAAATTTGACCTTCGGAGACCTATCAACATTTATAAGACAACTTAGCTCTCCCCGGGACTCGTCGAGGGTCAAACCTCGGCGTCATCGTTACCATTGTCGATTTTGGCTTACAGGAATAACAGTGGTGGGAGTGTGTGGCGGGCCTAATCTTATACAGGGTGTTAAGTTAGACGGATGTTTTCAAACCCATGATAATACATGCTGACACGTAACTTAATAAAATAGAAAAAAATACACTAGTATATGAAAGAAAAAACTGAATAAAATAACGTTGCCAAAAGTTTCGCAACGCAAGCTACCCTAGCGAGCGACTATGATATGTCTTATCAAAAGGATTTAGATCGTGTAAGTACCTATCTTAATCTATTTTGTCTTCATACTTCATTTGACTCATACATTTTTCATTTGTTCAATATTTTATTAGATAATTAGGAACTAGACTATGCCAAAGCTTTTGACAGCATATCACATGGTTCAGTTATTGCTGCGTTGAGAAACCAAAACATTGACTATTGTTACATCAACCTCATTCAAAAAATATACCAAAATAGTACTGCTAATATTAAACTACATTTACCAGGACCAAAATTCACAATAGGCAGAGGCGTCAAACAGGGCGACCCACTCTCCCCCAAGTTATTTACAGCAGCACTAGAGGAAGTCTTCAAGAAGCTACCACCATCTTGGCATTCACGAGGAATTAATGTGAATGGTGCACAGCTCACAAACCTTCGCTTTGCAGATGACATCGTGCTTTTCTCCTCGTCGGCTTCTGAACTCCAAAATATGCTCCAAGACCTGAGTACGGCAAGTCTTGAGATTGGACTGTCTATGAACAGGTCAAAAACTCAGCTGATGACCAACAGCATAAAACGTAGGGTCGTGGTAGATGGGCAAGTTATACAGTATGTCGACGAGTATATATACTTAGGCCAGATAGTCTCGTTTAGCAGCCGGCAAGAGAAAGAAGTCGAAAGACGGATTGAAAACGCCTGGAAGAGCTACTGGTCTATGAAAGATCTGATGAAGGGCGATCTTCCTGTGTCTTTAAAACGTAGACTCGTCGACATGTGTATCTTGCCTGTCCTAACCTACGGTGCTCAAACGTGGTCACTAACAGAACAACAGAAGTCGAAGCTCAAGATTTGCCAAAGAGCAATGGAGCGCAGCATACTAGGTTTCAAGCGGACGGACCGCGTCCGGAACACCACCCTGCGCTCCATTACTCGCATCGCTGACGTGGGAGCTAAGACCGCAAAGTTGAAGTGGGAGTGGGCCGGTCACGTGGCACGTATGGACCCGCAAAGGTGGGCAAATGCCATCACAAATTGGATACCAAGTGGCGGACGCCGCAGCCGGGGCAGACCCAAGAGAAGATGGCGGGATGATTTGGTCACCTTGGTCTGTGACCGCTCAAGATCGTGCTTTGTAGAGAAGTCATGGGACACAAAAATAGGCTAATAAAAAATACAAAAATTAGGAAAAAAATCAAGTGTAATATTTTTTTTACATACTATACTTCTCATCAAAAAAATCGAAACACCTACTATTCATTTATTGGATGAATTCTAAAATTAAAATTTGGAACTGTGGTACACCATTGTGTAGACTTAACTGCCAGCTATTTATTGGCGTCTTTTTTAATGATATCAATCATTTTTTTATTTAAATGCCTAAATAGTACTTGCAGTACTCTTTCGATTTTTTTGATGAGAAGTGTATTTGGAATGAGAATCGAATACTGAATACCTTCCTTAAATACATCCATCGTCTTAACTAACACCCTGTATAAACCCCTACTTAATTTATAAATAAACTAAATTAATTACCCATTTAAGTACTTTTTACTCCAAAAGGAAAATAAAGGCAAGTGAAAGGTATACTTTTGAGCGTCTTAACATAAAAGCCAAAACAGTACTATAGTTTCTTCTTAGCGGGTCGGTTTATTAGCAATAAATGCAAGCAGCCCACTTAAGGAAGAGGTCAACGAAGGGAATGGTATGCCTTAAGGGAAAAGACGAAGCGATTTTAACTATTTATTTTTTGTAATGACGGTGCATTGTGACCGTACTGTTGTAATTTTCAGATCATAGCTTGTTATTATAACTTATCAGACATTTAGTTATTTGGTGCGTCCAGTGGCCCGATTCACGTAACCAAAACCGTAGCGATATCTCAGCGATATAGTCGTTGATAGCCTTTTCGTAATAAGAAAAGACTATCAGCGACTATATCGCTGCGATATCGTTACGGTTTTGGTTACGTGAATCGGGCTACAGATGCCTCGCATGCCTTGCCTGAGCACTCATGCTATGATATAAGTTTATACGTACCGAACGTCCAAACTGAACGCTTGGTCAAGCTATACTAGATATCTGGACGCATTAAATTACTATAATTATACAGAAATGATTACAAGATGGGGAAACTTTTTAATCCCCATGCTAAAAGAGGGGTGTCCACCAGCATCGTGGCTTTCAAACGGATAGATCGATTTAAACGCATTTTTTGCTCAAAAGCAATGTGAAATTGGTTGAGACATTTTAAATAGGCATCGGAGGTTTTTCGTCTCAAGTTTTGTGAATACATAACAAGTGTTATGTATTGCCATAAAAAATAACGGTATTTATTTAGGAGAAAGGGTACTTAAGGACCAATCGTGAGTCGAATTTCGTCGTTCCAAATTTGAATCAAAGCTCGTCTATTAAATGATTTGTTGCGTTAAAAGCATGTGACTTGGACCACACATTACCAATAAATTAGTGCAGCAACCCCTGGCCGGCACTTAAAAGCAGGCATACCGTTATAGCGGGGGTACTTAGCGAACACGGTATTGTATACATTTTTGATGAAAATACACCATTCCCCCGCCCCGCCATTGCCCCGGTGGGGCATGCACCAATGGATGAATTTTCATCTATGTGCATAATTTACAGTTCGCTGACGGTGAGGGAAAACATCGTGAGGAAACCTACCTATCCCTCGGGATTAGGTAATAGTCAGTTCCTGTATTCACGGCGACAATGTTCACCACCTGTCACGTTGGGTTCTGACTGTCTGGTGAAACGTGGGCTTTGAGTTGGTTAATACCTCCACAATGTGGTGGTGTATGGCCACTCAAGCCTCTGACTACCCCCGAACGGGGATAAAAGTCATGACGTTACATTTTTTTTTTTACACCATTCATTATGTTAAGGGCTTTTAAGTTATGAAGTACTTTTAAGAAAATTACCTAGCAATCCGTCCCTTTAGTAGGCCCTCCAACTGATGCGCTCATAGCCAGCTGCAATCACTGATCGGTATACGATCGGAGGTTAAGCAACGCTTAGCAAGGTCAGTCAGAGATGGGTGACCATTTAGTGGCATTTGAACTGAGCATCCCTGTGTCTCGGAGCGCACGTAAAAAATCTACCCCGGCTGTTGTTTTCTACAGTCTTGAACAAACGGTAGAAATAAGGAAAAAATGTAAAATGACAATTTGTAAGTGCCCCCGTAGGCCTAAACAAAATAAATGATTTGAATTGAATTGAATTGAATTACTATGACATGTACTGGGTCACTAACCATACGATAAGAAGTTTAAGACCATACAGTTGGTGTGTTAGTCTGGCGCAAAAGCAGTCGCCACGTGTCCTTCGCACTATTTCAAACATGCGCGTCAGTCGCGTCTAACACAGAAAAAACAAGAGCTTAAGTAAGCGTTCTTCTTTCATTCATCTCTAAGTCAAAGTCAAAGCGTTTATTTTGTTTAGGCCTACGGGGGCACTTACAAATTGTCATTTTACATTTTTTTCCTTAAATTCTACTGCCGGATCGGAAACGCGACCTCGACTGAGAAGATCCGGCAAGAAACTCAGCGGGCTTGTCTTTTTTAAATTGTTTTTTTTTTATCGCCATTTACTTATTTTAATACAATGTAATTTGGTAAACAATAGCTCCAGTGTGCTGCCTTCCGAAATAAGCAAGGTAAGACACGCTACACTTTAACATGACACTGTTATTAACGAAGTGTTTTTGAGCGATCAGTCCCAAGCTGATTTATCTTCATTAATCAAACAGACTTGCCACTTCGCTACATTGCATCTAACTGCACCTAAAAACGGAAGAACGGACAAAGCAATTGAAAGGAGACAATTGCTGACGAGAAATGAGCGGAAGCCTGCGAGGGGTATAAAAAAACTAGCGGGCACCGGAATACGAGATGGGTGGGGGAGAGATAGGGTTGCTAGCGACAAGTGAAAAAAGAAAATGCAATTTATTTTTATATTTTCACACGAACTAACAACCCTATCTCTCCCCACCATATCTGCTATTAGAATTGATGTTTCAGCTGAGCCATTGCAAGCAAAGTATTTTTTATGTTACTACGGTGGCACACAAACGCACGGGCTGCCTAATGTTAAGCAGTTACCGTAGCCTATAGATGCTTACAATATCAAAGGCATCGCTCGCACGTTGCCGACCTGAAGGGAAGTGGGACAGAGGAAGGGGAAGGGAACTCGTCGTATGAAATGCGGCTGTAATAGCCGATCTTCTGTGAGAGGGTGGTACTACCCCGGTAGAGCTCGTATATGAGCTGCAGTCAATTGACTACAGCTTGGCTCTACCACTCTATCTCTTTCTTTCTTTCTTTCAAACTAAAGCAAAAAATAATTAAAAGAATATGATTTTAAAATATGTGAAGCTTGTCGTGTGCGTTTGAGCAACGCTCTACAAATCCTTAACGCATTTTTTTTTATAAAAGATGATATTAACTCTACATTTTATTTTATGGACTAATATTTTATATAAGGGCCACCGCAAACACGCTACTTTTAGCATCGGCGATCGACGATTTAGTTGCTTTTTAGAAGCTAAATGCAGCGACCAGTCGCAAAATCGCGCGATTTTGATACTGCGATCGAACGCAGAGAGTCGCCAAAACACGGCCCTTAAAGCTTACTTTCTATGCTGGCAACCCTAGGTCGAAATTGTCAGGTGAAAGAGGTAGCCAACAACTGGAAATATTGCGGGACGCTATCGAACAGACAGTGATTGGTTTCCAGACGTTTAACCAATATCCTTCTTCGCGGTAGATTGAACAAACTTTTAAAATACATTTTAATAAGTATTTTGTTATGACTTTTTTAAATTCTGTGAGGGATCTTCGTTTTCTTCTGCTTCAATTTGTAGCAAAGTCTTTGGTAGATAATTAATAAAGAAATTACAATTGCGAACACATAAGCTAGGTATTTAGATTTCACTGCAAATAAAAACAAAATTAAACATTGTCACGTTTGTACTGTGAATGCTGTACAATGTACAATGGACTGGGGGCAATCCGAGTGTCACCCTGACCAGAGGGCCTACTCTTTTACAAACGAAAACGAAATTTCGGACGAAATTCTCGTAATTCCTAACAATTTTCGTTCGTAAGAAATGACGGAATCAATGAGAAACGTAGTAGGAAATACGCGAATTTCGTACGAAATTTCATTTTCGTTTGTAAAAGAGTAGGCCCTCAGGGCAAATTACGAATATGCTCTTTCCAAAATTTGCCTCTGACGGGAATCGAACCCGCAACCACCCGATGCGGTGAGCCGAGCGGCCTACGCTCGAATCACTGCGCCAAGCAGTCGTAAAGAAAAGATAGCTAGGTAAGTATGCCTGAACGGTGAGAAATATGAAGGCAATTAATTCTACTTAAGCACAGGGAGGATAAACTGAGACCCGTTGCTAAGTTATTAATGACTCGCTATGTAGCTTCGGGCAAATTGCTAAAAATTATGGATACTCATTATATTTATAGGAAAAGTCAGACCCTACCCTTGTGCCTAAAGATCTACCCCCAAATCCATAGAGATTTTAGCCAGCTTACAACGTTTTTGAAAAGCATTTTTAGGAAAAATTAAATTCAATTTAATTTATTGTGTATCATATGTAAGTACAGAGGTGAACATGGTTACTTAAAATATTTAGCTCTCTATGAACTGCCTATACGGCGTACAATTTTTGCCTGCCTACCTAATCAAATAATAATAATGATAGTAAATGTGATAGTAAACTAGAAATGTCACATTGAAACGTAAATGTCAAAAGATAGCTGATAATGTCAATAATATAAAATAATTAATATTGATAATCAAGATTTATATAATTTAAAATGTAGAAATAATATGGAAATAACATGCTGATGCCTACATTGGTCAGTTACACTACTAGTAATTAGGTACATTACTCTTGCAATCGGATCACTGTTATTTCAGACTAGAATCTTCCATAAATTCCTTTACAGAATAATAGGTCTTTTCTATGAGTAAATGTCTAAGATTATTTTTAAAAACTTTTAATATATTTTCTTTTCGTATTTTTTTATTTATTTAACAAACGTGATTTGTAATTCAACTGCAAGTCGATCATAACTTTCTATGAATTTGGGGGCTAGTGTTTAAGATCGCCTCTCAACAACGTGCAGAGTCCACATCTTGACGTTCTTTGGGCATATCTCGCGTTGGAGCTCCGACAACCTGGATAGGCTTATTATGACGGGCAAAGTGGAGGGCAATAGATCTCGTGGCAGACCTCCCGCTAGATGGAGCTCGCAGATCACTGATTTTACGCAACTCCAACTGCACAAAGCGATACACGTAACGTCGACGTTGTCGCGGGCGACAGAACCCGGTAGAGGAAAATTTCCATGCAGAAGTAGAGTATTGGGGTATTGGAGTATTGGTATTGGGTATTGTACATAATCGTCACGATCCTCAGAATTGAGATAACGACTGGGATGAGAGACCCTAGTGCTCAAGTTAACCAATACAAACCTCTAACTTGTTGAAACTAACGTTGCCTTTGCCTGCTCAAGTAGTTACGTACCTGAAACAATGACGAAACTATTATGATCAAAGTTCAGTGTGTTTCAATGAAAGCATATAATGTTACGTAAACAATAGTTAATGTAATTGGTTTAAAATACATTGCAGAAATAAAGACCTCATTTTTCAGAGAGAGCGCTGGAGATTACTTACAATATTGATATTACGATTAATGTTAATCCAACCGGCAAATGTCAGTAAAATTAGCACTCGAACGCGCAGCAAAGAGGTAAAGTCAAATCACCGGCTAGAGACAAAGGATCTATGATAATAGATGTAAATATAAAACACTGTTAAAAGACTAGTCGGCTGCACAATCAGTGGGAATTGAAACCAAATTTCCCGTGGAGACAGTAAAAAAGAACATCTAAATGGGAACAATAAAGACCGTCTATGTTCGTAGCGGTTTGAAATTTAAAAGACCGCTTCAAATTGAAATTTCCTTGCAACTACTCGATGTGGTTTAAGAATAGAATTCGTATCTACACTTCAGCAGTTGCAAACTCTTTATCTGCACGTTCTTTTATACCAAATTATATTAAGCAAAGAAAAAAAATCAAATTGCAAGACACATCCAATTTGCAGTACAAAAAAGAGCATAAAAGCAATCGTTTTCGAGCAAAGCAACCGTTTTCGAGCAAAGCTGCGTTGTCGAGCAGAACAGGCGTCCGGCACACGAACGTGTCTTTGTCAGATACGGTTTTCAGAAAACGTTTTCAAAGGCCCGCTTTGGGAGCGGCAACTTTCAGTCGGGAGTCCGTTTGGTCATTTCTGTAGGTCTCACGTACTTGCTCACTTCTGTTATAATTATCCGTTTTACTTTTGCTATTAAGTCAAATTAGTTAATGCAGATAAAACTTGGATACTCTCAACGCATCAACACTTCAAAGGAACCATCGGTTACTTCAATATTATGTTCATCATCAGCTCATAATGATTGTCCATTAGGTATTAGGAATGGGTCTGTTTTCAGCTCTTTATAGTCAGTTTTTCCAGCCACTTTACACCAGGGTAGACGCTGACTTTTTCTATACAGGGTAAATTTGAAATCAGTGGGTGTTTCTAGACATGATTCAGAATATTTAGGGTATAATATTCCCAATTCATCAACAAATCAATTGATAAAAATGTATTGCCCAGGTAAGGTATAACAGTTAACTAGTTTGCTTATTTGCTTAGGTACTCGAGCAAATTTTTTTTATCCATAGATTGTTTTTATTTATTTTCACGACACCAGGTTGCTATGACGACAGCTCACTGCATCGTGTGATAGTGATTTAGATTTCCGCCAGAAGCAAATTACGGTCACGGCCTTTTTGTAATTTGCCCTGGTCTGGATATCACTGTGATTGCAGTTCATTGTATGGTGCTATTACAAGGGATGCTTAGTTTGGGACCATACAGTTGGTGTGTAAGTCTGGCGATACTCTACACCAACGGTCGGCAACAGGCGGACCGCGATCCGTTTGCGGACCGTGAAAGGTCGAACCTCGGACCGCCAAATATTGTATTGTATTTTGTTTTATAATTCAGAATTATATTTGAAACCATACAATAAATAGGTAGCACTTAATTATTAACAGTTATTTTTTCTGGACCTCGTTAAAAATTTCCCACAGTATCCGGACCCCACCTAAAACTACTTGCCGACCCCTGCTCTAAACTAAGACTGCATATAGTATTTATTTTTTTCTTTGAGATATACAATCACATTAGCTTGCTAATCTTTTGGAGCTATGTCAAGTAAAAACATTGTACAGTCAGTCACTTCTTACGACGTAGTTATAACATATTTCCAGATTGGAAGCTAAATTCTATATCGTCCAAAATTTACAATTCAAACAGCAGTGTCTGCGTGTCTGACAATTTCCAAATCCTTCAAACAATTTAAAATTCAGTCGCAATTAACTGTGCAAATACAAGAGAGGGAGCCAGGAACGATGAGAAAACCTTAGTAAGTCGAGTCAAAGCCGAAACAATTAACGAGGAAAAATTAACTTTCTGGGTTCTCCAGCGAAAAATAATGAAGGGTTTGGTCGGTAGGGCGGTACGAACATAAATAATTGTTGTCGAACTCAAGGCTTTTTAAGGAATAATTTGGCGAAGCCCTTCGTTTTTACTCCGTTTGACCTTGGAAGTTGTGACGGGCCAGTTAACAGATGGATTTTTAGAGGCTTTAAATATTATTAGTGTAACTTCAAAGAAACCTTAGATATGTATTTAAAACTGATAACATTTGATTTTAAATATGTAAGCAGTCATATAGGTAGATGAATCCACCAACCCCACAGTGTAAAGACTAAAGAAAGAGGTGCCCTTATTAGATATTTGTATGAAACAAAACGTGGTCATTGTTTTTTCATTTTCATTATACTATTTACCGGTAAATAGTTGAACTACTCGCTTCGTTTTATGTCGATGTTAGTACTAGCCGACCACTCGGCCGACTTGCTTAGGGCCAGTCCCCTTAGTAACTGGTCCATGACCAAACCGCACTAGGCCTGTGTGGTAGATTATGGGCTTAATTCTCCTCGCATGGCGGGAAGACCCATGCCAGGGTCAAGAAAAGAGCTAATTATTTTATTTATTTTGATGTTATGTCACGATTCAAAACACCTTCTGGATTACCACCAATGTCACATGCTTAAGCTAGTGGCTTTGCACTAGTCAAATAATGACATCGGGTCTACAGCAGCACTGAATGGTACCTTTTTATTACACGACTGCCCAAAAAAGGAGTGTTGTGGAGGAGGGTATGTGTTTAGGGTTCATGTATGTTTGTTTGTATGTATGAGATTCTTTATTCCAGTATAACTTATAAATCAATTATTATTATAATCAATTAAGAAATTTTGCATGTAAAGAATTGGGTAAATAAAGGCTTTATTATTATTATTATTAACTTATAAATGCCTGAACGGATTTGGATATACGTATCTTTAGAATCCTTACATTATTCCGGGTAACACTGGGTATATTATTTTTGAAAAAAAAAAAAAACTTTATGGCGGCATTATGGCTCAATTTTCAAATGTGAAAAAAAAATTTTTTTCTTCCATTATGTCATTGCAGTCGGGGGCCTTCTTAGATTAAATATTTATGTTCACAGAACGGTCCCCCTACTGCAATGAGACTGCACTTGTTTTATAGTTTTTATTCGTTCGTTTTTTAGCAGGGCAGTCGTGTTTTTTATTTTTTTTAACTATTTATTTCTTTATAGGACTGCGGTGGCAAAGCGTACGGCCCGCCTGATGTTAAGCAGTTACCGTAGCCTACAGATGCTTGCAATACCAAAGGCATTGCTCGCACATTGCCGACCTGAAGGGGAGTGGGATGGAGGGAGGGGAAGAGGGGGGAGGGTTGGCCTCTTGACAAAAGGCGCACAATAGGAAGACCAGCTCTCAACCCAGCCAAAGCAAGCAAGCCAAACGTCCCCACATCGAAAAGTTTGACACATGAAAACAGCGTCGGGTTTACGTTCTCATCCACTCGCAGTTGGCGGTAAAAACGCAAACTTTTGTGGACTCCCGAGTGTCCCGTTACCACGGATTCGTGAGTTAAAATTAAACAGTTTTTCGGACTGTTTTAGCTCCCAATTTTAGCTTTAGTTTTTGGGTGGAAATTGCAGAATTTTATTTTCAGTGAGGGAGAAAAATTTACCAATGATTATTATTATGACTTGTTGGCAAACGACTAGGCTTAGCCTTTCTGACATCTTTAATCGTCTACGAATCCAAACCTCAGGCCTAGCACATCCGGCTGTGGCAAGACAAAACGTCTTTCTCATTTTCCCTAAGGGCCTCCGCAGACTTGCTACTTTTAGCATCGGCAATCGGCGATTTTGATGCTGCGTCCCGCTCGTTCGCACTCGAAGAAACGCGACGCAGCATCGATACAGTCGCAAAATCGCCGGTCGCCGATGCTAAAAGTAGCCACTCTACGGTGGCCCTAAGTAAGAGTGCGACTCGGTACGACATAATTCGTGACAGAAGTTTTGTCTGGGCGCGCTTGCTAGCCTTGCTGAACCTAGTTGACTAACGGCCGAATACTCGTACGCAACTTAAATTAGAGAGCTGCTTAACTTTAACGCGCTATACAAAAAATGACAGTTAACGACATCTCAAACTGCTAAGTGGGACTTAAATATTTAAGTAGCCTTTGAGTATTCGGCCGTAAGACGTATAGATCCCATGAATCAAATCAAGCCTATATTGGCCGCGTCCACAAGCCCCGAGCTGCCGTGCCGTTCCACTCATGCAGACATTAAATGCACACATTAAATTATGTGGCATAATAGACCTCCATAGGAGTTACAACTGTCTCCATTATAGCTTGAAATGATAGTATAAAAATCAATCGCACCCATTCATCAGATCCATCAGAATTTTCATTACAAACGCTTGATACTCCATTCCTTTAGAATATAAATCGCTCACGAAGGCTGTAAAAAGGTTTTGTGGAGACAAATTGGCAATCAGGAGGTAAGTAAGTCTAAATGTCTCCATTAGGTGGCGTGTCGATCTCAATGATGGCTTACTCAGTAGGCTGTTGGAACTGTGCGGTCTTCTGTGACACACTGATTACGGGGTTGGCGAACATTATGTGTGATAAATAGTAATTTGATTGATTGACGGGTTGATTAAAGATATCTAAGAACAAATTTGGAATACCTACTCACACTTCCACAAAATCACACTTATTATAGGGTAACTTTAGGTGCATATTTTTAGGGTTCCGTACCTCAAAGGGAATAAACGGAACCCTTATAGGATCACTTTGTTAGCCGTCTTTCTGTTTTCTAAATGGATGGTTACTGTTGTTCCTTACCAGGTGGTTTATGACATCACAGAAAAACTACATTACTAGTAATTTATCTGGTTCAATAGGCAAAAGAGAAAATTACATTTAAGTGGGGAAATGTCATATTTTTAGAGTCTTGTATCTTCAGAAACTAAACTAACTAGCGCGACTATCAGCGGGCTAGATAAGCTTGAGGGACTCCTTTTTTAAACCCAAAGATCAACCTAAAATGCTTAACTAACAAAAAACTATCGATTAAACTGTAACAATTTTAAAAATGGAATTCCTTTTGCAATCTAATGAAGAATTCCATTTTCAAAATTTAATAAGAAATGGAATTTCATTGTATCTATTAGCTTGCCATCCTTTACAGCAGTGTGTATCAGAACAAGATCGATGAGCCATCCCTCAGAAATTTACGAGAGAACAAACGTCACTCGACTTTCCATGAAATTTGGTGCCCTTATCAGAGAATTATGGATATCTATACTAATATATAAAGAGGGAAATGCTGACTGACTGACTGACTGACTGACTGACTGACTGACTGACTGACTGACTCATCAACGCCGAGCCGAAACTACTGAAGTTAGAGACATGAAATTTGGATAGTAGATATATTTTGTGACGTAGGCAAGCAATAAGAAGCGATTTTGGAAAATTCAACCCCTAAGGGGGTTAAATAGGGGACGAAAGTTTGTATGCAAGTTCGTCATTTTTCAAGTTAGAATTATGAAAATTTGTGTTGAGGTGTCTTTTTTAAAATAAAAAATATGGTTTTCGGCGTTTTTGAATATTCAACCCCTAAGGTGGTAAAATAGGGGATGAAAGTTAGTTGGGAAGTTTGTATAGATGTTCGTCATTTTTGAAGTTAGAATTATGAAACTTGGTGTTTAGGTTCCTTTTTAAAAATAAAAAACTTGAATTGCTGCGTTTTTGAAAATTCAACCCCTAGGGGGGTAAAATAGGGGACGAAAGTTTGTATTGAAGTTCGTCATTTCTGAGGTTAGCATAATGAAAATTTGTGTTTAGGGTTCTTTTTACGTATTAAATTTAATAATATCAGCTTTTTTGAAAATTTAAACCCTAAGGGGTTCAAATAGGGGTTGAAAGTTTGTATGGAAGTTCGTCATTTTTTGAAGTTGGAATTATAAAAATGGGTGATTAGGTGACTTTTAAAAGATCAACAATATTAATTTCAGGGTTTTTCAATATTCAACCCCTAAGGGGGTAAAATAGGGGTTGAAAGTTTGTATCAAAGTTCGTAATTTTTTGAAGTTGGAATTATAATAATTGGTGATTAGGTGACTTTTAAAGATCGACAATATTAATTTCAGTGTTTTTCAAAATACATCCCCTAAGGGGGGTGAAATAGGGGATGAAAGTTTGAATGTAAGTTCGTCATTTTTGTAGTTAGAATTATGAAAATTGGTGAATAGGAGTAAGAAAAAAATATTGCGTTTTTGAAAATTATACGGGATATGTGATACGAGATACGGGTTACGGGATGTGGGATGCGGGATACGGGATACGGGATGTGGGATGCGTGATACGGGATACGGATACGGGATACGGATACGGGATACGGATACGGATACGGGATACAGGATACGGGTTACGGGTTACGAGATACGGGATGTGGGATGCGGGATACGGGATACGGGATACGGGATGTGGGATGCGTGATACGGATGCGTGATACGGGATACGGATACTGATACGGGATACGGAATACGGAATACGGAATACGGGATACGGGGTACGGGATACGGGATAGGGCTTACGAGATACGGGATGTGGGATACGGGATACGGGATGTGGGATGCGTGATACGGGATATGGATACGGATACGGGATACGGGATACGGGATACGGGATACGGGATACGGGATACGGGATACGGGATACGGGATACGGAATATGGGATACAGAATCAGGGATATATGGATACGGGATTTGGGTTCCAGCAAAGAGAAACGGATTTTTTTAAATTTAAACCCTGCGCGGACGAAGTCGCGGGCAAAAGCTAGTATTCCATAAAGATCAGTTGCTGGAAAATAAACATTGACAGGGCTTTATGAGAAGCGGGTATCCTTATGATACTGTTACGAACTAAGCTTTGTATTTACATAGAAGATACAATATAGACATGATGTAGTATTTGTAACGTGATCCTACGTATTACGTATTTCTGGCTGCTTCAATTTGATGTCATACTTATATTTTTCATGTGCCAAATTGATCCCTACACGGGATCAATTTGGCACATGAAATTTGGTACGAAAGAAACGCAATTTGAATTTGTTTACTGATGGGGAGCCGTAGAAGGGTTTTCTGGATTGACTCCAGCGCGTTAGATTAAGATAAGGGAGATACCTTACATATTGATAAGAACCTCCAACCAGTATGAGCCCTTAATATAAGGGGGTACGCTCAGGGAACCAAAAAAAGAAAATAGACCATCTTAAAATACTCGAGCGCGTCAGATTAAGATAAGGGGGATTCATTACTAGCTAAGAAGTGTCAAAAGTGTCAATTTCGCTAATTTGATCGTCAGTCTAAGAAATGGGAGCATCTGTAAGTTTCTCTAACCACCCCCTCTGAAAATCTGACGCGCTCGAGTAATTTTTATTTTTTTTTCAATTTATCATGTTGCAGCATGAAAAATACCAATATCTGACACGCTTGAGTATTTCCATGTCATTGTGTTTTTTTTACAATGATGAAATTTATATGTAGACGGTTCCCCCACCGCTGAAAGTGGAAACATCTAGAACCATTCATCCTTCCTATCATCTAAACTACCAAATCTAATAGGTTTCCGCGACGCTGGAGTAAATCCACAGCTAGCATCATGGGCTCCCACTCTATATGTTATTATATTCTTGAAAGAAAAATGCCAATCATTCCGTCCAAATCAGGTTCTAAAACCTCTACCAAAATTAGGGTATACTTGAGGATGACCCCAATACTATAAATGGAGATAAATTGGCAAAGAAGAATTATATTTTTTATGTTACTAAGTTGGCAAACAAGCGTACGGCCCGCCTGATGTTAAGCAGCTACAGTAGCCTATAGATGCTAGAATACCAAATGCATCGATCGCACGTTACCGACCCGAAGGGGAGCGGGACAATGGGAGAGGAAGGGGACGGGCTTACGGCTCTCCTACGCAGCTTTAATAACTTCTTTACGCTGATCTTCTGTGAGAGGGTGGTACTACCCCGGTTGAGTCAGCCCATATATGAGCTGCAGACAATTGGCTTCAGCTTGGATCTACCACTACTCGTGTTACTCATGGTTCTGATCTGTCACAGCCATTAACATGTTAGGGCTATATCGCACGAGGACACCAGTGGTAGCGCAACCAGTCACTCCACCAACATAATGTATAGAGCTGTATGTAGAATATCGCACCTGCCCCCCAGACAAATGGCATGAACGCTAATCGAATAGAACAGACTTCACGATGTATGCAAATGTCAAACGTCGCTATGTAAATCAACAACAAGTTGCTATGTAGATCACGTGACTTATGTCATTTCCATACATGAAGCGTAGCGATTTCAAGGAACGCTTGTAGACGTCAGCCACTTGTCTAGCCCGTCTGGTGTCCGCTTGGTAGCGCAACCAATTCGGTGTCGGCTACTGAATCACCCGCTGGTGGTGCCTCCATGGTTGCCTCGTATCGCGCTTAGCATCAATCAAACATTTTAAGCCTCCCAAAAGCATCTATTAATAAATTTAGGAGGACCACGGTTCATAAAACATCCTAAATTTAGAAAATAAAGTTTAATGAACGCAGTCTGTTACCCCGAGAAGGTTTTTGTTTATCAGATGAGTTGCAGATTCTGAATAATTTAACAGACAGATTGGGAGTTTCCACAACAAAATGTAAATACGCCGTTAATATTGAATAATGAATAAATTGACACCTTAGCTGTGAATCCCTTTTAATTGAATAAAAGCAAAGTTTGTTGATTGTTGTTGAAAGGTATTGTGGAACAGGGAACTATTGATTTAATTAAACTTCAAAGTGTGTGTTATACAATATTAACGTCTTTAGAGCGCTGTCAGACTAGTGTTTTATACGAGCGTATGTGCTATATCGCACGAAGACACCAGTGATAGCGCAACCAGTCGCTCCACCAACAAAATGTATAGAGCTGTATGGAGGGTATCGCACCTGGTGTCCGCTTGGTAGCGCAACCAATTCGGTGTCGGCTATCGAATCACCCGCTGGTGGCGCAACCATGGTATACCACACTACAAGCACGTTTTTCAATGCACGTGTATATGTGCGTATGGGCTTTTGCCACACGCGCAACTTGTACAAGCGTTGACGCGACGCGCTTATAAAAAAGTTATAAAATGTGTGCACCCGCGAGGATTCGGACCCGTGTTGACCTACGCGATTAGGCGTTACTTCAACCACTGAGCTACGTGTTCGCGTAATAAGTCAAACGAAAATTTGCTTCTCTAGCAGCTGTTTGACGTAGGTATTGCGTTCTATTAATATGCAAAACAAACTCTTAACTGAATTAAGCAAAAGCTCTAAGTTACAGGGCCATGATTTAGGTTTCAATCAGTTAAATAACTACAGTAGGCCAGTACGAAAATTGAAATTACCTTACAGGCAATCAGATAATGGCCTGACGTGAGTTAGAAAGTCAGATATCAAAAACGAACATTATCCTTAAGCCCGCTAAGCTACCCGATTTATTTATGTTTCCTTTTATTTTTCCCAAATCTTCGCTTTCAAGAGGAAATTCAGACATGTACCCAGAATAAATTAGCTCTCCCAACTCAGTTAGTAATTTGTACAGGCTTCATTGGGTAAGGCTAAGATTTAGAGCAGCTTATAGCGAATGGTCTACATCAGGCGCATACCACGCCCGAGCACTCGGTTTTGACGTCGGAACAAACAGACATAATGTCAAAACATGAGTGCTCAGGCGAGGCATGCGAGATATCTGGACGCTCCAAATAGCTGCGTCTACATTTGGTACTTGACCCGCTCGAGCACTCAGTTTTGACGTCGGAATGCATGGTCATAATGTCATAACATGAGTGCTCAGGCGAGGCATGCGAGATATCTGGACGCTCCAAATAGCTGCGTCTACATTTGGTGCTTGACGCGCCCGAGTACTGAGTTTTGACGTCGGAAAGCATGGCCATAATGTCATAACAAGAGTGCTCGAGGCATGCGAGGCAACTGGACGCACCGATTAAGGAATATCTTATGTTTTATAGTATTTATTTTATAAGCTTTTTGCTCAGAGCTGGGAATGAACGATGTGGTTATAAGGATATATCAGAAATACCATAGGTATATGCACAGAGTAAAGACTAAAGAAAGAGGTGCCCTTATTAGATATTTGTATGAAACAAAACGTGGTCATTGTTTTTTCATTTTCATTTTACTATTTACCGGTAAATAGTTGAACTATTCGCTTCGTTTTATGTCGATGTTAGTACTAGGCCGACCACTCGGCCGACTTGCTTAGGGCCAGTCCCCTTAGTAACTGGTCCATGGGTATATGTGGTACTCTATACTACTGCCTGACATTTTCAGAGGCACAATATTCATAGTATCAATAAGCATAACTAATTAGTGAACGTCATTAAACACTTCTCCTAGGATATTAATCGGAAGTGTATCTATTAGTTTCCTTCCGTACCTAATTTGACATTTTCACCTAGAATCCTTCCTCTAAGTAGTACTATTTCCTTTTAAATGCCCTAGACTCCCTCTAGGATTCTGTGCTGGAAGGGCTAACCCTACTAATTGCGCAACTAATAACTTAGGGCCTCCGCAGACTAGCTACTTTTAGCATCGGCGACCGGCGATTTTGTGACGTATCGATGCTGCGTCGCGTTTCTTCGAGCGCGAACGAGCGAGACGCAGCATCAAAATCACCGATCGCGGATGCTAAAAGTAGCTAGTCTGCGGAGGCCCTTACGCATCTAATTGCGTTTCGTAATTTTCGTAAAGTAATATTAAATGTCAGTTAATAGCTTGCTACTCGCTCCGCTCGGTAATATAGCCGCCTCTTTCGTTAAGAATTGGGAGAAACACTTCTACTGAATACACTTTATTGCTCCAACTTCTTTTTATTTACGAGTTCTGTTTTGTGAAGTTGTTAGAGGAATAGTTACATTGATTGTTATGGCTACCTGATGTTAGGTTAAGACGATGGAGTTACTTAGGTCCGTATTAATAAATCGATCTCAAAGCTGAGATCGATCTTAAGATGCAATTTTGACGTTTAATGTACCTATGGAACATCTGTCAAAAATAGTATTTTAAGTTCGATCTCAGTATTGAGATCTATTTATTAATACGGGCCTTAAATACTTAAGTAGATTTTTTTGATTCTGACGACCGCTTGGCGCAGTGGTTCGAGCGTAGGCCGCTCGGTTTACTACATTGGGTGGTTGGTGGGTTCGGTTCCTGCTTGAGGCAAATTTCGGAAACGGCCTTTTTATAATTTACCCTGGTCTGGGTGGCACTGGTATCGCCCACAGTCCATTGTATGGTAGCCATAGTACAAACGTTGTTTACTTTGGGACCATACAGTTGGTATGTATGTCTGGCGATATTTATTTATTTCATATTTATATAAAAACATATGCGGTATTATTACAAAAATACTTGTAGCCTCCTTTTGACCAAATCGACTACTTTTTTCGTACCAACACAAGGACAAACGGCCACTAGTTTCAACCTAAGCGACAATTGTACCAGTATACCATACCCACAACTAGTTACACGAAAAACCTTTTACGAATTCAGAATACATCCGAAAATTGCCGCAATGAACATGACTACAGCATTTGGCATGATACCAATGTATATGTTAAACGCTAATGCGTGAATTGTAAACCATTGTTTATGCCCTAAGCTAGCCAGAGTTATGGGCTCCCAGCTGTTATACTGCGGATTTTAATGTGCAAACGTATATTATATTTTTGGTCTATGGTAAATGATTATTGCGCGACACCTATTTTTTTACGTAACGTATGTTTTTAGTTTTTTTTATAGCCAAGGATGGTACACCGGCAGACGGTCCATCTGATGGTAAGTGGAAGCCACCGCCCAGGACATCTGCAACTTAAGGGGAGCAGACGCGGCGCCGAGCCTTTAGAGACCTGTAAACATGACCTATGAAGTGTAGTTGTAGTGTAAAGGAAAAAATTATATCATTCCACACCTTGCACGTGCGCGGGGGGAATTCTCGCGATGCACGTAGAACGAAAAGTATAGGTACATTTATTATTTCCATTATCATTTTTAAAGATAGTTAGCTACCCCTAATCATATAAATCCTGACGGCGTGGGATGGCAAGAATGCTAGCTATACATTAGATATTATTGCTCATTCTTTCTGAACAGAAATACACCACAATAACAACACAATTTTGTCTTACAGCCATAATACACCGGGACGCCAGGCGACGTCGCCAACCACCGTAGCCAAACAATTTGTATTGACTGGCGACGTCGCCAGTCCGTCGCCAGGTGTGTTACGTCCAATACATTTCAATACGAATAATATCCTATAATAATAAATATCCTGGGACATTTTTACACACGGCTACCTGATCCCAAACTAAGCCGAGCTTGTACTATGGAAACCAGATAACTGATATTACTATATATACTACTTTTTTATTTGTAAATACATACTTAATATACATATACACCCAGACTCGGGACATACAGACATGTTCATGCACACAAATGCATGTCCCGGGTAGGAATCTAATCTACGACATGCAGAGTGAAAGACGCCATCACGCCAACCACGCCAACGGGCCCGTCAAAATAGAATAGTTGGCTACGGTGTCTGACAACGTTGCCATGGCTACCCTGTGTGTTATGGCCCTAAAATCCGTATTTTCTGTCGCAATCTCACTCCTTGATGGTATTAACATAAAAGCCATTTCCTTATTTACCTATCGCCATTCCAACTGATTTCGTTTATACAGAGATAGAGTGATTTACAAAAAGGTTTCATTTACCGGATCTTTCGAGAGATAGATCCGGAGTTGATGAAAGCCGGGACGGATCACGTGAACATTAGGCCTTTAAGTAACATTTGGGTATTAAAAAGAAATCCGGTGAAAACGGACCTTTGCTGATTTTTCCTATCGCTTCTGTAATAAGATTTTTTCAAGGTAAGTAATTGGGAAATTGTATGAAAAGTGTATTAAAAAGACATGATATTTTCGTAATTTACTCAGCAGTACTATTCTGGACGACTGACTCATATCTCATGCCTGAATCCGCCGGTGAAATGGTGAAATTATTTTGAAATTTGATAATTCTCCCGTTTTCTTTCAACATTGGTGTCATTTGGCTCGTGATTTGTATTTTTCTGGCGTATATTCTATGGTCTGGCATAAATCCTATCCTATCCTATCCTACTTCCTACTATCCTACTATAATATTATGCGAAAGTAAGTGTGTGTGTATGTGTGTGTGTGTGTGTGTTAGTGTGTGTGTGTGTGTGTGTGTGTGTGTGTGTGTGTGTGTGTGTGTGTGTGTGTGTGTGTGTGTGTGTTAGTGAGTGTGTGTGTGTGTGTGTGTGTGTATGTGTGTGTGCGTGTGTGTGGGTGTGTGAATGTTTGTTACCACCTATCTCCATAACCACTAAACCGATTTTAATGTAATTCGAAACGTAGAAAGCCACAGGACACAGCTAGTAGATAAATAAATCCCCTATTGCATTCTCATACGAAAGGTCATTGGCTATTGTGTTATTGCTCATATCCAACAGCAATAAAAACATTTCAAGCTCTACGAAGCGCTTTGTTCATACTTAAAACTAAATTCCCGTCGGGCGCCGCCGGCTGCACAATAGGAAGCCTGGAGTTCTGATGAGCACGAGCACTTACTGGCTCGTAATTAAAAACGCGAGATGTAAATTAGCCGTGATGCTTTCCTTTTAAATTTCACGTTGAAATTCTTTGCACCGTTTGAACTTTTGAAACGTATAAAGGTTTCAGATTAAATAGCCTGTTTTAACAGTCAAACTGAATGTATAGTACGTTTTTTTATACTTGTCCTATTTGGTAAGCAAAGTTACCGTCCAGCGGGGCGATTGCGTAACTTTTTGTCAATGTTTCAATTGGTTTCGTATGTAATTGACACAGGATGAACGAAACCAACTGAAACATTGTCAAAAAAGTTACGCAATCGCCCCGCTGGACGGATCTTTGCTTACCAAATAGGACAAGTATAAAAAACGTACTATAGGTTGTAACCTTTTTTAAGTTATTTCGGTTATACAATTTTAATTACATTACCACTGCAGAATAGGCGAGCGGGGGTGCCCCGTAAAGTAGCGTCTATGAATTATTGGTCAGTGGATACGGTAGTAAGAAAGACCTGTCTCGAAGTTGAAATCCTTTTCTGGTACCTGAAACAATACGGAGCATATATTAATTATCTCATTCGGAATTTGATAAAAAAAAAACTATAATTAAAAACTGGCCGTTAGATCGGCGGGAATCGAACCCGCAACCACCCGATGCAGAAAGCCGAGCGGCCAACGTTCGAACCATTGCATCAAGCGGTTTGTCATATACTAGCTTAGAATGTTGCAGGTTTTTATGCCCATGCGTATGTGCCCGTGATACGCGACCGGTACAACCTTCTGACCTTATCTTGTTAGTAAAATATAGAGATAGGTATACAATGTACCACTTTAGGTTAAGCTTATCGCAAATACATTACGGCATGTATCCTCAAGGTGAGCTGGTATAAGGTATGCTGATACAATGCCTATAGGGGACTGCGGAACTTTGATAAGACAGGGCGACAACGAACGATCGTACTTATGATGACGTGTGGTCTAAGGCATGAGATTTATGGGACGACGGCTTGACGCAGTGGCTCGGGCGTAGGCGGCTCGGCTCACTGGATCGTGTGGTAACGGGTTCGATTCCCGCACGAGGCAAATTTCGGAAACGGCCTATTCGTAATTTGCTCTGGTCTGGGTGTCACTGGGATCGCTCCCAGTCCATTGTACGATACTCATAGTACAAGCGTTGCTGAGTTTGGGACCTCAGTTGGTGTGTTCGTCTGGCGATATTTATTTATTTATTTAAGGGCCTTATTATACTGGTAGTTTGTGAGTGGGGCGAGACGATTTTGCTGCGTTGATCGGCAAACTGCCAATGGGAGAAAGCCCTTAGAAAAAAAAACTCCCCAATACTGACTCAAATTCCAAGTTAAATGTTTTGTTCGTCGGAAAATCATCGATGTCCAATTTAAAGTTAGTTTCTAGAATGATTTTTATGGTACCAATCCGGAGATAATAAATACTATTGCCAGACTCACACCAACATGTGTATGGTCCCAAACACAGAGTAAAGACTAAAGAAAGAATGGTCCCAAACAACGCAACGCTTGTACTATGGTATGTACTGAGGGCGATTCAAGTGACACCCACAGAATAGCGATAGGTTGTCAAACGTGATTACCATGACCACTCTTCTAAGAGTCACATCGTACAGTCTTACCGAAAAAAGACGACGACTTACAGGAAAATCGCTGCCTCCTATACCTTGGGTCGCCCGTACGCCATTACGGCGGATGCGTAAATGAGCGATTCGCGGAACTGCGGCGCCGATAACGCTAGTTGGTCCACGACACAACTCGTTAACGCGATTGTAGAGATTCTTGCTCTATACTCTATATACTGTTTAATGGGTAAAGTTATTTTGGAGGTATAGGTACATACTTGTGCTCCACGTAATTAATTATGTTCACCGCTTCTTTGGTAAAGGTTGATATTAGTTTAGTTTGAATAGTGTTGCTATATTGCTAGTTTGAATAGTGTAGTGTTGCTACACAATAGTCTCTCGTCTACGATTCTATGTAGAGTCTCAATAAGTCAACTAACGTATATTTTGGCTAACGGCCGAAACTCGTACGCTACTTAAATTTGAGAGCTGCTTAACTTCGACGCGCCATACAAAAAGTGACAGTTAACGACGTTTCATACTGCTAAGTGGTACTTAAACATTTGAGTATTCGGCCTTTAGACTCTAGTTACGAACCCAAATTTAGGTTAGTTGACTTTTTGAAATTAGTGTTTACACGCACCGACCGCTGGACTGGGTTACTGGACTGTCGCGTCACTATCATCGTGTAAACTCGGCCCGTATTATATACAGGCTAGTCCGCTAGACTGACTTGTGCGCATGACGCCAGCACTGGACTGGGTTGAAACTAGTCCACATGAGACCAGTCACAGGTCAGCGCTGGACTGGGTTACTGGATTGTCGCGTCACTATCATCGTGTAAACTCGGCCCGTATTATATACAGGCTAGTCCGCTAGACTGACTTGTGCGCATGACGCCAGCACTGGACTGGGTTGAAACTAGTCCACATGAGACCAGTCACAGGTCAGCGCTGGACTGGGTTACTGGACTGTCGCGTCACTATCATCGTGTAAACTCGGCCCGTATTATATACAGGCTAGTCCGCTAGACAGACTTGTGCGCATGACGCCAGCACTGGACTGGGTTGAAACTAGTCCACTTGAGACCAGTCACAGGTCAGCGCTGGACTGGGTTACTGGACTGTCGCGTCACTATCATCGTGTAAACTCGGCCCGTATTATATACAGGCTAGTCCGCTAGACTGACTTGTGCGCATGACGCCAGCACTGGACTGGGTTGAAACTAGTCCACATGAGACCAGTCACAGGTCAGCGCTGGACTGGGTTACTGGACTGTCGCGTCACTATCATCGTGTAAACTCGGCCCGTATTATATACAGGCTAGTCCGCTGGACTGACTTGTGCGCATGACGCCAGCACTGGACTGGGTTGAAACTAGTCCACTTGAGACCAGTCACAGGTCAGCGCTGGACTGGGTTACTGGACTGTCGCGTCACTATCATCGTGTAAACTCGGCCCGTATTATATACAGGCTAGTCCGCTAGACTGACTTGTGCGCATGACGCCAGCACTGGACTGGGTTGAAACTAGTCCACATGAGACCAGTCACAGGTCAGCGCTGGACTGGGTTACTGGTCTGTCGCGTCACTATCATCGTGTAAACCCAACCGTATATAGACTGGCGGTTTGTCTACTGGACCGACTTGTGCGCATGATATTAGCACTGGACTGGGTTAAAACTATAAGTGTCCACACAAGCCCAGTGACAGATCAGCGCTGGACTGGGTTACTGGACTGTCGCATCACTGTCGTCGTGTAAACCGCGCTGCCCGTAATAGACAGGCGGCTAGTCTGCTGGACTGACTTGTGCGCATGACGTTAGCACTGGACTGGGTTGAAACTAGTGTCTACACGAGCCCAGTGACGGATCAGCGCTGGACTGGGTTACTGAACTGTCGTCATATCAACCGCGCGTAACTTACGCCACGTAAATTACGCTAGATATTAAGCAAACACGGCAACAACGTCACAAAGGAACTGCGAATTCGATATATCGTTATCTAACGGACAATAGTTACAATAGCTTTACTAATGGTATTCAAAGTCCTCAAGCAATTGTGGAGAACAAAGAAAGGGTCCTATCTGCGCAGCCCTGAGCCCTCCCGATCCACCTCACCTACAATGTGAGGGGTATAATAACCTTGTTACGTCATGAATTGTAGAGTTGTTTGAAAAATAGTGTGCTTAAATTGGACATTTTTCATCTTTCAAAAGATAATAGATAGGTGAGAAATGATATATTTCGCGTCCTTGCGGAGCCGACTCTGGCGACACTCCACACTTCATGCGAACACATAAATAGGGCCTCGAGTCTCCTAACAATTGTCCATTGCGAAACCACTGGTCTCTAATATTATCTTCGTGAATGCTTAAATCGAAAATTCTCGGCGGTCGACATATTGTCGACCATCTGTTCGGCCGACCGACAATATGACGAAGTTTCTAAAATAATAGTAGCCTAAGTTACTCCTTATAACATCAGCTATCTGCCAGTGAGACTCCCGACAAAATCGGTTCAGCCGTTTCGGAGATTAGCCGAAACAAACAAACAAACATTTTAAAAATTGAAGTTATGTTATAAGTAACGCTTTTTACTATATGCATATGGAAGTATACATTTAGTAAAAAGCTGTTATTGAGACATTGCAAACAGACACTTTAATTCTATTTATTTGTATATATCATTCCACCATACCTATAAGAAAAACCTTGAAATGAATTCCAACGTACTCACGTAAAACAAACGCCGCCATTACAACCGTGGAAGTTGGATACACCGTACTGTTTGTCATTCATATTACGTTAGCATATTTTCTTTATCCCAGAAAAAATGTTATCTGAATTCATAACTCGCTTATTTTGCGAATAGAAAAATATACGGGATTTTGCGTAATACACCGACGATTTTGGGGGTTTATGGGGGAAATTTGGATGTAAACGCAGCCACAGAATAGATAATAAGCCTTGAGTGTATTTTGTAGTGCTTACATTAGTAGTCGTCTACTCAACGTTTGCGGTAACTACCAATGACGCTTTACATAATAGACACGACATACACGAATATTAGTGCTCTAAAAACAGCACATTACACTATGCCTACATATCAATAAATACAAGCCATATACGCCAGACCTGCCCCCCCTAGCCAAGTGGCTAGGGCAAGAGCGTTTCTACACATCGCTACGCTTCATGCATGGAAATGATATAAGTCACGCGATCTCCTTATCGACTTATAATGTTATTTCCATACATTTAAGCGCAGCGATTTGTAGAAATGCTCGTAGAAGAAGCCACTTGGCTAGGGGGGCTGTTATGGAAAGAGATGAATATACATTGCATAATTATTAGCTACATAATGATTGGCGCGCGCGCGCATGCAGCCGTGCAGCCGCGCCGCTAGGTGGTGCGTGACTAAGTGGATGTCAGGCAGTTACCTTGCATTCATGTTGTCAAAATGAGCGTGGTAAGGTGCATCTAAAGATTTCATACATCTTTGGTAACAACACAATGTTTCTCAAACGGTAATGTGGTACTTACCACATTACCGTACATACTTATACATTTTGATTAATTAAAACTCGTTACAATGCTAAGTTAAGAGTTTTGTATTAAAGCAGTGGTTCGAGCGTAGGCGTAGGCCGTTCAGCTCACGGTATCGGGTGGTTGCGGGTTCGATTCCCGCCAGCAAATTTCGAAAACGGCCTTTACGTAATTTGCCCTGATTTATCACTGGGATCGCCTTCTGACCATTGTATGGTAGCTATAGTTTCAGCGCTGCTTAGTTTGGAACCACACAGTTGGTATGTACGTCTGGCGATTTTTTAAAAATATTATTATACTACTATTATACTTATAAAGGTCAACACTCATCTAACGACTCCGCACCCGACCAGCACCGCCTCGTTGCTCGGCGTCCACTCGTTGTCGACAGGTGGTCCGCGAGCGGACGCTGCGATGTCACCATAAACGTCACGGGATCAACCAGTGGACTTCGCGTGGTCAACGAGTGAACGCCGCGTGGTCAACGGGTGGTCCCCTAATTTCCGATTCAGTTAGTGGACGCCGACCGGCGAGGCGGTGCTGTTCGGGTGCCGAGTCGTTAGATGAGCGTTGACATTTATGTGTGGACCATTAAAACTAATTAAGTCTGATATTAATATTAGGGATGGCGATTCTTTCCCAAAAAGATCGATTTTTAAATCGATTCGAATCGTAACCTGATGAATCGTTCACAAAAAAATCGAAGTCTAAACGATCGATTTCTGAAAAATCTATTTTTTTCCAAGTTTGCGTTTACAATGTAAATATAAATCCATTTTATTAAAAACAAGAAGTATACCATAATATACAATGTCTTATCAGTAAAATCAGGTAATTCGATAATAACAAATAAGTTTATCACCATATCAAAGTATCAGACGCGCGTGACCTTGAAGTTAAGTATTGCGCATTTATTCGCACAGTGACTGTTAGTGCGTGCGCGAATGAGACGAAACAGTTGATTTATGGAAGATTATATATCTTCTTGGATTATTTTTTTTTGTACTATCAATTCCACCAGGTTAATGGTTTTTACCAAAACAGAAAAAATCGAATGTCGATATTCAAGGGTGAAATATCGATTCACTGAATCGATTCAGTACTAGGTACATATCGATTTAAAAATTTGATGTTTTTGGCCCGAAAATCGATTCTTCTATTAATCGATCTCGGATCGCCATCCCTAATTAATAACAATGATCTAATATTGAAACTCAATAATACACAGAACTATATTATTAATATTAATAACCCGACATCAGCAATGGATCGGGTCTCAAAGGCCCAGTTGATTAAGATTCCATCTGTCCTTAACGGGATATTAACAGTAGATTAGGACGGGCATCTTACGGTTAAGTAGTGTTTAGCGTGTAATCGAGTTTCCTAACCCTTCCGTACTAAGATCTATTAAATTGTTAATTATTTATTATTAAATGTAATGGAAAATATTATTTCCATCACTCATACGAGGAAAGTAAGTCGAAAGGTGCCTGAAGAACCGACAGAAAGTGATACTTATCTAATCGGGAAAAATCGTGTTTCCAGATTCTTCGTTTTGGCGATTGTTGTTTATGGCGATTACCCCAGAAAATACGCATGTTTGGAGGCTATCTCCTATTTGTTGATATTTAAGTTTATTGATGAAAAAAGTGCTAGTTACCCGCTATTTTGCTATGTGGAACAAATTGGAGCTGTTTTCGGCTTTAAATTTCTATCTTTTTCTAAACAGCTTGGTTTTCTTTTTCATCAAAAGATGAAAAGAGTTACCAAAAAATCATCATTGCCGGATTTTGTGACGCAATCGTTTTTACGCGTCATTAATTATGTTCAATGTTTTTTCAAAAAAAAGTGGTCAGTGACAGTGCGCGTGCGACGCGACTGCATAAATGCAGTCCGTGTATGTTAGCGCTAATTCCAAACAAAACGAGCGCCTTCGTTTAAAATTTATTAAATTAAGGCAAATTTCTTAATTTTTAAACTATTTAGTATACCTATGCTTTCAAAGTTTACACTAGTACGTAGCTATATTTCGTCGTTTACACCCTTTTAACCCCAAACATAAAACAATCGCAACATAATATAGATATAACTCCGGCAACGAGATAAATAGTCAGCGGTTGTCTGAAAAATGACGCGCCACGATGTTTGTTTGTTAACAGTGCGGAACCCTGCCTCGCGGCGTGATAAATTAGCAGAGGGTTTTGGGGTTCCGCAGAGATACTTTTAGAAGGAGGAAAGTATAGAGATAATTAGGGTGTTGGTCTCAAAACCAACATATACTGCAAAGTAACAAATAGTAGATTGTTGGTAGATCCAAGCTGTAGCCGATTGACTGCAGCTCATATACAGGCTGGCTCAACCGGGGTAGTACCACTCTCTCACAGAAGATCAGCGTAAAGTAGCTAATACAGCTGCGTTTGGTACGATGAGTGAGAGAGCCGAAAGCTCAAAACCTTCAGGTCGGCAACGTGCGAGCGATACCTTTGGTATTGCTAGCATCTTTAAACTATCGTAACTGCTTAACATCAAGCGGGCCGGACGCTTGTTTGCCACCTTAGTAACATAAAAAAGTCTCTTTTCACTATCGATACCGTAGAATGGACTGGAAGCGATCCCAGTTACATCCAGACCAAGGCAAATTTCGAAAAGGCCATCTACGATATTTGCCTCTAATGGGAATCGAACCCGCAACCACGTTGAAACACTGTGCCAAGTGGTCGTCACTCATTAGTTATGTCAATTACACGCGCATGCCGCGCGAAGCAGCTTTGCCTCGCGAAGTTTGGCATGCCGCGCGCGAGGCAAATACTCGCCGTACCTCACCCGAGCGCTGTCATTTGCCTCGCCTAGTTTGGCCTAGTCATGATACAGAAAGATACCAACTGATTGCTCGGCTATCCCCTTATCTGTCTAGAGTGTAAGTTGCCTCGCCATTTGCCTCGCGCGGCATGCGACTGAGGCAACCGCGCGTGCTACGCGAGGCATGCGGGTGAGCAGCCTCGCGCGGCATGCGCCTGAATAGATATAGAATAGAATAGAGATAATAAACGTAAATAGTTAACTTAACACTCTACAATTTCGAACAACTTAGCAACCTACTATTAAATATTGATGGTCTCTTACAATACGCCTACTTCCAAGATTAGGGCACTGAAAGTCGGCCCTTCGGTGAATTTACGTATCAGTTACAAGCCGAACATCTTAAGGTGAACCGTGAGATAAGAAGCGTTACATAATGAAAGCCTCCACTGAATTGTAAGTCGTAGAGGGATGTTCTGGAAAGTATCGATAGTAAGTTTTGTAAAAGTAAAAGTATCGATAGATATTTATTAATTAAGGTTATGGATAGTTTACATTATGCCAGTGACGCGACAGTCCAGTAACCCAGTCCAGTGCCGACTTCAGAGTCAATTATTTATTTTATTTTGTTGTGGGTTATTGTTGTGGGTGCGGGAGCACAGAAATATTGGCATTTTAATTTCTTTCTTAAAGCTTCCACCGGATCTAATCGTGACCTCGACTGAAAAGATCCGGCAAGAAACTCAGCGGTTGTCATATTACATTATTTTTTAAATTGGTGCGCCCATGTTTATGCATTTCAAAACTGAGTGCTCGGCCGCGGCATGCTGATGTAGACATAGCCATTCGTTAATGTTTAGAGATTTTTTTATGTTACTGAGGTAGAAAACAAACGGCCCGCCTGATGTTATGAAGTACCGTACCCTATAGATGCTTGCAATACCTAAGGCATTTAATACAAGATACGGAATATAAAACGTTACGATATTTTCACAAATTTACAAGCAGCACCCGTTGACTACTCGATACGATTGAAACTATCCCAACATTGTCTTATTTTAGTTTTATCGACAAAATTTCTCCCATCCCTATTTCAAAGCGCAGGTTACGCAACTGAAAATGGGTCCCGCGAGGCAGGGCGGGCAGTATATCAATCATCCCCTCGCTGAGATATTATACAGTAATTCGAGAGGCCAATAAGTGGATTTCAGGGCTGTTTGTCTTTGTCAAGGACGCTTTAGTATTGGATAAAAATGTTCGTACCTTTGATCATGTTAGAGAAGTATTGGTGGTAGAACCAAGCTGTAGTCAATTGACTGCAGCTCATATACGGGTTGACGCGACCGGGGTAGTACCACCCTCTCACAGAAGATCGGCGTAAAGTAGCTATTATTGTTGCGTTTCGTACGTAGTGGAAGAGCCGGAAGCCCAGCTCCCCGCCCTTCTTTCCCTCCCTGCGTTCCACTATGCTGCACTATGTTGGTATTGCATGCATCTATAGGCTACGGTAACTGCTTAACATCAGGCGGGCCGTACGCTTGTTTGCCACTACAGTCCTATAAAAAAATATGTTTTGCAGGGAAAATGGAGGGTATCAGGCCATCCGGAAGGTCACCAATGTGATGGACTGACCAGATCAAATCTTGTGTGGGTGGACCCTTGCATGAATACACCAGAGCCAGCACCAACAGGGACAAATGACGGGCCCGTTAGCGTGGTTGGCGCGGAGGCGCCTTTCACGCTGCAGGTCGTAGGTTCGATTCCTACCCGGGACATGCATTTGTGTGCATGCACAAGTCTGTATGTCCCGAGTCTGGGTGTATACATATGTATATTAAGTATGTATTTACAAATAAAAAAGTAGTATATGTAGTAATATCAGATATCTGGTTTCCATAGTACAAGCTCTGCTTAGTTTGGGATCAGGTAACCGTGTGTACAAAAATGTCCCAGGATATTATTATTATTATTAAATAGCGAGAGATCGTGAGGCGGGCAACATCTGCCACACATGTGCATGTATGTGTATATACGTGTGCATGTGCATGGTAACTCCACATGCTGACCACGACCGCACTGCCAAGAGCGTAAAGAAGAAAACCTTTGATCATATAAAATGCGCGAAAATATAACTGAAATAGATGATAGGCATTTGTTTCACATTCTGTCAACTGATAACCTCATTGGCAGCTGTGATCACTGGCCAGTAAACGATCGGAGGCTAAGCAACGCTTGGCAAGGTCAGTCAGAAATGGGTGACCATTTATTGGCATTTCGAACTGAGCGTCCCCGTGCAGCGGAGAGTACGTTAATAGTCAGTCCCGGTTGTATTCATCTATACAGCAGTCGTAAAGCCATGTCAGAGGCCTTCGGGCGGCTTGAACAACTCTGACACCAGGTTGGCCACTAACCATACGATAAGAACAAGAATCAGTAATATTGTGGAAGCGACTATCTAATTAATAGCTTTTTATCAAATAGTCATACTTAATTCGTCATGTCTCAACTTCTCCATACCCAGCTAATTTCCAAGATTAATTACTCCGCCATTAGATATCCGACGTACGAAATAACAGTTCATTCGTAACAGTTAATATAATGCCAGCCGCATTCATGGCGAGATTTTGGCGTCACTCAAATGAGATTCAACACCCACGCCACCAGTGATATACTGTGTCAGTTACAAGCAAAAAACAAATGATGGGGCTCAATTGGAGATGAGTTCAGGTGGGACCGTAATGGGAGATAGGCGATGCGACTTCAATGCTATACGCGTCGATCTTTAGTGCGTAAACGCAACGCTTACTGACTATGGGAACACTGTTCATTTCAATCTATACATACAAATAACGAAAATTTAAGTGTATGTTTGTAGTCTCTTACTAAATGCATATGAAAGTATTTACTAAAAATACTATTTTTAAAATTTATGTCTGTTTGTTTGTTCCGGCTAATCTCCGAAACGGCTGAACCGATTTTGTGTTAGTCAAAATATACAGTTAAGAGTTACCATCGGTTCGTAATGCTGCTTCCATTGAGAAGAGCCGGCAAGAAACTCAATGGTTACTATTTTCAATAGAAAAATAAATAATTTTTAAAACAGCAACGCAATATGAACAGCCACCATTGTCGCTAGAAAATACAGTAATTCAATATTATCAAACTAACTCAATCAGAAGTATTTAAATAGAAAAATAGCCTAGTAAGCTGTGCATGCATACTCCCACTTTTATAGCTAACTGTATACCCGACCTTTAAGTAACGGATATTTGGCATAACTAATCAAAGTTCAAAGAAGCCTCCTTAACGCACCAATTGAATCATCAATATAATTAGACAATGTTTATGGTTGCCATTTATCCACCTCTGTAATTTTATGACTAGTATCATCATCATCATAATTTCAGCCAAAAGACGTCCACCGTTGGACATAGGCCTTCCCCAAGGTTTTACACAACGACCGGTCCTGTGCCACTTGCATCCAGCGCTTTTATGACAAAACGAAGATATAAGGTCGCTGCCAGCATTCATAACATGCTGGTAGATTAGTCCAGTTTGGAATTAGATGGGGTTCTGATTAACAGACATGTAAGCCAGGCTGGTGAAACGAACATCCCCAGTTATGGCAGCTAAAAAATGCTCTAAAATTATGAAGAGCACAGAGACTTAGTAAACCGACCTTATTAATGACACTTCTGAATTTAGACAGATTATATCCGCCGCCATGTTAATAGTGGTCCGTTTCATACACTTTGCGAATCATAGAATTCATAGATTAGTATGGGAAAGAAAAAAATTGAAGAAAAAGTGGTCGAATATTAATATATTTTTATCAGAGTTGCAAAAAACGGGAAATTTAAAATGAAAACTATTTAAAACTTGTTTAAATCATTGATTTAAAACAGGAGGAAAAAAACATTGTTTTTAAATGCTTAAAACATGTTTTAAACATGGTGTTTAAAACAAGATGATTTTTTCATAACAACCCTGATTTTTATGCCATTTCATTTTGTTTGCTATTCTCATCCAAGCCCCTAAGTATTATTTCATTATAGGTCTAAAACGGAGTCGCAACAGCAGTGATTGTCGGGTGCAGCTATCCTAATGGTGGATGACAATCATTCCTAATTTAGAATTCCCGGAACTCTCCCTTTTCCCAAACACTTGCCTAATAAGTAATTTACATTTTGCCATAAAACTCCCAGCTCCAACAGTATTTAGTTATTCTTTATAAAACTCGAGTCTTTACCCAGATTAATACACCCCGCAAGTAATTACACAAGTTTTGGGAGCCGTGACAGACCAGAATATTAATCTCGGCACGAGCAATCGAGGCTACATCTCATTTTATGGGTCATTTGCATAATGGTCATATTTTAAATCGTGAGTCATGGTAACACTATTTGAGTTTTTAGTCTGTGGTTGAGTAGATAATCGAACACAAAATAAGAATCGCTTTTCGGAAGCTCGATGCAGCGACTGAACGCTACACCCCGCACACTTGCGGATGCCGGTCGCAGCGATTTGTCATGTTGACTTTGTCGAAACACGACGTGTGTTGTACTAGATTTTGACACCACAGGCTACCGGATCAGCATCGGAGCAGTCGCTGCGTCCGATCGCAGGAAGTCGCAAAATCGCGATGCTGCATCGATGCAGTCGCAAAATCGCGCGACTTTGATACTGCGATCGAATGCAGAAAGTCGCCAAAACGCGATGCAGCATCGATGCAGTCGCAAAATCGCCGATCGCCGATGCTAAAAGTAGCAAGTCTGCGGAGGCTCCTACTAAATCAAAAGGTGGTACCAAGCTGTAGCCCATACACTGCAGCTCATATACAGGCTGGCTCGACCGAGTGCCTCACAGAAAATCATCATAAAGTAGCTAGAACAGCTGGGTTCCGTACGATCAGTGAGAATTCTCCGCGGAACCCCAAAAAATCCCCGCAACATAACATAATTAAAACGGACCGCAATGAATCGCCGGCGCCTAATTCGATAACGTGCGCTGAAAGCCTGCGGAAGCGCCGCCGAGGACAGACAGCAAATCAGATTACCAGTCGCCAGTCAAAGGTAATGAATTACATTTCCAAGGCATTTTTCATAGTAATCTCGTTGTTGATTGAAAGTAGGACCTGAAAACGCTGAATTGGACTCTATTTTAATCATCATCATATCAGCCGAAAGACGTCCACTGCTGGACATAGGCCTCCCCCAAGGTTCGCCACAATGACCGGTCTTGCGCTGCCCGCATCCAGCGGATTCCCGCGACCTTCACCAGGTCGTCGGTCCACCCTGTGGGAGGCCTACCCATGCTACGCTTTTCGAAGCGCGGTTGCCACTCGAGAACTCTCCGGCCCTATCGTCCATCCGCTCTATGAATTTTATTGGTGGTAATCGCTGGCTTGACCGGGGTAGTACCACCCTCCCACAGAAGATCGGCGTAAACTAGCTATTACACCTACGTTTCGCACAAGAGCCGGAAGCCCCCCTTTCCCGTCCCTGCCCCACTCTTCTTCAAGCCAGCAACATGCGAGCAATGCCTTTGGTATTGCACGCATCTATAGGCTACGGTATCTGCTTAACATCAGGCGTGCCGTACGCTTGTATATCACCTCGGTCATATAAAAAGAAATCTATTCAAAGATACCCAGATTCGCTTTCTAGGTTTGCTTTAATAAAGGTAGGTACACACTCACGCAATGACGTCACTAATTAAGGCTGGACTAATGCGCAGGCCGTTGATAGTAACAAGTCGTAACGAGGCCGAGTTACACAATGTCACTCGAGTGGACGGATGAAATTTCTTTCACTCATTCATTCTAACGCTCGCGAGTAGGGTTGGCGGGAAATTAATGACAGGAAAACATGTGATAACATAAATAACTATAAGAGCATCTTCGAGCATCTTCATCTTGGAGCGCGAACGAGCGAGACGCAGCATTTTGAATCGCCGATCGCCGCTGCTAAAAGTAGCAAGTCTGCGGAGGCCTTAAGGGCTCTATCTCACCGGGACGCCAAGCGCGTCGCCAGCCGCCATCGCAAACGAATTCGTATTGAATTTGACAGGTAATACCAATTGTTTGGATACGTGGCCGGCGACGTCGCTAGCCACCGTCGCCAATAATTCGTATTATGTCAAAATATGACAGGACTCTACTTGGCGACGGTCGCCAAGCCCGTCGCCATGTGTGATACAGCCCTAACGAGAAAGCGAGAGAATGGTCGATATTTTGGCTATCTTCTTCCTATCGTACGGTCAGTCAACCTGTCAGAGTTTTTCAAGCCGCCCGCCTCTGACAAGGCTTAGCGACTGCTGCCTAGATGACAACAACCGGGACCGAATTTTACGTGCCCTCTGAAAAATGGAGACACTCAGTTCAAATGCCGCTAAATGGTCACCCATCTCTGACTGACCTTGCCAAGCGTTGCTTAACCTCTGATCGTTTACCTGTGATTGCAACTGGTTATAAACGCCTCATCATAGTCTATTTTACATGTCACTTTGTTTGAAATTACTTTGAACTTCATCTAAAAATATTCCACTGCTAGGCACTGGACTCCCGTCCATCACGTGGTCGCTTATGCCATTTTAGAACTATTCTGTTTCAACGGCCATCAATTCTTCGAGCTTGCCCCGCCCAACATATTGTACCCTTAAGGTTGGCACTCATCTATTAACCCGGTACCCGACCAGCACCGCCTCGCCGCTCGGCGTCCACTCGTTGTCGACAGGTGGTCCGCGGGCGGACGCTGCTTTTACACCATAAACGTCACGTGAACCAGTGGACCGCGCGTGGTCAACGAGTGAACGCCGTGTGGTCGGCGCGTGGTCAGCGCGAGGTCCACTTATTTCCGGTTCAGTTAGTGGATGCCGACCGACGAGCCGATGCTGGCCGGGTGCCGAGTTGATAGATGAGTGCCAACCTTTAATATGCAGCTCATTCTCTGACGAAGATTACAAATACGCAGCCCGCATAAGAAATTAACAATAGTTATAGCATTGATGTACCATTTTAGCAGATACGGTACCTGCTACCAGACTTGTGCTCAACACATCACTATATGCGAAATTCACACATCTGTTATCTTGCGATAAACAATCTCGCAATTCAACAATCAATTTAAAGGCATTTTATTCACCGGAAAACTAGCCGCAATGGCAATAACGAGAAGTTATCAACATTATTTTCATTATTTTGATGGGCCCGTTGGCGTGGTTGGTTTAGATTCCGCCTATCACGCTGCAGGTCGTAGGTTCGATTCCTACCCGGGACATGCATTTGTATGCATGAATATGTCTGCATGTCCCGAGTCTGGGTGTAATTATGTATATTAAGAATGTATATTTACAAACAAAAAGTAGTATATGTATAGTACGTTTTTTTATACTTGTCCTATTTGGTAAGCAAAGATGGCGTCCAGCGGGGCGATTGCGTAACTTTTTTGTCAATGTTTCAATTGGTTTCGTTCATCATGTGTCAATTATATACGAAACCAATTGAAACATTAACAAAAAGTTACGCCATCGCCCCGCTGGACGCCATCTTTGCTTTCCAAATAGGACAAGTATAAAAAAACGTACTATAGTAATATCAGTTATCTGGTTTCCATAGTACAAGCTCTGCTTAGTTTGGGATCAGGTAACCGTGTGTAAAAAGAATGTCCCGGGATTTAATTATTTATTTTTCGCGAACGACTGAGTCGTACTGTGTCCATGGACTTAGTTTAGTAATACGTACTATTTAGAACAGTCCCATGTCTCCCTTGATCTTGGTAATGTCTTCGAGTTATAATAGGTAAGCAGAGTTGAAAGAAAAACAGAAATGAATCACCATCTTATCTGATCAACCATAAAAGTTGAATCAAGATGTAAGTGAATGAAATTAGCTGCTTATCTCTTCGCAAGAGTTGTAAAACTCGAGTGGGAGAATTGTGCGGCTTCGAGAGGTACCTACTATAAAACCGGCCAAGTGCGTGTCGGACTCGCGCATAAAGGGTTCCGTAACACCGTAGAATATATATAGTACGTTTTTTTATACTTGTCCTATTTGGTAAGCAAAGATGGCGTCCAGCGGGGCGATTTCGTAACTTTTTTTTTCAATGTATCAATTGGTTTCGTTCGTCCTGTGTCAATTATATACGAAACCAATTGAAACATTGACAAAAAGTTACGCAATCGCCCCGCTGGACGCCATCTTTGCTTACCAAATAGGACAAGTATAAAAAAACGTACTATAGAAACATTCCCAAAAATGGTGATACTTAAAGTCTACAGAATAAAATATGTTTTTGTAAAGCTAGCCTTACCTAACCTACGGCACTAGCTCAGAGGTAACAACATTATAACAAGAAACAAAAAAACGTTGACTACATTTGCCAACCCTAAAATGCAACGTCACTCAATTGAAAGCGAATCATTCGGTCACGTCACTTATTTTGAGGAATATCGTTTAAAATTCGAATGTGGTAAGCACTTTTACTTCCTTTAGGTAACCTAAACCGACGTGTTGCAAAACCAGTTTGAAGCGGTTAAAACGAGAATCGAAAGTTATTGACGTATAATTTTACTAGTCACACTATAATCCTTTACATAATATTAGTGTTTATGGTTCCTCAACACTAGGTTATTTTTCCAGGCCCCTTTTATAGCCAAGGATGGCACACTGACAGACGGTGCACCTGATGTTAAGTGGAAGCCGCCCAGGACATCTGCAACTTAAGGGGAGCAGACGCGGCGCCGACCTTTTAGGGACCTGTAAACATGACCTATGAAGACCTTAATGTTTTAGTGCATAGGAAAGACTTCGGGAGATCATTCTACAACTTACATGTACGCAGGATTGAGATTGAAAATTTAGTATCTTATTTTAATTTATTCTTAAGTGCTATTTTATCAAGTTGGTTATCAAAGGTTGGTTGGTTTGACGGGCCCGTTAGCGTGGTTGGCGCGGAGGCGCCTTTCACGCTGCAGGTCGTAGGTTCGATTCCTACCCGAGACATGCATTTGTGTGCATGAACATGTCTGTATGTCCGGAGTCTGGGTGTATACGTATATTAAGTATGTATTTACAAATAAAAAAGTAGTATATGTAGTAATATCAGTTATCTGGTTTCCATAGTACAAGCTCTGCTTAGTTTGGGATCAGGTAAGCGTGTGTACAAAAAATGTCCCAGGATATTATTATTATTATTATTAAAGAGCTTACATTAAGCTTAGCTGAAGGAGTTAACAAAATACG
The DNA here is from genome assembly GCA_947859195.1 of Drymonia ruficornis. Taxonomy (NCBI): domain Eukaryota; kingdom Metazoa; phylum Arthropoda; class Insecta; order Lepidoptera; family Notodontidae; genus Drymonia; species Drymonia ruficornis. The sequence goes on along the minus strand of OX401925.1, from coordinate 8,338,944 downwards.
TAAACAAAAAAAGTTTATCAAAATCGGTTCATACGTTCAGGAGCTATGGTGCCAGACAGACACACGGATAGACATATACACACTACAAACTTATACCACCGAGGGGTGTTATAAGTTTGTAGTGTGTATTTTCTTCGGGGGTTAAAAATAAGTTCCAGAGCTAAATAAATCATGTGAAAAATATCATATCAGTGACATACTGCGTGTATTCCAACGTAACACAACCACGAGACGTTAACGATACGCTTAATTAAAGAATACAAAGTGCGTAAACGCGACTAGTTGCGTGCGTAATGTCGTAGTCGTAACTACACGTACGAACGACATTACACAGCTAATTCATCCGGACCTAATTGCTTCTAGCGGAAAATAAGTAAATAATACGTAAGGGCCTCCGCAGACTAGCTACTTTTAGCATCGGCGATCGACGATTTTGATGCTGCGTCTCGCTCGTTCGCGCTCGAAGAAACGCGACGTAGCATCGATACGTCACAAAATCGCCGGTCGCCGATGCTAAAAGTAGTTAGTCTGCAGAGGCCCTAATTGGTTTCCGATTTTCTCCCATATTCATAACAATGTACCAGCCGCCCTAGTGGCATCGTCTACAAGCGTTTCTACAAATCGCTACGCTTCATATCTGGAAATGACATTACAAGTCGATAAGTAGATCACGTGACTTACGTCAATTCCAGAAGGGCTAGACAAGTGGCTGACGTCTACGAGCGTTCGTTCAAATCGCTACGCTTCATGTATGGAAATGACATAAGTCACGTGATCTACATAGCAATTTGTTGTTGATCTACATAGCGACGTTTGACATCTCCATACATTGTGAAGTTTATTATATTCTATTCGATTAGCGTTCATGCCACTTGGCTAGCCCCTCTGACATGAAGCGTAGCGAATTGTAGAAACGTTGTAGATGAAGCCACTTGGCTAGGGGGCTGGACTATTCTTCGTCTGACCATTCTCCGTGTGACCTCGGTGGCAATTTTTATTTAAATTATAGATAAATCAAACAATCATGTGTCTTATACCCCCCTTCCCCTCCCTCCATCCCACTCCCCTTCAGGTCGGCGATGTGCGAGCAATGCCTTTGGTATTGCAAGGATCTATAGGCTACGGTAACTGTTTAACATCAGGCGGGCCATACGATTTTTTGCCACCGTAGTCCTATAAAAAAGGCATTATTGAAGTTGGCGCCAGCGAAACTGCGGGAAAAAGTAAGTCTAGGCTAGACTTCGACATAAGTTTAATCTCTCTTTATATGAGGCTCACTAGTTTTAGGATATACATATTTATTAATTTATAGAAAGCTTGAGTTTTTTGTTGATCACTAAACTAGTTAGAGGTCGTAAAATAAGATAATTTAAGCGATTTCATATCGAATTTATATTGATTAATTTATGTCATGCTCGGGTTCCGGGCGCTGCTTGCAGGGACTGGTCCGCCCATTTTCCACTTGACATCGGTGTTCCTTAACTTTCAGGTTTGTAAAATTTTCACTTAAGGACGGAAGGCATCACACCAAAACAATAGTTCGAAATATTCACCTTTGGGTTTAACTGTAAAGTGGGAGTAGGCATGCACAGCTTTCTAGGCTAGTTCTTTTTTTTTTGTTTATTCAAATACCTAATTTGTTTTTTTTTTTATTCACAATGTGTTAATGCCTGCCTGCTCACATAGCGTAGCTGTTTGAAAATGTATAAGCACAATTATTCTTTTGAAAAGAGTAACCATTGAGTTTCTTGCTGGCTCTTCTCAATGGAAGCAACATTACGAACCGGTGGTAACGCTAAAATATTGTTTATCTTGACTATTTATAAACGCTTTATTGAGCTTACATGAATAAAAACTTTTGATTTGATTTGATTTGAAACGAAAGCTTCGGCTGACGGACCGGGCGATTTCCTACTCCGAAAGTGTTACGGATCCGGAGTACGGATTCGATAATCGTGATTGTTGACGTTTCTTACGATCAAAACCATATCAGGGGGTTACTCCGAAATACGTCGCTGACGGATCGTCCGAAGTACGGATTCGATTTACGATCAAAACAATGTCAAATCGTAGAGAAAAACGAAAGAAGAAATGTCAAATCACGACAATCCGTCAGCCGAAACGTTAGGTTCGTATTTCGGAGTAGGCCAGCAGACGCTGAAATCGTAGATGTCAAATAACTTTCAGAGTAGGATCCACGAAAGAAGAAACGTCAAATCACGATCATCGAATCCGTACTTCGGATCCGTTCGCCCGATCCGTCAGCTGAAGCTTTCGTTTCGTTTTTCAAAGTAACCCCCTGGGCAAATTACGAGCAGGTCGCTCCAGAAATTGCCTTGGTGGGAATCGAACCTGCAACCACCCGATACAGTGAGCCGAGCGGCCAATGCGTCAACCACTCCACCTAGCGGTCGTTATTATTTAAGCATTAGTGTTAGTGCACGTGACTTCGTACGCGTGTTATTAAAATAATGATTGTTTTTGCTAAAATAAAATTAGCCGAAGTTACTCCTTATAACATCAGCTATCTGCCGTGCAAGTCACGTCAAAATCGTCCCAGCCGTTTCGTAGATTAGCCGGAACAAACAGACAGGCAGACAAACAAAAAAAAATATTTTTTTTGTTCTTACCTATAGCACCCTATAGTATACTTTTTATATGCCTTATGTAAAAAACTGTTATTTTGACATTACAAGGATACACTTTAGCGCCGCCATACACGGACTGCTTATTGACAGCTCTAGAGCAGTTGGTTACAGTTTGGTTGCAGTCAACCGCATCGACCGCCCGGCGACTGCTTGAGCGGTCCGTTTAACGTCCAAACTGCAACCAACTGCTCTAAAGCTGTCGACAAGCAGTCCGTGTATGGCGGCGCTTAATTTGTATTTTTTTTAATACCTAGAATTTTTGGTGTTCACGCATACGTGCGGAGTTTCTGATTCTGGCTAGTTATCAAATAATTGATAATCTCAATGTTACCTGATAAACTACGACGAACAATTTAATCTGTATGCATTAGTTCTGTACATCAAACGTGCCGACTCAGCTATCGGTACAGTTTGTTTTAACTTACGCATTATTTGTAGTGTAAACCGGGTTACAGCTGTTCAAATATACAATGGAATTTAGATTAGAATTATGAACAAAGTTGGTTAAAATTAACGGGGAATTTGTACGATTGCTACTAAAATTACGGTTGGATTACTTTTACTGGTTAAGTCGGAAAGCCGAAAAGCCTATGGTTAAATCACAAACTATTTTCATACCTAACATTACGTTAATATACGTGGGAGAGGGCCCTTCATTTGGTGCATCCAGATGCCTCGCATGCGTCGCCCGAGCACTCATGTTATGACATTATATCTATGCGTTCCGAGCTTAAAACTGAGTGCTAGTGCGCGGCATGCGCCTGATAAAGACACGCCCATTCTAATTCCGAAATCTGCTATGTGACCACAGTTCGTCTATGTATGTGACTTACTAAGGCCACACATATTTTTTTGTGATTCTGCCAAACACAATTTTACCACCATAAATTCAACGTTGACACATCCGTGAGATGTCATTTTTGACATCTGTCAAAAGTGACATCTCCCTCTAGTTGTTTTCAAGGGCAACGTCTAGGTTGAAACATCCGTGACTTTGACGTAAAAATTAGAGAATCACACACTTGAGATGTGAGCGTTCTTTCACGGTGACGTTACAGGTCGGGTTCCTCTTCTCACTAACGGACTGTTAAAGCGCGGCTAATAATCGTTTACTGCTGTTTCGGTTAGTTGTTGTATTACATACGCCTCGCATTACAGCTTACTTATAAGTACATAGACTGAACCCTATTTTAAATTAAAGCTGATTTCCACAATTTCTCAGAATCTACCTACATAGTCCGCGCGGCCTTCCGCTCACGACTAGCTACGGAACCTCTCACGTTAGTTGCCCAACGCGGTTGGCCATGCCACCTGGCCAGACTTAATAGTTGTGACCCAAATACTTCTATTGTAGGTATAAATTTTATCCTAACAACGGTTAAAACAATTGTTCAAATAGGTTTGGTGTTTAGTTTTCTGGGTGTGGACAAAAAATATTCTAAGAATTCGGTAAAATATTTATCCGGTAAAAGACACCGATTTTTCGGTACAGTCAGCACTAGCACAGCCGACCGTGACAAGACAAAACGCTAGATAAATCGATTTGGTCTCATTCTCTCCTATGCATTAAGAACAGGGAACGATAGGTGCGACATAATTCACGACAAAATTCTTGACTTGGCGCGTGTGCTGACCGCACTGACGTCAGTTTGACGACCACTTGGCGAATTGGCTCACTCAATTTTACTTTAATTAACCTAAAGTAACTTTAAAGTAAATAATAATCATTTTTCTATACTTAAATAAATAAATAGCGCCGGACACACCAACTGTATGGTCCCAAACTAAGCAACGCTTGCACTGTGGCTACTGCACATTAGACTGGGAGTAATCCCAGTGACACCCAAACCAGGTAAAATTACGAAAAGGCCGCTCCCGAAATTTCCCTCTGGCAATCTAACCTGCTAACACCCGATGCAGTGAAAATTCCAACACGTGATAATTCCAAGAGAAGCACAAGCATAAGGGCTGTATCTCACCTGGCGACGGGTTTGGCGACCGTCGCCAAGTAGAGTCCTGTCATATTTTGACATAATTCAATACGAAATATTGGCGACGGTAGCCAGCGACGTCGCCGGCCACGTATCCAAACAATTGCTATTACCTGTCAAATTCAATAAGAATTCGTTGGCGACGGTGGCTGGCGACGCTGGCGTCCCGGTGAGATAGTGCCCTTAGATATATTTTTATCTTATTATTCAAAGGCAGCAGTGGTACCCGATTGGTTAAGCACGCGTCTTGCGGGCTTAATGTCCTGGGTTCAAACCCTGGCTCACACCTCTGGATTTTTCGAAATCTTTGTGTGAATCATAACTTTAATATGATTATCACTTGCTTACGGTGAAGGAAAACATCGTGAGGAAACCTGCATGTCTTTAGACATGTGAAATCCACCAACCCGCACTGGGCCGGCGTGGTGGAATGGCCTGAATCCCCCTCGCATTGAGAGGAGGCCCGTGCCCAGCAGTGGGACGTTAAAAGGGCTAAATTATTATTATTATTATTATTCAAAGGATTAATCAACCTAACCGCTGCCTTTGTTTTTTTTTTTTTTTTTTTTAAAGGACTGCGGTGGCAAAAAAGCGTACGGCCCGCCTGATGTTAAGCAGTTACCGTAGCCTATAGATGCTTACAATACCAAAGGTATTGCTCGCACATTGCCGACCTGAAGGGGAGTGGGATGGAGGGAGGGGGAGGGGGGGTGGGCTTACGGCTCTCTCACTCATCGTACGAAACGCAGCTGTAATAGCTGCTTTACGCCGATCTTCTGTGAGAGGGTGGTACTACCCCGGTCGAGCCAGCCCGTTTATGAGCTGCAGTCAATTGGCTACAGCTTGGCTCTACCACCATCAAAATTGTTGAAAACATGTTGATTCACGAAAGTTTAAACTAGGGTAGTTCATCCCGCTTTGTTACACACAATGGGGATCAGCCCTAGTTCAGAACTTTACATTTTCTGAATGTCTAGTCTGCGATGTTAAGTAAGGGCCTCCGCAGACTAGCTACTTTTAGCATCGGCGACCGGCGATTTTGTGACGTATCGATGCTGCGACGCGTTTCTTCGAGCGCGAACGAGCGAGACGGAGCATCAAAATCGCCGATCGCCGATGCTAAAAGTAGCTAGTCTGCGGAGGCCCTAATTGTGTTTGTTATTTAATCACATTTACCTAAATAACTGCCTTAATTACAATTTATTCAAATGTTCCTCAAGTTAGTTATAACAATTAATATATGTACTAAAACAATTGTTGAGCACTGTAGAAATAATTCATTTTATTCTAAAGTAGATTATTAATATTTGGAGTCGGTGCCGACTAAAAGATACCTACGCAAGGCTCAGCAAATCTGATTGGCATAGACTCCAAACACTGAATATACTGAATGGGTTATTACTAGAACTTAAAGATTGTTTTTGGAGTCGGCAGTTAACTATTTTATAAAAAGATTTTTAATTAACTATAGTCGTATTGACGTGGCACGTAGTTCATCTCCATTAACGGACCGTTGGACTAACCGATTGTTTAATACACAGGTAATAATCTTTTACTGCTCTAACGGCCCGTTAGTGTGCTGATGAACTCGGCACTTAGTTCGCTCGATTCGTTTACTTATCGACAAGTTCTGAATGGACCTCCAGGACGATAGTACTTACGAAATGCAGTTGCACAACGCTAATTAGCAAATAATTGCGTGCATGCGCAGATCATTGAATTAATCGAAAGTTTGCGGTCGTGTGCGCATGTCATGTCAAATGGAAGGTCGCACTTCATTTGTTTAGACTCTAATTAACTCCGATGCGAGTTGATTTGACGTTTCATAAGAATACGTGATTAACTTCTGGTTTCAAATTAATTGATTTTCCTACTAACCCTGCTAATATTATAAATGGGTAAGTAAGTGTGTGAATTGTTACCACGTATCTCAATAACTACCAAACCGATTTTAATGAAATTTGAAATTTAGATAGTGTAGGCTCTGGAATAAGATATAGGCTAATCTTACACATCAATTTGCACGCGGGCGAAGCCAAGCCAAGCCAGAGCCAAGCTGTAGCCAATTGGCTGCAGCTCATATATGGGCTGGCTCGACCGGATTAACACCACCCTCTCATAGAACATCGACGTAAGTCGCTATAACAGCGTTTCGTACGATGAGTGAGAGAGTAGGAAGACTAACACTCGCGTGCGGCCGTGATGCCGCGACGCTAGGTGGTGTGTGACTAACTGGATGTCGGGTAGTTACATGCATTATTAAAAAAAAAAAAATTAGCCCTTTTAACGTCCCACTGCTGGGCACAGGCCTCCCCACAATGCGAGGGGGATTCAGGCCATAATCCACCACGCTGGCCCAGTGCTGGTTGGTGGATTACACATGTCTAAAGACATGCAGGTTTCCTCACGATGTTTTCCTTCACCGTAAGCAAGTGATAATCAAATTAAAGTTATGATTCACACATAGATTTCGAAAAATCCAGAGGTGTGAGCCAGGGTTTGAACCCAGGACCTTAAGCCCGCAAGACGCGTGCTTAACCAATCGGCTACCACTGCTTTTACCATGCATTAACGTTGCCAAAATAAACACGGTATGTTGCATCTAAAAGTTTTTACTTCTTTGTCTAGTCTAGAATGTCAGTTGTGGGTAGAGTTCGACAAATAAGTTTGTTGTACTTAAGCCGTATATAAATAAAAATAAAAAATATAACGTCACGACTTTTATCCCCATACGGGGGTAGTCAGAGGCTTGAGTGGCCATACACCACCACATTGTGGAGGTATTAACCAACTCAAAGCCCACGTTTCACCAGATAGTCAGAACCCAACGTGACAGGTGGTGAACCTTGTCGCCGTGTACTTATACAGGAACTGACTATTACCTGATCCCGAGGGATAGGTAGGTTTCCTCACGATGTTTTCCCTCACCGTCAGCGTACTGTAAATTATGCACATAGATGAAAATTCATCCATTGGTGCATGCCCCACCGGGGATCGAACCTGGGACCTTGTGATTGCTAGCCCAACATGTTCACCCCTAGGCTACAGTCGCAACTCGTATATAAACAATAGATTAGACATTTAGCTCAAGGATCCATGAATCAGGTGAACGGAAACTCATTATAGTGTTCGGCAACGGCTTACAGCGCACCAAGTAACATACGATGAGCGTGCATTGTGAAATATTATGTAGAGACAAAGAAAATCTCGCAAAAAATCTGTCAAAGAAGGCGAAATTTCAGGAAAGGCATTCAAGCAATTCATTCAAGTTATACCATCGCATTAGATAGGTATGTATTTAAAACATTCAAGTTATAGTGACCATCGCAATCCATAGGTATTATTAAAAAATATGGTATCTAAAAAAATCTGTAAGTACCACGGAACACAAAATTACACTGGAAAGAGCATGTAAGTAGGTTAGGTCACGCGTCATTCGGCAAATGTCAACTAACAAATACGCGTCGAGTATCATTTGCACTTATTCAGTGACATCAACGATCCATCAAAATCTTCACAGTCATTTATTTTAACATTTTTTTTGTAGTGACACTGACAGATGTAAAGTGACAGATAACATCAGCCCAGTCCAATCAAACGACATCTGGTGAACTATGAAAATAAACTCTTTAGTAAACCTCTACTATTTTTTTCTAACCAACATCGTCCCACTACTGGGCAAATCAGTTAATGTTTATAACTTGAACTGCGTATAACATTAACAAAGTTTATTTACGCTAGTCGGTCAGAGATAACAACAGTGTTATCCGCTTATCGGCGTGAACAAAACGCTTTGTTCTATTAGCCGGTACTGTTGACCCATACCTGCGCTTACGTGGTTTGTGTGCTTACGCATGTAAACATGTGTATGGTCATAAACTAAGCACGATTGTACTATGAGTAGACTAGGGGTGATCCCAGTGACACCAAACCAGAGTAAATTGCGAAAAGGAAACTAAATTTAAAGCTCATATTTGATATTTTACTCATGAAAGTAGGCGATACCAATTGTTTCGCCATTCTATTTATTTTGTGTTCCGAGGTCAACCATGATGGTCTAAATTAAATTCCCGGTAGGTTGTGGGTCATTGGATTTTCAGTTATTATGCAGCCGCCTCGTCATTTAAACGCCCTCGGTAAGACTACAGGATTTCAACTAGTGATGGGATGTTCTCGAGAACATTCTCACCCTCGGAAACTTACGGAAACTTACTCGTGAGAATTTTCGAGAATTTATCTTCTGAAGCATGTTAAACTTGGCATAAACCTCATTAAACATGCAAGTATGGTGGTTTTAATTGTTTTTAAGATTGTAAGTTAGGATAACGTCACCCAAAATAAAAAAATCTCACGAGTAAGTTTCCGAGGGTGAGAATGTTCTCGAGAACATCCCATCACTAATTTCAACTCAACAGGGTTTTAATGACAATTGTGATACCTTAGTGTCTCTACATAGAGACAATTCAACAAATTATTGTTGTTACAGTGTCCTAAGTTATAGCATTCGGCGGGTAATGTCAAATTACGCGGAATGAGTTTTCGTCTGTGTAAGTCTAGCGTAATAATATACAAGGTGTTATAAGACGAGGGACGTATTGAAGGACGGTATTCGAATCTCATTGAAATATGAAAAATATATTACCTACCTTAATTTTTGAACAAATCTGTTTTAATATTATAAATGCGAAAATAACTCTGTCAGTCTGACTGTTACTAACGTTTTCACGACTAAACTGCTAAACTAATTTTGATGAATTTTGGTATAGAGATAGACAGGAGCATGGAGCAGAATAAAGGTTACTTTTTGTTGCGAAAATCAAACTTGAAGGGGGTGAAATAGGGGATGAAAGTTTGTATGAGACCAATCATTAGTATGTAGATACAAGCTTAAGCTATAAGCTATTCTATTATATACACGACGACACTTGACACAAATACACTTACCCCCTTATTCATAGAGATTTTGGCCAGTTTGCAATGGTTTTGAGAAGCATTTTTAGGAACAAATGTGATTTGTAAATCCACTGCAGGTCGATCATAACTTTCTATGAATACGGGGGTTAGTGTATACATCGAGTGTCTGCGTGGGTACACCACCGCGACACCTTGTGACAGTTGTAATGACGGTGTCGACTGAGATACACTGAGTGTCATATGTCGAGTGTCGCCGTGTATCCCGAGCATTAGAGGAATAACTTACACTACATTCATTTTAGGTAACTTTTACCACAAATGAGTGAGAGAGCCGTAAGCCCACCCCCCCCCTCCCCCCCCTCCATCCCACTCCCCTTCAGGTCGGCAATGTGCGAGCAATACCTTTGGTATTGTAAGCATCTATAGGCTACGGTAACTGCTTAACATCAGGCGGGCCGTACGCTTTTTTGCCACGCAGTCCTATAAATTAAAAAAAAAAAAAAAAAAAATTGTTAAATCCCACGCGGGTACAGCTAGCCCCTATATAATAAAATATTATAATAACAACATCATTATTTCGCACGATCTAGTAAGTGAAAGGCATAAGGCAAGCACTTTTGACCGACCCCGCCAACATTGGGACGGCGTTGTGCAATAACGAGCCAGCCAGCTTAATTAATATAACGTTATTAGATTACTTACAATTTATATATTCTATATTTTTTCGCTTTTATTTAAGAAAAACAAGTAGACCTGATTGCTATTAATTAAATTAAAGTCCTTTCAAAATATAATATTTGATTATTGTGAACGTTAACGAAGTAAATTTTAACTACTGATTAATAAATATTTCAGTAAAACTTGTTCAAGCCACCTGAAGTTTTCTAACAAGTGAGTGAGTTTTCGTCTGCGAAGAATTGCTAATTGTTAGGGTCCATGACTCATGACAGACATACTCTCGACTGACAGGGAGTTAGGTCTTGTTGGCCTCTTCTATTATCGATCAATTCATTTGGTTTATAATTTTGGAGGTTGACAATTCCGAGGGTGAGTGGTGGGTCCCTCTCTATAATTGTTTAACAATGCATTTCCGCAAAGTTACGCCTGATTCCATCAATTTTCTAACATGGCTTAACGACTGATGTTTAGATGACAACCGGGACCGACTTTTTACGTGCCCTCCGAAGCACAGAGACGCACATATCGAAATACCACTAAATGGTCACTCATCTCTGACTGACCTTGCCTAGCGTTGCTTAACCTCCGATCGTTTAGTGATCAGTGCTTGCAGCTGGTTATCCGCCTCAACTAACGACCAGAAATGAATGAAACTTTGTGAAGTAGTAACTGATAGTGTAAATTAGGTCATTGAAAAAAATCTAATATCGTTATTTTTATGTATTTTAAAACTCTATCACAAATTATAACGATAATCGATACTAAAAGCTCTTAATTTAAAAAAAAAAAATTAAATATCAGCAATTTAAAATTTATAAAAAAAATCAAAATAATCACGTGACTAAAAACGCGCCACGAGTCAAAATGACGTCATAATGTCAAAGACTTCTTGAACTTGAACATGTTATTGATATTATTATTTTTTGTCAAATTTTTATAAGTTGTAATATCTCTAAATCTATGGAAATTGTTTAAAAACTACTCCTAGTTTACTCTGGATTCTTAGTCACTTGATGTGTTCTAAGGTCGCAAGACAAACGTTGTTACAAATGTTCAAAGCATAGTTTATAAAAGTTTCGCGCATGCGCTTTAACTAGATACCGCCCTACTAAGAAAAATCATTTTCAGAAATGAGGCAACTTATTTTCGATGCGGCCTGTCAGTTTCATACAATGGTTGCTGTCAGATGTACTGAAGCACTCCAAAATTTGCGTGGTATCAATTAATCTATGGTTCAAAGGCAACTTAGAAACTATTAACATTAGTCTGTCTTCACCCAGCATCTACATATCAGCTACCATCTATTAATTACTAGCTTCTGCCCGCCACTTCGTCCGCGTTAACTTTAAAATCTCACAGGAACCTGAAAATTTTCCGGGATAATAAGTAGCCTATGTTCTGCTCCAAGGTTCATGTCTATCTCCATACCAAAATTCATCAAAATTGGTTTAGCGGTTTAGCCGTGAAAGCGTAACAGACAGACAGAGGTACTTTCGCATTTATAATATTAGTTTAGATATAGTATACATTTTTTTTTGTTTTTATAGGACAGTCTTGGCAAAAAAGCATACGGCCCGCCTGATGTTAAGCAGTTACCGTAGCCTATAGCTGCTTGCAATACCAAAGGTATTGCTTGCACATTGCCGACCTGAAGGGCAGTGGGATGGAGGGAGGGGGAGGGGGGGCTTTCGGCTCTCTCACTCATAGTACGAAACGCAGCTGTAATAGCTGCTTTACGCCGATCTTCTGTGAGAGGTACTACCCCGGTCGAGCCAGCCCGTTTATGAGCTGCAGTCAATTGGCTACAGCTTGGCTCTACCACCTCGGTACTTTTGAAAGACTCGTTAGATATAAAGACTACAGAGGGGCTAGCCAAGTGGCATGAACGCTAATCGAATAGAAAAGAACAAACTTCACAATGTATATAAATATCAAACGTCGCTATGTAAATCAACAACAAGTTGCTATAAAGATCATGCTTTAGATCACGTCACTTATGTCATTTCCATAGATGAAGCGTAGCGAATTTGTAGACGTCAGGCACTTGTCTAGCCCTTCTGTTTATTCCAGATCAGTCGACGCTAGCAAAGTGACGAATAGATATACGATAGTAGTCATAAGTAGCGATAATGAACAGACAGATGGTATGTCCATTAGCCGACTCAACGCGCTGATGTAATGGTTTCTTGCAACATTAACATGTGCTCAGCTTACACAAACAGATAGCAGACTAAATATTAAGTTTGTAGTTTGTAAAATTATGTAGTCTCAAGGACGTAAGATTGGGGTAGGTCAGCACCTAACTCAAATGACGGCTCGTATTAATAAAGCATCTCAAAGTTGAGATCGATCTTAAGATGCAGTTTTGACGTTTAATATATGAAACATCTGTCAAAAATAGCGTCTTAAGATCCATCTCAATTTTGAGATGCATTTATTGCGAGCCTAGAAGAGTATTTGTCATGGAAGCCGCTGGGTTGTAGTTGCGGGTTTGACTCCTGCCGGGGCAAATTGTAGATCCCAGCTGTCATGCTGACGTCTGTCACGGACAATAAGGAGCCAGAAATTGTGACAACTGGGCTTACTCTGACCACGGTTACTCCCGTAAGCCAGGATCAGGTCTAACGATGACGCCGAGGTGTGACCCTCGATGAGTCCCGGGGACAAGCTAAATTGTCTTGGAACCCGAATGAATAAAGAATACGAGTTGGGAGAAGATTATCTGCTTCTCTCCAATGCAAAAAAAATAACAGTATATGCTGATAGTCACAAAACAAGACTGTTACAACTGATGGAAAACCAGTTGTAGAGCACCTGGATAAGATTAAAGGATCGATCAGGACCCATATCTTTGCTGTTAGGTTTATTATAGTGGCCACTCCTACCAACCATGGGGCTACAAAAAGAGGCACACTATACCTGGCAACCCCTTACTAGGAGATGGGACCAGCTACAGTAGGTCCTGGAACGATCAGGACCCATATCTGTACAAGACATTTATTATAGTGCCCCCCCCCCCCCCCCCACCAACCCTGAGTGTTATACAAGGTGGCACACTATACCTGGCAACCCTTTACGAGGCGTCAGGGACCATCTACGGTAGGTCCTGCCACCAGAGCATACGCTCTAGTACTCAACGTGTGAGTTGCACCGTGATCGCTCACTACAATTTATCCAGAATGGTACCGGAGCCGTGAGTCGCTCACCACCCGCACTCCGAAGAATGCTAACGGTTCAATCCCCGCTAGGGACGCCAGAGAAGCCGACTACCATTTATCCCTGAATGGTACCGGAGCTGTACGGCACGCTCACTTCCCAGTACGCAGCGCCCAACGCAAACGCAGCGCAAACCAACGCCCAACGCAACGCATGACGCCTAACGCACCTACCCAAGACCTACAGCTGGGTGGCCGGAGAGCTAATCCAGCATGTAGCTCTCTACTTCCTATCCAGGGAAGTACCGGAGATGCAACGATCACTCGCTACTTGAGGGACACTCACTGACCCCGCTTCTGACCACCATACGGCCATTGCCTTAGGTTGGTCCACCACGAATCCAACCTCAACTGTCGAGCTCTACCAAAGGCAGAGGGCTATCTGGACACCCGTGGTACCCTGATCCAAACAGCCAGACCCGTAATTCCGGCTGCGAAACCCCATCTACTCGGGTCTAGTAGATAGGGACTGGGTCCTGGATCGATCTGTTAAATCAGGATAAATTGGTTAAGTTAGGAGAAGTTTTAACTCATCGCACCTACTTTCAGAGATCTAGGCCATTACTGTGACCCGCCAAGTCAAACTGTAGGTAGTAAAAAGCTTACAACATTTTTTTACGACCGAAAAAAATTTTCTTCGACCTTGCTATTATTTGACAAAAGATTCTTGCAACCGTTTCAATATCGCAGTTGCGCAATTGCAATTGTGGCTTCATTGTCCCCAATTGGCAATGATAATTGCATTTTACGCATACGACACGTGAAGTGCATGGTTGCTGCGGTTCTGTCAAAGGTTACATGAAAATAAAGGTAAAATGGGATTTATGTTTACTGACAAAAGGTGCGTTTTGTATCCAAGATACCGTCAGTAATACCTATCACGAGTATCACGCGTATCCATATCACAGCATGTCAGTATCCATTCGCGATACTGTTAATCGCGATAGCCCATTCCAATTTTAAATAATTAAAGAACTAAGGAGGTATCTGCCTACCTATATTTTAAATTAATAAATAACACAAACATACAATCCAGTTCTCTTTTTTTTTTAATACATATGTTGGTAGGTCGATGACCGCTTGGCACAGTGGTTCTTTAACCACTGCATCGGATGGTTGCAGGTTCGATTCCCGCCAGAGGGAAATTTAGAAAACCGCCTTTTCGTAATTTTGTCTGGTCTTGGGTGTCACTGGGATCGCCCCCAGTCCATTGTATGGTACCCATAGTACAAGTATGGTAGCCATAGTGGGTACAAGCGTTGCTTAATTTGGGACCATACAGTTGGTGTGTAAGGCTAGCGATATTTATTTTGGTAGGCCGGATCCTACGTGACCTACGTCTGATAGCCGTTATCAATAACAACATCATAACAGCTGTTTATCAATTTAAACAACTTTATTTGTAGCATTTTCCTGTTATTTGTACGTCCATGTTAATGTTATTTACTTACTGTAAAATATTACTGACGTGTTTAATAATTTTATTCTGGGTAGATAAACCTACTTCGGTAAACTAAAGGCAATTCGGTATCATTAATTTGAATCGTTACAGGAAGATTATTGGTAGCATTTCATCTCTTGTTAATTAATTTAGCTGTTTTGTACCTATTTAGAAATACAGCTCATTATTAGTTACTTGTATCTTCTAACAATAACACATTTTCCTAAAATCGTATAAAGAAGGAAAACCTCCACCTATATCAAATTAGGTAACCTACAAAACGTTACTAGGTAAGTTACTAAGAATGTTCGTGAATTTGTATTTCGTGTCATCAAGGTTACTCATTTAAAATGCAACACAGTGAAGTAGTGTTTCTTTTTATTATTCACCTACCTACATTAAAAATCGAACGCAATTCAAAATTCGAATGTCTACAAACAAAACAACGCAATTCGAAATTCGAATGTCTACAAACAAATACGAACGCAATTCGGAATTCGAACGTCTACAAACTACTACTCACCTCTGACAGACAGCGGAGCGATCGATAAACACGTGTGTACACCGCACCTCGGTCGCCGGCAGGCAGGCAAAATAAAAATAATCAAACCAAAAACAACAAAGAACCAAAAAAACACACGAAACCAACTGATTCCAGTGAGTCCTCGAACCGTCACATAACAAAGGAGTGCACTGAACGTTGTTACATACACACAATTTTGTACCCACCCGGCGTTTTCCCGGTCAAAATAAAGGGGCATAAACGTAACAAAAATTAAAAACAAAAACGTGTAACGCAACTGAATACGTTTCTCGGTAGTTTTTAGTTGTAAATCGATGGATTACAACGCATAACACAGGTTTAATGTCGATATTTTTATGATGGTAACGTGTTTTAGAATGGCGTTCGCTCACAGTACACCATAACATACGCGTCGGTGGCGCGGCCAATACTGAGCGTGGTGAGCGAAAAACAAACTAGCTCGAACTGGCGCTTAGGGAAACGCAGCTGGGAAAACTAGGCTTGTCTCACTCTAGCGTACTGTGTTCCGCAGCCTTTTTCCCGCTTAGCAACGTCGCTGCGGAGTTTAGTCAGTACTGTGGTTTAGTACTGGCCTGAGTCACCGGTATCTACGACTGTTGTTCCCTATATACATCCAGATAAGTGCCTGTTTAATAAACACGGCACTCCTTAGCTGAACATCTACTTGCTGACTGCATGAGTAATCGGTTTAATGTTAGACGTGAACAGGAATTAATAACAAGGTTTTTCCTTCAGTAATGCGACTGAGCGGCTTATTTTCATGAAGGTAGCGGTTTTGCTACTGAAAACAAATTAGGTTCGATGTCACTAATAAGAGTGTTGAATTAGTTGTAAGTTTGTTGTCGCATAGATTTTTTTTGTCCCATATATTTTTATAGCAATTCAGAACTCGGTCTTGCAACCTTATTATGTAACTCATCTGACAATCTTATAGGGTTACAGATAGTATGAAAACAAATTGGGTTTGATGTCTCTTACCGTGCGTTTCCACTGCACAAAAGCATGTTGACACAACATATTGCTGTCTCTATTTTTTTGCTGTCATTAAATAGAGACAACAATATGTTGTGACAAAATGTTATTGCGCAGTGGAAACGCACGGTAAGGGTCATTGAATTGAATTAATTTTAAGTTTTCTGTCGCTTATGTCAGACAGTTTTCATGGCAATTTGAAACTTGATCTCAAAACCTTATTATATGTAATTAACGACCACGAACATAGATCTATGTTCACGACACTTTTCAAAATTTATTTCGGAGTAACAAATTGCTCGATGCTTGTCAATTAAATCGACCAAAATGAATCGATTGAACAAACATATCATACAAAGGTGACAACAGACGATACACAACTTGACAGTAAGTTTTGTCGATTGACTTTGACTCATCTTGCATCTCGCAATCCATCTCAAGTCTGAGAGCGATCTTGGAAATGTCATTCTTATGTCATCGACAGATACTTTACGTTGTAATTTTTAAAATGTATAAGTATGGTTATAATATTATAAAAGCCAATAAAAGTTTACTCAAGATTGAATCAAGATCCAAGATTAGAGGTCATTGCTTGAAGTAAAAGTATTAATATCAGCCTTAGATTTATGATAGATTCGCGCGCGCGCTCTCGTGGAGACCAATCATTAATCCAAGATCAGCCTAGCTTGAATTACATTATCCAATTTGCGGAGCGCTAGGTGAGGTAGTGTGCTAAAATTGGATGGTAGTCAGTTAGTGATCCAATCTAGTGCACTGCAGCACTAGTTTAGCGCTTTGGAAATTGGATAATGTAATGCCCACTTTAGTTATGAAATATTTTGTTTGCGACTTGCTTTGGAAACATAGAAGTTATTTTCTATAACAACGTGGCTCATATGTGGCTACAGAAACTTGATTCAATTTTGTATATTTACAGTTACGTATGCGGCAAATGGTCGCAAGAAGACAATGATATCAATAAAATTTACATAACAATTTTCTTGCAGTAGTCTTGCACAAGAAATCTGTTTTCTTGCAAATTGTATGCAAGAAAACTTACAAAGGTTCCCACTAAGATGCGCATCACGTCTCCAACAGTGCCGAGGGGTGAACAACTGATGGCCGTTCTGATAGAACACTTGAACGGTTGCCAGGTGCCTTTGATATATCTTTGTAACTGAAATGCTGAAGGCATGGATTTATAAAAGTTTCGCGCGCGCGCCTCGCGGAAACCAAATTAATCTATAACTGAAAGTGTTTTTTGACAACAACCGGGACCGACTTTTTACCCTCCGAAGCACGGAGACGCTCAGTTCAAATGCCACCACATGGTCACCCATCTCTGACTGACCTTGCCAAGCGTTGCTTAACCTCTGATCGTTTACCGATCAGTGATTGCAGTTATGAGCGCGAGGATGGTCGTGATCTTTGCGAATTCCTCAAAATCAGTGAACAATAAAAAACAATTATGTACAGCAATTCCACGATCTAGCGGCCATTTTGACCTCTTCAGAAGTAAAATATCAAATGCATTGGGATTATTTTAATGGGTAAATGAGGGGTAATTGTCGGGTTGCGGCGGAGTCCTTCATGCAACCGCCAACCGACCTCGCGGAGATCACGAACTGTTGTATTTGGGATCAAGCCACTAAACACGCGACGATCATGTAAAAAATATATCTTTTTGATCATAGATTCTAAAGAAACAATAAAAGAACATTAGGACTATCTTAGGAGCCCATCCCTAGGACCTAGGGCTCTAAGTTTAACAGCAGGAGGGCTAAGAACGCTACTTAGCAATTCTGGAAACGTAATTCATGTGGCGTAAAATTCACGAGTAGCGTAAAATGTTACAGAAGTTTGACGATTTGCTATTGCTATATATGGAGTCTGCTAAAAAATAATAAAAAATTGTGTTTTTAACTCAAGAAACAAAGAAAAATTTCGATGCATGTAGTGATGTGATGCTCACTAATTTAGTGATTTCGATGTTAGAACACATCAGGCTAATCAGACTCTACAGCAATTGAAATAGATTTATTTCGTATTTTCAGTTCTTTTAGTGGCCGTACCTTGACTAGTAAAACTTCAGGCATTGAAAAACCCCGCCTATTTGGAATGTCTAGAAAGTTAAATTCCTTTGTTTAGTGCCTATTTCGCCAGTCTAAATAGCTGTCAAGTTTGCAGCACTGTGAACAAAAGGTTTTTGTTAAAATTTAAAACCATTTTTAAATTCAACGTCACGAGTTTTTGCATTAAAAGTTTAATGACAATAGTGTACCAGCATATAATTTTATCTGTACCTAAAATTAATAAAATAAATAAAATTGAAAAGTCTGTTAGTAATGTCAAATAACACCTTGCTAAATGCATACTGAATGCATTACGAAATGCATATAAAAGTACCTACCAATGTTTAAGATAAAGAAAATAAAATAAAATAGTTACCTACCTATACATACAAGATAGCTTAACAAAAAATATTTTTTAGATTTTTTGTCTGTCTTGCTTGCTGTCTGTCTGTCTGTCTGTTCCGCCTAATCTCAACGCCCACGTTGCGAAACTTTTTACAGTATTTTTGTAATGTTTTTTCTGTCATTTATTAATGTTTTTATTTATTTTTAAGTAGGTACCTACCTATTTGTTTTAGTTGCGTGTAAGCATGCATTATCATGGGCTTGAATACGCGTCTAACCCAACACCTTAGATACAGTTAATACTAATCAACCTATAGTTCTGAATCAGTATTTTCAGTAATTATTTTACGTAAAGAAATTACAGTGCCTACCTTCGCAACACTCGCAAAATGCGTTGTTATGATTGCTATGAACAAACTAAGCCCCCAGTCGTCTGGACTGAGACTAAAAACCTATTCTACTTGCCTTTATATTTAACTATAGTATAATTATTAATAGTACATTCAATAAAAACAAACTGTTGTGAATCATAAGTACCTATAACACAGTATAAAGAGTAATTTGAATAAGATTTTTTAAAGTAATTGAAAGCGCCTGTCACGTTTATAATAGCAACAACTATCAAACAGACATCATGCTCAAAGTAGGTAAAATTTTTTAAATTTAAATAATTGTGCTATGGGTTCGTCCTAAACTAATTTCTATACAGCTATGTGCTGATGAATTAAACATTTTATTATTCCACACAGATAGATTTCGAAAAATCCAGACGTGTGAGCCAGGGTTTGAACCCAGGACCTTGAGCCCGCAAGACGCGTGCGTAACCGATCGGCTACCACTGCTCTAACTAACTTAACTCACTATAACTTTAATATGATTATCACTTGCTTGCGGTGAAGGAAAACATCGTGAGGAAACCTGCATGTCTTAGACATGTGAAATCCACCAACCGGCGCTGGGCCAGCGTGGTGGATTACGGCCTGAATCCCCCTCGCATTGAGGGGAGGCCCGTGCCCAGCAGTGGGACGTTAACAAGGCAATTTTTTTTTTTTATTATTAATGTTCAACATACCGTAGGTCGAGTGTAGTCAAAATGTATTAAAAATATCAGTTTCACCTGTACCGTGTATAAGAAGCCTAATAAACCAAATAACCAAAAACGTTCAAGGTAAAATAAGCAATAATGTTAGCAATATCGGCCTAATAAATAATTTATACATCCCGTATTGGATGCATAATTACTTTGTATTTGATGCTAATACAGGTTCGCATTTGAAGTGTTATTAAAAAAACGCCATACTAAAAAGCAAAAGCAATTCATTCTCCGACCCTTCAGCAGAATCCGCAAAATTTCCGTGAAACGATCACGAATAGATGTGTCCGATAATATGAGTGCTCGGGTGAGGCATGCGCACCATGCCTCACCCGAGCACTCATATTATGACATTACGTCTATGCGTTCCGACGTCAAAAGTGAGTGCTCGCGCGAGGCATGCGCCTGATGAAGACGCCGCCAATGACGTAAAATGTGTGACTATTTGAGCCACGTCGCCAGTCCGTCGACAGGTGTGTTACCTGTCATTATTTCAATACGAATTAGTTAGCTACGGTGGCTGGCGACGTCATGGCAACGTTGCCGGCCACGTATCCAGACAATTTGTATCGACTGGCGACGTCGCCAGTCCGTCGCTAGGTGTGTTACTTCCCATACATTTCAATACGAATAGTTGGCTACGGTGGCTAGCGACGTTATGGCGACGTCGCCGGCCACGTATCCAGACAGTTTGTATCGACTGGCGACGTCGCCAGTCCGTCGCTAGGTATGTTACTTCCCATATATTTCAATAAGAATAGTTGGCTATTACGGTGGCTGGCGACATCGCCATAGCTACCAGGTGTTTTATGGCCCTTTAACACATATTTTGCGAAATTGCAAAGGACTGTGCTAAAAAACCAGATTAATGAATTATTTTGGCAATGTTGCATAGTCTCGCTATTAGCCCCCCTGTAGCAATATTATCCATACAAATCCGAGTCTGTGGTTGCTAAACGTCAAAGCTCAAAGCGTGAACTAATATGAACAGTGCGGGCGGCGAGCACGCTGATCGAAAACTGCGGTTGACGTTGCTTTACGTAGGTATAAACTATAGCTGCCTTGTCACACGTTTTATATTACCTAGTAGTAGTAGGTAAGCGACTGTAGCCTGGGGGCGAACACGTTGGGCTAGCAATCAGAAGGTCCCAGGTTCGCTCCCCGGTTGGGCATGCACCAATAGATGAATTTTCATCTATGTGCATAATTTACAGTTCGCTTACGGTTAGGGAAAACATCGTGAGGAAACCTACCTATCCCTCAGGATTAGGTAATAGTCAGATCCTGTATACACGGCGACAAGGTTCACCACCTGTCACGTTGGGTTCTGACTATCTGGTGATACGTGGGTTTTGAGTTGACTTAATACCTCCAGTCGTGTCAAGTCGTGGCGTTATATTTATTTTATTTTTATTTAGTAGTAGGTATATGTAGTAATATCAGTTATCTGGTTTCCATAGTACAAGCTCTCCTTAGTTTGGGATCAGGTAGCCGTGTGTAAAGAATGTCCCAGGATATTTATTTATTTACTAACGGCGCCCGTGACTTCGTAAGCGTGGAAGTTAAATAACATGTTTGTTAAACTTTACTTAAATAAAAGTAGCGTAAGTTACTCCTTATAAAATTAGCTATCTGCTAGTGATTTTTTATGAAATTTGAGACGTAGATAGTTTATTACCTGGATTAACACAGGATACTTTTTATCCTATATCTCGAAAAATCAATCAATCAGAAGGTCCTAGGTTCGATCCGCGGTGGGGGGGCATGCACCAATGGATGAATTTTTGATCTATGTGCATAATTTACAGTTCGCTGACGGTGAGGGAAAACATCGTGAGGAAACCTACCTATCCCTCGGGATTAGGTAATAGTCAGTTCCTGTATACACGGCGACACGGTTCACCACCTGTCACGTTGGGTTCTGACTATCTGGTGATACGTGGGCTTTGAGTTGACTTAATACCTCCACAATGTGGTGGTGTATGGCCACTCAAGCCTCTGACTACCCCCGAATGGGGATAAAAGTCGTGACGTTACATTACATTTAATTATTTTTTTCGAAAAATAATTAGGATTGGGATTGAGTGGGATTATCAAAAACCTAACTACAGGACGTTCTACAACGCGGACGAAGTCGCGGGCAAAAGCTAGTTTTAAATAAAACATGAAGAGTAGACTACAATTTTAATAATAAAAATAACTCATAATAATCTAACTCACGAACTCAACTCAATTTACAGAGTTTGGTGGAAGCCACTAAACTGGCCCCGGCGGGGTGTAATTACCCAGTTCGTCACTCTACCTTTAATATTTACACTACACCAGCTAGTTTCCGTTTTTGATGAAGAACCTTTCGTATGAACAGATTGTTCCAACGTTCATTTTGTTGGAGTGCTTAAAATAAAAGTCTCGGATGAGGAATAGAAACGCATACTTATTATGTCAATACAAAGAATCAAAGAATCAAAGAATCACTAAGGGCCTCCGCAGACTAGCTACTCTTAGCATCGGCGACCGGCGATTTTGTGACGTATCGATGCTGCGTCGCGTTTCTTCGAGCGCGAACGAGCGAGACGCAGCATCAAAATCGCCGATCGCCGATGCTAAAAGTAGCTAGTCTGCGGAGGCCCTAATTAAAAAAGTTTTGAAAGGAGTTTATAGAGCTGTATCACACCTGGCCTATGCACCTGGTGACGGGACTAGCGACCGTCGTCCAGTAGAGTCCTGTCATATTTTGACATAATTCAATACGAATGATTGGCGACGGTAGCCAGCGACGTCGCCAGCCGCGTATCCAATATCCAAACAATTCCTATTACCAGTCATGGCGACGGTGGCTGTCAACGCCTGACGTCCCGGTGAGATAGAGCCCATATAAAGTAGAATTTTGAATGTATACTTTAGTATTGGTTTTGGGGTACCGGCTCTTCACTCATCGTATCAAACGCAAATTAGCTACTTTTCGCCGATCTTTTGTAAGAGGGTGGTACTACCTTGGTCGAATCCCTGGAATTACAAACAATTGCCTCCAGCTTGGCTCTAACACTCAAATAGTACTTAATTGTTATTCCTCACTAAATCCTGGACAATCCGCCCCTATTTTAAGGTAACCTGAATATTTAACCGCCTAACACATTAGTGCCGGGTGCAGTAAACACGATGTACGGGGCATGTACGGGGCACCGCAACACCATACATTACACTGGAGGGGTTGGAGGGGTGCCAGGGGTCGAAATGACCTTGTACAGCGGTCTCTACAGCTGGATTTATCGTTATCTTATAGTACATATCGCCAGACTTACTCACTGTTGCCAGTGATGACATATGGCACTGAGACAAGGCCGCTCACAATGGGCCTCATAAGAAGGATCAAGGTAACCCAAAGGGCAATGGAGAGGACTATGCTCGGAGTTTCCCTGCGAGATCAACTCAGAAATGAGGAGATACGCAGAAGGACCAAGGTAACCGACATAGCCCGTAGGATTGCCAGACTCAAGTGGCAGTGGGCAGGGCACATTGCTCGTAGAACGGATGGCCGATGGGGCCGAAAAGTTCTCGAGTGGCGGCCGCGCACCGGAAAGCGTAGCGTGGGTAGGCCTCCCACAAGGTGGACCGACGACCTGGTGAAGGTCGCGGGAATCCGCTGGATGCGGGCAGCGCAAGACCGGTCATTGTGGCGAACCTTGGGGGAGGCCTATGTCCAGAAGTGGACGTCTTTCGGCTGAGCTTTTAGCTTGTCCATCAAGAGTTGCAATGCTGACCGCGCTGTGGAGGACTGGAGCTGCGCTGCGCCGCGCTTTCGGCCATCAACAACGCGGTCAACAACACACTCATTAGAGACCGCGGCAGTAATGTACTATTATTTCGTAAACAATAAGCATGGACTTCAAATTGGCAACAAACACAAACAATATATCACTAGACCCCATTCAAAACGAGTTATCATCATTAATATACGCTTTCCCTGCTATAAATATGTTTTTACAGCGCATTCGGGCACCGATGTAAAGGAAACTGCCATTATTATCACAATTATGTTTCAGTTTCAGGAAATTGGGTGCGTTAAAAATGTAAGGGGTTGTGACGAACGGGGGTTGAGAATGCAACCTGTTGATGGTTTATGATTTAAGGGAGGTTAGGGGAGGGATTGATATTGGGTTCAAGGGAGTTACGCCATGAACCGCCTGTAACTCTTAGGTAAGTGTCCAGTATAAGCTGAGCTCTATCGATTACGGGTGTCAATAATAAAGACAGCTCAGCTTATCCTGGAAGTGTTCCTTGAGATTTGCAGCAGACCGTACCTACTTAGTCTTTATTAAATAATTATGTTCTAGTTCACTACCTATTTTAACTTCCTCTAAAACAGACATCGCACAGCCTAAACTGGGGGGGGGTCTAGGAACCCCCGTAGTTTCTTATGTAACGTAGGTGAGCACTTAGAAAGGATTTCTGAAAGGGGGTTAAAATAGGGGATGAAAGTTATTTTGGAATTACGTCATTTTTGAAGTTAGAAATATTGAAATGGGTGTTTAGGCTCTTGTTTGTTAATAAAAGTCAGTTGTATCAGCGTTTTTAGATTTTTTTCCCCTAAGGGGGTTGAGATAGGGAATGGTAGTGTATATAGAAAATTCCATCTGGGATATGGCTAGTACTTATAATAAAAGCAATTTTATTTTATTAGCAATAAAACTTTTTACAATCGCAATAAACACTGGTTAGTGTCTAATCACAGTAAACATTAATTAAATCCCCAAAAAGCCCAAATGTCTAGCTTTTGTGATGGTCTGTTTGAATTTTAATCAGCATTACACTGGTCCCGTTTATATTGCCTACGAGCTTGACACGTAAATGTGTGGTCTCAGTGATGGCGACGCAAGTTAAATTAAAATACAGTCAGTTGGTCTTTTGATGCCAGTTTTAATTAGCTACACTGTACAGTTCTATTTGCTATGAAACTTTGTCAAAGACACAACTAACAAATTAAGGTACGATCCAACCAAACAGTGCTCGGACGCGTCATGCGCTTCATGTAGACCATTCAATTTTAATTGACAAAGCAACGCGGGATAAACAAAACCAATTGAAACATGTTCAAGACACATATTAATATGTCACTGTCACTTTGTTTTATTTATTAAAACGTGAAGCAAAAAGTTTGCTACCCTTTTTTAATGAAAAGAGGCCATTTGCAAAAATATAACCATGGAAAAATTACAACATTACCTATCACATTATCGAAATCTGTGATTATAGAGGTATAGCGATGAACGAATGAGGGAGAGAGAGGACAGAGATTCGGAGGAGGAACGATTTGGGATTGATATAGGTGTAGGGAAGAGGTTTTAAATAGAAAAATAGTATTGACAATAGAAACTTAGTAACGTAAAACTTAAAATTTAAATGAATTATGGTCGAATTTCGACCACTCGGCGACCACTAGTAAAAATAAATTAACCTACTTACTACCTATACTATACAATAAAAATATTTACAAAAAATATACTTATGCCAAACCGCCCCGTCGCCTGGCAAAGTGCCCAGACGGCTGGCTGCATTGCCACGTTGAATGGCAATGCTGATTATCTGTGCGAGATATGTGCACTATGTTCAAGAAAGTAACGTAATAGTCTTGCTGATACTGGTTCGGCTTCCATCGGTCAGAATCAACCGACCAATCGGAAAGTCGGTCAGAATAGCAAAACGCTACAATGGCATTTCAATGGCTAAGCGACTCAGCACCCACTAAAACTGCAAGGGACCAGAGTTTGTTAATGTTCATTAGCGGTCTATCATCTGGTGCGCTAGCGGACTCACTAATCGCGTTCTTTAGGCGGACGAACTCGCTGTATATCAGACCATACCTCAATACCGCAGGTCTACCTCCCAACGGCATTTGTGGTGTGCTTTGCGCGCGACCAATTTGTCCGACGCTGGCCACCAGCGGTTGGTCCTATGGACGAATATTGAAAACTTAATCATTAACGGCTGACCGCTTCAATTGTTATCGCAATATAGTTTTTAAGTAGAGCGTCCAGAGTTGATTTTTGAGGAGGCTCAGCCCGGCCCTGTCTTAGATGGCTGGCAATTTCTAAATTCAAAATTCTAGGCGCTCATAGCCAGCTGCAATCACTAATTGGTAAACGATCGCAGGTTAAGCAACGCTTGGCAAGGTCAGTCCGAGATGGGTGACCATTTATTGGCATTTGAACTGACGTCGTTTGACTGTCTGATGCTTCGTAGGTTGCGTAAAAAGTCGGTCCCGGTTGTTGTCTCGAACAAAAAAATGTAGCAATTTCAATATTTTATGCTTTTCTTCCATTACCAGATTGGCTGTGGAGGCTATAAAGTATAAAAACTAGAACGAAAACATGAACACAATAATGTTCTTTATGTCCATGAACATAATGCTTTATTTGGTTTTAGGGCCTCCGCAGACTTGCTACTTTTAGCATCGGCGATCGGCGATTATGATGCTGCGTCTCGCTCGTTCGCGCTGGAAGAAACGCGACGCAGCATCACAACACACGTCACAAAATCGCCGGTCGCCGATGCTAAAAGTAAAGTAGCAAGTCTGCGGAGGCCCTTAGTGAATATTGCTATATTAACTTTATTATTGCTTAAAATTTTACTACCTACACATCTATCTGCGTCTTATTAAGGTACGTAAAGATTTTGACACACCCGTTTGGCTTCATCTACATTCATGCATCCCCTCATACACTGCCGTCGGTTGAGGGTGCTACGGACTTGACCTTTCTGGAAAAGACCATCGATCTGCTCGTCAAAGGTTCTCCTTGAACGGCCTTAGGGCCTCCGCAGACTTGCTACTTTTATCATCGGCGACCGGCAATTTTGTGACGTTTCGATGCTGCGTCGCGTTTCATCGAGCGTGAACAAGCGAGACGCAGCATCAAAATCGCCGATCGCCGATGCTAAAAGTAGCTAGTTTACGGAGGCCCTTAATGGTAATTTAATGATTTCTAAACAGATGCAAGAAGTTACAAGGTTTTTCACGAGTTTTCCTAATAAGCTGTACCGCATATTTACGTTTCAGTAGCGAAATAACTGAAAAACTCGTTTAACCGTCTAATGCGGGCGTCCAATTTACGTCGCTCGTTGCTTACACATGGTTTTTCCGTTGACGGGGTCGAAGTCATCTTGCGAAGGCTAGGGTTGCCATTTTATAGGAAATTTTCTTTTACTTTTTGACAACCGCTTTGGCGTCGAGGTTTGAGCGTAGGTTGCATGGCCCACTGCATCGGGCGGTTGCGGGTTCGATTCCCGCCAGAGGCAAATTTTGGAAACGGCCTTTTCGTAATTTGCCCTGGTCTGGGTGTCACTGGGATTGCACCCTTTTCCATTGTACGGTACCTATATTACAAGATTTGCTAAGTTTGGAATCATACAATTGGTGTGTTTGTCCGGCTATATTTATTTATTTACCAAAGTAGTCCTAGATTATCTAAATCGAATAACTCCAGACACACAGTGAATTCTAGCATGCACCTCCCGTATAATGAACGTATTTATTTAGAAATTTAATTCAATATACAAGTCATTCTTATTGGAGGTGGGCCCGTTATGCCATCTCAATTTAAACTTACTATTAAACAAAATATCAAAAGAAAATTTGTACATATAACAATTTCAGGAGCCAACCCTTAGGCTGTAACGCAATGACGTGACGGGTTTCCCGAGCACGAGTCATCCCTATTGAGACCGCCCACCCGTAGTTGCGCCCTTAACGTAAACTTTGACAATTCGTGACTCATAGATACTTCCTAGTAGAGCTTATAAACTCTGAATCATGAAATCCTCAA
The DNA here is from genome assembly GCA_947859195.1 of Drymonia ruficornis. Classification (NCBI taxonomy): domain Eukaryota; kingdom Metazoa; phylum Arthropoda; class Insecta; order Lepidoptera; family Notodontidae; genus Drymonia; species Drymonia ruficornis. The sequence goes on along the minus strand of OX401925.1, from coordinate 8,311,211 downwards.
ACTAAATATGTATAAGCGACTGTAGCCTAGGGGTGAACAGGTTGGGCTAGCAATCAGAAGGTCCCAGGTTCGATCCCCGGTGGGGCAAGCACCAATGGATGAATTTTCATCTATGTGCATAATTTACAGTTCGCTGACGGTGAAGGAAAACATCGTGAGGAAACCTACTTATCCCTCGGGATTAGGTAATAGTAAGTTCCTGTATACACGGCGACAAGGTTCACCACCTGTCACGTTGGGTTCTGACTATCTGGTGCAACGTGGGCTTTGAGTTGGTTAATACCTCCACAATGTGGTGGTGTATGGCCACTCAAGTCTCTGACTACTCCCGAATGGGGATAAAAAAGTAACGTGACGTAAATATGAGTAAATATAACACCGATCATCATCATCACTTACTACTTAACTCATCATCACTACCTTCCTAGATTTATTACGTACATACATACATACATATACTCACGCCTGTATCCCAAGTGGGTAGACAGAGACTATAGATTGCCACATACTACGATTTTGACACACCTCTTTTGCTTCATCCACATTCATACATCTTCTCATGCACTGCCGTCGATTGAGGGTGCTACGGACTTGACCTTTCTGGAAGAGACCATTAATCTGGTCGTGAAAAGTTCTCCTTGGGCGCCCTATGTATTATTACGTATTATTATTATTACGTATTTATTACGTACCTAGTGGCTATATTATTTTTTACTTTAATTTCCTGTTTAATTTTAGGGTCTTATAGTGAATAAGGTGGCACACAAGAGTTCTGCCCGTCTGTATATGAGCTGCAGTCATTTGGCTACAGCTCGACTCTACCACCAATATAATTAATACACGGTACCTCGGGCTCTAAAGTCGGCTAGCTACGACTTTACAGAGTCGGCCTAATACTCAAAGGCCACTTAAATATTTAAGTTCCACTTAGCAGTTTGAGACGTCGTTAACTGTCATTTTTTGTCGCGTCAAAGTTAAGCAGCTCTCAACTTTAAGTTGCGTACGAGTATTCGGCCGTTAGCTGGGTTCCTCCAGCACGGTGCCGTCATATAACGACCGCATTAGAACATTGGTTATATAAACTATGGCACGGTTGCCTAGAGACCGGATTGGACACCGTTTTTGACATAAATGTTCTAGTGCGGCCGTTATATGATTCCTAGGAACCCAGCGCTTTAGAGTGATAGAGTCGCCGCTCTACGAAACTGATGAGTGAGAGAGCCGGAATCCCAACCCCCCTTTCCTCCCTCTGTCCCACTCCCCTTCAGGTCAGCAACGTGCGAGCGATGCCTTTGGTATTTCAACTATGTATAGGCTACGGTTACTGCTTAACATCAGACGGGCCGTACGCTTGCTTGCCATCTTAGTCACATAAAAAGTACTATACGTATATAGTTACTAGTTATACAGTACCTTTTACTTCCCTATTATTATTAATTGTTTTTCTCTCTTTAATCCACTCGGGCTTGACCTTTCTGGAAAAGACCATCGATCTGCTCGTCAAAGGTTCTCCTTGAACGGCCTTAGGGCCTCCGCAGACTTGCTACTTTTATCATCGGCGACCGGCAATTTTGTGACGTTTCGATGCTGCGTCGCGTTTCATCGAGCGTGAACAAGCGAGACGCAGCATCAAAATCGCCGATCGCCGATGCTAAAAGTAGCTAGTTTACGGAGGCCCTTAATGGTAATTTAATGATTTCTAAACAGATGCAAGAAGTTACAAGGTTTTTCACGAGTTTTCCTAATAAGCTGTACCGCATATTTACGTTTCAGTAGCGAAATAACTGAAAAACTCGTTTAACCGTCTAATGCGGGCGTCCAATTTACGTCGCTCGTTGCTTACACATGGTTTTTCCGTTGACGGGGTCGAAGTCATCTTGCGAAGGCTAGGGTTGCCATTTTAGAGGAAATTTTCTTTGCCTTTTTAATAACCGCTTGGCGTAAAGGTTTGAGCGTATGTTGCTTGGCCCACTGCATCGGGCAGTTGCGGGTTCGATTCCCGCCAGAGGCAAAATTTGGGAACGGCCTTTTCGTAATTTGCCCTGGTCTGGGTGTCACTGGGATCGCACTCTATTCCATTGTTCGGTGCCTATATTACAAGGTTTGCTTAGTTTGGGACCATACAGTTGGTATGTTTGTCTGGCGATATTTATTTATTTACCAGAGTAGTCCTAAATTCCTATTCCCAAATATATAGAAAGTTATGATGGACTTACACTGGCATTACAAATCGCTTTTGTTCCTAGAAATGCTTGTTAAAACCATTGTAAACTGGCAAAAATCGCGATAAATTTGGCGGCTACTCTTTTCACGCCATCTAAATCTACACTTTCCGTGAGCATCATAAATTCAGTTGCTTTTCCACTCTATTAAAGTAAATAGAAGGTTTGTACTTAACAATTTCACGCGTGCCAACCCTTAGGCTGTAACGCAATGACGTGGCGGGTTTCCCGAGCACGAGTCATCCCTATTGAGACCGCCCACCCGTAGTTGCGCCCTTAACGTAAACTTTGACAATCCGTGACTCATAGATACTTCCTAGTAGAGCTTATAAAATCTGAATCATGAAATCCTCAAACTAAATATGAGTAAATACAATATGATAAGAAAACCCTGTCCGACCCGAAAACGTATTGTTGGGTATCGAGATTAGATTCTATTTTTGTAAAAAACATAATTTTTTTTATTTATTTAAAAAAAAAAATTTTTTTTTTAGTATAGTAGCAAAGGCCTCCCATATTTTTTGGAAAACAAATACCCCGTCTTCATAAAAATAAAAAATCATAAAATGACGTCATCACATATTTTGTGGTCAGGGGTGCCGCCACACGATCTAACATATTTACTTCCGGTAACGGTGTTGTCATATTTTTAAAAGTTGCTAGATTTTGAGGGAGAAAGCCATGGTTTCATTTTCATTTTCATAGGCTACGGTTACTGCTTAATATCAGGCAGGCCGTACGCTTGCTTGCCATCTTAGTCAGATAAAAAGTACTATACGTATATAGTTACTAGTTATACAGTACCTTTTACTTCCCTACTATTATTAATTGTTATTATTATTTTTCTCTCTTTAATCCACTCGGGCTAAACCCGGACCTTTGGAAGGCTTGCGTGGGGACATGGGTCCAACACGTAGAGGCTCCTAGGGATAAATTTGATGTTATGTGAGGCACCTGCTGTGGTCAACCGCTGCAGGTTATTATTATTATTATTATTGGTATTATGTGTGTGTGTATAACGTCACGACTTTTATCCCCATTCGGGGGTAGTCAGAGACTTGAGTGGCCATACACCACCACATTGTGGAGGTATTAACCAACTCAAAGCCCACGTTTCACCAGATAGTCAGAACCCAACGTGACAGGTGGTGAACCTTGTCGCTGTGTATACAGGAACTGACTATTACCTAATCCCGAGGGATAGGTAGGTTTCCTCACGATGTTTTCCCTCACCGTCAGCCAACTGTAAATTATGCACATAGATGAAAATTCATCCATTGGTGCATGCCCCATCGGGGATCGAACCTGGGACTTTCTGAATGCTAGCCCAACCTGTTCACCCCTAGGCTACAGTTGTTGCTATTGGTATTATTATTGGTTGTTTGTGTGGTATCCAAATTGGATACCATTGTCGATCCTGGCTTACAGGAGTAACAATGGTGGTAGTGTGCGGCGGGCCTAGTCCCATTAAAAAGTACCTGTTACTTCATATACTCATCTATGGGTGCTTAGAAATACTTATAACTCATTTCCAATTTCAGCTAATTGCCAGAACTGAAAGAACCTTTCATAAGAGTCCGTCATTCATCTCAGCAGATATAACGTACTAATTAATTAGTGTTATGAAAGCGAGTTCAAATGAAATGATATTATAATTAGCGGGAATGTTATTGCAAATTAAATTGGCGTTTACAGAAGTTTTCTTTTGATATACTTTTTGTAATTTTCAAAGAAGAACGTGTGGGGAGATTTTTTGTTGAAAACTAGCCACCCGTCGCATGCATTTTCTCTACTATTTATAAATGTACTACTATGTTATATACATATAAACCTTCCGCAAGAAATTATCTATGCGATAGTGAAAACCGCATCAAAATCGATTGCGTAGTTCAGGAGAACTAAGCCAAAAAACAGACAGGTCCTCGAGTCCTATAACAATTAACCATTTCGAAACCACTGGTCTCATATTATCATCGTGAATTCTTTATCGTAAATTGTACATTCTTGGCGTTCAGCATGTTGTCGGGCAGATGAATACTCACAGGTGGCCGACAACATGTCAACCGCCAAAAATTTACGATTAATATGAATAATTCACAAATACTATACCATGGGCCATTGGTTTTTCAGTGGTTAAACCTACCAGAGTCGGCGCCTTTGTCTCGGTCTCAAGTAAATATACCTATTCATTGGTTGCGTCTACATCAGGCGTATGCCGCGCCCGAGCACTCAGTTTTGTCGTCGTAACGCATAGACATATTGTCATAACATGAGTGCCCCCGCGAGGCATGCAAGGCATCTGGGGGCTTACCACACCTCTTATCGGGATTCAATTATAGGAACGTTTTAACGTTTCAGCGACATTTTGTGCAATGACGTACCTTATTGTCATGACAATAAAAAATGACATTGCACAAAAAGTCGCTGAAACGTTCAAACAATACTGCTATAAGAGGTGGTGGTAGGGCCTCTGGTCATCAATTTAAGTAGCACACTACAAGATATAACCCAATAAATGTATTTAAATACGCATTTAATTAATAAAACCTTGATAAATTCTCATTAAGATTCCCTACTTCTACCTCGAGTATTAAATAAACATTGGAAAGTAACGAAAGCGTTTCGTAGAAAGTTTCGGGAATTAGCAACGCAATATAAATTAGTTAAATAGAATTATTGCCGCGAAACAAGAGAACAATTTCAGCTTTGAATTAATGAAGAGGCTCTCAGTATTGTCGGGACGAGATTCGTATTTTGACGAAAGAAAATAACTTTCTTGAATCTTCTACTGAAAAAAATGCAGGGTATTTTATGAATCCGGCCCATGGACCAGTTACTAAGGGGACTGGCCCTAAGCAAGTCGGCCGAGTGGTCGGCCTAGTACTAACATCGACATAAAACGAAGCGAGTAGTTCAACTATTTACCGGTTAATAGTAAAATGAAAATGAAAAAACAATGACCACGTTTTGTTTCATACAAATATCTAATAAGGGCACCTCTTTCTTTAGTCTTTACTCTGTGATCCGGCCCATCTGTTTGGGTTGTTTGTGATTTTGACACAAATTTACTCTACTGACATGTGTCAAAATTCAAAATTCGAATACAAGAAGATGGGGTTCTTCAAAGGGCATGTTTACAGGCCCCTAAAAGGTCGGCACCGCGTCTACTTCCATTAAGGAGTTATTACACAACTAAATTTAGGCCACTTAATTTAGTCGTTACTGATTTTAGGCAAGTGTAATCGCATTCAGCAAGCTATTCAGAAGCTAGAATGGTTTAAATATTTAGAAGCTTCTGAATTTAGGCTTCTAAATTTAGCCAAGTGTAATAAGCTCTTTAAGTTGCAGATGTCCTGAGCGGAGGTTTCCAATTACCATCAGGTGGACCGTCTGCCAGTCCCATCCCGGGCAATAAAAAAAGAAGAGGTAGATACTATAAATAAATAAATAATAGTAATAATAAAAGGAATAAGGAAAGGACGGTGAGGGAAAACATCGTGAGGAAACCTACCTATCCCTCGGGATTAGGTAATAGTCAGTTCCTGTATACACGGCGACAAGGTTCACCACCTGTCACGTTGGGTTCTGACTATCTGGTGAAACGTGGGCTTTGAGTTGGTTAATACCTCCACAATGTGGTTGTGTATGGCCACTCAAGCCTCTGACTACCCCCGAATGGGGATAAAAGTCGTGTCGTTATATTATTATTATTTAATAATAAAAGAAAACATTATTTTTATTCCCATTCTTCACAAATTCGCACAAACAAACTAACCCATTACTATTCCTAATTCAATATACAACGGAATCCAGTTGGACGTCCGCTGAAACTGCCGGAAATAGATCCGCGCGGGAATGGCCGCTGTTTCCGGCTGAAAGTGATCCCTCGGCCAGCCATATCCGCCAACTGGTGGCTGTGTACACCACACTTCCGGCAGTTACTAACTTTCGTGTTACGCTTCTCTTAAACAACCTACGAAGTTCATACGAACTTACCTACTTACCTACCTGTAGATAACAGATTTTTATTAAATAAGAAATAGTTAAGCTGTCTGTTTACTTTTATATTCGTTAATGCCTCATAGGTGCCTTATAGGTGATCGGTGATTGGTTGCTTTTTCACCAATCCGATGAAAATTAAGACAGTCTCTAACAAAATGAATAACCATTGATATACTATTTCAGCAGATATGGCATTTCTAACATCGCAATTACAAAACTTGTGCTTAGCGCAATACTACATCTATATTCAGTAGCGTAATATCCACATGTATAGCCTGAAAAATAATATTTCATGAGTAAAATCTCTTGGAAATCCTCCTCTTAAACTGAAAAGTCAAGTTAACAAAGCCAATGCCATTATGTTTTCAGAATCATAAGTAAAATAGAAATGTGTCTTCTGAGAGCATCGCGAGGGACATACGTGGGATGCGGCCATAAGAATAGCGATAGCAAAACCGAAAATATATGGTTAATGATTTTCTACTATAAAAGTAAGATTCCGTAGTCATTTCAATAAAGAAATTATTTTTTGGCTCGCAAAGGAAGTGATCCACACGATAAAATTTAACTACTTGTTGACCATAAACTATACAGGGTTATTGAAAACGCTAACAACCTTGCAGGACTGCTGTGGAGCGAGGATTGCTGTGGTACATGGTTAAATTCCACTTTGCCCTAAAGTACCAAAATGGACCACGGCTATCCTCTAGATGAGCATATTTTCTTGTTGCATACATTTTAAAGTCAGATTTTTTTTTAAATGTATTATTGTTTTGTAAAAAGTCATACAACAAAAGTTGGTGTTTATGATGTCAGTAATACATTACTGCAAGGTTGTTAGTGTTTTTCCAATAACCCTGTATAGAGACTAACATGTACCTATTCTGGACGACTTGTCTGGACCACTGAGAGCATCGCTAGTGGGCCACTAGTAGGGGCAATACAAGTTTGTTAAAATATGCCTGGCTTGACCGGGGTGGTGGCTTTCCTTCTGTACCACTCTGTACCAGTCAGCAATGTGCGAGCTATGCCTTTGCTATTGCAAGCATCTATAGGCTACGGTAACTGTTTTACATCAGCCACTCTAGTCAAATAAAAAAGTAAGTTTAAAAACTAAAACCTGACTACTGAAAAATCACGCTCTAAAAAGTATGATACAAGAAAATATTCTCATCTAGAGGATAGCCGTGGTCCGTGTAGGTCCTTTAGGGCAAAATGGCATATGACCACGGACCACGGCTATCCTCTAGATGAGAATATTTTCTTTTTTAGAGCGCGATTTTTCAGTAGTCGGCCTTTAGTTTTTAAACTTACTTTTTATTTGGATATTTTGTAGTTATAACATACAATATATTTTTGAAATGCGTATAAGCTCTTTCATTTGATACTTTACACGGCTTCGTTAAAAAATATTTGTTTTTTAGTTCATGACATTACGAGTATATCCTCTAGAGGGCGCCATAAGCAATTTTATGTAACGACACATAGTCTATAACTAGCGGACGATTAAGCCGCTTCTAACGATATCTCATTTGTCAAATTACGACAAGTAGTTTGGAAGTTAGGCGGGAACAGATGAACATACATACCGGTCAAAATCATAACCGTCCGCCGTAGTCGGGTAAAAAATAAAGTATGAAAGTTCGTCATTTTCGGTCACAGGGCTAGACTACCATATAACATTCGCGTTTCGTCGCCGCTCCTCTCATAGCCTCCTCCTAAAGGCATTCCATGTATCCCGGAGGCACTCTCTACAACTTCCATTGTAATATTACATCGGATGACTTTAAGTAAATTGGTTTCGGACGAAATTCCCTGTTTTCCTTCACTTTCCACGTACAAGATCCAACAATGTAATAAGATTGGTCTAATAGGATCTCACGTGGGGAGCTTGACCGAGGTTACTCTTGGATTAATGATTGGGTGCTTCTAGAAGACTGACTTTATTGGTGTAGCCAGTGTACTGCAGCTCATGTACGGGCTGGCTCGACCGGGGTAGTACCACCCTCTCACAGAAGATCGGCGTAAAGCAGCTATTATAACTGCGTTTCCTACGATGAATAGGAGAGCCGGAAGCCCAACCCCCCACCCCCTTCTTCTACCTCCGTCCCTCTCCCCTTCAGGTCGGTAAAGTGCGAGCAATGCCTTTGGTATTTCAAGTATAGGCTACGGTTACTGCTTAACATCAGGCGGGCCGTACGCTTGTTAGCCACCTCAGTCCTGTAAAAAAAATAGTAACGTACTTGGGCTGGGGGCGAGCTCAGTGAGACCCAGACCAGGGCAAATTACGAAAAGGCCGTTTCCGAAATTTGCCTCTGCAGGGAATCAAACCCGCAACCACGAGATACAGTGAGCCGAGCGGCTGACGCTCGAACCAATGCGCCAAGCGGTCCTCATAGTAAGAAAATGTAATGTAACGTCACGACTTTTATCCCCATTCGGGGGTAGTCAGAGGCTTGAGTGGCCATACACCATCACATTGTGGAGGTATTAACCAACTCAAAGCCCACGTTTCACCAGATAATCAGAACCCAACGTGACAGGTGGTGAACCTTGTCGCCGTGTATACAGGAACTGACTATTACCTAATCCGGAGGGATAGGTAGGTTTCCTCACGATGTTTTCCCTCACCGCCAGCGAACTGTAAATTATGCACATACATGAAAATTCATCCATTGGTGCATGCCCCACCGGGGATCGAACCTGGGACTTTCTGATTGCTAGCCCAACCTGTTCACCCCTAGGCTACAGTCGTAGTAAGAAAACCTTCATATGTGACTTTAAAACACGAATAATAACGTTATAATATGAATATCCAGCGTTCAAATAGTTGCTTCAACAAAACGTAGATGGCGGTTCCTTGGAGCATAAATATTTGTGCCATCATCCCTGGCGATCTTGGAGCGGGCCCGCTCGCACGGAAACGAGCCGAGTTGCTCGTTGCTCAGCTACATGTGTCCTAGTACTGGGGCCCTATCCGTGAAACCGTGAGATATATTATCGACTAGCTGTGCCCGCGATTTCGTACGCGTAAATCTTAGAAAAAGATTACCCGCGTTTAAGCTCGCATGGAATTTAATGTGCTATTATTGTTTTACGCGGAACTTTAATTATTTTTCTAAAATAAAAGCTGCCCCAGCAGGTCCCAGGTTCAATCCCCGGTGGGGTATGCACCAATTGATGAATTTTCATCTATGTGCCTAATTTACAGTTCGCTGACGGTGAGGGAAAACATCGTGAGGAAACCTACCTATCCCTCGGGATTAGGTAATAGTCAGTTCCTGTATACACGGCGACAAGGTTCACCACCTGTCACGTTGGGTTCTGACTATCAGGTGAAACGTGGGCTTTGAGTTGGTTAATACCTCCACAATGTGGTGGTGTATGGCCACTCAAGCCTCTGACTACTCCCGAATGGGGATAAAAGTCGTGACGTTACACACACACATAAAAAAGAAGCGAAATAATTTATCGCTTAACTTGCAGAATACTCCCCAAGAAACGTACCTTATCATTTTACTACTTTTATGTGTGTCCGCTGAACCGATCAAATGTTTTAGAATGTGAGCTCTAGCTGGTCAAAGGGCAGGTTTTTATAAGGACTTATTACGGTTGGACTGTCACGCATAATGATCACTTTGAACGATAATCGCGAAGGTTAACATTTTTTTTTGCAAAAAAACGCTTAGATTTTCAATTATTATCTTGTAAATCTTCTTTGATATAGATCTAGTTGTGTAATGTAATGTAACGTCACGACTTTTATCCCCGTTCGGGGGTAGTCAGAGGCTTGAGTGGCCATACACCACCACATTGTGGAGGTATTAACCAACTCAAAGCCCACGTTCCACTAGATAGTCAGAACCCAACGTGACAGGTGGTGAACCGTGTCGCCGTGTATACAGGAACTGACTATTACCTAATCCCGAGGGATAGGTAGGTTTCCTCACGATGTTTTCCCTCACCGTCAGCGAACTGTAATTTATGCACATAGATGAAAATTCATCCATTGGTGCATGCCCCACCGGGGATCGAACCTGGGACCTTCTGATTGTTAGCCCAACCTGTTCACCCCTAGGCTACAGTCGCTTGTCGCTATAGATCTAGTTGCAATCTAATAATGTCACTAAGTGCCGCCGTACACGAACTGCTTGTCGACAGCTCTAGAGCAGTTGATTGCAGTCGAACGCAGTTTCAATACAAAATTGACATTCACCATACACGGACCGCTCAAGCAGACGGCGGGCGGTCGATGCGGTCGACTGCAACCAACTGCTCTAGAGCTGTCGACAAGCAGTCCGTGTATGGCGGCGCTAAGAGTATTTTGCAGACCCATTACAACATACCTTTTTTTTTTAATTCTATTTTCGTGTCCCACTCCTAAGCAAAGGCCTCTCCTTGACTTCTCCTCAAAGCACGATTTTAAGCGGTTACAGACCCAATCTCCCCCGCAAAAGGTTAGGGCTACCGCAGACTTGCTACTTTTAGCATCGGCGATCGGCGACTTAGTCGCTTTTCAGAAGCTCGAAGCAGCCACTGAACGCTACACCCCGCACACTTGCGGATGCCGGTCGCAGCAATTTTTCATGTTGACTACAGGCTACCGGATCAGCATCGGAGCAGTCGCTGCGTCCGATCGCAGGAAGTCGCAAAATCGCGATGCTGCATCGATGCAGTCGCAAAATTGCCGATCGCCGATGCTAATAGTAGCAAGTCTGCGGAGGCCCTTACCAAATCATCCCGCCATCTCCTCTTGGGTCTGCCCCATCTGCGACGTCCGACACTTAGTATCCAATTTGTGATGAAGTAACAACATAACTTACAGAACTAAATTACAAGCGATCGTATGTGAAATTCATAGCAGTTAGTACACCATGGAATGGCTGGCGACGCTATGAATTCGTTACAAACACCCCGCTTCGCTCATATTGTAAAACTTTAAAGTGATAGTGTACGCACTGGGTTGGAAAAACGTAAGAAAAAATGGCCGTTTGTAATATCACAATGTAGAGTGTAGAGTCAATCTGCATATTTTTCGATATTTAAGCAGCGATTAAAATCTAACTTAAAATAAAAGAGCATTTACGAGCCTCGTAGTTGTAGGTTAAAACTAGATAATGTAAGTAATTTATTTTACATATTTCTTTTTTAAAGTTCAAAAATCTAATTGCTTTATTGGATTTCAGATTTGGATCGTATAGTGTGCTACCACTGTAAGGAAACATGAAAACATAAGTAAAATGTTGGCCATTAAACCCATGACAAAAAAAAATTGTCATCATTCAGGCATAGCAGATTATGACAATATATCGTGTTATCTCCCTCTTCTTCTAATCTTATAATGAATTCCTATGAAGAAACAGAGAGTCGGCGGGCTGCCTGACGCCTTGCAGTCGCGAGCTGTCGACAGCAACCAACAGCTCTAGAGCTGTCGTGTGCAGCCGCGTGTATGGCCGCGCTAAGACTTAGGTGTGTAAAAATCATCGTACTTTGGCTACATGTCGTGGGCGTATTAAGTATGTAGCCTACATAATTTGCCCACGAGGTCGCTAAAACTCGCGTCACAAACGCCGCGATTATTTCGCCCATTAAGTACACACACTGGCCAGTAGCCGCGACACTGGACTACAGGCGTCTATAATTAAACAGTGCAAGCGCATGACTTTCGAATGAACTGCCTCGGGGTGTAGCGCAGGCAACAAGTCTGGACCACGTCAAATGGGCAACAAGTTTCAGCGAAACAAATGTATTTTCATATACATACCTACATTGTAGTACTTAATTTTACCAGGGCCACAAGTATGCTAATTTCAATAGAAACCCACCAGACAAACACACCAATTGTATGGTCCCAACGTAAGCAACGGCTCGTAGAACGGATGGCCGATGGGGCCGAAAAGTTCTCGAGTGGCGGCCGCGCACCGGAGAGCGTAGCGTGGGTAGGCCTCCCACAAGGTGGACCGACGACCTGGTGAAGGTCGCGGGAATCCGCTGGATGCGGGCAGCGCAAGACCGTTCATTGTGGCGAACCATGGGGGAGGCCTATGTGCAGCAGTGGACGTCTTTCGGCTGAGATGATGATGATGATGAACGTAAGCAAAGCATGTACTATGGGTCCTTACAATGGACCGGGAGCGATCCTCGTGACATCCAGACCAGGGCAAATTACGAAAAGGCCGTTTCCGAAATTTGCCTGTGGCGGGAATCGCACCCGCACCGCAAGTTTAATTTAATATTTACTTTGTGAATTCTTCATTGTAAATAGTAAATTTATTGGCGAGTGACGTGTCGTCGGCCATCAGTGAGCATCTGGTCGGGTGTTAAATATTCGCAGACTTTGGGGCTTAGAGAATATTCTAACAGGTACCTACCACTAAGGAGACAAGCATACGGCCCGCCTGATGTTAAGCAGCCACTGTAGCTTAGATGCTTGCAATACCAAAAACATCGGTCGCACGGTGCTAACCTGAAAGGGAGGGAGATGTAGGGGGGAGGATTTTGGACATCCGGTCTTCCCACTCTTCGTATGAAACGCAGCCAAAATAGATACCTTACGCTGATCTTCTGCGAGAGGGTGGTACTATTTTAAAACTAAGCACTAACTATCTCTACTTTGCTATTCTCTATTCATTAATATGTAAAGTGTTACCAACAAACATTTTAAACTTATAATTTATTCAACGAACAACTTTAACATGAACTTTGAAAGTTCGCGTCGTGTCTTTGAAGACCAATAAATACTGAACGTTCAAGAAATTTGCGAGGAATTTTAAATAGAATTTCTTGTATCGCGGAGTATTTTAATAACTTCGCTTATTATGAAGTAAATAAACTTGGGCCAAAAATATTACGCGTAACTTTGGACCTTAGGGCTCTATCTCACCGGGACGCCAAACGCGTCGCCAGCCACCGTCGCCAACGAATTCGTATTGAATTTGACAGGTAATACCAATTGTTTGGATACGTGGCCGGTGACGTCGCTGGCTAACGTCGCCAATAATTCATATTGAATTATGTCAAAATATGACAGGACTCTACTTGGCGACGGTCGCCAATCCCGTCGCCAGGTGTGATACAGCCCTTAATCGAAGATGGGCAAATATAATCTAGCTTGAATCCCTGAAAACGGGCAAAGCCGACACACATAATAAAGAGAGCTCTTTTTATGCTGGAAATAATCATATCACCAAACTAGGAGTGGGCCACGTCAATAGTTTAATAGCCAGAACGAGGATTGAATCTGGAACCTCTCAGTTACAAAGACGGCAACTTAAACCACTAAGCTATGGACGCTTATGTATCTTTTTCGTAATCTGAAATTCCAGCGCTATCCGTTCAAAAGCTGGCATAAGGGCCATTGCAGACATGCTACTTTTAGCATCGGCGTTCGGCGATTTTGCGACTTTTGCTGCGTCGCGTTTCTTCGAGCGAGAACGGGCGAGACGCAGCATCAAAATCGCCGATCGCCGATGCTAAGGGTGCATTTCCTTTAATGCGGAGCGGAGCGGAGCGGCGGACTGTGATTGGCCAACTGTGATGGGCCAAGAGCAGAGTGGAGATTTCGAGCACTGTGATTGGCCAATTCACGGTCCGCTCCGCTCCGCATATGTGGAAACGCACCCTGAAAGTAGCATGTCTGCGGTGGCCCTTATACAGTGTGCACAGAATATCGAATGCAAAATGCATCCAGATCTCTTCCCTGTGGAGAACGGCCGGAACATTTGTAACGGAAGTAATTCTTGACTATCCACTGAACCGGAATTGTATGGATTTTTGCTGCATCCGCCACGAACATACTGAAATGTGGTGATAAATAAACAGCAAAGCGGATTATTTTCTTAGCGAGGCCCTTAGCGAAAAAGAACGCATGGGTATTTTTTGTTAATAAATAATAATAATAATAAATATCGCCAGAGAAAGACGCAGACCGCCAAATTGATAGCCGCCAATTATTTATATTTATGCTATATTTATTTATAAAAATATAAATTTGCTTACCCCAGAATTTTTTTTAGGGTTCCATACCCAATGGCTGCCAACGGACCTCTATTACTAAGCCTCCGCTGTCCGTCCGTCCCTCCGTCTATCAGCGGGCTGTATCTTACGAATAGGTAGAGGTAATAGGTAGAGAGTTGAAATTTTCACAGAATGTGTATTTCTGTTGCCGCTACAACAACAACTAAAAATAAAATAAAATTTATACGGTTTATACCCTTTATGTGCGAGTCCGACACGCACTTGGCCGGTTTTTATCAATTGATTTGTTGATGAATGTTCCCAAAGTATTATGAATCATGTGTAGGGTTATCGTTTAAAATATGGCCCACGATTTCAATTGCACCCTGTATATTTTCAAGAGCAATATGTGCTAAGACATGCGTATGGAGCTATTATAGTTATAGTAGGCAATATAAAACTATCTCCTCTGTAATATAACGCCCATTCATTTCAGCATTGAGCATAACTTTTATTTCGGGCAATAAACGTGGCAATCTCTGCACACAGTTGAGAAGCGTGGACGTAGTAATAAAACAAGACTGCACACTCCTCTATAAACATGACCAGAAAGAGATAGAAGAGGGAGAGATAGCAGTCTCTTTTTGATCATTTTTATGATGGAATGATGCACGGTGACTTTTTAGATAGATAGATAACACTTTATTGTACACCAGTCAAAAACATAAACAACAATGTCAAACAAAACAAGAAACAAATACAGTGTATAGTGGGCGGTGTTATCGCAAGCTGCGATCTCTTCCAGACAACCTTTGGATGGAGAGGATTCCATGTTTCAAACACTGTGCGGTAGCGGTGTGCCTACTATAATAAAATAAAATGGGAAATATTACATATACCTAAAGACTGAATACTTAAATACGAACATATTTAAGAAAAAACTTTTTAATTCTTCTTCTTATCGTATAGTTACCAACCTGGTGTCAGAGTTATTCAAGCCGCCCGAAGGTCTCTGACGTGGCTTAACGACTGCTGCATAGATGACAATAACCGGAACCGACTTTTTACATGCCTACTGAAGCATGGGGACGCTCAGTTCAAATGCCACTAAAGGGTCACCCATCTCTGACTAACCTTGCCAAGTGTTGCTTAACCTCCGATCGTTTACCGATTAGTGATTGCAGCGCCTATAACTAGACTGAATATTCCCAAACATAGTCTTTATTCCTTACTATGAATTTCAGTCCTATGTCTAGGAACTCGCGTGGTCCAATATGGCGGAAACATTTTACGGGTAATATTTTTTTATTACCGCGATAATGCCGACTCTATATCAGCATCTGTATTCTGTGGGATTCGTACAATGTAAGGGAAGATTGGATTTTGATATGTAGATTACTTTACCTTTATTACGAGTGAAGGTACGGTCAGGGACATAAGTCGCTGAACTTTCTCAGTTGAGGGTCGAGCCAATGGACCGAAGTTCATATACAGGCTGGCTCGGGTAGTTCCACCCTCTCACAGAAGATCGGCGTAAAGTAGCCATTACAGCTGCGTTTTAAACGATGAATGAGAGAGCTAGTTATGCTACCAGCAGCTGGTTTTTTTTTATTGGACCATTTAGGAGCTGGTTACCAGCTCCTAAATGGTACAATAAAAAAATCTTATTTTTTATTATAATTGTATAGGTACTGACGAAACGTAAAGCTAGCACTATGTAAGCCACGGCAGTGCCCGCCAAGTAATTTATATTTTCCCAGTTAATTGCATTCCCAACTCTAAAGAAACCTCATTAAAATTGTCAAGAAAATTAAAAACTAGTTCAAAGGGAGTCTGCTCTTACAGGAAGTTGTGAGATAAAAAAATGTGGAGATTCCCAACCATCGCCATCGTCTTCGCAGTAGTTTAACTAAGAATAATTGCCCTTGGACGTCCGCGGCGGCTTGGAGTTCTAATTAGTTGGAACTTGTTGAAAAATTATACACAACCTCAATACTATAGTTGGGCGCTAGGGCGATGGCGATCGGAAACATATAGAAACGATCATTATAGAGTTGTTAAAACCTCTTAAGGATAAGAAAACTGTGAAGGGGGAGCCCCGTCACAAATTAATATAAGACGTACCCTGGTAAAGGTCGCGGGAATCCGCTGGATACGGGTAGCGCAAGACCGGTCATTGTGGCGAACTTTGGGGGAGGCCTATGTCCAGCAGTGAACGTCTTTCGGCTGATATGATGATGATGATGTACCATTTGTGAATCACCTTGCATAAATCCAATTCTGTTTCTAACCAGCACTATTTTTTGTCCCTATTGGGGTCAACTAGTTGTTAACCCACGCTCCTTAATTTATCTATGGCCTATAGCTATCATTTTATGACATTGTGTCGACGTGGTCAAACGTCAACAGTGATTCGTCACACTCGTCCAATTTCTTTGTTCAATATGCATTTGATCAAAGAAATTTGATGACTTCATCCAATTTACTAGCAACACCCATATTTGATCAAAGATTGTCAACTACGCAAATTACAAAAAAATCTTGGACAAAGATATTTGACGAGTGGAATGGACACCCCTCGAAGAAATTTGATCAAACCTTGAACACAGAAATTGGACGAGTGGAATACGCACACCCATTTGGCTGGACTAAGCGACTAACACGAACACGAAATCCTTCCCATCCAAAGGTTGTCTGGAAGAGATCGCAGCTTGCGATAACACCGCCCACTGTACACTGTTTTTTGTTTATTGTTTTTGTTTGTCAATAGATGTGTCCATATGGCGCGCATGCCTCACCCGAGCACTCATATTATGACATTACGTCTATGCGTTCCGACGTCAAAAGTGAGTGCTCGCGCGAGGCGTGCGCCTGATGAAGACGCCGCCATTTTGTTTATGTATTCCAATGGTGTACAATAAAGTGTTATCTATCTATCTAAACAAAACTAAAATTAATATAGCTGGTCGATGGAATGTACAGCTCTATAAAGATCCCAATTAGTGGTTCCCATTATCGAAGTTGAGCGGTGAAGCTTCTGTGTGTTGTAATTGCCTTTCAGACAGTCTGTTCGTGCTGACTCTACCGCCGATGAAATGTACGAGCTCCGAATGACCCTACAGCCGGAGATTAGGTACCACTCGCGAAGTAGAGTTCGTTAGTGACTCTATCTTTACGATTGAACTGGCACGTGGATATAATCAATTGATGAGTTACTGACTTAATGAGATGAACATTTAATCAGTGCACTAAGTTTTTTTTACCCGACTACGGCGGAGGGTTATGATTTTGACCGTTATGTATGTTCATCTGTTCCCGCATAACTAACATAATGTCGTGAATTAAAAAATAATATACCTCATATGTTAAATTATGATAAGTAGTTTGAAGTTATGCGGGAACAGATGAATAAATACACGCTCACACACACGCACACGCACACGCACACGCACACGCACACGCACACGCACACGCACACGCACACGCACACGCACACGCACACGCACACGACCACGCACACGCACACGCACACGCACACGCACACGCACACGCACACGACCACGCACACGCACACGCACACGCACACGCACACGCACACGCACACGCACACGCACACGCACACGACCACGCACACGCACACGCACACGCACACGCACACGCACGCGCACACGCACACACACACACATATACCGGTCAAAATCATAACCCACCGCTGTAGTCGAGAAGAGCAGAGAAGAGCTGTCTATGGTTTTAACCGTATTTTTACAATCGACTGGATGATATAGAGTTAGTATTTTTTTACTTTGATGTAGAGTTTGTACTACTTACCGATTATAGAGACATTCAGACAAGTTGTTTCCGCTGCAGCACATGATCCGTAACCTATGTAGAGCTGCACTCTCACGTAAAACTGCAAACAAACCTTCCTGAAACCGTCCTGTAGAGCTCATTGAAAATCAATCGGCAGTCTCAGCGCGTAATCCGCCGCGGGCCATGTTTGAACAACTGAAAGGCTTAGAAGCAAACACTGGTAACATGAAACTTTCATGTAGCCGTACCAGAAAATTTCTACTAAAGTTTACTAGCACCTATACGGTAAAAAAATCTAGTAAGGGTCCATCCATTACTTACGTCACACGAATTTCATGATGTTTAGACCCCTCCCCCCCTTATCACAGCTGGTCACATTTGGGAGACCCCCCCCTCCCTGTGTGACGTCACATATCTTTTATAATTTTCAGAAATTTTCAAAATTTTTCGTTAAAAATTCAAATTTCTGTTGTAATACTTAGATATATTCGATTTTTAAATGTGACGTCACGAAACTTAGGACCCCTTCCACCCCCTTGTTACACAATGTCACATTTCGTCTACCCCCTCCCCCTTTACGTGTGACGTAATTAATGGATGGCCCCTAAGACATGTTTCAAGGCGCCCTGATTTTTTACGTGAATACCGTGGAAAACAAACAAACGGCCCACCTGATGTTATGCAGTTACGGTAGCCTATAGGTTGGGCTTCCGGCTCTCCGTGGTCGCCATATTACATTTAATGGGACGCATATAACCAGCGAACGATCAAGACGCTTCCAAATGAGGTCATTTGTTAAATTATGATAAGTAGTTTGGAAGTTATGAGGGAACAGATGAACATACCGGTCAAAATCATAACCCTCCTCCGTAGTCGAGTAAAAAGTAGGCAGTACCAACGTAACAAACATTAATCTTCTAATTTAAGTGAACGCAAAGAGAAGTAATTATTATTTTCATCGGTTAGTTTATTCAAGACGCACGCGCATAGTCCCGTGCTCACGCGATTAATGAAAACACCGTTCAGATCGATTATTACCGCCGTCGTAGTTTGTTTTTAACGAAATGTTCAAGTGTACGCTGATATTATTGGCCGTGAGTATTTCACGTTAAAATCAAATCAAAATTCTCTTGCCTATAGAAGAGAAAAAAGCAGTGATAGCCTGGTTAAGCACGCGTCTTGCGGGCTTAAGGTCCAGGGTGCAAACCCCCGCGCACCTCAGCATTTTCGAAATCTTTGTGCGAATCATAACGTTAATATGATTATCACTTGCTTACGGTAAAGGAAAACATCGTGAGGAAACCATGTCTCAGAAAATCTAACAAATTTTCGAAAGACATGCGAAATCCACCAACCCGCACTGGGTCAGCGAGGTGGATTATGGCCTGAATCAAAGGAGATATAGATTTGCTTCATTGATGTATTATTTTACCAGATATGGTACCTACCTCCTTACTTAGCAATTAACAGACTTGTGATTCCACCAGAGTGTAGTTATTTGTTAAATGTGTGTGTGTGTAACGTCACGACTTTTATCCCCATTCGGGGGTAGTCAGAGGCTTGAGTGGCCATACACCACCACATTGTGGAGGTATTAACCAACTCAAAGCCCACGTTTCACCAGATAGTCAGAACCCAATATGACAGGTGGTGAACCTTGTCGCCGTGTATACAGGAACTGACTATTACCTAATCCCGAGGGATAGGTAGGTTTCCTCACGATGTTTTCCTTCACCAACAGCGAACTGTAAATTATGCACATAGATGAAAATTCATCCATTGGTGCATGCCCCACCGGGTATCGAACCTGGGACCTTCTGATTGCTAGCCCAACCTGTTTACCCCTAGTCTACAGTCGCTTCCAGTCTTTGCAGTCGCTTTTGTATTAATATTATTGTTTTGTAAAAAGTTATGGAACAAAAGTTGTTGTTTATAATGTCAGTAATACCAGTTCTGCAAGATTGTTAGTGTTTTACCAATAACCCTGTATACAGAATGGTGACGTAGTGACAATAAATTAAAACACGAGCCCTGCTAGTCAATCACAACACATCAAAATTATAAAATTAGGTTTACATCAAAGTACAAAATTTCAAATTTTCGAACAAATTAAATGCGGAAATGGTCTAAACGAAACACAACATCCTTTATAAATGTCTACCGACCTCATAGACTGACCTTTAAGTACAAGCGTGGCAACATCGCTTCGGTGTCGGTGTTTTTAGCGGTATCATTGTAGGCGTAAAGTTAAAATAGTCAGAATAAAAAAGCGATCCCGTGGCAATACCTTTGAATATAATTTAATAATATTTTATGTGCGAACTACTAATGTGATACCCAGTATGTGGTTTCAATTATTGTCATGATGTCGTCACCACCCTGTATACTTTCAGATGATACCTTTATTACACTCGATGCCATTGGATGACGACATGCTACTATTCTGGAGACGAAGTACGTCTTATGATAAGCCAGGTAACCAGCAGCTGCTGTAGCCAAGCTTATACGAGCTCGACCGGGGTAGTACCCCCCTCTCACAGAAGATCAGCGTAAAGTTGCCTGCGCTTCGTACGATGAGTGAGAGTTGGAAGCCCAAAGCTTTCCCTTCCGTGTCCTTGGCTGTCCGATGGCTTTGGTATTGCAAGCGTCTATAGGCTACGGTAACTGCTTAACATTAGGCGGGCCGTACGCTCGTTTGCCACCTATAAAATAAAAATTCCCGAAGGTGTAAGCAGAAGTGCACTGCGCCAATGTTGTTTTGGTTTTAATGTAATAGGGGCCTCTACAGGATACATTCCCTCCCACTAAGAGGAGAAGGGCCATAGTCAAACTCCTCCCTCTCTCGCTCTCCCCTTCAAGGTCGGCTACATGCGAGCGATACCTTTCGAGTTGCAAGCATCTATAGGCTACGGTAATTTTTCAACATCGGGCATACGTTTGTTTGCCACGTTAATCATGCAATGTCATAAGTGTCATAGTTCTTTGGATATATTATCGCTCTTCTTTACGATTTGCAGCACAAACAGAAAAGGCGTGCCAGCCATTCACGACCTACCGAGAGGGCTGCAACAAATGCGTATGCAGTGCGGACGGCGTCCCTTATTGTACTAAAATGGCGTGCTTTAAGCAAAGACAGCCTAGTCAAGGTAATTCAGTAAAGTTTTTAGGGTTCCGTACCTCAAAAGAAAAGAATGAAACCTCTTATACATATATTTATAAAAGTTACACGCGCGCGCTGTACTCGTAACTAGATACCGCCCTACTAACAAAAATCATTTTTAAAAATGCGGCAGTTTATTATCGTCGCGACACTTCAGTTTCATGCATTGATTGCTGTCAGGTGTACTGAAATACGCCGACTTTGGCGTAGTATCAGTTGCCGCATTTTATTAGTGCGTTTGCTTCATCTATAGTTCGCGACAGATCGAGATGACATTCGGGTTATGAGCTTTTTGCAGAATAAAATCGGAATCAAAATTAGCAGCACCCGATAAACAATTAAAATCGCCCACAAAATAATTAAATTAAATTATTCTGTTGCGTTGCGGGTCCTGCTAATTTTGATTCGGATTTTATTCTGCAAAAAGCTCATAAACCGAATGTCATCTCGACCTGTCGCGAACTATAGTTGTAGCACCCTTGCGGATACTAAAATTAATCTATGCCCTTATAGGATCCCTTTGTTGTATGTTGTCTGTCTGTCTTTCTATCTGCCCGTCTGTCAAAACAGTGTACAGCCCAAACCGCTGGTGTTAGAAACAAAGTTTTTACAATAGGTATCTTAGTATGGAAGGATTTTGGAAAATTCTAACTCTAGTAAATAAGTGGGTGAAAGTTAGTATTGTCCGCGACAGAGGCCCTACTCTTTTACAAACGAAAACGAAATTTAGAACGAAATTCGCGTATTTCCTACTACGTTTCTCATTGATTCCGACATTTCTTACGAACGAAAATTATTTGACGTTTAGATTCGACGACGATGAAGACGCCAAACAATTTTCGTGATTCAGGTCGGTAATGTGCGAGCAATGCCTTTGGTATTGCAAGTATCTAAAGGTCTGTAAAAAGGTGTTGT
The DNA here is from genome assembly GCA_947859195.1 of Drymonia ruficornis. NCBI lineage: Eukaryota > Metazoa > Arthropoda > Insecta > Lepidoptera > Notodontidae > Drymonia > Drymonia ruficornis. The sequence continues at coordinate 8,289,146 of OX401925.1, read as the reverse complement.
AATAAAGTTTATTTTTTCAGTGGAACCTATCATACTACCACCATTGAACACCGTCAATGACGTCAATGACAACAGAGAAGTTGACGTTGATGGTGGAGATCCATAAGTTGATGGTAGTTAAAACCAATAATGTTTTTACACCTTAATAGAAATAAATTATTTTCGAAGTTCAGAAATATAGTTTTATTTATTTATTTAGTAACATGGAAAACTTACAGCTAATTAGTAACGTAACATAGGACACTAGTAGTAATACACTGGAAAGCCAATCACAAGTCTTCACGTAGGGCCTCCGCAGACTTGCTACTTTTAGCATCGGCGACCGGCGATAGTGACTGAGTAGAACTATGAAATGTGAGAAAGTACAAAGTCGAGTAGAATGGATGCAAGAATTGTAAATTAAATAAATGAAATAAATGACAACCTAGTTACAGCTTAAGCATATTCTAGCCGATGACACACTGGTGACAAATAGATCGATATCGTGTTGTTTACATAATTTGTTAAAGTTTCTGTTGGCGCGCACCATGTAACTTTTGCCTATAGTAAGTTGAAGAATTTGTTATCCGTAGCGGGGGGTTGTTACGAATTGACGTATGAGGTACATTAAAGTGGATTTTAGATAAGAGTTTTCTTAGTTTAGTATCCTTTATCAGCCTTGGTTAGGTCACGGGAATCGAACCCGCAACCACCCGATGCAGTGAGCCGAACGGCCAACGATCGAACCACTGCGCCAAGCGGTCGTAAAGGAGACTTTTCTCTCTACTTCTACAGCCCCCCTAGCCAAGTGGCTTCGTCTAAGAGCGTTTCTACAAATCGCTACGCTTAAGAGCCATAACACACCTGAAGGTCTAGACAAGTGGCTGACGTCTACGAGCGTTCGTTCAAATCGCTACGCTTCATGTAAGGAAATGACATAACTCACGTGATCTCAAGCGTGATCTTCATAGCGACTTGTTGAAACGTATAAATTCCTTGCTTGTTGTTGATTTACATAGCGACGTTTGACATTTCCATACATTGTGAAGTCTATTCTATTCTATTCGATTAGCGTTCATGCCATTTGGCTAGCCCTTCTGAAGGGCTAGACAAGTGGCTGACGTCTACGAGCGTTCGTTATAATCGCTACGCTTCATGTATGGAAATGACATAAGTCACGTGATCTACATAGCAACTTGTTGTTGATCTACATAGCGACGTTTCCATACATTGTGAAGTCTATTCTATTCTATTCGATTAGCGTTCATGCCACTTGGCTAGCCCCTCTGGACACCACGGCGACGTCGCCAGCCACCGTAGCCAACGAATTCGTATTGAAATGTATGACAGGTAATACACCTGGTGACGGACTGGCGACGTCGCCAATCCGTCGCCAGTCATACATTTCATTGGCTACGGTGGCTGGCGACGTCATGGCTACCCGGTGTGTTATGGCCCTAAATGTACGGACATGACATTACAAGTCGATAGATCACGTGACTTATGTCATTTCCATACATGAAGCGTAGCGTTTTGTAGAAACGCTCTTAGACGAAGCCACTAGGATAGGGGGGCAGATCACGGGACGCTTTGTAGTCTATGTGAACAAATTAATAACATTATTAAGACAAGCAGTGCAAGCAGCAAGTTAAGCAGTGGTAGCCGATCGGTTAAGCACGCGTCTTGCGGGCTTAAGGTCTTGGGTTCAAACCCTGGCTCACACCTCTGGATTTTTCGAAATCTATTTGTGAATCATAACTTTAATATGATTATCACTTGCTTGCGGTGAACGAAAACATCGTGAGGAAACCTGCATGTCTTTAGACATGTGAAATCCACCAACCCGCACTGGGCCAGCGTGGTGGATTATGGCCTAAATCCCCCTCGCATTGAGGGGAGACCCGTGCCCACCAGTGGGACGTTAAAAGGGCTAAATTATTATTATTTGTTTTATTAAGACAGTTTCATAATAGTCTTATCGCTAGAAAACGCACTTACCTGAACATACGATTCAACATTTTCTTTTACGATTTCCAATGCCAACATTCACAAAACCATACACTATTTACTCAACCAGAAAGATAAGGGAAAAGTATTTTTCACGATCAGTGCAGTACACAACTCAAAGGCAGCATCGGAAAAATTAACACAACATAAGGGCCACCGCAGACTTGCTACTTTTAGCATCGGCGATCGGCGATTTTGATGCTGCGTCTCGCTCGTTCGCGCTCGAAGAAACGCGACGCAGCATCGATACGTCACAAAATCGCCGGTCGCCGATGCTAAAAGTAGCAAGTCTGCGGAGACCCCAACACAACGGGACGCCATTGCGACGTCGCCGGCCACGTATCCAACTAATTCGTATTAAAATATCTGACAGGTAAGACAACTGGCTTCGGTCTGGCGATGTCGCCAATTTGGAAGCGTAGACACGATCGTCCGCCCCCTAAGTGGAGACTGGATACTCTGGCGACCTGGCGACGCGTCGCCAACTTATTTGGCAATGTCACTCAGTGGCCAACTGGTCGCCAGGACGGACGCCCGGGTTTTCGTTGGCTACTCATTTGGCGACCTCATTTGGCGACGGTCGGTAGCCAGAGGTAGCCATGGCTACTCAACTGGCGACGTCGCCATGGCGTACTGGTGTGTTATGGCTCTAAGGCTCGGAGCAAACGGGCCACCGACTACAGCCTAGACGTTTGTCGTTACATTATTTTCACGAAACGTAACGTAACCGGTTACGTCGAGGGCGTCACCGGTTATTTAATAGGTGATTTTTGTAACTAGTTATTTTTGTAACCCTATGATTTTCGTCACTACTAGTTTCTTGTATACAAAAATACAAACATTGTTATTTGTTACTTTTAGATGTCTATGGGTGATCAGTGGCGTAATACCTATGATGTAGTTCGCGCTACAGCTAAATAACCTGTTACAAAAATCACCAGTTACTCGTTCGTCGCGTAAACAGTGATTCGGTGAATTAGCTCGTAACCAGTTAATGTAACCGGTGACGTGAAATAACGCTCACGCCTACTATAGCCACCGGTGGCAACGACAACCAGTTCATCGTCGCGGACACTGCTTAGCGAGTGGCCGCCACTGGCCACACCCGTGCGGTAAGTTTCTTCAAAATGCATGAAAAAGTGTGTGAACTGCTTGTCGCTGGCCACCGGTGGCTGCGGCCGGTGGTCCGTTTGCACCGAGCCTAAGACTCAACGAGCCACCTTTTGCATCGCTTATTTTTGTCAAGATGGTTTGTCTCGCGGGATGTAGAGTGTTAGTTCTTGCTGATGTAATTTTTTATGTTACTAAGGTGGCAAACAAACATACGGCCCGCCTGATGTTAAGCAGTTACCGTAGCCTATAGATACTTGTAATACCAAAGGCATCGCTTGCACGTTGTCGACCTGAAGGGGAGTTGGACAGAGTGAGGGAAGGGGTTTGGGATTTCGGATCTCACACTCATCGAACGAAACGCAGTTGTAATAGGTACTTTACGCCGATCTTCTGTGAGAGAGCTCCCTTGGTCTCTTTTAGACGCACCCATTCAGAATAATAGTAATTAAAATTATACGCCTAATGTAAAACTCATCGGGCTTATTACAAACAGATGCATTGCTAATATAATATATTAGGCACTTCGAACAGCAATGTACTAGGTATATGCGTTGCTTTGCTATATCGAGTATATACGTACCTAGCTGTATTTACCTGAACTATTATATACTAGTTCAGTTATCTACTATACATAATCATAATATCATAATTATCAGTTTACTGCATCGGATTGGCGAATTAGCTATACTATAGTCTGGGTGTCATTGGGAACGCTCCTAGTCCTTTGTATGGTAGCCATAGTACAAGCGTTGCTTAGTTTGGGACCATACAGTTGGAGTGTATCTGGTGATATTTATTTATTGCCACACATACCTATTTATCTACTGATGAATAATTTTAGATAAGGGACACCGCAGACGTGCTACTTTTTGCATCGGCGATCGGCGATTTAGTCGCGTTTAGCATCGGAGCAGTCGCTGCGTCCGACCGCAGAGAGTCGCCAAAACGCGATGCAGTCGCAAAATCGCCGCTCACCGATGCAAAAAGTAGCATGTCTGTTGTGGCCCTTACAGATGTGTGAATTTCGGAGCACTGAACACAAATTTTGATATTAATTTTTCGATGTTAGAAGACTATATTTGCTAAAATAATACATCAAGAGTTTTAATAAAACGTTGCATGGTAGCTGATATCTTAAGTAAACATAATGTATAATAAGCATAATAATACTTATCTACTTTGGTACATTAATTATATTTCACAGTATGGGGTCGTTTCAATAAATGCTATTGTCCATTATACACGTATTATGACCTTGATAATATATCAAGTCATAATTGCTTCATGATTTTCCTCCATGTTTTAATCTAATCTATCTCACCTAATTAAATTGTCATGGCGTATGTCTGTGCGTACAATATAAAAAAAAACTTTCACCAAAATAATAGAGGTTTTTAGCCAGTTTACAATTATCTTACAAAGCATTTTTTAGAACAAAAGTGACTCGTAATGCCAGTATAAGTCCATCATAAACTCTCTAGAAATTGATGGGCTAGAGTGTGGCCCATCAGTATCTCTAGAGAGGCCAAAGTTGTAATTGATATTGAAATTTAAAATGTGACAGCTAGTTTTAGTATCATTGGACTATGAACAATTATCAAAAAATAATAATTAAGCGAACGAAGTCGCGAACGCATCTAATAAAAATGTTAATAAATAAGTATGAGTAACATACTTTATATCGTATCGCAAAAGATAACAATAACATATAAAAAGTAAATAATTACTTCATTAAGTCTCACAACAGTTTCAATATGGCTGCGTACGGATTCGAGGGTGATATTACAACCATAACTGATACCCAGTTAGAGTTTATTAACAAAGTGTTAGTAGATCGCGGACTTGTCGATGATCAAACTAAAGTGTCCTTCGAACCAGTTGGAGTAGCTGGTGATAACTATGTAGCCGAAGTAAAGAGAATAACAATTGAAGGCGACAATAGAAAGGTATCACTCATCGCCAAAATAGCACCCACAAACGAAATGATACGGATGGCCATGAACACTGTCATCATGTTCAAAAATGAGCACATAATGTACACGGAAGTACTGCCAAAGTTCACGGAATTGGAAAAAGCGGCGGACGTGCCCGAAGATCAGAGGTTAAGATACGCCGAATGCTATGGATCTCTATTCGAGCAACCAAATGAAGTTATTCTTTTAGAGGATCTAAAAGAATCAGATTTCTATATGCTGGACAGGTTTGAGTCTTTAACGGACGATTGCGTTAAATCTGTTTTGAAGAATTTTGCTATACTACATTCTTTATCGTATGCACTCAAGAAACGGGACCCAGAAACGTTCGACAATTGGGCAAAACAATTTGTTGATATATGGGCGATTACTGTTGGTGTTGATGATGCGAATGCGTACTTTCAACAATTGGAAAATGAAGTTTTACAACTCCTTGATGATGAGGAGCATAAGAATATCGTTAGGCACAAGATTGGTTATATTTCGGATATTGCCATGAAACTTGGAAAAGTTGCCGCCGGGTCTAAGCACTCGGTCATACAGCAAGGGGACTCTTGGACGAACAATATTATGTTCAAGATTGAGGCAAGTATACACGATAATAATCTAATTGCATATTTGGTTGCTTAATCCGCTAATCATGGCACACTCCCTGATATGTCGGCGATAAGATTAATTATCACGATACGTTTAGTTATTGTTGATTAATTTATCAAAGCTACCATAAGCTATAGCTTACGTAGCAACTGGAAAAATCCAAATAATTACCATTTGATATAAAACTAAGGCGGTAAACAAGTAAACTCGAAATCAAAATATTATTTGGTGTTGAATATTCTTCCAAAATTTTCAGCCATAAAATTACTTTAGTCCATTGACTACAGCTCATAGACGGGCTGGCTCCCTCCTGTAGTACCACCGTATCATAGAAGATTGGTGTAGAGTAGCTATTACAGCTACGTTTCGTACGATGAGTGAGAGAGCCGGAAGCCCATCACCAACTTCCCTTCCCTATGCTATTTCCCACATCCTATCAGTTTAGCAACGTGCGAGCGATGCCTTAGGTATTGCAATTATCTATAAGCTACTGTAACTGCTTAACCTCAAGCGGACCGTATGCCTGTTTGCCACCTTAGTCATATAAAAAAATGTTTCTCCTCAATTAGACGGAAATATATAATTTACTTAACCTAATTTCAAGATTCTTAAAGATTGTCTTCTCTGGTTTCCAGGACACCAATGTTCAGTCCATCATGATCGACTACCAGTTGTCTAAAGAAAGCAACCCTGCTGCCGATCTTCTCTACATGATCTTCAACTGCACAGACCACGCGACCAGGACCAAACATTACCAAGACTGGATCGACTATTACCACATCGAGTTAGACAACGCTTTATCCAACTTTGGACTTAAAGCGAATTTAATTTACCCCAGAGACCAATTAGATGCAGATTTGAAGAGATATGGAAAGCTGTCATTCGGCTTGTCTGTTGTTTTGGCTAGTGTTTTGACTAGGAAATCAGAGCAAGCTTTGAATGTACAAGATGCGATGGAACAGAGTAACGGAGACTTATCTGAAGTGATGGCAGCAGCGAAAATAAGTAATCTGGATGATGACACTGTAACGCGCTTCAAAGACCGTGTTATAGGTCTGGTTAAGAGTTTTGTTGAACTCGGTTTATTGTAAACAGTACTTAAGTAGGCTTGTTTTTATTAAATTGTTAATTTAATGGTGTTCCTTTAATTTAAGATTCCTATGATATCGCCAGACTTACTCACCTACCGTATGGTCCCAAACTAAGCCAAGCTTGTACTATGAATACCGTAGGTACAATGGATTGAGGGTGATCGCAGTGGCACCACAGAATAGATAAGGAGTACAGAAGTTGCACTCCTTTGATCTTGAAGAAAGCCGACATTTTAAATTATTATTATTACCTAAACTTGCCGCGCCCGACCGCGCGCAATCTAAATTGTGCCTTGACGCAACGCGTTAGCGTATGTAATTCGCCGTCCCGCTGCCGCACGCTGCTGCACGCTACTTAACCTTCAATCGGTAGGGTTGTCACAATTAATAAAAATAAAATAGTACCAACATTTTTGTATTTAAATGTTAATTAAAACTATACATTTTAAAAAATTACAGTTGTTGCACTTTAATGTAATGCCTTCGATATTTTTTGTCTTTAAAATAGCGGTTATTAAATTTAATGGCAGCATAAATGCGAAATCTAACAAATAATTTAAAAATGTAGTCTGAAGGGAAGCATGGACATGGAGTGGTGAAATTAATATGTTTTAGTAAATTAATTAGCGCATATAACAGCACGCAATAGCATGGGAACAATACGCAATAGCATAGCATGGATGCATAGTAGAATATCAAGCAACAGCAAGTGCAAGTCGCTCATTGAGTTATGACCGTTAACCTTGAATTTATAGTTCTCTCACTCGCTTTTTCCGCCGGTGGCCGAGTGCTCATAAAACGCTACGGCAACTAGTATCTACTTATATCGACTTAGGTAAGTGTCTAATACGAATATAGGTAAGTAGAAAAACTGGCAACACGATGGATCTCGTCAACTATGAAAGGAATTAAGGTAGGTAGGTATTCCGTAATCGATGCTAGTAGGTATAACGTGGTATAACCGTAAAAAACTGTCATTTCATTCTGTTCCAAATTACATATTTTCGCTTCAATTCCACTATTCGATCCTACCTCTTGTAATTAACGTCTACTGCACTGAACTATGAGCTTCTTTTTATATCTAAATAACAAAATAAAACTTCAATTAGCTTCAATTACCTTTCACAATCAGCTGGCAAAGAAAAAAAAGTCAATTTGCAGTTTCTATAACTATTTAGACAGCCATATACGCCACAGTTCGTCTTGCTCGTCATTTTTAATTTTAAAATAATAATTCCAACGCGAGCGACCAACCAAAAGCGCGCGAAACGTTATAGCGCGTGTTCACGCCAGGAGCGCGGCGGCCATATTGAATTGCGTACAGACTTTGTACGCGAACCGATCGGAGCTAGTTCGACCGAAACCACAGAGTGACTGAGGCCTGGTGGCACCTAGACTAGGGTACATTACGAAAAGGTCGTTCCCGAAATTTGTCTCCGGCGGGAACCGAACCCTCAACCACACGATGCATAGAGTCGAGCTACCTAACGCTCGAATGCGCCAAGCAGTCGTCAATTTTATTCGCTTGTTTGTTTGGCATGGTACAGTACAAATTGTCATACAGAATATACAAAAATATGAGCCCAAAAAAAAATATTCCAGGTCGTACCCGCGGGTGCAATCCTTTGATTTATACATTAGATACGCCTCCAGCCTCCTCCCGTGTCATCCATTACATGTTTTGTGCATCACGGAGCTCGTAAATCATTCTACTTTTATTTGCAACACATATTTTTTTGTTTGTTTGACACACGCGCTCCAAAACATATACAGAATGAATTTGGAATCATGGGCATCCTTCTAAACGGTGATTCAGAATTTTGTGGGAAAATAAATCAAATATCTATTGCATAAAAAAATATTGCTCGAGTAAGCAAATAAGCAAACCAGTTAACTGTTACACTTTACCCGGTCAATATAATCTTAGCAATTGATTTGTTGATTAATATTTCCTAAATATTCTGAATCATGTGTAAAATCACCGTTTAGAAGGATGCCCATGATTTCAAATTCACCCTGTATAATCCATGCTGGGCACGTTAAACTGGCGTTGGGGGTTGTTATCACTCTAACATAATATTTAACAGTAGTTACGAGCAGTCAGCCTGAAAAACAAGATATCTGATAATAATTGTCTTACCCTTAGGTAGGATACCTACAGAATTTGTGTTCTACGTTTCCAATAAAAAATTGTAGTTAATAATAATAAACCTCTTTGCTGGGTAAAGGTGATAGATAAGGTGATAATCAAAAACAAAATAATGTAATTTATCACAAACAGAATTGACTCACGTTATAATAAGCTTTGATAAACAAATTGTACAATCATCTTTGGTTAGCGGAATTTATTAAATACCTACCAACATTTTATTGATGTAAGAATGTCGTTGTTATTCAAATGTTGCGGTCCATTCACTGTTAATTTTGTAATTTTCGTTATTTTCGTTCATAAATGTCGTTCCACTCGAACCAACTTGTACTGAAAGTGATCATTATCGTTTTTAACAGTTTTTGTGGAAGAAAATAACAAAATTAACAGTGAATAGCGGCGTCTTCATCAGGCGCATGCCTCGCGCGAGCACTTTTGACGTCGGAACGCATAGACGTAATGTCATAATATGAGTGCTCGGGTGAGGCATGCGCGCCATATGGACACATCTAATAGAACGCACCACAATATGCTACACTATCTTTGTGGCACGTAATGATGATGATTACTAAACTCCACCAAGCCAACTAGGCGCTCGGGTGGAAGGCGGCTTCCCCGCCCGCACACCCGCCTAGCATATACCTACTTATTAATAAAGCCGCAATAAAGTTTTTCTTTCTTTTATTAAAGAGTTTTAAAGACATACAATTTTGGAGGCCGAAAACTGTTATTCGGAGGCCGAATAACTCGAGTCATTTCGATATTTTCCAAAACTGCAACCGCCATTAGCCGCGTCCCCAAGCCCCGAGCGGCGGCGCCCGGACAATCATCGACGCACCTATTAGATATGGTTTTGTAAGGGTTTTGTAAGGACGTTGTGATAAGCATACCTATAGGTTTTATAGTACATATACATATATAGGGATGTACATCACACACGGAAAAATATATTGCAAAAAGAAGTGCAAATATCCATCCTACATGTTACCCCTCTAGATTAATCCAAGGCGAGGCGATAGGGTCTCTCCCTAGGGACAGTAACAAATCATATCTGTTCTTTTGTAGGGACAGCCTACAAAGCTATAGAATAGAACCTCTTCGAAAAGGCGAAAGGATATATCAGAAGGATTCGTGGGCGTAGGTTATATTTGATAAGTATAAACACTACAGCAGTGGTTCTAGGGGTCCATTCCGCAAGGTCCATGGGTCCATTCTGCAAGGTCCAGGGGTCCATTCTGCAAGGTCCAGGGGTCCATTCAGCAAGGTCCCTGGGACCATTCTGCAAGGTCCAGGGGTCCATTCTGCAAGGTCCATGCGTCCATTCTGCAAGGTCCATGGGTATATTCTGGACGGGCCCGTTGGCGTGGTTAGCGTGATGGCGCCTTTCACGCAGCAGGTCGTAGGTTCGATTCCTACCCGGGACATGCATTTGTGTGCATGAACATGCCTGTATGTCCCGAGTCTGGGTGTATATGTATATTAAGTATGTATTTACAAATAAAAAAGTAGTATATGTAGTAATATCAGTTATCTGGTTTCCATAGTACAAGCTTTGCTTAGTTTGGGATCAGGTAGCCGTGTGTAGAAAATGTCCCAGGATATTATTATTATTATTATTCTGCAAGGACCATGGGTCCATTCTGCAAGGTCCATGGGTCCATTCTGCAACGTCCTTGGGTCCATTCCGCAAGGTCCATTCACTGCACCTGTGCAGTCAATGGACCCTGCATTAATGTTGCCAAAATAAGCCCAACCACCTCCCTTCCCCTCCCTCTATGCCACTCCCCTTCAGGTCGGCAACGTGCGAGCGATGCCTTTAGTATCGCAAGCATCCATAGGCTACGATAACTGTTTAACAGCAGGTGGGCCGTAAGCTTGTTTTCCACCTTTATCCTATTAAAAAAAAGCGCGGTAAGTCGCATCTAAATGTTTAATTACATCTATGTACAATATTGACTATTTGTACATGCACTGTTAAAATTTAAAAGAACAGCAGTAAATTCATTTTCAAGATTAGTTTGTGTAAATTTATGCCTTTTTTTCGAAATAAAACTTGTTGGTATAGGTAGATTGGTATATATTTCACAAGCGCGCTAGACAACTAAAAAATAAAAAGAATGAGTCGTATGGACAATAACTGGGCATCACACCCTAGGGTCCTATGGGTCGAGCGATCGACCAACTTTAATTTACTTTCTTGTATTCACCACACATGCCAATTTGATTCTTATTTTTTAGTTGTAAGGTACCTATAGTGTCGGTGAAAAATATATTCGGCAAAATTTGCAAATATCAAGGTCTAAAGGCAGAGGAAAGCCCAATGAGAGAAAGGTTTATAACAGAAAACTACACAAGATTGTGTACAGTGCATTAGATGTAATGTAAAAAGATTGCTAATTAATACTTCGGGCACCTATCGAGGCGTGGGGACGTCTCCGTGGAACGACTCGTAGTGCAAGGGAATGTCCAAGGCAAAAGGGCACGCGGGTCATATGCGGTGGACCAACCAAGTTTTTTTTTATTCCGGACGCTATTAGGCCCGGCCCGCGATCTCCCTCTGACATGGAGGTCAGAGTCTTTATTTGTAACTAAGTTTTTCATACAGTCCTTCCTGTATACACGGCGACAAGGTTCACCACCTGACACGTTGGGTTCTGACTATCTGGTGAAACGTGGGCTTTGAGTTAAAACCTCCACAATGTAGTGATGTATGGCCACTCAAGCTTCTCACTACCCCCCATTGGGGATAAAAGTCGTGACGTCTATGTCTATGTCTATGTCCTTTATTTAAATAACGTTTATAACACAGATTTTTAATTACAAAAGATAAAAGCAATTAAAAATATACAATAAAATAGAAAACTTGTCAATTTAAACTAGAATTAAAATAACAAATAGGTATAACAACAAATGCACAAGGACAGGTGCAGTCATACAATAAAAAATATGGTAAAATTAAAAACAAAGTTCCCTACTATTTATTGAACAGATCAGTCAGCGTGTGGACCAACCAAGTTAAGGCTGCAATTAGAGGCCCCTTCTATAAATGTACCCGAAGAGCAGCAGTGCATGAGGAGTGGCGGTAGTTGTTAAGCGTGCTACTAACGCCTAAGTGATGACCACGACCACTCTGCCAAGAGTTTTACGACGATGATAAAGAAGATGAAGAAATAAATTACAAGCAATAAGAATTTCTAGTATTGGCCTTCGTCAATCACATAGCTGACCTTAGTAAAGAAGGCTACCAACTGAGTTGTAAAAACCCTTAAACCGAGCCGTAACAGTTTTAATTTAACTCCCCGAAACCGAGGCGTTACTTTTTTCGCAGAAATAAAAAAAAAGAATATCCTTGATAAATCAACGGCCCGTCCTCAGGGGAACAAGCGGGGAAAATCGCGAAATCGTCTCAAATGAAATTTCTTACTCCCAGCCATATAACATACTTGAAAATTTCTGAAAACCCACCACTGCAAAAACAACTTTATCTGACTCAAAACAGAGTTGATACTCTATTGGTGAGTTGCCGAGGATTTCGGCTGAAACTTTCACGCGTGAAATGTATTCGGAGAGAGCAAATTGTACCCCAAATATAGTGCGCGTGAGGTCTCTTCATACAAGTACCTAAACTAGGTAACGATGGATTTCTGTAGCTGTGGAATATGTGGAAATATTTTGTATCCTATTGGAAATTCAGCTCTAACGAAAAGATATTTTGGTCATTTATACAGGGTTATTGGAAAAACACTAACAACCTTGCAGGACTGTATTACTGACATGTACCTATTATTGTTTTGTAAAAAGTCATAGAACAAAAGTTGACGTTTATGATGTCGTCGGTAACACACCTGTTCACCTTTTGATTTGACTGTAAAGTGGAAGTACGCTTTCTTAGGCTAGTTTTTTTTTATTTATATACCTAATTCTGATTTTTTTTATTCACAATGTGTTAATGTCTGCCTGCTCACATAGCGTTACTGTTTGAAAATGTATACAATAATTATTTTTCTTTTGAAAAGAGTAACCATTGAGTTTCTTGCCGGCTCTTCTCAATGGAAGCAACATTACGAACCGGTGGTAACGCAAAAATATTGTTTTTTGACGATTTATAAACGCTATATATAGCTTACATGAATAAAAAAAATTGAATTTCAATTACAGTCCTGTAAGGTTGTTAATGTTTTTCCAATAACCCTGTCTATTATTTTAACAGATATGGTAGGCACCATATCTGTCATTTTGTGACGTATCGATGCTGCGTCGCGTTTCTTCGAGCGCAAATGAGCACGCAGCATCAAAATCGCCGATCGCCGATGCTAAAAGTAGCTAGTCTGCGGAGGCCCTTAGATTACAATCCCTAGACTTATTATGTTCAGAGCACTACTATCTTGATTGCCAATCGACGATCAACTTAAAGGTATTTTCATGCGTGTTATTTACCAGTAGATGAGCTGTATTGGCAATACCAACATATTTTCAACCTCTGTGTCAAGTGGTTGGCAAATAGCAGTACCAAACGAATTCTATAAAATACATACTTAATTATGATGTGACTTAGATCATTAGTGTCAATTTACGATTCACATTGAGTTAAGCGCATTATCAAATAGATGTGTACATATGGCGTGCATGCCTCACCCGAGCACTCATATTATGACATTACGTCTATGCGTTCCGACGTCAAAAGTGAGTGCTCGCGCGAGGCATGCGCCTGATGAAGACGCCGCCATTCAGTAAAGGAAATTGTAGATTATATATAAAGTTACTAAAGTTTGTTATGAACATACACGCGGCAACCGTACTTCGTCTAAATGAACATAATTAATGAACAACACAGAAAAATAACTACCTATTCCAAAACCGAAATTTCAATATATTTTGCAATCGAATTGTAAAAAAACCATGCCGTGATTTAGGTATATGCATACTATATCGAGAATTCATGAATAATGAATTAATTTCAGTAGATATCAGTGATTATGTGGGCCGATCCCGGCGGCACTGCAATGCCGGGCCGACCCGTGACGGGAGTGGAGCGAGCCCCGAACATCCCGTCTGGATACAAAAATCAGTTTAATATACTGGTCCCTCAGTGAGGGAACTTTCAGATATTAAGCTGAAAAGAACAGATACTACACTTTGATCTTAGCCAAAAGGCCGAGAAGCGATAACTGCATAGAAAGTACCGAGGGAAGTCACTAAATCGGGGCGAATCTTAACAGCGCGCGTTAACTCGACGCGCGCGCCATCTGTTGCGAGTTATTGAACTAATCTACGTGAACTATTATGTACTTATTATAAGTCGTTGTCACGTATATTGTACCTACAAGGCACACAAACTTATTGGTATTTATTGGTGAATAAAATTTATCTAACTGCTACTTATTTATTCCGACTGATTTATTAATAAACCGCTTATCGTGATAGACTTTGTTCCCAAATGCTTTTCCACCCATTTAACCGTGCGAACGCGACAGGCACGTGCCGCCCCGGATTCCCACAGGAATAACTTCCCACGGGGTACTTCGTCCCGTGTGAAACAAACGAATTAATGGTAAAAAGTTCGTTAATATCGCCGTGAGAGTGGTACAGGAGATAACATTGATGAATGCAATTTCGGGTTTTTTGCTTTGAAAATGTTCAGTGGGCATTTAGTCATATCACGTCAGGCATTAATTGCAAGTATATTTTGGTTGTTTTTCTCAGACATTTATATTCGCTGTACTTCCGATAAGTAGTTTAAGATAAGAATATTAATCGTCACTTCTGATCCGTTGATTAATTATAAGTTACTTAGATACAATAATAATGAATCATCATTATGTAGTCATAGTTTTAAATATACAATATACTTAGTAACAAAAAAACAGGAAATAAATGTTGTATCTGCACAAAAAAAATACAATAACAAAAATATGTGTTATTAATATATATTTTTATGTGACTAATATAGCAAACAAGCCTGATGTTAAATAATTACCATAGCCTATAGATGCTTGCAATACCAATGACATCGCTCGTACGAAACGCAGCTTAATAGCTACTTTACGCCGATCTTCTGTGAGACGGTGGTACTACCTCGGTCGAGCCAACCCATATACAGTCTATTGGCTACGATTGCGTAAAAATAATTACAAAATTTATGTTAATTGTTGTGTACTTTTGTTAATAGGTCAACTTCACACGGTCATAATCACTTAACCCTGCTAGTGCGGTGTATCGGCACGCGCCACCCGGTCCCCTCATGGTACGAATTGTACCCAACCCTCACCCCGCTTACCGTGGGAAACTACACGCATCCCGTGTGAATTTCAAACGAATGTTTTGGGAAAGTTCGTTAGATGAACGTGGGAATTACATATATGAAGCACAGTGCATAAAAACGACTGTGTTAATTATATTTCATTTTTTTTTTGATGCTACATAAGTTATTTTAATTAATAATAAGTCGATTCATGGATAGGAAAATCTCATCCGTAGGTACCACAGTATAAATAAGTAGGTAAGTAACTATATGATCGGTTTTCAGATACTTATTCAAATACCACTCGTCTATCCTAAAACCTAAATAAATTCATATAACTAAAACTATGTCAAATAGGTACATTCATAATTCTACATTCTCATCTTTCATGCATTTGGTATTGCAAGCGTCTATAGGCTACGGTAACTGCCTAACATCAGGCGGGCCGTACGCTTGTTTGCAACCGTAGTCACATAAAAAATATCACATTAAACTACCTTCACAGAAAAAAACAACGTAACACATAAAGCGTATACTAACAGCGTTATTAGCAGCCGTAAAAAAGCAATTGAATCTACTTTGTAAATGGCGGTTAAATAAACAATAGTTCTGTACCCTGGCAACACCGACCCCGTGTTT
Organism: Drymonia ruficornis; assembly: GCA_947859195.1. NCBI lineage: Eukaryota > Metazoa > Arthropoda > Insecta > Lepidoptera > Notodontidae > Drymonia > Drymonia ruficornis. The sequence goes on along the minus strand of OX401925.1, from coordinate 8,273,357 downwards.
ACCACAATGGGGTTATAATGATAAAAATTGTCACGAAACCATTGGCACGCGACAACATAGCTGATAAAATCGGGGGCTTTAAAATAAGCGTTTTTGTATTTTACATAAAAATATTACGTTTGTGCACTCCTTCTCGATGTAAACTTTAACTGTGCCAAATTTCATACTCCTCCGTCCGCGTAATTTTCCTAAAAAGGGGTCGAAAATTTTTGCTACACGTATTAATGATGATATAATATTATGATGATGATGAAAACGATACAAACCAAAAAAAAATAAAAAAAATACACGATCATCTACTTTGGAAAACCAAAAACCTATTATGGCTCATTCTCAGTCGGACCGTTTTATGCTGACCTTCGGTGTCAATAAAAAAAGGTTGACACCGAAGGTCCACTTAAAATGGTCAGACTGAGAATGAGCCTTATAAATCGATGGTTCCTAATTACAACCTTTTTCATCAAAAGAAACCAAAAATTAAACAAAAGAGCATCCATAAATAAACGCTACCACAAACGCTAGTTTAAAGGCTCCATAACGATCCCCTAAAATTGTCCCACGGTTTCGGTCAAATTTGAGTTCGTAAGAGAACTAACTTTCATAGAAACGGAGTTCATAATTTTGTGTAGACAAAAAATGCGTTTAGCGTAATGAATAGACGGATGCAGGTAGTTCCCAAAGAACCTACAAATAATCATCATACAGGGTGAATTTCAAATCATGGGCATCCTTTTAAACGGTGATTCTACACATGATTCAGAATATTTAGGGAATATTAATAAACAAATCAATTGACAAAAAATTATTACCCAGGTAAGGTATAACAGTTAACCTGGTTTGCTTATTTGCTTAATCGATATTTTTTATTTATAGATTTTTTTATGTATATTCCCAAAATTTTCTGAATCACGTGTCATAGTTTAAAAGGATGCTCATGATTTCAAATTCACTCTGTATAAAACTTTTTTTCTCTTCTTATTGGTGGTAGAGCCAAGCTGTAGCCAATTGACTGGCTCGACCGGAGCAGTACCACCCTCTCACAGAAGATCGACGTAAAGTACATTACATCTGTGTTTTGTGCGATGAGTGAGAGCCGGAAGCCCAACAACCCTCCTTCCCCTCCCTCTCCCCTTTAGGTCGACAACGTGCGTGCAACGCCTTCGGTATTGCAAGCATCTATAGGTTACGGTAACTGCTTAACATCAAGCCGTATGCTTGTTTGCCACCATAAAAAAATTTGATTATCCCAAAGTGCTTACGTAAATAATAAACATGAAATGAAAAAATGAAATATACCTCACGACTTTTATCCACATTCGGGGGTAGTCAAAGGCTTGAGTGGCCATACACCACCACATTGTGAAGGTATTAAGCCAACTCAAAGCCCACGTTTCACCAGATAGTCAGAACCCAACGTGGCAGGTGATGAATCTTGTCGCCGTGTACTTATACAGGAACTATCCATTAGGTACCTAATCCCGAGGGATAGGTAGGTTTCCTCACAACAATAAACATACTAATAAATATATCAAAATAATAATTGTATCCTTGTTACCCCGGAGTCCCCCACCTATTATTATAATCGTCTAATCTGCTCTGCCCTATTTACATACTCCACAATATCGGATGGTTAAGCGTGCACGCGAGCCTGCCCTAATATTTTTATGTTCCATGAAATCAACTTATAAATAGGGTGACCACAAATGAAAAAAAAATCTAAAGTGCCTGAACAAATACAAATAGCAAACGTTTGAAATAATTTATGCTATTCTTTGTAGATATTCATGTTATTTTTACTAAAATTTACAAAAAAATAATATATTTTGTGTAGACAAAAATTGGGTAAAAATTAAAAAAAATATCGCCAGATTTACACACCAACTATATGGTCCCAAACTTTGCTTAGTTTGGGACCATATAGTTGGTGTGGTACTTGTACTATGGCTACCTTTCAATGGACCGGGGTCGATCCCAGTGACACTAAATTAGAACCTTTCTTGCGGGAATCAGTGCTACGAGCGGCCTACGCTTGAACCACTGCACCAATTGGTCGTCAGAATAAGAATATAATGCAAACAAAAGTAGGTACCAATAATAGGAAGTCCATATACGATTATACGGTGTCAGATGACAGGGTGTTGAAACTTGTCCTTCAAATTGTAATTCTATAGTCACCCTAGCTTGAGTTGGCAAGTCGAAGTGTCATGGGAAAAAATGTGGAATTTTTTGTACAATTCACACGGGAACCGGGAAGGTTACACGGGATTTTATATTTTGTGGGAATTCTGTGGTTTGTGTGTAATTTGTGCTGGACTGGTAAGCGAATATGATTAATAATAGTTTTACGATGTTTTGGCATGTTTTATTTCAATATAAAACTGATTAATAAGTTTTTATAGTATTTTTTATGTTTTTTTTTTAATGTAAAAAAATGCTATTTGCAAGTTGCATTTTAACATTTTTTTATTAATATTAAAAAACACCTACAGCCTACTTCTTTCTTTTTATTTGTTTAATTGAAAAAATAAACCTACATTAATTAATATCTCAGCTGTCATGAATTAAACACATAATGACATCCTAGTAAACACCTTACCGAGTTAACCCGTCACTGCCCACGTGCGGTGTTAATGTACATTTTTATTCGGGGGTCGTTCGCTCGACCGGAAATCCATTACAAAGCGATACCTTAATAGAAGGTTAAATGCATGACTTGAAATATTATGGGCTCTTTAACAATTTACAAAAAAGTTGAGCACGTGATTTACACGGCTTATGTATTTTTTAATTTGACATGACTGGTGTAAAATTTATTATAAAAAAAACTCTTTTGGAAAACTTTATTTATTAAAAAGAACAAGTAAGTGAAAAGGTGAAAAGTGGAACTAGCAAGTATAATTTATAAAATACTTTCGACCTAATTTATAAAGATTTCAAGCCAGTTTCCAATGGCAACAAAGCATTTCTAAGAAGAAAAGTGGGTTGCAATGCCAGTGTAAGTCCATCACAACTTTCTATAAAGTGTTGTATATTCTTATCCTAAATATTTGATAAAATAATTTAAGGTAAGTATCTCTATTTTTTTTTCGGACCCATACGACCCGCCGCCCGTTTCACATTCGTGCGAAATTTCGCGTGGGAATCTCGAGGGGCACGTGGGAATTTTTATTAACGGCCCCGCACCGGCGCGCGGAGGGTTAACATGTTTATTACGTGCGCGGTCTAAGGTCACTTCACAAAATAAACGCTGAATGGGGTACGACTTTTTTGTTGGATGCGTAGACTGAAATGTGTAGTTATTTTAACTCTCTAGATAAATATATGCTGAAGCTTTAATAACGCAACTAATTGGTGTAGGTACCTAGGTAGGGTACACTTTAAATTATTGGTTTAGGTTAGAATTTGTATATAGGTTTATAATTTGTCTTAAGTACAACAAATGATCATAATTAAAGAACGGCGGTTGGGCTTCCGGCTCTCTCACTCATCGTACGAATCGCTGTAACAGCACCATCACGCCGATCTTCTGTGAGAGGGTGGTACTACCCTGGTCGAGCCAACCCATATATGAGCTGCAGTTAATTGGCTCTACCACATTAACTATGACTGTTCCCACCCATCCCTCATCATTCTGCCCAGCCCTTCGGGTAAACAGGCCTAATAATGTTCACAGCATAACAAAATAGGATGATTCAAATTTCCAAATTCCCACCACATTATTCCCATGCAATCAAATTCACATAGGAAACAGTTTCGTCCCCCAGGACTGTGGCTTGTCAGTTGACCTCACTCGATAATGCCCGAGCGAGAGGGCAAAAAATTAAAAGGTTAGTTCAGTTAACGGAATTTCACACGCGATAATGTAGTCCGGGATATTTAAAAAGATGAATAAACGTATGCGGGATGAGAAAAAAATTGTACCCAAAAAAATTGACGGCATGGGAATTTTATGTTTTTTCGATGTCATCATTTTATGGGTTGAATGAGGATGTATGTGAGAGATAATTGTTTTTTTTTTTTTTTTCAAAATGGGAATAATATGCGAGAAGTGTCTTATTTTTTTTTCTTAAATAATAATAATAATTTAGCCCTTTTAACGTCCCACTGCTGGGCACGGGCCTCCCCTCAATGCGAGGGGGATTCAGGCCATAATCCACCACGCTGACCCAGTGCGGGTTGGTGGATTTCACATGTCTAAGACATGCAGGTTTCCTCACGATGTTTTCCTTCATCGCAAGCAAGTGATAATCATATTAAAGTTATGATTCACACATAGATTTCGAAAAATCCAGAGGTGTGAGCCAGGGTTTGAACCCAGGACCTTAAGCCCGCAAGACGCGTGCTTAACCGATCGGCTACCACTGCTCTTTTCTTACATTCAACTAAAATCAATTTCTAATTTAATCGCTAAAGTTTGACCGCCATTATTAATATACATTTTTTGCCAGTTTATTACAAAGCATTTTTGGGAACAAAAGTGATTTGTAAGACCAGTTTAAGTCCATCATAACTTTCTACAAATTTAGGGGTAGATTTTTTATACATACAGCCCCTTCACATCAGCCAATTTACGCTTTATTAATTGTTAATCCGTCGCCAACTCTCGACGCCCCCTAACAACCCTGCGACCGCTGGCACGCGCCGCATACCCGAAAATATTCCCACAAAGCTCCATTCCCATGGGAAATATTGTATGTGGGAACTGGGAACCCACCGCGAAATACTTATCTATATTGATTCAGTCTGCTTCAATATTTAAATATTCTGTGAATTTAACAAAAAATATGCAAAAACTTTGTAGGTAGAGTGTTTAAAAAAAAATAAAAAAATAAAAAAAAAATGTGTTTCAGAGTACTAAATATTAATTAAACTGCATATACGGTAGCTAGTAGATGCCTAGTGAAGACCGACTAGTATACGTAACTATTATAGTTTCTGAGTTATGGACCTTTAAATATTTGTGACAACTTTCGTGTTGCGACCTTGGAATGGAACAATCAAAGGCCTTAAATCCAGTGTAAACTGCATTTAGGATTTTGTCTAAATTTAACATAGCTATTAAGACGTTAAAAATTTTCAAAATTGGCGGGAAAAAATATTGGAAAAAGTGTTCGCACTTTTGAAACACCAATTGGTCTATATTTGATTTAACACCTATTACACATTGTGGAATGCGAAATAAATGCATATGAATATGAATGTTTTGATAAATGCTCGCGTGTATGTTATTTAGCTTATAGCCAAAGACAGGCAAAGCTAGTAGTACTAGCCTAGTACAAGTGAAACTATTTAATAAAATATATCTTATCAATCAGCGAGCCAGAATCAATTTTAAGTTTATCACGTTTTGAGTTTGAGTTAAAGTTGTTATCACTTATCAGTTTTTTGCATAAAACTGCAAGGGCGTGTGACTGTAAATATACGAGTAGGTATACAGATGTACTCACGTTTGTAAACAAACAAATAGGTAGTAGTAATTTTGTTTTAGTTAATGTTTTTAGAGTTCCGTACCTCAAAAACAAAAACGCAACCCTTAGGATCACTTGTCATTGACAAAATCTGTTTTGATATAATTATCCCATGTCATTCGTCAAGTTTACTTATTTCTTTAATATTTTTGACTCCCATGCTTATTTTATTATTTGCAAAAATGAAATTATCTATAGGTACCTACTTATAAATAGATTATAGTTATAAAAATATAAGTTATCATTAAAACTTAAAAGTTTCTCCTCATTGGTCTAAATGACCCCACTGCTGTAACATCGATATACAGGGTGGCTCCCACGGGTTGACGGCACGTTCCCACGGTCCATGGGACCGTGATAATGGCCTTGACCTTATCCACACGGGACTCTGTATCCATACTAAATGATGTTTCCTTTTATAGGGTTCCGTGACCAAACTAAGATAAGACGTACAGTTTTTTTTTTTTTAATATGCTTGTAGAAGAAAAAGTGACTAAAGAAATTGTAACGTACGTTCTGGTTTTACAACCTTTAGTTTTTGAAGTCCTGGGTTGATTCCCTGCTTAGGAACATATTTGGATTTTCGGAAATTTAGTAAACTCTAACACTTGCTTCTTAACTGCCTTTTAATTAATACATTACAATCATCGGAGAAATACGATTAAAGTAATCGAGAGTGTTAAAACACAGATGCGTCCACATGTCCCGAGCGGCCGCGCTCGAGCAATCAGTTATGTCACTTGCCAATATATCCCACCAAAATAATTCCACAACCCTATAAATATACACCGATTATTTTTTTATTATTTTGCAAGAATTAAACTTATTCTTTCCACTAGATACATATCTTCTATAGACACAGGATATGCTTCCAACATTTAAATTTACGGCCGACAAAAAATTCACCCCGTATACGCATTCCCACGATCCTCGAATCCCGTGGACACAGCGTAAAAAGACAATCTCACTATACATACAAAAACTGCAAACTGCACGATCTTCAACTTTAAAACCATCTATAATAGGAGTTGAAAGTTTTTTATTTAGTGCAAAAACATTCTTGTTTTGTTTTACTAGAAAGTTCCCACGGTATTTTTAGTGGGAGTGGTTGAAAGGTACCCTACATATATAGGAGGGTTGTGTATTTCGGCTTCGCATTTGACACTCGCACGCATGAGTGGTGGACGTCTCCACGAAATAGATTAGGCGCAGAAGTTCAAGTTCAACACGGTTTTATTTATATTACGAGCTCAGCCCGTACATTTTAAAAAAGATTACCCGCGACCTCGTCCGCTTTGAATTTAATGAGTCTTATTTTTTGTGCGGAACCCAAATTATATTTCTAAGATAAAAGTGCCCATAGTTACTCCTTATAATATCAGTTATCTGCCCGTGAAAGTCCCGTCAAAATCGGTCCAGCCGTTTCGGAGATTAGCCGGAAACAACATATCCCGACAGACAGACAGACAGAAATGTTTAAAATATAATTTTTGTTACAATTTCATATGCAATTTTTAAAAAAACTATTATTTTGAAATTATAAACAGATACTTCAATGTTATTTAATTGTATACAGGGTGATTTTGAAATCATGGGCAGCCTTTTGAACGGTGATTCTACACATGATTCAGAATACTTAGATAATATTAATCAATAAATCAATTGATAAAAAATTATTGCCCAAGCAAGGAATAACAGTTAACGGGTTTGCTTATTTGCTTACTCGAGCAATACTTTTTTTATCAATAGATTGTTTTATTTATTATCCCAAAATATTCTGAATCATGTGTAGAGTCATAGTTTAAAAGGATGCCCATGATTTTAAATTCACCCTGTAGATGCATAGATTTCCCTGGTGCGAAGAAAAAATAAATAAGTAGTGGTGACCAATTAGTTTGTCGACGGGATTTTTTCGAGGTTTTTTTTTATGTATCATGCATGAGGCAAAATAATACTCATAGATCTGATTTTGACCTCTACTGATAGTGTTGAGACTATTGTCGGGGAATCTTAAAAGATCTATACAGAATTATGTATTGAAATGGGGTTTGTATTATTACCAAAGAGCGCGGCTCCACTAGTGCGCTGCGCTGCGTCGTCGCTACGGATCAAAGGGTCGACGGGCGAGAGACGAAGCGGGGGAAGGTGATGCGCCAGTACAAAATCTTGCGACGACGCAACGCAACGCGCTAATGGAGCCCGGCCCTAACGGAACTGGGTACTGAAGGTAGTCATGGCCTCTTCAGACAGCAGGGTCTAGTGGTCTAATGCTCTGACGCGTGAATAGGACCGTATAGTAAACTTCTCGGTGAGATTTTTTGACTTTTAATTGTAATTGTTGTAAATTTTATTGGTATTGGCATCGTTAATGTTATTAACTTTGTTAATGTTATTGGCGTAGGACATTTTGAATTAGGTCAAATACATTTTTTTATGGTACCTTCAAAAACCATTTGACAGAAAACATTCAGTAAATTCAGAAACTATCTTTATACAACTCCATTCTGAGATTCAAAATTTTATCTAAAATCACGATTCAAACAATTAGGGGCCATCCATAAATTAAGTCACACGTAAAGGGGGGAGGGGGTCGACGAAATGTGACATTGTGTGACATTGTGTGTGGGGTGGGAGGGGTCCTAAGTTTTGTGACGTCACATTTAAAAATCTAATATATCTAAGTATTAAAAGCAGTGCAGCAAGCAGCAGTGGTAGCCGATTGGTTAAGCACGCGTCTTGCGGGCTTAAGGTCATGGGTTCAAACCCTGGCTCACACCCCTGGATTTTTCGAAATTCATGTGTGAATCATAACTTTAATATGATTATCACTTGCTTACGGTGAAGGAAAACATCGTGAGGAAACCTGCATGTCTTTAGACATGTGAAATCCACCAACCCGCACTGGGCCAGCGTGGTGGATTATGGCCTGAATCCCCCTCGCATTGAGGGGAGGCCCTTGCCCAGCAGTGGGACGTTAAAAGGGCTAAATTATTATTATTTATTATTTTATTAAAACTAAATTTGAATTTTTAACGAAAATTTTTGAAAAGTTCTAACAATAGTAAAAATATGTGACGTCACATAGGGAGGGGGGAGTCTCGCAAATGTGACCAGCTGTGACAAGGGGCGAAGAGTCTAAAAATCATGAAATTCGTAAAGACGTAATTTATGGATGGCCCCTTAGGTCGATATACTTAATCATCTCTAGATAATATCTAAAACATAACTCTCCCACTTTATGAAGGTATTATTAAACAAAGTATTCATTACTGGCAGACGGTCATCATTTACCAGCGCCTCTACAACGCGCTTATTACAATACACCTATGATACAGTTGAATACAATACAGAAGTCACAACCTTGTATTTCTATAGACTCTATTTTTAACCCCCGACGAAAAAAGAGGGGTGTTATCAGTTTTGGCTGCGTCTATATATCAGGCGCATGCCGCGCGCGAGCACTCAGTTTTGACGTCGGATAACGCATAGATATACGTGAGAGCTCGGGCGGGGCATGCGCCATTGGTCAAATCTGGACGCACCAATAGATCAAATCCAGAAATCTTAGGATTTATTCAATTTCAATTCAATTCAAATCATTTATTTTGTTTAGGCCTACGGGGGCACTTACAAATTGTCATTTTACATTTTTTCCTTAACTTCTACCACCGGATCGGAAACGCGACCTCGACTGAGAAGATCCGGCAAGAAACTCAGCGGGCTTGTCATTTTTACATTGTTTTTTTTTTATCGCCATTTACTTATTTTAATACAATGTATTTACATGTGTATTTCCAAATATGAATTTAAATTAAACCTACTTATCTACCGATATGGGTTCACCGACACGCTAGCGGACTGTTAGAGCATTAACCAGGTGCGCAGCTACCGCCGTTTGTTAGACTATCGACATAGACTAAGGTTTACTAAACCCGCTTTTCATTTAACTTGCACCCATGAAACTTTTCTGTTCTAAAAGTTCGTTGCAACGTCTACATCGTATCGTATTCCTCAGTTATTAATACTCCATTTTCCTCTCCCAAGTTTTGTAGGTACGACCCGGCTAGTTTGAATAACGGGAAAAAATAACGAAAATAAGTAAACAGTCGCGCCCGGCGTTGTTTGCTGGGCACTAGAGCGGCTGGTGCAGTATGATTGAAAGGAAAATATTGCCCCGCTCGAACGACTAAATAGTTACGTCCAGATGTCTCACATGCCGCGCGAGGCAAATTGCCTCACGAAGTTTGACTTGCCTCACGCGAGGCAAATGTGCGTCCTGTCTCACCTGAGCGCTGTCATTTGCCTCGCCTAGTTTGGCATATAGTCATGAGACAGAACGATGTCAAACGTGTCAAACTGATTGCTCGGGTATACCCTTCGCTGTCTAGTGTCATTTGCCTCGCGCGGCATGCGACTGAGGCAAACGCCGTGCTTCGCGAGGCATGTGAGTTAGCAGCCTCGCGCGGCATGTGTATGTTGTAGACACGCCTATTGATTTAGGGCGGAAACCCACCGCGGTGCACGGAGAGGCCACGCACACGGCCACGGCTACGTTTTGCAAGAAAATGTATGGATGACGTCATTTCGTGCGTAGCCTCTCCGTGCGCCGCGGTGGACACGGTGACATATATTTTCGTGCAAAGCGAAGCTTGACCCACGTGCGTAGCGTGTGCGTGGCCTCTCCGTGCACCGCGGTGGGGTTTCCCCCTTATGATTACGAGTGTACGTACATTATCTATTCTGTGGTGTACGGAGATATGTTTGCAAGGTTTTGTTAATAGATGGCGCTTCGGAAATTTGGATCCAACGGGAATCGAACCCGTAACCACCCGATCCAGTGAACCGAGCGGCCTACACTCGTTAGATAGATCCCATTTAACTACTTTCAAGTTTGGGCCAAAGTGGTCACTACTTTTATACATTTTTTTTATGTTACTGAGGTAGCAAACAAGCGTATGGCCCGCCTTATGTTAAGCAGTTACCGAAGCCTACAGATGCTTGCAATACCAAAGGCATAGCTCGTACATCGCCAACCTGAAGAGGGGTGGGACAGGGGGAGGGGAAGGTTGTTTGGTTTCCGGCTCTCTCATTCATAGTACGAAACGCAGCTGTAATAGCTACTTTCCACAGATATTCTGTGAGAGAGTGGTACTACCCCGGTCGAGCCAGCCCGTATATAAGCTGCAGTCAATTGGCTACAGCTAGGCTCTACCAGCAATCTCTACAATTGGCTCTTCAGTAGATGATGTAACGTCACGACTTTTATCCCCATTCGGGGGTAGTCAGAGGCTTGAGTGGCCATACACCACCACATTGTGGAGGTATTAACTCAACTCAAAGCCCACGTTTCACCAGATAATCAGAACCCAACGTGACAGGTGGTGAACCTTGTCGTCGTGTATACAGGAACTGACTATTACCTAATCCCGAGGGATAGGTAGGTTTCCTCACGATGTTTTCCCTCACCGTCAGCGAACTGTACATTATGCACATACATGAAAATTCATCAATTGGTGCATGCCCCACCGGGGATCGAACCTGGGACCCTCTGATTGTTAGCCCAACCTGTTCACCCCTAGGCTACAGGGATAGATAGGTTCTCTTCACTAGAGTTTTTCATAAAGTAAAGGTTGAATCCAGACTTTCATTACATCCTCAATATCACTTGAAAATGACAATCAGGCGAGGTTGCCGTGTTAATTTAGGACTGCTTCTGTAGGGTGACAATCTTGAGACCGTCTTATAGACTGTTCTACTAAAATAGGTAATTAACTAGCCATGTGACCAATGGGATTTTCCATAACATTTTTCATCCCCCATTTCACACTCTAAGGGGATGAATTTCCTGCAACGCTCATATAGCTGACTTTTTATAAACATAAGTCTAAACACTCTCCATATTTCTAAATTTAAAAATGACGGATGTTTATACAAACCTTCATTTCCTAATCCACCTTCGGATTCCCAATGCCCTCGGGATGGATTTTCGAAAATTCTTAGTCCTAGTCTACGTGACAAATGCACAGTGAGCAAATGGAAAATTGATAATGTTGCTTATAAAGATCATAACACTCTATTGGACCAACTGAATTTAGGGTACCTACTAGAAATTACGAAAATTTCAACGTACATGGGAAAATGTATGAAAACATTTTCCAATGTACCTACTTAAACTCCTATAAAAATACAGACGACTTTTTTGGTCCTCAAAAATCTGAGTATCATGGTCACCCTAACTTTAAAAGGGCCCAAAAGACAGAGAGCTTTTTCAATAACGCACAAAGGGTCCATAAATTAAGGAATCCAAGGATTTCCACTCAAAAAACTCAATTTCGTCACTCGCTCGCAATGATTAAAGTTCAAGATGGCCACTCTTGATTTCGCTAAGTGACGAATTCAAATGATAATACCTTATATTGAATTTAAATAAAATGCTTATTCCAATCTTGTAGGGTTTTAGAAGGAATCAAGAAATATTTATTTTTCTGATAAAATTTGGTTATAGCGCCATCTAGTGGTATAAAGCTAAAGGTTTATTCTACGATGCTGATGCAGTATTTTTTTTTTTTCAATAAATACACTTATGTACCCTGATAATACGTTTTTTTACTAAGAATATGAATATTATTTGTTTTTGCTTTTTAAATTTTCCTTATAGTTTTGAGTCTGGAAAAACATTTTAAAGAATAAATAAATAATCTATGACATGTGTAATATCATAGTTACATGATTAAATCTAAGAGGCTATGCACACGGGCAACTTTTGCGGCAACTCGCAACTAGCTGTTTTTAAAACAATCGCGGCAACCGCGGCAATTGTTGCCGCAACTGTTAATTGTTGGCTGCAACTGCCAAAAAACCATTAAAAAGTTGATAATTTCGGCAACTAAAGTTGCTCCGTGTGCATAACCACTAAAACGCAAAAGGTATTTATTGATTTCTTCTCAAAAAAAATTATGTAAAATAGAGCCAGGTCCCACCGAGATTTGAACTCGGATCGTTGGATTCAGAGTCCAAAGTGCTAACCATTACACCATGGGACCGCTGCTGGAAAGTTCGAAATAATAGATTAAAATCCACGCGCGTCGTTGTACGCATGACGCTAATCTATCACTTTCGTACATAGAGCACTATCTCTCTCTCTTGCACACGAACAGGAACAGTGCCCCAATAAAATAAAGTTATGATGGACATACAATGGCATTACAAACCACTTTTGTTCCTAGAAATGCTTTGTAAAACCTTTGTAAACTAATACTAACTAAAAATCTCTACAGGGTTAATGGAAAATCATTAACATCCTTGCAAGGCTGTATTACTGACATCAAAAAGAAAACTTTTGTTCCATATGACTTTTAACAAAACAATAATACATTTTAGAAAAAAATCACACTCTAAAATGTATGAAACAAGAAAATATTATGCTTATCTAGAGGATAACCGTGGTCCGTTTACGTACTTTAGGGCAAAGTGGAATACATCCACGTAGCATGGCTTTCTTTTTAATGTTTTTTTCAATAACCCTGTATTTATAAATCGGTATTACCGATTTGAAAAATATCGCTGAACATTATTATAATTATGTCTACTATAGGTATACCGCAAGCGCGGTACCGCGTCTTAGGTATGCGCGGGGATGCGGGAGGGTTGGACGGCGAGAGCGATGACGGGTGGGGGAGTGGGACGGCGAGAGCGATGAGCCCCCCGTCTATATTAGGTAGGTCGGTAGGTACCTACCTACATTTTAATCTCATAAATCATTGATTAAAGGCTATGCAACTAAACTTTTAACAGAACTAAAATATCGCATTCCTGCTCATGCTTGCGACGATGAAAAGGAAGGCAATAGTTATTTCGTTAAAGTTGTTGGTTCAGCATAGCACCACTAACATCGATTTAAATTCAAAATGGAACAATCGAAACACCGAACTAATCGATTAAACAGTTGGCACAACTCGCTTCGGACTTCACCACAAATTGATTTCAATCGATCGCCATTAATTCAAACAATTAGAACGGATAGCGTTTGCAACGACACGTAACGTGCAAATGTTTCGCATATTCAAGTTTACTCATATTATACGGGCTCAACCGGGGGGGGGGGGGGGGGGGGTTAGTACCACCCTCTCACAGAAGATCGGCCTAAAGTAGCTATTACAGCTGCGTTTCGTACGATGATGAGAGAGCCGGAAACCCGACAACTGGTCTTCCATCACCTGTTGTAACAGATTTTTTTCTGTGTGCAAATAAAGTATTGAATTGAATTAAATCAGCCTATACTGTTATTTTGATCTCCCGCTTTGCAACGGAGAGAAGTGGATAATGTTCTTCCAACTCCAAGACAACTTAACATTCCCTGGGACTCGTCGAGGGTCAAACCTTGGCGTCATCGTTGGACACCATTGTCGATCCTGGCTTACAGGAGTAACAGTGGTGGGAGTGTGCGGCGGGTCTAGTCCCATTTTTTAATCCCCCTTCTCACCCTCTGGCCCACTCCCCTTCAGGTCAAACAACAAGCGAGCGATGCTTTGATATTGCAACCATCTATAGGCCACGGTACCTGCCTAACATCAGGCGTGCCACCTTAGTACCATTCAAATCTTTGTTGGCTGAATAACAATGGAACGGGCTGTATTTCGTTAGTTTTTACACGACTCCCAAAAAAAAGGAGTGTATATGTATTTAGGGTTCATGTATGTTTGTTTATATGTATGTATGTGATGTTTCTTTATTCCACCATAACTTTTGAATGCCTTAACCGATTTTAATGTATGGCATATCATTAGAATCCTTTCATAATTCCGGGTAACACTGGGTATATTATTATAAGAAAAAAAAACAATATGGCGGCATTATGGCTCCATTTTCAAATGCTAAAAATTTTTTTTTTCTTTTTTTTATTACAATATGGGTTCAAATTGAAGGCCTTGATAAGCACATTGCAAAAATATATAATTTATTGGCATAATGTCACATAGGTAGGGTGTACATGCAAAACAAACATTTAATTTTTGGCTGCAAACTATTAATATAAAACTTGTCACTACAATGCATAAAATAAAATTAAATAATTAAAAAACACAACTGCCCTGCAAAAACGAACTAAAAAGTATAAAACAAGTGCACTGTCATTGCAGTTGGGGGACCTCTTAGATTAAAAAGTGTTCCACAGAACGGTCTCCCGACTGCAATGACACTGCACTTGTTGTATACTTTTTAGTTCGTTTTAGCAGGGAAGTCGTGTTTTTTATTTTTTTTAAATTATTGAATTTTTTCGTAAAGCCTTTGTAGGATATAATAGGTAGAATGTGAATTGAACATATGTGTATTTATATAGCATTGTGGTGATATTATCTTCATTATTTATCTTAGTTACGTACAAAAATCATCGATTGAATACAATAATTAATGTTATTTATTCAGCTGTGCCACAGAATAGATAAAGTCGAATAGTTACCGTGCGTTAAGTTTGAAAATAATAATAGTAAATCCATGTTACCATTTATAAATAATGTTTGCACTAGATTTTAGCCTTGTAAAGTACTTCTTCTCATCATATGGTCAGTGGCCAACCTGAGGGGCTATCCAAGTGGCATGAACGCTAATCGAATAGAATACGCTAGACCTCACAATGTATGGAAATGTCAAACGACGCTATGTAGATCAACAACAAGTTGCTATGTAGATCACGTGACTTATGTCATTTCCATACATGAAGCGTAGCGATTTGAACGAACGCTCGTAGACGTCCGCCACTTGTCTAGCCCTTCTGGTTTCAGAGTTGTTCAAGCCGCCCGAAGGCCTCTGACAAGTCTTAACGGTTGCTGCCTCGATGACAACAACCGGGAGCGACTTACAAAAATCTTTCGATAAACATGTGACCTGTGAGCTGTAGAAACGCATAAATATATTCGAGCGAATTGTTCAAATGACAGCGCTCGGGGAGGCAAGGCGAACATTTGGCTTGGGGGCACCCTGTCAAACTAAGCGACGCAAAGCTGCCTCGCGCGGCATGTGAGACATCTGGATGCGGCTAATTAGTGTCATCACGAACGAACCGAGATTGTCTTTTTTTTTATAGGATTGCGTTGGCAAAAAACCTACGGCCCGCCTGATGTTAAGCAGTAACCGTAGCCTATAGATGATTACAATACCAAAGGCATTGCTCGCACATTGCCGACCTGAAGGGGAGTGGGAGGGGGGGGTGGGCTTACGGCTCTCTCACTCATCGTACGAAACGCAGCTGTAATAGCTGCTTTACGCCGATCTTCTGTGAGAGGGTGGTACTACCCCGGTCGAGCCAACCCGTTTATGAGCTGCAGTCAATTAGATGTGTCCATATGGCGCGCATGCCTCACCCGAGCACTCATATTATGACATTACGTCTGTGCGTTCCGACGTCAAAAGTGAGTGCTCGCGCGAGGCATGCGCCTGATGAAGACGCCGCCATTGGCTACAGCTTGGCTCTACCACCTCGAAAGGAATAGGACAGGAAAGGTCTAGGTTCGTAATAGGCCTGCCGGAGTTTTCAGGTTTGAGAGTATTAGGGTTGGCTTACATGAAGGTGTAATAGTCAGCTTGTAACTGATGAAGCTACCCGCTTTTCAGCTGCAATTCAGTACTATGTAGTTAGCAACTGAACTTTGGCAATTTATTTGTTAATCGTTTAGGGCCTCCGCAGACTAGCTACTTTTAGCATCGGCGACCGGCGATTTTGTGACGTATCGATGCTGCGTCGCGGTTCTTCGAGCGCGAACGAGTGAGACTAGTGATGGGATGTTCTCGAGAACATTCTCACCCTCGGAAACTTACTCGTGAGATTTTTTATTTTGGGTGACGTTATCCAAACTTTCAATCTTAAAAACAATTAAAACCACCAAACTTGCATGTTTAATGAGGTTTATGCCAAGTTTAACATGCTTCAGAAGATAAATTCTCGAAAATTCTCACGAGTAAGTTTCCGTAAGTTTCTGAGGGTGAGAATGTTTTCGAGAACATCCCATCACTAAGCGAGACGCAGCATCAAAATCGCTGATCGCCGATGCTAAAAGTAGTTAGTCTGCGGAGGCCCTAGCGATGGTTATTCAAACACTTTCTGGAATCCAATAATAATGCCTTATGTATTTATCTACGTATTTAGCGTGCTAAAAAAGCAGTGAGCAATCTGCAATTTTCAAGCAATCGGCTAGCGCGTTTTGCGGGCTCAAGGTCCCGGGTTCAAAACCCGACTCGCACCTCTGGATTTTGCGAAATCGATGTGAGAATATAATGATTATCCCGTGCTTACAGTAAAGGAAACATCGTGAGGAAACCATGCCTTAGAAAATCTAACAAATGTTCCAAGGACATTTGGGGGTAAAGGGAAGATCTTCCAGCCAGGCGGGTGGTATGCGTGGCGGGGCCGGCCGCTATGACCCGATGGTTATTGTCGGGGTCTTCTATATGTACTAAGTGTCTTACGAATCTTGCTTGCGTGGTTCAGACTTCATTTTGTACTGAAGCGTGCGTGCACTCAGCGCCATCTATCGGTGGCGTCGTGAATGTCTGTATGGTCACTACAGACATGTGAAATCCAGTGTGGGTTGCACTGGGCCGTGGTGGATTATGGCCTGAATCCCCCTCGCATTGAGGGGAGGCCCGTGCCCAGGAGTGGGACGTTAAAAGACCTAGTATTATTATTTATTTACGGAACACTATCACGGAAATTCACTTGACCAGTTTTTATTTGTTATCCTAAAAACTAAGAAAGTTTTTTGCGGGTAGAACCATAAGTTCGGTACGACCATGGACCAATTACTAAGGGGACTGGCCCTAAGCAACTCGGCCGAATGGTCGGCCTAGTACTAACATCGACATAAAACGAAGCGAGTAGTTCAACTATTTACCGGTAGATAGAACAATGAAAATTACAAAACAATGACCACGTTTTTTTTCATACATATATCTAATAAGGGCACCTCTTTCTTTAGTCTTTACTCTGTGGGTACGACGGAAGTTAGTTCGGGGGTCTGGGTAGGACAAACGACGCGCACAGATAATCAATTTTTCCCGCCAAACTTTTAATAGTGTTGGCCAGCTAATGTCCCTACTTTTCCATTATAATAAAGAAGTAGGGACGTACATTAGAGAAATATCATAGACTATATTATTAAGTTATAAAACCATAGAGAAAAAATATAGAGTTGATAATAATGAAAACGTAATACCTACAATTTCGAACTTTTCTTTATGTACTTTCTTTTTTACTGGTAAACCGGTAAACTAATTGTCCATGGGCATTACTATAAAATATCGACAGACCGTTCACCGTAAGATGTCCCCTGTCATTTACAACCTTCCTATTCTTATAACTGTATATTATTTAAAAATATGCAAGTAAAACATATTAATCTGTGGTGGGTACATACAAGTTTAGATATTGGGGGGCAAAAGGTAAATTATATTGTTGGTAGCACCGTAGGCAATGCTTCCAATTCCCAAGGCAGGGGACATCTTATGGTGAACGGTCTGTATGGTCAGGCATTGTATACCTACTAATCTAATGCTTTAATATTCACGAAAAATCAGAGGTTTATTCTTTGAGTAGGTAGGTACAAAGTTTAATTACACGAAGACAAAAGATTTAAGCTCAGCTGCTATTTTAAATATCACGTAATCCCCAGTTTAATCCCGGCCCACTATTCACGCGAATGCTTATAAAAACAGTTTGGGTTTTATTTAAATAAAAGTAGAAATTACTTGGCAACATCAATCCAGCTAGGGATGTCAACTCAAAAGAAACTTTTTAAATCAATGTTTCAATGGCAAGATGAAAATCCTGATCGTGTGTTTTTTTTTTTTTACTTTTAAGTGTAAATAGGTACCTATTTCAGCCCAGCCATTAAAAACGTGGACACATGGTTTAAACGGTAAAAATATATAAAAATATTCACATTTTTTTTTTTTTTTCGGAATTATAAAATAGGTAGGTAATTACTAGGTTACTAATTAATAGTTCGCAAAAAAGACTAATGTTTATCTTAAAATAGGCTTAAAAGTTAATCTGAATACCAGCATCGCTATCACTCATACTTAATACCAAAGAACAAAAAATGACAAATTGCAGAAAGGACACTATAGTCCCCAGCCTCTACTCTACCTAATAGTCTTTGCTCTAGGGTTGGCAAAAATATTACCTACTAAGTGAGCTCAGTCTAAGTGGATTTGGCAAAGGCCGTGACTATCCGGGCTTACTGAATCATTTTATGGCGGCACAAAGCAGTTTCGACCGGTTATATCCGGTTATTAAGTGCCAGAATAACGGATCCCGAACAGATGGTATTCATCCCAGTATGATTTATTGAAGGTTGTATGTGAATGTGTGATTTATTGTCGGATATGGTGGGAAGTAATATTTAGAAAATACCTATGTTTGAATAAATGGGCAGCCTTTTTTTCGATTTTTAGAGTTCCGTACCTATAAATGAGAAAACTGAACCCTTGTACGATCACTTTGCTGTCTGTCTGTCAAGACGTTTAAAGGTTCCGTTTTTTTTCCTTTTAAAGAATGGAACCCCAAAAAACAAATAAGTATTATTTTTTACTACGAACGTATCTTATAAGAATTATTAAATTAAAATAAATAACTTAATCTATTCCCTTGGTAACTACATCCTCTACCAAAAAACTAACTTGCATGAAAACAAATTAAAAACGGTTTAATATATGCAAATACTACTAACTACCACGTAAGTACTCTCCTACTCGGCGGATCATTTGCTTGATCCCAAAGCGGCGATTATGCTATCTACGTGAACTCTGACCGCTATGGTTATGACGTCACTTGGCATAACTGCCTCCGCAGACACTCCTGCATTTCAGACATTAAATTTTAACTGCACTGCACTTATATCTTTAAGAATTAAAATACCTGATTAGATGTAGGTATGAATGAGAACTATATTTTTTAATATTCTAGAATTACCAAACTTTAGCCTTAAGCTTTTTATGTGACTAGGTGGCATTCAAACATTCCGCCCGCTCGATGTTAAGCAGTTACCATAACCTTGAGATGCTTGCAATACCAAAGGCATCGCTTGCACGTTACTAATCTGAAGGGGAGTGGGACAGAGGGAGGGAATGTTGGGCTTCCAGCTCTCTCACTCATCGTACGAAATGCAGCTGTAATAGCTACTTTACGCCGATCTTCTGTGAGAGGGTGATACTACCCTGCTCAAGCCAGCCCTTAGATGCAGTAAATTGGCTACAGCTTGGCACCAATAAATGGCAGCTCTCTACCTACTCCCATTTTTGATCATTTAATCTTTGTTATTTTGTTGTTTGGCTACCACCACAGAGTAAAGACTAAAGAAACATGTGCCCTTATTAGATATATGTATGAAAAAAAACGTGGTCATTGTATTTTCATTGTTCTATCTACCGGTAAATAGTTGAACTACTCGCTTCGTTTTATGTAGATGTTAGTACTAGGCCGACCACTCGGCCGACTTGCTTAGGGCTAGTCCCGTTAGTAATTGGTCCATGGCTACCACCATGACATTAGATTAAGTACCTTATATGCGTTCAAAGAATAGATTAATATCAGTCTTGAATTTAAATACATATCTAACTTCTGCATTGTACAGTCAGCAACGAAAGTCGCTGAACATTTTGAATTTTTCAAATCGGTTATACTCTTTATTCTACAAACGTTGGTAAACCTTTATAAAACCAACCATTAGCAACATGTCTACATTTTGTTTCGATAAAGAAAAATTATGGATTTGATGCAAAACAAAAGTGTGCAAGCTATTTGAAAAACTGAGAATGTTCAGCTACTTTCGTTGCTGACCGTACCTATTCTACGGGGCTTAGCAGCTACCTCTGACCACTAATGAAGCCTGGATTAATATTCCTAGATCCATCTCGGCGAAGAGGATTATGTGCAAGCGTCTTATAGAAAGAAGCCTCGGAGACAAGATTTAATGAGAAATGTAATGTAAAATTGCAGTATTTTATTGAAGCGAGAATTTTATTTAAAATGTACTAAGTACCTAGGATAGGTGTACCTGAAAATAATTGGCCACAAATGGCCAATAATAGGAAAGTATTCGCTGTGGCCATTGTAGAATAAAACCCACATAAAATATTTATTTTCACTGTAGTTTATTGGAGCACGTTACTTTCATGACATTTGTTAGAAGAAGTTTTTTTTTTATAAGATTAGTTTTACGGCCCCTGGGAACCAGCCCTTTGGAGCCTAACATCAGTTTACTTTTATTATTTTTTTTCTTAAATGTACCTTATTTCTACCCCCCTAAACCCTATCAGTAAAGTGGCGGATACTTTACTGACAAATTACTAGACTTCTTGGGGGAAATCAAAAATTATGTTTCACCACTTTGTTCCAATTACCCACACTCACGCACATTTATGAACATATAATGGTTAATATTCCACCAACATTACACATTATAATACAAGGAAACACAAGTTTTGGAAATTAAAACAAAAATGACAACATGACTTTTCCACTTCCCGCCAAAAAGCCTAGAAGAAGAGATGGTGGTTGGTGTTGCCAGACCAAACATATTATGTTTATTTTTAATCTAACATAAATTCCCCCCCAGAATAAATGGCCAGAACGGCAATTTTATTAATTGCTCAACCAGTGCCATTGCCATTGCTCAGCGATGGCACCATGTATAGGCTGAATAAAAAAGTACCTACTGACCGTCACACCTCTACTCTATAGAATAGTTATTGCAGTTTTGCATTGGCCATTTATTGAAAACATTTAAATATACTCCCATCATCTTTTCAAACATATTACTTTTTTAGATTTGATAGTTCATGGTGTTAATGCACGATGGCTTTTGCGACATCAGGGGGCTTACCACGAACTCTTATCGCGATTCAATTTCAGGAACGTTTTAACGTTTCAGCGACTTTTTGTGCAATGACGTTCCTTATTGTCATGACAATAAGAGACGTCATTGCACAAAAAGTAGCTGAAACGTTAAAACAAAACTGCTATAAGAGGTGGTGGTAAGCCCCCTGAAAGACTGGATATGTTTATTGTCGCGGAACTACCTATCAGGACTTAAAAAGCGAAGCGATGCTTTTGGTGTTGGAAGCATCTATAGGTTACGGTTACTGCCGTGTTAGTTATTAAAATAAAAATTGCCTTATATCTAATTCACAATTAACTATCCCACTCCCCTTCAGGTTGGTAACGTTCGTCATTTGGTGTTGCAACCATCTATAGGCTACGGTAACTGCTAAACATCAGGCTTACCATTGTTGCCACCTCAGTAACATAATAAAACGTTGACTTTGACCTTTTACAAAGTAGTGCAGATATTTGCCACACCTTTGTGGGTATTACCCTCTATAGTAGAGACAAGTATAGTATAGATAGACTCTATACTATACTATACGCTATACTCTACTGTACTATAGAGTCTATACACTAAAAGCTAAAGTAGACAATGCAGAAGTTAAACAAAAGTGCAGAAGGTAAGTCAAGGAGATGTAGACGGAATATCTCCTGTCTGGACCCGTGTACGTGCTCCTGCCTGCGGCTGCCTGTATAAGGAGAATGTCGAGCTGTTCCCGATATCAAATATCTGTTGACCACCCAGTCATGTATCGTTCAAGTGGTAGGCATAGTATGGATACGACTTAATTTAAACACACTTTAGCGGAAAAGGGATATGCCTCAGTTAGTGATTGTTGTCGCGGTCTTCTATACAGGGTGAATTTGAAATCATGGGCATCATTTTAAACTATGACTAGACTCAGAATATTTTGGGATTATAAATAAAAAAAATCCATTGATAAAAAAATATTGTTCGAGTAAGCAAATAAGCAAACCAGTTAACTGTTATACCTTACCTGGGCAATCAATTTTGATCAATTGATTTGTTGATTCATATTCCCTAAATATTCTGGATCATGTGTAGAATCACCGTTTAAAAGGATGCCCATGATTTCGAATTCATCCAATATAATATAGCGATGTGCCTCGTGAATCTTGATATCGTGATTCAGGATTTCTATGCAGAATCGCAAGTTGTACTGGAGTGTGTACTCAGCGCCATCTCGTGAATGTGTAGTATGTAGCGAGATACACCAACAAATTAAGCAACGCTTTTACTATGGGTACCGTCCAATGGACTGGGGCGATCCCAGTGACACCCAAACCGGGCCCCGAGTCTGGTAGCGTTTAGCCAGTGGAAAACCACTGGTCTCTAGGGTAGCAAACAAACATACAGCCCGCCTGATTTTGAACAGTTACCGTGGCCTATAGATGCTTGTAATACCAAAGGCATCGCTCGCACGTTACCGACCTGAAGGGAAGTGAGACAGAGGGAGGGGAGTTGGGCTTCCGGCACTCTCATTCATGCTGTAATACGTTACGCCGATCTTCTGTGAGAGGGTGGTCTACGGCAGTCTAGCCTGCCCGTATATGAGCTGCGGTCAATAGGCTACAGATTGGCACCAATAAAAGAATCGACTAGTCATATCCATACTATTCCTTACATCGACAAGTAGGTATACAGTGCTCAGTAAATGTAAAACAAGCCCTCGGTGTAAAATTTTCCACTGGCGAGGTGCGCCGGCAAATTTCACTTCACTCTTTTCCTAAAGGCTAGTTTACACGCAGACAAAAAACCCTAAATACACAAATGGAATAAAATTAAAAACGTTTAAAATTTAATAAGCGCATACAAAAAGAACAACATACTATAAACAACAATGGAAAAGGATTAGAGAATGAAATGTATTGGTATATTTATTACTAGCTTTTGCCAGCTACTTCGTCCGCGCCGAATTTAAATTTAAAAAAATCTGTTCTCTGATCCCGGATCCCGTTTCCCGGATCTCATTTTCTGAATTCCGGAAGTCGCATCCCGGATATCCCGGATACTATACAATAAAAATAACTCTAAACACCAATCTCATCATCCTAACGTCAGAAATGACGAACTTCCATGCAAACTTTCATCCCCTATTTAACGCCCTCAGGGGTTAAATTTTAAAAAAATCCTTTCTTAGTACACCTCTACCCATCAAGAGAAACACACCCTCCAAATTTCAAGTCCCTACGACTAACGGTTTAGGCTGTGCGTTGCCTGTCAGTCAGTCAGGACTTTGATTCTTATATATTTAGATGTTTTTTCAGCAGTTTTCGTGTATTCGCATCTTATCTCACTGACCACCCTTTTACAAAAGATCGGCGTAAAGTAGCTATTAGAGCTTCCCCCCCCACTTCCCCTCCCTCTGTTCCACCCCCCCCCCCCCCCTTCTGGTTAGCAACTTGCGAACAATACCGCACGTATACCTATAGGCGACGGTAACTGCTCATTATTTAAAAAAATACCCCATGTGTACATGCCTCGAATATGCCTGCCGGTACCACATACGTGACGTCGAGATCAAGGAACACCGCTCCCAAGATGAATGTACCCCGCGTTTCAATTCTTTACTTTGCGGAAACATTTTGTTCGAGAGTGTGTGGCATTAGAACAAAAGTAGGATTCTTTTAGTATTTTAGCCACAGAGTAAAGACTAAAGAAAGAGGTGCCCTTATTAGATATTTGTAGGAAACAAAACGTGGTCATTGTTTTTTCATTTTCATTTTACTATTTACCGGTAAATAGTTGAACTACTCGCTTCGTTTTATGTCGATGTTAAAACTAGGCCGACCACTCGGCCGACTTGCTTAGGGCCAGTCCCCTTAGTAACTGGTCCATAATTTTAGCACACCTATTTGCTTATCGTGACCTGCGCGCTGCGAGTTAGTAGGCTGAAGTGGTAGTGGGCGGGGAACATAGCCCGAAGAACTGATGGCCCATGGGCCACAAAAGTTCTTGAGTGGCGACCACGTACCGGAAGACGCAGCGTGGGTAGGCCACCCACAAGGTGGATCGACGACCTAGTGAAGGTCGCGGGAAACCTCTGGATGCAAGTGTCACAGGACTGGGCGTTGTGGAAAAACTTGGGGAGGCCATGTCCAACAGTGGACGTCTTTTTGCTGAAATTATGATGATGATGAACCATGATTTTCCATTATTTAATTTAATTATGCATCGAAATACTCAAGTGATGGAAACTCCGTACGTATTCTCTAAGATTTATTTTAAACCTACAGTCGCTTGCACGTCTCAGGTAACATTTCATTGGGACGGAGAAAGGGGGAGTTGGGCGTCCAGCTCTCTCACTCATCGTACGAAACCCAGCTGCAATAGCTCCTTTAGGCCGATGTTCTGTGACAGGGTGGCACTACCCTGGTGCGCCCGTATATGAGCTGCAGTCAATTGGCTACAGCTTGGCTCTACCATCATTGCCAACCATTTCTAATTAACCCTATAGACATTCATTACCATAACAAAGGACGATAATTTTATTACGCAACCCCATCCAATTATGGTAAGAGTATACAAGGTTGGAAACACAGACGTAGATATAAATAGATGCCGCAAGTGTATGTACTAAGCGTGCCAAAATGTGCATAAAAGGCAGTGCGTCGCACTGCCTTTGATGCCGTTTATTCTGTCCGCGCTCCACCGCTGTCGGTTCCGGACGTCATATGACATTTTAAAAATGTCTAGTTGTGCCGTATTAAGCTGTAAAAACTCCACAAGAAAAGTTGACAAAGATAAAAGGTTTACAGTACTAGGTAGAAAAAAGTGGCAAGCTTGGTTTTCATACAAAACGAGGGACATGCGTCATCTTTTTAGATCTATGTCTGTGGTTGTAAATTAAATCGTATGTTGCCTACAGCGTAGCCGAGTGAACCGGTAAGGTCAGCAAACAAACCGCTAATTTAAACGCGGCTGACGTACGACAGTATTCTGTCTGACGTCAAACTGAAAACGTTAAACGTGTTTACATAGATGTTTAACTTGTCGAATCATGGGTAAACGATGGAGTCACGAAAACCAAAATTGAACTGAAAGGTGTTTTGATTTATGTATGTTATTTATATTTCATAAATTTTCTTAAATTCGTTCAATTTTGTTTTTTATCATAGCATAAGTTTTATCCGCTACATACCTAATACGTATTTATTTTTCATTACGATCTATTAAAAAAAAACTACCTACTTATAAAAAAGAAACTAGTAAGGATAACTAGTAAGGATTCTAGTAGTAATGAAACTAAGTAACTTTTAGTCATCTCTTTTTAACAAGGCTTGCTAAGATTTCTTTATTTATCTCGCGAAAAAAAATGTGTTGTGTTAGTACTTCAACTGCTTTGATTTCGTGTGCCAAATTATATTTGCTGATGGTACCTTCGTTAGGCTTCAAAGGGCAAGAGCGACCCAACGTGTTTGATCTTGTTTGTCATTGACAAAAAATCTAAATTGCGTTACATTCCTCTGAGTATGTAGAGAAATTTATGAGTGTTCTGTTTTTTTTTTTTTTTCAATGAAATCTACGTATAAAATTATAACCCTCAAATTTATAAATTGTTATGATGGACTAAGCACTTGGTATTAAACATGGACCAATTACTAAGGGGACTGACCCTAAGCAACTCGGCCGAGTGGTCGGCCTAGTACTAACATCGTCATAAAACGAAGCGAGTAGTTCAACTATTTACCGGTAGATAGAACAATGAAAATGAAAAAACAATGACCACGTTTTTTTTCATACATATATCTAATAAGGGCACCTCTTTCTTTAGTCTTTACTCTGTGGTATTAAAAATTAGTTTTGTTTCTAAAAATGCTTTGTAAAACCTTTGTAAACTGCCTGAAAATCTCTACAAAGGCGGTCAATCTTTTGTGACACGAATGTGGATGTTCGTCACATCGGCTCCTCATTATTTTATTTAAAAATATTCTAGCTTCATTGATTTAATTTCAAACTCTACGTCAAATAATATTTTTACAAGACGGATTTCACAAGCAGACCTTTACCGTTGGTTTTTTATTTTTTACATTTTTAAAAATTCTCTGTGCGCTGAGTGCATTTTACATTGAGTGTTTGAAGTAGAGTGCTCGTTCCTGTAGCTTTACTAGTTTCGAGATCCATTTCCCGGTCGAATTTTTAATTATCTATCGCAACTATGAGTTTGAAGAGCTGTTAAAAAGCTTTTTATCAGGATTTTTGTTAATAAGTCTTTGTTTTTATTTTGAACAATGCTGCTTCTAACCAGGTTAAATTATTTACTCAAAACCTATTATACTACTACACTACCAATCTTCCGTCCATTCATATATCTGCCGGAATTTGTCTACTGCCCGTTATGCTCGGGAAACACGGCGACACTCGACACTCGACACCATGGACCAATTACTAAGGGGACTGGCCCTAAGCAACTCGGCCGAGTGGTCGGCCTAGTACTAACATCGACATAAAACGAAGCGAGTAGGTCAACTATTTACCGGTAGATAGAACAATGAAAATGAAAAAATAATGACCACGTTTTTTTTTCATACATATATCTAATAATAAGGGCACCTCTTTCTTTAGTCTTTACTCTGTGCTCGACACTCAGTGTGTCTCAGTGTAGCGACACCACCACTACAGCTGTAACATGGTGTATCGGTGGTGTACACACGCAGACACTCGATGTATACACTGAGTGTATTAGTGTCAAGTGTCGTCCTGTATCCTGACTTTACCATCACCGCTCATTGCGACTCAATTGCAGACCTGGGGCTTACCACGACCTCTTATCGTGATTCAATTAGAGGAACGTTTTAACGTTTCAGCAACTTTTTGTGCAATGACGTACCTTATTGTCATGACAATAAGAAACGTCATTGCACAAAAAGTCGCTGAACGTTAAAACAATACTGCTATAAGAGGTGGTGGAAGGGCTCCGAAATGAATCTCTGCCAAAGTTACTATAGATATATTAGGGTACCATAAATAGTAGGTATTAGATGACATAGTCCTCTACCTATACCCTCGGAGAGGATGCACATAACACAAGTATACAGAGTGAATTTGAAATCAAAGGCATCCTTGAAAACCATGACTGTACACATGATTCAGAATATTTTGGAAAAAAAAATCGATTGAAAAAAAAATTGCTCGAGTAAGCAAATAAGCAAACCAGTTAACTGTTATACCTTACCTGGGCAATGCATTTTTATCAATTGTTGTTGATTAATATACCCTAAATATTCTGAATCGTGTAGAATCACCGTTTAAACCGGGCATCCCCCGTGATTGTTGATTGTACCTAGTATGACTATTATCTATTCTGTGTATTTTAAAAGTACCCATGAAAAGTAAAGTAGTATGTTTCATTGTTTCCTTTCTTTCAAACCTTTCAAATGTTCCTACGGTTCCTACAAAGACGAGAGAGCGAAAATAATCTTGCATCCATTAAATATGCCATTTTAAAAGCCACCCCGAGGACATCCGGTTCCTATTATGTTCATTTGCCTTGCCGTGTTTCACCGTAAGAAAATATTATGTAAAAATGTAGCTCGACGCGTTGAGAATGAAAGGACCAGCTTTTAAAATATGTTATTTATTTAAAACTAGTTAGGGGAAAGATGGAATACTTTGCTTTATAAAAGTGCATAAATAATACTGCATGCTTGGTTCCAATATGAGGCAAGTTTTTATTTAATTTATGGCACGATTAATGGTCAACCGTGTCAGAATTGTTCAGCCCGGCCGGCTTCTGACATAGCTTAACGAGTGCTGTCTTGATGACAACAACCGGGATCGACGTTTTATATGCCCTCTGAAGCAAGGAAACGCTCAGTTCAAATGCCAATAAATAGTCACCAATCTCTGACTTCAAAGGTTATCGACTAGGTAACTTTAAAAAAAGGTTATGAGCAAGTTGCCTAAAACACAAGATGCCTAAGAAAGCAGGATGCCGGAATTGCACCATGAATTCATGACGAACAAGCAAGGTGCCTGAAATACACCATGACTAACAAGGTGCCTGAAATACGTCACAACTAACAAGCAAAAGGCACCCACCTGAAATATTACCTACTTATGCCAATGGCTTTAAAAATATCTGACATGCAATACAGGTCCAGATGCCAATAAAAAAACAACCGAAAATTCCCACATATTTTTAGCTTGGCAAGACCAAAGCGAAGTCTAATTTACAAACGAGGTGGCCAATGCTGGTGTTGCAACATTAATAAATAAAAAAATCCCCGAAGCCAGCGAAAATAAAAGCTGCATTGCCGTTCCCTTGAATAAAAATGAACGTTTTATTCTTGCCCGAATGCACTGCTACCCTAACTGTGACGCAGTGAACTTGTATGTTTGTTCAAAGGATTTTTTCAGAGTAAAGCTTAACTCACTATTTTTTAAAAGACCTTCGTGCAATGTACAAAGATATTCTTTCATTTCATTTGAAATACAATAGAGTGCAGTGTATTTTTATAGGGCATCGAAAATGTGTGTTTATTACCTACACACCGCCCGTTCCTATCACATGTGGCGGTAGCGGTGTGAGCTACAGCGACATAAACAAGCGACGCTTATGAGTCTGCATACCTGAAGGGGAGGGCAACAAAAATGTGTGTTTATAAGCTACACTTCGCCAGTTCCTATCACCTGTCGCGGTAGCGGTGTGAGCTACAGCGACATAAAAAAGCGACGGAGATGAGTATCCATCGTATCCATACCTGAAGGGGAGGTGGACAGAGGGAGGGGAAGGGGGAGGGAGATTGGGCTTCCGGATCTCTCATTTATCTTGAGTAGAGAAGTGATACTACCCGGGTCGAGCCAGTCCGTATATGAGCTGCAGTCAATTGGCTACAGCTTGCCTCAACCACCAATTAGGTATTTTCAGAGAATGCTTTTATAGATACCACAAAGATACCTACTCTCGTTTTATTAGTGCCAATATGCGTAGGCCGCTCAGCTCACTACATCGGGTAGTTTAGATTCGATTCCCGCTAGAGGCAAATTTCGGAAACGGCCTTTTCATAATTTTCCCTGGTCACTACGATCGCCTCCAATCCATTGTACCCTTAGCTTTGCTTAATTTGGGACCATAATGGTGTGTTTGGGACTAAGCCCGCCACACATTCCCACCACTGTTACTCCTGTAAGCCAGGATCGACAATGGTGTCCAACGATGACGCCAAGGTTTGACCCTCGACGAGTCCCGGGGAAAAGCTAAGTTGTCTTGGAACCCGCACGAATTTAATCAGAAGAAAGGATAGGAGAAGTTGGAAGAAGATCATCCACTTCCCTCCATAACAAAGCGGGAGACAATAATAACAGTTGGTGTGTTTGTCTGCCAATATTTCCTATCACAAAAAAAATATATAAAAACCCAGGCGGTAACAGATACAGAACTAGTTTTCAAAGTGGTACCAGATGGTAACAAATAAATATAAATTTCAGTGCAGCCGACGACATGGTGAAACGCATTGCGGCTCAGCACTACTGCACGCCAGATGTATTTTTTTCTGCGCAACGATAAATATAATGGTAAAACAGGAATACGTACGTTATAAATGGCTAGAAAAATACGGTTTCAGGATGAAAATTAAATGGTTATGACCCTCCGTGTAGTCAATAATTAAGTATGTAAGGATCGTAGCAAGTGGCAAGAAGTGGTCTACCCTACCCCTACGGGAAACAGGCGTGATTATATGTATGTATGTATGTATGTGTATGCAATTGTAAGGTAGGTAGATAAATGATTTCATAATTGTAGTCCGTACTCGGTTTTCGCTTTTTAAAAAAATCCATAATTAAATTTCACTTTCCAAAAATCAACTTTCACGGCGAGAAATATTATTAATTTTATTATATTATTATTATTTGACGACCACTTGGCGCAGTGGTTCGAGCGTATGCCGCTCGGCTCACTGCATTGGGCGGTTTTGTATTGGATTCTCGCCAGATGCAGATCATGCAAACGTCTTGTCAATAATTTGCCCTGGTCTAGTTGACACTGGGATCGCCCCCAGTCCACTATACCTACAGTAAAAACTTTCCTTAGTTTGGGACCACACAGTTCGTGTTTGCCTGGCGATACTTATTGATTTATATTAAACAAATCATATTTTTTAAATAAAATTAATCAGACTGTCCCAGGTTCGATCCCCGGTGGGGCATGCACCAATGGATGAATTTTCATCTATGTGCATAATTTACAGTTCGCTGACGGTGAGGGAAAACATCGTGAGGAAACCTACCTATCCCTCGGGATGAGGTAATAGTCAGTTCCTGTATACACGGCGACAAGGTTCACCACCTGTCACGTTGGGTTCTGACTATCTGGTGAAACGTGGGCCTTGAGATGGCTTAATACCTCCACAATGTGGTGGTGTATGGCCACTCAAGCTTCTGATTACCCCCCATTGGGGATAAAAGTCGTGACGTCTATGTTATGTTATGTTATGTTATTAATTTGACTTGAAATAAAATTAACACTTTAAATTTTATAGCAGAAAATGAAATGGACATTGTAAATCACGGGTACAATGTACCCAGGTGTCGTGTTAATAGAATGAGCTGGTCGGTGGTGCAATTTCACAAGTTTAATAAAACCCCAGCTGTGACTGATGCGATCGTGCCGGGAACCACCGGTGGAAACTAATAGATTCCGTACTCATGGCCATTCTGCATTAAACTGTAGAGAAACAATTTATTCTGAAAACTGAAGAATAGCCGCGCTGTGTGAATTCACAAGGCGTGAAGCGTAGCGATTTGTAGAAACGCTTGTAGACAAAGCTACTGGACTAGAGGGGCTGGTACTTTCTAGCACCTTCTAACATCGCTATCACAAAACTTACAGCGCACCACTAGATCTAGCAAAATTTCCACTGCTTACATAAAGCACCACTTATCTAAATAAGATCTTTGTAAAGGTGCGATTCGCGGGACGCGCCAGACAGCAGACGTCAGTCGGTCTCATACAAATTGTGGCGATGACATGTGCCGCGACGGCAGACGGCATTACAATTTGTATGAGACGGACTGACGTCGCTGTCTGGCGAAATATTTAGATATTATTTGATTAGCGTATTAGACAACTGGTTAATAGCAACGTCCAGTTGTGTCACATGCCGCGCGAGGCAAATTGCCTCACAAAGTTTGACTTGCCTCGCGCGAGGCAAATGCGCGTCCTGCCTCACCTGAGCGCTGTCATTTGCCTCGCCTAGTTTGGCATAGTCATCAGACAGAACGATGTCAAACGTGTCAAACTGATTGCTCGGCTATACCTTTCTCTGTCTAGTGTCAGTTGCCTCGCCATTTGCCTCGCGCGGCATGCGACTGAGGCAAACGTCGTGTTTCGCGAGGCATGTGGGTGAGTAGCCTCGCGCGGCATGTGTATGTTGTAGACACGTCTAATGAAACAACAGGAGAGTTTATTAATTAACTTTATTTTTTCGCCATAATATCTACTACTGCCTTCCTGGCGCACGCCACATCAGTGAAGCACAAGTTACTCTGCTTCTGTTTGCATACACAAGCGCTGCACGGTCGGAACTGACTTCGTATTAACGTTCCAGATGGCGAGCACTTCTCTGTACCTGAAAAAAATAAAGACACACCACGAGCAAGTAGTACCACCCTCTCACAGAATATCGGTGTAAAGTAGCTATTACAGCTGCGCTTCGTACGATGAGAGACCCGGAAGCCCAACCCCGCCTTCCCCTCCCTCTGTCCAATCCCCCTTCAGGTCGGCAACGTGCGAGCGATGCCTTTGGTATTGCAAGCATCTATAGGCTAAGGTAACTGCTTAACATCAGGCGGGCCGTACGCTTGACTGCCTAAAAAAAGTTGGTTTCAGGTTCCATGATGTCCTAGCTTTTCAAACTAGCATAGAGCCTCCTCGCTCTATCAATGTAGAGCATCATTGAAGTGGATAATCTTCTTCCAACTCCTCCTATCCTTACTTCTGATTAAATTCGTGCGGGTTCCAAGACAACTTAGCTTTTCCCCGGGACTCGTCGAGGGTCAAACCTTGGCGTCATCGTTGGACACCATTGTCGATCCTGGCTTACAGGAGTAACAGTGCTGGGAATGTGTGGCGGGCTTAGTCCCATTTTTTAAGTCTCATTAAAAACGATTGTCAAGTATTGCTGTAATATACTTACTGTAGTCTGGAAAAAAAGTAATACATTAGTTAATTGGAGCGTCTACATCAGCCGCATTCCACGCCCGAGCGCAATTTTTTTACGCCGGAACGCATAGACATGATATCATAACATGAGTGCTCGTGCGAGGCATCTGGACGCACCAAATCATACCGCAAGTATTATTGTAATCGCACATATCACTACATAGTATAAAACAAAGTCGCTTCCCGCTGTCTGTCTGTCCCTATGTATGCTTAGATCTTTAAAACTACGCAACGGATTTTGATGCGGTTTTTTAAATTGATAGAGTGATTCAAGAGGAAGGTTTTAGTATATAATTTGTCAAGTTTTGGTCGCGATAACCGACCTCCACGCGAGCGAAGCTGCGGGCATCAGCTAGTGTATTCTAAATCATAGGGTCTTCAGGTCAAAAATCTAAAGGTAAAATCTTAAGGTGCAAGAATCAAACCCCAGCTTTCACCTCTGGATTTTTTGAAATCTATGCACGAATCATAATTTTAATATGATTATCACGGAATATAACTTGTTTACGGTCAAGGGAAAAAATAGTGAGGAAACCTGCATGTATAAGAAAATAAATTAAAAAAAAAAACGGAAGTCGTGATAACCACCAGCGTGGTGGTGGATTGGACCTGAATCCCCCTCGCATTGAGGGGAGGCCTGTACCCAGTAGTGGACGTTAATTTTATTATTGTTGATAGTAGACTAATATAATATATAATGATAAATATAATATATAATGATAAATAATTAATGTCTGCCTCGACGTGAACACATTACCTGGGCATGGCTTCTGAGAGACTCCGCAGAACCATTGGTTGTCCTGGCATTTGCAACCCATGCATACGCTGTCAGTTCCTATCTGGAAGTCGTCGCCGTTCACGCACTCTGGAGCTAGTTACCAAAACCTTTCATTACCTACTCGTCATGCCGGGCTTCAGGGGCCACCCTTGTCACAGCTGGTCACAATTGCGAGACTCCCCCCCCCCCCTCCCTGTGTGACGTAAATTTTCAGAAATTTTCAATTTTTTTCTTTAACTCTTCAAATTTCGGTTTTAATACTTGGATATATTCGATTTTTAAATGTGACGTCACTTAACTTAGGACCACTCCCCCCCTTGTCACACTATGTCACATTTCGTGGACCCCCTCCCCCCCTTTAGGTGTGACGTAATTTATGGATGGCCCCTAAATGGCACTTACCTAATTTTGCAAAACTAATATTATTGGACGATGTTGCACTTAACGATTTAGGCAAATAAACGACATTGACAATCTATGTATGGAAGTTCGACCAAGTGCTGCCCAGAATGAACACATATTGCATTTTGTTCCATACGTCAATACTAACCTATAAACTGAACCGCTCCAAATTCCGTTCAGGGAGTCAAGAGAAAAACAAGTTTTTCGTTGTGAATTATTTATTGAAAAAATGAACTTGAAAACAAATAAATGGACTATTTTTAATCATTGATAATAATAGCTATTATTAAAGAAGAATAATAGTTATTATTGATGGTTTTTAATCATTACTGACAATAAACTAGTAATAATCACTACTATTGATGTTTGGCACACATGTGGAGGCCCCATTATAAGAATATATTGACAAAAACCTACCTAAAATCATAAAAAAACCCAGGGATTTTTTTAAATTATTTTTTAGTTTAGTAAATTGTTCTAGGAAATCATTTGGAAATACTCCCATGTCGGGCAGCACTTGGTCCAAACCCTGTCAATGTCCTATCTAGAGGGGAATTCTCACATGATTGAAGATGCGGCATTGGCGGCGTCTTCATCAGGCGCATGCCTCGCGCGAGCACTCACTTTTGACGTCGGAACGCATAGACGTAATGTCATAATATGAGTGCTCGGGTGAGGCATGCGCGCCATATGGACACATCTATTTAATTTTAAAGCCTGCTATCAAATTAAAAAAAAAAACGAAGACGCACATAGCGGTTTTGGCATGCTATGCAACATCTCCTGCTATTCTTACCTTTGATGAAAGTCATGCGGGTTGTAGAGAGATCCTAGTGAGGATGCTACTCTGACTGCAAAACAGCACACACTACATCTGCTCATAGTCTGGTTGATTGAAGGCAGGATAAACACAAAACATGCGGGTTCCAAGTGCAGGTTCCAAGACTTAGCTTTTCCCCGGACTCGTCGAGGGTCAAACCTTGTCATCGTTGAAGGTGGTAGAGCCAAGCTGTAGCCAATTGACTGCAGCTCATAAACGGGCTGGCTCGACCAGAGTACCACCCTCTCACAGAAGATCGGCGTAAAGCAGCTATTACAGCTGCGTTTCGTACGATGAGTGAGAGAGCCGTAAGCCCACCCCCCCTCCCTCTCCCTCCATCCCACTCCTCTTCAGGTCGGCAATGTGCGAGCAATGCCTTTGGTATTGTAATCATCGATAGGCTACGGTAACTGCTTAACATCAGGCGGGCCGTACGCTTTTTGCCACCGCAGTCCTATAAAAAGAAACCACAAAAAAAAACATACGGGTTCCAAGACAACTTAGCTTTTGCCCGGACTCGTCGAGGGTCAAAACTCGACATCTTTGAACAGGAGTTACAGTGGAGGGAGTGTGGCCTAGTCCCATAAAAATATACTAACCAGTACAGTATCAGTAGTGACGGTGAGGGAAAACATCGCGGGGAAACCTACCTATCCCTCGGGATTAGGTAATAGTCAGTTCCTGTATACACGGCGACAAGGTTCACCACCTGTCACGTTGGGTTCTCACTATCTGGTGAAACGTGGGCTTTGAGTTGGTTAATACCTCCACAATGTGGTGGTGTATGGCCACTCAAGCCTCTGACTACCCCCGAATGGGGATAAAAGTCGTGACGTTACTAACCAGTACATCCACGTTTACGTAAGCAAAGCCATTTCAAGTTAGACTGGCACCGGCATGTTGTGCAGCTCCCTGGTTTCACCACCTCACCCTGAACACATTCCTCGCCTGAGGCAGCTGCAAATTAAAACAACCCTTCTTCTTATCGTATGGTTAGTGACCAACCTGGTGACAGAGTTGTTCAAGCCACCCGCGGCCTTTGACATGGCTTAGCGACTGCTGCCTAGATGACTACCGGAACCGTCTGCCGTCTTTTTGCATGCCCTCTGTTGCACGGAGACGATCAGTTCGAAATGCCACTAAATGGTCACCCATCTCTGACTGACCTTAGGATAAGCAACGCATGGTGCGTTGCTTATCCTCCGATTATTTACAGTTCTTGTTATTGTTATTTAATACACTAGCAGCTCTGACCTGATGCGTGTATATCACTGCACTTGTATTTTTTCATATTTGAAACTAGGTGCCACCCGCGGGTTCACCCGCATAGCAATTTACTCAGGCATAATGTGCTTACTACTGGTGAAAGAATTTTCAAAATCGGTTCAGTA
Organism: Drymonia ruficornis; assembly: GCA_947859195.1. Classification (NCBI taxonomy): domain Eukaryota; kingdom Metazoa; phylum Arthropoda; class Insecta; order Lepidoptera; family Notodontidae; genus Drymonia; species Drymonia ruficornis. Next base: position 8,237,435 of record OX401925.1, on the reverse strand, counting down.
GTCTAGTTTCGAGTTTACATTGACACTCGATAGATGTCGCTACCACGAATTTGAAAGCGGTATAGTTTTGTTCACGAACGTGAACGTTACCGCAGTTATACTAACGAGCAACTTAACAAGTACTAATTATAAAATACTATTTTTGAATAGTTCTTCGAATTGAATTTCGATTCGTTTCAACTATTATTAACAGTACTGCTGACTTTTTGGCGGGATTTTGAAAAGGGCGGTAGTGTTTTTGTGTTTATTTGTTATATTTTATTGTTTTATCTTTCGTAGCTTAGTTCATTTGTTTATTTGGTAAGTTTAGTATATAAGTAGTAGTAATTGGTTAGCAGTAAGTGTTTGGTAAGTTTAGTTTTAGATTCTATAAAAATGGAAATTGAGCCTGAACCCCCTGATAAAATTAGAAGTAATTTATTTACTCTTATCGAGGCTAGCTCCATGCTAGATGACAACGAATCATTGGATAATGTCAAATCCTCTACAAAAACAAACGAAAAAAGAATTAGTAAGCTTATTAAAACTCCAACTTTCAAAAACAAGTTATCTAGGTCTTCAGTTAAACAAGTTAAACTGAGTAAACCATCTGTTCCTCCCACAGCTACAGAATCGACCGAGGTCATTATGACTCCCGTTACTAATGCTCCAGTAGGTAATTTATTTAGGAATTCTTATACAGACGCGGACCCGGGTCCGTATTTAGTATACGTTGAGCTAATTTCATCTTCCCCGGAGAGTGGAACAACTCTGCACCCTATTAAATTTGGTCACTTTTTGTTTAAGAACAACCTAAAGAATATTTTGGAGGATGGCATAAAGCGAATCGGGCGTAACAGACTTGCTATTCATTTTAAATCTGCACTAGATGCTAATATATTTTTATCTAATACATTACTCATAGAAAATAACTATAAAGTGTATATTCCTTCATTTAATGTCGTTAAAATGGGTATTGTAAGGGGTATACCCACTGATTGGAGTCCTGAGGAAATTATGAGCAATATAAGAGTTCCACAAGGATTTGGTAAGATTATTAAAACCCGTCGGATGAGCAGAAAATCTGTCAACCCCGAGGGCTCTGTTTGGATTCCAACTCAGACTGTAGTGGTAACATTTGATGGTCAAGCTTTGCCTTCACATGTGTATTCTTTTTACTCATCTATTCCGGTTGAATTATATATCTACCCAACCATCCAGTGTTTCCACTGCTGCCGCTTTGGGCACACCCGTACCCAATGTAGGAGTAATCCACGGTGCTTCAAGTGTGGCGGTGAACACGATGGCACCTCATGTGCCATTGAGGAGCACTGCTGTGTTAATTGTTCAGGTTCACATCTGGCAAGTAATAAAATCTGTCCAGAGTTTAGTAGACAAATCAGTATCAAACAACACATGTCATCTCACAGTACCTCATATCATGAAGCTGCAAAACTTTTCCCTCTTTCTAAAAAACTATACTCCGAAGTTATCTCCCCTAGTCCACAAAGCCCTCCCCTGTCTTTTATTCCTTCCCAGTCATCTAACTTCATCCCTAACTCTAATACTGTATCCTATAAGAAAACTGTTATATCCAAACCAAGGTTACACAAACCTACCCAGAAGGGTTATGATCGGGCTGCTCATAATAATTTAGTATCAGACTACTCATCTCCTCCTACAGGTAATGGTAGTGTGTTTGTCTCCAATGCTGAATCTTCTCCAAAGAACGACAGTCAGGATATAGGTGATCTGATTTCCTTTTTAACCAACACTATTCTTAATTCTAATTTACCGGACCCCGTTGCTATTAAAATCATAAATGACATATCAGTGACTCTTTTTAAATATTTCAAAAATGGATTGTGTCCTACAGTGGAATGCTAGAAGTTTACACTCTAAAACATCGGATCTGATTTCCCTGTGTAATAAGTTTAATTTATCAATAATTGCTGTATCTGAGACTTGGTTGAAACCAGGTTATAATTATCGATTATCCAGCTTTAATATCATCAGGAGTGACAGGTTAGATGGATGGGGTGGCTCTGCTCTCCTTATTAGGAAAAATTGTTTATTTTCTACCATTCAATTACCACAGTATCAGAATGAAAACTTAAATGTTGTTGCTGCCCGGGTGGGTGATGTATCATATATCTCTGTTTACATATCACGTAAAGATCCTACAGTGATTCCAATTTTAAAAACGATCATTGAGACGGTTCCTCCGCCTCTTGTACTATTAGGTGATTTTAATGCCCACCATGGTTTATGGGGGGCTCCTAATGATGATTGTTTAGGTTTAAAATTGGTAGATCTTATAGATGACTTTAATTTGTGTGTCTTGAATGATGGGTCGCCTACGCGTCACGTTATTCCAGGCCAGTGTCCTAGTTTTGTAGATATTTCTATCTGTTCTTATCAGTTATCACCCCTTCTTGATTGGAAACGGCTATCACTTTCATATGGTAGTGACCACTTCCCTATACTCATTTCATCCCTTACTAATTCTAAAAATCGTATCCCTCCGCTTGCTCCCTTGTTAAAATATAAGTTATGTAATTGCGATTGGGATTCATACAGAATAACTCTAGATAGAAAAATAAGAGATCTTCCCAAAGTTTCCTCGGCCAACATTCAACTTTGTTTTGACAGCTTAGTAACTTCGATGTTGTCAGCAGCGGACGAATTTTTTCCCATTAAAAATTCTTCTAATGGGAATATTCCATCTCCGCCGTGGTGGGATAAAAACTGTACGGAAGCAGTCAATAGAAGAAATACAGCGGAAAAACATGCAACGATAATTTAAATCTGCAAACATTTTTAGGCTTTAAAAATTCCTCAGCGGCAACAAAAAGATTTTTAAGGAAAAAGAAATTAGATGGTTGGCGGCGTTTTTGCACATCGCTTTCCCCTGAGACTTCACTGTCTTCTGTGTGGAATAACATCAAGCGATTTCGGTCTTCTCGTGCTAATGTATCGTGCTCTTCTCATTCCCTAGAATGGGTTCCTTCCTTTATATGTAATCTTGCTCCAGATTTTGTTCCTAACTTTGATCAAATCCCTTATAATTATTCAAGCCAAGTTGATTCTTCTGATTTTAATTTCCTAAGCTCTCCATTTTCCATGAATGAGTTCGATTTTGTTTTAAACCATGTTTCTGATTCAGCTCCTGGGGCAGATGGTATCCCATATTCATTTATAGTTAACTGTTTGCCATATACCAAAGAATTCATTCTTGATTTAATTAATTCCATTATTGAATCGGGTCACATTCCTAGTTCCTGGAAACATCATGTCTTAATTCCAATCTTAAAACCTCATAAGGATCCTTCTGATCCTGCTTCCTATAGACCAGTATCCCTTTCTTCTGTTTTTGCCAAATTATCTGAACATCTAATAAAAGTAAGGTTGGAATGGTTTGTGGAACACAACAATATTTTGCCTTCTTCTCAGTTTGGATTTAGGAAGGGTAAAGGTGTTTCCGATAACCTAAGTATTTTTTCCACAGACGTTTTGCTCTCGCTTAGTAAGAATGAATCTACAGTCGCTGCGTTCCTTGATATCTCTGCTGCATATGACAATGTTGACCTATCAACTCTTAGATCTAAGTTAGTTGGCCTGCGCATTCCAATGAAGTATTCAGATTTTTTGTTTAATCTCTATTCAGGTAGATCTATTTCAGTCCGGGTTCCTGGTGTAGAATGTTCGGCTAGAGTTTTGTGGAAAGGCGTTCCTCAGGGCTCGGTTCTAAGTCCTTTGTTGTATGACTTGTATACCATGGATCTGGAATCAGTCATTTCTCCGTGTTCGATCCTTCAGTACGCTGATGACATAGTTATTTACTCATCTGATAATTCTGTAGAAACAGCGGCTACCACGGTCGAGAATTCTTTAAATAATTTAACAGCTTGGTTAAATAAGCATCGCCTGTCTTTATCAGTGAGCAAAAGTGTTGTTGTCCCCTTTTCCCGAAAAAGAAAGATTCCGAATTTCAGTCTTACAATTGGTGACTCCCTGTTACCATCTTCCAAAGAAGTAACGTTCCTTGGAAGGAGATTTAATAGTAAATTCAATGGTGCTTCGCATATTAAATTTGTTGTTGATAAGTGTGAAAAGAGCTTAAATATCATGAGGGCTCTTGCAGGCTGTTGGTGGGGTGCCCATCCGGCAACAATGCGATTAGTGTTTAACGCTTTAGTTAGAAGTGTTTTGGATTTTGCCTCTTTTACTCTCTCACCTGTTAATAAAACTGATATTCACAAATTTGATCTCATTCAGTCTAAATGTCTGCGTTTAATTGTAGGTGCAATGAAAAGCACTCCTGTTAGTGCCCTTCAGGTAGAAAGTTCCGATCCTCCTCTTTGTTTGAGACGCCAGTATTTATCAGATCGCTATTTTTTCAAAGCCTGGCAATTTAGCTTGCACCCTCTCTTTCCAAAATTAGAATGTCTCCATAATCTTATTAATAATAATAACCCTTATTGGAGAAATAAACCTTTACCTTATTTAATTCAAAGCTACAGGAATTTTGCAAAATTAAAAACTGATTTCGTCAAAAGATTTCCAACTCACCCAGTTTTCTTTTTTGACTACAGTTGCATTATGTTCAAACCAAATGTGTTACTTTCCATAGGTATTTCTAAAAATACTGCTGATGCTGATGTGAAACTTCGTAATTATGTTGAGCAGAGTGCTCCTAATGCAGAGGTGTTTTTCACCGACGCTTCCAAGTCTGTGGTTTCTGATGTTGAATCCTCAGATTTGGAAGTGTTGTCTGATCCAGAAAACAGGGAAGAGGCTCATGTGGGGGCTGCCTTTTTGCGTCATTCCACGGGCTATTTTAAATTATTTAAGTATCCCTATATTGTTTCTAATTTTACCGGAGAATGCTTTGCTGTTTTAGAATGTCTTAATTACATAATATCTGTTCAAGTTAAAGAGTCACTAATTTTTACAGATTCCCTCAGTTGTCTATACTCTTTACTTTCAAACCCTTTAAATAAGCATATCAATCCTGTTTCTATCGAAATCAAGTGCAAACTTAAGATATGTCTGGATTTAAATCTGCAGGTTACGTTGGCTTGGATTCCTGGTCATTCTGGTATTCGGGGCAACGAATCTGTTGATTCCTTAGCCAAGCTGGCTGCCATTCAAGGTCACGTAATTAACACAGCTTATTGCCATGATCTCCTTCAGCTGCCGCGGCTGTCCCTTATTAAGAGCTGGAATTTCAACTGGAGTAATAGTAACACGGACAAAGCGAAATTTTATCGTTCCTTACAACCCCTCATTCAATCTAAACCTTGGTTCACGAACCATATCCTTCCCAAAAAATCCACAACTGTGATTTCCCGCCTCAGATTTAATCATTGCTCGTCTCCTGCTCATCTATTTAGGTTAAAAATTTTAGAGTCTCCCTTGTGCCCCTGTGGCTTCGGGAATGGTGACGTCACCCATCTTTTATTTCATTGTCCTGAATATAGTTCTCCTTCCTTATATGACTTTCTTATTAAATATAAAGCTCCTCTTCCTTGTAGTGTATCTTGTTTATTATCCTTGACTCACAATTTATATATCAAATCTCTTAATAAATTTATATTGCACTATAATATTTCTTTGTAGTTTACATTTTTATTTTTATTTTTTTGCTTATAATATATATTTATTATGTGTACTTATTTGTTGCCCTACTTTTATTAACCATATCCCATGCCTGTCCGTCCATCCGATTTCCCACGCCTCGTCTAGAATAGACGTGCGTAGGCAACACTAACTCTGAGGCTCAAAAAAACTGGATAAATCAAGCACTCGACATTGGCAGCAGTGTCTTCGTTTGCAAGAAGACGATTGCCAAAAAGAAAAAAAAGAAGAAGAAGAACAGTACTGCTACTGTATGTATTATTTACATATTTTATATACAGGGTGGTGACGACATCATTACAATAATTGAAACCACATACTGGGTATCACATTAGTAGTTCGCACATAAAATATTATTAAATGATATTCAAAGGTATTGCCACGGGATTGCTTTTTATTTTGACTATTTTAACTTTACGCCTACAAAGATACCGCTAAAAATACCGACACCGAAGCGATGTTGCCACGCTTGTACTTACAGGTCAGTCTATGAGGTCGGTAGACGTTTATAAAGGGTGTTGTGTTTCGTTTAGACTATTTCCGCATTTAATTAGTTTAAACATTTGAAATTTTGGACTTTGATGTAAACCTAATTTTTTAATTTTATAATTTTAATGTGTTGTGATTGACTAGCAGAGATCGTGTTTTAATTTATTGTCTCTATGTCGTTACCATCCTGTGTATGCTTCCTATTAAAGGTGAATATCAAGTAATGTTATCTTGAGATCACTGTTATGCCTTTAAGGTCATTTTCCTATAGCATTACACAGCTCTAGCGCCTCAGTTTCACATTGCCGTTCACCTGCACCAATCAAACGAATGTGCTCTTATCGCATAAAATTAAAATAGTTGCATGGATAAAATACTTATCAGCATGAGTTACATACCTACACCAGGCTTTAATTGAAACGTAGTCAATCTATTCAGTTCTACAAAAAATAAAAATACACCATTAAATAATAATAATGTACGTAAAAAAACAGATTATTTGGTGGTAGAGTCAAGCTGTAGCCATTTGACTACAGCTCATATATGGGCTGGCTCCACCGGGATAGTACCACTCTCTCACAGAAGATCGGCTTAACGAAGCTATTACAGCTATGCGTTTTATACGTTGAGTAAAAGAGCCGAAAGCCCAACACCCTTCCCCATGGTAACGTGCAAGCGATGGCTTTGGTATTGCAAGCATCTATAGGCTACGGTAACTGCTTAGCATCAGACTGGCCGTAAGCTTGTGTGCCACCTTAGCGCCGCCATACACGGACTGCACGTTGCTGCCGGAAGCGACAGCTCTATTGCAGTTGGTTGCAGTCGACCGCACCGACAGTTCGCGACAGCCCGCCGACTGCTTGACGCCAGCTGTCGCGAGCTGTCGACTGCAACCAACTGCAATAGAGCTGTCAGTTCCCACAACAAAATACAGTCCGTGTATGGCGGCGCTTAGTCATATAAAAAAAGCATTATGTACTTTACGTTTCATACCTTTTAAAGCTAATTGCCTAGTAAGGAATTGACGATTTTCTGAAAAAATATATTAGTAATCAATTGGTGCATTTATAAAAGATGGTTGACTATTTAGTGACATTTCTAACTGAGAGTCTCCGTGCTTCGAAGGTCACTAAAAGTCGGTTCCACTTGTTTTCATCAATCGTTAAGCCATGTCAGAGGCCTTCGGGCTGAACAACTCTGACACTAAGTCGGCCACTAACCATACGATAATAAAAGTGATGGACGTGGACGCATGATGGACGTGGGTAAGAAAACCGCGAAGTTGAAGTGGGAGCGGGCCGGTCATATCGCACGCATGGACCCGCGAAGGGGGACTAATATCAGCACCAGCTGGATACCTGCCAATAGCCATCACCATTGGGGTCGACCCAGGAGAAGGTGGCGAGATGATTTAGAGGGGCAGGTGGCCTTGGCCTTCGTCTACAAATCCACTTGGCTAGGGAGACTGGACACTTTTGAGGGAAAGATGTGGCCGGAAATTGCCATGGACAGAGTGGTGTGGAAGAAAAAAGGGGAGGTCATTGTCCAGGAGTGGGACAGTCCCATAGGTTAATAAAAAAATGCTAAATAAACAATGTTACTTACTTGACTCGTAAATATTATTGATTCTTAAATATTTCGTTACATGTTCATCCAATAGATTATCAACGTTAACAGTTTGAGCGTCAAGGATGCCTGAAAAAAAAATACATTTTAGAGTGTGAATTTTTGTCAATTTTTCTTTGTTTTGTATAAAGTCATAGAACAAAAGTTGTTGTTTTTGATGTCAGTAATACGCCCCTGCAAGGTTGTTAGTGTTTTACCAATAACCCTGTATAGTAACGGTTTCCCACATACGCTGAGCTCTATTTACAATTGACGCCCGTAATTAAGAGAGCTCAAGTTATGTTCAAAATGTTACCAGAGACGTGCAGGCGACAGTACCATCGACTTACCCTCGTCAGTCGTGTACCAGTAGTCATCGTAATTGGCATCAGCAGCTGTAATCTTTAAAGTGTATTAAGATAAAGGATGAAGGGCAAAAAGGTAGAGAGTTGAAATTTTCACAGAATGAGTATTTCTGTTGCTGCTACAACAACAAATAGGTACTAAAAATAAAATAAAATTCAAAAAAATAAAGTGGTTCCCCATACAAGAAACTTGATATTTTTGTCATTTTTATTCTACGGTTGTATGGGTTATTTTAGTACTTACCACAGATCGTCTCTAAACCGTTCATTCATATTTCTACGTTTTTCTAAATCGAATAACTCCAGACACACGGTGAATTTTGGCATGCACCTCCCTTACAATGAACGTATGTACATAGACCTTTAATTTAATATACAAGTTATTCTTATTGGAGGTGGGCCCATTTTGCCCATTGACTTTTCTTATAAATATTGTGGAACAATTAGTCCAACTAAGTAAGATTATGCAAATGAATGGCCAATGCTAATCATCAGCCCTTTTAACGTCGAACTCCTGGGCACGGGCCTCCCCTCAATGTGAGGGGGATACAAGCCATAATCCACCACGCTGGCCCAGTGCGGGTTGGTGAATTTCACATGTCGCTAGATGCAAGTAGCACAGGACCGGTCGTTGTGGAAAACCTTGGGGGAGGTCTATGTCCAACTGTGGACGTCTTTTCGCTGCATGATGATGAAAATGATAATGATGTAATGTAATGTAACGTCACGACTTTTATCCCCGTTCGGGGGTAGTCAGAGGCTTGAGTGGCCATACACCACCACATTGGGGAGGTATTAACCAACTCAAAGCCCACGTTTCACTAGATAGTCAGAACCCAACGTGACAGGTGGTGAACCGTATCGCCGTGTATACAGGAACTGACTATTACCTAATCCCGAGGGATAGGTAGGTTTCCTCACGATGTTTTCCCTCACCGATCAATGATAATGATGATCACATATTTTTTCACGCAACACAGAAAGCATTTTAGAAAACTAATCCCATAAGAGTTTTAAAGTTTATATGAATAAACAAACATACGTGCACGATTATTTTGAGAAAATGGTATTTTAAAAAATCTTACCAAGAAAACTAGCATCGCCAGACCGATCATGATTATAAATGAAAAAAACAGTTTCAATTACGTACTAGAATTAATTAACTCAAATCGCTAAATTCGAAATTAATTGAACCAAAAGGCCCACTTCTCTGTCGTTAATTAAAACTGGGCGATAATTGAATTATGATAAGTTTTAAGTATGTATGTGTGATAGATGACCGTCCGTCTGGTCATATATCCGTCCGACTGGCCATATATCCGTCCGTCCGTCCCTCCGTCCGTCTGTCCGTCATCTGCTAGAGGCCTCTAACTTAGGAACGAATTGAGATAGGGACTTGAAATTCACAAATAATTATGTTTTAGTTATCCTTGTCCGCAAGAAGAACAAACACACAAAAATACATGTAAACGGAGATTTTTTATTACATCTACCTACTTACTTAAATCAAGAACATACATACATATACGCATGTCTGTAGGTATCCCACGGGGATAGGTAGAGACTATTGACTGCCACATGCTACGATTTTAACACACATGTTTTGCTTCATCCACATTCATACATCTCCTCATACACTGCCGTCGGTTGAGGGTGCTACGGACCTGAGGCTCTTTTACAAACGAAAACTAAATTTCGAACGAAATTCGCGTATTTCCTACTACGTTTCTCATTGATTCCGACATTTCTTACGAACGAAAATTGTTTGGCGTTTAGATTCGACGACAACAAAGACGTCAAACAATTTTCATTCGTAAGAAATGTCGGAATTAATGAGAAACGTAGTAGGAAATACGCGAATTTCGTCCGAAATTTCATTTTCGTTTGTAAAAGAGTAGGCCCTCTGACCTTTCTGGTAAAGACCATTGATCTGGTCGTGAATGGTTCTCCTTGGTAGCCCTCTTCCGACGCTTCCACTTACTTTCGCATCGTATAGTATAAATAGTAAAGAGCATATAATTAAACACAATGGAATGTATAATAATGTATTACGACGATATGACGAGCCCGTTGGCGTGGTTGGCTTAGATTCCTCCTATTAGGCTGCAGGTCGTAGGTTCGATTCCTACCCGGGACATGCATTTGTGTGCATGTCTGACCCGAGCCTGGGTGTAATTATGTATTTAAGTATGCATTTACAAACAAAAAGTTGAATTATATCAGTAATCTGGTTTCCATAGAACAAGCTCTGCTTAGTTTGGGATCAGGTAGCCGTGTGTAAACAAAATGTCCAAGTATAATATTTATTTTTATTGTATGTTACTATTGTTTAACGTCGACTGTATCGAGGCTGTAAGCACATGGGTTCCCCTTCGTCATCGCAATGGCACTGATGATACATTGGGCGTCCTGGTAGGTAGTTAGAGTTTGGCCTGCAAACGCTTGGCTTACCTGAAAAAAGATTTACAAATTTCAGAATTAACACGAACAAGGCCGATGGTATTTGCGTCCTAATGTAATAGTTACATGAACCCTGAAAACACCCTTTTTTGGGCAGTCGTCTAAAAAAAACATTTATTTTAGGTTACATGACCCGTAAGGCTTGCTAACCATATACCTATACTAGCTGTGCCCGCGACTTCATACGCGTGAATTTTAGGAAAAGCTTACTACGGGTTGTTTTTAATGGCTTATGTTTTTAGATTTTTTTAACGCGGAATCTTAATTATTTTTCTAAAAATAGAAGTAGCCTAAGTTACTCCTTTAACATCAGCTATCTGCTAGTGAAAGTCCCGACAAAATCGGTCCAGCCGTTTCGGAGATTATCCGGAACATTCACCCAGATAGACAGACAAAAAAAAATTTAGTTTTTGTTATTAGTACCGTATATACTTTCATACGCATTTAGTAAAAAGCTGTTATTTTGACATTACAAACAGACACTTCAATTTTATTTATTCGTATTGATTAGGTATTGCTAACACCCTTTTAACTATGGTGCCCTATATCTGGTAGATTAGTCTGACTTTATTCGTATTGAAATGAATGACATGTAACCATCGACGTAATACCATTGAACATGACTGTGGACTACAAACTTTATTTTCCATTCATTTAATCAAAAATAATCCTTATGTGACGGACTTAACGCCCACGATGCACGCATTATAAAAACCGGTCCGAGCCAGATACCTATAACTGCGCCTTCTTTCCCTTTCTAACAGTACAACCTTTCATCCCTTGTGTTGCCAGTTAATATTTATTCGATCACCTTAAACTTGGTACATTTTCATGTTAAGAATAATAAACAATAAAGTCGATTAATGAAATACCTATGGTAAAGTATAAGAATATCCTAAGATTAAAATTTCAAATATAAATAAATATCTGGAAATAAGTACTTACCTTCTTTAATAATTCGCTTGTAATTGTCAGTTCCGTGATGTCTATAGGAATCGTAGCAGAAATAAAATTAAAAACTTGAAACACAGAACGTCAATTTGCGTGACACACGACATTTTCAGCTAATTTTAAATCTAGAGGATTGTGCTGAATTTTCTCATAAAAATGGGTAGAATATGCGTAATGGAAGGGTGTAAAAGCGAATATTATCCGAATTAAGGATTATCTTAACATAGGTAAGTGGGTAACTATGTTTTCCACGTTAAGTACATTTTAGATGTTCGGGTGACACAAATTTCTCTAGTAAAAAGGACTATAATATAAATCTTATTATGTGTCTATGTTAACTGAGGAATATCGTCCACGGGAACTGTTTGCAGCGATAAAGTCGCGCTTTTCGTTGCCGCACGACTACATCGCTACTTTTTGAAGTCGGTCGCATTTGCAGCGCGCGACAGACCACACGCTGGTAAAACGCGACGCTCACGCCGCGTTGTCACGGCTCGCCGGGCTCGCACACGGCGTTCGCGTCGTTCACACGCTCGAGGAACGCGCACGTCTAGGGCCAGATTAACCATTTCAGGCAATGTAATTCTCGGGGCCCCTTTCCTTTACCCTTTTGTTACTTTTTAATAGTACATTACTGCCACGGTCTGTAATGAGTGTGTTGCTGGGCGCGTTGTTGATGGCCGAAAGCGCGGCGCAGCGCAGCTCCAGGCCTCCACAGCGCGGTCAGCATTGCAACCCTTGATGGACAGTATAAAATAAAGGCCGAGACCGATGGTTTGTCGATTGAAATTGTTTGCAATTGGGACGACTTTTGACTTTACACTTCCCGATTACTCCTAAGCAATAAAAAACAAAACAACAATTTTATCTTTTACAGATCCCAGGCGTGTAAATTGGTTACAACAAATACCTATTGGCTACAGAAAAATTACCCAAAATTCCGTCATATACAGCAAGCATTTTAAGCCGACAGATTATGTCCCTAATTTAACACAACGAGTTTTAAAGGAAAATGCCCTGCCCTCACTGTTCCTTTTCGTTAGCACAAAGGACAATGGGCAAAAATGGTCCAAATGTCCACCACTTCCGAGACCTACGTCACTCGATAGACCACTACCTACATACTGAGTAACTTTTGCAAAGCCAGTTCAACAAAATAGGCTGTCAGTAAAAAAAAAATTGTAGTTTAAAAAAATATTTTAATTTTTTTATTTCACACTTATGCTGCGTTCCATTCACCGTAATTTTTGTTATTTTCGTCCACAAAAAGTGTTAAAAACGATAATAGTGATAACTTTCAGTACAAGTTGGTGCGAGTGGAACGTGATTTGTGGACAAAAATAACGAAAATAACAAAATTAACAGTGATTGGAACGCACCACCAGTGTTATGTCTTATACATTTTTTTCGAAAGGCAACAATATAAATACACTTTCTAACATTAAATAAAAATAAAATAAGCTGTCAGAAAGCAAAAAATGCCGTGAAACATATTTTATTATTATTTTTGTTACCTGATGATAAGTGAAAAAGTAAGGTAACGCATAGAAGGTACCTGCTTATTTATTTTATAGAAGCGCTTGTTGTTCACTTTTCATCAGGTATCAAAAATAATAATAAAAACTTTTCACGGCATTTTTTGCTTTCTGACAGCTTATTTTATTTTTATTTAATGTTAGTAAGAGTATTTATATTGTTGCCTTTCGAAAAAAATGTATAAACATAATACTAATGGTGAAATCATTTTTTTTTAAACTACCCGTATTTTTTTACTTACAGCTTATTTTGTTGAACTGTCTTTGTAAAAGTTACTCAGTATTTAGTGGTCTATCGGGTTACGTAGGTCTCGTCAGTGGTGGATATTTGGACCAAGTCCCATACAGTTTTGCCCATTGTCCTTTAATTTTGTCTTATGGTCTAATTAGTTAGATATTCTTAGGGTACCGTACCTAATAAGGAAAAAAACTAAACCCTAATATGATAACTTTGTTGTCCGTCTATCTGTCTCTATGTCCGTCTGTCACAACTTGCACAGCCCAAATCAAACATAACATGTTAACAGTAGTAGGTACCTTTTATAGCATAGAAAAAGAGTAAGTATAGGAAAGATAAGTATTGGAAAAACCATAGATATGGAGAGCCTAGACAACGTCCAAGCGTGTGAAGTGTCATGTTACTTTATATTACAAAGTGGCAAAATCTACGATCTTAAATACTATTTTGTAACTTCATTTAGGTTGCCAAGATACAGACAGGCACTCGTGTGGTTTGGCCACCGCAGACTAATTTATTGTACCTACTCATGTTCTTAAGAAAATAAACATCCCTTATTTTATTATTTTCCTATCATAACAATCTCGGAACAAAAGCACGTTTTCACTAGATGTCCATGGGGACGTTCTCAAAATTTCAAAATATTATGGTCACTCTTGTTGGCAAAGGAAACAACGTTCAGTATGGTATCTCGCTGTCGGCTTCACTTTTGCTGCCAAGTCCGCATTCCAGGTGTTAGAGACTTAAAACTTCCTTGCATGTAACACACCAGAAGGGCTAGCCAAGTGGCATGAACGCTAATCGAATAGAAATAGAATAAACTTCACAATGTATGGAAATGTCAAACGTTGCTATGTAAATCAACAACAAGTCGCTATGAAGATCTCGCTTGAGATCACCTCACTTATGTCATTTCCATAGATGAAGCGTAGCGAATTTGTAGACGTCAGCCACTTGTCTAGCCCTTCTGGCGACGGACTGGCGACGACGCCAACAATACAAATTGTTTGGATACGTAGCCGGTGACGTCGCCATGGCGTCCTGATGTGATATGGCCCTTATTCCTTGCCTTGATGGAGTTTAAGTCGGTGAACATCTTAGAATGATGGCTTTGAGTTGGTTAATACCTCCACAATGTGGTGGTGTATGGCCACTCAAGCCTCTGAATACCCGCGAATGGGGATAAAAGTCGTGACGTTATATTTTTTTTATTTTTTTTAACATCTTAGAATATGGGAGTTATTTAAAGGTACAATAGATATGCTCACCGTATACTTGCTGGTCTACTTGACAATTTATAAATTTGACGCACTCGCGCCTGCCATGCTTATTGCACTTGCACTCATGACAGCTACTTATCCAAACCGTCCTTTGCTCACAAGTGGGTATCTTGGTCTGGGGTGGGCAATAATTAGACCACTTTTGATAGTTATTGTTATATTCTAAGAGTTTTTGTCTTAACGGATTACCGTAGTGCTTGTTTGTTTCTAGTTGAGGTCTTATGCCTGAAATTAGGTAGCTTAATAAATCATTCGTCTTCGAGACAGAAAAGTTATGCTTACAAAACTATCGAACTTTCTATTTATGAGCAACTGCAGACTACCAAAATAACTCTACTATAGTCTGACCGCTACCGCTGTGCTGCGCCTTAGGTACGCGAGCGGCGAGACGGGGTGGCATTCCCCGCGCATACCTAAGGCGCGGCACAGCGGTAGCGGTCAGACAATAGTTGAAGGCATCCAGTACTAGACATAAACCCATGGATTTCTATAAAGTTTTCAATTACTTTTACTCTCTCACTCATCGTACGAAACGCAGCTGCAATAGCTACTTTACGCCGATCTTCTGTGAGAGGGTGCTACTACCCCGGTCGAGCCAGTTCATATATGAGCTGTAGTCATTCGGCTACAAAGTCAAAGTCAAAGCGTTTATTTTGTTTAGGCCTACGGGGGCACTTACAAATTGTCATTTTACATTTTTTCCTTAAATTCTACTGCCGGATCGGAAACGCGACCTCGACTGAGAAGATCCGGCAAGAAACTCAGCGGGCTTGTCTTTTTTACATTGTTTTTTTTATCGCCATTTAAGTATTTTAATACAATGTAATTTGGTAAATAGCTCCAGTGTGCTGCCTTCCGAAATAAGCAAGGCAAGACACGCTACACTTTAACATGACACTGTTATTAACAAAGTGCTGTGCAAACAGCTTGGCTCTACCACCCAGAAATGTCATACTCTGTCATTGGTTCACCTTGAGGCCATGCTATGTTGGGTGAAATCGAAATCGTGGGCAATATTTAAAACGGTGATTCTACACATGATTCAGAATATTTAGGGAATATTAATCAACAAATCAATTAATAAAAAAATATTACCCGGGTAAGGTGTAACAGTTAAATGGTTTGCTTATTTGCTTGCCCGAGCAATATTTTTTTATAAATAGATTTTTTTTTCCCTTAATATTCTGAATCATGTGTAGAATCACCGTTTAAAATATTGCCCATGATTTCAAATAAAAGACATAAAAGACATAAAAATTTATTTATCATAAAAGGACACACATATAAAAAACATTTCTGGTGGTCCTCAAACTAGGCGTGAACCTGTATCATGAGGCCAAGGAGTTGTGGTAACAGTTGTTGTGTCTGTTGTGTGAGGGGTGTGTATGAGTGAGTGTGGCGGAGATGTTTTGAAAGATGTGTAAGGAAGGGAAAGAGAGAGTGTGTGTAGTGTGAGTGGGAAGGGTGAGTGTTAAGTGTGTGAGTGTGTATAATAGGTACATCCATAGGGACGTCGTAATACTACCGGAGAGGTTTCAAAATGTCCTCCGTGTCGTCGTAATTAAGTGTAAGAAGCCATTCTTTTACAATTTGTTTGCATGCAAACATAGACTTAGATTTGATGTTGCAGAATTTACAAATTATGTTATATACGAAAGGGTGTGAGTGCTCAGGTGATCGTCTGGCAACTAATGATTTTACTGAAGGGACTGGAATTCTATATACTCTTTTGGATAGAAGCAATTCGTATTCGGGACTATTAATTGTGGTGCGATGGGATTTCAGGGTAGAATTAAGAATAAATAATTGACGAGCGGTGAGAACTGGAAATTCTTTAAATAATGTTACAGTTGGAAAACGGTAGGGTTTATTTAGCATCACTTTTATGACTGCGCGCTGAGCTCTTTCTATTGTTATCATATGACTTTTCCCAGCGCCGCCCCAAACTGAGATGCAGTATTGCATAACTGATTGGCATAAAGCTTTGTATACTAGTTGAAGAATTTGGGGTGGGGCACAATTTTTAAGGGTTTTCATTACAAATATTAACTTTCTTACACGCCCGGAGAGGTGGGATAGATGTTGTTTAAAATTTAAGTGTTCGTCTAGGGTTAAGCCTAGGTATTTTAGGGTCTTAGTGTGTGTAATGTTTTCGCAGTTACAAGGATAGTTATTATTATTAATGCTATGAGAGTGTGGACAGGTATGAATTTTGATTGTGGGTGTGAAAGTGGGTTTCGATGCAGCTGTTTTACAAAAGGTGATAAATTGCGTTTTGTTGATGTTTAGTGTTAAAAGATTGTGGTCTAACCATTTTGCTACTTTTGCTATCCCTGTCTCAGCAAGTTTAGTTGCTTCTTCCCAAGATCGCCCGTGAAAGATAATTGCAGTGTCATCCGCGTAGGATATTATTTTAGCGTTGTGTAGTTGGGTATTTAGAAGGTCATTTATGTAAAGTAAGAAAAGTGCTGGCCCAAGAATGCTTCCTTGGGGTACTCCAAAGTTAATTGGAAGTGAGTTACTGCGATATTGTCCGATTTTTATGAATTGCTTGCGCTCAGAAAGATAACTATTAAACCAAGACAATGGAAGTCCACGTATACCTACTGCTTCTATTTTTTTTAACAAAATTTTAATTGAGACAGAATCAAAGGCTTTTGCCAAATCTAGAAAGACTCCCACACAGAGTTTACCTTTGTCAAGATGATTGGATATGGCGTTAATAAGTGAAGTAGCGGCGTCTTCGGTTGATTTACCTCGTCTAAAACCATATTGTGTATTAGAAATAATATTGTTTTTTTCAAAGTAAGCAGTGAGGCGATTATTTACTACCTTTTCTAAGATTTTTGAAAATATATTTAATAGCGCTATGGGTCTGTAATTATTTGGCATGTTTTTGGGACCATTCTTATAAATGGGAGAGACTGCTGCTAGTTTCCAGCAATCAGGGAAAACACCTGTTTCTAGGCTGAGGTTGCATATATGGGTTAAGGGTACTAGTATAGAGTTTTTAATAGATTTGATTAAAGGGACGTTTAGGTTATCTGGTCCAGGGGCGCTATCATTTTTTAGCTGATTTATGTAAAATTCAATTTCTTTAGGATCTGTAGGTTGAAAGAATAAAGAATGAGCGCTAGTCAAAGAAGGTTTATATTTGTCACTAATGGATGTGTGGGTTTCTGATATTTTATGTAAAATGTTGTTCGCTAGAGTACTGCCTATCTTTGAGAAATATTCGTTACATTGGTTTAAAGAGTTGGTTGGGTTGGGGTTAATTTGAATTAGGTCTGTTGAGATTTTACGCTTTTTAGTGGTATCACAAGCTGATTTGATTGTTTTCCAAAGGTTTTTTACGTTGTGTGAATTATCTGTTAGTTGTTTACTATAATATTCAAATTTTGTTTTCCGTATTAGCTTATTACAAAAATTTCGATATCTCTTGTAGATATTTTGACATATGAGATCATTTGGGTTAGATCTAGTTTTTTTATGAAGCTTGTCTCGATGTCGCATACATCTGATCAGGCCTGGCGTGATCCAAGGTTTGATGTTAGTTTGGTTACGTTTGATTTTGATCGTTTGTGTGGTAGAGTGTTTGTGGATAGTTGAAGAAATTGTATTATTAAAATCGTTAGTGGCTTGGTTGACATTATTGCAGTTTATTACAGAAGACCAGTCGGTGGAATTTAATTCTGTTGCTACAGCTGTGTAATCTATTTTAGTTTTTGTGCTTGTAAGTTGAGAAGATGTAGTGTTGACACAGTGGAATATCTCTGCAACAATCAAATCGTGATCAGTTATATTTGATTGACAGACTCCACTTCTGGTTTGAAGTTTAGATTTAATAAATATATGATCTAAACATGCTTGACCTCTCGTAGGTTTATCAATAACCGGCAAAAGTCCGTGGAAAGCCAATAATGAGAGATACTCTGGTGATTGGTTACTCATGTTATTAATAATGTCGATATTTATATCTCCAACAAGTAAGATGTTAGTTGTATTTTTTAAATCATTTAGTGTGTTATCTAATGAGTCTAAAAATCTGTCGGTGTTTGTAAAAGTGGGAGATCTATAAATGCCTAACAAAGTTATGTCCTTTGATAAAGTTACTAATAAACAGTTGGCGTCGTTTATGTTTGGTTCTAATGAATTAGCTTGCCATTTCTGGTCAACGTAGATCACGACGCCGCTATTTTTATTAATAGAGGAGACTGTATGAAAAGAGTCGTAGCCAGGTATTGAGTTGATAATTGTGTCAGCATGTAGCCAGCATTCTGTCAAGACAATGACGTCAGGTATTGTGCTAAATCTAGCGAGTGTAAGTGCAAAAGCATCGAAGTTATGTTGTATGCTCCTTATATTGAGTGATAGTATTTTAAGACTTTTATTGGACACGAAGACATGATCTTTACTGCTTTCAATTGAATCAAACATTTGGCAATTAACTGAGATGAATTCGTCTAAGTCTTTCGTAATGTCAAGTAATACCATTATGGTGAGTAAAGATATTGCGGGTGGTAGTATTACGTTCGTTTGTTACGGACATACCTATGTGTTTTATTTTTTGTAAAGTATGAAGGTGTGTATTAAGATTGTGTGTTAATGTATAGTAGTGTAGGTTGTGTGTGAGTGTTAGGTGTGATAGTGTGTGATTGTGTGAAGGTTGAAGTATAAGTTTAGGGTATACATTCGGCAGGTAATAGTTATACAAACAATAATAATTTCGAGTTAATAAGCATAATAATAGCTGTAGGTGTCTCCGAAAGGTTCTATAGACATATATGAACAGTATGAGTGAGTTGTACAATAACGTTATGTATCCTGACATTGTACTGTACATTTTGTAAAAATAATTAATGTTATGAACACCTTGAACCAGTAACGTAAATTTGTAAATAATTAAGAAGTATAACATGTAAATTATTGAATTTATTTTGTGCGCATTATAATAAGATAATATTAGACCTGTTACAGTGCATCGTGCTATGCATGATATACAAATACTGTGTTTATAAGTGTGGTGTGTAGGTGTGTGTGTGTTTTTTGTGAGGTGTTTTGTGTGAGTAAGTAGGCGTGTTAGATGTGTGTGTAGAAATAAGTTATTTGTTTTAGAAAATTTAGAGATAAATGCACCCTGTATACTAATTGTTCCGACTCGTGGTCCTCCTCGTCAATCGTCATTCTATAATCTTTAATGTCCATTGGTTCTGCAAGCTATGTGTCACACTATGTATTAAAAGACTGGCCACATGACTATTTCAGCCTGTGTAAGGACAAGCTTTTGAATTCCGAAAACATTTTAAGGGTGTACTGATGGATATTCAACAGATTCTTTACTCGTACCCATGCCTTGGTCGCAGTCTTGAATACTGCACTCCGGAACCCCGTCGCCATTGCACTCGCACACGTAACAGTCATCCAATTTGAATCTTGAATACGGCTTGCAGAGCATCGGCTCTCCTGGAAACGGATGTCGCTTTGAACGGGCATTTAAATGTAGAGTAAGTAATATATAGCATTATATGATAGTACAATAAAAAGCAGTGATATCCAGGGTTCAAAACGCTCGCACCTCTGGATTTTTCGAAATCTTTGAGTGCAACTTTCATAATGATTATCACTTGCTTACGGTAAAGGAAAACATCGTGAAGAAACCTGCATGTCTTATAAAATCTAACAATTTTTCGAAAGACGTGTTAAATCCACCAACCAGCAATGGGCCAGCGCGGTGCATTATGGCATGAATGGACTCCTCGTACTGAGGGAAGGCACGTGCCCAAGAGTGGGATGTTAAAAGGGCTAATATTATTATTATAGTATAGTATAACGTATAACGACACGACTTGTATCCCCATTCAGGGGTAGTCAGAGGGTTGAGTTGCCATACACCATCACATTGTGGAGGTATTAACCAACTCAAAGCCCACGTTTCACCAGATAGTCAAAACCCAACGTGACAGGTGGTGAACCTTGTCGCCGTGTATACAGGAACTGTAGTAATAATATGTAGTATAAATATTGTAAAAGACTATAAACTAACAAAGAACAGACGGCCATGCCATTAATAAAAATAACTACAAATGGCTTTGCGTGAAAGCAGAACGCAATACTGAACCTAACAGAACTCACCAAAGGGTCTTAATTTGCAATTTTCAATTTTCTCACAGAATGCTTCTCCGTCTTTGCAAATACAGGTGTGACAGTTTTTAACCCATTCTGTACCATTACCACATTGGGCATTCTCTGCCGGTTTAACGGTTTCATAAACAGGATTGTAGTAACTAGCATCTACACCTGGTTCAAAGTTCTCATACGGCCATTTATGTTCACTTGGCAAAGGACGAACAGGATAATCTGCTGTTGAAATGTGGTTCCCGAGTTTGAGATCATCAGGCGAGTAAACATCCTCAGTGGGGTGGTATGCGTCACCGTTCAGTTTGGGATTGTAAGAAACGTTTTTTATAATCTTTGAAATGTTAAATTTGGATGGCTTAATTCTGCGCGGTAGGAGGTAATGCGGAGAAATATACTTATTAGGAGCGTGGTGGTCGTACTGTATTCCAGAAAATTTATATTGTTTAGGTCGCTGATATTCCAGGTATTTATGGAGATACCCATTGTAAGGAGATTCATCAGGTGAGAATGGTGCAGGCAACTTCTCGTCGTGAATGGGGTAGTTTGGATTGTCCACGTATGAATGATACTTCTGATACATTGAATTTTGCGACTCTAAATTCTCGTCATTAGAATTGAATGGGTTGCTTATAGGATAGCTTGGTAGATGAAAATTGTTTGGTACGTAACCGTCATACACAGATGGGGGCATAAATACAAATGGGGGTTTCTTCTTTATCGAAATTGGAGGATATACATATTTAGGATTATTTGGGTTGATTTTGATTTGGTTATTGGGTGGGAGAAAAGAGTTAGGATATTTATATGGTAATATTTTCATCTTGCCTTCATTAGCATTAGATGCTGCCATCACCGCGGTATTACTGGATTGGTTAGTACTATCCCAAGAACCAATATTTGAATTCATACTTTCCATGTTTTCAGCTATATTTACATCTTGGGGTGTATTATCACCAATAGAATACATAAGTGGAGCATTTGTTTGATCATTTACAAGAGATACTATACTTGTAAATTTAGCTGGCATATTGGAATACAATGATGCTGAATCGGTCATTACTGGAGATTGATTGTTTTCGTCCATAGAATCAGTTTCGTGGCACGTTGATAAAACTTCAGTATTCTTGACTTCATTCTGATCTAAGTCATTATTCGACACTGTTTCATTGTATTGGTTCATTGTATTGGAATTATAAGCTTCAGTATCCTGTTGGCGAACTATCGGCTCAATCGGATGATGTAAATGTTTCTTGTTATTAATTGATGTAAAATAAGCCCTTTTAAGTTTCATGTTAAAGTTCTCTGCCGGCGAGCTCACGCCTAATGTTTTGTAGAAATTCGTAAATTTACCGGACTCGTGGTCGTAACATTTCTTGTACGGCACAAAATTTTTATGTATCAATTTTTTTATTTGATCTTTCCAAATGTGGGGTGGCCTAAACTTCTTTTGATGGTCCCATTCGTTTGATTGTTCTTCGAAGTCTTCATGTATATGATGTTTACTGCAATCTTGCGGTATCATCTTTCGCTTTTTTCTAGTTTTATCATTTTCATCATTACCGTTCGCGTCATAATATTGCTCGTAGTCGGCTCTTTCATCACTTTTGCGTTGTTTATTCGGATGATTGGGTGCGTTATTCCCAATAGGAATCACCTCCGATAAATCTTCATCTTCGTTACCTGAAATGTATTGGACTTAAATGTAGTGACAATCAAACATAGGTATACGAGTGAGCCTAGGAGCCTCTGACGTTACAAATTAGTGCACAATTGCATGTTTAAAAATAGGCTCATTACTTGCGTAAAAGAAACCCTTAACAATGACATGCCATGAAGAACTCGCGATGAAAATAAAGTTAAATGAAGAATTATTGATCACAGTAGATATGTTGATAATGATGATGATAGAAAATCTGGTAATCTCTTACTAGTCCCAAACTGGTCAGAACCAGGCTCCGTAGATTTAGTTACGTGTAAAACCTGAAACAATGTTTCAGTCATTTAAAAACTCGGTATTATCATTTTATTTTGAATGGGTCAATTGGAAGCACGAATAAGGAACAGGCTTAAATTATAAAATATCAGCTTGAAAAAAGATAGGCTTACAAAAATGATTGCACATAGTTTCAACTTAACACAGCACATCTTGTACTGAAACTACTAAAATTGTTTCACTGCATTTAATTTCCTTTTTATAATGACATAAATTGGCAAAATTACTTACACCTTGTAACCATCTTTACAACACATTATTGCTAGATTTCAAAGTGTTTTAAACATGTTCTAGAAGAAAAATTGGATTTTATAACAAAGTGGATTGAGTTTTCAATACAATGAATGATTCCGAAATTGTATTTTATTTATTGGCAAATTGAATTATTCTTAACATGAACACCCATTTACTAACTACACGTTGACGGAGATATGACGTCATGAGCCGTTTATAAAACAATTTGACAATCTCATACTTCTTCTGTCCTAGTCATAATTTATCTATCTTTCTTCTATACATACCTATAAAATTCAAAGTCCTGACTGACTGAAGTCGCGGGAAATAGGTAGTTGCCTATATGAACGCTATCATCTCGCTTTCATTCCTCTAAGGGGTAGCCAGAGTTGTAATGTAGTGCACCAGGGTACCCAGGACCTTGGTGTCATAATTGTTCTTTGACACGGAGGTCCTACGGAAAACAGTCAGACGAAGAATTACGGCCCACAGTTTTTCAATGGTAATTTGGTCCTGTATTGCCAATATACCGGATGCATTTTTAAGGTGGTAGAGCCAAGCTGTAGCTAATTGACTGCCAATTGGCTCGACCAGAGTAGTACCACCCTCTCTCAGAAGATCGGCGTAAAGCAGGTAAGCCGCATTCCATCCGAGTTCCTAGTTGGCTTGGTAGTATTAGTCCTTGGTGCATTTCAATCATGCGACGTTATATATAAATTGGTAACTCGCCCACAATTTCATAGTTTAATTGAAACATGCGTGCGAACACAATCAAATTTTCTGATTATTTACGCTGATATGAGACTTGCGTGCTAACTTTATTTGGTGGAAGTATTATTCATAATGCTGCTGGTGTGAATTAGTAGAGCAATAATTAGTAGGATTCTTTTTTTTTTCAGTTTAGTATGAAATGGACATCCAAGGTATTTAGTACATTCTTTTGGTCATCACCAAAGATGTCATCACTGGCCAGAATTAGACGCTTCACTCGAATGAATGTTCACTCGAGTGAATTCTTCATTTTTTTTTTCATACTTTTGAGTCATTTTTTGTTCAATTCGAGTGAAAGGTGCCGAATGAAAGGCGAAAATGAACGAAAAATTAAGCGTCTGATTCCACCTTAATGACTTTTTGAAGTCAGAAATTAATTAGCATTATTTTTTAATAGTCTTTTATATGCAGGCTCTTAATATGGTCGCCGTCATTAAATCATCTACATAACTATGGTATACAGGGTTATTGGTAAAACACTAACAACCTTGCAGGGGCGTATTAGTGACATCAAAAACAACAACTTTTGTTCTATGACTTTTTAAAAACGAAAAAATAAATTAACAAAAAATCACACTCTAAATTGTATGAAACAAGAAAATATGCTCATCTAGAGAATAGCCGTGGTACGTTTAGGTACTTGAGGACAAAGTGGAATACAACCACGTACCATGGCTTTCCTCTAGATAAGAAAAAAAAATGATTTTTTGTTAATTTTTGTTTTGTTTTGTAAAAAGCCATAGAACAATTTTTTTTTGTTTTTGATGTCAGTAATACGCCCCTGCAAGGTTGTTAGTGTTTTACCAATAACCCTGTATATAGTCTATGGATTCTTATTTCAAAAATTAGCTGGAGCGGACAAAACTAGTTTAAATACAATTTGAATTTATCTCCAAATGAAACCCATCCCGGCGCGGGCGGTACAAAGAGAAATATTTTTATTTAAAATTATTAAAATGAATCCGTCCCCTAGTTCGCTGAAGCATAAAATTCCTGAACAAAGCGGCGCGGTAACAACTGTCCAGTTGCGGCCATGAAAAAAGCGTGATCGTGAAAAAAGCACTATTCCCGCTCTCACGTTCCTATTCCTTCGACTATTTCTTCCTTGATGAAAAATTTGAAAGGAGTGTGACATTTAATAGGCTAAAAACGTATAAAGTAATATAAAAAGTACACTGAAAAATGAATTACGACAACGAAATGGTTTTTGTAGTTTCGTAGTCTTTTTAGTATGTTTTACTAAAAGTTTTGTATTTAAAGCAAATGTTTTAAAAATGCGAGACATTACATAAAACATTTGCTGTAAATACAAAACGTTTAGTAAAAAATATTAAAAACACTACTAGGAATTACAAAAACCATTTTGTTGTCGTAAAATTTTTCTCAGTGTAAAGGCAAGAAATAAAAAAAATCGCAGGATCGTTCCGCACATTGTACCTATTAGGTTTTATTTCAATACCTATGAATAAACTACCACCCCTTCGAGCACAACCTTCTAATGTCGATGATTAAGCCAAAAAATTTTCAAGATTTTTTGTTGAATTGTTAATTTTATTTTTTATTTTGAAATGTGTTTTATTGTAATTCCCATTATGCTAACACCCTACTAAGAGACATAGCGGAGACAAATAAATGTGTCTTAGGAAAATTTATTATTTTGCTGGTTTATAGGTCTACCACCGCCATAAATCGTAGACTATGATCGAAAAACTCAGCTGTCACTTTCATTCTTATTTCTATTAAAATTATATCGCTCTGCTCGTGGCCCCATCCACTCAGCGGCAGTTAATAAATAATGTATAGACGGTGTTGGAGGCTTATCTGACTTTGCCGCGCGATTCCTCAATGCTGAAGATGGGAATTATTTTTTCAGGCGTAACAAATCCGTTTCTATTAGTCAACGCGATAATGGGAGTGTTCAGAATGTATTTATTCTTGCTAACAATGGGAATAAATAATTTATATGAAAATAATTCTTAGGTAATTTAGGCCGCTTGAAACTAGTAGTAGGTTTTCGTGGTAGAGTCAAACTGCAGCCGATTGACTGCAGCTCATATATGGGCTGGCTCGACCGGGGTAATACCACTCTCTCACAGAAGATCGGCGTAATGTAGATATTACGATGAGTGACAGAGCCGGAAGTCAACCACGAGGCCCTTCCCCTACCTCTGTCCTATTTCCTTTCAGGTCGTCAATGTGCGAGCGATTCCTTTGGTATAGCAAGCATCTATAGGCTACGGTAACTACTTAACATCAGGCGGGCCGTACGCTTGTTTGCCACCTTATTCACATAAAAAAGGTAATTTTCAGTTTGCGCCACGAAATGATTATGCACCGTAAAATTTACGGACGCTTTGCGAGTTAGAGCGTGGCTCCACTAGTGCGCTGCGCTGCGTCGTCGCAACGGATCAAAGGGTCGACGGGCGTGTGACGAAGCGGGGGAAGGTGATGCGCCAGTACAAAATCTTGCGACGACGCAACGCAACGCGCTAATGGTGCCCGGCCCTTAGGTCGGGGCAAATTTTGGAGGACATTCTTATCGAAATTTCAGGTCGGGGGTACCTAACTGGGATCGCCAGCAGTCTATGCGATACTCACAGAACATGCCATACAAGTCATATTTATCTGACTAATAAATATATACGTCGCAATGTGCAGCGTCAATACTACGAATTAAATTATTGTTAAAATTACTTTGAAAGTATGTACTTACCTACTTTTGTCTTAAGGCAGAAACCCACCGCGGTGCACGGAGAGGCCACGTACACGGCCACGGCTACGTTTTGCAGGAAAATGTATGGATGACATCATTTCGTGTGTAGCCTTTCCGTGCGCCGCGGTGGACACGGTGACATACATTTTCGTGCAAAGCGAAGCTTGACCGACGTGCGTAGCGTGTGCGTGGCCTCGCCGTGCGCCGCGGTGGGTTTCCCGCTTTATCCGTAGCAAAGTATGAACAATTTGTGCCAATAGAAGCGCCAATTTCATCTGTTTTACCTGTAGTTTCTTTGTTTGCGAACTCCGTCTGCAATCACAAAGTAGATCCCGCAGGAGACACGGGATTATCTGCTCTGCGAGGGATTGTGACTTGAAAGTGCGGTGCGAGTGACGGCGACAAAGAACTTTCTCATTTTCTATGTGACTAAGGTTGCATGAATGCGCTAGAGCTGGCACTAGTGATGGGATGTTCTCGAGAACATTCTCACCCTCGGAAACTTACTCGTGAGATTTTTTTATTTTGGGTGACGTTATCCTAACTTTCAATCTTAAAAACAATTTAACCACCATACTTGCATGTTTAATGAGGTTTATGCCAAGTTTAACATGCTTCAGAAGATAAATTCTCGAAAATTCTCACGAGTAAGTTTCCGTAAGTTTCCGAGGGTGAGAATGTTCTCGAGAACATCCCATCACTAGCTGGCACCAACAGGGACAAATGGCAAGAGATCGTGAGGCGAGCAACATCTGCCACACATTGCATGTGTGTGTGCATGCGCATGTGCATGGTAGCTCCATCTGATGACCACGACCGCTCTGCCAAGAGCGTAACGACGTAGAGGAAGAATGTGAAAACTGAATGAAATGAAAAATATTTAATCAGCACAGCAGCAGTACACACATAATAAGAAAAGAACAGCACATATAAAGTAGTAAAATAGATAGATAGACATTAGGTAAGAAAGCAACATTACCTATAGTGTGAGCTGTGCCGAAAGGCATTTGGCTCAGCAAGTGCTGGAGGGGAACGAGGTCTCCTCCAGCGCTGATTTTCAGCCAAAGCCTCGCCTGTGGCAAACAAGCATACGACCCGCCTGATATAGCAGTTACCGTAGCTTATAGATGCTTGCAATACAAAAGGTATCCCTCCCACGTTGCCGTCCTGAAGGGGAGTGGAGGGGAAGGGTATGATTGGGCTTCCAGCTCTCTCACTCATCGTACAAAACGCAACTGTAATAGCAACTATACGCCGATTTTTTGTGAGAGGGTGGTACTACCCCGGTCGAGCCAGCCTGTATCTATATGAGCTGCAGTCAATTGGCTACAGCTTGGCTCTACCACGGGTGACTGTAATTTTGTACCATAACGACACTACCAACATTTTAGAGTATATCGCTCGCTATCATTGCAACCGCACACTAATAGAAAGAATTTTACTTTGTAAGACTTCAATACTTTCCCGAGTGTACCGTTGTTTCATAAATCTCTAACGAATCAGAATACTATGTAAAATTATTTTGAGAACAAACTACCCTTTATCCATTGATGTATTTGTCAGCAGATATGGTACCTAAAGGACACCGCAGACATGCTACTTTTTGCATCAGTGATCGGCGATTTAGTCGCTTTTAGCATCGGAGCAGTCGCTGCGTCCGACCGCAGAGAGTCGCCAAAACGCGATGCAGTCGCAAAATCGCCGATCGCCGATACAAAAAGTAGCAAGTCTGCGGTGGCCCTTACATTGTAACTACCAGACTACTACATGCAGCGAAATTCACACACCTGTTATCGCACTCGCAATTCGACAATCAACTTAAAGGTATTTTGATGCGTATTATTTACCAGTAGATGAGCGAATTAGTTGGCTTAGGTGGCTGGCGACGTCGCCTGGCGTCCCGGTGTGTTATGGCCCTAACATACATGCGGAATTCCGAATCGGAATCCCGTTTCGAAATATCGAATCGGGGTTTCCGAACGCGATACGTCCATACATTTGGATGGATTTACTGCGTTCGGAATCCCCGATTCAATGTTTCGAAACGCAAGTCCGTACGGAAAATTCCGTATGCATGTGGCGGGCTTAAGTCGTAATTATGTTCATGAACTCCGTTGATTAGGAAAACTACACTTCTCATTTAAAAAAATCGTCACACCTGCATTTTCATTTATTGGATGAAAATTCTAAAATTTAAATTCAAATTTGGAATTGTGGTACACCATTGTGTAGACTAAACTGCCAGCTATTTATTGGCGTATTTTTTAATGATATCAACAACTTTTGTTCTATGACTTTTTACAAAACAAAAAAGAATAACAAAAAATGACACCCTAAAATGCATGAAACATGAAAATATGCTCATCTAGAGGATAGCCGTGGACCGTTTAGGTACTTTAGGGCAAAGTGGAATACAACCACATACCATGGCTTTCCTCTAGATGCGAAAAAAATATTTTTTATACATTTTAGAAAGTGATTTATTGTTTTTTTTTTGTTTTGTAAAAAGTCATAGAACAAAAGTTGTTGTTTTTGATGTCAGTAATACGCCCCTGCAAGTTTGTTAGTGTTTTACCAATAACCCTGTATAGGCAATTTTTTGTCTTCGAAATCTACTCTATTAGGGTCGTATTACTAGTAAATTAATAAAGAGAACTCCTACAAAGTATATCTGCAATATTCGTAGCGATACAAAAATGTTTATTGCTAAACTCGTAAAGATAATGATGATACAACTAAACGGATCGTTACACGATACATAGTGTTTTACTATCCATCGCTCGTTTTATTCGTGTCGACGCTCTGCAGCTGCACTGGAAACGATGATACTGCGCAATGGGTATTGAATTGAGGTCTTTAAAATAGCGGACGGCAAAGAGATGAACGATGAGTTTGAATTGCGCTGCCAGTGCATACAATTTGAGCCGCGCTTACCGCACGCGCGAGTCCTAAGGGACTCTAATGCCGTGTGTCCACTGGCAAGTAACTTCCGCAATTTCTTGCAGAAGTCACTTGCTGACGTGTTTGCCAGTGTCCACGGGCAAGAAATCATGCGCAAGTTGACTTGCGCAAGCGACTTCCAATGTGTAAACGCTCGCACAAGTGGACTGTTGCAACTTGCCGAACTTGCTGCAAGTCCCACGTGTACACGGTTGTGTAAAATTGCAATCAGTGGAAACAAGTCGGCAACTGACGTCTGCAAGAAATTGCGGATGTTACTTGCCAGTGGGCACTTGCCATAAAATCAGTCTCAATATTTTGTGTTTCCCCATTATTGGACCTTATAACCCGTGCCTTACGATGGTAAAATTCACAATTACCGTAGGTAAAATTCTAATATGGTGACATTTGTCAAAGTGACAAGAATGGGGGAGAGGATTCGGGAAAGAATCGGGAAGAATGGGCCGGTGACCAATGAGAGCGTTTGCTTGGCTCGCGGCAGAGCGCGTCTGTTCTTTTTTTTAAATTGGACTGATGTGGCAAACATAGCGTACGGCCCGCCCGATGTTAAGCAGTTACCATAGCCTATAGATGCTTGCAATACCAAAGGCATTGCACGTTGCCATCCTGAAGGGGAGTGGGACGGAGGGAGGGGAAGGGGGGTTGTGCTTCCGTCTCTGTCACTCATCGTACGGAACGCAGCTGTAATAGCTGCTTTACGCCGATCTTCTGTGAGAGGGTGGTACTACCCCGGTTGAGCCAGCCCGTTTATGAGCTGCAGTCAATTGGCTCCAGCTTGGCTCTACCACCAAGCCTAAGCATAAGCTTGTACTTATCCGCCAAGCCAACTAGGCGTCTGTCAAATATGACGTCACCCGCACAAAAAGGCGGTGATGGTTTTCGGGCGGGAAGCCGCAGGCGGTAGCGGGTGTGCGGGCGGGGAAGCCGCATTCCACCCGAGCGCCTAGTTGGCTTGGTCGTGTAGTAAATTCTTCGCCGCCATTCTCCTGGCTTCGTCCTCAGGTCGTAATAATTCCCAGTCACTCCACGTTTACCTATAACTAAACTTTGTTGCATTTGAAATTTCGCTATTTAAACCCAAACTAGAACAGTCGTATTGGCGGACGATATTGAACCGAATTTTAAATAGACCTTACATTGTATATTGAATGTATGGAACACGGCAGCGCACCCAGCCAAGATTAAATTTCGAAGGAATGATGAGAATAAGGCCGTGGCCTCCTATTAAATGCCATCGGCCGCTTACAGCGTCACGCGTACGCCGCGTCACAATGCTTACTATAGAAATATACTGTTGTGGACTCCTTCACACGCCGACGTCACTATAGTAACATTGTGACGCGGCGTACACGTGACGCTGTAAGCGGCCGATGGCATTTAATAGGAGACCACGGCCTAAAATAATATAGGTAGTAGTATTGCTAGACTTACACACCAACTGTATGGCCCCAAACTAAGCAACGCTTGTACTATGGCTACCGTATAGACTGGGGCCGATCCCAGTGACACCCAGACCAGGGCAAATTACGAAAAGCCCGTTCCCGAAATTTGCCTCTGGCGGGAATAAAACCCGGAACAACCCGATGCAGTGAACCGAACGGCCTACGCTCAAACCACTTCGCCAAGCGGTCGTCAAATATAGTTTAGGATTTAAAAAAATAAATAAAAATAAAAAAAATATAACGTCACGACTTTTATCCCCATTCGGGGGTAGTCAGAGGCTTGAGTGGCCATACAACACCACGGTGAGGGAAAACATCGTGAGGAAACCTACCTATCCCTCGGGATTAGGTAATAGTCATTTCCTGTATACACGGCGACAAGGTTCACCACCTGTCACGTTGGGTTCTGACTATCTGGTGAAACGTGGGCTTTAGGATTTAAGTTATAAATTATTAATAATTTGTTCAAGGAAGCCCAACCGAGTTATAAAACTACGTTGTATGTTCCTTTTAAAAGAACAAGGCTAGGATTAAAAGCAGAAATAGAATTTTCAGTGCTTTTATACGTTCGACGCATGAAGTGTTTTAAGCACCCTATACACTACAAATGACCATATCAAAAAAAACTTCAGTAGAAAACGGCAAGTTTGCTATCGTAAATTAGAATTTTATTGATATTTGAATTCAAAATTGGAACACTACGGGGTGGTGTAACTCTACTTAAATGAAAATATACTGGGCTACTTGCAACCAAGCCACAGATAAGATAAAATGCATTTTAGGCTCTATGAATAACGATTTTACGCCTTCGTCCTACAAACGCTGTGTAAAGGAGATGTAACTGGGTCCAAATTTGTATGAATAAGACGGTACATCTTCCTGATATATTTTTGAGCACCGAATTTTATACAACTAGGTAGATTTTTTGTTTATTTTTTTTATAGGACTGCGGTGGCATAAAAGCGTATGGCCCGCCTGATGTTAAGCAGTTACCGTAGCCTATAGATACTTACAATACCAAAGGTGTTGCTCGCACATTGCAGTAGATAAATGTATACTCCACTTTATATCTACCTTCAATCGTGTTTGCTTAACAAATGACGTTTCAAAACAAACAAAATCTTAATTTTCACATTGTGCCCGAAATTAAAACAAATTTTCTTTAATTCTCAACTAAACAAACACACAGACAAACGGATCAATTAATCGGGCCTTTGTTTTAACCCTATGCTTACAAATCTACAATGCCTTAACAAAACGAGATGACATACTAAAATAAACTTTGTATTTAATACAATAAGGTATGTTTATTGTATTTAATACAAAGTTTATTTTAGTGTATCTTCTGGTTTTGTAACGGCATTGTATTTTCGAAGTGATAATAAAGTTTGTTTTCCATGTCAAATCAGGGCTGTTTGCACAGATGCACGTTATTTACTGTTATTGTCCGAATATGTATATATATTGGTGTTATTTAGTCGTTTTCGTGTATAGTATATACCGTTTGGTCACATAACGACCAGCACAATGTTGCCCATCTGCCTCGTATTGCTTCTCGCTACAGTAAGTGTTTTTTTTTTAATTTTCGTGTTTTGTTTTTTGTTTTCTGTGTTTTCGTGTTTTTAATTTAAATAGCTGTGACGTAATTCGGAGGTTTGTTAAGAGCTTACTAAAGCTAAAAAACGGTGATCTAAAAATTCGTTGGCCCATGTGCTTTATAAAATATGTATTTGACATTAGTTATTCAATAAAAAAATATTCAATCAAAATCGTAAATTCGCTTAAAACGTCATCGCCTTTGGAAGAGGGTGTCTAATGTACTCTTAAAATCTAAAAAAAAAAAATAGTCCATCAATTTTCTAAAGTGTCAAATCTTTAAAAAAATATCTCAATATAACCAGATGCGTTCAGAGCCCACCCGGGAATCGAACCTGCCAACAAAGCGGATACACAAGTGACTGTGCCAAATGGTGCTTAAAAGGAGCT
The DNA here is from genome assembly GCA_947859195.1 of Drymonia ruficornis. NCBI lineage: Eukaryota > Metazoa > Arthropoda > Insecta > Lepidoptera > Notodontidae > Drymonia > Drymonia ruficornis. The sequence goes on along the minus strand of OX401925.1, from coordinate 8,204,655 downwards.
CAGAACATTCTCAAAGGCACAGCAAAGGTCTCAATCCTCAATACAATCTCCTGGGAATAGGCGGCTTTGGGTAGGGCGACCACACTCCATACATTACATAGGACTTTCCCGTAAGGATATAGAACCGATCGTTCTATCCGTATCGTCAACGCATGTCATACATCTACAATAGACCAGAGCATAGAGAGCTATATAAAAATAACAGCTTATATTCGGTCTTGTAAAGTTCTGATAAAGGGATCCTGTATATTCTCATTAATTTGAAATTCCATAGTTGAATAAAGTTTATAATAATCTTATAAAATTAAAATATATACTTGAACAACACAGAATTCATCATTAATTAATTGATAGAGGCTCCTTCTTCCATAATCTTAAAGTCTCAAGCAATAATCAAGTTATAAGAATGTACTTCGCATTCGATTGACGTTTAATCCCCGGTTTGAAACTACCCGAGATTTTGTTGTATTTCATACGTGGATCTTACATAGCAAAGCTTTACAGTGTCACACATTTATCTGCCCCCCTAGACAAGTGGCATGATCGCTAATCGAATAGAATAGACTTCACAATGTATGGAAATGTCAAACGTCGCTATGTAGATCAACAACAAGTTGCTATATAGATCACGTGACTTATGTCATTTCCATACATGAAGCGTAGCGATTTGAAGGAACTCTTGTAGACGTCAGCCACTTGTCTAGCCCCTCTGAGCCTGTAGCAAAAATTATCAAATAGAAAATTTGTCATATTTTGACATTATTGTATCAACTCTAGCGACTCTCTCAGTAGGCCAGAAGCTTGTAGAACTTTAGATACATCCATAAATTATTTGTCCCGCCCCAAATCATGGCGAACCCATCTTCCTATGCATAAATGTATGGGTCGTGAGTCAGACAGCTCTGGGAACTGAGAGCATAGGTAATATATTGAAATCGAGTTGTTGTGGATGACGGATCGTTGGAGCTGATAATAACATGACAGAATTGGGGAAGCGACGAATTTTTAGATTCAGCTATTAGTAGAATTAGGTTTCAGTGCGCTTGTTGGAGGCGCTGTCGTGCCTCGATTACCTAGGTATTAAAATGTAAGGTCTTAATTTTGACAGTGCACGATATTTTTCATGGCGCCTCAATAAATACTTAATGTGATGTTCTAACACAAAAACATATTTTGATTTATTTTCTTACCTACTAGTTAGAAAATTGTGTATTTAAAAGTACTTATTTTTAATAGGATTTATTAATTACCTAGCAATAACGTACGTAATGCCCACTTTTGGCGCGTAAATCCCGCTTCGTGAGTGATGAAAACTGTTTCTCCGTAGAAAGATGAACATTTTCCTTTGTCATCCCATTGCTTTTTGGTAAAGCCAATAATGAAACCTATATTCGATGTCATGATGTTACAGATATTGGTTCTGTTATCTTTATAAGACAAAAAAATATATACGTCACGACTTTTATCCCCATTCGGGATATATTATAAATAATAAATAAATATAACGTCACGACTTTTATCCCCATTCGGTGGTAGTCAGAGGCTTGAGTGGTCATACACCACCACATTGTGGAGGTATTAACCAACTCAAAGCCCACGTTTCACCAGATAGTCAGAACCCAACGTGACAGGTGGTGAACCTTGTCGCCGTGTATACAGGAACTGACTATTACCTAATCCCGAGGGATAGGTAGGTTTCCTCACGATGTTTTCCCACACCGTCAGCGTACTGTCAATTATGCAGATAGATGAAAATTCATCCATTATATATATTATATATTATAAGACAACGAATATACAAATAGTTACTTATTGGTAAAGATATTGCTGCTTCTAAAGTTATTGAAGTAGACTTGTAAATCTCACTTAAGTACATTGTAGAAGTGTTTCATGACAATCGGTTCTGAGAACTTCTGCCGGTTTCATATTTTCATGATGTTCTTTGGTAGTTACTTGCACTTATCAATTTTAACTATAATATGTACTTATTAATTTCTAAACAACTTTCTTAAAGAAATTATTTTAAAAATAACATTGAAAACTCAACGTACATTAAATATTAATACCCCCATTAGCATTATTTTCACTCATTTAACAACGTTTAAAAAGATCTCGAAAACTAAAGTACTAATTACGCGCCCGCCCAGATGACCTATCAATTAATTTTCAGCAAAAACTTCATTAAAATGTGCTGGCTTTAATGTCTAGGATAGTCTGTCACTCGCAGACCTACTTTGAGAACGTTTTAACCGTTAAGTGGTATCAAGGGTCACTCAGAGGTCTTTTCAGACGACACTCGACTTTTAAAGTAATAACGAACTAATTTCGGAAGTGGTGAATAAGTGCATCTACAAGCCCCAGCAGTCATATCCGGGCAATCGGAAATGGTTGCTTCTACAAGAGGTGAGCAGCGCACCTGCAATGCAATGTGCGAGCAATACCTTTGGTATTGTAAGCATCTATAGGCTACGGTAGCTGCTTAACATCAGGCGGGCCGTACGCTTTTTTGCCACCGCAGACCTATAAAAAAAAAACAGCACTCATTTAATGACAATATGTCTACGTGCTTAGACGTGAAACTGATAGCTTGGGCACGCCGCTCGCCACATTTAGACGCAGCTATTTGGACGCGTTTTATGGTCCCCGAATTCATTGCACGGTACCCACATGAGACATATTTTAGTATGGTGATATCTAAACAGTCTCTAAGGCCCGTATTAATAAATGCATCTCAGAGTTGAGATCGATCTTAAAATGCAGTTTTGACGTCTGTCAAAAACAGCATCTTAAGTTCGGTCTCAATCTTGAGATTGATTTATTAATACGGGCCTAAGTTACTTCATACCGTTGGAGTAATTTGGTACCTCAGTTCCTGTAAATAAGTACCAGTTTACTAATTCCGTGTTTCTCCACCAGAGCGCTCTGGCCGCTCCTTCCGTGAGGCTGGACATCTCCGGCATCAACGAAGTTGCTCCCCCTAAGAACAATGGCAAACTAGTCTCTAGGTAAGTAATTACTAATCCACCAAGCCAACTAGGCGCTCGGGTAGAATGCGGCTTCCCCGCACACCGCCCGCACACCCGCCATCACCTGTGCGGGTGACGTCACATTTGACAGGCGCCTAGTAGGCTTGGTGGAGTATTACGATTATTTCAATAACACAGTTCATTTTACAAGAACCACAATACAATCGTAGCCAGCTGCAATCACTGATCGGTAAACAATCGGAGGTTAAGCAACGCTTGGCAAGGTCAGACAGAGATGGGTGACCATTTAGTGGCTTATCGAACTGAGCACCTCCGTGCTTCGGAGAGCACGTAAAATGTCGGTCCCGGTTTTTGTCATCTAGACAGTCGTTAAGCCATGTCAGAGGCCTCCGGGCGGCTTGAACAACTCTGACACCAGGTTGATGGCCACTAACCATACGATAAGAAGAAGAGGACCACAATAACCTATGGAATTTTTGAAATATTACACACATGGCTGTACTCTCACTTTAAAAACGACTTTTCCATACATTATTCTCTCTCCGTTCCAACTGTAGAAGGACACTAGGAAGACCACAATAACCTATGGATTTTTTGAAATATTACACATATGGCTGTACTCTCACTTTAAAAACACTACACGACTTTTCTATACATTGTTCTCACTCTGTTCAGACTATAGACAGACTCTCTCGTCCCACAGCTATGTCACCGGTCGCGCATTCGAGATCGTTGACGGTGGCGACACCAACGTCTACATCCTGACCGTTGAGCAGATCCTGAACGACCTCGCCAACCTGGGAGACATTAACAGCCAAGCTTTGGCACTCGGCCAGACCCTCGCTGTTCTGTCAGAGCTTTCTACTGGCTCGCCAGGAGACTCTTGCGTTGCAGCTAACGTGAGTAGCTTTACTTTGACGTAAACCCCTCTTGTATGGAGTAGAGGCCATATCAAGGCTGTTTTCAAGCCGAAAGGGTTGGACCACCTATCACGTATGAAAATCTCCTGTATCTAATATTGATCTTCTCGCATTATGATGTGGTTTAATAATATTCCAAATCAGTATCTTTCAAATTATGTTCAAGGATCATGGAACCAAGAAATTTCAGCACAAAACAAAGTAGTATTTATTTTGCTATTATGGAGACATTTTGAGTAGTAAGTTCTGGACTCAGAGAGGTGGAAACAGTAAGCAGTAGATGATAGAGCTCAGGATGATGAAGAAAACGGGGACCCTTTGTCCAGCGTTTGGACATTATAAGTTAAATTTCACCTCTTTTTTGGGCAGTCGTGTAAAAAGAACAACAACCTTGTTAATTTAAAGTCATGGTGTTTCATTTTTGTGAAATTTTTCAGGCTATCGACGCTTTCGAAAGGTCAATCCGCACCGGCAACCCCGCCGCTGCTCGCAAGGCAGTCGCCAGCTTCGTGGAGAGCCTCGTCTCCAGCGTTGACCAGATCGTCGAGCTCGCTAACAACCCCAACGCAGCCAGATACGCAGTGAGTTGCAAAGCTTAAGCCTAAGCTATGCTGAAAGCTTTTGAACGCTCCGAAACGTTGCTCAAACAAAAAATCTACTCACGACATAATGTGATAACGCCCATAGAAGCCTCTACATGTCAGGATAATCTAGAAGAAGCCCGTCTTCTTAATTTTCTAAGAGATCTTCGGTACTTTGTTAATTAATAATCTGTTTTAAAAGATTCCAGAATGTTCCATGTAGCTGGAGACAAAACATATTTCTCCCATTTGATCTAATCATGGCCAATCTAGACGGCATTACGGTCAGCAAGTTCAGATTGCTTTGTTCATGAGCTCTGATGCCCCTTTCCCTCCAGGTTGGACCACGTGGCAACTGTGCCGGTGCCGGCAAAACCTACGCCTTCGAAGCTGCCTGGGACTCAGTCCTCGCCAGCGCTACCCCAGCTCAATTCGGGTAAGTTAGGTTGACATTTAAAAGGACCTTAGGACCTGACCGCTTCTTAAGGTAATTGCCAATTTGGGTACCAATTTACTGGTGGACCCGACGTAACTTGTATATTGAAATGGTGGAACCGATGGCCGTAGGAGCTGACAGGTTCTGGCATAGTGACGATTCGAATAACGTTAAGTGGGTCATTACCCCAAAGATGACAGGACACGCATGGCTGGAAGCCGTCGGATGCAAGATCCTTGATGTGAGGAGTACTTAGAGGGCATGTCTACTAGTGGATGTATTCTCTTCATCTTCCGTTAACCTCTTCAACTTGGTTCTAGAAGTTTTACGTCATTAGCAGCCTCAACTCCAGGCATCCCTCCAGGATCCCAAGTCCGCTAACTCTTAACCATTGTAAAATCACTGGTTTCTATATCTGCGTAAATTCTTCATTGTAAATCGTGAATCCTTGGCAGTCGACATTTTGTTGGCCAGAGAACTGCTAATAGATAGCGATATACAAGGAAGAATGGAATATAAATTAGAATCGAATATAAAGTGTATGACTTGGAGTTCTGCCCCCTAGCCAAATGGCTTCATCTACGAGCGTTTCTACAAAACGCTACGCTTCATGTATGAAAATGACAGAAGTCACGTGATCTTATCGACTTGTAATGTCATTTCCATACATTAAGCGTCGCGATTTGTAAAAACCCTCTTAGACGAAGCCACTTGGCTAGGGGAGTATGTCTATAAGGAGGGATCGGACACGACGGAACTTCACCTTCGACAGGCGACTTTTGACGTAACTTTGAGAATGAATAGCCACGTCCATATGGCGCGCATGCCTCGCCCGAGCACTCATATTATGACATTATGTCTATGCGTTCCGACGTCAAAACTGAGTGCTCGAGTGAAGCATGCGCGCCATATGGACACATCTAATCGTTATCTTTATTGCTATTCTCTGTCTATCCAGTCTCGTCAACGAGCAGTACTGCGCTGCCAAGCGTCTCTACAGCGCTTTCAACACTCGTAGCAACAACGTTGGTGCTGCCGTGACCGCCGCTTCTCTGCCCCCTGTCGTCGAAGCCATCCAGGCCGCTCTCGAGCCTGTGGCCAGAGTAAGTATACTCACCAATACCAATATACCAATAACCATACTTAATATCCTGGGACATTTTTACACACGGCTACCCGATCCCAAACTTAGCAGAGCTTGTACTATGGAAACTAGGGGGCTTACCACGAACTCTTATTGCGATTCAATTACAGGAACGTTTTAACGTTTCAGCGACTTTATATGCAATGACGTACCTTATTGTCATGACAATAAGAAACGTCATTGCACAAAAAGTCGCTGAAACGTTAAAACAAATCTGCTATAAGAGGTGGTGGTAAGCCCCCAGATAACCGATATTACATATACTACTTTTTTGTTTGTAATTACATACTTAATATACATATACACCCAGTCTCGGGAAATACAGACATGTTCATGCACACAAATGCATGTCCCGGGTAAGAATCAAACCTACGACCTGTAACGTGAAAGGCGCCACCACGCCAACCACACTAACGGGCCCGTATATTCACGTCAGCCGAAGCTTTCATTTCGTTTTTCAAAGTAACCCCCCTGTTTCCCACGGGGGTAGGCAGAGACTATCGACTGCCACATGCTACGATTTTGACCCGTTTTGCTTCATCTACATTCCTACATCTCCTCATACACTGTCGGTTGATGGTGCTTCGGACCTGACCTTTCTGGAAAAGACTATGGATACCAAGTACCATCTGTATTTATTACTGGTAGAGCCAAGCTGTCCATCGACTGCTGCTCATATACGGGCTCGACCGGGGTAGTACCAGTTACCACCCTCCTACAGAAGATCGGCGTAAAGTAGCTATTATAGATTCGCTTCGTACGATGAGTGAGAGAGCCGGAAGCCCAATCCCCCCCTTCGTTCGACTTCCGTTCGGGTCGGCAACGCGCGCGCAATGCTTTTGGTATTACAAGCATCTATAGGCTACGGTAACTGCTTAACATCAGGCGGGCCGTACGCTTGATTGTCACCTCAGTCCCATAAAAAAACCGGCTAGTCAAAACTTTCATAGGTAGCGTGGTTAAAGAAACCAACATAGCACTAAGAATTGCAACGTTCAAGAGGCAGTGGGCTACATAGCTCGCAAAACCGTGGCTGTTGAAGCAGATAGTTACCAAAATGGTGACCGCGAACCGGAAGACGTTTTTTTTTTTATTAAAGCTAATATATTTTATTTATTCCACAGTTCCTGGGAGCCATCGCTTCTGGCAACCCCCAAACCCACGCTGGAGCAGTCAAACAAGCTTTAGTGCGCGCCATCTAAGCGGCTTACTATACAGCTATTATACAACCTTTATAGCATCAATATATATCTATATACTATACACAACCAAATAGACATCGGACTTTTTGTATATATTTAAAAAAATTATACATATTTCACATAAAAATTAAAGTATTTATTATGTAAAATATACGTTGTTATATCAAATACAAACGACCTGGCTTTCATTTCTGGTTATACGATTATTTTCAATAAAGATGTATCCAATAATGAATTTTAAATCATGTTTTATTTATTGGTTGCTTGATATTCAGCACATTAAGAAGTGGTAGCCGATTGGTTAAGGACGCGTCTTGCGGGCTTAAGGTCCTGGGTTCAAACCCTGGCTCACAGCTCTGGATTTTTCGAAATCTATGTGTGAATCATAACTTTAATATGATTATCACTTGCTTACGGTGACGGAAAATATCGTGAGGGAACCTGCATGTCTTTAGACATGTGAAATCCACCAACCCGCACTGGGCCAGCGTGGTGGATTATGGCCTGAATCCCCCTCGCATTGAGGGGAGGCCCGTGCCCACCAGTGGGACGTTAAAAGGGCTAAATTATTATATTTTTTTATTTGATATTCAGGCTGTTTCACAAGTCCGACCTAATAATCGGCGTAAAGTAGCTATTAGAGTGTGTTTCCTTTGATGCGGAGCTGGGTGTAGCGGAGCGGAGCGGCGGACTGTGATTGGCTAATTGTGATGGGCCAAGAGGGGAGTGGAGATTACGAGCACTGTGATTGGCCACTTCATGGTCCGCTCCGCGTGAGTGGAAACGCACCCTTACAGCTGCGTTTCCTATGATGAGTACGTATGTACGTACGATAAGAGAGTCGGTATTGTCAAATCAAATCACATCAAATAAAAAAAAGTTATTCATGTAAGCTACATAAAACATTTATAAATCGACAAAAAAGTAAAAATTTTTAGCGTTACCACCGGTCCGTAATGTTGCTTCCATTGAGAAGAGCCGGCAAGAAACACAATGGTTACTCTTTTCAAAAGAATAATTGTATACATTTTGTATACTTTTTCAATATGGCTCACCTTCTGGTGAACACGTATCAAGTGGAATTGCGAGTCCGATAACAGAAATGAAATATAACGTCTCGACTTTTATCCCCATTCGGGGGTAGTCAGAGGCTTGAGTGGCCATACAGCACCACATTGTGGAGGTATTAACCAACTCAAAGCTCACGCACGTTTCACCAGATAGAAACCAACGTGACAGGTGGTGAACCTTGTCGCCGTGTATACAGGAACTGACTATTACCTAATCCCGAGGGATAGGTAGGTTTCCTCACGATGTTTTCCCTCACCGTCAGCGAACTGTAAATTATGCACATAGATGAAAATTCATCCTTTGGTGCATGCCCCACCTGGGATCGAACCTGGGACCTTCCGATTGCTAGCCCAACCGGTTCACCCCTAGGCTACAGTCGCTATTACGATAACAGATGTATGAATTTCGCTGCTTATACAGGATGAAATCGAAATCGTGGGCAATATTTTAAAATATGACACCACATGATTCAGAATATTTTGGGAAAACAAGTAAAAAAATCTATTGATAAAAAAATATTGCTCGGGTAAGCAAATAAGCAAACCATTTCACTGTTATACCTTACCTGGGTAATATTATCAATTGATTTGTTGATTAATATTCCCAAAATATTCTGAATCATGTGTAGAATCACCGTTTAAAATATTGCCCACGATTTCGACTTCACCCAGTAGAGGAGCGCTGAGCACAAGTCTAGTAATTGCAGTCAGGAGATACCATATCTGGCAATACACATACATTTTTCCCTAAGTTACTGTAGACTCGGTTCGGTCGCTAGCTTTTGTTGTATTTCGATTATCCTTACCGAGTGTATACAATTATAATTTATCGAATCATACAAGGAAAATGTTGATGTTGTCCTGTATTCCAGTCGCAAAATTTTAGTTCACTTGACAGTTTAAATGTAACTACAATCGAATAAAAATGTTCTATTTAGTGCTAGTGGTCTGTATAAAACTCTCTGTCTTACATTTCTGCTCTTCAGATGATGTTAATACGAATTGTGGTAAGTACATATTATAAATAATATAATAATTTAGGCCTTTTAACGTCCCACTGCTGGGTACGGGCCTCCCCTCAATGCGAGGGGGATTCAGGCCATAATCCACCACGCTGGCCCAGTGCGGGTTGGTGGTTTCCAAATGTCTAAAGACATGCAGGTTTCCTCACGATGTTTTCCTTCACCGTAAGCAAGTGATAATCATATTAAAGTTATGATTCACACATAGATTTCGAAAAATCCAGAGTTGTGAGCCAGGGTTTGAACCCATGACCTTAAGCCCGCAAGACGCGTGCTTAACCAATCGGCTACCACTGCTAAAAGTACATATTATTTAATAATAATAATAAGACCGGTCATTGTGGCAAACCTTGGGAGCAGCCTATGGCTGAGATGATGATGATGATGAAATATAATCTTCAGATAACTTTTGTTCAACAAACAAATATAGTGCCAAACGCTATAGGTACATATTTGGTTGAATAAAAGTTTCGTATGGCATTTGGTACCATATTTATTTGTTGGATTCCGAACCAGGCCCTTAAACATTTGAGTATCCATTGAGTATTCAGCTGATTAAAGTGGTTAAATGCCCTGAGGCATCTCAAATATTACTCTGTGCTTATTAATGCATGCAAGAATAAAGGCATATAACATTCCAAGGTTAATTAAATAAATTAACTTTCACACAGAGATAGAACTGAAAGTATTCTTTCAGGGAACATTTCCAATGTAAGCTGAGCTCTCTCTATCATTGACACTCATAACCTACAGAGCTCTTAATACTCTGCTAGAGTGCGCTCATTTGTAGGGACGGGAATCGAATACTATATAGAACCTGTTTCAGAAACGGCAAATAACTCTTATCCCCACATAAATATGGCGTTTACAGATATTCTATGGGCAAACTGAAAGCGCCATATTTATTTAAAGCTATTTTCTTAAAAAAATATCGGAAGATTCTGTAACATAGGCCCTGAAACCGCATTAATATCCATTTACATTTTCAGATGTCGGTGCCAATACAATATTACTTCAATCGCATGAGGATAATCAGATTAGAGAAATGAATAACCAATTAATTGCTAAGTGTGGACACATCTATGATTTTATAGAATATCCCTATACTGGGATTAGAGGCATGATTGAAGCTGTTAATAAGTCGCATCGGTGAGTTTTACTTTGTTCTTACACTCTTGACAGAGTGGTCGTGGTCATCACTTAGGCGTTAGTAGCACGCTTAACAGCTGGTCGCCACTCCTCACGCACTGCTGCTCTTCTGGTACACTCATAGAAGGGGCCGCCAATTGCAGCCTTAACTTGCTCGGTCCAGCGCATAGCTGATCTGCCGCGTGCCCTTTTGCCTTCGACATTCCCCTGCACCACGAGTCGTTCCACGGAGACGTCCCCACGCCTCGATACGTGCCCGAAGAAAGTGAGAATGCGGCCCAGTTCTTATACAGCATTCAACAAAGGCGTACTGTTACAATTAATATGGTGGTAGAGCCAAGCAGTAGCCAATTGACTGCAGCTCATATACAGGCTGGCTTTACCAACCTAGCTCTGCTCGAAGTTTCTCTTCTAGATAGAAACTAAGGGATACGTAGACAAACCAAGGTCACCGACATACCCCTACGAATTAGTAAAGTGGATGTGGGCGGGACACATAGCCCGAAGAACTGACGGCCGATGGGGCAGAAAGGTTCTTGAGTGGCGACCACGTGCCGAAAGACGCAGCATGGGTAGGCCCCCCACAAGGTGGACCAACAATCTAGTGAGGGTCGCGGGAAACCGCTGGATGCAAGTAGCACAGGACCGGTCATTGTGAAAAATCTTGGGGGAGGCCTATGTCCAACAGTGGGCGTATTTTGGCTGACATGTTATTGATGATGTATATTATTATATTACGACTGCTTGGCGCAGTGGTTAGAGCGTCGGCCCCTCGGCTCACTGCATCGGGTGGTTGTGGGTTGGATTCCCGCCAGAGGCAGATTTCGGAGACGGCCTTTTCGTTATTTTACCCTGGTCTGGGTGTCACTGGGATCGCCCCCAGTCCATTGTATGGTAGCCATTGCTTATTTATTATGATGACTCATTGACGGGCCCGTTAGCGTGGTTGGCGCGGAGGCGCCTTTCACGCTACAGGTCGTAGGTTCGATTCCTACCCGGGACATACATTTGTGTGCATGAACATGTCTGTATGTCCCGAGTCTGGGTGTATATGTATATTAAGTATGTATTTACAAATAAAAAAGTAGTATATGTAGTAATATCAGTTATCTGGGTTCCATAGTACAAGCTCTGCTTAGTTTAGGATCAGGTAGCCGTGTGTAAAAAAAATGTCCCAGGATATTATTATATTATATTATTATTTTCAGTTACGTAATTAACTTAGGCGTCGATGATTATTATAAATTCAATTGGAATGATACATCTAGCGAAAGGCTTGCTTATGCCGGGGACCTCGGTATCAAGAGTCCGAGTAGTCCTGACAAATGCTCTGTGAACAATGATACGGAAACAAAAGATTGCAGCTTCAATTACGTCAAAATGGTTAGTGATGACGTCACTGAAATCAATGGCGGTCATCTCTACAACTTAATAACGAAAATGCAGCACAATAACGAGAATAACGAACTTGATGTTGGTAACTGTTCTGCAATAGTCGATAACGACGATTTAGATATTGTCCTCATTTGCTCGGACACGGAAATTGATACAAAAAAGTTCAACCAACAATTCTGCCCTTTAAGATTTGAGAACAGTTTAAATTGTGACCAAGATGTAAAGAAATATGAGAACAAATTACTAGCGGTATTAACCTCTAGGCCGTTTGATATTGACTATGAATTAGCAGTGCCAATAATATTCTATGATACGCCGTTTTCGTTTGAAAAAGACGTAGAATTATTCCCAAATTATGTATTCAGCGACTGGAAAAAGCTGAAGTACCCGATTCTAAAGTTTTTGGAGGCGATGAATTGGAGGAAAGTCGCCATCATAACAGACGATTCGACGTACAGTGTGGAATTTGAAGAGGAATTGACAGAATTGTTCAGAGAACATCTGGTCATGTACACGGTGAAAAGATGCGAGATGAGAACAATTTGCGAGAACTTTTTTAAAGCCGGAACAGTAAGTATATAATGTTCCTAAAGTGGCAAACAAGCGTACTGCCCGCCTGATGTTAAGCAGTTACCGTAGCCTATAGATGCTTGCAATACCAAAGTCATCGCTCGCACGTTGCCGACCTGATGAAGGGGAGTAGACAGGAGGGGAAGAGGCTGTTGTATTATAAATATGCCCGGCGCACTTAGAGCACGGCATGGCATGGCATATTAATTTTTATCAATCGAATTTAATACTTATCCAATCGAAATAAGGTGCTCCAGCGGGTGCACCGAGAAAATGCTCCGCGATGCTCCGAGGTCGATCACCGAGCATTGAAATATATACCTTATTTCGATGGGATAAGTATTAAATTCGATTGATAAAAATGCCATGCCGTGCTCTATGTGCGGCGGCCATTATTGTACTTAGATGCCTGGTATCCTACAAATGTGCGTGTATCGCGAGAATTCCTCCGCGCACGTGCGAGTTGTGAAACGATCTCCCTCCCGAAGTATTTCCTTTGCACTACAACATGGAGTTCTTCAAAGGGCATGTTTACAGGTCCCTTACAGGTCTGCGCCGCGTCTGCTCCCCTGAAGTTGCAGATGTCCGGGGCGGCGGCTTCCACTTACCAGGTGGACTGGACCGTCTGCCAGTGTGGATATAAAAACCGGCCAAGTGTGTGTCGGACTCGCACATAAAGGGTTCCGTAACCCCGTAGAATAAAAACGTCAAAATATCCTTTTTTTTAAACCCCCTTTATTTTTAAACTTTATTCTATTTTTTGTGTTTGTTGTTGTAGCGATAACAGAAATACACATTCTATGAAAATTTCAAGTCTCTACCTATTACGGTTTGTGAGATACGCCCGCTGACAGACGGACAGACGGGCAGTGTAGGCTTAGTAATAGGGTCCCATTGGCACCCTTTGGGTACGGAACCCTAAAAAGAGTGTTTTCTGACCATCGATTTTGATAGTAAAAAAGTTGCAACTGGTTGCAGCGCTGTGATCCTCTGAACGGCAGAGTTGCGACAACCGAACGTGTCACTCTGAGGTACGGAACGACATCAGAGTGAAAAGTTGCAACTGGAGAACTCTGAACGCGGTCCTAAACTTCAAACTTCAGCATCTTAAATGACCATTATTTCACTTTCAGATTATAACGGAGTTGAAAAAGGAGAGCACTGCAGTTTTCATAGCGAACTTTCAGGATAAATATATCCACAATTTCAAGACGCAACGCTTCGGGTGGATTTTGAGAGATCTGCCCTCCAGTAGCGTATGGAAAATGGTAACCTATTTACATCAGTATTTTTAAGTTCGCTAGTCGCCATCGACCAAAGATATGACCTCGGACTAACGACTCTTTAAACTCCGCACACTATGCCAAAAGGTGTATAAGATTTACGGCCGACCACTATCTACTATTATTTTCGAAAGACCAACGCAACGCATCGCCTCCCGTCCAATCACAATGGCGATGCCTCCGCTACTGCCTTGCAACTATCAAAGTTGTATATGCTCCAGCTAATCTCCGAAACGGCTGGACCGATTTTGACGGGACTTTCACTGGCAGATAGCTGGGAGTAACTTTTGTTTTAGAAAAATAATTAGGGCTCCACGTACAACATAAAAAAACCGCGGGAAATTACACGAGGGATTAAACGCGGGTAATCTTTTTCTAAGATTAACGCGTACGAAGTCGCGGGCACTGCTAGTACATTATAAAATTTTATTTTATTTACAGAGTATGGGGAACGGAAATTCTATCACACTGGCCCCCGCAGGTCACGACGCTTCGCAGTACTCACAACTTGGCTTGGACAACACATTAGACAAACACACTAAAATAGTTGAAAACGTCAAACACATTTATAATGCCTACCACAAGATGGCGTCTAAAAGTAATATCAATAACATTCCTCGCAAAGACTTCTATAGGTAAGTATTCTATTCTATAGACACCATTAATACAACTGCAATAAGGTGTCGTGGTGGTAGATACACGTAGACACTCGATGTATACACTGAGTGTCTAAGCGCGATATCGCACGAGGCAACCATGGTTGCGCCACCAGCGGGTGATTCACACACCGAATTGGTTGCGCTACCAAGCGGATACCAGGTGAGATACCCTCCATACAGCTCTATACATTTTGTTGGTGGAGCGTCTGGTTGCGCTACCACTGGTGTCCTCGTGCGATATAGCACTAAGGCGAAGGCTAGACGTAAAGTATATACTGTGGTCCGTCAGTATTTTAAATAATGATGGATGTCATTCCATCGACGCAGGCTACACGTTCAGTATTTATTCCGTCAGTATTGTGACGTAGTTCGTACAGAGCAGACGTCAAATAAAACACGAAAGCTTGTATGGATATTACCTTAGCGCTTGGTTTAATCCGCAATCTCAGAAGGCATGTCCACTCTATTGCTTTCGCGACGCGTAATGACACGATACCGTGGTCCAAACTGATCGTGTAGGCTAGTGTACTGATGGATGTCAGTATTTTCCACAATCTGTCATTCTGGAATTGAAATTCGTGGTAAATACTGTCATCCATCAGTACACTAGCCTACACGATCAATTTGGACCACGGTTTTTGGTAAATAATGACGGACCACAGTGTCAAAGTGTCAAATGCCGTCGTGTTTACCTTGAAATTCACAGGGTGAGTGTTTTTTCAGGCAATTGGCAAATGAAATGAGGACATCCATACAATCAATGGATTACGTGAGCCGTACTTACGACGAAAATAACCACTGCGTTGGCCACATGAGCATCACGAGCGACGGTCAAGCAACTAGTGTCAAGCCGGTCACTGCTAGGCGAGTGGTAGGGGACGTACCGGACTGCACGTTCAAGAGCAACACTTACTCCAATCCGTGTAACGATAACGAATTTATATTGATCATGCTAGTGCTTATTGTGTTCGCTACCTCCCTGCTTTTAGTCACCATCTATTTCCATAAGTCCTCGCCGGTGCATGGGTCCCGCTATGTACCATTTTAAATCCATATAATACAAATAAAAACACCACGGACTTATAACACTTTGGACTCCGCTCTAGGAATACCTTGCAACAAAATCACACGAAAAAAGCGGGATGGGAGCGGAAACGACGCTATTGTGATTGGTTGATTGTAAATTATACAGCTCTTTTTTTGTAATAATAATCCGGCCTCTTCTGACAATTCACCTTCTTCATTCCTTCCCTTCGCTTCAGTTTACCTTCCTTCCCAATCGCTCGGTATATTTTTCGTCAGAGGAAATCATATTAAGCACTGCTCGGTGGGTACCGTACAATGGACTGGGGGCGATCCCAGGTCCAGGGCAAATCACGAAAAGGCCAGTTAAGGCCCCAACGGGAATTAAGGATGTCATGATGTCAAATCACGAAAAGGCCAGTTAAGAAATTTGCCCCGACGGGAATCAAACCCACAACCATCCGGTGCAGTGGCCCGAGTGACGCTTGAACCCCAAACCCTGTTTCATGGTTATTCAGGGTCCTAATTCTCTTAGCCATTGAACTACCATTGCCATTGAGCTGCTATAGTGATCGTCCCTTTGTTTGGTCAGTTGATTCTGACCAACCAATCAGATGGTCTGTCACTATAGCAGCTCAATAGCAATGGCTAAGCGACTTAGGGCCTAGCTCCTTAATTAAAATGTTAAGTTCTTCATGAAAATAAAGAGTATAATCATTCAACCGAGGTTTTTAATCAGCTCTTTCAAATACCTAATATCTTTCTTATCGTGTAGTTCATCATCATCGGCGTCTGATGGTGATGTGGTACGAGTGACGTATTCAGGCCCAGGCAGGTCCATAGTGAAGCTGCGTATCTGAAATATGTAAGGATCAATTGTTGCGAAACAAGTATGTAAGGATCGTAGCAAGTGGAAAGAAGTGGTCTCTGCCTACCCCTACGGGAAACAGGCGTGATTATATGTATGTATGTATGTATGTATCTGAAATATTCAGAGAAATTAAGAATGCAGAGTTGAATAAACTGGATCTATGAGATCGACCATGCGCCACATTTTGCATACTAATCTACCAAGCCAACTAGGAACTCGCATGGAATGCGGCTTCCCCGCCCGCACACCCGCCACCGCCTGCGGCTTCCCACCCGCACACCGCCACCTCTTCTTTGCGCGGGTGACGTCACATTTGACAGGCGCCTAGTTGGCTTAGTGAAGTAGGTAATAATGTAACGTAAAAAATGTAACGTCACAACTTTTATCCCCATTCGGGGGTAGTCAGAGGCTTGAGTGGCCATACACCACCACATTGTGGAGGTATTAACCAACTCAAAGCCCACGTTTCACCAGATAGTCAGAACCCAACGTGACAGGTGGTGAACCTTGTCGCCGTGTATACAGGAACTGACTATTACCTAATCCTGGGGGATAGGTAGGTTTTCTCACGATGTTTTCCCTCACCGTCAGCGAACTGTAAATTATGCACATAGATGAAAATTCATCCATTGGTGCATGCCCCACCGGGCATCGAACCTGGGACCTTCTGATTGTTAGCCCAACCTATTCACCCCTAGGCTACAGTCGCTAATAAGTCCAAATAATAGGTAGGTAATAAGTCCATCATGACTTTTTATCAATTTGGTGGTAAGTGTATTTTTTTTCTTAGTAGAGCTCTGTCCTTGCGTCAGGCACTTTGAAAGCCCATGTTTGATTAATTACCTTTTGGTTAACAGCTCTTAAATTCTGGAGCAGTTTAAGTGCCGACCTCTTCTCCGTGGGGTGTGATATCTGATAGAGTCGTAGAGCCCTGTGGAACTGATGAAATCAAATCAAAATCACTTGAATAACGGCCGAATACTCAAAGTACCTCAATACCTCAATACTACCATTTTTATTAGGCGTCCGTACCCAAAGGCTGGCAAGGAAATCCTATTACTAACTCTGCTGTCCGTCCGTCTGTCAGTGGGCTGTATCTCACGAACCGTAATAGGTAGAGAGTTGAAATTTTCACAGAATGTGTATTTCTGTTGCCGCTACAACAACCAATACAAAAAATAAAATATAATTGAAAAATAAAGTTGGTCCCATACAAGCAACTTGATATTTTTGACGTTTTTATTCTACGGAGGTACGGAACCCTTTATGTGCAAGTACGATAATGGCCCGGATAATGGCCCGGAGTTTCAGGGGGCGCCAAAATTATAATATAGTATGATTAAAAATAAAAAAACTTGCTCCACAAAACGCCGATTTGTGAGTTTTTATGTAATGTATCTCAAACGCTGGAGAGAGGGGCGCCACTATCAAGTTTCTTTCTGTCCCGGTTCAAAAAAATCGTTATATATTTGTGAGTTTTTTTATGTAATGTATCTCAAACGCTGGAGAGAGGGGCGCCTCTATCAAGTTTCTGCCGCAATTCGAAAAAATCGTAGATCCGGGGCTGGTCCGACACTTGGCCGGTTTTTTAATACCTTTGTGGCTAATAAAGCATAGTTCTCACCCTCTCCAGAAGGCACCAGGTGTCACGATACTGCTGCAAGAAGATCAGGGGTGTGAGCACCGCCGCGTAGAACCCTGCTTCTCTGTCCAGCATGTCCTCAGCATCTGACATGCCGTACACAGTGCCGCGGAACTTGTGGAGGAACGCCGTGTTCGCGTGGTCTTTGTCGAAGCTGCGGGTGATATGTCATGGCGTTATGGCATCCCCAAGCAAATACTGGATTGAAGTGCGAAATCATACTTGTTTAGATAAGTATCGGGAATAGAATCAACATTAGCCCGGGCCCATTAGCGTGGCTGGCGTGATGGCGCCTTTCACGCTGCAGGTCGTAGGTTCGATTCCTACCCCTACATGCATTTGTGTGCATGAACATGTCTGTATGTCCCGAGTCTGAGTGTATATGTATATTAAGTATGTATTTACAAATAAAAAAGTAGTATATGTAGTAATCAGTTATCTGGTTTCCATAGTACAAGCTCTGCTTAGTTTGGGATCAGGTAGCCGTGTGTAAAAAATGTCCCAGGATATTATTATTATTATTTACCGCGAACAACTGATTCGTACTTTGTCCATGGACTCAGTTTAGTGGGACATAATATTTTGGATATTCACATGTCTCCCTCTTTCTTGGAAGCTGTCATCTTCAGATATATCTGATTTAAGTAGTGGCGGCCACCTTGACTATTAAAATGAACTTACTAAGGGACTATAGCATAAAATCGTCTGATGATATCTTTGGCAGTTGACCGAACGGCAGCACAGGACTGATCAGGCTCTTCTTGCTTAGATCTAAATATCCAGCGGTCCTCAGCCATGTCCGTATCCATATCTAATTCGAAACCAACTGAAGGCCACTGAAAACAAAAATGGCAGAAGTTGGGCCTCGATCTAGGCCCAAACCTACCTACTCCAAAACGTCAGCGTACAGGCCCGAGTTTTGACCTTCTTCGGGCAAGTATTCGACGGGCCCGTTAGCTTCGTAGGTCGTAGGTTGCAGGTCGTAGGTTCGATTCCTACCCGGGACGTGCATTTGTGTGCATGAACAAGTCTGTATGTCCGGAGTCTGGGTGTATATGTATATTAAGTATGTATCTACAAATAAAAAAGTAGTATATGTAGTAATATCAGTTATCTGGTTTCCATAGTACAAGCTCTGCTTAGTTTGGGATCAGGTAACCGTGTGTACAAAACTGTCCCAGGATATTATTATTATTCAGACGTGGAGAACGCACCATAGAGCGGCTCGTGACAGGGTACTGTCGAAGGCAAAAGAGCACGCGGCAGATCGCCTATGCATTGGACCGACTAAGGTCGGGGGTCAGAGATGGGTGGCTAGTTAGTGGCATTTGCACTGAGCGTCTCTGTGCTTCGGAGGGTACTAAAAAGTCGGTCCCGTTGTTATCTAGGCAGCAGTCGTTAAGCCTTGTCAGAGGCTTTTGGGTGGCTTCAACAACTCTGACACCTGGTTGGCCACTAACCATACGATAAGAAGAACAATCATTGTGAACATATAAATTTACACTCATGGGCTACGGTAGTTAATGAGTCGTTGGCCATCATTCGTCCATCATGGCATCATGGACTACACACATGGAATACATACCACAATCCCTAACCAAAGTAGTATATGGTATATATCTCCCGCCATATCCGGTCTGATTGGTTCATGTTAATACAAATAACATTGATTATTAGTCGCTATACAATTTTCATAAAACCTGAAACTTGCCATTACAGCAACTTGACATTTTGAATGAATGAAATGACCAGAGAAAACTCTAGTTGACATTTTTGATTTTCACAATACAAAGAAGATTTGAATTGTATATATGATAATTAGGGGCCATCCATTAATTACGTCACACGTAAAGGGGGGGAGAGGGTCGACGAAATGTGACATTGTGTGACAAGGGGGTGGGCGGGGTCCTAAGTTTTGTGACGTCACATTTAAAAATCTAATATATCTAAGTATTAAAACCGAAATTTTAATTATAACGAAAAATTTTGAAAATTTCTGAAAATTATAAAAAATATGTGACGTCACACAGGGAGCCCCCTCCCGCTCTCGCAAATGTGACCAGCTGTGACAAGGGGGGAGAGGTCTAAAAATCATGAAATTCGTGTGACATAATTAATGGATGGCCTCTTATAGAAAATCTCTGTCTATGATGCCAGCGAAGTTTAATATCTGAGAAAAACAATGCTGAAATAATGATTCACATTCTAAAATAAGTACTATTTCGACTTTTCACTAATAAGTAAATATGTTCACGAAAAACAAGCCAGGAGCCCTAGGTATCTGGTAGCAATCTGCCCTCATCATTATAAGAAAAAATATAAATATTAGGCGAAGAATGTATGTTGAGGACGGAATGTATGTTTGACGGGCCCGTTAGCGTGCTTGGCGCGGAGGCGACTTTCACGCTGCAGGTCGTAGGTTCGATTCCTACCCGTGACATGCATTTGTGTGCATGAACATGTCTGTATGTCCGGAGTCTGGGTGTATATGTATATTAAGTATGTATTTACAAATAAAAAAGTAGTATATGTAGTAATATCAGTTATCTGGTTTCCATAGTACAAGCTCTGCTTAGTTTGGGATCAGGTAGCCGTGTGTAAAAAATGTCCCAGGATATTATTATTATTATTAGGATACAAAAGCTGATGTACAAATACTAGAAATTTAGCGAATGCCTACTCCTCCGTATTTTATTGGTAGGTACCTAGAGAAGCTTGAGTCCAAGTTTTTTGTTCGATAATTACACATAACGCTGCGCTCTCAAAACTAGACGTATAGGGGGCCATCCACAAATTACGTCACACGTAAAGGGGGGAGGGGGTCGACGAAATGTGACATTGTGTGATAAGGGGGGAGGGGTCCTAAGTTAAGTGACGTCACATTTAATAATCTAATATATCCAAAAAACCGAAATTGGTACTGTAACGGAATTTTTATGAAAATTTCTGAATTTTGAAAAAAATATGTGACGTCACACAAGGAGGGGGGGAGTCTCGCAAATGTGACCAGCTGTGACAAGGGGTGGAAGGGTTTCAAAATCATGAAATTCGTGGCCCCTAGTGACTAAAGAATTTGGATACAGCCAAACTTGGGATGAACGAAGATTTTCGTAAAATTAAGTAAGCTAAGGCGTAAAATGATATAGGTACCTTTTTATAGGTAGATATGTTTAAGATAACCGGAATTTGCCCATAGCCATTTTCTTTTCCCCTAAAATTTCCTCCAGGATTTCATTTCTCCCATAGTATTTCCCCAAGACTTAAAACTGCCAAAAAAACCCCCAATCTACAAACCCTGTTGAGGTCAACCCATGGGGTCAACCGCTGCAGATAATTACCTATCATTATGATTATTTAAGATAGCGCCACCTAGTGCCATACAAGCGTAACATTATTATTTTGGCCTTACCTCGCACGTTATTTTTTCCGTTATCGCGTTGCTTGTTGCATATAGCCAACGTCAAGTAAAATATATACCTTTATACATATTATACTTACATATTTTCAGTTTTTAAATTCATGAAGGCCTAAAGGCCTTCATGAAATTCCTAGCTAAAGCTAGGCCTAAAATATCACTCCAAACCGTATCAATAAAATGGCACATATATTACTGATAAATTACTAGACTTCTTGGGGTACCTAAAAAAAAGGCCACCACTTTATTTATTTTTTCATGAACATAATAATTAATATTCCATTGGTCAATTATAATTCAAAGAACTAGTTTTACAAATTAATAAAAAAATTACTTACCATCACTTGTCCACTTCCCGCCAAACAGTCCACTTTTCCATTTCCCGCGAAAAAGTCCCATTGTGACTGTGTTATTTTGGTATTTTTTTATGGGGTTGCCAATATTAAATAAGCATAGTAAACAAGGGACTTACGGTCTTCAATAATGGTGCTCCCCACTGTCGATATAAAACGTTAACAAACGTTGGTTAACATTTTGTTAACAAACATTAATTGATCACAACGTTAAAAAATGTTTTCATGTTAGTAAAAATGTTAGTGTGATGTTGTGATAATGTTAGTAAAAATTTAAAACAAAAATATTTTTTGTTTAGAAATTTTTACTAACATTATCTGACATGAAAACATTATTGTTAGTTACCAATTGTCAGCTAATAATTCCTAACAGAATGTTACAATTCCTAACATTTGTTAGTGTTAGAAAATGTTTATAAACATTTTATAACGGCAGTGTGGGAGCATTACAATATTTACATGAAAACATGGCAGTAATGCGTACGCCGTACACACGTAAAGGACACCAATCATGCTTACGATCTCATATAATTATTTTTTACTTTAATTAACAACCAAAAGCAGACATAATATTGTTCGGTATACACCCAGCTGTATGTATATCTTATATACGACGCATCACCACAGTTTGACATAGTGGGTACCTTCCTAAGCATTTCCAGATCGCGATGTTTCCATAACAAATCACTTAATAAATTCTACAAGGTTATGCCTCGACCTGATCAGCAAATATTAAAAAAAAAAAAAAAAAACCATTTAATCTTCATTGTTGTGCTCGAGTCTTTCTCCAACAAAATAAAAATCAACAACAGAGCAGTAAAAAAAAAACAACAGAAATAAGGTGTCTTCAATTAAAAGCTGGTAACACTTATTTATATCTTATCCTCTGCAAATTCCCGCTGCGCCTGCGCTGACGGACGACTCACTCGCCCAGTCTCAAGGTCACATTTGGCGCGATTTAAAATATTCGCTTGGTATTTTAGTCATCCGCAAGACAGGGACAGCGTTCACGCGGCTTTTGTGTGCGAATTGTCGATAAATAAATACGAATTCATACTTTCATATGGCTATAATGTCTACCATAGGGACGCCATACGCCTTAACAATCATGATAATTTGTGTGATGTACTCAATATGACTTGATGTGCAACAGTTACAAAGTGTTTATTAGTGATCAATGAACATGGTGCTCTGTGACGATGATCAGCTCAATAAAAACGCGCTCCTGTTCATATACTTGCGCGAAAACAAACCGATACAGGACAAAATCACAAACATTCAAAACATACTGAAAGATGGCGCTGACGTCAACGCCAAGGATCGCAACAACAACGACAACACGCCTTTACACATCGCTGCGCAGAGAGCAGAGAGAGATATCGTGCAACTTCTTCTAGATAATGGAGCTCTCTTGTTTCATAATAATGATGGCAAAGGAAAAACTCCAGTCGATATAGCCAAAGGTATTGACACTACTATTGGAAAAGAAATAGCGGAATTGTTGGAGCTGAAAGGCAAGCACCCTGCACAGCCTAATAATCGTGCAGTGGCACAAAAAGAACAACCAGAGCCACCCAAGAATCGACAAAATAACAATAAAGGAAATAAACAGAAGAAGGACGATCACTATTTGAAAAGAGCTGGCACGTCCGGTGTGAGCGGGCAGTTCTACGAGACTAAGCTTCTGAGCTTAGTTCTGCTTAGATCACTGGACGATACAGATATAGAACATTTCCTGTTAGCAACAAACATCAAAGACATCGGCGACTTCGACGACGTCTGCTTCAGGTATAAGCTGAAACATCAGGATAAACATGTAATGATATTCTTACAAGCTAAGCACAGAGATGATCCCGATAAAGGGAAACTGACTGTGATGAATGTGCAAAGCGCTACAGGCGATTTTGGCTTGGGGAAGTACTTTGATAGTTTTCTTAAAATTAGAAATAAGTTTTCACCGGACAATCCCGATCCAATGTTCAAAGGTGATTTTCAAGATGTGGCATGCTACTTTATTCTCTACACTTCCCTGAAAGAAAATTTTAATATTGCTGATAAATGCGAAATACATCCAATGTGTAAAAAGATGCACGAAATCGTGCTCACCGGTGAAACTGAAGGAGCGTTTCAATACAACTACGGGACCCGAGACGTAGATTATTTAACACATTTCATATTAGAAGAACGGGTTAAAAACATGGGATTAATTTTCTTGGAGGTCATCTTATCTACTAAAGAGAGACACGATATTATGATGACAAATAATTTAATTAAAACTTTCCACCCAGCTTTAGCACAAAAAGTCCTTTCTGTTTCCGAAATAAAACCTGATAATTATCGTTTAGGCCGTTTCACGGAAGACTTTTTTGATAGTGGTGAAGACATTTTAATAACTCTTAAAGAAACACTTTGCAAAGCGATAGTCATCAACTATTGCAAAAAAACTACGCTCACTAAAGAAGAAATATTAACTCGTATCGATGAAATACTATACAGACCCTGCGCACAGACAATAAGCAGTTTAATAGGAGACGTATTAATTTTCGATGATAAAAATGTTAAACTTAGTCTAAACGATAATTACATACCACATAAACATTTCGAGAAAGAAGATATTATACGAATTAAAAATAACTTACAAAAAATTGTAGTAGTGCCCGCGATCATTAACGACGCAATTGTTCTAGCAGGGAGACCAAAACTAGAATCTCTCAGTTTTAAGCTGCCTGCCACTTTCGGCAATTCAGACTTATCGGTAAGAGGAAACGAAAAGAAAGTAGCGAGTAGAATCAATTTTTTGGCCACAAAATTTGTCGCACTTATAGACAAATATAAAGATACAAAAATCATTGAGATCGGCAGTGAAACGGTGGGCCCTGGAAAAATATTAGAACCCCTTACCCTGGACACAAACGGAGGCATTGGAGGTGCGGTGGGCAACTTTCTAAATTACGACAAAAATAGCGATATGCTTGTATTTAATACCGAAGAAATGACTTTACCAGACAAGGCAAAAAGCCTGTTGATTAACCTAAAAAGTCAAACAAATGAAGATCTATCCACTTATAAGATAAAGGTTAACATAGAAGTTTTTCCAAAAATTACTTTTCACGCCAATCATTATGATAAAAACTTGAGCCAAGAGTTTCTCAATAAATTATGGTTTTACACAGGCCAAGCGAAGGAGGACGGAGTAGAACAAATTATAAAGAATGAAATCAATAGTCACTGTAATGCAGACAAAAGTCAGGATCAGTTTCTTTTCCACGTTCATTCTGATGCTATATTTTTACGTTTTCATGACGAAATACAAAAATGGTGGAAGACTCCAACAAAGGCGCAGTATTTAACTAAAAACGATAAACTCTTTGATGAAGCTAAAAAAGATATCATTGATAGGCCGCTGTTGACTGTGTTAAATGTGATGTGTGTACGACAAATCAAAAAGATTGGCTTAGAATTCAAGCCCGAAACTGTGAAAGTGTTTGACTTTGATAACTTTACCCAAGGTTTTCTTAACGTCATCTCTGATGCTGTTATTCTAAGTACAGCCAAGATTATGCAATTCGCCAAGGATCCAAATAACTACATATTTATTGATTTAGATTATGTACTTCAGCTTCCTTTTAATGATTACAAAACAATGTTAGAAGAACTTAAAGACACAAGGACCAGCACTTTAGTAATTATAAATCAGTTGCCAATAGAAGGTGCAGAATTGCGTGAAAAACTAAACAATATAGTTACTAAATTCAGTGGTAAAAAAATCATTATTGGTACAGAAAAGGATTTGAACATTAAATCCAAAAAATGGAGCTCGGAATTACACTTCACATTAAACGATGAATGTGTAAACTTAACAGATTTGACCCCTACATCGCAATCAAAATGTTTAAACGACTATAAAATATATTTCCAAGGGCAAGAAGTTAACCTAAACATAGTCATAGACGATGCTTCGAAACATTTAGTACGCGCAAAATTGTTACGAAAGTTACTGAACAACGAAAAGGTAGAGATTGGAAACTCACTTAATAACCCCAAATACGATCAAATTAAAGATTACTACATGAAGAGGCATTTAATACACGATGGCGAGGAACTAGAAGTCAGTACTTTCAATGACGTAAGTGACAACCTCGTCGTTATAGCAGGTAAGCCGTGCATGGGGAAAACGACACTTCTCACTCATCTGTCCTTGGAAACC
This sequence comes from Drymonia ruficornis, assembly GCA_947859195.1. Taxonomy (NCBI): domain Eukaryota; kingdom Metazoa; phylum Arthropoda; class Insecta; order Lepidoptera; family Notodontidae; genus Drymonia; species Drymonia ruficornis. The sequence goes on along the minus strand of OX401925.1, from coordinate 8,178,726 downwards.
AAAAAAGTCGATCCACGTCCGTGGATCGTCCGTATTAACTTGACACAGAGCAAAGAATTTGAAAAATGGCAAGATAAAACCATCCAAATTAACGAAGTTGTGAAATTCTTGTGTAAAGCAGCACTAAAAAACACAGACGAAATCAATAAAGTGAACTTGCACACATTTGACGACCAAACAGTTTTTGTAAGTGGCAAAGAAGATGGCGCCGTAGTTTCGTTTGAAATGGAATTGTTCATACATTATTTTAACAATAATAAAACTATACTTTTATTCGATGGGTTTGATAGAATATATTCACATAGCGCCAGAGAATGTGTTGAACTGTTCAAAATACTTAATAAAATTAAAAAGCGTATGTGGATAACGACCAGCAGTTACTTCAGTAAGTTGCTCGAGCGCGAGTTTGGAAGACCATACAAACTGGAAAAGATATCAAAGCCGCAGCAACAAAGTTTCCTGCATAGTTTTTGGAAAACCAATTTAAAACTGGAGAAACTGAATCACGATCAATTTAACAATTTAACTCAATTTTTGAAATTTGTTTTCAATACTTTAAATGTGAAACACAAATTTAACGATGAGGACAGACGAGATGTCACTCTCATCAGCGTGCCACTACACATTCTTTATGTGACAGCAGTAGAACTTTTTAAAAGCGAATTCAGTTTATCGCCAAAGCATATCCGTGAAAAAATTAAACAAAAGTTCAATTTAGATTCGTTAACATCAGTGGATAGATTCCTCCGAGAATCGGACGAGGATGACCCCTTAGAGTTAGCAGGGACACCGCTACACATGTACATTGCGGCGAATTACTTTAAGGTTCAGATAAAAGATAAACTTGATTTAGGTTTCAATATAGATGAGATTAAAAATAAACTGGGGGTGTATGCAAATACGCTCACAGTGTACGGACGATTCAGTAAATCAAATATGATAGAACTTTGCAAGTTAGAAAATAAATCGCGATCTCCTGAAACAATTGAGAAAGAGAATGAGAAGCTTCGCGAAGAGTTCTTTGAAAAACATAAAAAATTAGCGCTATATGCTATCTGTAAAGAGAGCGATTTGACTAAACTACTTACTGCAAAAGAAATAAGTGAAGTTCAAGCAACGATTAAAAGTATCGAATCCGGCGAAGAGGAATCAGAGTTGATAGACTGTGTGATAGACGGTATACCAAGGTTTCATAACTTCCTGTTTGCTGAGTACTTTCTTGTAGAATTTGCAAGCAATTTATTGAGAGACATTCATGCAGACGATGTTAAGGAGATTAGAATAGAATCAATGTTGGATGGTGTCGTGAACCTATTGCTGCTCGCATCTCCACCTGGAGTGAGGAACGCGTTCGAGTACAAATTGAAAAACGATCCTGAACTAATGGAGGCAGCGTCCGACAAGAAATGTCAAAAGACAATATTCAACTTGATACTGAAGGAGCAAATGAGAGGCAATACGAGTGATTATAACACGGAAACGGTTTTGGACACCGCAGTAAACGAAGGCTTCGTCAACATCTCGAGGCTTCTTTTGACATGTGTGAAGGATAATATTACTGATGAAAATATGGACGTTTTTACAAGACTGCTAAAGAGCGGTGTGTTGATGCTGTCGGTCGCGGAGCCATCTTGGAAAGAAATAGCTGACAAAGCGTTAGAGTCTTTGCCTATCGTAAAGGACGCTGCGCAGTCCCTGGACCCGGAACAAATTGAAGGCATTTCGAGGACTGTAGCCACTTTGTGCTCAAACACAGAGATGGGTAAACAGTTGAGTGAAACAATCAAAACTCGTGTTTGTGAGCCTATAAAACAACTTACAGAAAAAGTTGTGGAGAAAGCAAATAATGAAAATCTGACTATGGTTGTAGAGCAACTGTCGTATCATCTGCCTGATCTCGTTAACACTTTATTTGGTAATACGAAAAATACTCAATAATGATAAAATTTGAAATTGTTGTATTGTTAAACATTGCGTGATTTTGTGAAATGATTGTCATTACTGTGAACCTTAGGTATCATTTCCTCCATGTCTATGTTGAGGCCTTCGGGCGGATTGAACAACTCTGACACAAGATTGACCACTAACCATACGATAAGTAGAAGATGTACTTACTCTAGCACTAGATACTTACTAGCGAACTAGGGAACTAGATTTACTTCAGCCGCATAGATGCGGTGAGGACCGGGGTAATAATAATAATAATAATAATATCCTGGGACATTTTTTACACACGGCTACCTGATCCCAAACTAAGCAGAGCTTGTACTATGGAAACAAGATAACTGATATTACCACATATACTACTTTTTGTTTGTAAATACATACTTAATATACATATACACCCAGACTCCGGACATACAGACATGTTCATGCACACAAATGCATGTCACGGGTAGGAATCGAACCTACGACCTGCAGCGTGAATGTCGCCTCCGCGCCAACCACGCTAACGGGCCCGTCAAATAATAAACGACTAACTGTCCAGTTTATAGTATGTATTAGACTAAATACACTTAATTCACGGATAAATTATCTTCATTTTTATCTTTAATACATACGGCACCCATCAATGTCTGATTTAGCGCATCGTTTTTTTTTTAATGTTATTTATCTTTGTACAAAAATCTTAAATCAACTTTGTTTATTTGTCTAAAGCTACGTTGAAAATTTCAATCCGTGTATCATACACAATGTTGAAACAGACTGAGCAATGTAACCACAGTATGTTATCTTTACTTGACTCAATTTAATACATTTGTATAAAAAAATATTATTGTTTCCTTCATTGGTTCCCTTCCAACTTTCGATCGAATCCCTAGCGATCAATGTACCTAAAGTTATAATTAACAAGACCACTCTCTAGACAATTCCTGTAAATTATTAGCAACTTCAAAAAAAATGAGGTACCAAACCTTAACATCTTAGACCCGTATTAATAAATCGATCTCCAAGTTGTGATCGACCTTAAGAAGCAGTTTTGACGTTTAATGTATGGAACGTCTATCAAAAACAGCATCTTAAGTTCGATCCTAGTCTTGAGATTGATTTATTAATACAGGCCTTTTTTTATTTTTTTTTCAAAAATCTAAATGTTTTTATTTACATAGCAAACTCCAATTAGTTTTGAATAATTACACATCAAAGGGTATGGGAAGGTTTTATTTAACTCACAAGTGAACTCCAGAGACTAAGAAGAATAGGGAGATGTATGGCATGTTGGACACTTGGTGGTTGGCTGGTGGGGCTACGCACACTACTTCATCTTCGCTGATGGTGATAACCTGGTGGAAGCTGTGAGGTGTCCTCCGGCCCTGGGCTAACACTAAGGACCCAGGCCCTGGGCGAACCTGGGCGACAGAAATGGAGACGATTTTCGCCAATTCTGTTATAGGTATACCGCAAGCGCTGTACCCCGCCTTAGGTACGCGAGCGGTGAGACGGGGGACGTTTTCCCACTCCCCACCTCCCCGAGTCCTCCCCGCGCATACCTAATTTCACACTCCCCACCTCCCCGCGCATATCTAAGGCGCGGTACAGCACATGCGGTATACCACAAGTTTCTTTATTTTTTTTTGTAAATGTGAATAAAAAAAGTTTACGGCCCGTCTGATTTTAAATAGTCACCGTAGCATATAGATGCTTGCAATACCAAAGACATCGCTTGCACGTTGCTGACCTGAAGGGGAGTAGGACAGAGGGAAGGGAAGGGGGGGTTTGGCTGCATTAAACTGCCAACCGAACTGCAAATCCGAGTGCAGTCAGTATGCAGTCCGCTTGAAGCCAGCGTGCACGCACAACCAAACTGCATCTACACCAGCCGCATGCCGCGTCCGCGCACTCAGTTTTGATGTCGGAACGCATAGACATAATGCCATAATATATATGCCATAATATATAATGACATAATGCCATAATTGATGTCGGAACGCATAGACATAATGCCATAATATGAATACTCGGGCGAGGCATGCAGGACTTACCAATTCGCATTTCTAAAGTTTTGCTGTGAGTAAATTATGGTAAAGTTTAAATACACACTATTCCCGAAGACCGCGTTGTCCTCCTTTCCTTATCCTTGTTAGTTCTGTAATTTCGTCCAAGGGTTGCTTTTGACTGTAATGAAAATAAAACGTTGTCAGATTCTCTTCAACAAATTGGTCAAACGGTCGCGTTAAAAAGCTTAAAGCTTCCAACCTCGTCTTGAATCGGGTTTTCAGAACTTAATGTGCAAATCTCACTTTTGTACTTTGAACAGGGGTGTAGCTACCGCGATATCAGCCGTATCAACGATACGGGGCCCCCGGGCTACAGGGGCCCCGACCGTGTGTGAAAATTCGTTACGCTTCATTTGTGAAAAATCTTAATTAAATGCACAAGAACGCATTTTTTGCGCGTATTCCTCAGCCATGGTGAGTCTTGTTAACAACACTGACATGCGTCTGAGATGGTTCGAGACGTGACATGTCGTCTCTTTTTAATAGGTCATGGTCAATTCCCTACCTTCAGATGTTTAGGTTCCTTTCTCTGGTACATGTTGAGTGGTGTTACATGATGTATGAACTCCTCCATGATGAACCGTCCTCGAGCGAGGACCGGGTCCAGGGCACGCATGTGCTTCGCTATGAGGACCGGTTTCGCCACGTTGAGGTACTTGGTCACCTATAAAAATAATGGGTTACTGTGGTCGTGTGAACTCGTGTCATCCTAAATCAGAATAGCATCCCGATTGACTCTGTAGGTGTCGTTAGAAAGCAGAAAGGAGACACCTGAAATAGAGGTAACAACTAGTGACTAGATGCATCATCTTACGCTGCGTCCAAATTACCGTAACTTTATTCCGTAACCGTGCACTCAACGCGTTTGACACGCGGTGATGAGACAGTTACGGATTAAAATAACGGTAATGTAGACCGTATCTTTGTGGCAATCTCACGAGAAGGTTTGTATAGGGGTCCCATTTTTTCTGAAGCTAGTGACATGAAAATTTGTATTTAGGCTAGGTAATCATTAAAAATTATATAGGTACCTATATTCAACGTTTTGAAAACTCAACTCCTAATAAGTTTGTACGGAACCCTGAGGGCTCAACCGACTACGAAGAACGACAAGCGAAAGGATCTTCTTTTGGGGACTAACGCTAATTTAGCATAAGGAACAACCTTTTTAACAGGACACCATCCAAATTTCTTCGTGGCAACCGGATCAGTGACCGTCATCCAAAGCAAAGCCAGGATCCTAGGGAATGTGACGTGCGGTTCCCCCATCATCACCCCAGGAGTCTTCACCAGCGCATCTAAGTCGGGCTCCGCGTCCAGCATGGAAGTTTCCACGAGAAGTTTATTCCGGATCAATACTTGAATTAGCTCTGGGATGATGGTACCTTCATCACCTTCGAGGTTTCTGGAAACCGTGGGTTTATCAGCAAGGAGCCTATATTTCTCAAAGAGGTCGGCAGTAGGAGTTTGGGACATAGTTCTCCACGTTGGCCCAGACTACCAGAGCAGGTTGGCGAACTTCAAACTGCTGTCTTTCTAGGTCTTTTTTATATTGGAACTAGGCCTGCCACACACTCCCATCACTGTTACACCTGTAAGCCAGGATCGATCCTTCAATGCACCTTATACAGAATATTGCCAGACTAACACGCCGCACCTGTATGGTCCCAAACTGAGCAACGCTTGTACTATGACTACCATAGACTGGGGGAGATCCCAATGACACTCACACCAGGTCACATTACGAAAAGTCAGTTTTTGATAGTAGCATCTGGCGAGCCGAATGGCCTACGCTCGAACTACTGCCCCAAGCGATTGTCTGACAGAATGTGTTTCCCGAGAAGCTTGAATAGGCCAGGTTTTCAGAAAACTAAAGACTCTTCTTCCTAGCCTTATCCCATTATGAGGGGTCGGCTTTCAGTCTACCCTGATTTGGCTGATCACCGATATTTACATGGAGCGATTGCCATCTGCCCTCCGAGACACAACTAGTGGGACTTCGGCAACCTAAGGAGAAGACCATTTTTGTCAGAGATTTTTCTGCTTCTGACTGCCTGTAACGACTGTCAAAGATCTTCAAATGACACCCGCGATCGCCAGCTTAACGTGCCCCTCCGAAGCACGGAGGAGGTCAGATGTTATAAGACACCCATCCAAGGCCCAACCGAGCCGAACGTGGCTTAACGCGCCGATGTATCGGGCGTCTTACCAACTAGGCTACGACCTCCTCCTAGAGACTACAGAACTTTGATGGTGGCTTACTTCAAAAGTTCAAGCATCAGTCGAGCCACCTTCCCCGAGGCTGGCCGCGCGTACCCGATGCAGTCGGTGGCCAGGATCCTGGCAGGAGGAGATGCCTCCGTCTCGAAGGCGGCCACCAGCCCCCGCTGGCGTTGGTCCTCCGCCGCCAGCCAGTCCAGGGTGAGAGCTGACCTGTACGCTTCTAACCCGGTCAACGAAGTCCGGGTCACGTTGAAGGGTTTGTAGTAATAGTCGTCAGCATTGCACTGGTTGAGAAAACATCAGAAATACTTGTGGTAGAGCTGCCAGGCCTGTGGGGCTAAAAAGTCCACATAGAAATTCTGTAAAAGCAATTCATTTCCTGATTTTCTAGCAGAATCCTTAGCATTGTAGGCAATTAGTGACCATTTAACGGAAATTTTGCGGAATTGCTAAAGATTCTGCTAGAAAATCAGGAAATGAATTGCTATATGGCCATTTTAGGCCCCTGATATGAGAGCGGAACAGAGCTACGCGAAAAAACAGGCAGGTGTGTTTGCGTACTATTTCTTCACTCTTCCTATCTCTTCTGCGCCAGATTATGCTACGTTATGCAAATAGTCCACAAAAATCTAAATAAAAATGGACTCGCTAATCTCGCTATAATAAAACTTAAAATTTTCAGTTTCTCATGTTTATGAAAGTAGAATAAAAGTAATACCTCCTACTGAAATGTGATTAGAAAATTCATAAAAAGTAGAAATGAATCCAATGACATCTAACTCTTTATTCTTCTATGACACACTATCGTCGATTTTACAAAGTATCTATTGAAATTGTAATCTTTGTATTTTTCAATAAGTATTCTTTAATCTATAAAAAGATAGCTTATCATAAGTGTACCTATATTGCCAACCAAACAAAGTTGACATAATATGATATTACGCTATGACTGTACAGTATTACTTATAGTATCTCAAAATTACTTATACCTAAATACCTATCAGGTAATAAAGCTTTCTTACATACCTGAATCCTAAGAATTCACATGACGTTACTTAAATACTCACACAGTGCGACTAACGATGCACAAAATGCAATGACGTAAGCAATAGACATAAGGTACAGAGCATTGATGTATTATTTTGGCAGATATGGCACCTTCTTACAACGCGATCTCAAAATTTGTGCTAAGCGCACCACTATAAGAAGGCATTATTCAACAGAAGACGAACCGTATTGGCAATACGGAGAAGATTTCAAGAATTTTTTTTTGGCGTATCGCTATCAATTTATTTATTACTGTTCATTACTTTTACAATACACACAACGCAACACAACACTTACTTATACAGTAGTTCTTGTAGTAACGAAACGGCCAAGCCACATATTTTGACTAAGGTGTAGAGTTTGTAAAGTTAGGGCTTGTAGGGTTAGGGCGTGTAGAGTTAGAAGCTTGGCTCTACATGAGATCTGATAACTTTTTAACAGTGCGGGGTCTGGTCTCGCCTTGGCAACATTTTTTACATGAAAATGTTTTAGTGGGATTCTACTTGTCTATATGGACTCCGTTTGGTCGGACCAAATACATATTTTGGAAAAAAAGACACGTATCTCCCTCTTTCTTAGTAATGTCTTTGGTACAGGTCCAATTCTATCAAGTCCATACGATGCCACGCCACCGCCCGGAAGTAGGTATGATAGGACCAAGTGACTTCATTGAATAATGCTTTAAAAAAAAACAAGGAAAATTCATAACACACTATTTGTTCGTAGGGTACCTAACCTATGCTTATCGGTTATAACGTTTCCAGACGATTCATATATAATTGATGTATGTTCATCATTAGTCATTCGTTTGCGTCACACAGGGGACTCCCCTAAAAATATTTTTCATAGCGAACGCCGTATGGCGGGCGGTAAGCGGTAAGTGTTTTATGATAATGTAGAACTGATAAGCGACTGTAGCCTAGGGGTGAACAGGTTGGGCTAGCATTCAGAAGGTCCCAGGTTCGATCCCCGGTGGGGCATGCACCAAAGGATGAATTTTCATCTATGTGCATAATTTACAGTTCGCTGACGGTGAGGGAAAACATCGTGAGGAAACCTACCTATCCCTCGGGATTAGGTAATAGTCAGTTCCTGTATACACGGCGACAAGGTTCACCACCTGTCACGTTGGGTTCTGACTATCAGGTGAAACGTAGGCTTTGAGTTGGTTAATACCTCCACAATGCGGTGGATGGCCAGTCAAGCCTCTGACTACCCCCGAATGGGGATAAAAGTCGTGACGTTACATTACATTTTACATTACATTACAGAACTGATAAACGAGTTTGATGACCGATTGGCGTTGATTCGAGGAGCGAGGTCAGGTTCAGGAAGGTTCTACCTACCACAGCCGGCTTGTCATCACTTCTACTACACCACCAAGCCAACTAGGCACCTGTTAAATGTGACGTCACACACACTGTAAGGCGGTGGCGGTGTGCGGAAGGTGTGGCGGGCGGGGAAGCCGCATTCCATCCGAGTGTCTAGTTGGCTTGGCGGAGTAGAATATAATTAATTTATCTATGGCAGCAAATCATTTTAGGTGAGGTATTTTTTTTATTATTATTATTTTGTGCATAATTTACAGTTCGCTGACGGTGAGGGAAACATCATGAGTCAACCTACCTATCTCTCGGGATTAGGTAATAGTCAGTTCCTGTATACACGGTGACAAGGTTCACCACCTGTCACGTTGGGTTCTGACTATCTGGTGAAACGTGGGCTTTGAGTTGGTTAATACCTCCACAATGTGGTGGTGTATGGCCACTCAAGCCTCTGACTACCCCCAAATGGGGATAAAAGTCGTGACGTTACACACATTTATTATTTTTTATTGGTGGTAGAGCCAAGCTGCAGCCACTTGACTGCAGCTCATATACACTAGCTGGCTCGACCAGGGTAGTAAAAGAACCAGCTATTACTACTCCACCAAGCCAACTAGGAACTCGGAAGGAATGCGGCTTCCCCGCCCGCATACCGCTCGCACACCCGCCATCGCCTGTGGCTTCCCGCCCGCCACACCACCCGCACACCGCCACCACCGCCTTGTGCGGGTGACGTCACATTTGACAGATTCCTAGTTGGCTTGGTGGCGTAGTACCGCTGCGTTTCGTACGATGAGTGAGAGAACCGGAAGCCCAACCCCCATCCCCCTTCCCCTTCCTCCGTCCCACTCCCCTCCAGATCGGAAACGAACGAGCAATGCCTTTGGTATTGCAAGCATCTATAGGCTACGGTAACTGATTAACATCAGGCGGGCCGTACGCTTGTTTGCCACCTCAGGCCTATAAAACAAAATTGAGTATTTTTTTTAATTAAGAAAGAAGAGATGGGGTTTATTCGACGGTTATACCTACTGATGATAATGATGAATCACAAAACCAACAGAACATTTATACGCGTCCGGGGATTTTGTTTTGCAAATGTAGTGGTCAACTTATACAGGGTGACCTTAAAATAATTGGAAATACGTTAGAATATGGCCACTATACTGATTCAAATAACTTTAGGGCCATAAACTAATCGATTGATTCAAAAAATTGGTGACCCTTAACATAATACAGGGTTAACATTAAGGTAAGCACCTCTTAACTAGATACTCAGTAAGTACTTAATTGCACTATTGCTTCTATGGTTCAAACACTCGGTCCCAACCTCTACCACCCTATACCAGTACTATTAAGTACCTTATAGTAATAATTGAGAGTTCTTCCATCATATAAAAAAGGACCAGAATGTATTACTAATCCACCAACCCAACTAGGCACTCCGCGGAATCATTGACTTATTATCATTTGGTATTTAAACCCAAATGGTCCGTTCACAACGTAGTAAGCCTGGGCCAATGCCTGAGAACTCCTGTGGCAGTAGCTACGTGGTGGAAGGACCTCGGAATCATTGACTTATTATCATTTGATATTATCACATAGCGTTGCTGTTTGAAAATGTACCTATACCTACAATTATTCTTTTTCTTTTGAAAAGAGTAACCATTGAGTTTCTTGCCGGCTCTTCTCAATGGAAGCAACATTACGAACCGGTAGTACCTAACGATAAAATATTTTTGCTAATTTGACGATTTATAAATGCTACTTACATGAATAAAAAAAAAATGAGTTTGAGTTTATTATCATTTGAAATTAATACCTGAGTGCCTAGTTGGCTTGGTGGAAAACTAGTAATAAAGTTTGCGCCGCTAACGCCCTATTTCAGCTTGATGTGCTATAACCATTAGGAATTTTTACGATGTAAATTAGTTTCGTCGACAACCCTAGGGTCCCCGGCCGATGGAGCCCAGTCCTTCTATAAATAGACTACACGAGTTGAGTCAACCCTCGATGTATGAAGCAATTTGATGGCTTGGTATTGAATTTATGTCGTGAATCGTATAGGTAGTTACGTAGTGTTGCACGACAAGTTAGTATTCAAGGGCCACCGCAAACACGCTTTTTTTTTGCATCGGCGATTTAGTCGCTTTTAGCATCGGAGCAGTCGCTGCGTGCTGCGTCCGAACGCAGAGAGTCGCCAAATCGCGATGCAGCGTCGATACAGTCGCAAAATCGCTGATCGCCGATGCAAAATGTAGCATGGCAAGTGAGAATAAAAGGATTGGAACTTTTTTTTGTTTCATCAGCCTCTTTCATGAGTCATCGCTGTGCCAATTAATCTTATGCGGGAAAGACTTACACGTTTAATATTCGAATCATAGCTAGGCATCCCGAATACAATACAATTCTTATTTCTTAAGGTGGTAGAGTCAAGCTGCAGCCGATCACAGAAGATCGGCGTAAAGCAGCTATTACAGCTGCGTTTCGTGCGATGACTGAGAGAGAGAGCCGAAAGCCCAACCCCCCCCCCTCCCCCTCCCTGCATCCCTCTCCCCTTCAGCTCGGCAATGTGCGAGAAATGCCTTTGGTATTGTAAGCATCTATAAGCTACGGTAACTGCCTAACATCAGGCGGGCCGTACGCTTTTTTGCCAGCGCTTTCTTGCCACAAAAAAAAACAAGTATAAGTATATCAATTAATTGTACTTTTCCTGTACCTGTTTGATTTAATTAAGTAGTTGAGAGGGGTGAATAAAATAGGAGTAAGATAAAAGGTGCTCATATTTAACTTGTGGCGCTATAACAACCCCGCTAATATAATTTGGCGATGCTGGGGAGGTAATTTCGGCGGAAAGTGGCAATGAGTGCGTATACAATAAAGGTTCTGGAAATTGTGCCTACAACAATAGGTACCTTTATCTATCTGATTAACTATGCACGCAACTTCGGTACTTACCCACTAACAGAGTAAAATAACCTCGTCCTATCCTATCTCCATGAACAAACGCAGGTGTTTTAGAAGACGTAAACGATTTACGGGCAACTTTTACGCGATTGAAAATGATTGCAAATTAAATGGACCACCATTGCCGAATACCGACATCTATAATCATTGGAGGGCCGAGAAAGTATCGCCTATGGTGAGCTATGATCCCAGAGTGCGAATCAGAATGAAGTGTGATACCAAGTGGTACTTAAGGGCTTAGGGGCGTCATTCTCGGGCATTTGACTTGTAACGTCGTCTACAAACAGGGTCTAAGACCTTGGCCTTAAGAGCTTATTACACCATCCTAAATTTAGTCACTAAATTTAGAACCTAATTTAGAAAGCTTCTGATTATTTAGGATTCTAACTTGCTAAATGCGATTCTCTTCTTAGTCGTTACGCTCTTGGCAGAGCGGTCGTGGTCATCATGTGGAGCTACCATGGGCAGATGTCGCTCGCCTCACGATCTCTCGCCATTTGTCCCTGTTGGTGCTGGCTCTGGTGCATTCATACAAGGGTCCACCCACACAAGATTTTATCTGGTCAGTCCATCGCATGGGTGACCTGCCTCGTGGTCTGATGCCCTCTACCTTCCCCTGCACAACAAGACGCTCTATGGAGTCATTTTCCCGCCTTGAGACGTGTCCGAAGAACTTTAGGATGCGAGTTTGCACTGTAGCTGAAAGGCGCTGCTTAATTCCGAGTTCCTGGAGTATGGAAGCATTGGTACGCGATTACACTTGCCTAAATTCAGTCACGACAAAATTAAGTAGCCTAAATTTAGGAAGTTGTAATAAGCTCTTTAGCCAGGCTGGATCAGATCAAGTCTTTCTCAAAGTGTTCTCAAGAAAGTTTTCTTAAGTTAGGTACTCACGATTGCACATAAAAACGCTACCCATATCACGCAGATCATTGCAGCCATCACATTGTAATTTATCACAGATTTGTTGCTTGTTTTGATATAACAGTCCAATAATTATTTACCAAGTTCTATCAACATATTTAAGCTGAAGGATGTAAAATTTGACAAAACTTTGTTTTGAAGTATGATGTCTTGATTTGATAGGCAACAGGCATAGAGGAACAAAAATAATTTGGCAAAAGGAGAAAGCCTTTGTTTTTGAAAATAAAGAATTTGGGGAATCACCCATATCACCTTAATAACCATGAACCTAATACTAAGAAGGACTGGGTCTAAGCAACTCAGCCGCAGTGGCACTGTGGTGGTTCAACTAGGCCGTTGACGTCATCAGTAGGCGTGGCTTAAGTCAGTGCGCTGTTGGCGTTCGTCCTGTGCAGACGTCTTGCCAACGCTCGCATCCCAAATATAATTCTATTCGACACTAGATGGCGACCCTCTGTATGTCTTTTTCATCAGCTTACACTTAGTGACATCTAGTGTGAAAAAGTTAAACTACGTTCTAACATAGACATAAAACGAAGCGAGTAGTTCTGCTATTGACCGATAGATAGATGCCATCATTTCTTAACCCCCATCACCCGCGCTATCCCGCGCAAATTTCCACGCGTTGTTTCATAGGGAAATCTAATATGAACATCTCTTTCTTCGTTATTTCACTGTGGTAATAACTAACCCAAATAATACCCCATTAAAAATGAGGAAACTGGCCGAATTCGTGTTCATAAAGTCACAAGGGTAAAATAAAACTGAATTTGTACACAATATTTACTAAAATATAATTTAATTGACTATAAAAAGTAACACTTACGAGCTATTGGGCCTCAATACGCGCATTCAATACATTTATCAAATAATTCTCGATGAGCATTTCAGATTCATAATATATGATTTGTGATTATTATATGTAGGTACAGTATACAATAAAGTCGGATATAAAAATATTTACAATAGCCATTAGCTGCGTCTATATCATGCGCATGCCGCGCCCGAGCACTCAGTTTCGACGTCGGAACGCATAAACATAATGTCAATAACATAAGGCTCGGCCGATATAATGGTTTCACGCGTAAGCAAAAGAACATTAGAAAAAATACTAATTGAAAAAAAATATATTTATAGTCTGACCGCTACCGCTGTGCCACTCCTTAGGTACGCGAGCGACGAAGCGGGGTGTGCGAATCCACTCCCCACCTCCCCGCGCATACCTAACGAGTGGCACAGCGGTAGCGGTCGACTATAGTACAAATAGTATAGGGATTGTCACTTCGGATTACTTATTATTTTTAGGTGATACAAAGTTCACCGTGTCATATAACCTTTAATAAAACATACATATAAAAAGAATAAATAAAATAATGAGTTATGCAACTTATGCATACAAAACCAATACAGGAATGATCACATTTAACAAACATCCATAGGAAGTGATATAAACTTGTACTTTTTAATAAGGCTATGTTCTCACATGTTATTACTCATCATTAGCGTACACTCAAATAGTGCTCCCATTGCAGTTACGAAATGTTATATAACACAATATCGCAACCAATCGACTTCATACCCCTTCCATACCGCCTACCGAATAGGGCGAAGGCTTTCAGCCCCCCTAGACAAGTGACATGAACGCTAATCGAATAGAATAGAATAGACTTCACAATGTATGGAAATGTCAAACGTCGGTATGTAGATCAACAATAAGTTGCTATGTAGATCACGTGACTTATGTCATTTCCATACATGAAGCGTAGCGATTTGAACGAACGCTCGTAGACGTCAGCCACTTGTCTAGCCCTTCAGATATATTAGGAAAATAGATTTGATCTACTTTTCGATTAAAATAAGAATAGGACCAGCCTAACGCCATATTGTGACGTCACAACTGGAATTTGTTACAGCTCTCGGCTAACTTCACTCAAAGTGCAGTACTTTATATGAGTGAAGTTAGCCAAGAGCCCGTCCTATTGTTTTTTAATCGCATTGTACACTGAAATCAATGTTATATAACCGCAATGTGAGCACAATACACACTTGCAACATTTGGCAGTCAATTGGTATGTTATATAATATTAACTAATGTTGTATAACTTGTTAAGTTTACATGCCGTTGTACGCTGGTCCGCCGCCGCCTTCGGGCACCACCCAGTTGATGTTCTGCGAAGGATCTTTGATGTCGCATGTCTTGCCTGCCAAACATAAGTACACATAAAGAAAAGAACTAAAACAGCCGAATACTCTAATGACATACATACATACATATACGTCACGACTTTTATCCCCATTCGGGGGTAGTCAGAGGCTTGAGTGGCCATACACCACCACATTGTGGAGGTATTAACCAACTTAAAGCCCACGTTTCACCAGATAGTCAGTACCCAACGTGACAGGTGGTGAACCTTGTCGCCGTGTGTGTTTGTCGTTGTTTGTACTCGAATGATACTAAAATTTTACATAATTTTCTTCTTCCTAGCCTTATCTCCTGATGAGGAGTCGGCTTTCAGTCTACCCTGATTGGGCTGATCACCGATATTTACACGGAGCGATTGCCATCTGCCCTCCAAGACCCAACTAGTGATACTATCGGCAACCTAAGGGTAAGACCATTTTTGTCAGATTTTCAGGCTTCTGACTGCCCGTAAAGACTGTCAAAGATCTTCAAATGACACCCGGGACCGCCAGCCTAACGTGCGCTCCGAAGCACTGAGGAGGTCAGATGTTATAATTCGGACACCCATCCAAGGCCCAACCGAGCCGAACGTGGCTTAACGCGACGATGTATCGGGCGTCTTACCAACGTGGCTACGACCTCCTCCGAGGCTAAAATTTTACTTAATTTTAACGCCTTACATTGCAAGATTTACTGATGGTAGAACCAAGCTGTAGCCAATTGACTGCAGCTCATATGGGCTGGCTCGACCGGGGTAGTACCACCCTCTCACTGAAGATCGACGTAAAGTAACTAATACAGCTGCGTTTCGTACGATGAGGGAGAGTCGGAAGCCCAACAAGTGACTAGACAAGTGGCTGACGTCTACATAGCAACTTGTTGTTGATCTACATAGCGACGTTTGACGTTTCCATACATTGTGAAGTCTATTCTATTCTATTCGATTAGCGTTCATGCCACTTGGCTAGGCCCTCAGGTCGGCAACGTGCGAGCGATGCCTTTGGTATTGCAAGCATCTATAGGTTAACTGCTATAACGGTAACTGTTTAACATCAGGCAGGCAGTACGTTTGTTTGCCAACTTGGTCACATAATAAAGAAATACTAAACACTGCAACCACTGCTTAGTGTGTGTTTAAAACTGTTTAGGCCCGTATTAATAAATGCATCTCAAAGTTGAGATCGATCTTAAGATGCAGTTTTGACGTTTAATGTATGGAACATCTGTCAAAAGCAGCATCTGAAGTTCGTTCTCAATCTTGAGATCGATTTATTTATACGGGTCCAAGTGTGTCAGTTTAAAAATTAGGAACGTCAGCCAGAAACGTTGCTGAAAGCTTCATTACGGTGTTATTATTACTCACAGTGTATGCAGTTTTGTGCGTTGATTTGTAGTCTCTGACCATCGCCAGTCTCCATCGGCACGAACTCGTATACACCTAGAAACATACAAACATATATTCGTATCTTTTATCATTTAAATATTCGCGACATGTGGACGCGTCTATTAAGAACATTATTTAACTATTTATTGGTGGCAGAATTAAGCTGTAGCCGATAGTATGCAGCTCATATATAGACTATCCCGACCGGGGTAGAACCACCCTCTAGCAAAAGATCGGCGTAAAGCATCTATTATTATAGCTGTGTATCATATGATGAGAGAGCCGGTAGCACAAACCTCTCCACCTCTCCCTCTATCCCACTCGCATTCAGGTCAGCACCGTGCGAGCGATGCCTTTGGAATTGCAGGCATCTATAGGATACGGTAACTGCTTAAAATCAGCCGGGCCACACGCTTATATGTCACCTTAGTTACATAAAAAATAACTTTTCTGCCATCCCATTTCTCTAGTTCGTCTACAAATTTATTTATATCTGAAACTACGAGTATTACTCTCCATTGCGCATTGGGCTACCTTGGGCACAGATTAGAACCCATACACTGTTATTAATAAATATAGAGTAACGTGAGATTAAAGTTACGACGAGGATTAATCTGGCAGCGCGCAACATACAACCAATCCATTGTTTCGGCTGTACATTGCGCGGTGAGTCATTAAACTAGTATTAATGAAAACTCGAACTAAACAAGAATTAACTTAAACCGAGACTACACCAATGATTAAATTTAGTCCTACCAATGAGTAGGTATAAGGAAGGTTTATGCATGGTTTTTGGTTTATCTCCATTTATTTTGTTTGTGTGTGTGTGTGTGTGTAACGTCACGACTTTTGTCCCCCTTCGGGGGTAGTCAGAGGCTCGAGTGGCCATACTCCACCACATTGTGGAGGTATTAAGGCAACTCAAAGCCCACGTTTCACGAGATAGTCAGTACCCAACGTGACAGGTGGTGAACCTTGTCGCCGTGTATACAGGAACTATTACCTAATCCCGAGGGATAGGTAGGTTTCCTCACGATGTTTTCCCTCACCGTCAGCGAACTCTAAATTATGCACATGGATGAAAATTCATCCATTGGTGCATGCCCCACCGGGGATCGAACCTGGGACCTTCTGATTGGTAGCCCAACCTGTTCACCCCTAGGCTACAGTCGCTATTTAGTTTGTGGTGATTTATATCAGTGTCATCATAAACTAATTTTTTTTAAATAGCGTCGTGCATTATTTGTTTTTAATTTTTGTTCCTTTTTTGTTTTACCTGCAGGACAGAATCTCGCTTCGGGTCCGTCGAACACTGCCAGATTTCTCTTAACCGGCACCGAGTCGTCTTTCAGAGTCAAGTGGGGAGGCTGGTCCGCCTCGTGATTCGTACCTATAATAAAATAATAATTAGCCCTTTTTACATCCCATTCTTAGGCACGGGCCTCCCCCAATGTGAGGGGGATTTAGCGCGTTGGCCCAGTCCGGGTTGGTGGACTTCACATGTCTGTCGAAAGTTAGATTTTCTAAGGCATACAGGTTACCTCACGATGTTTCTCCTTCGCCGTAAGGGGGCGTCCATAAATTACGTGAGGTGATTTTTTAGATTTTTCGTCCCCCCCCCCTCCCCCCTTGGTGAGATTTCGTGAGATTTTGCTCGACCCCCTCCCTCCCCCTGTAATGTCACGTGAGATTTTCCAAAAGCTATATTCGAGAGGAGAAACAGATTTTATTTAATTTAACAAAAAAAAGTTAAAGTTAAGTATAGTTACAAAAAAAAAAAAAAAACAGTTTTCTTGCAATTTTACACTGTTTCTTGTGGTAAAAAAAATTACGTGAGATTTGCCGTGACACCCCCCCCCTCTCCCCCACGTGAGATTTGGTGAGATTTTGCACGACCCCCCCCCCACAAATGCCTCACGTAATTTATGGACGCCCCCTAAGCAAGTGATAATCATATTAAAGTTATGATTCGCATATAGATTTCGAAAAATCCAGAGGTGTGAGTCGGGGTTTGAACCCTGGACCTTATGCCCGCAAGACGCGTAGTTAACCAATGTGCGAATGATGCCTTCGGTATTGCAAGCATCTATACGCTACGGTTGCTTAAAATCAGGCGGGCCGTACACTTGCTTGCCACCTTAACATGGTCAAACATGGTATACATGTTCAAACCTTGTCGAAAAAGTTACTTAGGGGACATCCATAAATTACGTCACACGTAAAGGTGGGGGGAGGGGGTCGACGACATATGACGTCGACGAAAAGTTTTGAAACTTATTGAAAATTGTAAAAAAAAATGTGAAGTCGCACAGGGAGGGGGGGAGTCTCGCAAATGTGCCCAGCTGTAACAAGAGGGAGGAGGGGTCTACAAATCATGAAATTCGTGTGACTTATTTATGGATGGCCCCTTAGGTAATTGCCTACCAGTCAACGCTACGGATGACAACAGGTCGAATGTGATGACGCCGTCGGGTTTCGGGTACTCAATCGGCTGGAACTCCTTCGCTGGTTTCAATTTAGCGTGATCAGCACCTGAAATGAAAAAAAAAATAGTCAAAATACTATCTGAAAAAGATGCTGGCAAATGTGTGACATGGGAAAATATAGCGCGATATCGCACGAGGCAACCATGGTGGCGCCACCAGTGGGTGATTCAGTAGCCGACACCGAATTGGTTGCGCTACCAAGCGGACACGAGGTGCGATATCCTCGATAGCTCTATACATTTTGTTGGTGGAGCAACTGGTTGCGCTACCACTGGTGTCCTCGTGCGATATAGCCCAAAGGCTTGCTATACGATTTCGGATTACTTGGAAGATAAATCAGCTTGGGACTGATCGCTCAAATATACTTTCGTAAATAACAATGTCAAAGTGTACTACACTTAGGCCCGTATTAAATCGATCTCAAGATTGAACTTGAAATGCTGTGTTTGACATATGTTCCATACATTAAACGTCAAAACTGCATCTTAAGATCGATCTCAACTTTGAAATGCATTTATTAATACGGGCCTTAGTGTAGCGTGTCTTGCCTTGCTTATTTCGGAGGGCAGCACACTGGAGCTGAATATATATATATATATATATATGGAGCTGAATATTTCCCAAAATACCCTGTATTAAATTAAGTATTGGCGATTGAAAAAAAAGAAAAACAATGTAAAAGCCAAGCCAGCTGAGTTTCTTGCCGGATCTTCTCAGTCGAGGTCGCGTTTCCGATCCGGCGGTAGAATTAAGTACAAAATGTAAAAATTACAATTTGTAAGTGCCCCCGTAGGCCTAAACAAAATAAACTGATTGAATACGTTACCCCCGTGGCTAAAGGTCCAAGGTTCCATTCCCCGCACGGCCGTGCTGAACGCGGAGTACGCGATTCCTCCGTACAGTCCCATCTTCGTGTGGAACGACGGACGACAGTTGCGTACTTGCTGTGAATAAAGTAATATTTATAAGTATTAGCCATGTACGCGTGGGATTTAACAAAAATGTTTGTTAATGTTTGCTCCGTACCAAGTACCAAGTTACTCCTTATAACATCAGCTATCTGTCAGTGAAAGTCCCGTCAAAATCGGCCCGGACGTTTCGGAGATTAACCGGAACAAAGAGCCAGATAGACAAACAAAATTATAATTGCTTTTTGTTATAAGTACCGTATATGCTTTCATATAAATTTAGTAAAAGGCTGTTATTTTGACATTACAAGCAGACACTCTCAGAAAGTTTCTGATGATGTGCGGCCGGCCTTAACAACGGAATCCAAGAATACAAATTCTAGTACAATTAGGTACATACCTTCAGCTCCTTGTAAACGTACGACTGTTTGAGCTTGTCCTCGTATTGTGTGGGAACGACTCCGTTATCGTGGGTCGCCTCTCCAGATAGTATGAGATCCATTGCTGCTTCCGCTGCCAGCATGCCTGTTACAAACATCTGTATCATATAAATATCTGCGGGGCTACGCAACATTGCCAGCAATTCCGCCAAATTTCTGTAATTTAGTCACACATTTTACGGCATTCGCGACCGTTTCAAGGAAATTTAGCGTATTCTGCTGGAGGGTCAGAAAAAGGAATTGCTTTTGTAGAATTTCTGCTGAAGCAATTCATTTTTGAGCTGTTATAATGTAACTGCATTTATAATATTGGGGTCTAGTGAAATGTAATAATGACGTAATTCAAGTAAAACTAACGCAGTACTAAATCGTCGATTCGGAAATGTGGCGTCTACAACTGCCGAGCGGCGCGCTCGAGCCATCTGCACCTTACCACCACCTCATATAGCAGTATTATTTTAATCTTACAGCGACTTTTTGTAATTTGACGTCCCTTATTGAACAATAAGGGTCATGACATTACAAAAAGTCGCTGTAAGGTTAAAATAATACCGCTATAAGAGGTGGTGGTAAGGCCCCAGTTCAGATGGCAATAGACTTCTGATTTTGCAATTAACTTTTGGCCAACTCTGCTTCCGCTTACCAGAGAGGAGCTAAGAGCGCCACATAGCAATTCTGCAAAAGCAATTCATTTTTCTGTTTTTCTAGCAGAATCCTCAGCAATTCCGGTAAATTTAGGGACTCCGATTTTCCGTGCTTCGGAGGGCACGTAAACAGCCGGTCCCGGTTGTTGTCATCTAGGCAGCAGTCGTTCAGGCCTATGGGCGGCGTGAACAACTCTGACACCAGGCCACTAACCATACGATAAGAAGAAGGACTTAATTTAATTTCCGCTGCCCGGACCGTGGCCGGACCTAAAAATAGTATGATAGTGTTAGGTGGTATGGTGTGGTACCGCTCTTCATGGCGTTGTGCGTGCCCTTGATGCGCGGCACGTTGAGGAAGCCGGCCGTGTCGCCCGCCAGCACGCCGCCCGGGAACACGGCCACCGGCAGGCACTGCCACCCGCCCTCCACCAGCGCACGCGCACCATATGCCACGCGGGCACCGCCTGCAACACACACAAGGGGGTATATTTTGTTACATATTTCTTTTCTATTAGGTAGCCGGTGATACATAGGTATTCCCATTGAGGATTTGACTGAAAATCAGCACTGGAACAGTATCGTTCCCCTCCAGCACATGCTGAACCAAATACCTTTTTCGGCACAGTTAGCGCTGAAGTATTTTTATTTTTGTTTCATCTGTTTATGTTCTGTATCTTGCGAGTGTCGAATAAATGTTTTTCTTTATTTCCTTTCTAATAGGCGCTATTAGACCACAAGGGCTTAACACGACTCAAAACGGTGACTTTATGCAAAATTCTTGATGAATCCATTGGCCCATTTGTTATACTTAAGTGTTACTTAAATATTAGGTCTTTACCTATAAAGTTGCCGTTCTATAGTACAGGCCATTCAATGTTGGCTATGGTTGGCTAAGAATTCTAATTAAAAAAAAAATACATAAAAAACATGGAATTCGAATTAAAAAAAAATACATTAAAACCTTTGAATTCTATTTACAAAATCAGTCATTTGTTTATTGATTCGTGTTTTCTTTTCATCACATTTGAATCTTCTATGTCAGCATGGACATGTTAAAAATACAAGTAATTATGGAATGAGTTCAGTCGTGGTAGCAATGCGGCACAAACGCCACGCAACTGCAACGACGTATACAGAGCGATCACTACGCAACGCAAGACCCGTTATTGGTTTTAACGCTTCAATCATAATCACAACTTACCTTCAAACAGCGGCTTTATGTAGGGATGCAATTTGAACCTCTGGAACTCTCTGAACGGACTGAGGTACGGGTTGGAGTAGTCCAGCCCCACCACGAACCCGGCCGCGACCAGCGGCGCTTCGCCCTCCGCTACATTCAAGTGGTAGATGAACGACCCTCCGTAGGTGTTCTTGTCTAGAGGCCAGCCGCATGTGTGTTCCACTAGACCGGGTTTGTGATTCTGGAAGAAACCATTTTACTCATAGTACATACCTACCTATAAGCAGAGTTGGAGAAAAATGTATTGCAATTGAAGTTAATTGTGACAATTAAATTCAACTGCAATTAATAAATTGTAATGATTTCATGCCCAACTCTGCCTATAAGCTAAACAACACTAATGTATAGGACATTAGTGTCGTTTGGCTTATTAGGAAATATTTTACTCATAATTTTGCCCTGGTTTGTCAATAGGATTCACAAATAGTATATTTTATAAACTGAGACAGAGGTATCACTCAAGCATGCAAGCATACAGCAGACCCTGGTGTTATGTAAATGCATCAATTCAGAAAATAAGAAAGTTACAAGATATGTGCATCCGTGAGGATTCGAACCAGAGTTGATCAATCACAATTAGACGTCGCTTAAGCTACGTAAATGCGTAACAGATCAGACGACAATTAGCTTCTCTGGCTGTTTGCACTAGGCACTACTGCTACCTATTGGCATGTACATAAAACTCTTAACTGAATTGAATCAAATGTTCTGAGTTACAGGGCCATGGCCCCCATTCCATTGTACCACAGAGTAAAGACTAAAGAAAGAGGTGCCCTTATTAGATATATGTATGAAAAAAAACGTGGTCATTGTTTTTTCATTTTCATTGTTCTATCTACCGGTAAATAGTTGAACTACTCGCTTCGTTTTATGTCGATGTTAGTACTAGGCCGACCACTCGGCCGAGTTGCTTAGGGCCAGTCCCCTTAGTAATTGGTCCATGTACAGTACCCACAGCACAAGCGTTGCTATGTCTGGGACCATACAATTGTTTGGTCTGGCAATATTCATCAACTGTTTACCCATATTTTTATCTTACCTCTGGTTTGACTTCCCACAGTTCCTTCAGTCCAATTCCGTAGGACTGCGGCTCGCTGTTCTCTCTTAAATTATATTTACTTGAAACCATTTTTGTTAGATGCCCGTGACAACCTGAAAACATTATTTAATTATTACGAAGTATCTGTAAGTCATTATGCTGTATTATTTCTACCAATTTATACTTATCTCGAAAATTACGTAACTACACTTCTCATCAAAAAAATCGAAACACCTACATTCATTTATTGAATGATAATTCTAAAATTTAAATTCAAATTTGGTATTGTGATACACCATTGTGTAGAATAAACTGCCAGCTATTTATTGGCGTATTTTTTAAATTATATCATTCATTTTTTTATTTAAATGCCTGAATAGTACTTGCAGTACTGTCTCGATTTTTTTGATGATAGTGAATGTTTGCACTTTTTGTACTTTATCAACATTCGTAAAGGTCTACTTTATTTACTTCTACACTTGTATAGACTGAAAAACGAGCTGAGGGAGTTATATCTGGGAGAGCTTTGGTGGCAGTGTGTAGCTCTAACTACAAGTTGCCATGACTAGAAGCCTCTTAGGGGGCGTCCATAAATTACATGAGGCATTTAGGGGAGGGAGGGGGTCGAGCGAAATCTCACCAAATCTCACGTGGGGGGAGGGGGGTCTCGGCAACAGTAGAAAATTGCAAGAAAATTGGGTGTAATTAAGTAAAACATGTTTCTCCTCTGGAATATAATAGCTTTTGAAGTCTCACGTGAGATTAGAGGGGGAGGGAGGGGGTCTAAAAATCTCAAAAATCACCTCAACGAAATTTATGGACAGTAATCAGTCCTGGGGGCTTACCACGACCTCTTATCGCGATTCAATTATAGGAACGTTTTAACGTTTCAGCGACTTTTTGTGCAATGACGTTTCTTATTGTCATGACAATAAGGTACGTCGTTGCACAAAAAGTCGCTGAAACGTTAAAACAATACTGCTATAAGAGGTGGTGGTAGGGCCCCTGTTAGATGTAGTGGTCCATGACTAACCTAGTCAAGAATATTGAAAAAAAATTAAGTCTATGCAATCTGAACAAACCAGAAACAACAACTGACCTTCAGTGAATATGGTTATCTTGGAGTGGAACTCCATGCCCCGTTCAAACATGTCCTTAGGGGAGCCGTCCTTGGCGATGCCCACGTCCCCGGTGGCCACGCCCTTCAGCGAGCCGTCCGCCCGGTACAACAGATCGGCGCCCGCGCAGCCTGGCCATATCTGGACATAGATCGTTAGCTAATTAGAAAACTATTATAATAATGCGATTATAATACGAATAGGACGGGCTCTCGGCTAACTTCACTCATATAAAGTACTGCACTTCTGAGTGAAGTTAGCCGAGAGCCGTAACAGTTCCAGTTGTGACGTCACAACATGGCGCTAGGCCAGTCCTATTCTTATTTTAATTGCATAGTAGTGAAATTCAGTAGACTTATGATGACGTATCGTATTGGGAGGCATCAAATGGAGTTTCAATTGCCTTTGAGTATTTTAATACACAATTGAGGCGCTCGTAACCAGCTGCAATCACTGAACGGTAAATGATCAGAGGTTAAGCAACGCTTGGCAAGGTCAGTCAGAGATGGGTAACAATTTGGACTAAGCGTCTCCGTGCTACGGAGGGTACGAAAAAGTCGGTCCCGGTTGTTGTCATCTAGGCAGTCGTTAAGCCTTGTCAGAGGCCTTCGGGCGGCTTGAACAACTAACACCAGGTTGACCACTAACCATATGATAAGAAGAGGCCAGCACTACAATAATGTTAAAAACTAATGAGCGCTCAGTCGCAGCCCAACCATCCTGAGGATGCCTCGTTTAGAGGCGAAACACGTGTCGAATTTATTTTAGATTCGCTTTGTCTGCGGAGAATTGCTAATTGTTAGGGTCCACGACTCATGACAGACATACTCTCGACTGACAGGGAGTTCGGTCTTGTTGGCCTCTGCTATTATCGATCAATTCATTTGGGTTATAATGGGTAAAGCGGGTTTAACGGGTTAAGCGGTTAAGCGGGGTTAAGCGGGTTTGGGTTTTAGAGGTTGACAATTCCGAGGGTGAGTGGTGGGTCCCTCTCTATAATTGTTTAATTAGTAATTAATTACCTCAGCACCAGCTGCCTCTGCCTGTTCTGACAGCCATCTTACCAAGTGTCCCAATCGAACGACGTAGTTGCCATGATTATAATTAGGCAAACCTGCAAAACCACATATTTTTCAGAGACATTCCACTCAGTTAACTCATAAGTAGGGTGTTGCACTCCCAAACTCCCAAATGTGCTGAATATCATTGGACAATAATAGCGTGCAATTCCATCTTCGTCATGGAATACAAGAAAAGTGTTGTTTGATTGAACAGATGTTGGTACTGCCTGGATCTTTTGCCAATGGTATTTTTTCTTTGGTCTATGATTTAACATGTGAAAGGCAGGCTGCAATTAAATGTCTTCATGAGTTTATCCTGGGTATCATACCCTATTTTAGGGGCAGACTAATTTAATTTAAACTTGCAATTAAAAAAAAATATGATTAACGATAGTGAGTGGCCTTTCTATACATACTACTATATTTTATTCTTTGGATAATATGATTAAGTTTTTAAAACTCACCTGGGAACACAGGCAATGGTATTCTGCCAGTCTTAGTCAGTATGCCGAACTTATCGGACGTGACTGGTGTGTTCATGGGCGCGCCCTTCTCTTGCCAATCAGGTATTAACTCATTTAAAGCTATAGGGTCCACGCAAGCTCCGGATAATATGTGTCCACCAATTTCAGCTGCCTTCTCTAGGAGTGTTACTCTTACTTCCTGAAAAATACCATTGCAGGTTCAGTTATTCAGATTACAGGTTACAGTAGTAATAATTATAATTTACGCTCCTATTTTCTACTAGCTTCTGCTCGCGACTTCGTCCGCGTTAACTTTAAAATCCCACAGGAACCTGACATTTTTCCGGGATAAAAAGTAGCCTATGTGTTAATCCAGGTTAAAACTATCCGTGTTCCAAATTTCATCCAGATCCATTCAGCCGTTCTGGCGTGATTGAGTAACAAACATCCATCCATCTAAACTTTGACATTTATAATATTAGTGGGATTTAATCTCTTCTTCTCCACCCACTGCTGGGTATAGGCCTCACCTCTTAACCACCATTTGTTCTGGTCTTGTGCTATTCTTGACGAGCAAGTGACGGCCACCTTTCTTATCTCATTAGACCCTCTGACTGGTAGTCTGCCTATGACACTTTTTTTAGTGACATCCCCTTAATACTAATAGGATTTAGATAGTCCATTTGTCCGTTGAAAACTAGTGTCAGATAAACATGTTTATAATAATTAACCTTCGTAACTTATAGTAAAAGTGAATGACACTATACATACAGCTCCCTTTTCCTCTGCGATTTGCCGAGCTCTGATGGCCGCGGACATGCCGGCTGGGCCTCCTCCGATGATGAGGATGTCCGTCTCCTCGGCAACTCTCTCCATACTTATATCTGAAGACGAAAATGTGTTTATAATATGTCTACAATACAAACTGATATTTTGTCTTTTCACTCTACAGAAACAAATAAATCAAACTCTTTGCAAGTTTGATTAACTACATATTTAACCAGCATTGCTAATTGGCAAGGGCATTTGGAGATGGGTGACCATTTATTGGCATTTGAACTCAGCATCTCCGTGCTTTGGAGGGCACGTAAAAAGTTGGTCCCAGTTGTTGTCATCTAGGCAGTCGTAAAGCCTTGTCAGAGGCCTTAGGGCGGCTTGAACAACTCTGACACCAGGTTGGCTAGCCATACGATAAGAAGAAGATTGCTAACTTCGGGTTGCATGATGTAAAAAATACACCATCAAGCCTGTATTAAGAGGCAGAGTAGACAGGAGTACAGTGCAATGGTATTTCTGGTCCTAATATCATTAAATTTATCGTTATAATAGCTATATTTAAATCTGTTGTTAACGAGCCAATCAATATGCTGACGTAGGTCTGAAGGTAATCGTTGATTAAGATCTAGAGGTTATCATCACTTACCTTTCCATCTTGGATCCTTATCTCTGGGGTGGATTGTGTAATGAGTTGTTATTTTAGGGTACACATCTGAGTACAGCCTCCTTGCAGCGTTTGTTAGCCTCCCCACTGTCAAATAATTAAAATAAAACCAAAACTTGAGAAGTCATTAACCAAAACAAATGAATGTAGGTGAACTTTGAACCTCTTATATTTAGCAACTTTATTGCATAACGTTATAAAGCTAGCACTACGGTTAACTACTTCTGCTAATAGTTTCTAGTATGTGACTAAGAATATTGTTTTATTTATCACTAAATACACAAAATTTGTAAACCAAACTCACAAACAGCTGATATTGCAACATCAAACGAAAAGTTTTTAACACTTTAAACTTTCGACGATTAGTTTTCTATTATTCGTATCACAATATTTTATCACTTATGAAATGTAATATCAAGATGTTATGGTTAAAATTTCATTTAAAAAGTAATTTATTTACCCTGTCGAGCCGAACTAACAATTGCCGCCGCCATTTTTAAAAACAAATTGCGTTCCGTTTCGAGATCAAAGTCCATAGAAAATTAAAGTGAACTCTGAAAGATGTCATGTTATTTCTTTGCAAAAAAACAATCACAATAAAAATATGACCAACGATGTGTACATAATATTTTGGAAATTTTAATTCCCAGTGAAATAGACTGTAAACAATAAGTACTGAATACCAATTTATGAGATTTAATTAAAAAAAAATATTTGGGTGAAGGAACGGAACGTTATTTTATGGCGGTAACTCAAAAAAATCTGTACGCGTCATCAATGTAGTTTTTTTTTGTTTTACCGTTATAATACTGGTATACTAACAAATTACCCACATAAAAATGATTGGGTGAGTCCCTACTTTTAATTAAATATAAAACAGGCCACACAACTTCTAAAAATGAAGTAGGTACTTAGGTAGATATGGATAAGTGGGAAGATAGATGGTGTGATGGGGAAGTGATTTGAGTAATAGCAACATCATAATTTTCGATTACGTTCTATTTATTATTGATTAAAAAGCTTAGTAATAAATTACAAAGAAAGACGCGGAATATACAATAGGTGACGGATTACTTGACGGGCTTCATCTGCCACAGGCCATCGTTCAGATAGTGGCAGTTTTCAATGCCAACGCCTTTATTCACCTTGGCTCTGAAACAAATGAACGAGACCTATTAAACCGGCTTCCTGCAAAATCTGAAGACCATACCCTCGTTACTCAGTCCAAAAATGCTCTAAGTACGCTTTCTGAAAACCTATGCAGAATATGAATGTAAAGTTGCAAAGACAATATTTATAACAACAAAATATTTTTCAATGCAATATTTTTAATATGACTAAGCCCGCCACACACTGCCACTAACTGTTAGGTACTCCTGTATCTAAAGTCTGATTAATAATTCAGTAGAGTAAAATGACACCTTTTTATGTCAAACGTAAAATTAATTTGATCCGTTCATCATGAATAATGTTGTTTTTATGATTCTAGTTCAAATTAATTCAATTTTATTTTTTACTAAAGAATAACAAAAATATGATCACTCATAAAAATAGACTCAATTAAAATATACTTACATCCACATTTTACATCTGTCATTTTACTCCACTGAATCGACAGTGGTATCCAACGATGACGCCGAGGTTCGACCCTCAACGAGTCCCGAAAAGAACGAAATTGTCTTGAAACCCGCATGAATTTAATCAATAGAAATAATAGGATAGGAGGCGTTGGAAGATGTCTCACATATCATCAGTAGACAAAGAAGTGAGTCCAATAGCCAGAGCGTGTTCCTTCCCCTCCGCCATCACCGCGACCACCTGACCCTTGTCCACGGAGCTCATCCTGGCGCCGGGTGACGTCAGACCAGGGCACATGATGTTGGCACCGCTGAGCACAAAGCGGATCGCACCTTTGTCGACCTGCTGCAGAGGCAGGAAGAACGGATCTGAAAGATAACAGAAAAAGAATAAAGAAAGGACCTGGAATGATGATCATGAGCTAGAAGCTAGAAGGCGTAGTTTGCAACCTCTCAATCATCGCCTTCCAGCGTAGTTTTTAATCTCCCTCTCTCAAGGATAATGATCACGCACGCGTCGCAAGATGCCTGGTGGTGCCGAAGGATCCAAGTGTTTGGGAAACGATAATTATCTAGCAATGATCAATATCTTATGGCTGATTTATTGAGCTTAGTTATGAGTCTGTAGATCTGATGTCCTGTGATTTCTTATAACATGTTAAAAACACGTAGTAAATCATAAAACCGTATTGTTATTATGAGTAACTGATGAAGTTTTGTTGACGAGTGCTGCCGTATCTGAGTCATAAATTAAATGCTCGTCGTAACTCATGTCTTTGTAAAATATTTGCTCTTTGTTGTTTCAGTTTTGGTTATGCGTATCGTATGACTAATTAATAAAGTACTTATATCAGTTCTCTTCATGTGTCCACCATCATATTCCAAGAGAACGTCAACGTTTTGCGGAGATACCACCAACTACCTACTACGTCTACCTGCACTGGACTCCTTTTAGAAAGGCAAGACAATCTCAACCAAAACGAGGTCAGCCATATGCAAGCTATGGCTTGTAGGTAGATATATTAAAAATACTTTTCACATACACTTATGTAGAAGTCGTAATGTCGGCATCCACGAGCCCTCACGATGTCTGAAGAACAACAGCTCGCCAGCGCTGTTCACCATAATTTCTATGTGGTCGTGGCTGGAAAGGAGAAAAACAAACTATTGCAAGAAAAAACTGTACTAATTACTATAGTTGTGGAAAGAAGCCTTTTTACCCGACTACGGAGGCGTTATGATTTTGACCGGTATGTATGTATGTATGTATGTATGTATGTATGTATGTATGTATGTATGTATGTATGTATGTATGTATGTGCATCTGTTCCCACCTAACTTCCAAACTACTTGTCGTAATTTGACAAATGAGGTATCGTCAGAAGCGGCTTAATGGCGCGCTGGTTATAGGCTATGTGACGTCACAAAAAATTGCATATGGCGCCCTCTAGAGGACATAAACTCATGAACTAAAAAAAAACATTTTTTAATGAAACCGTGTGGGGTATCAAATGAAAGAGCTTGATGAGCACATTTGAAAAATATATATATTGTTACCTATAACTCCAAAATTATTAAATAAAAAGTAAGTTTAAAAACTAAAACCCGACTACGGAAAAAACGCGCTCTAAAAAGTATGAAACAAGAAAATATTCTCATCTAGAGGATAGCCGTGGTCCGTGTTCATGTGCCATTTGGCCCTAAAAGAACTACACGGACCACGGCTATCCTCTAGATGAGAATATTTTCTTGTTTCATACTTTTTAGAGCACGTTTTTTCCGTAGTCGGGTTTTTGTTTTTATGTTTATGTCAGAAGACAGTAGGACATTGTTAATGTAGTGAATCATAAATAGAACGGGGTAACAGCCCCCGACCGCGCGAAGGTAAACTCTGAAACTTACTAAGCCCTAGCTATTGACCAGTAAGCTGTATAGGTCATCTACAGACAATATGCTCTTGCTACTTGCACGAATATACCTACCATTTGACAATCCTAAATGTGTCTTTCTTGGGTAGAACTTGGTCGATGTAGTTATCTAGATGTGGATACAGCTCTAGAAGACGAGCTCGGATGCCCTTTTGTACTGAGGACTTGAGCTGCTGCACTCCGGATATGCTCTCCTTTTCATCGAACCTGAAATAAAGAGAAAAATATGATAAGTGGAAGAAGATACCGATGACTTCTTAAATACGGTTCCTGAGCGCGTCAGTATTTTAAAACAGATTCTTTTCCGGTCTTTAGGAAGCTATGGATGCCTACGATTTTAGAACATAGCCCAACACCCCCCCCCCCTTCCCCTCCCTCCCTCCCTCCCACTCCCCTTCAGGTCGGCAAAGTGCGAGCAATGCCTTTGGTATTGCAAGCATCTATAGGCTATGGTAACTACTTAACACCAGGCGGGCCGTACGCTTATTTGCCACCTATCCTATGAACAAAAAAAATACAATTTTGCCCAAATAAAGCCATATCCACTAAGTAACAATTGACGCTCAATAAGAACGGCAACATCAACGACTGGTCATGCATGTACTGACTGAAAGTTGCTCGTTGCCGATCAGCATGATGAGCAACATGTGCAACATGTCGCGCTTCAAATGTTGCCTAGTGGAAACGAGGCTTCACGCGTCAAATGGCGCAGTCGTCCGCAATTGACATCGTGCTTTATCGGAGTTTCGTCGACTCCTGTTACTGGGTCATTGCACCGGCCTAGTTGGCTTCGGCCACTATATTTAGCTCTTTCTAAGGCAACCTGCATACCTTGGAATGGGAGAAGCTACACAAGCCACAAACATGTATTTGTCGGCCATATGTTAGCAGTCCTCGCGCCGACGACATACCGAGCGCCAATTTGCGATTTACAATGAAGAATTCACGAAGATAATATTAGAGGCGAGTGGTTTCTAAATTGACAATTGTTAAAAGACTCGAGCTCACAGGTCTTCTTTTTACCCGACTACGGCGGAGGGTTATGATTTTGACCGGTATGTATGTATGTATGTGCGTCTGTTCCCACCTAACTTCCAAACTACTTGTCGTAATTTGACAAATGAGGTATCGTTAGAAGCGGCTTAATGGCGCACTGGTTATAGGCTATGTGACGTCACATAAAATTGCATATGGCGCCCTCTAGAGGACATAATGTCATGAATTAAAAATAAAACATGTTTTAATAAAACCATGTGGGGTATCAAATGAAAGAGCTTGATGAGCACATTGCAAAGATATATATATTATTACCTATAACTCCAAAATAATTAAATAAAAATAAAGTTTAAATACTAAAACCCGACTACTGAAAAATCGCGCTCTAAAAAGTATGAAACAAGAAAATATTCTCATCTAGAGGATAGCCGTGGTCCGTGTTCATATGCCATTTGGCCCTAAAGGACCTACACGGACCACGGCTATCCTCTAGATGAGAATATTTTCTTGTTTCATACTTTTTAGAGCGCGATTTTTCAGTAGTCGGGTTTTAGTATTTATACTTTTTAGGTCAGTTGTTTCTAGCTTCCTTAAATAAGTAATTAATGTATGGGATCTCTTTCGAAGTAGGTTTTTGTTAGGGTTCCGTACCCAAAGGGTGCTAACGGGACCCAATTACTAGGCCTACGCTGTCCGTCCGACTGTCCGTCTGTCTGTCTGCGGGCTGTATCTCACGAACCGTAATAGGTAGAGACTTGAATGTGTATTTTTGTTGCACCTACAACAACAAATACTAAAAATAAAATAAAATTTAAAAATAAAGGGGGTCCCCATACAAAAATCTTAATATTTTTGACGTTTTTATTTTACGGTGGAACGTAACCCTTCATGTGGGAGTCCAACACGCACTTGGCCGGTTTTTCATACCGTGAAGATCGATTTAAGCATGACAACTAGAAATGTGA
The DNA here is from genome assembly GCA_947859195.1 of Drymonia ruficornis. Lineage (NCBI taxonomy): Eukaryota > Metazoa > Arthropoda > Insecta > Lepidoptera > Notodontidae > Drymonia > Drymonia ruficornis. The sequence continues at coordinate 8,146,366 of OX401925.1, read as the reverse complement.
AATCGCCACATTACCCCTCGGACTGGAACGATGTTCTTTACCGTCGCTGATTGCTGACTGTAGAAAGTAGACATTCGATAATGTCGTTGTCCTTTCATTGTGTGCCTCTGAATAGCGGGCTACAAAGCATTATCTATACTATCTAGTATATCTATCTATACTAATATTGTAAATGCCATGGTAACTCTGTCCGTCTGTTACGTTTTCACGACTAAACCGCTGAACCAATATGGATGGCCTTGGAGGAGAACATAGGCTACTTTTCATCCCGGAAAAATGTTAGGAAAAAACTACCGGACGGTCTAAAGTCAATGCGGACGAAGTCGCGGGCAGAAGCTAGTTGATTATACTCATCCAATGATTATATTCTGTGCCTATAATATCTTTTATGATGCCTAAGAATCTACCTACTAATTTTTATCATTAGATTTTGATTTCAAAATACATAATATGGAGATTAGATAAAGTATGCATTATGATAAACAGACCGGTAAGTGGATTACTACCATTACATACTATACTATGCATATTACGTACTATAGTAACATAACTATGTATATATAACTACCTAAACCAAAAAATGTAAGTAATATTATTTTATGTCAAGGAAATATACAAACTAAACAATGGCGGGTAAATCATATGACCAAAATACATTGGTTATCTACCAGGAAGTTACATAGGCACTTACATACATACATATACACCACACCGACTAACATACACATTGGTAAGTATTTAATGTTATTTATGTTTTAATAATGACAACCTACCTATTTAAAGAATTATATGTAGGTATTCTGAGAAATTAATTAAGTGCTATGTTAATATAACAGTTACTCTTGCGAAACAATAACGACAACTGACAACCCTACAGACACAAGCACATGCAAAATATAAACTACACGGACAGCAAGTATACAAACTGGTCACGTTTAACAAATCCGTGTCAACTATAATATCGCAGTGTACTGAATACACTGACGCATTTCCTCGTTGAATGTTACCATACATTCACACATCAACTTCAATGTATGAAACACAAGTGTGATTTTAGGTTACCAATTAATTCGGTGGTCACGTGTCGCACGTGCCCGCTTTCGGTGTTTGAATAATAATATGAGACCATACATAATATAAAAATAAACAGCGCAGTGGGTTGAAATCGAATGGTGCTATAGTCGTGGCGTTTAGTTTGATGTTTGATATTTCACATAATAACCTTGCTATGGTTGACATTCAGAGGTCGTGAAGGAGTCACGCAATCAGTTTTTTTGCTATGATTTCAGGCATATTGGGGACTTAATGAGGGACTAATAGGTATACTTAGTACTTGACCAACCACGACTTGTTATTCTAAATCCAGAAAGACAACCTAAAACACTCTACAGTATTGTCTCTTTTTAGTAACTTTCCAGGATTTCGGAACCGCTTTGAACTCTGAGGGTTAACCTGCTTACTCGTGGAAGCAGTTAAGTTAAACCAGTTATGTGCACGTGCCGCAAGACGATGTCATAACGATGAAGAACTTTCGAAAATTGAGCAACAAAGAACGCGATGCGTCGCCATTTTAGTGACGAGTTACAAAAGTAACTCGTTTCCACTTTAGTTGTCTTCTGGAACCCTTACAACTTGCCAGTGTCTGTTGAAAAGTGTAGAAAGGATCAGAATTCCATAGCCTAGGTTTAGACACTTTAACTTTGTCCAATAATTTTAACTGCTAGCTGTGCTGAAGGTTGACCTCTAGTCTTTTCTATTCTACAATCCCTGCACTTGACTTTGATTTATTAATTAAGTACCAAGTATCTCTAGAGAGAGATAAACAACTCTCTTCTTTGACTTTGAGATAAAAAGAACATTAATTTCGTCTTTATCTCCCATCTTTCGGACTCCTGTTTGGACTTATCTAAATATATAAGAATCAAAGTCCTGATTGACTGACTGACTGACTGACTGACTGACTGACTGACTGACAGACAACGCACAGCCTAAACCACTGATCGTAGAGACTTGAAATTTGGAGGGTGGGTTTGTCTTGATGTGTAGAGGTGTACTAAGAAAGGGTTTTTTGAAATTCAACCCCTAAGGGGGTAAAATAAGGGATGAAAGTTTGTATGGAAGTTCGTCATTTTTGAAGTTAGAATTATGAAAATTGCTGATTAGGTGTCTTTTGAAAAATAAAAAAATATGGGTTTCAGGGTTTTTGAAAATTCGACCCCTAAGGGGGTAAAATAGGGGATAAAAGTTTGTATGGAAATTCCGTCATTTTTGAAGTTAGAATTACTTAAATTGGTGATTAGGTGTCTTTTCAAAAATAAAAAAGAGTAATTTCAGGGTTTTTGAAAATTCAACCCCTAAGGGAGTAAAATAGGGGAATGAAAGTTTGTGTTTAGATTTCTTTCGTGTTTTTGGAAATTCAACCCCTAAGGGGTGAAATGTGGAGTGAAAGTTTGTATAGGGGTGGTCGAGTTTTGTTATTTTGACGGGAAAGGGGAAAACGGGGTCAAGGGATGTTTTAATAAGTCATCCATATCTCGATATTGGTTATGATTGCTTATTTGAATTGATCAGACTGGGGTTTCCGTATTTTTAATCATTTTGACGAGAAAGGGGAGAGCGGGGTCAGCGCATGTTTAGTCATCCATATCTCAAAATTGGTTATGATTGTTCATTTTAAATAATCAGACTGGGGTTTCAGCGTTTTTAATATTTTGAAGGAAAAGGGGAGAGCGGGGTCAGCGAATGTTTAGTCATCCATATCTCGAAATTGGTTATGATTGTTCATTTTAAATAATCAAACTGGGGTTTCGGCATTTTCAATATTTTGAAGGAAAAGGGGAGAGCGGGGTCAGCGAATGTTTAGTCATCCATATCTCGAAATTGGTTATGATTGTTAATTTTAAATAATCAGACTGGGGTTTCAGCGTTTTTAATATTTTGAAGGAAAAGGGGAGAGCGGGGTCAGCGAATTTTTAGTCATCCATATCTCGAAATTGGTTATGATTGTTCATTTTAAATAATCATACTGGGGTTTCAGCGTTTTTAGTATTTTGAAGGAAAAGGGGAGAGCGGGGTCAGCGAATGTTTAGTCATCCATATCTCGAAATTGGTTATGATTGTTCATTTTAAATAATCAGACTGGGGTTTCAGCGTTTTTAATATTTTGAAGGAAAAGGGGAGAGCGGGGTCAGCGCATGTTTAGTCATCCATATCTCGAAATTGGTTATGATTGTTCATTTTAAATAATCAAACTGGGGTTTCGGCGTTTTCAATATTTTGAAGGAAAAGGGGAGAGCGGGGTCAGCGAATGTTTAGTCATCTATATCTCGAAATTGGTTATGATTGTTAATTTTAAATAATCAGACTGGGGTTTCAGCGTTTTTAATATTTTGAAGGAAAAGGGGAGAGCGGGGTCAGCGAATGTTTAGTCATCCATATCTCGAAATTGGTTATGATTGTTCATTTTAAATAATCAAACTGGGGTTTCGGCGTTTTCAATATTTTGAAGGAAAAGGGGAGAGCGGGGTCAGCGAATGTTTAGTCATCCATATCTCGAAATTGGTTATGATTGTTAATTTTAAATAATCAGACTGGGGTTTCAGCGTTTTTAATATTTTGAAGGAAAAGGGGAGAGCGGGGTCAGCGCATGTTTAGTCATCCATATCTCGAAATTGGTTATGATTGTTCATTTTAAATAATCAAACTGGGGTTTCGGCGTTTTCAATATTTTGAAGGAAAAGGGGAGAGCGGGGTCAGCGAATGTTTAGTCATCCATATCTCGAAATTGGTTATGATTGTTAATTTTAAATAATCAGACTGGGGTTTCAGCGTTTTTAATATTTTGAAGGAAAAGGGGAGAGCGGGGTCAGCGAATGTTTAGTCATCCATATCTCGAAATTGGTTATGATTGTTCATTTTAAATAATCAAACTGGGGTTTCGGCGTTTTCAATATTTTGAAGGAAAAGGGGAGAGCGGGGTCAGCGAATGTTTAGTCATCCATATCTCGAAATTGGTTATGATTGTTAATTTTAAATAATCAGACTGGGGTTTCAGCGTTTTTAATATTTTGAAGGAAAAGGGGAGAGCGGGGTCAGCGAATGTTTAGTCATCCATATCTCGAAATTGGTTATGATTGTTCATTTTAAATAATCAAACTGGGGTTTCGGCGTTTTCAATATTTTGAAGGAAAAGGGGAGAGCGGGGTCAGCGAATGTTTAGTCATCCATATCTCGAAATTGGTTATGATTGTTAATTTTAAATAATCAGACTGGGGTTTCAGCGTTTTCAATATTTTGAAGGAAAAGGGGAGAGTGGGGTCAGCGAATTTTTAGTCATCCATATCTCGAAATTGGTTATGATTGTTCATTTTAAATAATCATACTGGGGTTTCAGCGTTTATAGTATTTTGAAGGAAAAGGGGAGAGCGGGGTCAGCGAATGTTTAGTCATCCATATCTCGAAATTGGTTATGATTGTTCATTTTAAATAATCAGACTGGGGTTTCAGCGTTTTTAATATTTTGAAGGAAAAGGGGAGAGCGGGGTCAGCGCATGTTTAGTCATCCATATCTCGAGATTGGTTATGATTGTTCATTTTAAATAATCAGACTGGGGTTTCAGCGTTTTTAATATTTTGAAGGAAAAGGGGAGAGCGGGGTCAGCGAATGTTTAGTCATCCATATCTCGAAATTGGTTATGATTGTTCATTTTAAATAATCAGACTGGGGTTTCAGCGTTTTTAATATTTTGAAGGAAAAGGGGAGAGCGGGGTCAGCGAATGTTTAGTCATCCATATCTCGAAATTGGTTATGATTGATCATTTTAAATAATCAAACTGGGGTTTCGGCGTTTTCAATATTTTAAAGGAAAAGGGGAGAGCGGGGTCAGCGAATGTTTAGTCATCCATATCTCGAGATCGGTTATGATTATTCATTTTAAATAATTGGGGTATAAACTGAGCTGAATATGGTAGGTACTACTTCAGTTTGATCCCATAAAAAATCATTTCGTAAATCAACACCCAAAAGGGGGAAACTAAAGGTAGAAAAGTACGACAGAAAAATATGTTTGTACCCGATTGACTTGAAACTTAGTATGCATAGGGTAGGTGAGGGAGGAAGGGGAGGAAGTGGAAGGGGGAGGGGAAAGGGAAAGGGAAATGGAGGGGGAGGGAGCAGAAGGAAGAGAGGGGAGGAAAAGGGGTGGAGAAGGGGAGGGGGATTTGGGATTTTGGCTCTATATACCTACCTACCAAAACTCGCATTCACCGAATTAGGTACCGTGATAAAGTTTGTATGGCTCAAATAAAAATCGTGAAATCAAATTATTTTTATAAAAAAGCAAATACTGACTTAAAAAACCCTGGCGCACTAAAAAGTACTAAAAAGTCTTAAGTCACTTGCCCGGTTTTTTTTTATTTTGAAGTCTACGCGGACGAAGTCGCGGGCAAAAGCTAGTACTTAGATAAACCAACAAACAGGCTATAGAGTGTAAATAAGTACATATATAATTACTTACAAAACATTTATTAAACGATCTAAACGTATCTAAATAACTATTTAGGTACTATTTTAATCAAAATAGTGGGTGCCTAGTTTAGTTAAGTCCGTTATCTCCCCCAAAATTAATGTTCTCGTGAGCAACATTTCCCTAGTTGGATTTGAATCAACCAATCGTCATGAATAAGTTTTATACATATACTTTCTATTTGAGTGAAGGTTCATAACGCTTGTCCTTTGAAGGGCACTGGTAACAGACACTAAGCAAATGTCATTGGAGCCACGATACCTCGTAATGATCTTATTATTTGTTCGTAGCACACGTAGAGGCATGAAATACAAAACTTTGCTATAAGCAAACTCTCGGGAGAAAAGGGAGATAGTATTTAGTAAGATGACAACAATGACATCCTAACTTCGGAATCAAGTTATCAAGATATAAGTAACTATAATTTTATCTAGGAACAAATGGCGTGAGAGAGGAACACCAGCCTAGGTGGTCTCTCTGTACCCTGGAGTGAATAGAAACAGGATGAAAGTAAAATAGCCAGGTAAGACTACCGTGCTCGGGGCGGCTCGTGCACAAACATATGCATCGCCTTTGATGTTTGTTGTTTACAGAATCTATTACGTTGCAATCAATATAGAAACAACTTTAAACAAACATGAAGGTGGCTCGTTGCGATGTTTACCTCACCATGTTGTGACTGAAAACAGCGATAGAGAGTTACGTATGTACGTAGGACAACAACCGATTCTTTAACTGCGTCAACATTTTTTATTATCCTTTAGTATTTTCTCTTTGCACTCGAATTATGTAAAGTATACTGTGTGTGATTAAATGCCAGCATTACGACGGCTCATAAAATATTGTGGTGTCAAAACACAAGTCCACCTTTGTTGTCTCTTGTGCATAGATCGATTGACGTAGAGTATGCGATGAGCATTTTTAATACCCCTTAGAAGCCGGGTGAGGCTAAAGATGGCCGTAAAACATTCTTCTTGCATGCCATTTCAAATATTGACGTGAAACAACCCTGTTGTAATGCCAACGCACTTTTCACTTGGAATATAAATTACGAATTTTGATGTAATACTTAATTAACTTTGAAGACAGCTAAGGGCGGATAGGTCACGCATCTATAATGGCTAGCTAGGATCATTTGTAAGGTGTAAACAATCACAATAAAACATCAATTACAAAGATAATAATAAATGAATTAATACTGTAACATAATAATAATAAAATACACAATATTAGACTAACAATAAATTTTAGAAAGACATTTAAAAGTAGACTCGAAGGAAATTTAATTGTGTTGTGTAGATATAGGTTTTTTCTTTATATAGGTAGGTAGGTAGGTAGGTAGTGCTAAACTTGGCATCAGATATCAATCACATGGCTCATACAACAAATCTTGGCACATAAAACATTGATATTTTCAACACATTTATAATTAGAACAATCGTTTTCAGACATAATAATGTAATCCAGACGGTCCTTGAACTACGAAATCGATCCACTTACACGCAGTACGCACGCACGATGGCGTATCGCCTTCGTATTGCACATACATATATTTATGTTCGCGATACGTAATCATCTTATGTCGTATCGTGGGTGGCCGCGGAAAAACACTGTCTTATCCACTATCTACTGTTTCATCATATTGGGTTTCTTTTTCATTACTTCAATAGACTAAAATTGTATTTTCCTCAAGGAAATAAAGTATGCTAGAGTATGACGGATTCGTAGGTAACAAATAACAATGCGTTTTATCGACCTACAGCATGGCATATAACAATTGTTTTCAAATAATAATAAAAAATAAGGGAGATAACGATCAAGAAAGAGGGCTGTGCAACATAAATGAAGGCTTTCTTAAATATCTTAACTTCAGAATACCTTGCCACCAATAATGTCTTGCAACTCCATTCTGTGGTCATCAATCAGTTGGATGACCATTGCAAATTGGTATTTGATTTGAGAATTCTGGGCTATCGAACATGGGGGGAGGAGTTACGGCATATCTATTCTGTGGTTACGGTCACAGTGGGTTACGAAACCGTTACGAGACCTTTGGCAGCCGTTGACTCTGAAAGAGATTTGGGATTTGGCCGTAGACAGATTTATGGTTTTATCTAGATCTCTTTGACATCGATAAGTAATTCAATCAACTAGAAGACCTTATTTGAAACTAAAACTACTTTCTAGATGTTCAGGGAAAACATCGTGAGGAAACCTACCTATCCCTCGGGATTAGGTAATAGTCAGTTCCTGTATACACGGCGACACGGTTCACCACCTGTCACGTTGGGTTCTGAATATCTAGTGAAACGTGGGCTTTGAGCTGGTTAATACCTCCACAATGTGGTGGTGTATGGCCACTCAAGCCTCTGACTACCCCCGAACGGGGATAAAAGTCGTGACGTTACATAGATGTTCAGTGTATGTTGAGAAGTGAGGACGAAACCCCATGTGATAATTCTGGTACGCTCCAGCCTCTTCGGGAGATACAGAAAAGTGCCAATACCTACCATTTGATATAGGCTTAATAAGCTGCAAAATTACAGCGTAATGACTCCTGCGTAGGTGTCGAGAGACGACTAATAGTGTCGGTCTAGTAACATAATTACTGCAATGAAGTACCCGACGATCTAGTCATTATTCTGTTTACGAACCGACAATGGCAGCAATATAAGCTTTACATCAAAGGGATAAAGTCCTTAATTAAGTGATATAGCCCGATCCTATGACGCTCTCCAGCTAGAAATGCTAGTAGCATGCTCAAGGACTTTTAAATCTAGGTTGTAAGATTATACCACCCGCTGGGATACTGTTGTTTGAAGATTTCTAGGACGAGTTAGAATGCATGTACTTACACATACACACATATACACGGTGACAAGGTTCACCATGTGTCACGTTGGGTTCTGACTATCTGGTGAAACGTGGGCTTTGAGTTGGTTAATAGCTCCACAATGTGATGGTGTATGGTCACTCAAGCCTCTGACTACCCCCGAATGGGGATAAAAGTCGTGACGTTACATTGTTAGTAAATGGAGTACATAGAATTGAGAAGGCTTTAAATTAGTAAACATACTTGCTTATGACTTAAAAATGATGTCAGACAACTATGTATCGTCTGAAATGTACAATGTCAAGTAATTATCACAGACTGAGTCAGTCGACAATGGAAATTGATTAGCAGATCCAAATATTCAAAGACACACGTTTATGTAATACGGAGCACACAGGTGGTCTGTCTTGACCGGGGTAGTGCAACGCTCTTACATAAGATCGGCGTAAAATAGTAGTAAAGTCCCCTTCAGGTCAGCAACGTGCGAGCGATGCCTCTGGTATTGCAAGCATCTATAGACTACGGTACCTGCTTAACATCAAACGGGCCGTACGCTAGTAAAAACGAACATGTTATTAATGAAGTAAGTGGATGTACCGTTACTAATCGGGGCTTGTCTAGCTATCATCTTTCTCTGGTGACCTTACTGCTCACTAGTTTCTACGGGCCACACCTTGCCTACGAGGGGAAGCAATTACCTTCCCTGCACCTAAGGGCACTGCGAGGTCACGGTGCCAATGATCGACAGTGAGAGATAAACCGCCAAATTCATAGATATTTTAGCCAGTATACAATGGATTTACAAAGCATTTCTAGTTAAATGACTTGTAATGCCAGTGTAAGTCTATCATAACTTTCTATAGATTTGGCGGAAAGTGTAGGTGGCGAAGTTGTATGTTTTGTGAACAAAAACTGTCCATGTATGTTCGCGGAATCGCGGTAGCTAAGTACCTAGTACTATATGTGTAACACATAAGAAAGAAAGAAGAAAGAAATAAAAAACATTTATTCGACACAATACGCAAGACATAGAACATAAACAAATAAAACAGAAAAAAAAATAAAAAAGGTCAATGCGAACTGTGTCGAAAAGGATTCTGGAATTTGAAATCACATTACATTATTGCGATTGCGTCGCAGTCGCAAGGCAATTGTTGCGTTAATTTAGCGATTGCAAAATACGACGCCGCACCTTTGTTGCATTTCCACCTACAAACGAATGAAAACGATTGCCCGTGTTGTTTGCATAGCTACGGCTTACTACGTCGTCCATCTTTCCTATGTCTAGCTAGACCAGTCTAGCTATTATAATAATATCTAGCCGTGTACCCGGTGTACCAAATCATACGGTATTATAATAATGTTGTTGAAATAACCGTGATGGATAATTTCCCTATTTCTAATGTATATGATTCTGCTCTACTTCATAATGTTTCTATGATACCTTAGAATAATTCTCCAAAGAAAATTATATTTTAGACCATTGATGTATTATTTAGTAGATATGGTACCTTATAACATCGCAATCACAAACATGTGCTCAGCGCACCACTACATGCAGTGAAATTCACACATCTGTTATCGCACTCGCAATTCGACAATTAACCAGAAATTCAGCTGTAATGGCAAAAACTAAGTTTAGAACATTATTTTCCGCGACGATTGAGTCGTACCTACTGAGTCGATGGACTCTGTTTAGTCGGACAAGCTATTTTGGACAGTTACTTGTCCCCCTTTGTCTTGGTAATTTCTTAGAGATACGTAGTATTTATTAATACAGTAAATCGATTTGATAAGTTCAATAAAAAATAATATTTTACAATGAAAGTTATTATGTAATAATCTCATACTATGTAGTGTCAACAGTCGTCCTTTCGTCACTGTTCTGCCCATTTGACCTGCATGTGACTTGCAGAGGTCATTTTATATTATCATAATAAATAAATCATCATGGTAAAGAAATCTGATGCAAAAACCCGCTTTTATGTGTTGTTTTGATGTTTTTTGCGTATCAAATCGTTGTTTTACTACAAAATTTTATATAAGTTTTCGCAATTGTTGGTAGGTACAATTGGTAAAATGATGAAATATTTTTTATGAAGTGAGTTTGCTTTACAAGAATGCAAGGGTATGGCAAAAAAAAACTTGCGTGCCTAAAATTACCGAATCAAAGATACGCAGAATTTGTCATCCTACGCTGCGATAGCGTGGTATATTATCGAAAAACCTTGTTTGAATACATTAGCACATGTTTTGTACGAAACATAACGGCCTCATTGATATGCGCATTACTTTATTATGGGTGTCCTGGCAACTTCCGTTTTTCGATAACATTTGAATAAATTCATAGTTAATTAAAATTACGAAAGCGTTCTGCAGGACTGGAAGCAAACCATAATACTATGAAGATGAAATGACATCATAGGTAGTACAAAGGGCTCTACTTCTGCATATTCCGAGTACTGATAAGGGCGTGTATGTAGGGGCATTTGCATTGCACCATATGAATCTATTTAAGTTGGTCTTACAACAACTAACAAAAACTCCTAAAAAGTTAATAACGTTTAAGCCCAAAGCCCTGTTCAAGGCCTCAATAAATCATAAAGCTTTGTTAAAATTAGATCGAACGAGAATGCCTTATTAATTAGGAAAGTATTACAGTTAAATGGTTTCCTTGAATTTTGACGGCTCCTTAGCAAGTTAAGTAGATTACTTTATGGAAATAAATGCTTAACACAAAATAGGTACTTACTTAAGTACCAAATAAGTGAACCAGTAACGGCGAACATAATTTTAGAATAATTTACAATTTCCTTTTGAGGATGCTGTCAACAACGTGATTCAATCATTTAAAAGTTTTCGAGGGACGTGACCTTTTGCAAAAAGTATCCCCGGCATAATTCATCACATTTTTCTACGCCGCTTGCGAAAATATTGACAAAGGAAAAGGATTTCAAACATCCCACAACTTTTCAACAAACACAAAGCATTTTTCTTTAACATTCCATCGATTCTTTTGTAGAAAATGCTGTTATTGGGAGCCATTGAACGCAAACTCATGATCTAGATTTGTGGGACCCTCTTATCCCCCTATAGGTCGTCTCTTAATTGAATCCTGTTGACAATGTAATTTTGTCGTGGCTCGTTTGGAGGCGTTCGGTGTCGGAAACGCATTTACATAATCGTCTGAAAATACCCAATTGCTTAGAGACCCGAATAGGAAGATAAATCCATGGCATGTTAAAGCCTTTGGGCTGCTAAAAAGACATGAATTAGGTGATAATATTTTTTCGTTTAAAGACAAGGGTTGATAAATGGATTATCTAAAATGTGAAATTCATCAAGGAAACGGCGTTAAAAATGATTCAAAAGAAGCTACACGAGTGGCAGGCCAAACCCTTGAATCTATACGCACTCACCTTGAAATAATCTACTTATAAATAATGACCTAGAAAATTATCTGCTTCAAAAAACTAATGATCTTGAGAAAAAACAACACGGAACTCATAGCAATAGGGCAAAAATTGGCAAAAATATACGAGCTATACTTACGAATATGTTTAATTCCGAAACATTTGGCGATGCGCCATATTGTTACAACTTACTGCGAAACTGATGAATGAAAGATAGGATAGCTGGTTTCATTTCAACACCAGTTAGTTCGATCTAAATACTATTTCTAGTCAGTAATCAGACCGCGCAGTACGTCTAGTTTCTTCCTAAAATCTTTCAGTATATTGGCTGGTATATTAGCTTGAGTTGAGATGTAGGTACAGACCTACTTACTAATTTTATCAAATGTCTGTGAGTGAGGAGACTATACGTGAGAGTGAGAGAACCGGAAGCCTAACCCCCTCCCTCCGTTCGTTGAGACCATTCACATATAATTCTTGTCTAAATAAGGAATGAAACAACTCTATACAAAGTTTGACATATCTCAATGGACCGTGCATTCGCGTGCACTGTGGCCTATCATAGTAATATGTGTGAATACAGACCTAAGTATTATGAAAATATAGAACAAAATCTACATAAGTACGACCGAGTTTTTCACTTTCTATCACACATGAGATACATAACATGCAACACGAAGGAAAAAGATAGAAATATTGCCAATACATTACCTAACTATTGTGTATATACACTTTATGCTGAGGATCTGAAAACTAGATGGTATGGTCACGTGGAATGGAGGCCGCCTGAATACGTAGGGAACTTAGCCACAGATTAGAACTTTCTATTCCCAGTCCAAGACCCAGAGGCAGACCCAAAACAAGATGGAAAGCTGTAATGCTAAAGGACATGAAAGAGTGTCAGGTATCCGAAGACGATGTCGAGGATAGAGCGAAGTGGAAGGGAAAGACTAGGAAGGCTGACCCCACCACCATGTGGAATACATAGTCAGGAAGAGAATCTAGATAGTCGTCGTCGAACACATAATTTTTTAGACTTTACTAGACAAACTTCACTCCACAGTATTTCAAAACAATTCTTAGTTCAATAAAATACAATGCAATCGACGGGCGTCTATGTTTTCAAATAGGTATTGTCTCAACCCAGCAAAATACTATTGTCATCCTACTAGTAGACTTGACTTAATAACAAACGTGGCAGTATTAAATAGACATTATTTTACTTATCAGTGTTAAAATACTTAAGTCGTTTGTAAATATTTTATCTTGGAACGATAACGACTATTTTATAAGTAAATAAAGCACCTATTGAGGAATTACCTAAAATGAATAATCATTCAAGCTTACCCAATGATTTAAATGGTAAGTAAGTATGTTATTTTGTGATTACAATTAGTAAGCCGGTACCGCTTGGAACCGTTTGGAAATATTCCAATGCGATAAAACAGCAATAGGTGATCAAATAAACATTAACAAGCGTTCTAAACTGCCAGCAAGGTGGTTAAGTAAGAGTTTTGGCACTCTGTGTATCCTGCGTGGGGTAAAATGGGTGCGGGGAGGTATTAGCATTACAAATGATGTCTATATCATCAATAATACCTATGTAAACGAAAGCTGGAAGGCCGTAGACAGGCAAAAACCAAGGCGATAGTGGAGAAGGTTTGGCAGGATTCCCCTTCAATCGAGAGGGTGTGGCCACAGAATAGATAATGCTGGGCTCGTAATTTAGGCTATCGCTTGTCCAAAGACAACACGCAAACACATTGATGTATTATTTTAGAAGATATGGTACCTTCTAACCGTGCGTTTCCACTGCACTAAAACATGTTGACATAACATACTGTTGTCTCTGTTTTTTTACTGTCATCATTTAATAAAGACAACAATATGTTGGTCAACATGTTTTAGAGCAGTGGAAACGCACGGTAACAACTCAATCACAAAAAAACATGTGCTCAGCGCACCACTAATTCCATGCAGAGAAATTCCCACATCTTTGATCGCGCTTGCAATTCGACAATACCTACAAGAGGAGCCGTATTAGCAATACCGACATGTTTTCAACGTTATTTTCCAAGGGCGACTATGTCGTACTGTGTCCATGGACTCAGTTTAGAAGGACAAAATATTATTTACAGTCACGTACCTCCCTCTTTTTGGTAATGTCTTTGCGCAAACATTATTTTTGTGTAACAAAGAGCGATTTATAAAAGCTAACAGCTGGGCGGACACGTTGACTTTCAGAGTCATGCATTAAACATGTCATAGGTACGCGTTATCCAAATAATGTGCGATTAAAGAAATGGTGTTTCTTTATTTTATACATCGGTTGTTTTATAAACTTGATAACTGTTTGTTATTACATTTATAAGAACTGTACTATTTCTATCCTCAGGTAAGAATATACCTAAGACCTACTTCATATAGGTCTTTAGGGCCCAATAAACACGTTTTACGAGGTTCTAATCCATCGCTTTTACAACATCATAAAGGTTTTGCACGGCGCATCACTTTCAATAACGGGCGAAGCATAAAAATTGTGAAACTACCCACAAAACCGTTAACGGCGGTTTATCACATAGATTATGGATTAGGATCTTGAACGCCTTGAACCCCAAACGGGTGACCAAATACGACAAATACCCACAGTAAGTGGTCCAATATTGGGCCCAATGGGTAAGCCAATCGCCAATACCAACCTACTTGTGTAATAGGTACGTTTGTTTTGCTCAATCTGGGAAACAAATCCACTAACAACGCCAGTTACGCATTTAGATTTACACGTTACATACATAATGTTATAGTCTATTATAATATATTAAGTAGATTTAATGACGCGTCTCACGTTATTTCACGTAACATTAATACACTGCTTATCAAAAACGTGATGCGATAAGCCGGTGCTATCCAGCTATAGATAGAAAAACACGTCAGTATTGTTATTGTATCATACATGGCGGTTTTACTTCAACGATTATTTATTAACACGGTAACCAAACTAGAAATGTATTCGGTATGTAATACGCGAAAGCAGTATTTTAATACCGACTGCCTGATTTGAGACCTTGTTAGATTTCTCTTCTTAGATAGGTGGTGTAAAAATACCTAGAAATAGGGTTACCTTGAACCATTACTTAGATTTGTCTAAGGGTTTATTAGACTACCCGTTCCTGTTACCACTGGTATCACGAAGCGATTCTACAGCTGCGTAGTAGAAACCTAGATACCAACATACTATCTGGGTCATGTATGTACATACATAAAAGTTAACCTTTTAACTCCTAAGTAAATACAAGCCCTTTTACGGCACTAACAGCAAGAATATTATTCAGAGTCCAGTATACCTAGTACTAATGAATACTAATTATGAGAACTAGTACCACCTTCGTTCTACCAGTGGGCAAGGTCGAGCGTGAATCGATAAATTAGCCTTTGGAACTAATACGAGCTATACAAATAGTCAACTTTCGATTCTCGTGGTGTGTATAATAAGGCTTCGCGCTCACGGTTGACTTATCACTCAGCAAGTTCGTGGATATGTATGAAGGTTCCATGACAAAACCACGTTCCATGACAAAAGGCGCATCTCCATACATTTGATGAAAGTGACGAAACATACGGTGACAAGTCACCTGTGCGTGCTAGGCCTTATACCTAGCCACGAACATAAAATAAGTAGATAGTTAATAGATATCGTGCGGCCTGCGTGCCTGTCCGTATAGGTAATAATAATAATAATAATAATAATAAAGCCTTTATTCTAGGAGTATACAGAAACAGAATTACAGTACAACTTATAAAATTTTTTTTTTTTTTTTTTTTTTTTTTTTTTTTTTTTTTTTTTTTTTTTTTTTTTTTTTTTTTTTTAAAAGGAATCAGTAACTGTTCTGTCTTCTCTCCTAGCTTGTCCTGAGACATAGGCCTCCTCCAGAGTCCTCCAGTGTGCCCTATCTTTAGCGAGTCTGGTCCAGAGTGCGCCAGCTACTGCTTTTATATCAGTTACCCAACGTTTTATGGGTCTTCCCCGTTTCCTTTTTCCTGTTCTAGGATACCAATTTGTAACAGTAGCTGTCCACTTCTGTGATCTGTCACGTATAATATGTCCAGCCCATGTCCACTTAAGTTTTTTTACTGTGTTTATTACATTTCGGAATTTGGTTTTTTCTCTTATGTCTATCAATTTTACTCTATCTTTCACTCTTATTCCTAAAACACTTCTTTCTATACTATTTTGACAGACTTTCAACTTGTTAATACTTTTTTCAGTCAAAGGCCACGTCTGGCATCCATATGTTAAACAGGGTAATATACATGTATCAAACACTCTTTTTTTCTCCTTTATTGGTATATTTTTATTTTTCATTATTTCCTTTAACGACCAATACCTTTTCCATGTGTTGGCAATCCTTCTATCAATCTCTTTATTTGTGTCATCTATATCTGAAATTATCTGACCCAGATAAATATATTCATTAACGTAATCAATAGGCATCCCATCAAGTCCTATGTCTACATGTCTACTGTTTGTAAGAACATTGGTCTTTGAGATATTTATGGATAACCCTGATCTCTTGCTTACATCAGCTAGTTCTTGAAGCATGATTTGTAGGTCTCCCGAATTGTTAGCAAGCAGTACGACGTCATCAGCAAATCGCAAATGTGTCAGATGTTCTCCATTTATGTTTAACCCATACCTAGTCCAGTCCATTTGACGAAATATTTGTTCTAATACTGCAGTAAACAGTTTAGGGGAGATAGGATCCCCTTGTCTAACACCTCTCTGTATTGTGAAAGATTCTCCAATTCTCTCAAGTTTGATTTTTGCTGAGCTTTGAGAATAGATGTTGCGGAGTATTCTTATATATTTCTTTTCGATACCTTGGGTCAGTAAAGCTTGCCATATAGACTCATGTTCCAAGGAGTCGAAAGCCTTACTATAGTCTACAAAACAGAGGTAATAGATTTGATTATATTCTTTGTATTTTTCTATTACCTGCTTTATTACATGGACATGGTCAAGTGTACAATAGTTACTTCTGAACCCAGCTTGTTCCTTAGGCTGATTTTCGTCTAGTATGTTGGTCACACGATTTAGGAGCACCTTAGAAAATACTTTGTAGAGATTACTCATAAGACTAATTGGTCTATAATTATTTATGTTGTTTCTATCTCCTTTCTTATATAGTAATGTTATAACAGACTCTGTCCACTGCTTAGGGATCTCTTCAGTCTCCAAAATAAAATTGAATAATTGGGTTAGCTGAGGGGCTATAACAGACACGGCAGATTTCAACAGTTCATTAGTTATTCGGTCTTCACCTGGTGATTTTTCATTTTTTTGACTTAATATAGCTTTCTCTGTTTCTCTCAGCATAATTTTTGGTATTTCCTCCTCCCCATCCATTATTGCAGTAAGTATATTTTCGCTTGTTTTGTCTTTATGAGATGTATATAGGTCTTTATAAAAATCAGTCGCGATCTTAATAATTTCTGGTCTTTTCCTGGTCGATTCTTTGATTTTATTTTGTAAACATGGTATCCATGTTTTCCCTTCTTGTAGTTCTTTCATGGCTTTCTTGACTCCACCTGTTTTTTCTATGTGTTTTCTGAACGTATCTAGCCTTTTTTGTTTCCTGTCTTTTCTTAATTGTTCTGTTATTTTTTTACTGATTGCTGCAATTTGTTTATTAAATTTTTTGTCATGTCTAAATTGTAGTAAAAGCTTTCTTTCCTCTATTAGTTGAAGTGCTTCATCAGATAATTTTTTGGTGTTGATTAAAATTTTTTGGGCTGCTTCTTCTAGTGTTTTAATCAATATGTTGTAATTTTCTTGGACAGAATTAGGTAGTCTTTGTGAGTTCTTAAATGATTCTTTTAATAGTTCTATTAAATTTTCTGACTTACATAGCTGAGTTGCTTGGATCTTATTAATGGAATAGTGTTTTCTGGGTTTTTTTTGGGTGCTGCTTATGATATTGAGTCTGACCATTCTATGATCTGAAGAGAAATTCAAGTTATTTAGTACATTAATATTATTGATTAGGTTAAGTTTATTCGACAAAATAAAATCTACTTCATTAAAGTGGCGACCGTTGGGGTGCTGCCACGTCCATTTGCGTGATCGTCTTTTGTTAAAGAAACTGTTGATGATTGCTAGTTTATTCTCTAATGCAAATGTTACAATCTTTTCTCCATTTTCACTCCTTTCTCCGTGACTATATTTTCCAATTATTTTTTCTTCTCCTATTCTTCTAGCACCAATTCTACCATTAAAGTCACCCATTACTATACAATTTTTGTGTGTGTTGTTTGTAACATTATTCAAATCCGTATAAAATTTAATTACTTGAGTATCATTGGTTTTTTCTGTCGGCGCATAAACTTGGATTATTGTCCATGGATCTTTATGGTTTGGTAATCTAATATTTAGAACAGCAATTCGCTCAGACACACCTTTAAATTCTATGATTCCCTTGGATATTTCTTTTTTTACCAAAAATCCTACACCATGGGCTCCTAATGTTTCACCTTTATAAAGTAAAATGTAATTTTGGTATTCTTCTATATTTTCTCCAATTCTTCTTAGTTCACATAAGCCTATAATGTGCCATTGTATATCTTCAATAGCTTTTTCGAGTTCTATCAACCTTTCTGGATCTTTCAGTGTTCTCACATTAAATGTTGCAATGTATGATATGTATCTTTTCGTTTTGAATTTATTTTTTTCAATACTTTTTATTTTTGAAACTTCTGTCGGGGTTTTTATTTTGGACTCAGGAGGGTCGTGGTCTACATCCCCCACGATGACCAGTCGGCTTGGGGAAGAATCGTTTTTTCTTAAATACGGTGACAAGTCACCTGTGCGTGCTAGGCCTTATACCTAGCCACGAACATAAAATAAGTAGATAGTTAATAGATATCGTGCGGCCTGCGTGCCTGTCCGTATAGGTAGGCAGTGTAAAAGAAAACAAGTAATTTTTGCTTTTAATTTTTATTTCGTAATCTAATAATCCCACAAAAAACAATTAATCAACCAACAATGTCACAGAAACAATGAAAGCAATTTTAATATTGAAACATATTTCGTAAGAACACTTAGAATAAATTGTTGTCGCTCAAACGCTTACAGATAGTGGTCTTATCGCCAAATTATTAAAGAGAAATTGAAAACGATCTAATTGGCAGCAAATAAAAGCATGATATAATATGATATGATAGATGTACGCACTTGACTCACCTACATATCTCTCGATTGGTTCATGGTTGTTCTAAATAAATGTGCCAAATTTCATTTTGATTAGCCAACAAAAATGAGGGCTCTAGGCCGCAGACAACCTGCACTAGTAGCCCAGCCGGCCGTCACAAGACAAAACGCGAGATGAATGGATTTTGTCTCATATGCATTAAGTAAGAGAGGGTCTTGATGCGACATAATGCGTGACAAAGTCTTGTCTTGTAGCGTGTGCTAGCCCTACAGCATTCGGTTTCATTAGGAATTTCCTTAACGGAGGCGCAATCCTAGCAAAGTAACACGATAAGTACCACAAAACTTTGTAGGTAGTCCTTTTATCGTTTTCATAAAAACCTATAAGCAGGTACTGCTGCATGCTAAGAAATATTAAAATTGGGCACATTTATATAAGCAGTTTACAACATTCATCCCCGAAATGTAGAACAGATTGTAAATTCTATTGTATGGGATTCCAATTGCAACAGCTAATGTCAATCAATATGAACATACTTATCAAGACAAAAGTTCAATTTGCAATATTACATCTTTTTTTTACATTTTTCTTTCTCATAAAATCTTTACACTTATGAACACTTATAACGATTTAGAATATACTTGAATTAATTTGTATATATTTTACGATTAATGCAGACCACATCTTACTAAGTTGGTTAATGATAGTGCCCGAAAAAAAATTGCTATGAAAGTGTTTAGTAAAAGATTCACAAAATAAAGTATTTAATAGCTAAATTGATATACTTTGATATTATTTATAGTGTTGGAATGTAAGGCTGCATACAAATGACACTTTAAGCCCCATAATTATACTTATTACATTTCTTACCAAACAATAAAAAATAGGAATATTGGGAATATTCCTATTGTGTGTGTACTATGGGTAGCGATGGGATGTTCTCGAGAACATTCTCACCCTCGGAAACTTACTCGTGAGTTTATTTTTTTTGGGTGACGTTATCCTAACTTTCAATCTTAAAAACAATTAAAACCACCATACTTGCATGTTTAATGAGGTTTATGCCAAGTTTAACATGCTTCAGGAGATAAATTCTCGAAAATTCTCACGAGTAAGTTTCCGAGGGTGAGAATGTTCTCGAGAACATCCCATAACTAACTATGGGTATTAAAGTGTCAAGTCAGTCATTAAAGGTTCAAAATTACTCATTAAGAAAAAAATGTACTCAAAATCAATTAAGTAATAGAATGAAAATAATGAGATTCTATGGACATCAAAATGTTATAAACAGTGAAATAATGAAATGAAAAATAGGAACATCATCATGGACTAAAAGGTAGAGAGACATGAGTGAAATAAGACTATCAAATACTGATCATCACTGATACTTGTACATAGAGAATTGATTCAAGTATTAAAATGATTTGACTTCAACACTTTTCATTAGGATATCAGATGACAGTGAAATGATGACATGAACAAGGTAAATGGAAGAGCAATGAAGGGCATCTCTGTGGTCAAGACTATCTACACTTAACACTGGTCTTAAATTTACGTGCTAGAACCAAAAGACAATATATAAACAAAATAGAAATTAAGTACAGTATAACATTTTAACACAGCACAGTAAATTTTCATGTAAGGTAACATTTCTATGCCATAAAGTGTTAGAAATGGAAATTTTGAAAACAATGTGCAAGTCCTTAGTGAATAAAAATTTAAACAAAAATTAACTACAAGTCTACTAATACCCACTAACTTTAGATATAAATAAACAAGTAACTATGATTATAAATGTATAATTGTTGAAATTAACCCCTAGTTTTTAGCCCAATGTGAAACCACAATTTCTTTTCTCTGCCTCACTAGTATTGCAGTAATCAGCATTTGCATGTTGCTGTTGTTAAAAATGTACAAAAATTCGTTAGTTTATATGTTTAAAAAATATACAGTGAAGCTATCGAATGTTTGTAATACTACTTAATTTTATCTATGGTCTACTATCACATTTGGTATTGGGTTGGGCTAGAATGCAATTGATGAAGGAGGCATGGAACATTCCCCTACGGTCACGCGGTACGATGCGAGTTCACTGATACCATGGTAGTGCACGAAAGCAGCCACGATCACAAGCACGTGGAATATTTGGTGGGATTGGAACCAGATGTCGCATTTCCCCGGGAACCAACGCTCCGGCACCCGCAGAGCGTAGAACATTGCTCCCAATATATACAAAAGGCCCATCAACACAAGCCAACCAAGTGATGCTTTGCTAACTTGGCTGAACCATCCCTCAGTGACACCGTAATGTATAGCAGGAACTATACCAGATAGACCAAAAACCATGAACACTCCCGCTCGCAAAGGTCTCAAACGAGGCTCGGAGAATCTATCCCACAGGGACACAATGATAGATAAAAATCCTAAAACAATCACTACAGATAGATATATAATTTTCGGTCTGTAGTGACAGTAGAAACTATAATATAGCCATGGAACGAAAGACCCCATGATCAACAGAGCTATTCCGCAGTAGTCCAGTTTCGAGAACAACTTCCCGACCATCTCCGAGTGGCAGTAGAGTGTATGGTACGCGAACGAGAAGCCGAGACACACGATGGCGCCGATGAAGAAGACCCCGAAGATCATTTTCTCCTGCATCTGAATTTCAATAGACGGGCGCGTCAGGAAATAGATGGCGACGCCGATAAACGCCACGCAGCCGAGGAGGTGCGTCCAAATGTTACCAGTCTCCGTGTGAATGCGGAAAATCGACGCGAAACACGCGCTGAACGACGGCAGCGGGGGCCTGTGTCCTTTGTGCAGGTAATCGTTGTCCTGCAGCCAGCGCGGCAGGTGTCTGAAGTGACACACGTTCCAGGACGCCTCCCACACCTTACGCACGAACTCTTCAGCTTGTTCGGCCGCGTTGTGCGCGAGAGCCCCGAGGTCGATTTCATCGGAGAGCACGCCCGCTTTCAACACTTCCGCCATTTCCGCGTCGAGCAGGTGCTGATCCTCGGGCGTAGACGGCAGGGGGCATCCTTCCTCCTCCTCGGCCAACACCTCGTCGAGCTCGTCCAACTGCGACGCGAGACTCTCCGCCTCGGGGTCCCATCCCTGCCGTCGCCGCAGCCCGTCCAAGGACGCGCTGCGGGATCCAGTGTCCGAATCCGACTCCCACATCTTGACGATGTCAAAACTCACGCGTGGACACCGAACAGACAATCATCGGTTGCCACGACCTTTGTTTGCGTTGCACGGACAGTTATCTGTGAGAAATCCAGTTACGTCACGCGACTTTCGCGTGACGCGCGCGATATCGAAGCACGTTTTTGTTTGGAAATACTCGCGATTAGTGTTCGATCACTATAGTTGCAACACGATTATGATCACAAGAATTTAAAGCGTTTGAAAATTCTTTGAAAATCGCTGATGCACACAACAACCAAATAAGAACAGCTGCACAGAACTGAAAGAACGAACTGAACTAACTAACTGATGATTGAACTGAAATTAAATTGATTGAACTGTTGAACTAAATTCATTCCTTTTTATAGCTATTTCACTCTAACTTACATTAGTCATTTCGCTCTCACGTACGTCACCGGTTTTTTTTAGTGTTGTGTTGAATACTTCATAAATGGTTATAATTATAATAAAATATAAAACGACCAATAGATCGAGTAATAAATCGTACGTTTAGATAATTCCATTATTACGTATTGCCAACCCAAATGGGTAAGCTATCGAATTGTAGCTACCGAATATAGCTAATGGCATATAATATTTAAAAAAAATGCCCTTTTAACGTCCCACTGCTGGGCACGGGCCTCCCTTCAATGCGAGGGGGATTCAGGCCATAATCCACCACGCTGGCCCAGTGCGGGTTGGTGGATTTCACATGTCTAAAACATGCAATTTTCCTCACGCTGTTTTCCTTCACCGTAAGCAAGTGATAATCATATTAAAGTTATGATTCACACATAGGTAGATTTCAAAAAATCCAGAAATGTGTGCCGGGCTTAGAGCCATGGACCTGCAATGCATATTTAAATGCGCGAGGCGAGCGACGCACGGGGAAGCGGGCTTCATCGCGTTGTAAATTCGCGCCAATGCGCTGCGCTCTGGTACGCTCGATGTGAATCGTACTTTAGTAAACCAATTCGTTGATACTTACCTACTAATAGTAGTAACGAATTACGAAATATAGTATAATTTAAAAAAATACTAGTATTAAGTTGGAACAACGAGAACGTCGAGATCCAAGGTAGGTACATCTATGGGACATCCCTAGCAGGATGTTCTATTCCACGTCTGACAGTAAAAATATATTCCGATTGGTTGACGGCTTCCATTCTATCGTGAACGAAAAGACAAATACAGAACGAATGAATGATTATAACCTCATACAACGAAAATATTGTTGCTAATTTATGCATGCAAACAAAATTGTAATACTGTATACATGTACTTACTTTTTAAACATTTTCCTTGAATCGTTTACACTCTTGCACTGAAAAAATACTATATCTAGATCAAAAAAACACTATTGGAAGTTAAACCACGGTCTGACTCTGTCACTCACTGACACATAGTATAAAAACTCACTCACCACAGACTAGCTAGATATATCTCACTCACTTAGTTCATTCACTCCCTCACTTTTAAAGACACAGACAATTTTTTGTTAGCTGGATAATAATAATTTAATCATTTAGTTTAATTATTAAATAGGTAGGTACCTAGTTACTGTTCACCAAAAGTTAAGCTTTACCAAACGTATAATTTAAAATTTATTTGCTGATATTTGTTGTCAAACATGACGTTTCATCCAGTCAATGTCAGTAACAGACAATCAGTCAGTGATGCCAACTTATCGTTTTTTGCGCCAAATCTAGCGCTTGTTTGACCTAAGGCGCGTTATAGCGTAAAATCGCTTTTCGTAATGAATCTGTAATAATTAAAACAGCAAAATTAATACTTTTAAGAACGAAACATCCTAAATTAAAAAGTAATTTAGGCGTTTTTTATTTTTTGCGAAATGTGGGTATGCGATGTAGAACGTTCTTGTTTATTTTTTGTTCCATTTCAAAAAGCTTATGGCTCATAACTAAAATGAGAAATCATGTGTTTAAATAAACGTGAATGTGAGCTATTGGAACAAAAATGGTAATCTATTGGGGGTGTCAGCTGTCATTTAGCTTGATGTGCCGCATTTTTTGGGACCCGATAGCTCGTTTTTGTGTATAGGAGTTGGCAGCACTGTAATCAATCATAATTGTCAGTTGTGTCAGTCTGACACCTCTTAACTCTGCTAACTGGTTTGACTTCTGACACTGACACGACGATAAGCACAGTGTTGCTAGAAGGAGGGGATTCCCTGCAAATTCGGGAGCTTTTTTCGCCTTTGGGGGGATTTTCAAGCGGAAAAATAAACACGGAGGATCATCAATACCTACTTATTTTCAGTAATAAAGTCTTTATATTAATTCAATTAGTTTGAAATCGTTTTGTGACGAAGTTATTGAAAGTGTACCCCCCCCCCCCCCGAAACGCCAACGCGAGTAGAAGTGTTTTTGTGCGCTCCCAACATTTTATTGTTTTAAAGTGGTTTATTTTGCCGTAACCAGTTATATTTTTGCATAATAACATAACTAACACCATAAACAATTTATCAGTGTAAATACAGTGTTAAATTCTGCTTGCAATAACCAATTAACAACCATTTTATTAAGCTTGCTCCAATTACGCATCGCCATTTTGATATTAACAATCTAGTGCTTTTGTTTTGTGTGTGCGTCCTTCGAATGCGACCTTCAACATCAAAACTATATTTTTGTCTCTTTCACTCCACTAACAAATAGATAAGCAATTTCGCTTGACCGCTCAGCTAATCATATAGCGTAGCGGTGAAAAGTCCGGGTGGACAGTACGCGGGTTCGAACCTTGGCAATTGAACGGCTTTTTGATAACTTTTTTTGCATTAATATTTTTTTGGACTAACAAATATGCCTCTTAAACACACCCCGCCTGTATCTAAGCCTCAAAATGCTTCATCAAATACACCTACGAATACCGCTGACGTCTCATCAAATGTGCCGAACCGTAATAAAAACAAACAACGTCTAGAAAATGATGATGGGAAGTTAATAAATTTCATGTCCGACATTAAGCAGATGTTGCAGGACTTTCAAGAACAACAAAACTTAAAATATGATAAGATTTTCGCTGTGGTTGAGGACATTCGAACATCTGTGGATTTTTTGGCTCTGAACCTTGAGTCACTACAGACCCAAGTTAATAAACTTGAAAGAGATAAATCAGAACAATTGCTATATATCACAAATCTTGAAGAAAAGCTGGAAAACTTTGAACGATGTTCTAGATCTACTTGCCTGGAAATTAGAAATTTACCTACTCCACAATCGGAGACCAAGACAGGTCTCATAGATACCGTTATAAATACAGCTAAAGTGCTAAAAGTTCACATAGAGCCTTTTGAAATTAAAGACGCTTTCAGGATCAAAACTAAAGACCCAGCCTGCAAGACGGCAATTGTGGATTTCACTACAGTTCATCAAAAAGAAAAAATTATCAGCGCCTATAAAAGAACCAACAAGGAGAATAATAGACTTACTACAGAAAAACTAAAAATGCCTGGACCAGCAAAACCTATTTTCATTTCCGAGAACCTTACCGCAAAAATGAAAAAACTATTTTTTCTGGCTCGTGAATATGCAAAAATAAATGATTATCAATTTTGCTGGGTTTCCAACGGTAAAATATTCTTGCGCAACAGAGAAGGTGGAACACTTATAAGAATTAATAATGAATCTGACCTAACTAAACTCTCGGAAACCAAGTGACTAGTATCCCAGTTTCACAATACCGCTAGCGATTTGGAAAACAAACTGATTGTTTATTATTGTTTGAAATGTTGTAATTTTGGTTTACCACAGAATATGAAAAAATATTTTTTGAATATTGTAATTAGTTATAACATTGATTTATTTTATTATTTTAAATACTGTTTCTCAAACTTAATCCCACACGGGTGCTCATTTTTTCACTCATTTATATTCACAAACACATCACACAAATTCACACACATTTATACACTTCACACTTACACTCTACATTACGTTATCATGTCCAAGTTTCTCATTTTACCTACTCTACCGAGTCTCTTATCAATTAACCGTCAATATACTAATAATCCAGGATCAGTTGTTAATGTTCTTCTGTTTATTTACAAATTTAACTATGGATAATTTAGCTAATGTTGCAAATGACATCGAGGAATCTTCCCTCACCGATTCCTTTATCTGCTCTCCTGAACACATAGGCCAACATATACGGTATGGAAATGATTCCTTAAGATTATTACATTTAAATATTCGAAGTTTGAACTGTAATTTTGACGGTCTTTTAGTGTTACTAAGCAGAATTCAAGTACAAACTGATATAATAATTCTCTCAGAGTGTTGGCTTAGTAAATGTTCAAGTATTCCCTCATTGACTGGTTTTAAAGCCTATGCATCTAATTATATATCCCAAAATGATGGTGTAGTTGCCTATGTTCGTGATGATTTAACTTGTAAAGTTATATTACCTCAATTTGTTGAAGCAAGTTGCCTTCTTTTGAAATTTACAAATAAAACTGCGGTCGTTGCTCTTTACCGCTCCCCATCATATAGAAACACTCAATCTTTCCTTAACAGCCTTGACGACACATTGAATCAATTAAATAGTTTCCCTACCATCATTTTAGTTGGAGATATTAATATAAATATAGCCCCTAATACTACTGATTCCAATTCAGAAGATTATTTAAATCTTATTGCTTCCCATGGTATGATTCCTACTCATGTTCTACCTACTCGTCAGTTGAACTGTTTAGATCATGTTATGCTTAAATCTCCTCACACGGCTGTCGCCTTAATTCTTGATTCTTGTATTACAGATCACGCCCCTGTATTTTTCTGCTCTGCCACAAAATCTGAAGTAACACTCCATAAACACAGTATTATAAAACTAGACATAATAGCTATTGCTGATAAAGTTAAAAATACAGATTTTTCAAAAGTGCTTTCAGCTGCTGATGCTAACCTTGCCGCCTCTATATTAGTCGAAAACCTCTCGACCATTGTTCAACAGCACAGCGACAAATCACAAATCCCTAGCCGAAAACGTATTATAAAACCTTGGATCACCCCTGGGCTTCTGAGATGCATACGCCATAGAGATAAACTTTATAAGAATTTTAAAAAAGACATTAATAACCAAATCCTTAAAATCATTTTCACTAGATACCGCAATTTTTGCAATAATTTAATAAAGAAAATTAAGCGTGAATATGAACGTGGGGAATTCCAGAAGGCCAAGGGAGATCCGTCGGCTACATGGAAACTTATTAAAAATATAACCAACCTAAAATCAAAAGAAAAATCATCCGATGAGTTATTAAGCTTGTCTCAAAATCCTTTAACATCCGTAGACACAGTAAACAACTTTTTTGCCAACGTTGGAAAAGATCTAGCATCTAAAATAACAAATACCAATTATGATCCAAGTATAACCAGTACCGCTTCGCCCTCCGCATCTATTGTATCTTCTACCACTAATCCTTCTTCAACTATGGCATTATTTCTTACAGATGACGATGAAATTGAACATATAATCTTGAATCTTAAAGATAAGTGTGCTGTTGGCTGGGATGGCATTCCGACTTCAATAGTTAAGGCTGCTAGACATACTCTCATACCTATACTAAAATATATTTTTAATCTATGCATTTCATCCGGTGTATTCCCAACAGTTTTTAAAAAGGCCTTAGTTCACCCTATTTATAAAAGTGGAGACAAAGACAATATTAGCAATTATAGACCTATTTCGGTCCTGAGTATTCTATCCAAAATTCTTGAAAAAATTCTTAATTCTAGACTAATTAAATTTTTAAACAAATATAATATTCTATCTGAACAACAGTATGGTTTTAGAAGACATAGATCAACCGATGACGCCGTACTTGAACTCACAACATCAATTGTTAAAAATCTAGATCGTAAGTTAAATACCATTGCTATATTTCTTGATTTGACCAAAGCTTTCGATACTGTCTCTGTCCCCATCTTAGTTGAAAAACTTGCAGGCATAGGAATTAGGGGTGTTGCTCTTAAAATGTTTAAAGACTACCTTTCTGGACGCCGTCAAGTTGTAAAAATTAATGATTATATCAGTAAAGAGGATGAGATTAGTTTTGGAGTGCCCCAAGGTAGTGTCCTTGGACCTACCCTTTTTCTTATCTATATTAATGAACTGTGCAACCTTCCAATACCAATGTGTAAAACTATAATGTACGCAGATGATACAGTCCTTCTTATCACAGGCCAAAATTGGAATGATACTTTTATGTCTGCCGAGGCTGCTTTAACTATGGTTTTAAATTGGCTTTCAAAAAATCTACTTACTTTAAATTTTTCTAAAACAAAATTTATTGCATTTTCCAACCGTATCCAAGATATTCCTTCCTCTACCTTAACCCTTCGCGCACATACATGCCACAACACTAACTCTTGTCAGTGCCCACATTTAGAGCGTACCCTTAATTTAAAATATCTCGGCATCTGGCTAGACAGCACCCTGTCATGGAAACCCCATATTGATTGTACAGTCTCCAGGGTTAGGAAGCTAATATTTACATTCAAAAGTTTAAGAAACTGTGCCGATTTTCCGTGCCTCAAAATGATATATTACGCACTTGCACAGTCAATTCTTTCCTATTGCATTTGTTCGTGGGGTGGCGCCATCCAAACTCAGATGCTAAGAGTCGAAAGAGCACAACGAGCAGTTCTTAAAGTTATGACATTCAAACCAATTCGATTTCCTACAAGTTCGCTGTATTCGCTTTGCGAAGTCTTAACAGTTAGGCAACTCTTTATCTTAGCAACAATTCAACGCAAACACTCTCAGCTCCCCTTTGATCCTAATCTCACTTCACGCCGTGCAAATAGGGTATGTCAAATTGAACAACGTCGAACTGCTGCTGCGAGCCGTCATTTTTACTACCTAAGTTGTACACTTTACAATAAGATTAATAAAACATTGAACATTTACTCTCTCCCATTAAAAATATGTAAATTAAAATGTCTCAATTGGCTTTTAACTCTATCCTACGATGACACTGAAGAGCTTTTAAAAATATTTGACTAACCTGGACATTGATCTCTCACATTACCATACACACATTTACACTCCACACCTCATTCACCTCACATCACACTCACACCCACACAAACACACACCCTATTACACTCATAAATGAGCAAGATTTTTAATTATTATTATTTTTTTTAATTTTTATTATTTTATAATCTTCATTTAAGTTACTTTCATTTTTAAATTCTTATTCTTAAGTTAATAGTCCAGATCCTATAAATGTTGGAACATTCTTCTGGAGAGGTGGGCGTTGGCTTTGCGACACAGTTTTCTAAAACTTCTGCATTAGTCAACGATTTTTATTATTGTACCAATGTTTTGTTCCAAATAAATTTTATTTTATTTTTATTTTATTTTTTTTATTTTTGTTTTTGTAGAAAAAAAATTGAAATTAAAAAAATATATATAATTGAAATTTCAAATGAGTAAAAACTGTTTTGGGGGGATTTTTTCTCCAAATGCTAATTTTCGGGGGGTTTTTGAATAAATTAGGGGGGAATCTCACATGGTCATCTGGCAACACTGGATAAGCAACACATGTGCGGGGCTGGCTTTTTGGCGGGAAGTGGAAAAGTCATGTTGTCATTTTTGTTTTAATTTCCAAAACTTGTGTTTTCGTGTATTATAGTGTGTAATATTGGTGGAATATTAACCATTATATGGTCATAAATGTGCGTGAGTGTGGGCAATTGGAACAAAAGTGATGAAACATGATTTTCGGCTTCTCACAAGAAGTCTAGTAATTTGTCAGTAAAGTATCCGCCACTTTACTGATAGGGTTTGGGGGGGTAGAAATAAGGTAGTTATAAGGTAGATTTAAGGTAGTTATAAGATAGAATTAAGAAAAAAATGTAATAAAAGTGTTAGAAAGAAAATAGGTTTTATATGTTTTTACATTAGAAACTATTTTCTACTCTGTTTTTTATAATTTCATATTCACATTCTCTGTCACCACTGTCTTATTCCGATTGTTTTTTCGTGTCATGAAGGAATAAATGTATAACTAAATTTATTAAGAATATTATTTCACAATCATTCACTGCCTGTATACAAATAAACAATTAGCTCTGGGAGTGCTCAGAGCTAATAGGTGATGTGCCCATTGCACGTAAGTGATATCGACATTGGACGTAAGTGATATCGAAAATGTCTGTAAGTGGAAATGATATCGGGAGTACTCAGCAGAACTCAATCATGGCTAGAGAAACAGGAACTTTTGGAAATAGTGGCCTGCCATCTATTGACAAACTAGACGGCAACAGAAACTATGCCACATGGAAGTTCATGATGGAACTATATCTGTTACATGAAGACTTGTGGGAGTACACGAGTGTTACACCCGCGGCTACCGATGCTACAGGTATGAGAAAAGATCAGAGAGCTCGAGCAAAGATTTGCTTGATGGTCAGACCTCATTGCTTGGTCCATGTGCGTAAAGCTAAAACCGCTAAAGATGCTTGGGAGGCATTAAGGAACGCGTTTGAAGATAAAGGTCTGAACAATCGCTGCCGGCTACTATCTAAGCTAGTAAGCATGAAATTGGAGCAATTCTCAACAGTTCGAGACTATGTGACGTCTGTCATGACGACATCGCAAGAGTTGCTGGACTTGGGGAAGGAGGTTGACGACGAGTTGTTAGCTGCTCTACTTCTTCAAGGTCTCACCATGGAGTTTCAACCTATGAGATTGGCAATAGAGAATAGTAACATCGATTTAACTACCGATTATGTGAAAACTAAACTTTTTCAAATGGAAGATACTTTTTTGGCGAGTTCAAGCGTGAAACAGCCAACATCAGCTCTACTAACAAATAAACCCAAGGCGAAGAACACACCAAAGAGGAAGACTAAATCAAATGTCAAGTGTTTCATTTGTGATGGGCCACACAAAGCTCAGGAATGTCCAGACAATCCGAAAAATAAGAAGAAGGCTATGCCAGCTTATGCTTTAGGGATGACGTCGGCAAAACAAGCAGACGACTGGATCATAGACTCAGGAGCATCGACACACATGACAAATCGAATGTCTTGGTTGAAGGAGTTGAAATCTACTCCAAATCCGTTGAGAGTAACATGTGCAAATGGTGGTGAGGTATTCGGTAAGGGAGAGGGAACCGTGGTATGCGAGTCTCTAGACCTGACTATTGCAAATGTTACGTATGTGCCCGAGTTAGCATCTAACTTGTTAAGTGTGTATGCTATCGTGAAAAAGGGACACGTGGTGGTGTTCAACGACAAAGGGTGTGAGGTATTTAAGAGCAATGAGTGTAAGGTGAGAGGAAAGGCTGTAGTGAAAGGAATAGTAGAACAAGGCATTTACAAAATTAAATGCTGTTCACAGGGTTCTGCATTAGCATCAGCAGCTGAAGGTAACCAGGTGATGCTATGGCATCGGAGGATGGGGCATCTTGGTATGAAAAACCTCAAATTACTCAGGGATAAGATGGCGACTGGGGTAAGTTTTCCCAACACTTTAACTGAACTTGAGTGTATACCCTGCCTTATGGGGAAACAAACCAAACAACCGTTTCGAAAAACGAATGCGACGAGAGCCAAAGAAGTGCTAGGTTTAGTACACGCTGACGTGTGTGGACCTATGGAGGTGCCTTCTGTTGGTAAATCCCGATATTTTTTGACGTTTATTGACGACTTTACGCGTAAAACTTTTATATATTTTTTGAAACTCAAGAGTGAAGTTTTTGAAAAATTTATAGAGTTTAAGGAGTTTGCCGAACTTCAGACTAACAAGAGGCTGAAGTGTCTACGCACGGATAATGGAAAGGAGTTTGTCAACATTAAAATGGATAACTATCTAAAAAATTTAGGGATTCAACATCAATTAGCGGTAGAGTACACACCGGAACAAAATGGTGTTGCGGAGCGGGCTAACAGAACGATACAAGAAAAAGCAAGAAGCATGTTACAAGATTCTGGCCTAGAAAAAAGGTTTTGGGCGGTTTAGAAGCGGTCCGTCATGCAGTATATTTAAAAAATAGATCACCAACGCTTGCTGTGAAGGATAAGACGCCGGAAGAGTTATGGTCAGGGATGAAGTGTGACCTAAGCATGGTGAGAAGGTTCGGATGCAAAGCTTTTATGCAGATACCTCAACAAAAGAGAACCAAGTGGGATCCGAAAAGTCGAGAACTGGTTCACACAGGTTTTTGTGATAATGCCAAAGCTTATCGACTTATTTACCCTACTACTGGCGAAGTAGTGAAAGCAAGAAACGTGGTATTTTTCGAAAATCAAAACCATAATAATCAGTCAAACTTAGAAGAAGAGCACTCGGAGGAGATACTCAATCTCTCTAAAGAGGCTGACAATGCTGACGATGGAAGTACTGTAAGGAACATTGAACGGTCTGAGATTGTGCAACCACCAGACACAGATGACGATGAAACAGAGGCTCATCCTGGGGTGTTACAAGACGAAAAAGAGGATGTTCCTAGAGTGGAACAAGACAGACCAAATGAACGTAGCGAGGATCCAGAGACTGTAGAGTTGGACGAGTTTGAAGACTGTGAGTCAGGCTTAACTCTCGACGAGGATGGTGGTCAGCACAGTGGACGGAGGTACCCACTGAGAGACAGAAGACCCAAGCAGTTTCCGGATTACATCTTGTACCAAGCAGCTGAAATGGAACAAGATCCCACTACAGTACAGGAAGCACTGTCCAGAAGGGACAGAGATCAATGGAAAGTTGCAATTCAGGAGGAGCTGGATGCAATAAAGAAAAACAAGACATGGGAATTGGTTAAACGACCGATCAAGTGTAACGTCGTAGATTCTAAATGGCTATTTAGAATAAAAGACGAGGCGGGGAATAAGAGAAGATACAAAGCACGTCTTGTGGCCAGAGGCTTTAGTCAAAGGTTTGGAATTGACTACGATGAGACATTCTCGCCGGTGGTCAGACACAGCTCGCTTAGGACGTTATTAGCGTTGGCAGCTGATATTGGTTTGAATGTGGACCAGATGGACGTTAAAACAGCGTTTCTCAATGGAGATTTATCGGAGACAGTCTACATGAAGCAACCGGAAGGGTTTGAAGAAAAGGGGCCAGATTATGTGTGTCTTCTTAAACGTTCCCTATATGGACTGAAGCAGGCTCCAAGAGCATGGAACAATAAACTGAACAATGAGTTGTTACAATTGGGTTTCATACGTTCTAAAAATGAACCATGCGTGTACACAAAATTGAATGACAGGAGTGTCATAATTCTAGCTGTCTACGTTGACGATATGCTGATCTTGTGGAACGATAAAGAGGAGCTGCGCAAAGTAAAGAGGGACCTCATGTCAAAGTTTGAGATGAAGGATCTCGGTAGGGCAGAGTTCATTCTGGGAATGAGTATTACGCAGAATGACTCAAAAATAAAAGTTGATCAAGCGAAGTACATCGACAAATTATTAAATATTTTTGGGATGGTTGATTGCAAGGTTGCATCAACACCTTCAGTTACTGGCCAAAAGCTACAGAAGCCAGGACCAGATCATAAGCCTGATGGAAGGATTCCTTATCAAAATTTGATTGGTTCACTGATGTATTTGTGTGTATGTACAAGACCTGACATAGCTCATTCAGTGAATTACCTGAGTCAATTCAATAGTTGTTACACAGAAGAACACTGGATAGCTGCTAAGCGAGTGCTCAGATTCTTGAAGGGTACTAAAAGTCATGGATTAATGTACACCAAGAAGATGAAATCAAATAAGATATTGGGGTATGCAGATGCAAGTCATGCCACATGCTATGACAGAAGGTCATACACAGGAGTAGTTTTCTTGTATAGTGGAGGAGCTATATGTTGGGAGAGCCGAAAGCAAAGAACAATAGCTCTCTCTACTGCAGAGGCAGAGTATGTGGCTATGTCTGAAGCTGCTAGAGAAGCGATATTCCTAAAAAGGTTTATAGCCGAGGTTACAGGAAAACCTGAGGTGTCATTAAAGATCTACAGCGACAGCCAATCAGCTATTGCTATTGCACAGAACCCTGTGCATCACCAACGTACAAAACATATTGATGTGCGCCATCACTTTGTAAGAGAAACAGTTGAGCATGGGCATATTGAGTTAGAATATGTGGAGACGATACGAATGGTGGCAGATGTTTTGACTAAGCCTTTGTTGAAAGGTAAGTTTGAATGGTGTGCAAGAGGAATGGGTCTAGAGAAATGAAATTAAGGAGGAGTGTTAGAAAGAAAATAGGTTTTATATGTTTTTACATTAGAAACTATTTTCTACTCTGTTTTTTATAATTTCATATTCACATTCTCTGTCACCACTGTCTTATTCCGATTGTTTTTTCGTGTCATGAAGGAATAAATGTATAACTAAATTTATTAAGAATATTATTTCACAATCATTCACTGCCTGTATACAAATAAACAATTAGCTCTGGGAGTGCTCAGAGCTAATAAAAAGTATACTGATGTTAGGCTCCAAAGGGCTAGTTCCCAGGGGCCGTAAAACTAATCTTATAAAAAAAAAAAAAAAAAACACATGTGCGTGGTGGTGATTATTTTGTGGTTTATTTGATTTAGGTTTTTTCAAAGAACCGATTTAGATGCCCTATCTTTTAATATAAACGAGTAGTATTTATATCGAACAATAATGTCGACATTATTAGAAGTATTAGTGACTAGTGATTCCAATAATACACTATGGACTAACTGTGTATGGGACCCCCACACCGGCACCAACCTCATGACATACAAAGGGGGTGGAACAGCTGAAAATAATACACTTCAATTTATCGGTAACGATTACATAGCTACTGTAGAAAAAACGAAGCCAGTGCTGCATATATGGGCTTTGAATTCCCATCAGACAGTCCAAGGTATTCGCTTTATACTGCCGGGCAAAGCCACAGCCTTCGCTGTATCTCGAGACGGCGCCTATATAGTAGCTGGTATTGACGAAAAAATTTACCTATGGCAGACTGCATCTGGTAATTTATTAACAATTATAAATCGTCACTATCAAAAAGTTGTTATGTTGAAGTTTACACCGGACGGAAAGTATTTTGTGTCAGCAGCTGAAGATGGAATGGTGATGGTCTGGGCTCTTGCAACAGTGGCGGCTCATCCTGAAGTGGATCTCATCACGCAAGTGTCGGCTGGCCAGCATGATCCAGTATACATATTTTCAGACCATTCACTGCCCGTTACAGACCTGTGTTTAAGCAAAACTGGAATGCATGGACGGCTATGCACCGTGTCCAGTGACCGGACATGCAAAATCTATGATTTGGCTTCAGGAGAAATGCTACTGAATCTGGTATTTGACGTGCCACTATCTTCAATCTCCTTCGATGTCTTGGAACTAAACATTTTTGTAGGAGCCGCTGATGGGAAAGTTTACCAGTACAGTGTTACAAATCCTCCAAGAAATAGAGATGTACTAGTCAATACTGAAATTAACTGTCCCACGTTTTCTGCTCATACGAAATCCATAACATGTTTGTCTGTTTCTCTGGATGGCGAGACTCTTATGTCAGCATCTAATGACGAGCAAGTGATACTCTGGCATATACCGAGTAAACAGCCGGTTAGAGTTATCCGTCATAAAGGACCAGTGACGAATGCATTCTTTGCTGTTAATTTCCCTGCAATATATAAGCAGGAGTTTAGTCCAAGTCTGATTCTGCACAGTTTAGAAAGAACTCTGGAGAAAGATGCAGATGATGTAACAGAACTGGAAATATTGGTGAATAAGAAAATTAACTTCTGGGAACAACAACATTTGGATATCCAGTATAATGTTACTTCAAAAGAGTTAGAAAATGAATACAAGTTTAAAGAGGCTGCATTGAATGCTGAGTTGGATAAGTTGAAATTGATAAACAGCAACTTGTATTCTATGGCTGTACAGAAGACGTTGAATTCTCTTCCAGTAGCTGCAAATAATGCCAAGCCTAAGAAGAAAAAGAAAGTGAAACATACTGTTCAATAAATATTTTTGTAAATGATGACTATTTTAATTCTTTGCTCTGTAATCTTTTATATATTTTTTTGCTATAAGTAAACATGTTTCTTGGCATTTATCATACAAGTTTAGTCTGAAAGTTTAGAGGCTTAGAACCATATCATTGAAACCAATAATAATTGGTTCATGCATTTGGGAGCTACATTGGCATAAACAGCCAAAGGGCAATATTTTTATTGTAGACGATATAACCACATGGACGAAAATAACTATCTAATCTGTGCACATGGACCTAATAACCTTATGGCATGGCATGACCGGGGAAAAGTCCATCGCTCCATCCATGTGTATCTAAAAAAAGTATATGAAATCCAATAATGAGAAAACGGTACAAAATGATCATCCGAATCCTACTTTGTATTCGACCCCAATAACATTTTGACTGTTAGTCGAGGTCGAGTTTAAAACGTATCCTTATGAGCCATCACTAGCATTGAACGATATATGTCACTGTCATGTTTCATCATCATTCATTCAATTGCTGCGTTCCATTCACCGTAATTTTTGTTATATTCGTCCACAAAAACTGTTAAAAACGATAATAATGATCACTTTCAGTACAAGTTGGTGCGAGTGGAACGAGATACGTGAACGAAAATAACGAAATTAACAGTGAATGGAACGCACATTTGTTTTCTTTCTGTCAAAACGTCATCCGCAGCCGCCGTTCTACCAACGCATTTTCTTTCAATTTTCTGTTAAAAAAGTCCGTTTTTTTTGTTACGACCCAAACAACAATAACAAAATGCGCTGAAATAGCTCTGAATTAAACGATAGTACAGTTGCGAGCATGTTTTTATGACGGGGCTCGAGGCATTGTGAGTGAAAGAATTGTAATTGTAAAAATAAACTTGAGCCAGTTTGCGTCACAAACAAAACAGTGAAAATATTTACGATTTTTAGGATTCGAGATGTCGAAGGCTGTGATCATTCCTGAGTGTAATAAAGATATTGGGGGTATCAAGGAGGAGATATCATCGTCGCCACCGGAGAAGAGAGCGATTGGTTTGTTTAGGTTTCTTCGTTTGGACGTGCTAAACAAGCGAGGCAGCGCGCCCGAGAGCCCAATGTCTACGGAACCACCGACGACCTATTATGGAGTGTACATACCTTGCGAGATCAAAAAAGGCCCTGATGAAGGTATATGCGACCTGTTTGTCTTTGTTACTAAGCCTATTTTATAGATTACAGTGGAAATAAAATGCAGTTTCATTACGCATTATAAAAATTAATGGAATAAGTGATATAATCATAACTTTAATGTGTGCACTTGCTTACGGTGAAGGAAAGCATCGTTAGGAAACCATGGATGCTGAAAGTGGAAAATCTGTCAAATTTTTGAAAGACCTGTGAAATCTGGATCTGGGCCAGTATGGTGGATTAATAATATCCTGGGACATTTATTACACACGGCTACCTGATCCCAAACTAAGCAGAGCTTGTACTATGGAAACCAGATAACTGATATTACTACATATACTACTTTTTTATTTGTAAATACATACTTAATATACATATACACCCAGACTCCGGACATACAGACATGTTCATGCACACAAATGCATGTCACGGGTAGGAATCGAACCTACGACCTGCAGCGTGAAAGTCGCCTCCGCGCCAACCACGCTAACGGGCCCGTCAAAGATTTTACCCTGAATCCCCCTCACATTGAGAGAAAGCTTGTGCCCGAGTGGGACACTAAGGGCTCGTATTGTGTTCCCCTAAGAGGTAGGCATTGCCAACAGTATTTTTGGCCCAATTACATGTAAATCAGGTGTATGCCATGCTTGTGGTCTCATTGACGTTATACCAGGCGCATTCCCTTTCAGTGAGAAGTGGATTCAGGACATTGACCCAGTGTAGGTAGGAGAATTTCATCAAGTGAATATACCATTTCATTAAACTAAAGTAAAAACAATAGGCATAAACACTGAAGAGCACCTGACAAAACAATGCTTAATGTATTCTTTCACAATCATTGTTTACATATTTTGTTTCATTGTTATCTATCCATCTGATAGATAACTTGGAATGTAGGTCATCATGCTGGTATGATTTCTGTATTCAACAGATAAGTGTTTAATGTATCTGATAAATAAAATGGGATTAACTGTGGTAGGCAATGTACGAGCAATTCCTCTTGTGTTGCAAGGATGTTTTGGATGAGTTTTGGGAATTTAATTTATATATTTTTTTAATTAGAACACTTTTTTCAAATATTTATTTTTACCCGCCAGTTTTGATTTTTTTTACAAGTTTAATGGAGTTGTATAAAGCAGAAGATCACAGGCGCACAGCCGCGTATCAGTCCGCAAAACCCCGGATCGTGGGAATGCACCATTAGATTGTAGCCTACAAAAACGGTTCCGTACCACCATATATTTTTTAATCTTATTTTTAGTATTTGTTGTTGTAGCGGCAATAGAAATACACATTCTGTGAAAATTTCAACTCCACCTATTACAGGTCGATAGATACAGCCCACTGACAGATGGAGGCTTAGTAATAGGTAGGGACACGAAAAAGTACTTGATACTTCGTGCTATCCAGTACTTTTTCGTGTCCCTAGTAATAGGGTACCGTTGGCACCTTTTCAAATCAAATCAATCAAATCAAATCATTTATTTTGTTTGTCACACTTTGGGTGCGGAACCCTAAAATTATTAGCACAAATGAAGCACACATTAATGTAATTTGTTGACAGAAGCATTGCACGTGTACAAGAACAAGGTGGAGGCGCTCGAGCTCGTGCGCCGGTACAAGTCTTCCAGGTTCAAGGCGTTCAGGAACCGGCAGGATGCCGTCTCCTTCGCACTGCGCGGCGCCGAGCCGATCGACACCACAGACGGAAATGACAATTGTAAGATTGATAACAGTGGAAACTCAATAAATAAATATCGCCAGACTAAGCGGGCGTCCATAAATTACGTGAGGCATTTAGGTGGGGAGGGGGTCGAGCCTAATCTCACGTGGGAGAGGGGGGGTTTCGGCAAATCTCACGAAATATTTTTTACTGCAAGAAACAGTGTAAAATTTCGAGTAAACTGGATTAAATTAAGTAAACCATGATTCTCCACTAGAATATGGCTTTTGAAAAATCTCACGTGAGATTAGAGGGGGAGGGAGGGGATCGAGCAAAATCTCACGACATCTCACCAAGGGTTCGAAAAATCACAAAAATCACCTCACGTAATTTGTGGACGCCCCCTAACACACTAACTGTAAGGACCCAAGCTAAACGACGCTTGTACTATAGCTACCATACAATATATTGGGGGCGATCCTAGTGACACCCATACAAAAAAAAATGGAAATGGCAATTTTCGAAATTTGCCTATGACGGGAATCGAACCCGCAATCACCCGATACAGTAAGCTGAGTGGCCTACGCTGCAAGTGGTCGTCGGGTCACTGGATACGAGCTTTTAGAGAACAGTATTAACCATTGATTAAACAATTAACTAACTTTCCCTACTTATTCAGCCAAACTGTTTGTCCTACTTATCCGACGAAAGTCGACCGCGATAGTTCTGGGTCGATGAACTCATTACGACTCTGACATGGTAATGACACCTTACAGCTGTGTACATTAAGTAGAAAGTTGCGTTTTATAAACTAGTTGACCCCGCGAACTTCGTACCGCCTCAAAATTAATAAACGTTGTATTAACTTATCAGCCGAAAAAGAACCAAACCCCCGTTCGCCGTCCGTTCTTTCCCTTTCCCGTCAAATATTAAAAATGCTGTAACCCCAGTCAGATTTATTTAAAATGAACAATTTAAAAAAAAAGGAATTGCAGGAGTGTTTAGTCGCCATGCGCCATCTGACATCGGCGTACGTTACGCCATCTATTGAAAGTAATCTGAATCATAATTTTTACAGAAAATGGGGGTTTTTAGCGTTTTCCGGGCAATTTTTCATTTTTTTTTAAATGTATGAACCTTCCTCGAACTTCACGGAATATTCTAAAAAAAAATCATCTAAACTGGTCCAGCCGTTCTCGCGTCAAGTCATGACAACGGGAAATAGGGATTCATTTTTATTTTATATAGACTCCATAGATTTCGTTATTCTCGGTTCAAAGGGTATTACCGGTTGACATTATATTGGCTCTACCACCGTGCTGCATGTTATCGGTAATAATAGAGCCAAGCTGTAGCCAATTGACTGCAGCTCATATATGGGCGGGCCCGACCAGGGTAGTACCACCCTCTCACAGAAGATCGATGTAAAGTAGCTATTACAGTTCCGTTTCGTACGATAGGTGAGGGAGTCGGAAGCCCCACACCTCTTATCCCCTCTCTCTGTCTCACTTACTTTCTGGTCGGCAACTTGCGAGCGAAGCCTTTGGTATTGCAAGCATCTATAAGCTACGGTACGACGACCTAGTGAAGGTCGCGGGAAACCGCTGGATGCAAGTGGCACAGGACCGGTCGTTGTGGAAAACCTTGGGGGAGGCCTATGTCCAACAGTGGACGTCTTTTGGCTGAAATGATGATGATCATAATAAGCTACGGTAACTGCTTAGCATCAGGCGGTTGGCACCCATGTTTATCACTTTCTTCTATTTGCCACCTTAATCATATGAAAAGAAAAATAATATAGAGATAAAACGGCCAATGCTCTCATTATGTTTTCGGTCGGCACGCGACGGCACGGCCGCGTGACATAATGGGTTTTCGGCACGCATATTGATATCCTCCAGGGTTGTGGGCCATGGCTACGTTACTTTGAATGAAACATGATTGTTAGAGATATAGGTACATGTATCTGTATAAAAAAAAAACAATGTAAAAATGACAAGCCCGCTGAGTTTCTTGCCGGATCTTCTCAGTCGAAGTCGCGTTTCCGATCCGGCGGTAGAATTTAAGGAAAACATTTAAAATAACAATTTGTAAGTGCCCCCGTAGGCCTGAACAAAATAAACGCTTTGATTTTATTTGTATATGAAGCACATACCAATCAGACAAGACTCTATAACCAATAAGACAATAGTCCAGGGATGTAACTACCGCCGTATCAATGATACGGGGCCCCCGAGCTACAGGGGCCCCGAACGTGTATGAAAATTCTTTACTCTTCATTCGTTAAAACTCTAACCTTCATTTGGGCCCCCAACAAATTATGATACAGGGCCCGTCTAAGGCAAGCTACGCCACTGCAATGGTCTTTACATCTTTTCTGACCGGATAGGTATAGTGTGATAAGAGATGTAAGCTGAAGGATGTTGTGGTGACTAAGATCGTGAAGAGTATGCTAAGATGGTTTGGCCATGTAGAGAGGATGAGTGAAAAAACCCGACTACTGAAAAATCGCGCTCTAAAAAGTATGAAACAAGAAAATATTCTCATCAAGAGGATAGCCGTGGTCCGTGTAGGTTCTTTAGGGCCAAATGGCATATGAACACGGACCACGGCTATCCTCTAGATGAGAATATTTTTTGTTTCATATTTCTTAGAGCGCGATTTTTCAGTAGTCGGGGTTTTAGTTTTTAAACTTACTTTTTATTTAATTATTTTGGAGTTATAGATAACAATATATATATTTTTGAAATGTGCTCATCAAGCTCTTTCATTTGATACCCCACACGGTTTCATTAAAAAATGTTTTTTTTTTAGTTCATGACATTATGTCCTCTAGAGGTACATTATGTCCGCCATATGCAATTTTATGTGACGTCACATAGTCTATAACCAGCGCGCCATTTAGCCGCTTCTAACGATACCTCATTTGTCAAATTACGACTAGTAGTTTGGAAGTTAGGTGGTAACAGATGCACATACATACATACATACATACCGGTCAAAATCATAACCCTCCGCCGTAGTCGGGTAAAAAGTAGACTGACGAAAGAGATATACGGAGCGAAAGTAAGTGGATGCGTCGGCAGAGTGCGACCAAGGGGAACTTTTGACGACCAAATGAATGGTCTTTTCCAGAAAGGTCATGTCCGTAGCCCCTCGTACATATAACACACAGAAGAACCACTTTACGCAGACAAAAACAAATGAAAGCTTCTTTCGCCACGCGGCAATAAGCACTCTACTGATCCGAGTGCCCTCAAGGGGGCGCTACTCGCAAGAT
The DNA here is from genome assembly GCA_947859195.1 of Drymonia ruficornis. Lineage (NCBI taxonomy): Eukaryota > Metazoa > Arthropoda > Insecta > Lepidoptera > Notodontidae > Drymonia > Drymonia ruficornis. The sequence goes on along the minus strand of OX401925.1, from coordinate 8,104,097 downwards.
ATTTTGACCAATTAAGCTTGGCCAATAGTAAAACAGTGCGTATTGTTTCAGCGGGTGTAATGGGCGAGAAGCCGTACCCGTTCAAGGCGCCTTCTCCTCAGGACCTGGTGGCGCTGCGCAAGGCCATCGAGGCGGGGCTGACGTGCACGGTGCGCGACCGTGTGTGGGACAATCCGCGCTTCCTCGTCAGCAGTGGAAACACACCCGCCATCATGCAGGTAATATTTAAAAAAAAAAAACGACCAAGTGCGTGTCGGACTCGCACATAAAAGGTTCCGTACCACCATAGAGACAATAGACAGAAGAGATGTTCTTAGTAGATTTTCCTATGAAACGCCGCTTGACAATTTGCGTGGGTGAAGGCACGGCTGAAGGGTGTTAGATAACGCCTACTTGTCCATTTCTATCTACCGGTAAATAGCAAAACTACTCGCTTCGTTCTACTATATCGATGTTAGTACGTAGTTCAACTTTTTGCACTAGATGTCACTGAGTGTAGGATGGTAAAATAGACGTACAAAGGGTCGCCATCTAGTGTCGAGTAGAATTAAATTTGGGATGCGAACGTTTTCAAGAAGTCTGCACAGGACGAACGCCGACATCACACTGACTTAAGCCACGCCTACTGTGATGACGTCACGGGCTTAGTGGAGTGTTGGGGCCCGGGTGCTTAGACCATGTCCTTTCTGCGGTGAGGTCCATGCGTTAAGGCGGGTCCAGATATGTATCATTTGTCCGATCCGATCACCGTATCCGTATCAGCGTATCACGTATCAAGCCCCGTATCAAGTTGTGGACGCCTCGATTTGCTCCGTATCCGTATCTTCACAATAGTATCTGTATCACCTTTGATGATCGGACAAAAACCGACACGACATGGGACGAGCCGTATCATAACGGCGTATCGAGATCGCGTATCATCACCCGTCCACATATGCGACCATGATACGCGTCGGCGATACGGATACGGTGATCGGATCAGGCAAATGATACATATCTGGACCCGCCTTTACACACAACACAAGTACGCCCACAGACAAATTTAAATAAATGACCCATGTCCCTCGTTTTGTATGAAAACCAAGCGTGCAATTTTTTTTCTACCTACTGTGTCGCCAAGAGCGATTTAGTGATGGGAAGTCCCGACCGAGAGAGTAGCTACAGCTCTGCTCTACCTATAATGTTAGTAAAGTAATTATTGTTTTTTAATATTTCCCAGGAGGGTTCCCGCTACAACGCCCTGCACGTAGCGGCGAAGGCTGCGAACGCGGAGATATGCAACCTCATATTGACGACGATTGGCAACCCTATGTTCGTGCAGACGCTGTACGGAATGGACGCCGACGCGGAGTCTTGCAAGGTTGGTCCTATGGTATCGAATGAACCTTTCAACGGAATGGCGGGAATCGAACCCGCAACTACCCGATGAAGACAGCCGAGCGTTGGGCGGTCGTTGATATATCGAGATTGCTGAAAAATAGTATGAATAATTATTGCTTTTGAAAACAGTCCGTTTCTATTATAGTCTGACCGCAACCGCTGTACCGCGCCTTAGGTACGCGAGCGGCGAGTCGCGGCGCTCGTTTTCCCACTCCCCACCTCCCCGAGTCCTCCCCGCGCATAATTAATTTCACACTCCCCACCTCCCTGCGCATACCTAAGGCGCGGCACAGCGGTTGCGGTCCGACTATAGTCACCTATAGTAAATAAAGTACGGTCAGCAATATAAGCAGAACATTGTACATTTTTCTTCATCTAAACAAAACTTAGACATGTTGCTAATTTTGAAAATGTTCAGCTACGTTTGTAAAATAAAGAGTAACCGTCTTATTCATACAAATTTGAATCCAGTTACATCTCCTTTACACAGCGTTTGTAGGACGAAGGCGTAAATTCGTTATTCATAGAGCCTACAATGCATTTTATCTTATCTGTGGCTTGGTTGCAAGTAGCCCAGATTTACAATAGCCAGGGGACATCTTTAATCCTTGTGTAAGCTGCCGTAGACAAAGAAGTTCATGAATAAGGTTCATATTTAGTACTTTTTGTTCTTGGTTGTTTTTAAATGCAACATTCTCTGTCTACGGCTGATTCAATCTGAAGTTTGGGGATAACAAATTAAAACAAAACTTATCCACAAACGACGCTTTAGCAAACGTATTTAATTTATTAAAAGTTAGGTCAGGTACCTACAAGGAATTACAATAACATAAAATTAATTGGTTTATCACATATTTTTGGCCATGTTTCCTTCTTCTGTGTATTTAAATAAAGATACCTAACCATCTGTGTTTTTATTTCGATATATTTCAAATGTAATAATGTAAATGTATGTATTTTTTTTTTTTTTTTTTTTTTTAATATTTCAAATGTTGCTGCACTTAATTCAATTGCAGAGTCTGAAATATAAGAACATTATCCTCATTGACGTTTTATACATAATAATAGCCAAGCTAATTGAAAACAAGACAGAAATATTTGCTTTAGAAAAACGAAAAGTAAACAGAAACACCAATTTGTTGACAACAACTGTTCCCGCTGAGAAACCAACCAGCGTAATACCTACTCACTCACCTTTCATCATCTAACCTGTTAGGATCACATAAAATGTGATCCACCACATAAAATGTGTGATCTATATTTAATTAGGTACTTATTTCCATTATATTTTCTCACTCGGAAGACAGTCAAAATATAGTTCCGATATTCCCTCCTATTGTCTACGCGCGCTTTTTTTTAAATCAAGTAGGTCGAGCGTGGTCTATCATTCATAGATAATATCCGGCTAAATTAAAACAACCCAGCCGCACCCGTGCATATTACATACATAGCACATGTTGTAATTTGGTAGGATAGTAAGAAAATGCGACGTTGCCAAACTTACGCCATGACAAACGTATTTTAACTAAAATTGACATTTCGTGGTTCTATGAATAATGGTAATTTTAAAACAGGTTGCAGAGCCTAAAATGTGTATTAGCTAAAAGGCGTTTGAAATGTGTTTTAATAAATTTCTATGAATAAGACGGTAAAGGTATTACCGATTTGAAAAATTGCGAATGTTTATCGACTGTATCTACTTTATATTGTGTGGCAGGAGTTCGCCGGCATCCTAGTGGACCGGTACCTGAACACTCCGGACAAGGCCATGAACGAGACGCCGCTGCACTTCGCGGCCAAGTTCGGCGCCGACGACGTGGTGGACGTGCTCACCTCCTTCCCGCAGTGCAACAAGACCGCCGTCAACAAGTACGGGGAGCAACCGAAAGATGTAAGTCGATTTCCTTCTTTTAAAATATGACTATTGAATGTTAATAAAAAGTATGTGCATAATTTACAGTTCGCTGACGGTGAGGGAAAACATCGTGAGGAAACCTACCTATCCCTCGGGATTAGGTAATAGTCAGTTCCTGTATACACGGCGACAAGGTTCACCACCTGTCACGTTGGGTTCTGACTATCTGGTGAAACGTGGGCTTCGAGTTGGCTTAATACCTCCACAATGTGGTGGTGTATGGTCACTCAAGCGTCTGACTACTCCCGAATGGGGATAAAAGTCATGACGTTATATTTATTTATTTATATATAAAAAGTATGTAACTTGTGACATTGTAAAAACTCCACCTAACTAGTCGACACCTGGCGAAAATTCGTAGTGGGTTCCAAATATTTTTTTGCAAGTGGGCAAATAAGCGTGCGGCTCGCCAGTTAGGCATTTATTGTAGCCTATAGATGCTTGTAATACCCAAGACATCGCTCACACATTGCCGACCTGAAGGGGAGGGGGGGAGGGTTGGGCTTCCGGCTCTCTCACTCATCGTACGAAACGCAGCTGTAATAACGACTTTACTCCGATCTTCTGTGAGAGGGTGTTACTATCCCGGTCGAGCCAGCCCGTATATGTGCTGCAGTCAATTGGCTACAACTTGCTTACTACAACCAATAAATCTTTTCCTCGGGTCTATCGCGGCCTGTCTTGGCAGTTTACAGGAGGAACACTCGCGGGAGTGTGTGGCGGGCATAATACTTAAAAGTAAACCGGCATCCACATGCTTGGCCCGCACAGATTTGCGAGATATTAGTCTAAAAGTGTGCATCCACATGCTAGTGTCAGAGTTGCAAAAAATCAGGAAAATTTAAATGAAAACTGTTTAAATCATTGTTTAAAACATTGATTTAAATTAGAAGGAATAAATCACCGTGTTTAAATCATGTTCATGTTCATGGCGACACGGTTCACCACCTGTCACGTTGTGTTCTGACTATCTAGTGAAACGTGGGCTTTGAGTTGGTTCATACCTCCACAATGTGGTGGTGTATGGCCACTCAAGCCTCTGACTACCCCCGAACGGGGATAAAAGTCGTGACGTTACACACACACACACACACATTTAAATCATGTTTTAAATGTTTAAAATATGTTTTAAACACGGTGTTTAAAACAAGGTGATTTTTTCGTAACAACCCTGGCTAGTGTTATTATTTTGATGTTCAACCAGGTGATCTGCAAGCGGTCGCCGAACTCGACCGCGGAGACAGCCAAGCGGATATGTTCAATGCTTCAAGAGCGGTTCTACGTGCCAGTACTGCACACGGAAGACGAGATCGCAGCGCCTACTATCGGGCGGCCCTTCACACCCGCGCACCCACCCGTCAGTAGATAAACTTACTACTTACTACTTACTTACTTTTTTGAAGGTGGTAGAGCCAAGCTGTAGCCAATTGACTGCAGCTCATAAACGGGCTGGCTCGACCGGGGTAGTACCACCCTCTCACAGAAGATCGGCGTAAAGCAGCTATTACAGCTGCGTTTCGTACGATGAGTGAGAGAGCCGTAAGCCCACCCCCCCTCCCCCTCCCTCCATCCCACTCCCCTTCAGGTCGGCAATGTGCGAGCAATACCTTTGGTATTGTAAGCATCTATAGGCTACGGTAACTGCTTAACATCAGGCGGGCCGTACGCTTTTTTGCCACCGCAGTCCTATAAAAAAAAAAAAAAAAAAAAAAAAATACTATTTTTTCTACGCTAATATTTTCTAGTCTCGTCATAACATTGTACTTATATCAAACTTTAACAAGGAATTTCTTTTCATATTGTAACTAATAAGGTGGCAAACGAGCATACGGCCCGCCTGATATTGAGCAGTTACTGTAGCCTATAAATAATAGATGCTTGGAACACAAAAGACATCACTCATACAATTGGGCTTCCGGCTATCTCATTCATCGTTCGAAACGCAACCAAAATAGCTACTGCACGCTGATCTCCTGTAAGAGGGTGATACTACCCCGGTCTTGCCAGTCCATTTGGAGCTGCAGTCAATTGACTACAGCTTAGCTCTGCCACAGTTAGTCCTTTTCCCATAATGGCAAAAATAATTAAAAATTAAAATTGTGTTATCCCAAAAATGTTAAAGTTTTGTATGCCAGTCTAGTAAAATTTTCCATGTTATTTAACTCGTGTTTATTTTGTATATGTCGTGTAAGAGATAAACGTGTCAAAAAATTAAATCAAACGGTGTTATTCCAAAAAAAGTTAGGTTTTGTGTGCCTGTCTAGTCAAAGTTCCCATGTTCACGTGTTTTTATATGTTGTGCAGGAAATAAACGTGGACCCGCTGAGCCCGCGGTACGAGATCCTTGCGTACGCGGGGCCAATGGCGGCGCGCGACGCGGACAGCTTCCGGCGCCGCTGGAAGACGCCGCCGCGCGCCGCTAGACTGGCACCCGCCGGCTTCCGGCTCAAGGACGTCACCAAGGGACTCGAGACCGTCGGCAGGTCAGTTCTACTGGGGTTCTTCAGAAAAAGAATTCAAAAGATTCAGGGTATATTTACAGGTCTCTAAAAGGTCGCCACTGGAACGTGGTCGTTAACTATGGGCCTCATAAAAAGGCTCAAGGTCACTCAGAGATATGGAGAGGGATATGCTCGGAGTTTCTCTATGAGATCGAATCAGCAATGAGGAGATATGTAGACAAACCAAGGTCACCGACATAGCCCTGCGAGTTAGTAGGCTGAAGTGGCACAGGATGGGGCACATAACCCGAAGAACTGATGGCAGATGGGGTAGAAAGGTTCTTGAGTGGTGACCATGTACTGAAAGACGCAGCGTGGGCAGCCCCCACAAGGTGGACCGACGATCTAGTGAAGGTCGCGGGAAACCGCTAGTGGGAAAAAACTTGGGGGAAGTCCAACAGTGGACGTCTTTTGGCGAAAATGATGATGATGATGAAAAGGTCGGCGCTGCGTTTGTTCCCCTAAGAGCCGGACCCCACTTGTGCGCTGCGTTGCGTTGCGCTGCGTCGTCGCAACGGATCAAAGTGTCTGCGGGCGAGAGACAAAACGGGGGAGGGCGATGTGTCAGTACAAAATCTTGCGACGACGCAGCGCAGCGCGCAAGTGGGGCCTCGCCCTTAAGTTACAAATGTCCTGGGCGGCGGTTTCCACTTACCATCAGGTGGACCGTCTGCCAGTGCCTTGACTATAAAAATATTAAATATGGGTACTGTACAATGGACTGGGGGCGATACCAGTGACACCCAGACCAGGGAAAATTGCGAAAAGGCAGTTTCCGAAATTTGCCATTGACGGGAATCGAACCCGCAACCTGATGCAGTGAACGGAGCGACGCTCGAAGCAACTGTAACATAATTTTTGTTTTTCAGAACCTTAGCGGAAGAAATGAACATTGAATGGAAGGAATATTGGCCGTTTCTCGACACTTTCACGGATCTCCGTATGCCGGAGGGCATGGCCCTTTTAGAAAACTACCTCAAGGCCAAGTACCAGAGCGCGTGCTCGTTCGCGTATAGCGACAGCTGCGCCCACTCCCAGCACTCGCCCGACGACACATCCCTCTCCAGAATCAGCCTCAGCCTCGCCCACAGCCCCACCAAAGAGTCAGTACTAAGCCCCATGTCCGAACTATGCGTTGCCATGAAAACATGCAAAATAACCGACCGACCCCATTGGCGGAAGACAGATCCGATTAGACAGCGGCTTTGCAGGCAGCCCGGCGCCAAACCAGCCAACGGTGACCCTTCGCCGATCATCAACCACACTTTCAGCCAGCTGTTATGCATAGAACGTACTTGCCAAGTCTTCGCGAAGAGGATAGCTGACGCTCTAACGTTTTCCCTAACAGCTGAGCCGGAAGTCGCGGGGGACTCGCTAAAATCGGAAGCCAAACATTTACAAAGCACGATATTTAACTACATGGACGACGAACGGTTCCAGAGCATAGATTTCGCGTTAATACACTCGCGGTTAGCGCAGTTGATAGTTTACAAACTCAGACAGCAGACCAAAGACTTGGACGATATCAATCGTTTGTTGGAATTCCTGATGAATCTCCGGTGTCCTAATGACGATATATTTAGTTCTGACGATGAGCGGAAACCTGGTAGGCCTAATAGGGTTAAAATGAGTCAGGTTATTGACGGTCATGTGAGGTGTGTAGCTAGTTTTATATGTGAAGTGTTGACCGAAGACGAAGGGTCTAAAGGGCCGGCGATGTCGGAGGGCGAGTGTACGGAGTATTGGACTAAGGCGGCCAAGTGTAGGTGCGAGTGGAAGGTGGATATGTTCGAAAGGAACAGCAAGAAGAACGCGTCGTTCAGGAAGAATAGGTCCACGTTATCTACGAGCCCGAAGAGCGAGAGTTTCATTAGAAGACTGAAGTTTGATTTCGATATTGGTAAGTTAAGTTATTTTGATGACCGCTTGATGCAGTGGTTTGAGTGTAGGCCGTTCGGCTTACTCCTTCGTATGGTTAGTGGCCAACCTGGTGTCAGAGTTGTTCAAGCCGCCCGAAGGCCTCTGATAAGGCCAAACGACTGCTGCCTAGATGACAACAACCGGGACCGACTTTTTACGAGCCCTCCGAAGCACGGAGACGCTCAGTTCAAATGTCACTAAATGGTCACCCATCTCTGACTGACCTTGCCAAGCTTACTGCATCGGGTGGTTGCTGGTTCGATTCTCGCCGAGGCAAATTTCGGAAACGGACGGTTCGTAATTTGCACGGTTTGGGTGTCACTCGGATTGCTCCCAGTACATTGTATGGTAGCCATAGTACAAGCGTTGCTTAGTTTCGGACCATACAGTTGGTGTGTTTGTCTGGCGATATTTATTTGTACAGATGTAAAACCAGATGTAATTGGACACTGTCGGTAACTAGCCACTATCTTTCAATCCTCTAACTAAAAATAAGATGTGTATTCAAAAAATGTCATCAATAGGTAATTACTACCTATTACCTAAATATGGAAAAACGCTCGTATTTTAAATGGTGAAAATATGTAGTGGCTAGTTAGTAAATGTCCATCCTAGATTAGCTGCGCATTAAGGACCGCCTCTCAATATCGGGCAGAGTCCGCATCCTGACCTTCGGGCATCTCGCGTAAGAGCTCCGTCAGCCTGGAAAGGCTTATTGTCGAGGGAAATAAATCTCGCGGCAGACCTCCCGCTAGATGGAGCTCGCAGATCACTGATCTTACGCAGCTCCAACTGCACAAAACGATACACGTCGCGGGCGACAGAAGCCGGTGGAGGAAAATTGCCCTCCAGAAGGAGGGAAGTATTAATGTCCATTATCGTTACGATCCTCAGAATTGAGGCAACGACCCGGAAGAGAGTTAGTGACAGTGGCCAGTTACACCTATAGTCTGATTTTTAATTAGACGAAGCAAACTGACAGCTACAGTCTGTTTTTTCTAAAATGTCTTAAACTCATAACAAACCGTCCTGGTTACGAAAATCATGAGTTTTGGCATCAATCACAACCTTTACCTAAGTTATGAACGTCTTGATTATTAGAAGAAACACATATGGTATGAATTACACCAAAAACTGCTTCAAATTAACTATTCAAACACATTAATTTTCATAAAATCAAAAAAATATCAGAATCCATTTCAACAGATTAAAAATGATCATCACAACTTGACATTTCTAAATGCGAGTTTGTCTTTGGATTGTAGTGATGCGATAAGCGGATGAATGATTCGACCAGTGTGAGTGAACTGTACCTATAATTATTAGAACAATAATAAAAATTAATTTCGAAGAAAAAGAAATAAAAGCGCAACTTTTAAGTAAATTTAGCAAAAAAAAATATAATAAAAAAGTTGTGGACGAAATGGCAGCCCGCAAAAATATTATTGTTTTACGCCTTCCGCCCTATCATTGCGAATTAAATCCGATCGAATTAATATGGTCACAGTTAAAAACTCATGTTGGCAAAAATAATAAAACCTTCATAATGGCTGAAGTCAAGGAATTGATCAAAGAAGGCTTAAGCCAAATTGGTAGGTGTCCTGGAACAACTGCATTAGTCATATAATAAAAGAAGAAGATAAAATGATGCTTGACGGATTAATAGATGCTGCATCAGACGCGCCGACCCCCAGTTTTATTGTTCACGTATCCGAAACAGAAGACTCGAGTGAAGTAACTTGTAGTGAATCAAATTAATAAAAAAGATAAAAATATTTTGTCGTTTTATTTCTTTATGTTGGCTAAGATTGTTTTGAGAAATTATTTATTTGATCATGATAATGAAGGATATTCTGGCAGCTTACTACAAAAATATTACTGTCAACGCTATTAATTCCCATAGTCATAACCACATTGTCAGGAAATCTCACATCATGAAAATCATTCAGTTACAAGCTTCCTGAGTATATTTGTTCACTTGTTCATTCGATAATGTCCCAACACTATCAATTGTCTTTGGTTACTAGGACGCCATCTTTGTTTACCATTTAAGTCATTTAAGGAAAAACGGACTGTATAAATGTCACTGTTCTATGAATTTGAACCTTATTTGTTCTATTTATATCGAAAAGTGACATTATCGCTTGTCAGCTTACTTCGTCTAATTAAAAATCGGACTATAGTTTTACACTAGAATTATAATAATAATATAATATAATAATAATATCCTGGGACATTTTTTACACACGGCTACCTGATCCCAAACTAAGCAGTGCTTGTACTATGGAAACCAGATAACTGATATTACTACATATACTACTTTTTTATTTGTAAATACATACTTAATATACATATACACCCAGACTCGGGACATACAGACATGTTCATGCACACAAATGCATGTCACGGGTAGGAATCGAACCTACGACCTGCAGCGTGAAACTCGCCTCCGCGCCAACCACGCTAACGGGCCCGTTATGTTGTGTATGTCAGGCGACGGCAAGCTGCAGCACGCGGAGAGCGCGCGCGTGGTGAGCGTGAATTCGCCCGCCGGCGATAGTCCCGCGCCCGCGCTCTTCACGCTCGACACCACCAACTGCCACGTGCTAACCGAAGACACGCAGGTAACACTACACACCAGCACCGTACCTCCCTGCCTTCTTAGAACGGTCGGCAGGGGGAGTTTGAAACATACGAATCAGAGACGGATTCGGAAACTTTAAACGTTCGTATTTTTGCCAATTTTAAAGTAAATTTGAAATTTTGACCATTGAATTGTGAATTCAAATTTTACTAATTTGAATTCACTGTCAGTGATCTTCGATTGCCAGCTGTGACAAATAATTAAAATAACAATAAAAATGGACGTTACAAGTCGTTACAAATACGAGTAGGACGTTAAACGGTTTAGAATCTGTGTTCGATATCCATAATATGAATGTTTTAAAATACGGCCGGTCTACTTTTTATAAATGTTGACAGAGTGGTCGCCGATTATACAGGACTTTTTTTTAACAGTGCACTAATTTTGATATGTTATTCATATAAACCAAAATGTAAAAAACACGAACATATTTAAAAATTTTATGATATACAAAAAAAAAACAAGATGAAGTAGAAAACATATTTTAAGATATCGGACGACGAGTCAGTGGCGTCGTGCAACTCGGAGTCCGGCGACGAGACGTACCTGACCGCGTCCGAGTACTCGGAGCTGGACGACGCCGCCGACATGGCTGAGGCTAGCGACCGCGCCATCGCCGAGCCCTTCATATACGGGTGAGTGACGACCCTTGCTACACACAGTACAGGGCATGAACCTAATACTAAGAGGACTGGGTCTAAGCACCCGGGCCCGAAGACTCCACTAGGCCCGTGACGTCATCACAGTAGGCGCGCCTTAAGTCAGTGTGCTGCCGGCATCCCAAATATAATTCTATATCGACACTAGATGGCGACCCTTTGTACGTCATTTTTACCATTCTACACTTAGTGACATCTAGTGCAAAAAGTTAAACTATGTACTAACATCGAAATAAAAACGAAGCGAGTAGTTCTGCTATTTACAGGTATATAGATATAATAAACGCAAGATAAATCAATGTTGTCTCAATCTCTCCTATGCATTAAGAAAGAGAGAGAGCGACTCGGTGCGACATAATGCGTGACAAAAGTCTTGTCTTGTCTTTGTCGAGCAGGCGCGGTTGCTAGCAAGCGCGAGCCGACTTTAGCTTATGATAATACGGTCCTATTTTCAATGGTGCCAGTAAATTGCTCGCGCATTTTTCCGGTCTGTCTGAACTGAAACTAAGACAGTTTCCCAATATTCTCTATGGTTTCGGATATCTCTATACTGTCCCAGTTTAAAAAACACTGCTTAATTATCAACTAAAAGTAGCTATAAATGTTTGACAGTGAAGAGCCGACTAAGATGGACCGGCTCGTGTACGACGCGCTGTCGGCGTGCCGGGTCTGCCCCGAGCGGTTCCCGAACGTGTATAGATGGCGCCACACCGTGGCACTCTACTCGCCCGCCGAGAGAGACAAGTCAGTACTCAACTACTATACACTTGCACTATACATTGTATTTGGATTTGTATTTGCCATTACATTATCTATTTCATATTATTATATTAGATAGATGATAGTGTGTACTCACTACATACGACCATGTTTTAATTCTTATTTTATTTTTTTGCGGGTTCAAAAACAATTCAGCATGTCGTCGAAGGTCCCGCGTGTCGACTTTTTATCTATCTATCTTTAAATCTATGTATAATCGATATTTTAATCTAGTGGATCAAAAGTCAAAGTCGAAATATTTTTATTCTTGTAGGCAGGAAACACTTATGAATAGTTAACATAAATATTTTAGTGTTACCATCGGTTTGCAATGCTGCTTCCAATGAGAAGAGCCGGCAAGAAACTCGAGTTACTCAAGAACTATCGATTCTATATGGAAGTTTTCAACTCTCTTTCTTGGTTTATTTGATCGTGCGACCCTTATAGAAGTAAAAATGGTCAAGCAAGGGCCAAGTTCTTATGCGTGATATTGTCAGATGGGCGCCCCCACCGAGTCCGGACGAGAGTTCGTTGTTGTGCACGACGTTCTCCCCCGCGTGCAGTCCGGCGCGAGGCACGCCGCGCGCGGCACGGGCGCGCGCCGCGCCTGCCTCGCCCGCCGCGCGCTCCACGCCGCACAAGGACGGAGCTAGAGACGACGGGCCCAGGGCTGTGCCCTTACAGGTAACATACATACCAAGCTTCTTCATAACACGAAGATTTACATGAGGAAGATTTTCAGACTGAGGTACTCCATTTCCAATTTTATTAATACCGTCTGGATTTTGTAATTCAATTTACTGTCTATTCCCTTTGAGGCTCGGAAACAAAATTAACTTAAATTAAGGCTGAGACGGATAATAAAATAGTTAATGAATATTTCTTATTTTTTTTCTTATTTTCTTTATTTTATTTCGTTGGGTTCTGTTACTATCTGGTGAAACGTGGGCTTTGAGTTGGCTTAATACCTCCACAATGTGGTGGTGTATGGCCACTCAAGCCTCTGACTACCCCCCGAATGGGGATAAAAGTCGTGACGTTATTTTTTTTATTTTTTTTTACTAAATATTCGGACTGACAAATTACCCCGAAATTTATAGATTTTAGCCAGTTAACAAAGGTTTTAAAAAGCATTTCTAGGAACAAAAGTGTTTTGTAATGCCTGTGTAAGTCCATAAAAAAAACACAATGTAACGTCACGCCTTTTATCCCCATTCGGGGGTAGTCAGAGGCTTGATTGGCCATCAAATATTTTTATAAAGGGGGCTAAAATGTCACATAATATTAGTAGTATCAGATTCTACGTCCAATAAATACTCCATAACAGTTTTATTACAATAGGATAGGATGCTAATTAAATGTTCAATTATTACAGGTGTCGACATGGCTCCGAGTGACAGGGCCGAACTCGCCCCGCTCGGCCCAAGCGGTGAAGAACGCGAACCACACTGTCGGCTTCGGCTTTTGAATAACGCAATCTCACACCTATCATTATATTAGTGCGAGCGTGAATAATGGATGGTATGTACTTAATAATACGCTTCTATTGCCTAGACTTGGAGAAGGTTTCAGTTTTATAAAAAATGATGTCGAGCAAAATGTTTGAGATAACTATAGTAAACGATAAATAGGATACCGTTTTGCGCTCATCATATTTAGTATTACGTTTTTTTATCGGAGGTAAAGTGACCCTTGGCTAGATCAGTTGAGCATCTCAGTTCTTCGGGGGGCACGTAAAATGTGGGTCCCGGTTGCTGTTATCTAGACAGCAGTCGTTAAGCCATGTCGGACGTCTTCCGGCGGATTGAACACTACACCAGGTTGGCCACTGACCATATGCTTTAAGATAGTTGAATCTCACCTGTCGCGTACTGCCGTTAGCGGGTCGACCAATAGACTGGTGACCTGGTAGCTTAGATAGATTTCTGATATTATAGCATCAGACCTTTGTACTTTGAAACCTTCAGAGGATTCCCTAAAGCACCAAAATATTTTTTCCTCTAATATTTGCACTATACCGTTCGTCATGGTTAGACGTGTTTTAAACCATTATAATTAACAATGACACTATTTGTATTACACCTTATTTTAATAACTATTAAAATATTCATAGTGGAAGCTATTATTATGTACATGGCGTCCCAACATCCACGTCATATTGTAGTAATTTAATTTTATTTCGAAAGTTAACGATAGATGTTCAATTTTATATTAGAGAATGTTTATAGATTGTTTTATGACATGTTTAGATATAAACGGTATCCGTTTCCGCCTTAGCGGTATGCGCATACGCGCCGTGTTGATACGAATACCGAATAACCAGATGACTATTAAAACGTATTTCAACATACTTGTTACGTTAAAATCTATGGGAATGTTGTAAGTTTCCAACTAAGAGGGATAGAGTTATGCGAAGGAAGAAGACGCACTATCATATGTTTAACCCTCGACGCAAACAAAGAGGTGTTATAACTTTAACGTGTGTATCTATCTGTGGCATCGTCGCTCGAAACGGATGAACCGATTTTGTTTTTTTTTTATTTGTCAATGGATATGACATCCCCATAAATTTTAATGTATCAATTTGTAGAAAAGGACACAGATGTAGATAATGGTTTGAACTTACATAACTTTTGTATTATTTCGACATTGGCACTGTACTATAAATGCAACTTAAAAAAAATAATGTGACTAATCTAATATAATACTAAGAAGGTGATGAAACTTAAAAAAAAAAATTGTTAAAAAAAATGTCTTTAAAATATAACTCGACATATTTCAATAATTAATTAACGCTTAATAAATGCAAGTTCACCTTTCTATTATTTACATTTAATTAATACAGAAATATTGTTAGATATGTCTTGAAAATGTTTTCGATGCTCGGTTTGAATAGGTCATTGGAATTGCCTGACGTCAACTCCCTTAGACCTATATCGCACGAGGACACCAGTGGTAGCGCAACCAGTCGCTCCACCAACAAAATGTATCGAGCTGTATGGAGGATATCGCACCTGGTGTCCGCTTGGTAGCGCAACCAACTCGGTGTCGGCTACCGAATCACCCACTGGTGGCGCCACCATGGTTGCCTCTTGCGATATCACGCTTATTCTAATGACATACAGCTGTTTCCGATTTCGGTAAACGTTGGAATTTTTTCGGTAACGTTCAGAATAGTATTCTTAATGTTTTGGTTGTATAGTAAATATGTTATTATTTGCAATATTACAATAATAATATAATTTAGGCCTTTTAATATTCCTGTGACTCCTTCAATGTGGGGGGGATTCGGGCCATAGCCCACCAAACGGGTTTAATATTGAAGGATTTCAATCGAAACCTAGTTAAAAATAATTAATATCTCATTTGAATTATTCATAATAGTAAAATGACCGAATTATAGTAATGGCGCTGTGTGAACTATTGTCTTGGCATAGGGGGCCATCCATTAATTAAGTCACACTTAAAGGGGGGGAGGGGGTCGACGAAATGTGACATTGTGTGACAAGGGGGTGGGAGGGGTCCTAAGTTTAGTGACGTCACATTAAAAAATCTAATATATCTAAGTATTAAAACCGAAATTTTAATTTTTTAACGAAAATTTTGAAAATTTCTGAAAATTATAAAAAAATATGTGACGTCACACAGGGAGGGGGGGGGGGGGTCTCGCAAATGTGACCAGCTGTGACAAGGGGGCGGAGGGGTTTAATGGATGGCCCCTAGACAGTAGAAATATTAAGTTCTTAGATTCTTGGTATTTCTATATTTCATATAGTTGATTACAAATTCGTCAAGATCTATAATAATAATAACCCACAAATCTCCATGACTTACCGAGTTGAAATATTTCTTTCTGTGCTTCCGGAAAGGTACTATTAATTCGGTGGTCATATCGCATAATATTTGTTATGACTCGATAAATCTCATAATGTTTGACATTGACTAGATTTTTTATAATGTTAGTTGTTAATTTTTAACGCAATGGTAGTTAGAAATCAGAATGGGATAAGAATGCTTATAAGACCGCCAAAGGAGATGGCCCACGGTCCATGCAAAATTAACCCACGTCCAACAGCAAAGAGACGGTACCCACACTACAAGCTTTGCTAAGTTTGAACCTTGGGTTAAATAAATATCGCCAGACTTACAAACCAACTGGGGCCCAATTCACGTAACCAAAACCGTAACGACATTTCAGCGATATAGTCGTTGATAGCCTTTCTTTGTTACGAAAAGGCTATCAACGACTATATTGCTGAGATGTCGTTACGGTTTTGGTTACGTGAATCGGGCTACTGTATGGTTTGTCTGACGATATTTATTTTTTACAAAACCATTTATCTCATGCGTGATTAATATTTGCCATCTGAGTTGCAGTCCGACTTATTCCCATTCTGATTCCATACCCATAATTTAAAAAGAATAATGTTTCTCAGTTATATAATAATAGAAATAATAATTAGAAATTGAAAGCGAATGTGATTATGATGTGAAAAAATAGTTAACGTTACTTAGATTCATATTATTATAATTAAAACTGTATTATTTGAGTTTATTTTCGGCCGGACGCGATCTAAATGGGGGTTACCCGTTTCGTATAACAAATAGCAAGGCGGCTATGTTATTAAACATTAAATAATTATTTTTCAGAGTATTTACGATAGCCGAGTAATAAATAGATGAATATTGTTGTGGGTAACATGTGACCCTCATTTTAATCTTGTTTATAATTTACACATTACCTGACTGTGCTTAGCTTAAGGTGGTCCCTTACCAGAAGCATTCGTAACGTAACGTTACAGAGTCGAGCATTCATCAGTGAGTGAGGCGAACCGAAAATTACAGTGCGCAATGTCTGTAATATTTTGATCCAACTTCTAACATCAATGCGCATCACAAGCGAATGTTCGTTAGTCAGTATTGTAACGTAATGTTCAAAATTGAATCTGTAAAGTTACATTACAGGCGAATGCTCCCGGTGAGGGAGCACCTTTATATTTAGCGCAGACATGACAAGGAAACAGTCACTTCAGATTTAGTTTATATCGACCATAAAATTAATGATAATCATTTTATGGTGGTAATTCTGTGCACAAACTAAACTTAACTAAGCTAGGGCCAAGTTCACCAACACACTAACGGACGTTTAGACGTTTAAATTAACTGTCACAGTACATAAAACATTCGATTACTGCTTTAACGATTTGTAAGTGTTTTTTAACTTGGCGCTTAATGTATTGCCGTTCTTCTCATGATCATAAAATATGAGCAAGATAGCAATATTTTAGACGCAATTTGTAGCCAACAGAATTGGAACCAATAAATGATTCTATGTATAGTTGCGTTTGTTCCATAATAATATTCCATAGTTCTGTTTTATGTAACAATAACATGTTACATAATGTGTAACATTGTTATATAACGTTCATTTAGCATTTATTATGTAGTTGCTAACGGGACTCGTATGCCAAACCGTGATGTGTCGATATTATACGAATGTTTGTACTTTTATATCTATAAATAAAAGAATTGTAATATAAAATGTATGTTTTATATGTTTTTAATTCACATAGACGTAACAAAAATAAATTATGACTGGTTCTTTTTTAAACGTTGTTTTTATTTTAACACAAGTTCAACCAAAATTATTACTAATAATTTACTTTCTGGCTAACCATTGTTTCGAGACGGTTTGAACAACAATTTGGTCACATTTCACTTAATACACAAACACACGAAACATTCAAATTTACGAATCCCAAAAGTTCTCATCTTCCGATGTCTTAGGTAATGATATCGGTGTGTTATTATCGTAGTCGGATCGACTGTTATAATTGTCTACATCAGCCGAAAAATCGTCCGGATAATCGTCTCCTTTCTCATAATCGCTCAAAGAATCTTCGAGGACTTCCTTCGAGGATAATTCCAAATCCATTTGAATGCTTGAAATGTGGTTATTGCCGTCCGCGTTGAAGATAGCGTCAAACACGTCGTTCCTCGTTAGATGCGCCGCTTGTTCCGGGGAAACGCATCTTTCAGGCCTGTCGGGACTTAGGATGATGTCATCAACATTGCTCCTAGGACTAACCCTTTTAGGGCTCACAATGATGGTCATCTGTGTTTTATTTTCTGGAGTTTTCTCTGCGGTGTCCACGCAACTTTCTACGACGACTAATACGTCTTGATCGTTGGCTCTTGTGTTCACGTCGTTTGCGCTTTCTATTTCTACTCTGAGCAGGTTATCCTCAACTTTCGAAGTTCCCTCTAGTTTGGGATCAATATTCTGGTTGGGTAAGTTGTATATCTTACTGATGTTCTGTTTCAGTATCTCCAATTCGGCGTCTTTGTTGTGTTTCGCTTTGCGGATAGCGTCCTTTCTACATGTAGAGGTGGATTGAATTGTGATGTTCGAATGGCCGCTATGGTCGCTGGTGTTACCCGCCTCAGAATTTCTTGCGGACGATTTCTGTGAATCCATTCTGAATTGTCGTTCGGACTGGTAGAGTTTCCTGAATTCTGATAATGGGGTTTCGAGGTAATCATTGTTTCTTTCTTTCTTATATTTACAGGTATTGTCGGTGTAAACTTGCGGTATTGGTGTTATTTTGTCGGCGATTGTTGGTCTGCTTCTGAACCGCGTCTGGCCGATGTCGAGTTTGGTCTGGTATTCTCTGATGTATTTGTCGAAGTCGCTTCGGAGCGATTTCTCGGCGTCTCTGTATTGCGCTTCCATATCGTGTCTGTACGCGTCGTCGAGTTCCTGTAGCGATCTGCTCCTTCTGACGTCTACAAACAATAATGTAGGTATATTTAAATCCCTAATCGAGACTGCTACTTATTAAAAACCCGTCAATCCGTTTAGTTCGCGCTTTGCAATTTGATAGAGTCAAAATCACGAAACGAAGCCCAAACAAATTGACGGATTCGTAATAGGACTCCAGTATAATATAATTATAAATGCATCTCAAAGTTGAGATAGATCTTAAGATACTGTTTTTGACAGATGTTCCATACATTAAACTTCAAAACTTCATCGTAAGATTGATCTCATCTTTGGGATGCATTTATTAATACGAGCGTAACGGCCGAATAAGCCAGAAGGGTACTCAAGTGTTGAAAGTCCCACTTAGGCCCGTATTAATAAAGGCTTCTCAAAGTTGAAATCGATCTTAAGATGCAGTTTTGACGTTTAATGTATGGAACATCTGTCAAAAACAGCATTTCATGTTCGATTTCAATCTTGAGATCGATTTATTAATACGGACCTTAGCAGTTTGAGGCGTCGTTATCTGTCTTTTTTTTGTATGGCAAGTCAATGTTAAGTATCTCTTAATTTTGAGTTGCGTAAAAGTATTACGCCGCTAAACTCGATTCCTAAGTAAGATGCATGTAAGTAATACAAAAGTACAGTCAGCAACGAAAGTCGCTGAACATTCAGAATTTTTCAAATCGGTTATACTCTTTATTCTACAAACGTTGGTAAACCTTTATAAAACCAAACATTAGCAGCATGTCTACATTTTGTTCCGATAAAGAAAAAAATATGGATTTGATGCAAAACAAAAGTGTGCAAGCTGTTTGAAAAACTGAGAATGTTCAACGACTTTCGTTGTTGACCGTACCTACTAACCTAGGTTCCTGACATTGTCCATAGTAACAACGTCCTCGCTCCCCAAATTGACAGTTCTCTCGTTCCTCATCTCGGACTGTTTCTTCTTGAAGTCGAGGTACGACTTCTCGACAGCCTCGGCCTCGATCTCGAGCTTGCGCAGACGCAGCTTCGCTTCACGCAGCACCGCGTTCGGGCTCTTCTCGCGGGGACCGTTGACCGGGCTGGATTTTATGCTGTCCATACTGCAAATATACAGGTTAAATTTGAAATCATGAGCATCCTTTTAAACTATGACTCTACACATGATTCAGAATATTTTGAAAAAAATAAAATCAATGATGGACCATAAAACCGCGAAGTTGAAATGGGAAAATTCATTAATTTATACAAATAAAAAAAACTTACGTGTCTGTTTGTAATGTCAAAATAACAGCTTTTACTAAATGAATATGAAATTATACAGGTGAATTTTTCAATTGTGCTTTTATGGCCAAATCCAAAACTATGAAAACTAGCGAAAAGTACTCAAAGGAGTCTCGGGCCCGATTTTGATGAGAACTAAAACTGCATTATTGGATTTTTGAAATATCAATAATCCTAACCAGGAATCGAACAAGTTGATTTTGAAAAAAAAACACTGTATTATTACACCATTAGATAGTGTCGCTAATAAGGAACGAATTTTGGGAAATCATGACATACGGCAAACTTTCAAGTTGAAATGGGAGTGGGCCGGTCACGTCGCACGCATGGACCCGCGAACTTGGGCTAATATCAGCACCAGCTGGATACCTGCCAATGGCCATCGCCGTCGAGGTCGACCCAGGAGAAGGTGGCGAGATCACCTGGACACTTTTGTGGGAAAGACGTGGCCGGAAATTGCCATGGGCAGAATGGTGTGGAAGAAAAAAGGGGAGGGGCCTTTGCCCAGGAGTGGGACAGCCATATAGGCTAACAAAATTTTTTATTAAAAACATCGCTCGAGTAAGCAAACCAGTTAGCTGTTATGCTTCCACTTCACTTGGCGTACTTGCCTTTGCGTAATTCGGCCAAAACAAAACAAACCTACAAGCATGCGTATTAAGGGTCATTTTTATATGGCATTATGACGCAAATATTTGTGCAAATACGCCATGTGAAGTGCCAGCATTGTACCTTACTTGGGCAATATTTTTTTATCAATTGATTTGTTGATTAATATTCCCTAAATATTCTGAATCATGTGTAGAAAAGGATGCCCATGATTTCAAATCCACCCTGTAGTATTACACTTGTAACCAAGAGGTTTTTTTTATGTGACTAAAGCAAACAAGCGCACGGCCCGGCTGATGTTAAGCAGTTTTTTTTGCCCCTTTGACTTAAGTCTTTTATGCTATTTTTGAGTTACGTTATCATCATTATTTCATCACATTATTGTGATTATTTATGTTTCGTTTGTTGGTTTTCTGCCTTGCGAATGTATACAGGGTAGATGCAATACCAAGGGCATCACTCGCACGTAGCCGACCTGAAGCGGAGTGGGAAATTAAAAGGGCTATTATTAATAATGGTTATTTACTTTCGCAGCTTCTCCTTGGCCTCTCTCAGGACCGACTTCGGACTTTTCTCCCTGTTCTTATTGACGTCCAGAGTGACCGACGCTGTTTTCGGCCGCTGATGTAGTTTCTCCCTAAAATGTTATTATATTTTATCATTATTTACCACAAAATTATCTTGCTTAGATCAGCGATGCATACAGAGGGTTGAGGATTGCTCGAACTGAAGGCAGTATTGTTAAATCCACAAAAAAATACTATCAATACTATCGGTATCTGTCAAATTTATAGATTTTAGCCAGTTAACAATGATATTAAAAGCATTTTTAGGAACAAAAGTGACATTTAATGCCAGTGTAAGTCGATCATAACTTCTATAAAGGGGGTAAATTTATACAAGTTATTTTTATATGACTGAGGTGACAAATAAGCGTACGGCCCGCCTGATATTAAGCAGTTAACGCAGCCTATAGATGCTTGCAATACCAAAGGCATCGCTCGCACGTTACCGACCCGAAAGGGAGCGCGACAGAGGAAGAGGAATAGGGGTTGGGCTTCCGGCCCTCTCACTCATCATACGAACCGCAGCTGTAATAGCTATTTTACGCCAATCTTCTGTGAGAACGTGGTACTACTATGGTCGAGCCAGCCCATATATGAGCTGCAGTCAATTGGCTACAGCTTGGCTCTACCAGTAAAGTCGGAATTGGTATTGTCTTTTTTATAGCCTACTAGCTTCCGTTCGCAACTTCATCCGCGCATAATTAAAAAAAAATGTAGCCTATGTGCTATTCCAGAGTATAATCTATCTCAGTGCCAAATTCCATCCAGATCCGTTCAGCCGTTCTAGCGTGATTGAGTAACAAACATCCATCCATCCAAACTTTCACATTTATAATTTAAGTGGGATTAAATGTCCCACTGTTTAGCAAAGGCCTCCCCTTTCTGCCTCCACAGTTCTCTGGGCTTGTAGTGGCCACGTTTTACCCGCAAAGGTAAGTTCGTTGTCTTACCGTAAGTTATTGAAAGTGTTATTATTCGGCGTGTGGCAGGTCTGTGCGTCTTGAGCGTGCGATGTCTGAGGAGAACTCAGGTTAGCAGACGCGCTACCTAAAAGGTAAACAAATATTTCATTAAAACGTAATAAATATTAATTAAAAATAAAATATAGGGAAATTTCATTAATCTATACAAATCATTGACCATAAATCTATGATACAAATAAATAAAATTGACGTGTCTGTTTGTAATGTCAAAATAACAGCTTTTTACTAAATGAATATGAAAGTATACAGGGTGAATTTTTCAAGTGTGCGTGGATGGCCAAATCCGAAACTATGAGGAATAGCGAAAAGTACTCAAAGCAGTCTCGGGCCCGATTTTGATGAAGACTAAAACTATATTATTGGATTTTTGAAATATCAATAATCCTAGCCAGGAATCGAACAAGTTGATTTTGAAAAAAAATACACACACTGTATTATTACACCATTAGATAGTGTCGCTAATAAGGAACGAATTTTGGGAAATAATGACATACGGCAAACTTTCACTGGCAGATATCTGGAGTAATGTAGGTTATTTTTATTTTAGCAAACATTAACAAAACTTTTTTCGTTAAATTTCACAGTTCCACGCGTCCACACAGCTAATCGTGGTCACAGCTAATGGTAAGAATGAATGTGGTAAGCATGTACCGGGTCGCAGCACGGCGTGTATGTTCCGGTCGCGCTGCGCGGGCGCCGCGCGCGGCTTGCTCACGCCGCCCTGCGGAGACACGCGCCGCCGCAACACTCGCCACTGGTTTATTAGGTGCCTGACCAACACATCACATAAATGAGAATCAATAATAGGTCAACAAATCAACTCATAACCAACACTATAGTTAAAACTAAGCTTTCTTATCAATACGAATTTGAAATCATCGAAATCGGTCCATCCGTTGCGATTTTCTAACACATTTTATGTAATGTGCGGTATGTGCGTGTGACGTCACACGGGATCGTCGGATTGTAGGCGCGCTGTACCCGCGCCGCCGTTCATTACAAAGCGCGCGTGAGCCCGATAACGTCACAACAATCGTGCGCGAACTTCGCTAGTAATTTTGTCACTGCTTCGTAAATTTTTGTCGTACACCAAAAATTCTTGCACCGTGTGTTATGGATTTCTTAGCTCTATAAATCTGCAGTCTCAACTAAATTCGTTACGGATCTCCATTATAGACACAAAATTTGGCAAATTACTTAACTTTCCCTACAATAATAATATAATCCACCAAGCCGCACAGGGGCTGCGTGGAGAATTATGACCCGAATCCTCCTCACAATGGCCAGCGCCTCGAAGTGGGCCAGAGAGGCAGGGAGACAGCTGACTCAAGGGCGAGGGCACGGGCTCGGCTTGGGCTGCTGTCTCTTTGAGAGAACGGGGGCAAAATTACCAACGGATCACTCACTACGCGACTTCAATTAGAAGAGTGAGTAGATCCACCAAGAAACTCAACGGGCTAGCCGAATGCCAAGGTGCGTCTAGGCGCATAGACGCACCAATAGCGGAAGAGGGGATGCGTCGATTTCGCTGACGAGGTCGGTATCTGGTGGGTTCCATAGGTCGTGTAAACACTGACCTCCTGGTGTCTGCGGCGGCGTGGCGGTCCCGGTCCTGCAGCACGCCGATGAAGGGCAGCGTATCGCCGGGCACGAGTATCCGCGGCTGCGCGTTGGAGAACAAGCTCAGCTCTTCGCCCGCTCCCTTGCGCCACCCCAGCGGCATCGTGCTTGCGCTCGCGCTGCTGTTTATGTTACAAACCAGTAGAACCAGTTCATTGGTGGTAGAGCCAAGCTGTAGCAAATTGTCTGCAGCTCATATACACGTCATATACAAGTATCCGTCAGCCGAAACGTTTCGTTTCGTATTTCGGAGTAGCCCCACAGGAGCCGATTTCTCTACAGGCCGAGTAGGCTCAGGCCTAACGCGGCTAGGATAGGCTAGGATTACGCCTTCCTAGGGGACTATGAAAGATCTTTTATAAATAAAACTAGACGTCTGACCGGGGTATTCACAACCAATACTAAACTTGACTAAGAAAGGGAACGAATCTATAGAAACGACGGCAATTTTTTTAATTTTTTTGGTTGCGGGTTCAATTCTCGCTAGACGGAAATTTTGGAAACGGTCTTTTCGTAATTTGCCCTGGTCTCACTGGGATCGCCCCCAGTCCGTTGTACGGTACCCATAGTACAAGTTTTGGACCATATAGTTAGTGTGTTTGTCTGGCGATATTTAATTGTAATAATTGGACACTTTTGTGGGTAAGACGTGGCTGAAAATTGCCCAGGGGGCTTACCACAAGCTCTTATTGCGATTCAATTACAGGAACGTATTAACGTTTCAGCGACTTTTTGTGCAATGACGTACCTTATTGTCATGACAATAAGAAACGTCATTAAAACGTCGTTTAAACGTTCCTATAATTGAATCGCAATAAGAGCTTGTGGTAAGCCCCCTGGACGAAAGAAGAGACACCTATGCTCAGGAGTGGGACAACCATATAGGCTAGTAAAAGTAAAATAAGGTGCGTGCGTTAGTTACCCGGCGCGCGGCATGACGGCGGGCGCGGTGCGCGGGCGCAGCGCGGGGGGGGCGGGCGCGGGGGCGGGGGCGGCGCGGGAGCGCGCGGCCGTCAGCTCCGCGCGCAGCCGCGTCTGAGCACTCGATAACTCCTCTATGTGCTCGCGTTGCTGGTGGAAATACAGTGGAAGACGGTGGAAAACTAAGGAAACATGGGGGAATTATAGGGCATTACCTTATATTGTTTAAGCACGGAAGGCATCACACCAAAACAATCGTTTTAAATATTCACCTTTTGGTTTGACTGTAAAGTGGGAGTAGGCAGGCACAGCTTTCTAGGCTAGTTTTTATTTATTTTATTTAAATACAAAATTTAGTTTTTTCTAAAATATTGTTTATCTTGACTATTTATAAACGCTTTATTGAGCTTACATGAATAAAAAACTTTTGATTTGATTATACAGGATATAGATGTTTTAAACCTTTAAATGCGCCTTACCGCGTTTATTTTGTAATGTTTAAAACTGTAGTGTCACGCGCGTGCATACGTCACGCATCTGCGGAACTCATAGCGACACTATGCAATATTACAGCAATTGTGCAAAAGCAATTAATTTTTCCGGCCCCCAAAAATCCGCAAAATTTCCGTGAAACGGTCATGAAAGGCGATTAAGGTGTGACTATTTTACTATTACTGAAAGGATACAGGCTTTTGTATTCAAAACAAATAAAACACACCGAGTCGCTCTCTCTCTCTCTAACTTGCATAACAGAGTATAGGACAAAATCTATTGATAAAATAAATAAAATAATAATAAATATCCTGGGACATTCTTTTTACACACGGCTACGTGATCCCAAACTAAGCAGAGCTTGTACTATGGAAACCAGATAACTGATATTACTACATATACTACTTTTGCTTGTAAATACATACTTAATATACATAATTACCCCAGACTCGGGACATACAGACATGTTCATGCACACAAATGCATGTCCCGGGTAGGAATCGAACCTACGACCTGCAGCGTGATAGGCGGAATCTTACCAACCACACCAACGTGCCCGTATTCACGTTGTATTATATTGTCCCATACCTGTCTAGCGAAGGTCTTGAGTCGATCATTCTCGTCTTTAAGCCGTTGCACGAGGTGGTCGTCGTGGTCATACTCGCAGTCGTCGTCTTGGGCGGGTGCGAGGGCGGGGGCAGCGTCCCCTGCCTCGCTGGACGAGGAGCGGCTGCGCTCGCGGCTGCGGTCCCGGAATATCTCGTCCAAGTTCGACTGGGGATACAAGTTGAAGCGGGGTATAGACAAGTGTAACGTGTAATATAACGAGAATTCTGTGTGTGGACAGCAAAAAAACTTTTTCCACCAGATAAATATGATGTTTTGACAGCTTTTCCATAGAATATGGGCTCAGTCGCAGCCCAACCGTCCTGAGGATGCCTCGTTTAGAGGCGAAACACGTGTCGAATTTATTTTATATTCGCTTTGTCTGCGGAGAATTGCCGATTGTTAGGGTCCATGACTCATGACAGACATACTCTCGGCTGACAGGGAGTTCGGTCTTGTTGGCCTCTTCTATTATCGATCAATTCATTTGGTTTATAATTTTGGATGTTGACAATTCCGAGGGTGAGTGGTGGGTCTCTCTATATTTTTTTTATAGAATATCCGTCAAAATTGCAATGAAATCCCAATGGAAGAGAAAAAAGTCCCCCAGACCCCGGCCAACCCCGCTATTCCTGACGACGGTGAAGGTCGCGGGAAATACTGGATGCAAGTGGCACAGGACCGGTCGTTGTGTACGTCTTTTGGCTGAAATGATGATGATGATCCGTCAAAACACCATATTTATCTGGTGGATAAAAGTCATCTGACGATTCTGAAACAAGCCCCAAAAAATATCGTCCCAACAACATACCTGACTGAAATTAACATTCTTCTTCTTCTTCAAATCGTTCACTAACTGGTTCTTGAGCCTATCGTCCGAGTCGACCCCAGTCGCTCCCAGATCGAGTCCGTTGTTCAACACAATACTCAACTTGGACGTCACATCACTTAAATCCGTCACTGTACTCCTCTCTATCACACACTTCGGGGCTAGTCTAGAACTTTCTAGATATTTCCTGAGTATACCCAACTCATTCTTGAGTAGATCATAATGTGATTGCAGGTCATGATTTTCGATGTTAATTTTCGTATCGCATGTAGACTTCAATTGCTCCAATTCGTTTCTCTCTCGGTTGATATTGTCTCTTTCCTTCTTCATGGACTCAAGATGGCCTTCTAAGATCGTCAGTTCGTTGGATATCTGCTGTCTCATCTCTTCGCCGCGTTTTCTCAGGATTTCTTCGGCCTCCGCTAATTGTGATTTTAGGCTGTCCTCCTGTGGAAAGCAACTCTTATGTGATAATGGAATATGAATTTTAAATAAATATTGAACGATTACCAAGGTACCATACGTTAAAAAATTTTGCTAAAATTACTAAGTTATGACGTCATATCTCAGTAGTTAGTAAAATTTAATGCCAACTCTAAAATTATTTCACTGTTAGTAATCCTAAGATTACTAACAGTGCGTGTGCGTGTGATGTGTAGGGGATGCGTGAGTGTATGTATGTGTGTGTGTGGGGGATATGTGTAGAGGTATGTGTGTGGGTGTGTGAGTGTAAGTGTGGGTGTGTGAGTGTAAGTGTGGGTGTGGGTGTGGTGTGTAGGGGATGCGTGAGTGTGTGTGTTTGGTGTGTGTGTGATGTGTAGGGGATGCGTGAGTGTGTGTGTGTGTGTGGTGTGTGGGGGATGCGTGAGTGTATGTGTGTGTGGGGGGATATGTGTAGAGGTATGTGTGTGGGTGTGTGTGTGTGCGCGCGGGCGCGTGTATGTGTATGTGCGTGCCTGCGCGTGTATATGTATGTGTGTGTGTGTGCGCGTGTATGTGGGTTTGTGTGTGCATGTGTGGTGTGTGGGCGATGTGTGAGTGTGTGCGTGTGCGTGTGTGTGTGCGTGTACCTTATCCTCGAGGCGGCTGCTCTCGGCCTGCAGGTCCCGCATGGCGGCGGCGAGCCGCGCGTGCTGGTCGCGCAGCGAGCGCGCCAGCCCCCACAGAAACCGTTTCTTCTGTTGGATATTGCGCTCCAGCTCCGCTTCGCGAGCGCGGAACGACGCCTCCATCTGGACGCACCAATATTGAGGGGCCGTAACATCAATGTTACCTTTTAAGCTGTGGTTTAGGCGCTTATAGCCAGCTGCAATCACTGATCGGTAAACGGTCGGAGGTTAAGCAACGCTTGGCAAGGCCAGTCAGAGATGGGTGACCGTTTAGTGGCATTTTAACTGAGCGTCTCCGTGCTCGAGGGCCTTCAGGGTCCGTTTCTGAATAGTCAGATAGCTTTTATTCAGCGAATTGGCGATTAAAAAAAAACCACTGTCAAAAAGACAAGCCCGCCGAGTTTCTTGCCGATCTTCCCAGTCGAGGTCGCGTTTCCGATCCGGCGGTAGGATTTAAGGAAAAAAAATGTAAAATGACAATTTGTAAGTGCCCCCGTACGCGTAAACAAAATAAACGCTTTGACTTTGAATATTTTTTTCATGTTACAGTGTCATACTTTTAGTTGCTCTACATGGCAACATCTGCATTGTGCTTGCTAACCTCATCTCGTCGTTTCTGCAGTTGCAGCGCGTGCGCAGCGAGGGAGTGCTTCAACCTCTTCTCCTCCTCAGCCCGCAGCAACTCCACCTCAGCCTCGTACACAGTTTTCAACTGCTCAAACATCTGTACGAATTATATTAAAGCCTAGTTTACATCACCATCTGTCACGTTGGGTTCTGACTATCTAGTGAAACGTGGGCTTTGAGTTGGTTAATACCTCCACAATGTGGTGGTGTATGGCCACTCAAGCCTCTGACTACCCCCGAACGGGGATAAAAGTCGTGACGTTACATTACATTTTTTTACAGTTTACATTAGTCAAGTAGGCGACCGAGTCGAGTCGCGAGCGATAAAAAGCAGGCGAACTCGACCAATGTAAACGAAAGGGCAAGTAAACTGGGCCGAGTACTGAACGAGTCGAGTGGTCTCGCGCGGAGCGTAGTTGCTCGGCCGAGTTGTTCCCCCACCACCTCTTTTACTAGACTCGGTCTGTCTACTCGCCCTGTGTAAACCGTCGACTCAGTCCGAAAGCGAGTTGAATTTATGTATTCACTAACTGGGCCCAGTACTTTTACCAGAGGTAAAATTAATTACTGGGCCTAATTACTTTACCAATGTTACTGGACTCAAGTTTGCTATGCCGAGCTGCTGGCGTAATGTAAACCTAGCTTATCTATACATCTATATTACAGTGATCAACCTAATCTAAGGCTCATATTAATACATGCATCTCAAAGTTGAGATCGATCTTAAGATGCTGTTTTTGACAGATGTTCCATACATTAAACGCATCGTAAACTCAGTCTAATAGTGAAACCACACTAAAAATAATATACAAAATAGGCCACGCTAGACTAAAACACACCTAAATTAAATTCCAATCAAGTTGATAATGAATTACAAAATTAAATTAATGCGATTTTACAAACAATAAATACGCATACGTTATGAAATAACGAACGACCCATGAAATAACTAGTGGCGAAAATATGCGACATTGAATATGCAACTCTATGGACCTCGTCAATGAGACTCCTTTCCATCACGTTGATGTTCTTCATGAGATTCTCCACATTGTAAGGATTTACTTTCGACACTTTAATGTTCTGAAATAAAATCATTTTGGAACTAACTCTGTTATTGTCACATTACAATTAAACAAAGACACGTGTAATTTAATATCTTGCTCACAAGTAACAACCATGAAGAGTCCAATAAAATTAATTTAGTGATGTTTAGTTTGTGTACCTACATATCAACAGCATAAGTACATATCTATCATATATTGTATCTTTACATATTAATTAAGTAATTAATGTCTTATGTTTGCTCCATTCGTTGCTAGGTACCACTCACAGAGTAAAGACTAAAGAAAGAGGTGCCCTTATTAGATATATGTATGAAAAAAAACGTGGTCATTGTTTTTTCATTTTCATTGTTCTATCTACCGGTAAATAGTTGAACTACTCGCTTCGTTTTATGTCGATGTTAGTACTAGGCCGACCACTCGGCCGACTTGCTTAGGGCCAGTCTCCTTAGTAATTGGTCCATGGTGCCACTAGACTAGAAATGGGTGGTGGGAGGAAAAATTGTTAAGGGATTGGTATGACTAGGGCCGGTTTCGGAATTGTTACGTTTTATCCACCAAATAAATATGGCGTTTAGACAGATATTCTATGCAAAAATGGTCAAAACGCCATATTTATTACTTACGGCGGCGGCCACCATGGGGTATCTAGTTGATGATGATGTTTGCCCACCTTTGCGGGTTCATGCGGACCCACGTCTGCTAGTTTAGTTATGGAACGCAAGATGGTAATTCTTAGCCCGATATCGCACGAGGCAACCATGGTGGCGCCACCAGTGGGTGAGTCGGTAGCCGACACCGAATTGGTTGCGCTACCAAGCGGACACCAGGTGCGATATCCTCCATCCAGCTCTATACATTTTGTTGGTGGAGCGACTGGTTGCGCTACCACTGGTGTCCTCGTGCGATGTAGCCCTTACTCGATCAGTAGCCCGATTCACGTAACCAAAACCGTAACGATGTCTCAGCGATAGTCGTTGATAGCCTTTTCGTAATACAAAAAGGCTATCAACGACTATATCGCTGAGACATCGTTACGGTTTTGGTTACGTGAATCGGGCCACTGTTCGTTTCACATTAAGTAAACTGCGCTCCATTGCTCTTTGGCCAACCTTGATTTTGAACCTGGTTGGTCATTTAATGACCATGAAATACATCATCATCATCATCAGCCTATTGCTGTCCACTGCTGGACATAGGCCTCTCTATTCCACGCCACTGAGTTCGGTCTTCAGCTCTTTGCATCCAGTTTTTGCCAGCGACCTTCTGCAGGTCGTCAATCCACCTGGTCGCAGGGCGCCCTACACTTGCCTACTCGTGGTCTCCCATCCAGAACTCGGCTCACCATCATAATTCCAGCCAGAAGACGTCCACTGTTGGACATAGGCCTCCCCCAAGGTTTCCCACACCGGTCCTTTGCCACTTTCATCCAGCGGTTTACCGCGACCTTCACTAGGTCGTCGGTACACCTTGGGGGCCTACCCACGCTGCGTCTTCCGGTACGTGGTCGCCACACAATATTCGTCTACCCCAACGGAGTACATACCTTAGCCAAATATTTCTTCTTCCTCTTATACTTCTCCTTGAGTCGCGCCATCCTGCTCTGGCACGTCTTGCAGAACACGTAATGCTTGCATTTGTCGTGGTAGGAGCTCTTCCGTGAGGTCTTGGAGCATTTGTTCTCCAATGTGTCAGAGCTTTTTGTGCTTGAGAGACTTTCCTCTGAAGAATCCACTGGAATAAAAGAACTATCACGCGTCTATTTCCCGCAGGGGTAGATAGTCGTACTACAGGCCTCTTATATTGGATGGCTCACATATCTGTATCTATACTACTATTATAAAGAGAAGTTTGTATGTATGGATGTTTGTGTTGAGTTAACTCGAAAACTACTGGACCGATTTCAAACATTCTTTCATCATTAGAATGCTACATTATCCCTGAGTAACATAGGCTATAATTTTGGGATCCGGGATACGGGATCCGGGATCCGATTTTTTTTAAATTTTAATTCTACGCGGACGAAGTCGCGGGGAAAAGCTAGTCTATACTAATATTATAAATGCAAACTCTGTGACTGGAACTCTGTCTGGTACATTTTCACGACTAAACAGCTACCCCAATTTTGATGAATTTCGGTATAGAGATAGATAGGACCTTGGAGAAGGGCATAGGCTACTTTTATTGCGAAAATAAAACTTTTATGTGAAATATGGGATGAAAGTTTTTATGAGAGATCAATAATTTCTCGAAGTACCAATTCTACACAGACGAAGTCGCGGGTACCAGCTAGTTATAAATATCACCAGACGAACACACTAACTGTATGGTCCCAAACTAAGCAACGCTTGAACTAGGGATCATAGATACCGTAAAATAGACTGGGGGCGATACCAGTGACACCCAGATCAGGGGTAAACTACGAACGGGCCATTTCCAAAATTTGCCTCTGGCGGGAATTGAACCCGCGACCACCCGATGCAGAGATCCGAGCGGTCTACGTTTGAACCACTGCACCAAATGGTCGTTATTGTTTAAATGAACTTACGCTGCTGGTTACTGGTAGATTCCCTCTGGTACATGGGCATACACTTGAGTATACAGAGCAGTAAGGGAGTATTGTCACTCTTATACATTTCCACTATGTTCGACGCGTGTTCGCAGTCGCATTGTATACCTGCGAAAGAATATTATACATATATTTTTGGATGAAAATTATGCTTGTTATCTGCCAATGAAAATCCCGTCAATATCGGTCCAGCCGTATTGGAGATTAGCCGGAACAAACAGACATGCAGACACATTTCAAAAATAGTTTTTTTTCGCTATAATATCTAGTATACACGGTGCTTGTGTATACTAGATATTACAAACATACACTTAAATTTTATTTATTTCGTATAGTTTTAACCATAGATTTAACAGATAAACCTTACTATTGTAAGGTTTATGAATTATTAATTTTTCTTTGACAACATTAACGTCAGAAGGGACTTCTTATAATGGATAGTCTACCGCTTACCTAAATAATTAAGTATGGACCACACATCGGTGTTGTTGAACCTGTTCTCCAGGTTCTCGGAGGAGCAGCTCTGCATCAATGTCTTAGCGAACGCGAACACCATGTTGGCTAGCGGTATCTCCGACACAAACACAGAGAAACTGTAACTAAACTCCTGAAAAAAAAAAACAATTTTATTTTTTTCATAAAATACACCATCGCATCACCAAAGAGGTAGGCACCGCAGTTACTGTAGCATTATTTCTATGCTTGTAATACTAAACGCATCGCTCACACATTGCCATCTAGAAGGGGAGTGAGACAACTTAGCCGCACATGGCACATGGTTAGGAGGACTGACCCGAAATAAATTAGCATGTTTACAGGTCCCTAAAAGGTCGGCGCCGCATCTGTTCCCCTTAAGTTGCAGATGTCCTGGGCGGCGGCTTCCACCTACCATCAGGTGGACCGACTGCCAGAGAGAAAAAAAAAAAAGAAAAAAAAAAACCACAATAGCCAGGAGAAAGGAGAAGAATGAATAAATAAGTATTATAAGTATTGCCAGACAAACACACCTACTGTATGGTCCCAAACTAAGCAAAGCTTGTACTATCGGTACTTGCAATCCTAGTGACACCGAGACCAGGGCAAATTACCAAAAAGGCTGTTTCCGAAATTTCTCTCTAAAGTCTGATTGATTGATTCAGTGGAGTAAAATGACAGCTTTTTATGTCAAAAGTAAAATTAATTTGATCTGTTCATGATGAATAATGTTGTTGTTATGATTCTAGTTCAAATTAATTCATTTTTATTTACTAAAGAATAACAAAAACATGATCACTCATAAAAAATAGATTCAATTAAAATATAAATTCACATTTATATCTGGAGTAAAAACTCCACTTAATTATTAATCAGACTTTAGTGGGAATTGAACCCGCAACCACCAAATGCAGTGCGCTGAGCGGCCTACGCTCAAACCAGTGGTTGTCGATAAGATGTATGAACATACTAGTCAGGAACTATGGGCTACTAACCCCACTGCATTTAGGGGAGGCTGTCTTTAATTATTATGAAACTGAAGTATATTTTAGCCCAAAAGGTAAAGCCTTCAACAGACTACATCAAATGATTGATAACTGCTCTAATGTGTTGGTGAATTCTGCCCTTAGTTGCACACCAGCCTAGGATGAGCTTGTTTGATGTACCAATGAGACATTAGAAATATGACGAGTTCCGCAATACTTACTAAACGCATCAAGTATTCAGCAATAAGTATGTTCAGCGCTTGATATGTGAGGTCAAGGCGCTGTGTGAAATGCTTCTGGCATGCTGGGGGATCCCCTGGAATATAGAATAGTCTTGTTATGTAAAAAAATCTAGAAGGCAAGTCTATAGAATTTAATTTACAGAACAATTCGGACGTGCAAACAAGAGGAATGCTATTATGATGAGTATTCAGGGCTGGAACGCGCCGTATACCTTCAGAGGCTTCAGATATTAGGCGTGGAAAATTTTCTATTGCTTTGTCGCTATGCCAAAGATTTACTCACCTGTTTGTGCGCTTTTCAACACATTCACAATATGCCCACGTAAGTAAGCTCTGAGGTCGTTGAGAATGCCATTCTTTTCAAACAATTGGTAGATAAACTTTTGAAAATTCTCCGCAGATTCGGTGCCGGTCACGCTTTGGGTATCCGCGACGGCTGGGGTACATTCTTTTGTAGGCACATCTTCCATTTTGTTGGTTTAGCAATTTTGTATCGTACTCTACGATTATAATAATCTCTACATTGTATTTACCTAAAAATAACTTTACAATCACTGGAAATTTCAAACTTCCCAAACAGAATTTTGACGTTTGTTTGTTGACATTTCCGGCCGGACTTTCCGGTTGATTGCGTAAATAATCAAAAGAGTAATTTTAAATTTACCTTCTCAATACATTGCTATAAACTTTAATTGTGTATATGTACTGAAAATATTAAAACCATTAATGTTTTATGCAATTATTTCATTTGGAGTATCATAAAGATCAACGTAATTATATTTCATTTGCTGACGTTGGGGAAACTGTATATCTATTTTGACAAACCATATAACAGTCCCTGTGGCGCAGAGGATAGCGCGTTGGACTTCTAATCCAAAGGTCGTGGGTTCGATCCCCACCAGGGATGCATTCCGTTTTATTTTGTTTCGTTATTGCATTTTATTGTATCTTCCTTTTTATATTTTCATAATAGTAAACTTTATTGACAGGATCCTATATTTTTTTTCTATTGTATAACCCTGAGACGATTGATATAGCGCACGAGCGCCTAGGCGCAATCAATCCATACATTATGTGACTATTGTAATGAAAAAAATAACAAAAGTGCAGGCTAGAATTTGGTGAATTTGGTAGGTACACGCTTGGAGGAACGAAGAACATGAATCTGATCTTATGTATAGTGTAACTTTATAAATTCTCTGGATCCACTGGTCCACTGATCCACTGGTAAATAGGTAAAGAGAGCGTATGAAATAAACATGTGGTCTAACTTGGGCTTAGCCAAATCGTTCGGTAGTACAAAAAATAAAGACTTATTTCTTATAAAAAAAATCTTACAAAACCGTTTGTATTCAATATGTGAAAGGGGTAAAACATAAAAGGATACCTTATAAAGGAAATGAAGTTTTTAGGGAACTCAACGTTTTATAGCTACGTATGGTGCGTTCCATTCACTGTTAATTTTGTAAATTTCGTTATTTTCGTTCACAAATCTCGTTCCACTCGCACCAACTTGTACTGAAAGTGATCATTATTATCGTTTTTAACACTTTTTGTGGACGAAATTAACAAAAATTACGGTGAATGGAACGCAGCAGTAGAACGAAACTTAAAGAAACTGACAACTTCTTCAATTTTGACAAACAAACAAATGATAAATGACAGACCACTAATGGTGCGTTCCATTCACTGTTAATTTTGTTAATTTCGTTATTTTCGATCACAAATCTCGTTCCCAGGGTTGCCAGATCTCCTGATTTTCCAGGAGATTTCCTGATTTGTCTGATATTCTCCTGATCTACTGATTTTATTATTAAATCTCCTGATATTTGTGTTTTGAAATAAATACATACCTACATACCACAAGTATGCGTAAAAAGGAACTTATCTGCGTCTTCTGACTGAACTAGGTACCAATTTTTAATAGTAATAAGTTTATGGAATAAACACTCTATATCATGCTCTAACTCAGTTTATTGGGGGTGTTTTTGCAATAAGCCTTTATCGATCGCCGATTCTTTAACATTGTTGTTTATTGCGCATGAGTAAGGGAGAAGGTACGTCGACGCAAGTCGCAACGCTTCGCGACTAAGCTTTTGGGGTACTATAATATTTGATATGTTCTAAAATACATTTAAATTTTGCATGTAATAGCAGCTGTCGTTTGTTTTTTGCCGGAGTCTTGAGAACTAAAAACATACTAAAAATAAAAATAGTTTTGATTTTCCAACAAAAATGAATAGCCATTTGTATTTAAAAAAAGTACATATAAGGCTGCGTTCCAGATGACGTAATTTTTGTTATTTTCGGTCATAAATGTCGTTCCACTGGAACCAACTTGTACTGAAAGTGATCATTATTATCGTTTTTAACAGTTTTTGTGAACTAAAATAACAAAAATTACGTCGGATGGAACGCAGCATGAGAATTTTATTGAACTCCTGATTTATCAGATCAGTCTCCTGGTTTTTTAAATCTCATTTCCTGGTTTTTGTAATTTTGGTCTGGCAACCCTGCTCGTTCCACTCGCACCAACTTGTACTGAAAGTGATCATTATTATCGTTTTTAACACTTTTTGTGGACGAAAATAACAAAATTAACAGTGAATGGAACGCACCATAACAAATGACACAGCTGAGATAATAGCGATTTACAATACTTTGCAATTATTTTTGTGTTTATTCCGTTAAAATACATTAAATCGAATAAAAACAATGCGGCGACGAGCAGGATTAGGTGCAATTCAAAAACAGAAGCTAGAACAGGAGAAATACAGAGAAAAAGGCTCGGAAATACAAGAGAATCAGTTCCAACAAATGTCTAAACAACTGGAAGTTTTTAGGGAGAATTTGGAAGAGTTCGCGACGAAGCACAAGAACGAGATAAAGAAGAACGCTCAGTTCAGACGGCAGTTCCAGGAAATGTGCGCTGCTATTGGCGTGGACCCTTTGGCTTCGGGCAAGGGTTTTTGGTCTGTGTTAGGTTTGTATTCCTTCTTTCCTATGTTTACGTGACTGGTAACTGGGTTAGACATGTTACTAGTACTCCAGCATTACATCTTTTTAATATGGTGTGTTATCTATCTTTCTAAAAATATAAGAATCAAAGTCCTGCCTGACTGACTGACAGACAATGCACAGCCTAAACCGCTGGTCGTAGGGACTTGAAATTTGGAGGGTGTGTTTGTCTTGATGGTGTAGAGGTGTACTAGGAAATGGTTTTATGAAATTCAACCCCTAAGGGCGTTAAATAGGGGATGCAAGTTTGTATGGAAGTTCGTCATTTTTTAAGTTGGAATTATGAAAATTGGTGTTCTGCGCAGACGAAGTCGTGGGTAAAAGCTAGTTTTGACATAAATAAAAAACTCATTTGCATTCAAATGTCTAAATTGAGAAATAATACCAGACAAACAAACTATTGTTAAATATGGTCTAAAACTAAACAATGCTTCGTACTTACCTTTAAATGGTTGGGGGTAAGCCCAGCAGCATCCAGTACTAGCTAAATGCTAAAGACTTATTATTACAGGTATCGGTGATTTCTTCTACGAGCTAGGAGTACAAATAGTAGAAGTATGTTTAGCAACAAACTACAAGAACGGTGGACTGATAACCCTCGAGGAGCTACGGACCAGGCTGATAGCGGCCAAAGGGAAGGCCCGGAAGCAACAGGACATCAGCAATGATGACTTGTTGATGGCTGTGAAGAAGCTCCGGATATTTGGAAATGGGTAAGGTAGCTGAGGTAGCTCCATGGACCAATTACTAAGGGGACTGGCGCTAAGCAACTCGGCCGAGTGGTCGGCCTAGTACTAACATCGATGTAAAACGAAGCGAGTAGTTCAACTATTTACCGGTAGATAGAACAATGAAAATGAAAAAAACAATGACCACTTTTTTTTCCTACATATATCTAATAAGGGCACCTCTGTCTTTAGTCTTTACTCTGTGGGTAGCTCCAACATGCTAACAGTAGTACACAAATAAATGTATCGCCAGATTAACACACCAACTGTATGGCATGGTACTAAATTAAAGCAATGATTGCACTAAGGCTATATCGTACAATAGACTGGGCTCCTGCAGTCCGTTTTGAGGTTCACTGGGATGGAGATCCCAGGGCATCAGGGATCAAACCAGGGCAAATTACAAAAAAAAATCTAGTCACCTTCTAGAACATTCTAAAAGATACATGGAGTTGTTGTTATTCTATCCATATTTTAAATCAATAACATAGTGAGTCCTACTTGAAGGATTGGCCCAGTATTGCCATAAACATGGAGGAAGGAAGGAAGGAAGGGGAAACCTTTGCCCAGCAGTGGGACGACACGGGTTGACAAAAAAAAACATAGTGAGTGCAAGATCAACTTTCATCCCATAGGGCCCTTTTAAGTTTACCTTTTTTTTATTGAACGGGACATGCATTTGTGTGCATGAACATGTCTGCATGTGCTGAGTCTGGGTATAATTATGTATATTAAGCATGTATTTACAAACAAAAAGTAGTATATGTAGTAATATCAGTTATCTGGTTTCCATAGTACTAGCTCTGCTTAGTTTGGGATCAGGTAACCGTGTGTAAAAGAATGTCCCAGGATATTTATTTATTTGGGATTCAATTAATTCTTGCAATATTAAAATCTTTTCAGATTTACAGTGGTCCAAATAGGCAAAGCCAAAGATAAATGGCTGGTGCAATCCGTACCTGGAGAATTGAACCTGGATCAGACTATAGTTCTGCAGAAAGCTAGCGACTTTGACACTGCATCGGTCTCCCCTAACATACTTATGGATCAATTGGGGTATGTTATCTTATCTTGTCATTTCTATATAAATGGTCACTTTTGCATGCAACACATGAATGAGTCAACAGTTTTGAAAGCCTTAAGCCTGTAAGAAAAACCTCTCTGAAGTCCTGATGTTGTTGAATAAGGCTGAGACGGTGTGTGCTAAGCAAGGTGGTTTAAGTTTTTATACCCTTGACGTAAAGGTCACTCATCCCTAGAGGTATACTCTATGAGATCTTTAAAGCTGAAAATTTAAGGCTATGCAGGCTGCCTTGAGGCAGGGCAGTAACCAACTAATCCCAATGCAATGAAGATTGGTAAATTCTCATTTAAATTGTATTGTGTATTTCAGTTGGAGTGAAACAAGAGCACAAAATGCATTGAACCACATGGTGAAGGAAGGATTAGCGTGGATCGACACTCAGGCAGGATCAGTAACACTATACTGGTTCCCCAGTATGTTCTCAGAGTGTATTTCAGCGTGATTAAACCTTATATCCCTAAATTTAAGGTAGAAAGATAATGGTATGTGATCAAATTGTTCAAAAGTATGTACATAAAGTTAAAATACAATGAAATATATATTTAATTATTTAATATTGCACTGAGGTGTCTTATTTACTAACTTATAATGATTAATGCATGTGTTGATAGAAAATACAATTGAAAAATATTATTTTGGAACCTGCGAACTTATTAATAGCGCGGGCGACAATTTCTATGTTCGTAAGTTGGTATTAGAGTCTGAACTCCCTAAGCTCGGTGACCCTATGTGAGGTAGCTTTAGTTTCACTCGCAACTCTTGATTTTCCTTTTGCATTTCTTCCAGTTTCTTCTTTAATTTATCTGTCATTTCTAGATATGATTC
Source organism: Drymonia ruficornis (assembly GCA_947859195.1). Lineage (NCBI taxonomy): Eukaryota > Metazoa > Arthropoda > Insecta > Lepidoptera > Notodontidae > Drymonia > Drymonia ruficornis. The sequence continues at coordinate 8,064,935 of OX401925.1, read as the reverse complement.
TTTCCACCTGCAAAAGGTAACACCATTGTTCGTTTTTTGTCCACTACATCGTCTACATCACCTACTACTAATGAATCTTAATTTATTTCTTTTGATACACTCACTTTTTACTTAACTCCATTTGGTTTTCTAAATGCTTATTCAATTCTATTAATTCATCTTCTTTGGTTGATACCATCCTGAAATTAATAAACAGTTTAGCAGAACTGTCCAATAATACTATTGTCCCTATATATATTTTTTTTTAATTACACGGCTACCTGATCCCAAACTAAGCAGAGCTTGTACTATGGAAACCAGATAACTGATATTACTACATATACTACTTTTTTATTTGTAAATACATACTTAATATACATATACACCCAGACTCCGGACATACAGACATGTTCATGCACACAAATGCATGTCCCGGGTAGGAATCGAACCTACGACCTGCAGCGTGAAAGTCGCCTCCGCGCCAACCACGCTAACGGGCCCGTCTATCTATCCTTACTTTTGGCTTAGTTCAGTTCTGGAAGCCAGCATGTTTTGTAATTTGTCCACAATTCCATGAGTTTCGTCCAAAGACTTTTGCAGATGTTCGACTTGTAACCTGTAAGGCAAACATCACCAATATTTCGATTATTTTTTTGCATTCGTAAGTTTTATTAATTTGACTACTAGTTTGTCAGTTCTTACTTAAGTTCTTCACACTGCGTCTTCAGAAGCTGCTCCTCCCAGTCCCGTCTTTTAGCCTCCCTTGCATGCATATCCTGAATCCTTTGTATATCAATCGCTAAACATTGCTTCTCACAAACCAGTTGTATGTTCCTTCTTTCAGAAGACACCTGCAATAATATCATCAACATAAACGAAATTCAAAATTGTATCTAAAAACTCTAATGGTTTCTGTTTCATAGTTTGCAAATCATGTTTTATAACGATTACCAATTCCTGAAACATGGCTTCCATTCTTTGTTCAGCTAATGCTAATTTGGGATCTACCGATTTTAGATTTTCGCCATACTGTTTCATGTAATTTTCATTATCAGCTCGAAGAACTTTATTTTCTCTGTAAAGAAAACTTCCTATCAATACATCTAACTAATGGTTCCTAAGTTTATCACCTTCTAAAAGCATTAGGAAAGGTTACCTTAAAGTTTTATTCAGTAACAATCCTTTTTCCACTAATTCAGTGTCTAAATTCTTGATATGGTGCAGCATATCTGCTACTTTTTCATTGTACTGATCCTTTATGTTTTCCATATCTTTTCTATACAATAATTCTACATCATGTCTTACGTTCGATAGCTTGTGCTTTAAACCTGAAACTTCTCCTGCAAAGCATTTAATTAGTCACCATTTTATCGCAAAATTCCATATTATTTTTCGTTTTTGCTAATGACTCACTCGTTAGCTCTTGTATCGTTTTGTAAGCTTCGTTTTTCTGTGAGGAGACTACATCGTAGAGCTGTAAGGCTTCTGCAACCTGTAATATTTCATCTACTACATTATCAGAATGAATGAGTATATTGGGATTGTTAAACTTTGAAATACAAATCATCAATCTTACTTTGGATTTCGCCTCGGCTTCTCTTTTCACTATATGCACACATTCTTTCTGACACAGCGTCAGCCGCCCCTTTAAATCTTCATTGCATTTCTTCTCAATACCCAAATTGATCTTACACTCTTCTAGATTCTTTGTTGCTTCATTCAATTTGTTTTCCAAAACTTTACCTCTCTCTTTATAAGACGCTATCTCTTTTTCTTTGCTTTTGATATCCTGTTCCAAGTTTGAGCACTTTGTTTGCAAGTCTTTGTGTTTGTTTTCTAGTTCAATGTAATCTGTTATTGCTGTTTCGAGTTTTAGATCTAGGTCTCTTCTTTCTTCATTGGAGTTCTGTGAATTTGATATAACTTTAGGATAAACGTGTTGATAGACAGGTTTATGTTTGTCCAATCAATCAAGTGTCTTAGGCGCGCCGTCCTAAATATCACCGGTGAAAATTATCTACACAAATATTATAAAGAGGTAAGTTTGTTTGTAGGAAGTAATCTCTTGAACTACTGAACCGATTTTGAAATTTCTTTCACCATTAGAAAGCTACGTTATTTCTGAGTGACATAGGCTATAAATTGGTACCTGGGTGAAACCCCGGGGAGCAGCTAGTTCATAAATTCTAAGGAAGAATGTTATTGTGAATTAAAGCTTACAGAATTACTTACTTTTGTCCCTCTATTGTCGTAACTTTGATAAGTTTTCAGTTCGGTTTCCAGTGCGTCTATTGTTTTCTGTGATGTCTGCCATAGAACATGTAGTGAGTCTCTTTCCTGCAAATTGGAGATTGCGTAATTAGTCACAGAGTAGGTAGGTACTTGATATAAATCACGATCAAAGAGGAGTGTAGCTTGTTCCTTACTTTCATCATTTAACAAGTGTTAATCGTTGTTGAGAATTAAATTTTCGGTGTCTGTTTTCGAACTTACAGCCCCTTCGATCCTTCCACCATCTTAGTTATTGCTAGTCTTAATTATTTTATTATTTTCAAATTACTAAACAATGACAGGGCCAAGCTGTGGCCAATAAACTGCAGCTCATATTACGGGCTGGATCGACCGGAGTACCCAACTCACAGAAGATGGGCGTGAAGTGGCTATTTTAGCTGCGTTTCGTACGATGAGTGAGAGAACTGCAAACCCAGCCCCCCTCCCTTTCTCACCCTCCATCCCACTCCCCTCATGATCAGCAAAGTGCAAGTGATGCCTTTGGTATTGCAAGCTAAATGCTTAACATCAGGTATACATAAAAAATACCTTCGCTAGCAAGAAGGTTTGTTTCCTCAACTCTTCCAACTCCTTGCCGTGTTCGTTGTTGTGACTGTTCGCTTGTCGTGCGTTCTCTAGCTTCTCCTTCAGCAGCATCCCTACCTGGTGCGAGAGCTTCTGGTTGTCAGAGATGAGACTTCTTATTTCTTCTTCTACAGCAGTTTGGTTTTGCTGCGAAATAAAGGAAATATTATTTTATGATGTTTGATGATCCTGACCTGTTTTAATCGAGGAGTGTCTATAGTGTCTATACCCATTAAACTAGGTAAGTTTACACGGTAAAAGGTAGGCACTGAAGGTGTAACTTGCCCACCCATCCAAATCTACGCCTCGCTGAATATGACTCAAAAATAGGTATAAATTTACTTTTTTTGGACTAGCTAGGCCCGCCACACCCTCCCACCACTGTTACTCCTATAAGCCAGGATCTACAATAGTGTCCAACGATGACGCCACGGTTTGACCCTCGACTAGTCTTGAGGAAAAGTTTTCTTGGAACCCGTACGAATTTAATCAAAAGAAAGGATAAGAGGAGTTGGAAGAAGATTATCAACTTCCCTCCGTTGCAAATAATTTACTTGCTATAAAAAAGCATTTCAATTTAAGAAGCTAGACCTACCCTGTAAAACTCTACTTCAGTTTGTAGGGCATCCAAGGTTGTGGTTTCCATAACAGGCCATAAATCTTTGATTATAAAAATATAAGGATAAGCTATCAATAGGTTAGCCAAAGCTAATACAATAATATGTAACAAAATTTCAGCACGATTTATAAGAAACTCGATAAAGTTTATCTCCTCGACGATTTGTTTACATTTCGCGCTACGGAAACGTCACGAGGCGTTGCTAAGCAACCCGTCCTAGTGTGACCATTTGCGATTACATTTATTACCACATAATGCTTTTAAATAATTCTACTTTCTATCGTTATTTTCATATTTAATTATGGAGACCCATAAACTACCTAATAACTTTGAATTAATGTAAGAATAAAATAATAAATTGCTGACTACAAAAATATGAGACGAGAAAAGGAGGTCAATCAACAAGGTTTGTTTCTGTACGAAATAAATTCTGTCAAATTGACGTCCGCGAAAATCGAAAATTCGATTCGCGGATTTTTAGAAAATCTTATCAAATATGTACTTTTTGCATAAATTAGGCTTTTAAAGTGATAAAACATGTCAGATATTACCAGGTTTGTGTAAATTCCTTTCATTTTTCGTCCTTAGTGTCGAAGAAAATATTGAAATCATACTGATTGAGATTTCTTTTTGTATTGCGTGTTATTTCGTATTTGCTGTGATTTCAGTCTGTATTTTGATATAAGAGAGGATCAGTGGCCGCTTGTGTACGATGATAAATATAATGTATCTTTCCTGGGCTTAGAAAAGTTCCACATATTTGATGCGAAGAAATGGCGCAATATCATTGAGGTATTTTTTTTATCACAAAGGTATGCTTTTATGCTGCTTTTATCACAAAATTAATGCCCTGGCAGGAGCCCATGAAGCATAAGTTTTATATTTAGAATAGTATTATTAATTAATTAATAGAGGGACACAATAGCAGCTTTAAGATATGTTGGTGTATGTGTTAAATGTAAGTTTAAAAAAAATATTTTCCAGTACCTGAAAGAAGCGGAATTTGTGACTGAAAACCGTCTTGTACGGCCACTGGAAGCCCAAAAGAGTGACTTGTTAGTTGTGCACACCAAGAAATATTTGAAGTCATTAAAAGTAAGTTCATTTTCAATTAATTACTTTGGCATAAAGTTTAAAATACTAATAATTTAATTTTTTTAGGAAGTAAGTGTGGGGTACACTTACTACCTTAACTTACTAACTACTTTCCTGATAATAAGGATTCACATTTTGCTGACCTGAAGGGGAGTGGAACTGAGGGAGGGTTAGGGCGGTTTGGGTGTCCGGGTCTCGGGCTCATTGTACAAAATGCAACTATAGTCGTCGAGATATAAGAAGCCCGGTTTGACAACTTGTTATGACCATAGAATGTAACTTAGCACGTAATCAAGAAAATAATAATAAAAAAACTACTGACATTTTGAGTTCACGAAACACTTGTTATTTTCGTGCGTTAAATAATATGTAAGAACATATTTCAAGTTAATTTTTATCACATAATAATGCAAAGTTAAACACAATTTTGTATTTCTTCGACACATTTCAAAAACAGTTAGGTATGTTCTCAGTCCTTTTTTTCTTAAACCATAGTGCTGTTACTAATTTGATCGCTGATTATCAATGGCTATATCCATTCCATAAAAAATATTAATGTATTTTAAGCCTTTAATTAAGCTTAGGACCCTAAGGCGTAAAGAAAAAACTGAGTTGAATTTGTTTGTGCACTCGTTTGTATAAGGTATATTTTTCTGATGGTTTGGCTTTGTTTTTGGACTGATTCTGTTTGCTATCACGTTGATTTTCACGATATTTTTATTTTTGCTGCAGAACTCAGGTTTCCTGTGTTCCATTGTATCGTTTTATCACTTTCCAGAACTTAAAACTAAAAATAATAATATAAAGAAACGATTAAATGTTCATATAATTTGGAATCGATTTTTCGTGATAATCGGATATTCAGGATACCGATTTCGCATCCCTAATTAAGTCATAATGACAGTTGTCAAACCGGGCTTCTTATATCTCGACGACTTTATAATGGCAACTTTTCATCTTCAATTTTCTATGAGCATGTTAGAGGAAGCTAGTGAATCCAACTGCTGGAGGAAGTAATTGTATAAATAAATATAAATATTGCCAGACTTCTTCTTCTTCTATGGGCGGTGTCCACAAATTGATGTCTTAAGTACACCTGTTTTATGCCAGACTAACACACAAACTGTACAGTCCCACACTAAGTGCTATAGCTACCATACAATGGCTTGGGGATAATACTAATGACATCTAGACCTAGGCAAATTATGAAAAGGTAGTTTCAAAAATTTTCCTCTGGTGGGAATCAAGCCTGCAACCACCCCATAAGGTGAGCCAAGTGGCCTACATGACAATCACTGCATCGTTGTCTGAGGAAGATGAGGATTATGTCCAGTTGTGGACATCTGGTTAATGGTTGAAAGGAAAGTTTAAAATTTTATTTGAATGTTGCTTTCAGTGGAGTACGAAGGTGGCGATCATAGCAGAGGTGCCAGTTGTGGCGTGTCTACCCAACGCTCTTGTGCAGTATGCTTACCTAAGACCAATGAGGTAATTTAATTACCAACTTACCAACCAACAAGGATTTGATGCAAAACAAAAGTATTAGTAGTAATAGTAAAGTAAGCGATCTGAAAAACTCAGATTGTTCTGCAACTTATGTTGATGACCGTACATGGCTAGTATGACCTAAGCACAGAGTAAAGACTAAAGAAAAAGGTGCCCTTATTAGATATATGTATGAAAATAAACGTGGTCATTGTTTTTTCTTTTCATTGTTCTATCTGCCGGTAAATAGTTGAACTGCTCGCTTCGTTTTATGTCGATGTTAGTACTAGGCCGACCACTCGGCCGAGCTGCTTAGGGCCAGTCCCCTTAGTAATTGGTCCATGGACATAAGCGATGGTTGTTCCAGGCTGCAGACCGGGGGTTCGATATTAGCCGGCAAGCTGGCGCTGGAGCGCGGCTGGGCCATCAACGTGGGCGGCGGCTTCCACCACTGCAGCGGCGACAGCGGCGGCGGCTTCTGTCCCTACGCCGACATCACGCTGCTCGTGCGCTTCCTCGTCAACCACCGCTTGATACAGAACGCCATGATTGTGGACCTCGATGCGCACCAGGCAAGTTCAATGGGCTATTCATCATTATTTTCCAGGGTTGTTACGAAAAAATCACCCTGTTTTAAACACCGTGTTTAAAACATGTTTTAAACATTTAAAACATGTTTTAAACACGGTGATTTATTCGTTCTGTTTTAAATCAATGTTTTAAACACTGATTTAAACACGTTTAAAACAGTTTTAATTTTAAATTTTCTGTTTTTTTGCAACTCTGTTATTTTCCTTTGGCTATCGCTTATTTTTTGAAAGAAAGAAAAACACACACACACACACACACACACACACAATACAATTGAAATAAAAATGTTTGTTTTTAGGTAGACTATTAAAAAAGAATAAGAAAAATTTAAATACAATAGAAGAAGACAGTATTGAACGTGTCTCATGGCTGGACTAAATAGGTTCCCAGTTCAGCCAAATGCTAGGCTTGGCGCTAATTTTCATCTGGGACCTGAGTGCCAAACGGATGTCAAGCCAAAAATAAAATAAAAATAAGATTTGGTGTTAGTTACGACTAGACTTGACTACTAGTAATGCTATTAATCACAACAGTAATATAAAAAAAAACATATTTCCAATATTTCAGGGTAACGGCTACGAGCGCGACTTCCTCGGCGTGCCGGAAGTGTACATTATGGATATGTACAACAGGCACATATACCCTAAAGACAAGGAGGCCAAACTGGCCATCAGGAGGAAAGTGGAGCTGGGGAATAAAGTCGAAGATCTGGAGTATATGCTTAAACTGAGACAGTGAGTTTTTGCAGATCTGTGATATCACACTAACGGCTGAATACTTAAACCCTACTAGAATACTACCCTAAATAGAAAGTAAAATTGTCAAAAGATAAATGTTTTATTGACAGTCCTGGGGGCTTACCACAAGCTCCCATTGCGACTCAATTAAAGGAACGTATTAACGTTTCAGCGACTTTTTGTGCAATGACGTACCTTATTGTCATGACAATAAGAAACGTCATTAAAACGTTCCTATAATTGAATCGCAATAAGAGCTTGTGGTAAGCCCCCTGTATTGACACTGACCCCCACAGCAGGCGAGACACGTCTGGGACTATAACTGCTTGAGAATGGCTTGAGACGTAGTATCTGTGGGGCTACTCCGAAATACGAAACGAAACGTTTCGGCTGACGGACGGTACATTTTTATACTCCGAAATTATTTCGGAAGTGTTTCGGATTATTTCGGAGTAAGGTCCACGAAAGAAAAATTAATGTCAAATCACACTATCGAATCCGAACTTCGGAAACAATTTCGGAGTGTCGGAAAACGTACCACCATCCGTCCGTGAGTCGAAACGTTTCCTTTCGTATTTCGGAGTAGCCCCATTGTAATTTTGTGTATGGCTTGTAGTGCTTTGAAAAATGGCGTTGTATCAAACTTAGGCAGCCTCAAATTTGATCTGCTCTCCAATATTCAGCGGTAAGTAGACAAAATAAAATATAAAATATCTTGTAGTCATAGAGTGCGGGCAGCGAAATGCACTCTAAATCCAGATCGTCTGCATAAACCCTTACTTCAATTTGAATATCTGCACAAGCTAATATGAAAACTATCTTGTCTTTATAGGAATCTTAAGGCGGCCCTAAAAGAGTTTAGACCAGATATTCTGGTGTACAATGCCGGGACTGACGTGCTGGACGCCGACCCGCTGGGGTGCATGCGCATCAGTGAAATTGTGAGTTACCTAACATTATTATCGTCATTTTGCATTACTAGGGTCACGTCGAGATACATTTTGGACAAATACATGGCAATACAAAGATTGGTTCAATAACTCGCCAACAGATGGCGCGCGCGTCGAGTTAACGCGCGCTGTTAAGATTCTCCCTGATTTAGTGACTTCCCTCGGTACTTTCTATGTAGTTATCGCTTCTCGGCCTTTTGGCTAAGATCAAAGTGTAGTATCTGTTCTTTTCAGCTTAATATCTGAAAGTTCCCTCACTGAGGGACCAGTATATTAAACTGATTTTTGTAACCAGACGGGATGTTAGGGGCTCGCTCCACTCCCGTCACGGGTCGGCCCGGCATTGCAGTGCCGCCGGGATCGGCCCACATAATACCTATGAAACACCTTCTGAAATTAGGAGAGCTTTTACTGAAAGACATTGAATTCAGTTCAAATAAATACTGAAGCCTAGTTTTCGTCTGAACTTTTTTTCGGTTAACGTTATTTTGTACGTTTTAGTACGTCTCCCTAATTAGTTGCCCAGTAATCAAACAGTACGCGCGGTAGTAGTATGTTTCAAGTTTCCATAAAATAAATATTATGCGATCTTCGTTAGCCTTCTTACTGCTTTTTTTCCGCATAATGAATAAAAAATGCACTTTGAATCTTACTAGTACAAAAGTTTTGAGAAGAGGTCCAATTCTGGAAAGGTCCATTGTGAAAATTACCAATTCTGAAAATTTCAAAATCTTACACTTTTCAGGGAATTATAAAGAGAGATGAATTCGTATTCGAAATGTGCAAGGAACAGCGCATCCCTATAGTGATGTTAACGAGTGGCGGATACCTCCGGAAGACGGCCAGGATCATAGCAGACTCCATCATGAACCTACACAGGAAAGGGCTCATCACTGGCAACAAAGGATATTAACCCTGATTGGTGGAGCCGGTATTTGCATTTAATGATTTTTTTTAAAAGCAGTGCATGTGAAAATTATGCCATATGGAGTACACATTTCGTCAATTTGACAAATGTATCCTTACATTTCTAAAAGAGTTTGTGGGGATTGAAAATTCTAATCAAAATTAATTTTGTTCATAGTAACATTATTTATTGTTTTCTAAAACTTCCCTAAATTCATAGAAAGTTATAAAGGACTTACTTGGCATTACAAATCATTTGTTCCTAGAAATGCTTGGCTCAGTCGCAGTCCAGCTTTCCTGAGGATGCCTCGTTTAGAGGCGAAACACGTGTCGAATTTATTTAGGATTCGCTTTGTCTGCGGAGAATTGCTTATTGATAGGATCCATGACTCATGACAGACATACTCTCGACTGACAGGGAGTTAGGTCTTGTTGGCTTCTTCTATTATCGATCAATTCATTTGGTTTATAATATTGGAGGTTGACAATTCCGAGGGTGAGTGGTGGATCCCTCTCTATAATTATTTGGTAAAAGTATTGCAAACTGACTAGAAATATCTATAAAATCGGTAATCAGCATATTGATGTATTTTTCAAAATGTTGGGACTTTGTATAAATAATGATTTATAATGTTAGCCCTTTAATGTCCGGCGCACAGTGAGGGCGGCACGGCATGGCAATTTATTTTTTATCAATCGAATTTAATACTTATCCAATCGAAATAAGGTGCTCCAGCGGGTGCACCGAGAAAATGCTCCGCGATGCTCCGAGGTCGTTCACCGAGCATTGAAATATATATAGTACGTTTTTTTATACTTGTCCTATTTGGTAAGCAAAGATGGCGTCCAGCGGGGCGATTGCGTAACTTTTTGTCAAGGTTTCAATTGGTTTCGTATATAATTGACACAGGATGAACGCAACCAATTGAAACATTGACAAAAAAGTTACGTAACGCCCCCATCCTTATCCAATCGAAATAAGGTATAGTACGTTTTTTTATACTTGTCCTATTTGGTAAGCAAAGATGGCGTCCAGCGGGGCCATTACGTAACTTTTTTGTCAATGTTTCAATTGGTTTCGTTCATCCTGTGTCAATTATATACGAAACCAATTGATGGATACGGAACGATAAGGATGGGGGCGTCCATAAATTACGTGAGGAGATTTTTGAGATTTTTTGACCCCCCCTCCCCCCTTGGTGAGATTTCGTGAGATTTTGCTCGACCCCCTCCCTCCCCCTCTAATCTCACGTGAGATTCTTTAAAAGCTATATTCTAGAGGAGAAACATCGTTTACTTAATTTAACAAAAAAAAAAAGTTAACGAAAAGTTAAAGGTTAATTTAAAAAAAAAACTTAATTTAACCCAGTCTTCTTGAAATTTTACACTGTTTCCTGCGGTAAAAAAAAATACGTGAGATTTGCCGAGACCCCCCCTCTCCCCCACGTGAGATTTGATGAGATTTTGCTCGACCCTCTCCCCCCATAAATGCCTCACGTAATTTATGGACGCTCCTAAATTCGATTGATAAAAATTAAAATGCCATGCCCTGCCGTGCTCACTGTGCGCCGGCCATTAACGTTCGACTCCTGGGGACGGGCCTCCCCTCAATGCGAGGGGAATTTAAGCCATAACTTGGACTGTATTTGTTTGTACTGTTTAGTATTTAATATTATAACCAAGTAGGTTAGTGATGGGTACTTTAACCTTTTGATCTCAGAGTGCCAATACATGTTTATAGCAAATTAAATTTGCGATTTAAATATAAATTATAATCAAAGATTATCTAATATTTATCAGGAAGTTATTGATGTGATATGATTATATCTCGATATTTGGGTTTGGAGTTTATTTTTTCAAATAAATACTATTTTTATTCTACAAATTTGGTTTTTTATTCTAACTTCCATTCCTTCCACTCGACACCACCAAAACGACACCACCGGTGGTGTCGTATGGAATCTCTAGACCATACGACACCACCGACTATTAGTGAGGTTACCTACATACAAAGTTGTTGATATGAAAACTCCAATTAAGTTGAAGCAGTTTCATTAATGAGGTATGTCATTTGATAAAGTTTATATTTATCTGTTAGTTTAGTTAGTTTAGTTTATATTTATTTCATAAACTCTGTTTTATTAATTATCGTTTAACTATAGATAACTTGAAATAATAACTTTGGGGTCGGATCAATGAATGTGATGTTGTCTGATATTTATTTATTTATTTTAATGAACTGGGAGCTGTTTGTCAAAAACACGCGTTTCTGGACATCACTAGGGTGGTGTCGTATGGACTAGAGATTCCAAACGACACCACCGATGGTGTCGTTTTGGTGGTGTCGAGTGGAAGGAACGTTAACTTCATCATTTTAGCCGAATGTCGTCCAGTGCTGGATATACGCCTCCCCAAGATAACACGACGTCAATTGACGAACGCAGTAAAAAAAAATGGTACTGTCTATGTCGAAGAACATGATTAAATAATCATACAAATACAAAACTAAGGGGCTATGCACACGGGAAACTTTTGCGGTAACTGGCAACTCGCAACTTGCTGTTTTCATATAAAACAATTGCGAAACAGTTGCGGCATTCGCGGCAACTGTTGCTGCAACTGGCAATTGTTTGCTGCAACTGCCAAAAAACTATTAGAAAGTTGCCAGTTTCAGCAACTAAGTTGCCAGTTTCGGCAACTAAGTTGCTAGTTTCGGCGACTAAGTTGCTAGTTTCGGCAATAAAGTTGCTCCGTGTGCATAGTCTCTTAGTATACAAATAAAATAAAATTGAAGTGTCTGTTCGTAATGTCAAATTTCACATAAGTATTTCAAATGCTTAATTTTTTTGTATGTTTGTCTGTTTATTCCGGCTAATGTCCGAAACGACTGGACCGATTTCGACGGGACTTACATTGGTAGATAGCTGATGTTATAAGGAATAGTTGAGGTATAGATATGTTTTTTTCCCACGCGTACGAAGTCGCGGGCACATCTAGTATTTGATAAACACCCTGACATCTGTATAATTTATGACGCAGGCAGAGGCCTTGAAGAACCTTCAATATGTATTATGTAAACAATAAATGAAACACCATTCAACTTCAACGTCTGTAATTTGCCAAAAAAGCTGATATAATAATATTTTGCTAAATAAATAAAATGCTCCAAGTGCTTCCGAACACCCTTTTAATCTATTTTAACTTGCGTGAAGAGCGTTAAATACACAGTTTAATAAATACTTCACGATTACTAACTATAAAGGGGCAGTAGTCATAGCATTCATAATAAAATGTGTAATATTCACGTTTATAAATTTTTGCATTTTGCAGAACAACTCAAACGAACTTACAACTACGTGTACAAATTATCCACACAACATTAAATTAATGTAGTTAACATAGTTGTAAAATACCCTAATGGGGTAAACGAATAGGGTACAGAAACACTCACACCCAATGGGGTACAAAAATCGCCACTTAAGTATATCTTACTATACTAAAGTATCTGGTTTGTGGTCATTGAACTGCGCGTGCTAGGTATTGGCCACGGATGTTATATACCCAAACGGGGTACTTAAATAATTGGGGTACAAAAATCTCCCATTCAGTGGTATATCTGGTGGTGGTGTTGGATTCGGCATATATCGGTGGAAGAGTTGCTGTACACCAGAATGGGGTACATAAATAATGGAGGTACAAAAATCTCCCATTCAGTGGGATATCTGGTAGTGGTGTTGAATTACGCATATTATATCGATGGAAGAGTTGCTGTACACCCGAATGGGGTACATAAATAATGTAGGTACAAAATCTCCCATTCGGTGGGATATCTGGTGGTGGTGTTGAATTCGGCATATATCGGTGGAAGAGTTGCTGTACACCAGAATGGGGTACATAAATAATGGAGGTACAAAAATCTCCCATTCAGTGGCATATCTGGTGGTGGTGTAGAATGAGGCATATTATATCGGTGGAAGAGTTGCTGTACACCAGAATGGGGTACATAAATAATGGACGTACAAAAATCTCCCATTTGGTGGTCCCCTGGTGGCGGTGTTGGACTGGACATAGTAATAATACATATCAGGGAAAGTGTTCCTGTACTCCCGAGAATGAGGTACATAAATAATGGAGGTACAAAAATCTCCCTTTTGGGTGTCCTCTGGTGGTGTGTATGAGTTCCTGTACCCCCGGATGGGGTACAGAAGCTCCCCATGTGAGAGTGGCCCTATCGTGTGGTGGTGTTGAACTGCGCGTAGTACTCGTCGGTGGGTGTGTTGTTGTACACCACCTCGCGGAAGTACTTCTCCTTTTCCTTCTGCTGTAACGCCATCAGTTGATTCTCCTCCATGAGCTGGCGAGCGAGTTCCCTGGCACAGAACACAAATATCAGCATCCATCTATCCATTTTTGCATCCATCCATCCATTTTTGCATTTATTTTTGGATTGGGTGACCAAAGAATACCTTATTGGTTGTATAGCCAAGCTGTAGCCAATTGTCTGCAGCTCATATAGGGTTGGCTAGACCGGGTAGTACCACTTTCACAGAAGATCGGTGTAAAGTAGCTATTACTGCTGCGTTTCGTACGGTGAATAAAGAGCTGGAAGCCCAACACCCCCCTTCCTTCCCTTCCCCTGTCCCACTCCCCTTCCGGTCAGCAACGTGCGAGCAATGCCTTTGGCATTTCAAGCATCTATAGGCTCAATAACTGCTTATCATCAGGCGGGCCGTATGCTTGATTGCTACCTCACTCACATAAAAAACTCAAGTTTGTACACTGAGGATTGTAGTCTCCGTTCACAGTTATTTTACCTCTGACGTTACTCATTTTATTTTTGTAAAACGCAGTCAGCCTTTAAACTTGGCGTTTGAGATCATGAACTGTAGATTAGGCTTTATTCTACAGGCTGCATGACTTATAAAAACCTAATATAGACTACATTTTTCAAAAATAAATAAATAAGGTAAATGTCAGAGGTAAAATAACTGTAAACGCACTGTATGTGTGTGTCACGATAATTTGTATTTGTTGTACCAATGACAAGACTGACAGATAACGTCACCTAGTCTAATCAAGCGACATCTGGGTCCATTCGCCATTCTGGGCCAAGTCGCTTAGCCATTGCCATTGAGCTACTATAGTGAACGACCCTCTGATTGGTGCATCAGAATCAACTGACCAATCAGGGGGTCAATGGCAATGGTAGTTCAATGGCTAAGCGACTTAGGGCCATGGTGGGCCCTCATTCAGAAAAAATATTTACTTACTTCCTCTTTCTCTGATCGGAGATATCCTGCCTGGCCACCTCGCGTTGTATGGACTTGGCCAGCGCTTGCCACTCGGCTTCCATTGTCTCGAGGGCCTCACGTTTGGCCTGTATTTTATAAGTACCGTCCAAGAATATTAGGGATTACACTCAGATACTGCTTTCACTATACTCATGCAGATGGATGGTCAAGCAGCGGTTGGTAAGGTCAGTCAGAGATGGGTGACCATTTAGTGGCAGCGTCTCCGTGCTTCGGAGGGCACGTTCTAGGCAGCTCGTTAAGCATCGTCAGAGGCCTTCGGGCGGCTTTAAAAGCTCTGACAACAGGTTGGCCACTAACTATACGATAAGAAGAATGGAGATATGATGCTGAACACTTATAATGGTGTAGCGACTGTAGCCTAGGGGCGAACACGTTGGGCTAGCAATCAGAAGGTCCCAGGGTCGATCCCCGGTGGGGCATGCACCAATGGATGAATTTTCACCTATGTGCATAATTTACAGTTCACTTACGGCGAGGAAAACCTCGTGAGGAAACCTACTATCCCTCGGGATTAGGTAATAGTCAGTTCCTGTATACACGGCGACAAGGTTCACCACCTGTCACGTTGGGTTCTGACTATCTGGTGAAACGTGGGCTTTGAGTTGACTTAATACCTCCACAATGTGGTGGTGTATGGCCACTCAAGCCTCTGACTACCCCCGAATGGGGATAAAAGTCGTGACGTTACATTATAATGGTGGAGTAAGGATGTACCTTCGAAGCTGCCATCTGTTCTTTCTGTGCAGCGTAGAACTTCTTCAGTTCCTCTTGATTCATACCCTTATACATGTAACCGATGGCCCTGAAATGATTTTGGTACATAAGTATCTATAGGTATACCGCAAGCGCTGTACCACGCCTTAGGTATGCGCGTGAAGGTTGGAGGGTGGGATGGCGAGAGCGATGACGGGTGGGGGAGTGGGACGGCGAGAGCGATGAGCCCCCCCCCCGCACCGCCGCTCGCGTACCTAAGGCGCAGTACCGCGCTTGTGGTATACCTATACTTCCTTTTGTTTTGGGAAATTGGCTTTCGTTTTGTATGCTGTCAACTGCGGGGGCTAATAGCGATGCTATGCAACATGCAGAAATTCTGCAAAAGCAATTCATTTTCTGATTTTCTAGCAGAATCCGTTAAATTTCCATGAAATGGTCACGAATGGCGTAAAATTTCTATTTTACAAAAATTCTGTGGAATTGCTAAAGGTTCTGCTAGAAAATCATTAAAATATATTTCAATGCAAATGTTGCATAGCGTCGCTATTAGCCCCCCTGGTTTTAATTTAAATAGCTTTTTCCCGCGACTTCGTCCGCGTAGAATTTAAATATAAAAAATCGGATCTGAACCCGGATCCCGTATCTCGGATTCCGTTTCCCGTTTTTACCGGATCCCGGATCCCGTATCCCGGATATCCTGTAGAATTCTAATGGTGAAAGAATTTTAAAATCGGTCCAGTCGTTTTTGAGTTTACTCATTACAAACATACAAATCTTTTATATCTTTTATCTTTATAATATTAGTGTAGATGTAGAATTACATTGTAGATGAATGGTACCTGTTCTTGCCAAGCGCACTCTTGGCGACGTCGGGGTTCTCAGTGAGCATGTCAGAAGTGAGGTTGTTGTACATCTCCGCGGTGTTGTCAGCCTCTTCTTGTTCCTTCACTATCTGTTCAAGCTGCTTCTTCTCTGTAGCCTGGACGAGGTCACATCAAAGAAAGAAAGAAAGAAAATATTTATTCGACGCTCTCGCAACTTGCAACACATAGACTGAGGAAACAGAAAAAACCGGCCAAGTGCGTGTCGGACTCGCACATCAAGGGTTCCGTACCTACCACCGTAGAATAAAAACGTCAAAAATATCAAGTTTCTTGTATGGGGACCCCTTTATTTTTAAAATTTATTTTATTTTTAGTATTTGTTGTTGTAGCGGCAACAGAAATACACATTCTGTGTAAATTTCAACTCGACCTATTAGGTACGGTTCGAGAGATACAGCCCGCTGACAGACGGACAGGCGGACAGCGTAGGCTTAGTAATAGGGTCCCGTTGGCACCCTTTGGGTACGGAACCCAAAAAAGGGGTCAGCGCGAACTGTGCCGAATAGGAATTTGGCTGAGCACGTTTGGCTGAGCACGTGCTGCAGGGGAACGAGACTCCCCCAGCGCTGATTTACATCAGTATTATAATAGTATCGTACAGTGTAGCTTGTCTTAGACTGGCTTTGTATCAAAATTTGTTGGGGGCCCATGATAAAGATTTTTCACAAATGAAGGGTAAATAATTGTCCCACACGTTCGGGGCCCCTGTAGCCCGGGGGCCCCGTATCATTGATACGGCTGATACGGCGGTAGCTAAGCCACTGGTATCGTAGCTTGCAAGTGACACTTGGAGCAGTAAGGGGCCATCCATTAATTACGTCACACGAATTTCATGATTTTTAGACCCCTCCCCCCTGTCGTCACAGCTGGTCACATTTGCAAGACCCCCCCCTCCCTGTGTGACGTCACATATTTTTTATAATTTTTAGAAATTTTCAAAATTTTTCGTTAAAAATTCAAATTTCGGTTTTAATACTTCGATATATTAGATTTTTTAATGTGACGTCACAAAACATGGGACCCCTCCCGCCCCCTTGTCACACAATGTCACATTTCGTCGACCCCCTCCCCCCCTTTACGTGTGACGTAATTAATGGATGGCCCTAATATTACACAGACCTTGTAGAAACCAGGGTCAATTTCCGTCAGTGCTATAGTTACCTATAATTGGAATCAAGTATACCAAGCTACGTAGCTAGGAGATACGTAGACAAACCAAGGTCACTGACATAGCCCTGCGAATTAGTAGGCTGAAGTCGCAGTGGGCGGGGCACATAGCCTGAAGAATTGATGGCCGATGGGGCAGAAAGGTTCTTGAGTGGCGGCCACGTACTGGAAGACGCAGCGTGGGTAAGCCCACAAGGTGGAGCGATTACCTAGTGAAAGTTGCGGGAAACCGCTGGATACAAGTGGTACAGGATCAGTATTTGTAGAAAACTTTGGGGGAGGCCTATGTCCAACAGTAGACGTCTTTTGGCTGAAATGATGATGATGATGGTACCAAGCTACCTACGTGAGTGCTCACGAGCACGCAATCTCCTTGCAAAGCAATTTCTGATAGGAAATACGTATCGGCCGTTTTTCCGTCAGCTAATTGGAAGGAATTGGAATTGCTTTGGAAGAAAAGTTGGTTACTATTGGGGATCGGGAACCTTCCGTAAATTGTGCATAGCTCCTTATATTCCGTTCCCGTTCCCTTATATTCCGTACTTTTTTCTTTTCCTTATTTTTACTGTCCGTGGTGCGTTACAACTGGTCTTCCACTAGTTGTAACAGTCTTATTTCTGTGGCTGTCAGCCTATACTATACTGTTATTATTGTCTCCCGCTTTGTTATGGAGGGAAGTGGATAATCTTCTTCCAACTCCTCCTATCCTTTCTTCTGATTAAATTCGTGCGGGTTCCAAGACAACTTAGCTTTTCCCCGGGACTCGTCGAGGGTCAAACCTTGCCGTCATCGTTGGACACCATGGTCGATCCTGGCTTAAAGGAGTGACAGTGGTGGGAATGTGTGGCGGGCTTAGTCCCATAAAAAAGCCCCTTATAATCGGCAGCCTAAGCTGGAGGAAGACTGCTCAGATTAGAATTGCTTAAGGTATGTACTTACTAAGGCCTCATTGTATCTCAGATTGGCCTGTCCGAGTCTGTAGCGGCACTCTCGCTCCATCTTGTCCAGATCACTTGCGCGGGCGTCGCGCGCTTTTATCGCCATCTGAAAAGTCGTGTTAGTCAGGAGATGCTTAATTGCTTCATGCTAAAAGCTTCCAAAGTTCCTTGGTCTTCAATGTACTGGTGGTAGAGGTCAGAGATGGGCAAAATTTAATTGCAATTAATTAATGACTAATTGCATGTGATGTCACAATTAACAATTAATTTTGATTTGTTTGTCAACCGCGAACAAATCACAATTAATTGTTAATTGTGACATCACCTGCAATTTGCAATTAATTAATCGCAATTAAATTTTTCCCAACTCTGGTAGAGGTAGAGGTATTGGTGCTGTAGCCAGTTGACTGCAGCTCATATATGAGCAGGCTCGTCCGGGACAGCTTAGTACAACCCTTTCACAGAAGATCGGCTTAAAGAAGCTATTTAGTTTCGTACGATAAGTGAGAGAGCCTGAAGACCAACCCCCCCTCCCTCTGTCCCACTCCCCTTCAGGTCGGTATCATGCGAGCAATACCTTTGGTAAAGCATCAGTAGGCTCCGGTGCTTAACATCAGGTGGGCCGTACGCTTAACATGAAAAAGGTACCATGTAAGCAGCTTCCGCTTTCTTCCTCTCATCCTCAGCCGCCTTTCGCTCCTGGACCTGTTGCTCCAGCCAGGAGTTCTTCTGCGCAGCCATTATCTTCCTGCGCTCCTCAAACTCCAGGTCCTCGCCTTCGAACCTGATGCAAGTCACGCGAGATACACCTTAAGGTGTTCGTAGCAAGCGGCAGACAGCAGACGTCATTCGGTCCCATACAAATTGTGGCAATGACATGTGCCACGACGGCAGACGGCATTACAATTTCTATGAGACCGACTGACGTCTGCTGTCTGTCGCTTGTTACGAACTCCAACCTTTACAGGGTTAAACCACGTTAAAGACAACCAATTAGAAACTTTTTATGATATAAGGGTGGCAATAGACGTCCGATATTGCTTCTAACTGTCTGATCAGACATTGGGATCTGATTCACTTCATATACGTTGGGTTTTATTGACCTTTTATTGATGGTAGAGCCAAGCTGTGGACAATTGATTGCAGCTGATATATGGGCTGGTGCGACCAGGGTAGTAGGTACCACCTTCTCACAGAAGATCGGCGTAAAGTAGCTATTACAGCTACGATGAGTGGGAGAGCCTGAAGCCCCACCCCGTCCCTTCCGTCCGTCTTTAGGACGGCAATGTGCAAGGGCTGCTTTTGGTATTACAAGCATCTATAAGCTACGGTAACTGCTTGTTTGCTACCTTTGACATAAAAAAACCAAGACAATGCTTTTCCGAAACTCGCCCTAAGTCTAATCTGTACATACTGTTGCACCAAGCCAACTAGGAACCTGTTAAATGTGACGTGACCCGCACCTTGACGGTGGCGGTGTGCGGGAGTTGCGGCGGGCGGGAAGCCGCAGGCGGTGGCGGGTGTACGGGCGGGGAAGCCACATTCCAGCCGAGTTCCTAGTTGGCTTGGTGAAGTAGTACCTTCTTGGAGTCCCCTATAGTTTGATTTCTCGAGAACAGTATTTCCCGTAGTCTACTCACTTCTGCGCGCTGGACATGCCGACCGGCTCCCCATCGGATGCCCTCGGCGGCAGCTGTTTCTTTAGCACCTCTGGGTCGTTCAGGTCGTACTCGCGACGGTCCTCGAAGCGCTGGAACTTCTGTCTGAACGCGTCTATCTCAGAGCCTATGCGACGACGCTCCTGCAAATAAAAGACAATCATTCCACCATACCCCAAAGGGTACGTATATTAGGGGTAATTCCTATCAATATGGGGTTCTGCAAAGGGCATGGCTTAGAGTTTGGGAAAGTCGCCATTTTGGGAAAGTGTATTTGACTTGGCTCTTGGGATAAAGAACCTATTTTAGTTGTGATTTTGGGGTAGCGTCCATTTTGTGAAAGTTGGATTTTGGGAAGTGGTAATCTTTGGAAAGTGGTCATTTTGAAATCGTGGTCACTTTGGGAAAGTGGCTACTTTGGGGAAGTAGTCACTTGGGAAAGTGAACATTTCGGGAGAGTGGCCGTTTTTTGAAAGTGGTAATTTGGGAAACTGCACATTTTGGGAAAGTGGTAATTTTGGAAAAGTGGTAATTTTGGGAACATTGTCACTTGGAAAGTGAACATTTTGGGAACGTGTTCATTTAGGGAACGCCATCAGGATTTTCCATAGGTGAGTAAGACAGTACCTCCATCTCCCTCGCCTCCAGCACCACGGAGAGGTTGCTGTCCTTGATCATCTGCGAGGCGAACGCCAGGTCCTTGCGATGCTGGTCATCCCGCTCAGCTCGCTTCTCCGCCACCTGGCGTTCCAGGAACGGCACATCCACCTGGTTCCAAGGTGTTACCATATTTTATATCGCTAGACAAAATATTGGTGGTAGACCCAAGTAGACAATTGACTGCAGCTAATGCTGCAGTCAATTGCTGCTGCTATGGGCTGCCTCGACTGGGGTAGTACCAACCTCTCACAGAAGATCGGCGTAAAGTAGCTATTACAGCTGCGTTTCTTAAGATGAGTGAGAGAGCCTGAAACCTACCCGCCACTTTCCCCTCGCTCTGTCCCACTTCCCTGCGGGTCGGCAACGTGCGAGCGATCCCTTGGGTATTGCAAGCATCTATAGGCTACGGTAACTGCTTAATATTAGGCGTGCCGTACGCTTGTTTACCACCTTGAGATGTCATCGTGTAGGCTAACTGGATGCCGTCGTCTCTAGATCGCGGCTAACATCGGGGTCTATACCTACAAGTAAGTACGATTGATACAGGCCCTAAGCCAACCTTTATTCTTGTATTATGGCTCATCCAAGGTGAACCGATGACGACAATTCATGCGATTAGCAGAAAACGGCGGATGCGAGTGGCGAAAGTCGTGATGTGTTTAGGTAGAAGCTTTTCACTCATAGATTTATAAAAGTTTCGTGCTCGGAGCACCCTCGGGGGCCATCCATTAATTACGTCACACGAATTTCATGATTTTTAGACCCCTCCCCCCCTTGTCACAGCTGGTCAAATTTGCGAGACCCCCCCTCCCTGTGTGACGTCACATATTTTTTTTCAATTTTCAGATATTTTCAAAAATTTTCGTTTGCAGTTCAAATTTCGGTTTTAATACTTGGATATATTATCATAGATTTTTTAATGTGACGTCATTTAACTTAGGACCCCCCCCCTTGTCACACATTGTCACATTTCGTCGACCCTCTCCCCCCCCCCCTTTACGTGTGACGTAATTAATGGATGGCCCCTCGCAGGAACCTGATGTTGGCCCAACGTTTTTATTCGAATTCTAATAAGCAGGAAGTGTAAATTTCAATGGTATGGTAGGTACTTACGCCAATCTTTCTGTTCCTGGCATTGAAGATCCGGGACCTCCTCTCGAGCTCGCATTGCCGCCTCCTCTCCCTGTTCTGAGCCTCCTTGCGGTCCTGTTCATTTGCTATTTGTAATTTCAACATGTTCACAACTTCGCCTCCACCTCAGGCCTCCACTAAACTCGCTCAAAAATTAACACGAAAATATTAATTCAAAATCGAACCAACAAACAGGATGAGTTGCTATGGAAACGTTTTTTTTTGTGCAAACACAAACTAAACATCATCATAGGAACTCCATGCGCCTTTTCTATGATCGTTGCATGCGCTGCTTTCCTCTTCGTGGTCGTACGTAATATACAGGTGGAATTTTTTAACCATTTGAGGGAGTTTTTCTTTCAATCAATTTATCATGTTGATAAAAGAGATTTGATATTTATGATTGACCCTATCGACTGATGCCATAAGAGTACGGGGGTGTTATTTTTCCGGATTTTAGCCGATTCGATTCCCGAGTGTGGCAAGCGAGTTTTCGAAAATCTTTGAATGCAGATTTGTTTATTTAAAAAAAATAAGGAATAGGTATTTCCTTTGAGTTAAATTTGCTATCTCCAGTATTGAGAGTACTTGCCGTCCAGGTGTGGTTAAAAAATTCCATCCTGTATATGAGCAAGCAGGAATACTCCGTATTTAGTTTAGTCTTTAGTCAATGAAAATTGGCATCCTTCTTTTGGACGTCTTTGGAGCTAGGTATTTAGTTTGATGGCGATGAAGAAAATACGCGAAGATTTTCTACTGCCGAAGACACAATTCAGTAAATTTGGATACGGATTCCATTTTTATTTAAAAACTACCATGGTAGAAAAAAAAATCCGCCGCTGGCAACACAAGAACTGCGGACATAAGGTATGTGTCGCAATGATCGGCCCATTACACCCGCGCTCTGCGTTGCTAACGCCGGTGCGCCGCACAGTGCTGCTGAACGAGGTTATATCATTCGTACGCGTACTAATCTCCGCGGTGCATGTGCGATAGACGTTATTAAAAAGAGTGATTATTAATTATAAAAAAAAACAATAAAATAAATAGTGTTGTGCATTTTTATTAATTGTGTAATGTGACGGAATTATGACAAGTGTTTTGAAGAAATCAAGAGGCACAAAAGGCAAATCCGAATCCATGCAAGAAGATCTCCCTTCGAGATGGGAGGCTGTCTCCCGCGAGAGCAAATTTGAGGAAGTTGCCAAATTGATAAAATATATTGACGACAATGTTATTGGAAAAGGGAATTCGTTCTGCGGGCCGTTTGGAAGAAGAAAAGGTGAGTTTTTTTTAATATAGATAATTATTCTTTTTATACCTAGATAATGTTTTATCTTTATGCAAACATTGAAGATACAGCGATTACGTCAGTGATGTGTTCCGCTCGTGATCTATCTAAATCGCTTAACACTTTTATTGCAGTGTTTTGTTCGCGAGTTTATTCTAGGAATAGGCCTATGTTTTTGTCCGTTACAGAATTTAGCGTAAATATAAGATAATTTTATTTATGCATATAAACCATGCTATCACTATTTTCAATGTTTGGCGGTTAATGTGCCGCTATAAATATTGTATGTTTCAGAACACAGGATACTAAAAATAGGAAAAGCGTAATTTTATTTTTATGATAGCCGATTTAATAAAACTGTTTGACGCTCAAGGTTATATAGAAACAAGAAAAAAAATATTAATGAGAGAAGTTAATGATGATCTATTCAAAATACCAGTTTTTAAACAATCTTATGATTTGAAAGTTCAAATCAATTAGGCGCACTTAGTAGAACCGTATCAAATTTTTCAGCAATGAAATCAATAACTGTTGTCATTTGGTAGAAATAAATGGATTTCTCGTTGCTTACTTAGATTTTGCAGAGCCAAACGTTTGCGTGACATCGTTTAGGTTTTAAAGCCAACAAATTATTTTGTCGATGATGCATTAAGTTTCCAAATAGAATTATGTCGTACGTAAGCCATGTCTTTAGCAACTACCTTATCCAAATTGAAGAAGTTACGCAACTAACTTCAATTGAGATGATGTGGATGTCGATATGAAGATTATTTGCTTGATAGCTGATGCAGTTGACAGTAATTAGCAAACATACCTATTTACTTCATCATCATCATCTCAGCAGGTTC
The DNA here is from genome assembly GCA_947859195.1 of Drymonia ruficornis. Classification (NCBI taxonomy): domain Eukaryota; kingdom Metazoa; phylum Arthropoda; class Insecta; order Lepidoptera; family Notodontidae; genus Drymonia; species Drymonia ruficornis. The sequence goes on along the minus strand of OX401925.1, from coordinate 8,041,114 downwards.
GCCACAATGATCGGTCTTGCTTAGGTACTTCATTATGCAAGCTTAATGTAATTTAGTCAATGCTTCAATGCTCCTAAATTCATTAACTGTAATAAAATACATTTTAAATTGTCAATTCCAATCTGTGCTTATAATAAATGGTGCACACGTGTGTTCCTCGTTCTGTTTATCTGGTGTAATTATTTATGTCATGCGAGAGCTGTGGGCACTGTGGGCGCCAAAATTGCGTTTCGCGCGCTGTCCTTCATCCATTTGGCACGATCAATTACATCCCATCAATGTAGTGTCACGATCGCTATTGGAATCTAGCGATGAAAAGATCAAATGTATCTCTTGAAAACGTTTTGAAATTGTTCGATCATTTATATTATTACTTATATTAAATAGTGTTCTTACTAAACTCGTGTGGGTAATAGATCGTCTATTCTTTGAGGACATTATCGAAAAGTTGCATCTTACTAATATTTGTATTTTATATTTCTATACTTTAGTATAACGTTTTATGCTTCTTACATTATTATTTTTATAAGATGGTTATCTCAGCTTTTTTCCTTGTAAAGTTTCGAGAAAAAGGTCTCAGTGAAAGTCGGTCGGCACTCCGGAACAGGTTTTGGAGGTCGTCGGGAGAGGCGGGAGCAAAAACCTGGATGTTACTTTTTATGAACCATCCCGAACGCTCATATTTTACGGTGTAGTTACCAAGGTACGGTCATAACTCAGCACATAGCTTAGCATAATAATATTTCAAGTATAGTTTCAAGACAGACTTAGAATAATCTGAATTCCCTTTATTAACACAGAAGATAAACGCTTCAAATGATCTGACTGACTTCAGATGTATGTTATCAAGAAACTTACCTACACCTCTTTGTATGTTATTTGGAGAAATAGGATTTGTTACAATCTTAAAGGCAAGGCCTTTATATGTGAATAAAAGGACACAATCATCGTAGCTTTCCTATAAAATTTCCAAAAGAACTCATATTGTTATAAGTAAGTTCTTGATAAACAATGCGAATTCGCTGGTGTATCCTATATGTTATTGTCGTAAACAAAGTAGGATGTTAGTGTCATGTTGCATATAAGTTTGCAAGTTAATTGAATGCAATGCACCTACGGAAGTTAGTGCAATAGTGGGAATGTGCGGGCGCACGTGTTAGTTCACGTGTCATGTATCGTGGCTTATGTTTATTTACTCATGCTGTAGCATATATACCGTTTTTGGTCTGATGGTGGTGACTGCCGATTTCGAAGTCCAAGGTTTGAATTTTAGATCAGTGTTATTTTGGTTCTCTTTTGGGATCCTACAATAGTTTTACAAATGTGCTTGGAGAATGACCAGACTATTGTATAGGCTTTATAAATCCAAAATGTTCTTGCAAAACTTCTGCCTGCTTTCAGGTAATGCAGGTGTCATATTAATGAATCATGCAGTCTCTAATGTTTCTATTTGTGTTCTATGTTGTTTTGTTCGTTTTATATGTATTTCGCACGTGATGGATAAGGAAGTTTTGATAAAAATAATAGTGTGCAATAAATTGTTAATAAATACGTAGCTTGTTCAATTAGTTATTGTAGGAAAAATACAAGGCATATTACTATGTAGTACTTGCCAACTTAATTTAGGTCACTTTAGAAGTGTTAGTTTGTTTTTGTTGTTGTTTGTGGTGTTATCAAAACATTGCGTCGCCGCAATTAAAAGTTCCTTTTAAATTACAACTTCATAAACAATTAATTACTTTATTGATTTATAATTCAACAAAACTTAAACACAAATTCATCAAGGGAATACAATGAATCGCGTTTTTAAGAATCTACATTACACTTTTGGGGAAATGCCTACCTAGCCGTTACTTTTTCATGTTCTTCTTTTGGCATGATGTGATTCGCCTATGAGAGCAACATGGCAAATACAAGGAACCGAACTTTAAACATCTGAATTTCAAACGAAACTTAACTATGTTTAAGTCCACCTTCCATAAATCAAAACGGTCGCCTGTTTTCAAGGACAATACGCGCTTGGAATCCAACGAGCTGACATTTGCGACATGCGCCGACCGACGTTGACAGACGACGGGATTTGCATCCCAATTGAGTACGATGAAGTGCACGCGTGATGACACTGACAGCTGCATTAATGTGTTTGTGATATCGTCGTCTTTCGTGGTTAGATCGCTCCATTTTATAAAATACATATAGTCCCACAAACACATCTGGCCCACTGAGAGTGTCGCTAGGGTCGATATCTACAAGACTGTCAAAATATTATGACATTTCTCTATTCAAAATCTTAGTTCCTTTTTTGTCCACCGGGTTAGATGAGTTTATGGCAGACAATGTACTCACATATAAAATATTTAGAATATTACTTCTAAATCGCAGTATTCTGAAGGTATACATTATATTTTATTTGTCCGCCAATAATAAATAATATTGAATTAAATAATATACATTCCTATACCTAGGTACGATCCCACAAATTTACCTACTGCATACATCCTTAGAAACATTTTACACTTGGTCAATAACAGGCTCTGTTACCCTACCATGATTTCTACCACAATGGAACACTTTCGAAATATTAATCATTATTATTTTTTTGGTTCAAGTGTTGTGACTTGAGAAAATAATTTTAAAATAAATAAGTGTGACTGACATATAATTATAATAAGTAGCACTTACTGATTAATTAATTCTAAGAACCTGTTTATATTTATTTTATTTTTGCTGTAGGTACTTACTCATATGAAAGAAATGTCATGAGTTAGTAATTTCCATGAACCAAAAAAAAATTGAGTTACTTCATACAAGAAAACCTTAGGTACCGTCATTATATCAATGACCTAAGAGAGAAAGGACGAGCCCTATGTGACGTCATCTGTAGCCAAACACGAGCACACGACCGTCCAAAATGGCGCACAGCAAAAAGTGTTGTACTTTTAGTTAGTCGATAGTATCCATATCGATATACCTAACGATCATGTCGCGGGAAAAGTGCTGGGTCCTGATTAGGTAGGTTCAGCTATGCTGGGCTAAATCAAATAAGGCAAAAAAGGGGGGAGACAAATCTGTAAGGCTCAGGTCAATGTCAAGCGTGTACATTAACGACACGATGGAGGCGGGTGCATTTCCAGGGTGGTATGGCTGGATCGTCAGGTTCTTCTGCGCAGGCACATCACTAGAGCACTCACTTGGGTTTATCCAGTTCACACAACACAATTACACAAAGGATTGAGTAGATTTCGTGCGATTAAGGTTTTTAGAAACAGAATGCACCGCGACGACGAGTGTACCAAACGAGTCGGTCAGTCAAGTGTCATGAAGGGGGAAAGAGACCACAGCACAAATATCACGTTAATCGGGGGTAGGCAGTATTGCTACAACCATGCAGCGTTGTGGTGGTTTGCAGAGTCAGTGGGACCTGTGTGTGGTGGAAAATAATACTTCACACGGATGATCCAGCATATATTTATATAATATATGTGCACCATTCAATCATAATATTAACAGTAATACTGAGAATTTTTGGATTTATTATCGGAGACACAAATTAGACAATCCTTAGTGATTAAGATGGCACCGGAAACAGAACAGACAATATAGAGTACGGGGACTTATACACAATTGCATAGACAAAGGATTTTAAGGCATACATACACGAACAAACAAGAACATTAATAGGCAGTACATAATTATGTTTTTATTTATGACTATTATGTTATTTTATGGCTCTGTGGAGCGAGTCACCCTCTTCCCTCTAAAATGGTTGTGCAGAGTGACGCTGCTGCTCAAGTAAAGTCATTTTCACATGGCAACTCTTCGGGGTTCGCAATTTAACGTTAGAGACCACCAGAATTTCAATGTCTCGGCCTTGTTGGCGCCTCAACTTTACCACGAAAATATGCACGCGTGGAGAGCCTCATGCATACACGGCCATCATCCCTACCTACCACTGCCCAGTGTAGCAAAAGCGTAAAATTAAAAATCGTCAAATTTATCAGCTAAAAATCTTGCGAAATCGGGAGATTTTGAATAAACTCTATTTTAACTTCTTTAAGCCGTTTTAGCAAATCCCACATTTAATTTTAAAATGTTCACTATCCATAAATCAACTTGTTATCTCTGTCGCGCATCTTTATGTTCGTGAGTAGTGATGACAAATATTATAAAACAAATTTAAGGCGGCGCAGTCACGCACCTTCCAAAACAAAAATAATTTATTTGTGGTCACCCCGGGGTGACGGCGCGGCCCAACGTGTAGGTGAATAGAATTTGTATCGATAACTTTGTAACAAAACTTATAAGAACAGCACTACGTTTTTATGTAAACATAGCAAATATTTGTTAGTTCTATTTTATTTGAAAATATGAATTCGAGAGTACGATTATAGACGGGAACTCAATTAAAAATAATTATAATGTACACGAAAGGTATTTTCACACACTTTAAATACACTTAAATATGAAAATAACACAACTAACCTGAAAAATGACAATCCTTCGAAATTCTTTAGAGAATCAGAACTGCATGCCCTAACGCAACACTAAACTATATTGATTTTTCCTTAATAATCCTAAATAATATAATAAAGAGTCACAAAATACACACAGTTCAGCGTAAAATTTAAAATAATTTGTATAAGACGCTGACATGACAGATGAAGTACTAACCATAGTGACCCGACCATAGCCGACAACCCAATATGGTGGTCCAAAAAGGCCCTCAGGGAGGCGGCTTACTGACGGAACTAACCAAAAACTTCCAGAAAAAAGAAATATATGACATATACTGTACTGTTTTACATAGCTAAATTGTCACGAGTAAGAATGAGACAGATATGTTTTCGTTAATGTGGTCCATATTTTCATCAAATATGTATACCATAAACAATAGCTTCGTATCTGCTAATAATAAATCTATGCATTATATAGATACAGCCAGTTTTACTATAAAAATCAACGCAAACATGTATCTATTTTGAAACACATCGGTGCGTCCAGATGCCTCGCATGTCTCGCCCGAGCAATCATAATATCTATCGTTCCTGCGTCAAAACTGAATGCTTGGGCGACGCATGCACCTGATGTAGACACACTTTATTGCATCAGAACGATAATATATCATAGTCCAGGTAGTGTTTCAATGTAGCCTAGGCTAGCATGATTCGTGACTCGTGACCGAGACGGCCACCGGCCTTATCTGTCATCCGTCGACCTCGGGCGAGGCATTTAATTACATTGATTGCTCTGTCAATCGTAGAGCGCAAATCTCTTGTTGATTGCAATACATTTTTTATGTTTTATTTGTAGTGTGCTCAGATCTACAGGTAGCCTGTTTATTAAATGTGGAGTTGTGTGTTTGTTCTGTCTGTTGCACCTTAGGAAAGTTTAGGGATTGATTTTGATGATTGGTAGATCTAACGATTTTTTATTTAGAAACATGATTCGGGTAGGTTTTTTTCATGGACCAGTTATTAAGGGGACTGGCCCTAAGCAAGTCGGCCGAGTGGTCGGCCTAGTACTAACATCGACATAAAATGAAGCGAGTAGTTCAACTATTTACCGGTAAATAGTAAAATGAAAATGAAAAAACAATGACCACGTTTTGTTTCATATACAATTATCTAATAAGGGCACCTCTTTCTTTAGTCTTTACTCTGTGGTTTTTTAAAATATTTTATATTTATGTATAAGTAAATACCTATAATAAAATTTTCTCTTTCTAATTGTCTCTACACTAAGGTATCTACTTCCAATAGGTACCTATGCCAATATGTATACACGTAGCGACTGTTGTATGTGCTCTGAAATTAATATTGATAACTGATATTTTCATTAAGTAGGTACCAACCTTCTTGTATGTAATACGGTCGACTGCACGTCCATGGTGACATTTCCAACATATGCTGAGCTCTTGTTACTAACACCCGTAATTAAAAGAGCTCAACTTATGTTGGAAATGTTACCATATACGTGCAGGGGTTTATACTTACAAGTGTTGCAGGTAAAAAAAATATTAGAATGATCTCCGGTCTTTCAATGACATCCGTAATTGAATACTAAAATAAATTATGAAAGTTGCAAAATAAAAACGCTTGTAAGCAATAAGTCTTCATGTGTCGTAGGTCGACGTATTGAATTAAATTATTTGAAAGTTAATAAGCTAGTTAGCGGGAGTTATGGTTAGCAAAAACTAACCGGTCAATACGTTTGCTCAAGGTTGTATCATAATAACATAACTGCTTACGTATTTACCTACCAACCTTATTTAAATAAGTTTATTTTTTGTAACGGCAAAATTAATCTTAGGTTACGTTACGAGACGTTTGGGTGCCAATAGATAAAAGCTTCACTTAATTTATACCAACTTGTACGTTATAAAATCGTTTCGCAATTCATTGTCTTTATAAGAAGGATATAACATCATTATTATACATGAATCATAATAATATTATGTAGGTACTGACATCGAACGTGCTTGACGAACATGCGATTAAACACGTGACTTGAGGACTAGACAGATTACCTAATAATGGTTACATGAGTAGACAGGGCTATAACGTCTTATTTTACATTCCATGTTTTCTAAAATTATGCAAGTTATAAGTAACAATTAAGAAAACAAAAAAAAACAAACCGACTTCAAAAAAACCTGGATCACTAAAAAGCCTGAAATAATATTTCTATTACCACCTCTGCCTACCCCTTCGGGAAAACCAGACGTGATGGTGTGTTATCGAGTATTTGGGGTCGGTGCCAATCTATAGTAGGTAGACTTGGCATACCAAGATTGGCACCGACTCCAAATACTCGATAACACACCATCACGTCTGGTTTTCCCGAAGGGGTAGGCAGAGGTGGTAATAGAAATATTATTTCAGGCTTTTTAGTGATCCAGGTTTTTTTGAAGTCGGTTTGTTTTTTTTTATAAAAATAATTTTATTTCACGATTTTTAGTGGCGCCATACCAATGAACATTTTGGCATATTGAACCGTATGAAGTAAGCCCAACAAAAGGTAACTGCTGTAAATCTTTAAGGAATTCCCTCGACTGTCTATGGTCTCCATCATCAGACCTGTAATGGCACTTATAACCCATATGGGTGCAAAGTTCTCTCCAATACAAATTAATCAAGCCCAAACACCAGGTAATTGCTGTAAATCGTTGAGGAGTACTCTCGACTGTCTTTTGGCTCCATCATTAGACCCTTAATGACAGTCACAACCCATCTAGGTGTAAAGTTCTCATCAATACAAATTAATCAAGCCCAAACACAAGGTAGCTACTGTAAAACGTTGAGGAGTTCCCTTGACTGTCCTTCGTCTTCATCATCAGACCCCTAATGACAGTCACAACCCATCTAGGTGTAAAGTTCTCATCAATACAAATTAATCAAGCCCAAACACCAGGTAATTGCTGTAAATCGTTGAGGAGTTCTCTCGACTGTCTTTTGGCTCCATCATCAGACCCCTAATGACAGTCACAACCCATCTAGGTGTAAAGTTCTCATCAATACAAATTAATCAAGCCCAAACACAAGGTAGCTACTGTAAAACGTTGAGGAGTTCCCTTGACTGTCCTTCGTCTTCATCATCAGACCCCTAATGACAGTCACAACCCATCTAGGTGTAAAGTTCTCATCAATACAAATTAATCAAGCCCAAACACCAGGTAATTGCTGTAAATCGTTGAGGAGTACTCTCGACTGTCTTTTGGCTCCATCATCAAACCCCTAATGACAGTCACAACCCATCTAGGTGTAAAGTTCTCATCAATACAAATTAATCAAGCCCAAACACAAGGTAGCTACTGTAAAACGTTGAGGAGTTCCCTTGACTGTCCTTCGTCTTCATCATCAGACCCCTAATGACAGTCACAACCCATCTAGGTGTAAAGTTCTCATCAATACAAATTAATCAAGCCCAAACACCAGGTAATTTTTGTTAATCGTTGAGGAGTTCCCTCGACTGTCTTTCGGCTCCATCATCAGATCGACTCCAGATCTTCATAAAGTAGTAGTGCTTTAAAATACTTAATGAAAAAAAATACAAACGCACTAGTCGCCCCTATGATTTTCGAGGGTTCCCCTCGATTTCTCTGGGATTCCATCATCAGATCCTGGTTTCCTTATCATGGTACCACCGCCGGAATATCTCCTTTCCAACAAAAAAAGAATCATCAAAATCGGTTCATAAACGACGAAGTTATCCGCGAACACACATAAAAAAAAAAAAAAAAAAAAAAAATAAAAAATAATAATATACGGTCGAATTGAGAAACCTCCTCCTTTTTTGAAGTCGGTTTAAAAATACTAAATATTCAGAACCCTTAATTCAATAAAAATACTTATTGTAAGTACTTTACTTACGAATTATAATCTTGTGGCTAATATGCAGAGTTGGGCAAACAATTATTACAAATAATTAATTGCGATTGAATTTAATTGTTAATTGTAACAAATTAATTAATTGCAATTAATTAATTGTAATTAATTTTTGCCCAACTCTGCTAGTATCTTCGCATAAACACCCCATCGTTTGCACTGACAAAACATTAACACCAATTAATATTTCTGCCTCTATTTCACTACCACAAATAAAAGCAGGCATCATTATACAAACTTAATCCGTTATAAGAAGCGTAAGCTAAAGATATATAAGTAATTGAAATAAATTTATCGTATCGTATTTATATTTTCAAGTAAACAGGTTATCACGGATTTGGCAAACGAGATTAATACCATTTATATGTTAATTAGTACCTACCCATCACATCGCATTGTGCCGCACGTGACCATGTGTCTGTTATCATAACATTATCATACGCGCCGAGTAGTGGCAGTAAACAAGATTACCTACTGATAATTACTGTTTATTTTCCACTATCGGTGGCTCGATAGACAATGTGCCGACTTGGTGATGCTGTGGCTAACTGGGTGTCGGGGAACACTATTATAGCCAAATATTGAAACTTAAGATGTTAAGGTGGGTCTACACTAGAGTGCTGGGCACGAGCGGAGCGTGTGGTGCCGCTCTGCGGGCGACGTCGTTCGCGGCGTCAAGTGTGGACAATGACGTCGGCCGTCCATAAATTACGTCACACGAATTTCATGATTATTAGACCCCTCCTCCCCTTGTCACAGCTTGTCACATTTGCAAGACACCCTCCCTCCCTGTGTGACGTCACATAGGTATTATTTTCAATTTAAAGGAAATTTAAAAAAATTTCGTTACTAATTCAAATTACGGTTTTAATACTTTGGTATATTCGATTTTTTTATGTGACGTCATAAAACTTAGGACCCTTCCCACCCCCTTGTCACACAATGTCTCATTTCGTCGACCCCCTCCCCCCTTTACGTGTGACGTAATTTATGGATGGCCCCTTACGTAAATTTTGCGACCGTGTTTCAATTGGTTTCGTTCATCCCGTGTTCCTATGACAATTGAAATAGATATGAGTCTGGAATTCACTCCGGTTTCACTCAATTTCAATTGACGGTAATTAATAGCCCTGCTTGTCTGGTCGTCACTGGGATCGCCTTCGCCCCCTGTCCATTTGTTTTATCCAGAAGTTTTGACTTAGATCACTGTTATCAGTTTACAAGATCGGCAAATTTTGAAGTGTCTAGTACTCATTGTTTGACTAGTAAAGTGCTACAATGTCAAGTATCTGGCCAAGGTTATGAAGATTGTGAGAGCTACAGTCTAGGAAATCCGTATAACCATAAATGGACCGAGATAATCATCTTGGTACGAAGTTATAGTGCTAATTATGTTGCCACACAAAATAATCTTGACTAAACTAATACGCAACCAGTCTACATCAGACTACGGATGTTTGGCGCGATGGTTGAAATTAAAAGCAAAGCAAAGCAAAGTGTTAGGTGTACATAGGTATAACCATGGACCACACATAGAAAGGACATGGTCTAAGCACCCGGGCCCCATAACTCCACAAGGCCCCTGACGTCATCACAGTAGGCGTGGCTTAAGTCAGTGTGCTGTCGGCGTTCGTCCTGTGCAGACGTCTTGCCAACGTTCGCATCCCAAATATAATTCTACGCGACACTAGATGGCGACCTTTTCTTTTACCATCCTACACTTAGTGACATCTAGTGTAAAAAGTTAAACTACGTACTAACATCAACATAGAACGAAGCGAGTAGTTTTGCTATTGACCGGTAGATAGAAATGGACAAGTAGGCGCTACTGTCTATGTTCTCTGTGGGTATAACGGTAGAACTATTATCCTGTAAAAAATGTAATGTAGCGTCACGACTTTTATCCCCATTCGGGGGTAGTCAGAGGCTTGAGTGGCCATACACCACCACATTGTGGAGGTATTAACCAACTCAAAGCCCACGTTTCACCAGATAGTCAGAACCCAACGTGACAGGTGGTGAACCTTGTCGCCGTGTATACAGGAACTATTATCCTATACTAATTAAAAAGAGAATCCTACAGCTGAAACATGCACGTGTATTATCCAACAATTTATCGGTTCGATATCGTTGTTTACAGCGGCCGTTGATAAATGTACATAATTGAATGAAACCGGTCGAAAAACCAAGGTTATGCTTGCGCAAATCGACCGATTGTAATGGTATTTGCATACGAACTTGATCGATTCGACCGATAGTGGTCAGATAAGAGGAATATGGATAGGCGAACGGTACTTTTGAAGGCAAAATCTGCTTAGTGATATTACTTTTCATATTTCGATGATATTGATTTGAAAAATGGCAATAGGCCCATACCCTATTTACATTGGGATCATAATACAGTAGGTTTCCTTTGACGACCGCTTGCTCTAGTAGTTTGGGTCGTTTGGGTCTCTGCACCGGGTAGTTGCAGGTTCGATTCCCGTGGAAAGTCTCCAAGGACATTGTTTTGTAAACCATCTGATCATAAACGCAGTCGAAGCGAAACAAAATCGAAGTTTCTTTTACAATCAATTTGCCTACTTACCGAGATAACAGTAGGTTAATTGTAGAAGGCCGTAGCTCAGTTATTTGCGAGTCAAACGGTGTTGCCAACGCGCTAAAGCAAATGTCGCTAGACAGAAGGTTCAGAAGTCGCTAAAATTGTATTTTGGTAGAAATGATGAATTGCAACAAAAAACAAGTTCGCTCTCAGCGAAAAATCTACCATCATAGCATTGTAAGAAGAAGCCCAATCCTCTCCCCTCCCTCAGTTCCTTCAGGTTGCGAACGAGTGAGCGATGCCTTTGGTATTGCAAGTATTTATAGGCTACGGTAATATTAGTAACATTAAAAAAATGCAGCTCAGATAAAATGTCTGATTAAATATGCTAGAAAACCCCTAAATTAAAGTCTCTAAATGGAAATAAAATGCTGCTTTTGATGTCAAAAAGTACCCTAATCTAGTGACAAAGTGGAAGTTGGCAACACTGGAGTTAAACTAGTATTTGCATGGTAATTTGCGATCAGCCTTTTTCGTTGGCGAATGTGGGACTGTGGCCTAGATGTTGGGCATTCAAGATGTTATTATCGGTGTGGGACGAAGTGAGATAATTATCAATTATGTAGACAAAGTTCATTAAAATATTTTGTGTACAAAATAAAAACAATCCTGTTGATTCAAAATAAATCGAGTATTTTAATAATTTCTACTACCTTTAGTTTACCGATTGATTGGCCCTAACATGTGGCTATTGTAGTTTATCACGTTGGGTTCTGACTATCTGGTGAAACGTGGGCTTTGAGTTGGTTAATACCTCCACAATGTGGTGGTGTATGGCCACACAAGCCTCTGACTACCTCCGAATGGGGATAATAGTCGTGACGTTACATTTTTACTTTTAGTTTAGCATATATGGTAACTCCACACCGCATCAATTTATAGGCATTTTGATGCGTATTATTCACTAGAAGATGAGCCGTATAGGCAATACCTACCTATCCCTCGGGATTAGGTAATAGTCAGTTCCTGTATACACGGCGACAAGTTCACCACCTGTCACGTTGGGTTCTGACTATCTGATGAAACGTGGGCTTTGAGTTGGTTAATACCTCCACAATGTGGTGGTGTATGGCCACTCAAGCCTCTGACTACCCCCGAATGGGGATAAAAGTCGCGACGTTACATTGTTGTTTCAGTGTAATGTTTTGGCTAGCGCACACCGGGTTAGGTCATTCGATAAGCTCGCGGAGTTTCTTGCCGGATCTTCTCAGTGAGGTCGAGTAGTGATCCGGTGGTAATTTTGCCCCCGTTTTCTCAATGAGATAGCAGCCCAAGCCGAGGCCGTGGCGCCCGCCAGCCAGCTGTCCCCCTGACCCTCTGACTGGAGCGCACTTTGCGTTCGTCCTCTGCCCGGTGAAGTTGTAAAGTCCATTTCGGCCAACAACGTATAGTCCATAAAAAACCTGAGGGCCTACTCTTTTACAAACGAAAATTAAATTTCGGTCGAAATACCTACGCGTATTTCCTACTACGTTTCTCATTGATTCCGACGTTTCTTACGAACGAAAATTGTTTGACGTTTAGATTCCACAACGACGAAGACGTCAAACAATTTTCGTTCGTAAGAAATGTCGGAATCAATGAGAAACGTAGTAGGAAATACGCGAATTGCGTCCGAAATTTCGTTTTTGTTTGAAACAGAGTAGGCCTGGCTCTGGGGTTAGGTACACAATACAGTAGTAACACAGTACCTAACAGAGTTGTTGAACTTCGGTCGTTATTCTAAAACCCGAGTTTCATCAGGTTAGTATCGCATCTTACAGTGAATCATAGCTTGCTTCTAGAGGAAGTGGAGTGCATAACACAAAACAGGAAAAATATCATTGTAAGATTCATATTCCGCTGTAGCATCATAGCGGAGAATTATAGCATTCCTTATTGCCGAACGATTATATTAATCGCCACGGATTATGGGCATGTTCACATTGAGTTAGTATTTTTAAAGTGGATTTATTCTTTGCAATAAAATAAAAAAACCGGCAAGTGCGTGTCGGACTCGCACTTAAAGGGTTCCGTACCACCGTAGAATATAAACAAACATCCCCAAAATGGTGATATTTAGAGTCACACGTTGAAGTCTTTTGTATGGAAACCGACCATAAGACAAATAAGCTATAAATATTAGGTTTTTTGTATGGGGACCCCTTTATTTTTAAGTTTTATTTTTAGTATTTGTTGTTGTAGTGGCAACAGAAATACACATTCTGTGAAAATTTCCAGTCTCTACCTATTACGGTTCGTGAGATACAGCCCGCTGGCAGACAAACGGACAGACGGACAGACGGACGGGCAGCGTAGGCTTAGTAATAGGGTCCCGTTGGCACCCTTTGGGTACAGAACCCTAAAAAATAATATCACTGCCATGCAAATATGAATTGTAATTTTTTTTAGGTAGACATTAGCCACATGTGTGTTAAGAATTTTAAAGTCAGCTTATCGAACGAATACAGTTAATAAAAAAAATAATCTATGGCACGATCGAAATTAACTGGTCGGACCGTTAACACGGGGTTAGTGACCCGTTAGACGGCGACAAGCAGTCTGCTACAAACGATCGTAATTCAGTTTATATCCTTTTGTTAGTATAAATATCGGGCGATAAGGTTCATAACAGGATAAACTGAAATTAAAAATGTGAACCCTGTTGAAAACTAAATATCGCCAAAATTATTATTTTATTTTAAGTTTCTTATTAGATCTATTGGTGGTAGAGGCAAACTACAGCTCATATTCGTGCTGGCTTGACCGGGGTAGTACCACCCCCTCTCGGAAGATCGGCGTAAAGCAGCTATTACAGCTGTGTAACATAAAAAACCAACTGACTACTTCTATTTTAAAATTAATTTTATTTTTAATAGAAAATGCCAATGTTGGTATTCCAACAGCGAATTTTCTTTTACACACGCTACACTTCAACTCGTCTTGGAAACTAGGGTGACCATAATGTTAGTATAAGTTTAGTTAGTCTACAAAATAATGATTGTCGTCGTCCCTAATTATATTGGTTTGATAAAGTTACTAATCTTGACTTAACTAAATATTTTGTTGCTTTTTATAGACCACTTTTTTTTAAACACTGGAATCCTCGTTGTTGTACTAAAGAGGTCGTAGTTTATTCGGCCGAAAGCCGAAAGCCGAAAGCCTTTGGTCCATCCGGACTTCAAAATTTCGCTCCGACTATGTTCAGTTTGCGTAGGATTTGTCTATTTAGTAGATAATTTGGTTATATTGTTATTGATGGTAATTCTAAGCTATTTGTTAGTACATAATCACATGTTGTATCACCGGATATGTCCAATAGCGGTGGAAATGACTACCGGCAATTTTAAAATTAACAATTTTTATTAAAGACAGGGGAAATATAACTGTTTTATAACAAGTTATGGATATACTAGTGAATGTCCCGTGTCTTCGTTTGAATGATGTTTCTGTTGTAAAAACTTAGACTGGACTTAGGATGGACCGATTTTGACGGAACTTTCATTGGCAGATAGCTGCTGTTATAAGGAGCAACGTAGGCTACTTTTATTTGATCAAACATTTACAAAAATGTTTTGTTAAATTCCATACTTACGTACGTTGTCGCGGGAACAGATAGTCTAACATAAAATCGATATATTCCACAAAGGTCAAGTGCAAACGTGTAGAATCTTCAAGCGATAGAACACGTGCCGGCCATCTAACCTCCTTTCTGAGATAAATGTAAGCGTTTTATCTGAGCTTGCACCACAGAGGGATATAAAGAAAAATCGTGGGAAATATCTTTGTGTGCGAGTCTTCAGTGGTAAAACTAACAAAACGCTTGGCACAGTGGTTTGAGCGTTGCCAGTCCACTGCATCGGTTGGTTGCGGGTTCGATTCCCATCAGAGGCAAATTTCGGAATCGGCATTTTCGTAATTTGCCCTGGTCTGGGTGTCACTGGGATCGCCCCCAGTCCATTGTATGGTAGCCATAGTACAAGCATTGCTTAGTTTGGGACCATACAGTTGGTGTGTAAGTCTGGCAATAAAAAAAGACAATGTGTTACAATTAGTGATGGGATGTTCTCGAGAACATTCTCACCCACGGAAACTTACTCGTGAGATTTTTTTTATTTTGGGTGACGTTATCCTAACTTTCAATCTTAAAAACAATTAAAACCGCCATACTTGCATGTTTAATGAGGTTTATGCCAAGTTTAACATGCTTCAGAAGATAAATTCTCGAAAATTCTCACGAGTAAGTTTCCGTAAGTTTCCGAGGGTGAGAATGTTCTCGAGAACATCCCATCACTAGTTACAATTTATCATGATAATTAAATAAAATCTTCATTAATCATCAAGTTCAGTAAACTCTAGGCGGCAGGCCGTCTAGTGATCATCACTATTAATAAAACGTATTTTTTTGCCAAGTGTTGGTAAAAACGTAATTAAAACTGACATCGGCTTGACAGTGGGTATCGCGTGTCAACGGCTAACGCTGTGTGCGGTGGCCAAGTTTGACGGTTTCCCAAGACTAGTCCTGGGTTTCGGGAGTTGTTATTTTTTTTCAATTAATTATTCTAAAGTCTCGTAATGCAACTAGATATATTTTGATCTACGTAATTTTATGTTACCAATGTAGGTAAGTTATAAGTAAACTAACTAAAATATTTTTAAGCGTTATTCTAAATCATTAATTTAAGTTCTAAGCTTTAGCAATAGCTTCTAACTTATTACTCAACAAAGTACCCTAAACAATTACGCTTACCTATCATCAAAAAACACGTCAAAAAAGTCCACATTGTCCTAGGTTTTCCTGACTCGTGTCCTAAGTACTCGCTAAACATGGTAACCCTTCTTATCAAAGGTGCATGAACTATCTACCAGTTCTACTAATTCCATCCAATTGTCCGGTTGACGCCCCGATTCTATATCCCGTTGGTAACAAAGGGCACGACCATAGGACTGAGGAAGGTAAGTAACCTTCCTTAGGCCGTAAACACACGAGCGGCACTTGCCGACAGAGCCAACTGCAGCCGTCGACACTTAGGGCCTACTCTTGTACAAACGAAAACGACATTTCGGACGAAATTCGCGTATTTCCTACTACGTTTCTCATTGATTCCGACATTTCTTACGAACGATAATTGTTTGTCGTTTAGATTCGACGACGACGAATACGTCAAACAATTTGGTCCGAAATTTCGTTTTCGTTTGTAAAAGAGTAGGCCCTTCGGCGCTAGCCGTCTCGGCTCGCTGGCGGTTGTTGCTAACGTCGTTCGGCAGTAGCTGTCGACTTGTCGACGGCTAGCGTCGACCCGTGCCGACAGCTGCAGTTGTATACGGGTTGGTCGGCACTAGGCGTCGGCTCGTCGGTCGCTGCTTCCGACGTTGTTCGGTAGTAGCTGTCGATGTGCCGACGGCTAGCGCTGCGGCTGTAGTTGGCTCTGTCGACGGCAAAGTGCCGCTCGTGTGTTTAAGACCTTATAGTTTGTGTACGATCAGGTATCAGGAAAACTGTGTAGGTATTGAAGACGCTATTATGATTAAACGATGTCATTGTTCTGATATGAGAGATGTTTTTTGATGTGTTTGCGTAGTTCCGGATGTTTAATAGGACTTCCTGTGTTCATGATTAATATCGGGTGAATAATGATCCAGCTTCAGATTATAGGATGAAGAAATGGAAAAGAATGGAAAAGAAATGAAACGGAGTGCGAATCTTTATCTATTCAAACTAAAAAAAAAACTCTAGAATATTCTGGTTGCTGGCATAATATTAGTTACAAAATGGAATTATAAAATACGACTCCTAATAATTCTTAGAGTCATCCTATCTACTATCCAAATTATGCAAGAATCCTTATAAAAATATCTCATGTAGTATAATAAATAATAATCTTAATTTGCTCAAAGCACCTCACGAATGCTTACCGTAACTGAAATTTCAGAGCACAAACAAGTATTTTGAAGATAACCATTCCTTAGATAACATCGTCCACGTAATAAGATGAGCAGGTGGGTGGGTCTAGCTTTGCACCACATGTTTCAAATAAGCTGAGATTACACAGCTGTTTGTCTACGTAAGACTTCACGTACCTAGATTTCGTGGGAGGAATTTAGATTACTTTTGGTAACCTCAGGTAGTCTGAGTCAAGAAAGCGTTTTTATGCTGACGTATTTATGAAGTACGAGATCGTGTGCGGAATGTTGAAACCTTTTTTTGTGGCTTTACCACGGATTACATGTCTGCTACACTAACCTTACCCGCTTATATACTTAATCTGAAATGAAATGAAAAATGAAATGAAATGAAAAAATGAAATATACGTCACAACTTGTAACCCCATTCGGGGGTAGTCAGAGGTTTGAGTGGCCATACACCACCACATTGTGGAGGTATTAAGCCAACTCAAAGCCCACGTTTCACCAGATAGACAGAACCCAACGTGACAGGTGGTGAACCTTGTCGCCGTGTATACAGGAACTGACTATCACCTAATCCCGAGGGATAGGTACGTTTCCTCACGATGTTTTCCCTCACCGCAAGCGAACTGTAAATTGCGCACATAGATGAAAATTCATCCATTGGTGCATGCCCCACCGGTGATCGAACCTGGGACCTTCTGATTACTAGCCCAACCTGTTCGACCCTAGGCTACAGCCGCTTCACTACTATATACTGTACTTATTTTTTTTGTTTAATCAATCAGCAAAATAGAAAATCCATCGAACTTCTATCGAGCAGTCTTCCATTGTGTTGGACGACCGCTTGGCGCCGGGGTTTGAGCGTTGGCCGCTCGGCCCACTGCATATCGTGTGGTTTCGGGTTTGATTCCCGCCAGAGGCAAATTTCGGAAACGGCCTTTTCATAATTTGCCCTGGTCTGGGTCTCACTGGGATCGCCCTCGCTCCATTGTATGGTACCCATAGTACAAGCTTTGCTTAGTTTGGGACCATACAGTTGGTGTGCTTGTTGTAAATTTTGTTTCTTATCCATTATTTTGCGATCTTCCCAAATACAATGATTTGGACACCCTACATTTTAACCAAAGAGGTTTATTTACTAAATAGAAAAACAACGTGAATAAAAGGTAGTCCTGAATTTTCAAGGCTTAACTTCGACACTGTAGCTTCAAAAATATAATTATTTGCATTTAAAAATACATGATAATGAAATTTCACACTGTAATTTGGTAAGCGTTAGAAGTTATTTCGTTCTAGTCTGGCTAGAGGAAGTCTATTAAAAAAACAGGTATCCACGTCGGTCCGTCAACCTCTTGGCCCACTTACCGGTCGATAATTAGCAGGTTTGTGAACGAGATAATATCGTCACGCCAGTCTTGAAGATAATGGACACGGTCGCTTTTCAAAAATATTAAATGAGGAAAAATGCTTTTAGGTCATACTTTTCCTTAAAATGAGTAATGGGTAAAAAGAACCGTTTTAGAAATAGAGCAATCTCATTTGTATTAATATTAACTTATTTAACTTTTTTATGTAGGTTTTTATATCGTTCGATAGACTTCTAATGATAGAAATATATTATTACTATTTTCTAGTGTTCTACAGTTATTACGTTATTTCGGTTATACGCGCAAATAAGTTAGGTATGTTCAGACCAGAGGGCCTACTCTTTTACAAACGAAAACGAAATTTCGGACGCAATTCCCATATTTCCTACCACGTTTCTCATTGATTCCGACATTTCTTATTAACGAAAATTGTTTGACGTTTATATTCGACGACAACGAAGAGGTCAAACAATTTTCGTTCGTACACTGACCTTTACCTACAATAGGTTCAGAAAACCTAAACTAGGTAGTATTTAACTAACTTTTTTGCAATACCTCACATTAGGTTTTGCATTCAACCAAATTTTTTTCTCAGTGTAAGAAATGTCGGAATCAATGAGAAACGTAGTAGGAAATATGGGAATTTCGACCGAAATTTCGTTTTCGTTTGTAAAAGAGTAGGCCCTCTGACGTCTACGGTAATACGTATTTCCAACATACGCTAGGCTCCTTTTATTACTACCACTGTCTTAATTACGGTTGTCAATAATAAACGAAGCTTAGCTTATGTTGGAAATGCTACCATATACGTGCACGCGACCGTACTTAGGTACTTACTCATTCAATAATGTCCTCAGTTCCAATTAGACATACCAAGGGTACTTATTATGCAAACAACAATTCCCAAACAAATGATGAATGTTCTTGACAGATGTTTAGCCGAATATAGCAAGTAATAGCGAGACCAGTTGGCATCGAGGTGATTTCATTGTCACTTGCCAACCTTTCTACTACAACACCAAGCTAAGTAGACACTCGGGTATAAATATCAAATGATAATAAGTCAATGATTCCGTGGTCCGTCCACCACGTAGTGGAAGCTACTGCCACAAGAGTGCCCAGGCATTGGCCCAGGCCCACTACGTTGTGGAAAGACTGCGGAATGATTGACTTATTATCATTAAATATTTATACCCGAGTGTCTAGTTGGCTTGGTGGATTAGTATGTTACGCCATAAGGTTACATTGTTATACGTTATCAAGTACGTTTCCTCGATACGCAAATGTATAAAAAACATGTTTTATTGGTAATAATATGTTTTAAGCGAATTACAAATAACTAGGGTTGTGTAATTTAAAATCAAACCTACCTTACATGAATGTTGCCAGCTGCAATCACTGATCGTTATACGATCGGAGGCTAAGCAATTCTAGACAAGGTCAGTCCCAGATGGGTGACCATTAGTAGCATTTCGAACTGAGCGTCATCCTCATCTAGGCAGCACTCGTTAAGCCATGTCAGAGGCCTTCAGGCGGCTTGAGTCAGAATTTTATTGTTACTACGGAAATTATTTTATGAATTACTTTTCAGAACAGACACTTGTCATCATTACCCTGTTACTGAATATCTGAAAACATTACGCTAAAGCCAAGCAGTAGTATTCTGGAACGTTGTTTAAATCGCTTGGCACAAACGTACTCACTTAATTAAGGATGTCACCTATCAGAAAAAAGTCGATTATTGTAGTTTTTTCTGGATTGGATTTGTTGTTGTATGGTAAAATTAAAATTCTACCAAGTATGTGAGATAAGTTTAGCTATAAACAATAGGGATTTTAGTATTGGTAATTTTTTTCGTTGATATTTTGTAAGTATTGGGGTCAGTCCAGTAGATCACACATTTAAATACCTACATTAATCTCTCTCTCTCTCTCTCTTACTTAATGCATATGAGAGAATGAGACAAAATCGATTTATTCCGGGTTTTGTCTTGTCACGGCTGGCTATGCTAACAGTGCTGCTTAGTCGATAGGTATCGACTATACTGAACTACGATCACAGTAGCTGGACTTTGTTTTCAGTTACAGTAGTATACGTTTGGCAACCCTAATTCACAAATACTCACTACGTAAACAAACGTGACCCATTTTAAAAGGAAAGAGTTCCTGCATTTCTGAGAATACTTATTTCAATGGAGCCAGCAATTCTATTGTTTTCCTTTACATGTGTAGTGTAGATATCCTTTAAGCGTAGTGGAGAATACCCTGTCACCAAAGACATTACCAAGAAAGAGGGAGACGTGTGACTGTGCAAAATAGTATATCCTACTAAACGTAGTCCATGGACACCACGATTCGGTCATTCTCGGTAAATAATGTTGAGAACACGTGTTTATCAGAAGATGAGCAGTATTTCCAATACTGCTCATCTTCTGAAAAACACGCATCAAAATGCCTTGTCGAATTGCGAGTGCGAATTTAGCTGCATGTAGTGGTGCGCAGCACAAGCCAAGTGATTGCAATGTTAGGAGGTATCATATCTGCTAAAATAATGATCAATGCCAGTCACCAACGTAACTCTACGCACTATACGTAGGGAACCACTCGGTTACTGAACACTCGCGTTCCAATAACACTGTAATCTTATGTAGGGTAGGGTAAAAATATCGGTCGAATTTTTTGCGAAGAAAATTTTTGTAAAGACAAGTCTTAACAAAGAAAACAAAAGCCAGTGCTATAAACAAAACTGGTACGAAATAATCCGTTCCATTCCGGGTTCGAATTTCGAATTTTGACACATTTCCGTTGTAAATTAATGCCAAAAACACGAATGAACGAAACATGAACGAAAAAGATGATTGATCGTTTATTCTACACTGTGGTCTCGGTTTGAAATATCCCTAGATTTTTAAACCTAGAAGATGGTAAACGAACAAAGAGCTAGAGCTGGTACAAGAGAGATATTTTCCTTTCTTTTACTTTTATTTCCGCGAACGAAGATAAAACAAAGAAAGAACGCTCAGCCTCCGTTTACACAAAGACAATTTCATAGAGACTAAGAATTTATTCATAATGTCCTGAAGCACTTTGTCACAAAAAAGTCCAACTGTAACGCTTTGTTAATTGCATGTTGATCTTAGAGTCCGTTTCACGAAAGAAGTCCCACGGCAATAACTGGAATTAATTTCATTTCAATATTTTTTTCCGTTTCAATGTACATCAATTTAAATAAATTACTGAAACAATTAAATCAGATTTTCCTACAATGATTAAGCATTTAATTTTTGTGGAGTCTAAAAACAATAACAACATTCCGTCGCATGACTGGCCGCCGCGCCAGCGGGACTTTTTTCGTGAAACGGACTCTAGTTCTCTCACATCACACCAAAAGAACGTTAAAGCGATGCACTTGTTTATGACGCAGATTCATAGAAAGATCTAATTTAGTTCCATCGTTTATATTAGGTAACAATCAAATCATCAAATAGGTTATTGGCACCGTGATCATCTCATCATCAACTTCTTAGAACGACATGTTGGCACCAACTAATAACACTGACTATTCAATCATGTATCTATGTGACTACACCATTCAATTTTATGCTCTATTTACCATGTTATAGCGGGTAAATTTTCGTGGATGTGAATGTGTGCTTACGACCGTTGTCAGTTGTACGCGTTTAAATTGATATTATATCACTCCGCGATGCATTTTCACCATGTTGTTGCCAAGAAATGTGTAAGTTTTCCTTTGCGAGCGAAATATAGGTACTTTCCATATTAGTGTCTGTTTGTAATGTTCTGTTTATTTCTAGGTTTGCGTCACAGATTCTGCAGATACAGGCAACGTTTAGAAATGAATTAGATCAGGAGAACAATAGCGACACTATGCAACATTGCAGCAATTCTGCAAAAGCAATTCAATTTTCCGACCCTGCAGCAGAATCCGCAAAATTTCCGTGAAACGGTCACGCATGGCGTAAAATGTGTGACTATTTTACAGAAATTGAGCGGAATTGCTAAGGATTCTGCTAGAAAATCAGAAAAATAAATTGCATTGGCAATGTTGCATAGCGTCACTATTAGCCCCCGTCACCAAACACGGTGACAAAGACACAGTATTTATAGCGCACGACCGGTCGTTGTGGCGAACCTTGGAGGAGGCATATGTCCAGCAGTGGACGTCTTTCGGCTAAGATGATGATGATGATCCTAGAATTTCATTTGTTGTTCTGGAGTTTGCTATTATTTACCCATATTTGAAGTTTTGACATTTTTTCCATCTGTTAAAACAAAACGTCATATCTATTCAGTGGATAAAAGTTATCCGACGATTCTGAAACAGAGGGCCTACTCTTTTACAAATGAAAACGAAATTTCGGACGAAATTTCGCGTATTTCCTACTACGTTTCTCATTCATACCGACATTTCTTACGAACGAAAATTGTTTGACGTTTAAATTCGACGACGACGAAGACGGCTAACAATTTTCGTTCGTAAGAAATGTCGGAATGAATGAGAAACGTAGTAGGAAATACGGGAAATTTCGTCCGAAATTACGTTTTTCGTTTGTAAAAGAGTAGGCCCTAGGCTCTATACCTACTTAAATCATCCACTCTAAGCGTGATATCCATACATACTTCCCCACAAACTTTTTCATACAATAATTTGTAATTCAATAGAGTCCAAGTAATTTATGGAACGATTAGCGACGGACATTGCAAGTCGGCACAAAGCATACAGGACAATAATTGCAGTGCAGTAATTGCTGAAATGCGGAAGGCACTGAATAAATTAGTACTGACATTGAAAATGCTGTGGTTTCACAGAATACGCTGCTTGTATGAATTTGCTATTTTATTGCGTTTATACAAAAGCCAGTATTATCCAGTGGGAAATTAATGGACCATGCGGCTGATTAACCCTCTCACAGAAGATCGGCGTAAAGTAGATAGCTATTAGAGTTGCGTTGTGTAGATGAATGAGAGAGCAGTAAGCCCAACCACTCTCTATCCATGCCCCTCTTCATGTTGGCATCGTATGAGCGATGCCTAAGGTATTGCAAGCATCTATAGGCTACGATATCTGCTTAACATCGGGTGGGTTATAAGCTTGTTTGCCGCCTTTGTTATTATTAATAAAAAAACTCTGGTATGCCATGATTCCAGACAATATAAAATAATGACGTAAATCTGCATTCCGGCTTACATAGGGTTTAACTTAAGACGTCACAGTACTGTACTGTCGGTAGTGACAAGATCTGAGAGATAGCTTATCTGATTGACGTAGAGTTGTCTGACAGCACAAAGAACTCCTCATTGATGGAATGAATAAGGAACGAAAATGAATTGCCGCCTCAGTACGTGGCGTATTTGTGCAAACATTTGCGTATTGCACCTTGCACGTCTTGCTACCTTCATGCGTGTTAGGGCGGAAACCCACCGCGGCGCAGACTACGCACGCTACGCAATGACGTCAATGATGATAATTTCGTTCGACAATGACGTCTATGACGTCATTTCGTGCGTAGCCTCCCTCTCCGTGCACCGCGGTGGATTTCCGCCTTTAATTTGGTATAGTCAGAAATAATTGAACTTATCCGTTCTAAGAATTAGATTTTTTCTAGTAATTTATTATATTATTTTCTAGTTAACCACAATTAAACTGTGGTTAGGAAAATCCCAGTTTGACCTACAGCTTGATTGCGGCTAGTTAAGATTCCTTTGATGTTTCGTGTGGTTGGAAGATTTCCATTTAAACGTACCGTAACGTCACCACATAATTAAAATTATTATTCTGTTTCTAGAAATAAAAAAAAAAACATAAAAAATTACAAGATTTTTTTTTCTATTATTATAGCTCTTCGACTATTCCAAGAGCATTTCGGTATAAAATCGAAATGTACGCTTGTAGACCGTTGTATATAATTCGTTTGTTTATAAATCAGTAAATACATCAACATTGGAATATTTTAGTTCCACTTGGTCAAAACAACTCCGCTTATCTCCGTTTACACTCACTAAAATTAATTTAATTTGAACTTGGAGATTTAAACTTTTTACAAATAGAATCGAGAACAATATCTATTAAATAATATAACATAGAAATATAATATTAAGACCGTGATTCTCAAAAGGTAAGGTCAGAAACATTACAAGCACCAAATTAGTTTTAGTACATCCGCATACGGGACAAGGTGAGGTGTCCTATTTTAAATGACAATAGTGTAGATCTTTCAGTCTACTAGCACTAGTCTAGTCTAGCTAGTTCTTGGCGGTCAGCATGTTAGCCAGAGGAATGCTACACGTGGCCGACAACATTTGAACCGTCAAGATTTACGAGGAAGAATTCACGAAGATAATTTGGTACCTAGAAGAAAATTTCGGATTTCTAGTAAAACATTTAGGTGTGTTGATTATTAGATTTAGATTTTTTATTTAATTCCGGACGGCTACCGCGGACTTGTCCAGAAAATTCCGGACGTATGTCAACCCTTAAGCCTAGGTGTGGTGTTATTATAACCCGACGTCACCCAGTTAATAAATAATTCATAAAATCGTGCATTATACATCAGTATGTTAACACACTCATAAGGAAATGGAGCAAATGGCAGATCGATAACATTTTTAATTAATTATTTATTTATTTGTTCCAGGTAACGTTTCATTATCCTTAGCCTACAATGTAAGTACTTAGTGCGTAATTGAGGACTTTACCTATCTTATAAGCAGATTACTCACACATGTAATATTTGCCATGTTCTATTTGTACTTGTATTGTATGTATGTTTGTATTTGTGTTACGGTGAGGGAAAACATCGTGAGGAAACCTACCTATCCAAGGGATTAGGTAATAGTCAGTTCCTGTATACACGGCGACAAGGTTCACCGCCTGTCACGTTGGGTTCTGACTATCTGGTGAAACGTGGGGCCACTCAAGCCTCTGACTAGCCCCGAATGGGGATAAAAATTTTGACGTTATATTTTATTTATTTTTTCTATTTGTAAAGAGATATTTTTAGGTACACAAAAAATGAATCTACGGAACTGAGACTTGGGTGAAATTTATTTATAAGTAAGGTAAACGCAGGTATTAACGACCCCCTTAAGAGATTTTTGAATTCGATGTCAAATATTAAGAGTAGTGGTTGCCTTTAGACTCAATATTAAATTTTTATTTGTAAATATAGAATATATAGTTTATATTAATTACCTTAAATCATTTAATATGGAAGAATATCTTATAAAAAATAATTAATAAAGTGAACAAGTCGAATGTTTCTATTACCGACCCCATAGCAACGGCTATGAAGCTATTAACGATTTTTATGAAGCTATTACCGTCTATAGTAAAATCAAATAATTTATTAGAGTCGGTGATAGGTTCGATGTGTTGCCATTACCGACTCATAAGGAAAATAAAATAATTTGTATGGAAGTAATATGGGTCGGTAATAGGTTATGTGTACAACATATGAAAATGTTTTACCGACTCTTAAAAAGTACGTAATATTGATTAAATTGGCTTTCCTAAACCTAACACAGACTATAACTGATTGATATATCAATTAGTAATTATAAATGAATGCATATTTACACTAATAAAGGTAATTTAAAAATGTTTACTTCAACAACAAACTTTGAATAATCTCATATTACAGGGTAAACACATAACGGTAAATAGGGTGAAGTAGACAAAAAAGAGTAGGTCGCTAATAGATTTCTAAAAAGGTTGATTGTTGGTGATTATAATGATTTACTAAAATATCTATTAATTGAACAGTTCAAGGAAAAATTTGAGAAATACAAAACATAACCATCCAGCTATTACCGACCCACGGATCGTTAATAGCTGCAACTAATAAAATCAGTGAAGCTATTACCGTTTTATTTATATTTAAAGTTTTATCCTATAAATAAGCATTTTTTAAATGAAATGCGACACGAAATAAATAATGTATACTTCAATGAATACATTTAATAATACAGAATACATATAAGTATTGTTAATACTTATAAAATGTCTTAAGAAAAAAATTGACGTACTTACCTAAAAGAACAAGGGCCAGTACTAGATACCGCTGCTGTCACAGAAATTGCGTATTTTATGTCTTTTCCGGACTGCCACGTATACTAATGTAAATTTATACGATACCCAATGAATAAACACGCGTATTATCATTAATATCTTTAGCAGAAATAGTTTCAGAAGCGTAAGAAATGCGATTTAATAAATGGGTCGGTAAAACCTGCAGTTTTTCGATGGGTCGTTAATACCTGCGTTTACCTTAGTTCTTTAATTACATTAATATTGGTCAGATAATAAATTAAATGTATGCTGAAACTCACTTGGTCGATTCACGTTTCACCGAAACGCAATACTTACGACAATTACCTATATACATTTTTATCTTAGCCGTAAGTGTGTCAAGTGAATTTCTAATGTAAGATCTTATTAGATTAGTTATTGCTAGGTGTTCTGCCCACCTGTGGGCAAGGAAAGGCACATAATCCCACGTGCAGTAACTGACGGCCACGGGTAAGGTCGCGGTCGCTCGCTGTCTTAGCCGCTACATTAGACCGGTTTAACTTCACATTAGATCTGTATCAATTAAATAAAAAATAAGTGGGTAAAGACTAAAGAAAGAGGTGCCCTTATTAGATATATGTTTGAAAAAAAACGTGGTCATTGTTTTTTCATTTTCATTGTTCTATCTACCGGTAAATAGTTGAACTACTCGCTTCGTTTTATGTCGATGTTAGTACTAGGCCGACCACTCGGCCGAGTTGCTTAGGGCCAGTCCCCTTAGTAATTGGTCCATGGGTGTGCCCTTATTCTACTGAGATGTCCGGAGTGTTAACTACTCTACCCAGGGTTAGGTAGGTAAGACTAGGGATGTATTATATATAATTTACTTTTTGACTTATGTATTATATTGCTCAGGCTCAGGGGCGCCGACTCCGTGGGTGCTCGGGGGCTCCAGCACCCATGAAAGCCAAACAGTGGGTGGGAGGACTCATGACCCCAGACATTAAAATTAGCAATATTTCTGAAACCTCAACCGTTATATTCGAACGTTTCAATTGATTTAGATTAAACTTTAGTCCTCAACTTGAGATTAAACAATGTTCTGTAACTTCCATTTAAAAAGCTGGATTATAAGTAAGTATGTACCTATAATTTCAAGATTTTTTTGGGATTCAAAGTCAGAGTTAGAAAAATTACGTACAAAAATTATTCAAAATATTACATGAGCGTTTGAGGTGTGCACTTTTGGATTTTCCCAATACTTTTTTACTCATTTTTCCTACATTTAAAAAAGGCATCACCTTTTTGTCCTAATACTTGTCTGTTCTTTTAAACGAGTCATCATGAGCACCCACGGGATTGTTGAAAAGCCGGCGCCCCTGCTCAGGATTTTTCATAAAAGATGTTTAACTTTTGAGCAACGCTTTAATTTAAATCTATATCAATTATTTATTGAATACATTGAAGAAATTAAGGATTAAGGTCATTATAGGAGTTATATCCTTTTCACAAGACAGCTCATAGTGGGTCTAGCTTAAGGGTTGCGAAACGTTGCGTAACTTTTAGCAATATTTTTGTTCAGTTTTTACTGTCATTTATTAGTGCTTTTTTTAGCACATGAAAGTGTGAATTATCAGGGGCTTGAATACGACCCTCGTCTAACCTAACACCCTGTATAGCGACCCTCGGAAGAGGGTTCCTCAACTAAGACTATAAAACCGGCCAAGATCGTGTCGGACTCGCACATAGAGGGTTCCGTACCACAGTAGAATAAAAACGTCAAAAATATCAAGTTGATTGTATGGGGACCCCCTTTATTTTTAAATTTAATTTAATTTTTAGTATTTGTTGTTGTAGCGGTAACAGACCTAGTACCTAGACAATCTGTGAAAATTTCAACTCTCTACCTATTACGGTTCGTGAGATACAGACAGACAGACGGACAACGTAGGATTAGTAATAGACTCCCGTTGGCACCCTTTGAGTACGGAACCTTAAACATTAATAAGTAGGTAGGCTTTGAGATAAAATTGCCCCTAACCAGGTACATGATTATTGATTACAGAAAAATGCACTTCAGAAACGTTATCATAAATATGTACTTCAAAAGTCTATTTATGACTGCATGCGTTATACATTTGATAAGATAAGATACGATTAGCTTATCAATCCAGATAATCAACATTAATGGCGGTGACAGACTAAGTCGAACCACGAGCTAAACAACAGATTGTTATCGAAAAACATCAGAAAATAAATGTAAAAGTTTGGATGTTTGTTACTCAATCACGCAAAAACGCCTGAACGGATTTGGATGAATTTTGGCACACAGGTAGTTTTTTTTACCTGGATTGACATATAAGATACTTTATATCCCGGAAAAATGTTAGGTTCCCTTGAGATTTAAAAAATTAACTACAGGCGCCATCCGCAATTTTTTGTATGACTCGTCAACATCAAACAGCCCTATTTGAGTTGTGTTTGAGTATTCAGCGGGCTCATTACTCAGAGCCCACCTCTAGTTCTCCATAACCAGCTTATCATGTAAACATAACGCACATGTCATCAATTAACGTCTCCAGTGTAAATATTGTATGACGCAAGTTGTCTCGCTGCTGATTTTGGGAATTGCGTTAACATGATTTGAGTGTATTTTTGAATTTGAGATTTTTTTGAGGTCTTGTTGTTGAAAAGTAGTTTGGCGCCTACGTAGGTAATATGTTCTATATTTTATGTACTACTTCACCAAGCCAACTAGGAGCTCGGATAGAATGCGGCGTCCCCGCCCGCACACCTCCCCGCACACTGCCACCGCCTTTTGTGCGAGTGACGTCACATTTGACAGGCTCCTAGTTAGCTTGGTGCAGTAGTAGTGTGTAGATAAGCACTACTCTTGTTACTGGAAGAAGAAGAAGTACCTACAGCATGCTCGGTCCCGCTCAAATCACGGATGTTATAAATAAGATTGAGAGTGACACCGCGATTTTTCGATGACGATTCATTCATGTATTATTTTAGCAGGGGCCCGATTCACGTAACCAAAACCGTCACGACATTTCAGCGATATAGTCGTTGATAGCCTTTTCTTGTTACGAAAAGTCTTTCAACGACTATATCGCTGAGATGTCGTTACGGTTTTGATTACGTGAATCGGGCTACAGGTGCTCAGCACACTACATGCAGCGAAATTCACACATCTGTTATCGCACTCGCAATTCGACAATCAAGTTAATTGGATATTGATGCGTGTTATAAATCAAAAGATAAGCAGTATTGACTATACCGACATGTTTTTCAATATTATTTTCAACGGATGAGTTAATATACACTAATACTATTTTCAGCAGCAGTAGCAGTGGTAGCTGATTGGTTAAGCACGCGTCTTGTGGGCTTAAGGTCATGGGTTCAAACCCTGGCTCACACCTCTGGATTGTTCGATATCTATGTGTGAATCATAACTTTAATATGATTATCACTTGCTTGCGGTGAAGGAAAACATCGTGAGGAAACCTGCATGTCTTTAGACATGTGAAATCCACCAACCCGCACTGGGCCAGCGTGGTGGATTATGGCCTGAATCCCCCTCGCATTGAGGGTAGGCCCGTGCCCAGCAGTGGGACGTTAAAAGGGCTAAATTAATTAATTAATTAATACTATTTTCGACAGTTAAGTATCATGTCTCTGTAGTTCTTGGTAATGCCTTGGTAATTACGATTAGATAACATTAGAACATTGTGTTAAAGGCACTGTTGTAGCCCTAACTTAATACGTCTTTGACAAAGGAATTTAGGAATAACAGTTTTGAGGAGCGCCATTTACAAGTCGTTAAAAAACCCGGAAATATTTGCTTGACAACGGCGATTAGTTATATTTGCCGATAAGTACTTATTGCAGTATGATAAGCAGTGATATTTGCTCCAATATAAGGTAAAGCGAACAACAGTGAGCACATTGTACAAATCACATGTGCAATCGATCCAGAAATAACTTCAAATCGTGATATTTACGATAAATCATTTCACGATCACGTTTTACTGGCCCGATATAGCGGAGCCAATTATAACGAATCGTTCCCGCTCCATAACGATTTGGAAGGCCTTGTGGTTGGAAACGTATAGGGTTATCAGTTTTCGTTACTTTAGTATTTCTCTTTAATTATATTCGGGCTGGCTTTCAGTTTGCTGTATTCGAAAGGAATTACTGCAGTCTGGTCTATTAAGAATAGTCCTTTGTTTACCAAAAACAAACTGTTTTATACAGTCCTCCAGTAAAACAAGTTCTTATTTAAACTTATGGTTATAGATTTGATATCCTAAATATTAATAATCGAGATCAGTAAGTGCCTGCATTTATTACCTGTGTTTCAATAAAGATATAATTTTATTTTTCTTGTGCCTGCGATTCTTAAAAGTGTCATAAACCTAAAACGTCACCTAATTTATTGGAATTCGATATGATTCGATGAGAAACTCTAGAATCAATGTTTCAGTGGCTCTACCATGGGTTTTGTGCTCGCTAATCACTAGCGTCTACGTAATTGACCGATTGAGGATGAAGGTCACCCGAGGAACTAACAATTTGCCATAAAAATATTATTATTGTACCGATTGTGGAGGACGTACTTATGGCTACAGTATCAAAACATGTTTGCCAACCCAACTTATCTCAAAATTTACGAGGCTGTTTAGTGAAACCTGGACAAGGGTCCGTTGTGTCATGTTCCACTGCGACACTGCTCCACACGTGTCTATGGTGGCCATGCGTTCGGTGTACGGTTACATGAGGAACTTGTTTTTCCCAGAGTTCCTGGAATGGAATTTGCATGGGACGATAACAGTGTTTGTGCTTTGTTGAGAAAAATAATAAAAACATGTGAAAATCGGGCTTTTTATAATGTTCCCGATTCGTTAAAAAACTTCAAAACGGGGGATGATTCTCAATTCAGACCAATCTTTTTGTAGACTCCATAGTAGGAAGGTATTTATCCAAGGTCAAGTATGAAACAGAAATTCAAATCGAAATAAACTATATGTATATGCGTAGGATCCCTGCCCCCCTAGACAAGTGGCTGACGTCTACAAACGTACCTTCAAATCGCTACGCTTCATGTATGGAAATGACATAAGTCACGTGATCTACATAGCGACTTGTAATGTCATTTCCATCTAGGGGGGCAGTGATGTTCAAAAAGTAACATTGACATTTTCCTTATTGATAAAATCTGGCTTGGCCTGAGCCAGGTCATATCACTATTAAGTGTCTGTGACGCGTGATCTGACACAACTTGCCACTTGTCTGAACTAACAATGAAAATATAAAACGACGTCCATATGCGTGGAGTTGTCTTAGATTATGTAACGTCACGCCACGCCACGTCAGTCGGTATAGCGTCCGGTTTTTTAGACATTTTAGTCCGTCTAAGTGATGAGTAGATCTATAAGAACCTTCAGTCTGACCAGCCAGTAGGTGATTGTACTCGTGATATTTCCCTCTATTTTGCATACAGCAACCAGTTTCTCAAGGTTACTTGGACCTTTGCGTGGTAACCAAAGCAGTGAAATTAAAATTATATTTAAATATTTACGAAGCAGAAAATAGGTAGGTATATAATTTCATTATTACGTACGTAAAGTAGGTATGTCTTTGTTGACTGACCTATATTTATTTTTTCCATTACTTCTTCATTATGATTCATCCACTTTGTCGACTTACGGATACAAACAGCTTGTTCTGCGAAATGGCTTTGAAATTATAACGGGAGTACCGCAAGGCATGCCTCTGGGGCCCTTTTTATTGAACCTAGTTCGTTACATTTGTTACTCTGCTAATGATGCAAGTTAGATTTTAATCCTGATTGTATAGAGTACTCAAAAAGATGAAGAAAGAGGTTTTAGGAAACTCCAAATCACAAAGAAGATAGTCGATTATTTTATTTACGGCCATAAATTAAAATTCTATCATACAGAAACGCATAACTTTGAGGCGTCATCCAAAATTACAGATAACGACGTCTTAGCGATCTCATTGAAAAGAGGGTTATATGAATATTCAAAGTTGTTTACACTGAAACCCATAAAGTAACGCGTAGTAAACGAAAGAATGCTTAAGTGAAAAGTGTGTGTAATGCAAAACCATTGTTTACGTCGTATGCGCAGTAATATCAACATTATTACGACACGTGGGCTAGGAACGTGAACGAACGACGAGTTTAGGCGTCGTGTTGCCGAGTTACTTTGAAAGCGGACAAATACGGATACTATAAAGTACCACTTTGCTTACGAGTAAAAATACACTTCCGATACAGAAGGCTCTCATCAAAAAAGTCATAAGTATCCAAATCCCAGCTAAATCTGATAAAGGTTTAGCACAATGCGTATTCCGACAACAGCAAAGCCAAAATATTCATGACGATAGTTCTACAATAGTTTTGTTATAGATATTTAGCTCATCCTGATTATATTGGTTTTCAGTTACACTTTCCAGTACTGGTAGATGATACTTCATGAAATTTATGACCTACCTCAAAGCGATTTGAATGTTTTCCCCTTTGTTATCTGTTTCGTTGTCTATGACTGTTTTAATGTTTCTTATTTATGGTTTGACGTCTGTTGAGATTTATATAACTGTTTTATAGCTCACCTTGGCGCATTTGTCGACTGTTACCTACTTCTCTTGAAAATCTTTCGAGTCATACAATGGAGTTGTATTGGTCAAGAAAATCAAGTTTGCTTTCGTTTTTATTCTAATACCTACAAGTCTTATATGTTCATAGTTCTTAATCTCCTTTATGGTAGACTAAAATCAAATTCCTTGGTTGTCAGAAAGTTATAATTTAAAATTATTTATTGGTATAGAATTGGTTGGTTCGCAGCGCAACCAAATTATATCAATGATCTAAGGATTTGTTTTCATGTCCATTTCAGACAATGTCCATTTTCGCACCAGAAACAAATAATGTGCAATAAGTATTTCAATGTGGAATTTTTGGTTATGGCAACTTTCCATTTTTGTGTAGTGTGGCCAATGCGACTTGATTGATTTTATGTTCAGTTGCAAAATAATAATATGGCAATAAAGTTATGGTAACTTCGACGATAAATCTATAGCATTCATATATTAGTTTTGCAGGTTCTTGAATAGAATAATAATTAGCAAGAAAATTCCAGCATTCTTGATACCATGCGAACAAAGTTTTATTTAATTAGGTGATTAATTAATTATTCCCTTTGTTTTTTTATGATCTTCAGTTGTTTTATCAACGAGAATGTTTGTTTTATCAGGAAAGTGGTAATTGAGCTCATCTCTATCTAGTATTCCTTTCAGAGTTGCAGGAACAGAATCATCACCCTTATATCAGCCTTTAAAATCACCCATTATCTAGCTATTGTCGTTATTCATTTAGTGTACGTTAGCGGAGATTTTCCGCTCTATAGATACTCGACTATTAGAGATAGCACGTAGTTTAAAATCGTCAGTAAATTCAATTCCTTCCCCAATCCAACGCCACTAAAATCGAAGTCATTACAGATTGCAGTCTTTGAATCGCATCGTATAAATCCAGGCCGACGTTAACAGGATTACGCGGATATTTATTGAGTCAATAAAATTAATTGTTCTGATTTTGGAAAGCGGAAAATCACACGCCGGCGCTTGTTGGCGGGGAGCCAGGCTGTGGACTTCATAATAAGCTTTGTTACGTGATGATTAGGGCTCATAGCCAGCTGAATCACTGATCGGTAAACGATCGGCGGTTAAGCAACGCTTGGAACTTGGCTCATTGAAATGGGTGACCATTTAGTGGACATTCAAACTGAGCGTCTCCGTGCTTCGTAGTGCATGTATAGCGTCCGTGATGATAATATGATTATCTTAGAAGTCTGTGCTTGGTGATTATAAGGAAGGAGCATCGTGAGGAAACCTACCTATCCCCCGGGATTAGGTAATAGTCAGTTCCTGTATACACGGCGACAAGGTTCACCACCTGTCACGTTGGGTTCTGACTATCTGGTGAAACGTGGGCTTTGAGTTGGCTTAATACCTCCACAATGTGGTGGTGTATGGCCACTCAAGCCTCTGACTACCCCCGAATGGGGATAAAAGTCGTGACGTTATTATTATTATTTTATGATTATAAGCACTGGGGGTTGACTGGTGTACTCAGTAAATGGCAACATGCCTTTACCGAAATAGTAATACTATTAGCAAAAAATATGTGTGTACCAATAGTAGGTAATGTGTAGTGGTAATGTATAAAACTGCGATTATATTTAAAAACCAAATTTGTTTCTAAAAGTTACACAACTTCGAAAAATATGCGATAAATTCCAACCCACGCGATGTATGGACAAATACGAAACTTATTCGGACCATTTATTTTTAAAGTCAGATAAAAAGTGACCTGACACAGAAAACCCGGATGATGTATGTCCACTATTTAAGTTTACGGTATATTACCAACCTATTTCCGGTGACATGTTCTAATGTTGGTACCACATCTCCGGTCCATTTCGCCGTTTCGCAACGTGAGCTGACCATACGGACCGACATAATATTAGCAATTGATGTCGCGGGCCCATTTGGATGTATTCCAGAATGTATGTTATTATAAATGTTTGGGAACCACTGGAGTTTACGTCAAGTTGTCATCGGGTATGTTGAACTAGAAATTACGTGCTTTGGTTTCGACAACTCATCAGTATGATTGGATTTGAACGTTTCACACTTGAGCCCGAAGTATAATAAACTAGCATAGTCTTTAAGTCTTTCAGGATAAAACCTAGGCTGTATGTTATTCCACAGCATAACGTCTCTATAGCTAAAATTTTATTTAAATCAATTAATCTGTTTTTGCGTAATTTCATCTACAAACAATATACACTTGTACACACACAATACTTAGTGCGCCTGAGATTTTATTGTAATAGTAGATAAACCAAATTGCAGAAGGAAAATAAAAAAATGACATTTTTACTAACATTCGAAAGACGTCACTAACAAAGAGAATGTAGGTACGCGTAGTTTATAAATGTATATATTCATAGATGCCTACTTTACTCGAGTTACCTGCTCTACTAAAGTCCCAGTTACTATAAAAATTATGTCTAGGAATCACAAATTAGCCAGATATGGTACGTCCTAACATCGCAATCACTAAACTTGTGCTTAGTTAACTACTACCACAGTGAAATTCACGCATAATTTCTTTGTTTAATGAATTAAAAACACCTGTTAAATACATAAGAATGCGTATTATTCACCAGTTTAAATCGTTGACAATACAGACATGCGATCAAGATGATGTTCCGTGGGTACTGAGCCCAAGGACTCAAGTTTAGTAGGACAACACTATTTTAGACACCTCTCCCTACTTAAGTCGTGAATGCTAGGAATTGATATTTTATATTGACTTCAAAAGGATGAGTTTCTCAAATTCGATCAGTTATCTCATGGAATTACGCCGCACATGAACACAAATTCTATTTACTCACCTTACATATTTACCAGGCACTGCGTAGAAGTTTCCGGGATTGGGGACCGGTCGTTGCCAACGGCGAAGACAGAGACAGGGGTATGCAATAGAGAGAGATGGGGAGCAAATAAAGATGACCCTGAACGTAAAAGTGGCCTAGTCCCGGCCGGATCAATAGAGGACAAAGGCACGACAAAGGGACGCAGGTCAGAAGCGTTGGAAAATGCTGCCATTGGGGGAATGAATGAAAATTGAGTGAACTTTGCATTGTTTTCTATTGAGAAGAGTGATGATTGAGTTTCTTGCCGACTCCTCTCAACGGAAACAGCATTCCGAACAGGTGGTAGACTGTTCTTTATTGCTTTGTTTGCTCATATGAATAAAAATATCTACGACTAGGGATAACACTGACTTCTCGCCACATATACTATGAATAGTATGCGTGGTGTGTGAAATGGGCTGACCAAATTTATAAATATTTTTAGCCAATTTACAATGGTTTTACAAAGCATTTCTAGGAACAAAAGTGATTTGTAATGCCAGTGTAAGTCCACTATAACTTTATTTAAATTTGGGGGCTGAGCCCTTGCATTCTTGGAGGAGATAACAGGACTACTAATAAACCCTCAGAATCTTTAAAAAAAAATGCAACTAGGATGGACAAAATAGTATTTTATTGCCTACGAACCAAGGCACACACAGACTAATCCCATATTGTAGCGCAAGAAGTTCCTAAAATATTTTTGCTATAACAATAGTCGCAAAACTAGGAAGTAATTTCATTCTTTGTTTTCAAACAGCCATTTTAAAATGGTATCTACACTATCTACTGATCGTATCGATTCTCGCTCCATTTTCCTCGTGGCGGTCCTCCTGGCGCCGACGATGGCGTCACGCGGCTTATCCAAACAATATCTATCGAATACTGAATCCATTTTACCGACCTAGTTTTCTACTGCAATGCTTTACTTATTGCAGTCTGGAATTTAAGAATCCGATATGGAACAAACATTTTAGCAACAGTCCGTTTCGGTCGGGATTCGAATTTTGACTTTTATTCATAGATGTATTATTTTATTAGAAGTAGAAGATATGTTACCTTCTAACATCACAATCCTAAAACTTGTGCTCCACCACTACATGCAGCGAAATTCTACAGAGTTATCGCACTGCCAATTCGACAATTCAGTTATTAAACAGGCACATAAGGAGACATTATTCACTAGAAGATGAGCCGTATCGGCAATACCGACATGTTTTCAATGTTATTTTCCGCGAGCGATTCAGTCGTACTGTGTCCATGGACTCCATTTAATAAGATAAACTATTTTGGATAGTCAGTCAGTCAAGTTTGCTTTTGTAGTTTTGTAATGCTTCCATAATATGGGATTACACCACTATACATGCTCCCAAATCTTCTTTGCCTTGCAAAAGAGTTTGCATTTTATCATGGAAGTTTATAATTCAAAATGAAATAACCTCCAGTCTTTGTTCTGATTAGGTTAAACATCACATTAACATAACTACCGTTATATCGAACAAAAAATTAAACGTAGCCTGTATACCTACTCGCTTTTGTTCCACCCACGTTCCACCTACAGCAGAGTACACCATGTAGACATCGCAAGTCCGTTTTAATTAAGTAATTCAAATACTTAGAGAGTGACATGTAAATTTAAGATATAGTCTGTCCAAAAGAGTACGTCCTACTAAACAGAGTCCATGGACACAGTACGACTCAGTCGTTCGCGGAAAATAATCTTTGGGTGAGGAATATGAATCAAAATGCGTTTAAGTTGACTGTCGATGTGCGAGTGCGATAACAGATGTGTTAATTTCTCTACATGTTGTGGTGCGTTGACCACAAGTCTAGTGATTGAACTGTCAGGAGGTGCCATATCTGCTAAATGAATACATCAATGGGGCCGTATAAGTTTGCGGGACTTTATAGAAATTATGGCATTGACATTTATGTTATAACAAATTATGAATGTGATTTCATTGCATATGACTATTTGAATTCTCCTTATTCTGGACCAAAAACTGATGAATTCCTGAAATCCGATCTACGGCCTCCATCAGAAGAAATCAGACGCCCAAATTGATAAACACGTCGGCAGTATTCGATAACTCGTGTTAATTGAATGTGTCATACATTTACTTTATTTATTATGTCCATTTATAAATGTTGTTGTATTGGGTCGGTCACCAGTGCCATCAAGGTGTAATTCGGGTGACGAGGTGGCTATCAAAATAAATATCGAATCATATGAATGTTTTCAAATGATCTGGAGACTACTCCTTATCAAACTGTTATATTGTGGGATACATATCAGGGTAGCGTATTCTGTAACACACGAGCACATCAACAGTATGGTCCCAAACTAAGCAATGCTTGTATTCTGGCTACCATACAGTGGACTGGGCAAAAACTTTCGTTCCCTTTTTACGAAAATTCCGCCGACGGTGGAGTATGAAATTTGGCACAGTTAAAGTTTACATCGAGAAGGGGTGCACAAACCTAATATTTCTATGTAAAATTTATTACAAATGCACTAAATTAATAAAAGCAATGCACACAATGCATTCGTTTCACATCCACATATAATATACTGAAGTAGATTGTATATTTTGTTCATTAATATTTTGACACTATGATTTTTTTTAAAGGCCAGTACTTTTTGTTAATAAAGGTAGTCAGAGCAAGGAAGTTTTAAGTCTCTAACACCTGGAATGCGGACTTGGCAGCAAAAGTGAAGCCGACAGCGAGATACCATATTGAACGTTGTTTCCTTTGCCAACAAGAGTGACCATAATATTTTGAAATTTTGAGATCGTCCCCATGGACATCTAGTGAAAACGTGCTTTTGTTCCGAGATTGTTATGATAGGAAAATCATAAAATAAGGAAAGGGATGTTTATTTTCTTAAGAACATGAGTAGGTACAATAAATTAGTCTGCGGTGGCCAAACCACACGAGTGCCTGGCTGTATCTTGGCAACCTAAATGAAGTTACAAAATAGTATTTAAGATCGTAGATTTTGCCACTTTGTAATATAAAGTAACATGACACTTCACACGCTTGGACGTTGTCTAGGCTCTCCATATCTATGGTTTTTCCTATACTTATCTTTCCTATACTTACTCTTTTTCTATGCTATAAAGGGTACCTACTACTGTTAACATGTTATGTTTGATTTGGGCTGTGCAAGTTGTGACAGACGGACATAGAGACAGACAGACGGACAACAAAGTGATCATGTTAGGGTTTAGTTTTTTTCCTTATTAGGTACGGTACCCTAAGAATATCCAACTAATTAGACCATAAGACAAAATTAAAGGACAATGGGCAAAATTGTATGGGACTTGGTCCAAATATCCACCACTGACGAGACCTACGTAACCCGATAGACCACTAAATACTGAGTAACTTTTACATAGACAGTTCAACAAAATAAGCTGTCAGTAAAAAAATATGGGTAGTTTAAAAAAAAAATATTTTTTGATTTCACCCTTAGTATTATGTTTATACATTTTTTTCGTAAGGCAACAATATAAATACTCTTACTAACATTAAATAAAAATTAAATAAGCTGTCAGAAAGCAAAAAATGCCGTGAAAAATATTTTATTATTATTTTTGTTACCTGATGAAAAGTGAACAACAACAACAACAGCAGCATTCTTACGTATTTTCTGATGTTGCGCTTCTATAAAATAAATAAGCAGGTACCTTCTATGCGTTACCTTACTTTTTCACTTATCATCAGGTAACAAAAATAATAATAAAATATGTTTCACGGCATTTTTTGCTTTCGTCAGAGTTTATTTTATTTTTATTTAATGTTAGTAAGTGTATTTATATTGTTGCCTTTCGAAAAAAATGTATAAGACATAACACTAAGTGTGAAATAAAAAAATTAAAATATTTTTTTAAACTACTCATATTTTTTTTACTGACAGCCTATTTTGTTGAACTGCCTTTGCAAAAGTTACTCAGTATATAGTGGTCTATCGAGTGACGTAGGTCTCGGAAGTGGTGGACATTTGGACCATTTTTGCCCATTGTCCTTTGTGCTAACGAAAAGGAACAGTGAGGGCAGGGCATTTTCCTTTAAAACTCGTTGTGTTAAATTAGGGACATAATCTGTCGGCTTAAAATGCTTGCTGTATATGACGAAATTTTGGGTAATTTTTCTGTAGCCAATAGGTATTTGTTGTAACCAATTTACACGCCTGGGATCTGTAAAAGACAAAATTGTTTTTTTGTTTTATATTGCTTAGGAGTAATCGGGAAGTGTAAAGTCAAAAGTCGTCCCAAATGCAAACAATTTCAATCGACAAACCATCGGTCTCGGCCTTTATTTTATATTGTCCATCAAGGGTTGCAATGCTGACCGCGCTGTGGAGGCCTGGAGCTGCGCTGCGCCGCACTTTCGGCCATCAACAACGCGCCCAGCAACACACTCATTACAGACCGTGGCAGTAATGTACTATTAAAAAGTAACAAAAGGGTAAAGGAAAGGGGCCCCGAGAATTACATTGCCTGAAAGGGTTAATCTGGCCCTAGACGTGCGCGTTCCTCGAGCGTGTGAACGACGCGAACGCCGTGTGCGAGCCCGGCGAGCCGTGATAACGCGGCGTGAGCGTCGCGTTTTACCAGCGTGTGGTCTGTCGCGCGTTGCAAATGCGACCGACTGCAAAAAGTAGCGATGTAGTCGTGCGGCAACGAAAAGCGCGACTTTATCGCTGCAAACAGTTCCCGTGGACGATATTCCTCAGTTAACACAGACA
The DNA here is from genome assembly GCA_947859195.1 of Drymonia ruficornis. Classification (NCBI taxonomy): domain Eukaryota; kingdom Metazoa; phylum Arthropoda; class Insecta; order Lepidoptera; family Notodontidae; genus Drymonia; species Drymonia ruficornis. Next base: position 8,000,582 of record OX401925.1, on the reverse strand, counting down.
CATAATAAGATTTATATTATAGTCCTTTTTACTAGCGAAATGTATGTCACCCGAACATCTAAAATGTACTTAACGTGGAAAACATAGTAACCCACTTACCTATGTTAAGATAATCCTTAATTCGGATAATATTCGCTTTTACACCCTTCCATTACGCATATTCTACCCATTTTTATGAGAAAATTCAGCACAATCCTCTAGATTTAAAATTAGCTGAAAATGTCGTGTGTCACGCAAACTGACGTTCTGTGTTTCAAGTTTTTAATTTTATTTCTGCTACGATTCCTATAGACATCACGGAACTGACAATTACAAGCGAATTATTAAAGAAGGTAAGTACTTATTTCCAGATATTTATTTATATTTGAAATTTTAATCTTAGGATATTCTTATACTTTACCATAGGTATTTCATTAATCGACTTTATTGTTTATTATTCTTAACATGAAAATGTACCAAGTTTAAGGTGATCGAATAAATATTAACTGGCAACACAAGGGTTGAAAGGTTGTACTGTTAGAAAGGGAAAGAAGGCGCAGTTATAGGTATCTGGCTCGGACCGGTTTTTATAAAGCCTGCATCGTGGGCGTTAAGTCCGTCAGATAAGGTTTATTTTTGAATGAATGAATGGAAAATAAAGTTTGTAGTCCACAGTCCTGTTCAATGGTATTACGTCGATGAGTCAGAGAGATTCGGAGGAGGAATGATTTGTGGTTTATGTAGGGAAGAGGTTTTAAATCGAAGGTAGGTATAGTCTATGACAATATTAATAACGTTCTAACTTAAAATTTAAATGAATTATGGTCGAATTTCGACCACGGGCGACCACTAGTTATTATTTGTTCAATTACACACATAGAATTTTAACAAACAATTGTTCAGTGACCACACCGTGTTATGACCCCGTTATCTAAATTGGCCGAATTGATAACGAGTTTGTTATTCATTCATACATTCAATTTATATACGTTTGGGCAGTCTCTGTTATCGCGTTACGTAATAGATGTTTTGATAATAATAATCTTGCTTAATTAACTCTGATGGCTGATAACAATATATTAATTAACTATGATACGGTAGGTTTTAGTTTGCTAGAATTATTTTGTTTATACATAACGATAACGACTTTACCATAATATAGATAACTCTATATTTTGTATTTAATGCCTTCTGTTGGTGTGATATCACGTCTGTAACAGAAGGTGTTAAGTTTAGGTAGAAGGTAGTTTAAACTGAGTTTACGCATCTAAATGATTTTGGTCTCGCTCATACATTACGACCAAGAGAGGGATAGCAATACAGTTAGTTTACTCGTGTTTAGTTGGTGTGCCTAGCTGTAGCCAATTGATTGCAGGTCAAACATGGGCTGGCTTGACCGGGGTAGTACCACCCTCTCACAGAAGATGGGCGTAAAGTATCTACTATCGGCTGCGTTTCGTAAGTGTGAGAGCCGCAACCCCCCCTCCCTTCCCCTCCCTCTGTCCCACTCCTCTTCAGGTTGGCAACGTGCGAGCAATGCCTTTGGTATTGCAAGCTAAAGGCTACGGTAACTGCTTAACATCAGGCGGGCCGTACGCTTGTTTGCCAGCTTAGTAACAAGTAGATACTTACTTTATTCTAGTGACCTACTTAACTGTCTCTTGAATATGTATTGTTATTCACTGTGTACATAGTTGTTTATAGGTTTAGCGTATTATAAGTACGAATTTCAAAAATGTAAGTTAAAAATTATGGTTTTCTACAACTCGGATGTTATCAAATGTGTAATAATCTAAAAATAACGATTCCGTCTTGATGTAATTAAAACCATAATGGACTATTGTTTGTGCGAATTCCAAATTTAAAATTCTAAAACACGGTTCATTTTACGCAAAGGCTTGCCTTTGTTAACTGCCAGTGAACACAGCTATAAACACATGAGCCACGTGTTTGGCATAAATTCCGCGATTCAAGGTCGCGAAGGAACGGAACACTCCAATGTTGATTCGAAATTCGATTTCAAAATTTATTCGGAACACAACATAGAGAAAAACAAAAAAGATAAATTAAAAAGGTAATAATTCGGTTAGCTAGCGTTTGCTCTACATTTGTTTAATACAAGTAGACGAAAAATCCTTGATTTTTTTTTTATAAAATCTTTTAAAAGTTATGTTGAATGTTGTTGTTGTATGTATATTGTTGTATGTACAGTTATGTGACAACTACTGTGAAAGGCTGTTGATAAAAAAAATCTAAAATAAACCTGCCTGCACAAACAAAACTGTTAATATTAATCGATGATTCAAATCCAATATGAACTTTAACATAAACAACAGTTTACTATGAATAACAAAATGCGAATAATAATTCACAAACAGCTGTTTCGCTATACACGCTAACCATTGTTATGAAATCTGCGTCGCAAAACGTTAATAGCAATTTTAATTAATTTTAAACGTAAGTAGTAAATAAACTTTATGATCACTGTTAGTTATGAGTTTAAAGAAAATAAAAAGGGCTCTGTTTGCGTTCTTCCTTCCTAGAATTAATTTGGACGATTTGCTAAACGCGGTTGTAACTAACTATTATCTCACCAGTTAAACATCATAAAGATATCCCAAATCTTTATTGATACGGGAAAACCCAAATTACCCAGTTAAATTTCACTTTGAAACCGTTTTCTAAATATTATGTAAGTAGGTATTTACTGTACTTGTCGGTTTTGTCAGTTGCGTTGCCATTAAAAATATTTTCAAAATTAGAATGCTTTTATAAAGTTTATTTTCAAACTTTTCAAATTTCGAATGCGTTATAACTTTTTTCCCACACGCTAGACACGTGCAATGAAGGTTGGCAGCCGCGGAGGCGATAAAAAATGTTTTTATTTATTTTAAACAGCACAGAACCACCGGACCGTTCTGGATGCGGAATACGCACGTGTGATATACGATCAATACGGGTGATGTCACCACCGTTTGTTGTGGTCCCATGGCTAATGTCACATGAAATAGAATTTTATTACGAACGGCGTGGAATTGATAATTATTTGCACAATGAGTTTGTTTTTGAAAACATCTAGGTATATGGTAGATGGAGGAATTTTTTAACATGTTCTAAATCAAAATGACTTCAAAATTATAAGGAAAAGTTTTGTAAATAAACTGTACCTAGGTTAGTAAACCGCAAACATTAATTTGCATAAAATTGAATGTAAGAGCTTGAGTAATAACTAGGAGCTAAATACAATTGTAATCTTCTGACTGTGGTTATACCACAGAGTAAAGACTAAAGAAAGAGGTGCCCTTATTAGATATATGTATGAAAAAAAACGTGGTCATTGTTTTTCATTTTCATTGTTCTATCTACCGGTAAATAGTTGAACTACTCGCTTCGTTTTATGTCGATGTTAGTACTAGGCCGACCACTCGGCCGAGTTGCTTAGGGCCCGTCCCCTTAGTAATTGGTCCATGGGTTATACCATAGAAATCAGAGTTTAAGTTTTCTATGCTTATTACCACATAGTCTGACAAACGCATTAGCCGACTTAAGAAAAAGAAAAGATTTTTAATAATTCGACGACAAGCTAATACGACTGAGCGATCGATGCGATCGTCTGAGATGCGATTCGACGAGTATAGTGGGGCGAAAGCGCTGCAATGGTATAGGACAGCGTAGTGACGTGTGACATTACCCCAGTACCTACGTAGTAGGAATTCTGGAATAAATAAGAAACAAAAGGCCATTGAGCTACTATGTGCCTGCCTACATAGTAGCATACTGAACAACATATGTTTATGTTGATGTTTGTTTTTTATTCTCGAAATCTCCACTGCAAGACGATGCTGCAACTCTCGTAAAAAAAAACATAAAATAACGTGTTTTTAACAACAAAACGTATCACATTTTACTTTAATACACATGAGCACGTGTTATGACCCGTGTTTATTATATTCCGGTATTCTTTTGATACACAAATGATCAAATAAACGATACTTGCCGGCGATTTATTTCGTCCGCAATCTTCTTTTTCTGAGTCTGGATTTAAACAACATAGACTTACTATTTCCCGCGATTACGCTCGTAAAGAAAATTGAAAAGTGAATTATATTTACACTCTTGTGTGAAGTGGTACAGAGTAGAATACACTATGTGTAGTAGAATACAATATGTGTAGTAGAATATACTATGTGAAGCAGAATACACTATGTGTAGTAGAGTACACTGTGTTCCTTCAAGGCTTTATTAATGTTCCTTCACTGCAGTATTATTGTTCCCTCACTGCCTTATTAATGTCCCTTCACTGCCGTATTATTGTTCCCTCACTGCATTAATAATGTTCTTTTACTGCCGTATTATTGTTCCCTCACTGCCTTATTAATGTCCCTTCACTGCCGTATTATTGTTCCCTCACTGCCTTAATAATTTTATTTTACTGCCGTATTAATGTTCCCTCTCTGCCGTATTAATGTCCCTTCACTACCGTATTATTGTTCCATCACTGCCTTAATAATGTTCTTTTACTGCCGTATTATTGTTCCTTCACTGCCTTATTAATGTTCCTTCACTACCGTATTCATTTTTACTCGCTTATTAGAGTTTGCTTATTTTCTTGACAAAACAGACCTTATACAGGCTGACTGGTTAAACACTTTACATATTGAAGGACATGATAAGTTATGGTAACATGAAACGTTTAATAAAAATAAATTAAAAAAATACCAATGACCTACAGATAAAACCTTCATTAAATTAATGTGCTAAAACTCGGAAATTGTGGACACCGCAGTGCCTCGCGTAGAACGCTAGTGCTAATGACACTTGATAGGTACGTCAAATCAAGGAGATACGATTCTGACCACGCGTATTGTTTTGAGTGGATAAGGCAGGATTAGGCACCTATTTTTTTACATATATAGAACGAGAATCGAGTACTGAGCACTCTATATCAATATGTAAAGTGTTCAACCAGTCAGCCTGTATATTATTTGGATTTTCGTGGTCATGTTAATGCTACTAAGTGGTATTTACGTTGAAAATCCAAATTAGGTTCGTTACCTACTTACTAGACTGTAAACAAGCTTAATTTGAACGTTGACAATGAGTTGGATTAGAGCGTAGCGGGAGTGTTAACTCTACTTAAGTTATTCTATACGTTTAGTTATTTACAAACATACAGAAGGTAATGTTGTATGTGCCATGTTGCCAATTATTTTGTATCGGAAAGTTTATTTTTTTCATAAATATTTATACTGTTGGAGTTGAAAATATCCAACGTTTACGATTTGCGCACATTATGAATCCGTGTGTGTGGGTTTGTTACGAAAAAATCACCTTGTTTTAAACACCGTGTTTAAAACATGTTTTAAACATTTAAAACATGTTTAAACACGGTGATTTATTCGTTCTGATTTAAATCAATGTTTTAAACAATGATTGAAACACGTTTTAAACAGTTTTCATTTTACATTTCCTGTTTTATTGCAACTCTGACAATGGATTGTCTTTATACAACATAGCATGAATCCTAGCACCTTCTATTGTGGGCCCTGGGTCAAAATTACGAGTCATTATTCATAATGCAGTGTACTTACAAATACCATCTGAAATAAATTAATTTAGCTTTAAAGATTTTTTGTGACTAATGTGGGCTGACTTGACCGCGGTTCACAGAACCACTACCCTCTCACAGAAGATCGGCGTAAAGTGGCTATTACAGCTGCGTTTCGTACGATGAGTGAGAGAGCCGGAAGACCAACCCTGCCCCTCCCCCCTTCCCTACCTCTGCCCACTCCCCTTCTGGTCGGCAACCTGCGAGCGATTTGGTATTGCAAGCATCTATAGTCTACGGTAACTGCTTAACATGCAGGTCGTGCGCTTGTTTACCACGTTAGGCACGTAAAAAACTTACGTGTTTACGGGTCTAAACAGTCGATGTTGTAGGTATATTTTTTTAATCGAAGTCTAGTGAACAAAGTCGCGGGCGCAGCTACTATTACGGAATCTAACATTTCCCGAGCAAGTGTGTTTGTATTCGACGATCAAGGTCAGTTCTATTTCGGGCGCCACCGCGAATCGTACGTTGCGACGCACGACATGTGGTGCGCGAATATGAGCGTCTTCACTGGCGGTTTAAAACAGCGGAGATTTTTGATACCACTACAGAAAAGTAAAAAAAAAACTACCACAGAAAAGGTAAAATTGAAGTTCTGCTAAGCTATTCTGTAACGTCATACTCACTTCGCACTCGTAAATTTTCTAGTGAAATGTTAAATTTCAATACAAAATTTGACATATCACCTGCAATTTCACGCGTGCGAAGTGAGTTTCTCGTTACAGAATAGCCTAGCAGACAACGATTACCACTTGCTGAACTGTGGACAAAAACATAGTGAGGAAACCTGCATGAAACTGTATGGTCCCAAACTAAGTAACGCTTGGTCTATGGTTACCATACAATGGACTGAGAGCGATCCCAGGAGTACCCAGACTAGGGTACATACGAAAAGGCAGTTTTAGAAATCTGCCTCTGGCGGGAATCGAATCCGCAACCACCCGATGTAGCGAGCCGAGCAGTCTACGCTCGAACTTCTCTCGAAAGTCTTGCTTCGCTTCGCTTCGCTTCTTGCTTCGCTCGAAAGTCTTGCTTCAAGCGGTCTTTCGAAAGACCTTAAGCGGGTCCAGATATGTATCATTTGCCCGATCCGATCACCGTATCCGTATCGCCGACGCGTATCATGATCGCATATGTGGACGGGTGATGATACGCGATCTCGATACGCCGTTATGATACGGCCTGTCCCATGTCGTGTCGGTTTTTGTCCGATCATCAAAGGCTATTGTGAAGATACGGATACGGAGCAAATCGAGGCGTCCACAACTTGATACGGGGCTTGATACGTGATACGCTGATACGGATAAGGTGATCGGATCGGGCAAATGATACATATCTGGACTCGCCTAAGATTGCCAGCTCGCACTACAACAGCGAATCCCTCTCGATGCGAGATGCGATTGCGATGTTAGGAGGTACCTTATCTTCCAAATTAATACAACAATGCTGCCCTACCATGCTATCCTATCCTACTATATTATAAAATGCGAAAGTGTGTGTGTGGGTGAATGTTTTTGTTACGACGTATCTCCATAACTACTAATCCGATTTTAATGAAATTTGAAACGTAGATAGTGTAGACTTTGAAATAAGACATAGGTTAATCAAATTTTCACGCGAACGAAGCCGCGGGGCACAGTTAGTATCAAATAAATAATCGCCCGTCAGTAAGGCAGGTTATGTCCACGGCCCGTAGTTCCGCGTTTATTTTCATCTTGTTTACGTATCTCGAGATACGGGTTTAGTCACTAAACTGTGCCAGTGGATGGTTTGGTAACTATGCTAGTGGGTTGTCAAAATATGTTTTAAATTATACGGTGATTAATTATTTATTACATAAATAGCTGTGCGACATCGTACGCGTGGTATTTAACAAAAACTGTTTGTTAATGTTTGCTAAAAGTAAGCTTATGTTACTCCTTATAACATCAACTTTCGGGCAATGAAAGTCCCGTCGAATTTGGAACAGCTGTTTCGGATATTAGCCCAAACAAACAGATAGACTGACGGCCAACATTTTTAAAATGTTTTTTTTTTTTATTTAATTACCGTACAGTTTTGACATCACAAACAGATACTTCAATTATATCTGTTTATATACAGAGTGAATGTGAAGTCATGGTCATCCTTTAAACGATGATTCTACACATGATTCAGAATACTTAGGAAATATTAATCAACAAATCAATTGATAAAAATTTATTGCCCCGGTAAGGAATAACAGTTAACGGGTTTGCTTACTTGCTTACTCGAGCAATATTTTTTCATCAATAGTTTTTTTTATTATTTTCGCAAAATATTCTGAATCATGTTGAGTCGTAGTTTAAAAGGATGCCCATGATTTCAAATTCACCCTGCAGATGCATAGATTGTATGATCCTAAAGCCTACCTCCTATCCATGATTTCCATATCTTCTAACATCACGAGATACGGATTACTGATGGACTATCCATGTGATCTTATCAGTCCATTGAACAAAGCCTGGCCCTATCGCAAGGCGTATAGTCTGTAGAATTCGTGGATACAATGATAATATTGTTTGTTTACTAAGTATTAATGTAGAGGGCATACATTGTTTTGCATGTGGTCGCTGGTATGCAAAATTGTATTTAATATATATTCAATACATAAATAATATACATACACTACTACAATAAAGCCGGAAACCCACCGCGGTGCACGGAGAGGCCACGTACACGGCCACGGCTACGTTTTGCAAGAAAATGTATGGATGACGTCATTTCGTGTGTAGCCTCTCCGTGCGCCGCGGTGGACACGGTGACATACATTTTCGTGCAAAGCGAAGCTTGACCCACGTGCGTAGCGTGTGCGTGGCCTCTCCGTGCGCCGCGGTGGGTTTCCGGCTTAAATAAATAAAATAAATATTGCCAGACTAACACACTAGCTGTATGGTCCCAAACTAAGCAACGTTTGTACTAACTATCTATGGCGACCTTACAATGGACTGGAGGCGATCCCAGTGAATTGCGGTACTTGATTAATAATAATAATAATTTAGCCCTTTTAACATCCCACTACTGGGCACGGGCCTACCCTCAATGCGAGGGGGATTCAGGCCATAATCCACCACGCTGGCCCAGTGCGGGTTGATGGATTTCACATGACTAAGGCATGCAGGTTTCCTCAAGATGTTTTCCTTCATATTGTAAGCAAGAGATAATCATATTAAAGTTATGATTCACACATAGAACTTAGTTACTTACTTGTATTAGGTATGAAATTAGCTACAGTAAAATAAAAACCTTAATGTAGGTACCTACTTACTGAAAATAATATTTTTTAGAAGCTATTAAAAATATTCCTCTAATGCCATAAACAGGTTAGAAGAAAAACATAGTTATTAAACAGTGGAAAATTATAAACACCCATTCCCATTCAGCACACAATGGTTACATAATTCTATCATTAATGGCAGCACTTTGCGCATAAAGCCGTGTATTCACTAGGGGACAAATGTCCCGCGACACGTATCGCCAGACATGTCCAGCGACGCCACTCGACTTCGCCCAACATCGCACCACATGTCTGGGAACAAATGTGGACGAACAAGTTCGCGAGACATCTTCTTGAAAAATGAAATGAAAAATGTTTATTCAGCACAGCACAAAAAAAAAGTAACATTACATAGAAAATTAGAAGCGATAGGCATATAGATATAAGGTATACAACGAGCAAAATTACTTAATTCTTATCGTATGGTTAGTGCCAACCTGGTATCAGACTTGTTCAAGCCGCCCGAAGGCAAAGATTAACGACTGTTGCCTAAATTACAATAACCGGGACTGACTTTTTACATGCCCTCCGAAGCACGAAGACGCTCAGTTCAAATGCCACTAAATGGTCACCCATCTCTGACTGACCTTGCCGAGTGTTGCTTAACCTCAGATTATTTACCGATCAGTGATTGCAGCTGGCTATGAGCGCCCATGATGATCTCGCGAGACATAATGTCCAGCGACGTCAGTCGACATCGCCCAACGTAGTCCGAAGTCACTAGCAACATGTGTTACGGAACATGTCCCCCCCTAATGAATACGCGGCTTTATTTATTCAAATCGGCAACACTCGCCGGCTAGGAGCGCGGAGCGTCGCAAATCACGGCCATGATGGCTGATCGTGGAGCCGTGTCAACATTGACGGATTAAATATTATTTGCAAACGAACGCTCTTTATGCCTTTGCGAAGTTTATCTCTGGCAAACATGCGGATTTCCTGGTTTGTTATCTTTTAAAGTTAAGAGTTAAGTGCCGCCTCAAATCTTAGTCTACATTGTTTAGTATTGGAAAATGAAATAAACCATTAATGTATTATTTTAGTAGATAACGTGCCTTCTAACATCGCAAATATTTATAATAATATTCAAACAGAGAATTGTCATATTTTTACAATCTTGTGTCAACACTAGCGACACTTTGAGCGGGCCAGAAAAGCTTGTGGGACTGTATGTGGTGTTGGTGCATCACTCCTTTTTACAGATCAAAATAGGGACCACCTGACCAATTAGTTTTGACGTCTGACCACGTAGAGATACACGTATAGTTCATAACTGATTGCTCGAGCGCGGCTGCTCGGGTCGTGTGGACGCGTACAATGCTGAGTCACTACAAACAAGGAGTAAGCTGTTCTTTTATCAACGCGTCATCCATGTAATGCATCTATTATCGTATTTTGATGCAGGGGCTATTACAAACCCAGTACGAAAGCAATAATTCGTTAGGTTAAGGTTCGAATTTTGAATTTTGACACATCTCCATTGTAAATGAGTCTCAAAATCACGAACGATCGAAACATATGTATTACCGATACGTAAAACTGCTCAGGTTTCCACCCGATATTTTCCGAGAATTTAAAGTAAACGGTTCTCAATACCCGTAGTTAATGACAATGAGATAATTAGACTTCATCACGATGTAGGTAATTGGCGCAGCAGGTAGTCTGCACAGTGCACATGGCTATTGACTCTAGTTATGGTCTATTGCGTCATGATAACCACCCTTATTAAAAAGTAGATCTTTAAGGTCACAAAAAGACAGAAGGAGAGCGGGACAAAGGGTATGGACGGTTTGGACTTCGGCTCACTCACTCATCGTACGAAACGCAGCTGTAATGACTACTTTACGCCGATCTTCTGTGAGTGGGTTGAACTACCCTTGTTGAACCGGTCCATATATGAGCTGCAGTCAATTGGCTACAGCTTGGCTCTACCACCAAGAAAAAATAAATAACAAAAATAATATAATTGCCTACGTGAAGAATGTTAACCAATCAGAGATAACATTTCACACATTGTTCTGACTCAAAATCGCAAATATGTGTTCGTGACAAACCGTGAATGCAAATTAAGGCGCCTCCCACGTTTGCGCAAATAACATTAGTGAAGCCTTGCCGGTGTTGCCACATAATTAATTAAATATAACGAGGTGACCAGGCGAAAATAAACGGTTTATAGGCAAAATAGATTTAGTTGTGTAGTTAAATATTTATATGCTTGGCAAATTTAAAATTTAACTTAGTTCGTGTGTTTATTTAAAGTAGGTATATGATGATCAAAAATAATACTGTTTTATTTGAATATTCAATACGAGGTTGAGGGCCGGTTCCAGAATTAATTTGAAGGTTTGACAGTTTTTTGTATAGAATATCTGGTAACATATTTATTTGGTGAATAAAAGTAATCTGACGATCCTTAAACACAGGCCCTTAACATAACTAATTTAATATCCCGAAGCCTGGCTTCAAATAAACGTCCTTTAGTATTTTGGATGAGGAGTTATATTAAAAATACTTCTATATTGCAAAAAGCAACGATTTATATAAAACTATCTCAAGATACAGCCTCCAAGGTTGTTTGCGCCGTTACGTCTAGATAAATATCCATTTATACAAGGATAATCTTGCTGCTGCTTTAGACAGAGGCAAGGGTATTTTAAATTAAAACTTATTTTATCTGGATCTAACCTTTCCGCGGTTAAAGTTTGCCCGGATAATAACAATTTGCGGTAGCATTTCCTTTAGCAAAGTAATCTCATTTAGAGAAGAAAGGTCAAGGAGGACCGAGGCAGTGTGTGGAAGCAGCCTTAACACGATCAAGATTTCTAAATAGCATATTTAATATATTTACCTAACAAGCGTTGTGCCAGATGGAATTTTTCATACAAACTAATAACCCTCTATGGGATAAATAAGTCCTTATCTAGGTATTTGAGTCAGAATACTGTTAAAAAAGAGGAATCATGGATTTCTACTTTGCATATCGACGCTTGAAAGGCAATCCTGACTAAGCGACATATAGGCCGATATTGAGTTATATATACCATTCGAACCGCAAAAATTTTCTACGTCGTTTGGTCTGGGTCCCATAGCTCTACGACGAGTTTTACTGTCGCTTAGTTATAGCGTGATATCAATCAATTTCACATTTTTGTGCTCACTTAGCGACAAAAAAAATATGATTTTTTGGACTGCCGGCGGTTAGAACATAGACTGTTCTACTGTTTGGCTTTTACTCCTTTTTACTTGTAATGAAAAAAACTTTTAAATTCATTTAGTAGGTTTTACTTACTTAAGCAATTATAACTTATGACGCTTATATATTTTAACCAGGGCTGAAGTACCTTTTATTGATGTGGTTGGATAATTTAACCTGATGTAGTATTTTTCCGTAAATTTACTTGTACAATTTTACTTGAAATAAAATAGAAGAATATCGTCGCTTAGATAGTTTTACCTGTATAATATATACAATGTTTGGTCAGCCTTAGATAATTTTACTTGATAACTTAAAATATTATTGACGGTGGTTAGATAATCTTAGCCGACTTCATGAGATGGTTGTGACTGTCGCTTAGATATTTTTACCTGAACGCAACATATATTTTTGTTAGTCGCTTATAACTTCACTTGTCCGAATGTCGTCGCTTGCGTATGCGCGTGACCTCGCGTAATACGTATCGGCAGGTCGACGTTTGGGCGCGAGGTGTCGTTTACGGTGGACGTGCGACACGGATTTTTATAATTTTGCAGCGCAATTCGCTTAGTAATGGTGAGAATCCAATCAAATTACTTCAAAACAGCATTTTGTTTAACATTATTTTTTACTTACTTATTTTAAAACAACTTCATGTAAGTTTATTTTTGGTTTGTTTAAAAGTTGATTATAGAAAATGAGAAAAATTGAGATAGACTATATCATTACCAATAAGAGACAAATATTCAATGATGTTTCCGTGATTCATAAGGTGGAAACCGAAAGTGATCACCGAATGGTGAGAGGCACTGGATATAAATTCCAAGTTGGAAAGGTCTCGTCTGATGAAGTCTACGCTCCGACCTGATGCTTCTCAAATCGAAAACCCCGAGAGCTTTAAACTCAAACAAAAAAATTTCTTCGAAAGCCTAGAGAGCTGCGCCTCAGTGGACGAAATAAATAATAGGTTGGTGGACACTGTCCAAACAGTAGGGTCTAAGTACATTAAAACTCGCCGCACAAATAGTCCGCAAAAGCTCTCCAGCCATACTCTCAACCTCACGGCTGATCGACGCTCCATGATGCTACAGTCTTCGGATGATGCCGACGCATATAAGCAGCTCAATAGACACATATGGAAGTTCTTGCGACGACATGACATGTGTAACTTTAATACAAATTGTATTAAGGATACGATAGAGCAGAACAGAAGCTCCAAAGTGTTCGCAAGAGCTGTATCTATTGGGCAAAGCCGGTTGACGAAGCTGAAAACCGAGAATGGTGGCATAACGTCGACCAAGGCAGAGGTATTGAGAGAGGTTGAGACGTTTTATGGACAGTTGTACACCTCGGTAGCCAAACCTGTTACTGGTGTGACTAAAGACCCTAGAGCCACACTGACCCGACATTACACTGAAGATATCCCGGATATCAGCTTGTATGAGCTAAGAATGGCCCTCAAACAGCTCAAGAACAATAAGGCGCCAGGGGAGGACGGAATTACCACAGAACTTTTGAAAGCGGGTGGAACACCGGTACTTCGAGTCCTTCAGAGGCTGTTTAATTCCGTCATCCTCGAAGGTGTTACGCCAGAAGCATGGAATGGAAGCGTGATGATACTTTTCTTCAAAAAAGGTATGAACCGACTGGCGCGCAGGTTCGATGACTTCCAGCCTCCTGAACAAGTCGGTTTCCGAAAAGCCTTCAACACCATAGACCACATCCATACGCTGTGGTAGGTTATACAGAAAACCGAGGAGTGCCACTTTGCTAAGCATTAGTGGACTATGAAAAAGCCTTCGATTCGATCGAAATATGGGCGGTACTACAATCACTCCAGCAGTGTCCCATAGACTACCGGTACATCGAAGTGTTGTAGTTCTTGTACAGTAACGCCACTATGTCGGTCCGAGTATAGAAACAGTGCACGGGGGCAATTCCACTGCAGTGAGGAGTCAGACAAGGAGACGTAAATACTACGAAACTGTTAACCGATGCATTGGAAGATGCTTTCAGACTCCTGGAATGGCAGGGATTTGAAATCAACATAAACGGCGAGTACAAAACTCACCTTCGATTTGCCAACGATATTGTGATCATGGCGGAATCGCTAGAGTATCTTGGCATAATGCTCCATGGCCTCAACACAGTATCCCAACAAGTGGGCCCTAAAATGAATATGGCGAAGACGAAGATCATGTGAAACGTCCTTGTTGTGCCCACTTCAGTTATAGTTGGTAGTTTCACTCTCAAAGTCGTCGATGAATACGTCTGCCTAGGGCAAACAGTCCGTTTAGGTTGATCGAACTTCGAGACAGAGGTCAGTCGTCGAATACAACTCGGCTGGGCAGCATTCGGGAACTTACAAAACGATTTCTTCTCAAAACTACCTCAGTACTTAAAGACAAAAGTCTTTAACCAATGTGTGTTACCAGTGATGACTTATGGCACTGTAAAGAACTGCAGTGGGCCTCATAAGAAGGCTCAAGGTCACTCAGAGAGCTACGGAGAAGGTTATGCTTGGAGTTTCTTCACGAGATCGAATCAGAAATGAGGAGATACGTTGACACACCAAGTTCACCGACATAGCTTTGCGAATCGGTAGGCTGAAGTAGCAGTGGGCGGGGCACATAGTCCGAAGAACCGATGGCCGATGGTGCAGAAAGGTTCTTGAGTGGCAACCATGTACTGGAAGATGCAGCGTGGGTAGACCCCCCCACAAGGTGGACCGACGACCTGGGAAGGTCGCGGGAAACTACTGGATGCAAGTGGCACATAACCGGTCGTTATTAAAAAACTTTGGGGAGGCCTATGTCCAATAATGGACGTCTTTTGGCTGAAATGATGATGATGTTATAGAAGATATTAAATATGACTGACTGTGTTGTTTTGATGTTACAAATAATTAGATAGTCACAACACCGTGGGATGAGAACTGACAAGAGCTATAAATTAGTGCAGGAATAAGGTCTGAATAGACCATATTCGTGCACTTAAATAATAGCTCTCGTCTCTCGTCACGTAAAATAAACTTGTCTTGAGGTCTTATTTGCCTTTTCTGTATAAGTAATTGTGGTTTTTTTCTCAATAAATGTTAAATTTCTATTTATTTCTAATTTTCAGTCTTTAATTAATTTTATTATAGTATGTTAGTTGAGGACTTTATAGTTGAACGTCGGTTACGAAGGGAGAGTTTGGGTGTCAACATCTTCATAAGTTATATATTCCGCGATCATGTAAACTATTCGATAACGCTTAGAGGACTTTACTTGAAATAATTTAAATATTTAGATTTCCTTAGATGATTACTCCCATAACTAAATTTAAAAATGTACGAGTTTACTTATATTTACCTGTTACCGCTAATCTTACAGTGATAGCTTAGATAGTTTTACTTGTTTTTAAATAGAGGTAACTTTTATATAAGCGCCATAAATGTCTTAAATTAAAAGTGTCTGGTACGTTAATCCAATATCTTCAATAGCTTAAAAAAATAAGATTTCCAATGCTATTGAAATTATTTTAATACGACTATTTATAAAATTTATATGATTTTTTTTGTAAAAATAAAAACTTTAAATCACTCTCCTGTAAAGTTCACCTAATGTCGCTTAGTAAGGATTGCCTTTCAAGCGTCGATATTTTTTTATAATTACCTAACAAGCTTTGTACCCGATGGAATTTTCCATACAAACTTATAACCCCCTATGGGATAAATAAGTCCTTAATTAGGTATTTGAGTCAGAATCCTGTTAAAAAAAGAGGTATCATGCATTTCTACTTAGCATATTTTTTTATAATTACCTAACAAGCTTTGTACCCGATGGAATTTTCCATACAAACTTATAACCCCCTATGGGATAAATAAGTCCTTAATTAGGTATTTGAGTCAGAATCCTGTTAAAAAAAGAGGTATCATGCATTTCTACTTAGCATATTTTTTTATAATTACCTAACAAGCTTTGTACCCGATGGAATTTTCCATACAAACTATTAACCCTCTATGGGTATAATAAGTCCTTAATTAGGTATTTGAGTCAGAATCCTGTTAAAAAAAGAGGAATCATGCATTTCTACATAGCATAGTTTATAATTACCTAACAAGCTTTGTACTCGATGGAATTTTCCATACAAACTTATAACCCTCTATGGGATAAATAAGTCCTTAATTAGGTATTTGAGTCAGAATCCTGTTAAAAAGAGGTATCATGCATTTCTACTTAGCATATTTTTTATAATTACCTAACAAGCTTTGTACCCGATGGAATTTTCCATACAAACTATTAACCCTCTATGGGTATAATAAGTCCTTAACTATTTGAGTTGGATCCTGTTAAAAAAGAGGAAAATTAAAGACGTTTTCAACTGTCTCTACTCTATATTCAAAGGGGTATTTAATCTGAAAGTTTGTGATTTGGCATTATGTATGGCATGAAAATGGCCATGGCTAAAGGATTCACTTCGACATAATAATAATAATAAAAATATCCTGGGACATTTTTACACACGGCTACCTGATCCCAAACTAAGCAGAGCTTGTACTATGGAAACCAGATAACTGATATTACTACATATACTACTTTTTTATATGTAAATACATACTTAATAATAATAATAATATCCTGGGACATTTTTTACACACGGCTACCTGATCCCAAACTAAGCAGAGCTTGTACTATGGAAACCAGATAACTGATATTACTACATATACTACTTTTTTATTTGTAAATACATACTTAATATACATATACACCCAGACTCGGGACATACAGACATGTTCATACACACAAATGTATGTCCCGGGTAGGAATCGAACCTACGACCTCGCCATCACGCCAACCACGCCAACGGGCCCGTCAAACATGGCTTCTATATTTAATTTCATTAGCTCAAATACCAACAGAGTGCCAATACATTCCCATATCGTCTTCCGAACCTATTAATGAAACAGACAAAATTTTCCTAATATAAACAAATCCCATTAATGTTTAGTTGCAATAACATTTACGTAAGCCGTCATAACAGTAGAATTACTCGTCTAACTGGGTAGTTTGTGGTCATGCATGTGCAAACACGTGCTTGAGACAATTATAATTGTCTGCGCACATAGTACCTTTTGTGTGAGGTTTTCCGGATTCAACCCAGAGTTCCTTCTCATGTTCTGTCCTGTCAAACTAAAAACAGGTTAACTATTCTGTAATGACCATTATAAATTCCTTGGTACTGACAAACTCATATCTCACGCGTGAATTTTCTGGTGATATGTCAAATTTCAATTTCATCACTGGTTTCATCGCTGTCGCGTTGCCGTCACGTCGCCACTGTATCGCTGTAGCGTTGCGGTCGCCTTGCCGGTGCGGCCCCGGCCTAAGGTATAAACAAATAGGACTAAGCCTTTTGGCGATGTAGGTGTCTGTAAGTAATGTCTATTGTCCAAAATAAAATACAAAATAAAGCGAGGGGATACTTCAGATATTTAACACCTTATCAATCGTACAAGCGTGTGCGCCGGGACTTAGGTAATTAACAATAGAAAAACAATAGACCCGCCACTGCTTCCTGGTTTAATTGTTATCTGACTCATTTGAACTTCTATGTATTGTGTTTTTACAATAAAAGAAATAGGTGCTGATTTGAATACATGCGAGCTTTTTAGGTAGGTAATGGAACCAACAGATAGGGAATGTGTATTTTCTTAAATTTCAAGGAATTGTTTGTTAAGAAAGACACAGATTCTAAGTTACCGCCTCACGATATAAGGTACTGAAAATTGACTTTAACGTTTTTTTTTTGTGAATGTATACTATTGACTATTCGTCAAAATCTATACCATGAAGTTAGGGTTGCTATCACAAGACTCTATGGGAATTTGTACAGGGGCACTATCAGCGACCAAAGGATACCAATACCTTCAAAATTATATGAGAAAATGACATACAAACAAATACTAAAATATATTCCAATCCAATATAGGTTTAGTATTAATGTCGTAGACCAGTTTTTATCTCGCCAATTCATCTTGCTTGACAACCCTAATCCCGTTTGTCGCCACGATATAAAAATCCTTTGTTACATACGCCCACATTATCTAATAAAAGATCGCAATTCAATAGACAGTTCTTTTATGACGTCATTATACAGTAGAATAATTTGTCGCTGCTTGCTATGTAGAGTTGACTCTATATTGTAATGTCACTGATGTTTATTGATTAATCAATATGTAGAGTACCTACATTAATGCGGATGATTTTCAGTGACTCTAGCATGTGTTGATTCGTTCGCTAGAGTCGCTAGAGTCTTCGTAAAATATTTGGATAGTACATTATTAGTTCCTCTGGTGGCTGATAGAGACCGTGCACAACTTCGCATAGAGATAGAGATTTTGACGAATAGTCAAGTTACATACGAATAGTATGAAAGATAAATAGATACAATCCAAACATTTTGTAAACCGCTAGTAATCCAATTAAGGCTTGTTCAAATATAAGGTATCAGCTGATGTCTCGAACATTTGAACAAGAGTTTACTTTGTGTTTAGCAAGTGTAGCTCTCTTTAATTCCGTGGAGCGATCGTGAATCATTATTAGTACCTATGCACTTCCATTATTACTTTACATAACAATAATACTATGTATAACCACATGTCATAATGTATAACATAAACCCGATTTACGGTAGGTATTTTCCTCATTATCACTATAATTGAAAATGCAGAACTAAACTATATTAGGTCACGCGTCTCTTATCTCCGGACCTGTTTATTGTATTATATTAATTACACGTGTTTGATTGTCTTCTAAATGTTTGTGATAAGGTTCGGAAACACGTTGCGAGTTTGCACAAATATTTGTGCAAAAGTTTGGCGAATAAACATGGTGCTGTTAAGGCCTGGGTACGCGATCTATCTTATTTGCACAAGTTCCAATTTGCACAATCAAGCGTACGTTAAGACGGCAAAACGTTGTACCATACTAATGGCATTTTTTGCCTAAATTTTTGGATAAGTGTCGGAGCCGTCCCATTAGACTTTGAGACTTTATGAGAGTGAGGGGAGAGAATGCACCTGTGCTTCACATTGTATGCTAGTCACCGTCAATATTGGCCACCGTGGCCGAAGTTCGGCCAGGAGGACTGTTTTTTAAACCTGCCTAGTCATTCCAGTAGTGGTACCTATTCACTTGATCACCATGGCTACAACAAATAACATATAGATGGAATGAATTTAGTTATATTTTTTTGATGGTTTGGCCACGTAGATAGGTATACGGTGCGAAAGTAAGTGGAAGCCACAGAGTAAAGACTAAAGAAAGAGTTGCCCTTATTAGATATTTGTATAAAACAAAACGTGGTCATTGTTTTTTCATTTTCATTATACTATTTACCGGTAAATAGTTGAACTACTCGCTTCGTTTTCTGTCGATGTTAGTACTAGGCCGACCACTCGGCCGAGTTGCTTAGGGCCAGTCCCCTTAGTAACTGGTCCATGGTGGAAGCGTTGGACGCGGGCGCCCAAGGAAACTTTTCACAACCAGATCAAAGGTATTTGCTAGAAAGGTCTGGTCCGTAGCACCCTCAACCCACAGCAGTGCATGAGGAGGTATATGAATTTAGATGAAACAAAATAGGTGTATCAAAATCATAGTATGTGGCGGTCAATAGTCTCTGCCTACCCCCGTGGGATACAGGCGTGAGTATATGTATGAATTAGCATTCAACCGGGCCCATTATCGATGGTATCTCTATGCAATAACGCTAGCCATTGTCGCCGCAGACGGACTGTCTGTCATTGCCGCGGTTCAATGAACTGCGGGTAGAGGACTCATTGAGGCCTTAAGGTCAATAATAATCTAATTAATTCTTTGGTTGTTCTTGTTAATTACGAAATAGAGCTGGTTTTATGTAAAGGTCACGTGTCTGTCCCAGATGGTAGAGTTCAAGGTAGAGGTAAGCAAACACGTCATAGAGCCAAGCTGTAGCCAATTGAGTACAGCTCATATACGGGCTGGCTCGACCGGGGTAGTAACACTCTCTTACAGAAGATCGGCGTAAAGGAGCTATTACAGCTGCGTTTCGTACGATGAGTGAAAGAGCCGGAAACCCAACCCGCTCTTTCCTGTCTCTAGTAAAAAAATCGTGTGCAGTCGGGGGACCCCCATCAGGAACGAAGTTCCTTACGCTTTTTAGGGTTCCGTACTCAAAGGGTGCCAACGGGACCCTATTACTAAGCCTACGCTGTCCGTCCGTCTGTCCGTCTGTCCGTCCGTCCGTCTGTCTGTCAGCGACTGTATCTTACGAACCGTAATAGCTAGAGACTTGAAATTTTGAAATGTGTATTTCTGTTGCCGCTACAACAACAAATACTAAAAATATAATAAAATTTAAAAATAAAGAGGGTCCCCATACACGATACTTATTATTTTTGACGTTTTTATTCCACGGTGGTACGGAACTCTTTATGTGCTAATCCGACACACACTTGTTTTTTTTTCTTTCTTTAGCGTGCACAAAATATACTTGATATTTATTAATCAATGAATCAATCAATCATCCTCATCAAAATCATCATATTTATTATCCAATAATATCCGAATTACGCCGTTCGGAACTAAACGTCTCGAGAGCAGCGTAAAGCTCCGCTATATTACGGCCGCTATATGGCGTTACCGCTTGCCGAGGAAACCAGAGCTTAACGCTTTTTCCTTACGTGACGATTTCTACTAAGCAACTTTACCGCAAGCCGCGTTAAGGAACTTCGTTTCAAAACAAACTATATTTATCATTTATTATTAAGTTCAATGAACTTCCGTAGTTTCAGTATTACGTATCGATTGGTATAGGTCGCAGAGTTAATTACCGCTGCCCGTGGCCCGTCGTAATTGAATTTCGTGACCATTTGCCCGTGTTATTAGCACGATAAATATAATTAGTCTGAATATTGGACAAACTTAGGCCCGTATTAATAAATGCATCTCAAAGTTGAGATCGATCTTAAGATGCAGATTTGACGTTTAATGTATGGAATATCTTTCAAAAACAACATCTCATCTCATCTCATCTTTTACATGCCCTCTGAAGCACGGAGACACTCAGTTCAAATGCCACTAAATGGTCACCCATCTCCGACTGAGCTAGCCAAGCGTTGCTTGACCTCCGATCGTTTACCGATCGGTGAATGAAGCTGGGTATGAACGCTAGCTGTGCTACATGGCTAGCACACGCGCCAAAATAAGACTTTTGTCACGAATTATGTCACACCAAATCGCTCTCTCATGTGGCAAAAACTTTTTGTCTCGTGTCTTGTCTTGTCACATCCGGCCGTGCTACCAGTGCATTTTATACCTACATAGCATACTGAACACTCCCACTTATCTAACGTTGCTATATCTTTGTCCAACAGTGGTGTACTGCGACTACAACGGATCTGGGCGCGCGCTGCACTGCATCGAAGAGTACATAGCTAGGGATGTGCTCCCCACGCACGCTACTAGGTGCACAGCCCTATCGTACACTTCCGGGCAGAGCGAGATATACAGGTGTGTATGTTATCTTGAACTTTTCCTAGAGATGCTTTAGGAGACCACTAAATCCAGAATCTTTAGAGTCATCAGGAACTTGACGTATTTTTTTACTGACACTAAATAGTTTTCCGTATGACCTATCAACATTTGCACAGAACTGACATCTGCGTGGCCAGCATGCGGGCTAAAGAGCTTAGTACACTTGGCCAAATTTAGAAGCCTAAATTCAGAAGCTTCTAAGTATTTAAACCATTCTAGCTTCTGAATAGCTTGCTGAATGCGATTACACTTGCCTAAATCAGTAACGACTAAATTAAGTAGCCTAAATTTAGTTAAGTGTAATAACCCCTTAAGACAAGAATTTTGACACGGATTATGTCGCTCTCCCTCTCTCTGTCTTACTTAATGCAGTGCATAAAATCAATTTATGTCACATTTTGTCTTGTCACAACCGGCTGTCTTTTGTGTTATAAGAATGATACCTACTTCAAAACCCTAAAAAGGACTTTATCATTCACAGATCAGAGTCCAAATCTATAATCCGGAGCACAATAGGCGCCTGCCCTGATGATGTACTGGTGGTGGGTGCTTCGCTGCCCAGGTTCCTGCGAGCCCTCAGGCTACAGGAAGTGACGCTATTCGTGTCGTCGAGGGAGACGGAAAGACAGTTGGCTCCTTGGAGAGAGTGTGATGCAGAGGTAAGCAAACTTCCGTTATTTTCGAGTTTGAGTTTGAATTTAGAACTTAACTACCGTCGCGCGTCGATTCGAATGCGACTTTTGAGTTCAAAAGTTTGAATGTAGAACTTTCTGTCGATTCAAATGCAACTCTACGAGAGTTGCTCATTTTAGGGCGCGTCACATAAAAATTACAGGTAACCACATCTCAACTTAAGTGGGACTTAATTTGAGTAGCTTTTGAGTATGACGGCAAGTCTAGCCTATTTACTATACATGGGGCAACGAGAAGATTTACGAAAATGACGAGGTTTTTTTATTAAATTACTTGTCTTTAACGTTGCGCCTTTATAAAATGCCCGTCTGAATGATGGTCAGCACAGCGATGACCGACTTTAACTCGAACATTATTATTTTGTATCGCTTTTCGATAGCCGTGGTTTAATTTCGTGACGGTATAATGATGAGTCCGATTCCACTGAGTGTTATAATTTAACTCCCTTCTGAAGTATTTCCTTTGCACTACAACATGGGGTTCTTTAAAGGGCTTGTATACAGGTTTCTAAAAGGCCACTTACCATCAGGTGGACCGTCTGCTAATGTGCCATCCTTGGCTATAAAAAAAACTGGCCAAGTGCGTGTCGGACTCGCACATATAGGGTTCCGTACCACCGTAGAATAAAAACGGTAAAAATATCAAGTTTCTTGTATGGGGACCCCTTTATTTTAAATTTTGTTGCGGCAACAGAAATACACATTCTGTGAAAATTTCAAGTGTCTAGCTATTATGGTTCGTGAGATACAGCCCGCTGACAGACAGACGGACGGACAGACGCACAGCGTAGGCTTAGTAATAGGGTCCCGTTGGCACCCTTTGGGTACGGAACCCTAAAAAACTAGGTGCGGTTACTAATTATTTGGTAGTCTACAAAACATTATTTATAAAACACATTACATATTATTTATAGCACTTACTAATTAAGTTTGTTTATGTTAAAGGTAAAACTTTAGTCGTTGTAGTTTATTTATTACCGCGAGTTAGTCAGACAGAAAATACAATCATCGAGTTAGGGATGGTTTAATTGGGAGCATGTTTAACAAGTGGAAAATGGAACTCCTCTCGCCGTTATTATACAAGTTTGTTTTTACAGGCTTTTGTTATTAAAACATGAAATAAAGTCGTGGACATCCCACTTGTCTACAGGTCAACAACGTGCTAGCGATGCCTTCGGTATTGCTAGCATCTATAGGCTATGGTAACTGCTTAACTCCAGGCGGGCCGCATGCTTATTTACCGCCTTTGTCACATTAAGAAAACATGATTAGAATCAATTTGTACTCCCTTCAATTTAGCTCACCTATGTATTATTTTACAAAATGCAGTACACTCCTTCTTAGGGAGTATTCCGTAACATTCAAAGATAAATGTAGTAAAAAAATATGCATAGTGTCTATGGCTTCACTTATAAACTAAAACCCGACTACTGAAAAATCGCGCTCTAAAAAGTATGAAACAAGAAAATATTCTTATCTGGAGGATAGCCGTGGTCCGTGTAGGTCCTTTAGGGCAAAATGGCATATGAACACGGACCACGGCTATCCTCCAGATAAGAATATTTTCTTGTTTCATACTTTTTAGAGCGCGATTTTTCAGTAGTCGGGTTTTAGTTTTTAAACTTACTTTTTTTTACTTTAGTCCCAATTCGACAATTAACTTATGTAACGGATGCGCGGCAAAAATTCAAATGCAGTACCTATGACACCTCCACAGACCATTTCATATTTCGCGCCTTGCGCGCGAAAAGCCAATCACAGCGCGTCTACCGACGCGCCATTGAACTCGAGCGCCCCCGCGCGGGGCAGAGTTAGTAAGAGAGGTCTTCCCGTGCAGGCTGCGTCTTGTTGCTATGTCGGTTTTATTGTGATTTTATATCAATATCGTTAGATTCTGTGCACCCACGTTATTGGATTATTGTTATTTTATGTGGTGGATGATTAAACACTGTGTACAACGGACTCTAGTGTATTTCATTTGTTACATTGGCGCACAACTCGAGGCCGCCAGAATCAACGACCGACGCACCGCGGCCGCCATTATTCTCTCTTCTCTCTCGCTTCCCTGTTGAAAATACTGTGGCGTGCGTGACGTGACGTCGCCGCTGCTACCATGCCCGTCGTGCCGCGACGACCACCGCCTCGGCCGCGCCAGCGCGACGACGACCGGGAGCAGAGCGACACGGACGATGGAGTCCATGACGTCATCAGCGTCGAGCCACCTATGGAGGCGCCGACGCCACAACAACCGCCATCAGTGTCCTCGCCACCGATGCAGATCAGTGATTTAGCAGCCTTCATGGAGGCGTTCACCAGGTCTCAGGCGGAGGCCAATAGGAATCTCATTGAGTCGCTGCTGTCCGCGTCGATGGGACTCGCGCGAGCGTCGGCTCCGGCATCGCCAGGGTCCGCCACGACGTGTGCAAGCCCGGCCGTTTCATGTGGAGGCAATTTCGCCAAGTGCTCGGCCCGCTTCGACGGCGAGAAGAAAGACGCTGAAGTGTTGGAGGCGTTCATCGACGCGGTGCAGGTGTATAAGGACTGCGCCGGCGTCAGCGACGAGCACGCGCTGCGCGGTCTGCCCATGCTGCTCGTCGGCGAGGCAGCGGTCTGGTGGCGCGGCATCAAACGGAACGTGCAGGACTGGGACGACGCCGTCCGACACCTCCGCGGGATGTACGGCACCGCGAAGCCGGGTCACAGACTGTTCCGTGAGATATTCGCGCGCGAGTGTACGGTTAGCGAAAGAAGTGAAGTGTTTGCATGCAATATTCGTGCTCTTATCAGTCAGTTACCATATGTCTTGTGTGAAGAGGCGAAAATCGATATTGTGTACGGTTTATTGAATCGGAAGATCCGTAAACGAATACCGCGCGAATCGTTGAAGTTGCTTGACGATTTTATTGTGAAACTACGGCATGTGGAGGAGTCAATGTTAGAGGTACAGCCACCCGAAACCGTAAGTACTACGCCCACTAACTTATCTACTAAAAGTGAGTGTATAGTTAGTAGCCCCGATCGGAATGTTCCGTCCCCCTCTGATACAAGCAACGCGTCGAAAGACCGCGGAAATAGTAGTAGACAGGGCGCGACCGATAAGGGGATTCATTGTTATGGTTGTGGACAACCGGGTGTAGTGCGAACCAAGTGTAGTAATTGCAAGAATAAGTCGCCGAAAGTAACCTCCGATAGCGTAGAGTTTAATTCAGTCAGTGCTAGGTCGATTCATAAACACGTTCAAGGTAGTAGATCAGCTGATTCCGACGAACGTAGGTATTTCGTTGAGTGTTCGAAAAGTTCGAATTCCGGGAACCGGCGTCCGTATTCTGGAAGACAGCCGTATTCTATAAAACCTTGTTCCTTTAATAATTACGAACGCAACGTACGTTTCGTTCACATATCTGTTGATGTTTTAGAAGATTGGAAGTCCTCCGGTAGGTGCACGGACTCCGTCAATATTCATAGTGCGGTCGTTGACCCCGACCAGTGTCGCCCTTTGATTAAAGTTAGTGTTTTGGGTTGCGATGGTGTCGCTATTGTTGACACTGGGGCTACGCATTGCCTTGCAAGCCCATCACTTTATCGAGTGTTACGAGACCGCGGGACCCCGTTTTCGGAAACGCAGCGTGTCATCTGCTTTGCCGACGGAACCCGAAGGTTGTGCGTTTTGCTTATGTGTAAAGTTAATGTTAATTTACAAGGCCGTGATATACTTACCACTTTTTTAGTGATCCCTGGAGCGGATACGTGTACACTTCTTGGGCGTGACTTTATACGAGAAGCGAACATCGTGCTTAATCTGCCCCAGGCTTCATGGAGTTTTGCGAACGACCATAAACGTAGGTACAGTTTTGTCAAATCTTATAGTCTCGCAGCCACTGGTGAGCCTGAGACGCTGTCTGGTCTCGACACCTCGATTTCGGGTTTAAAACGGAATAAGGGCGTTAACCTATCAGGTGACAAGCGTGCCCAGCTTAATCAGGTCACCGCCCAGGGGGTTTGCCGCTTCGCCACCGAAGGTGGAATCGCCAGTTTTTCTCATCACCGCCTTGAGTCTAGTGAGACTCGGCACCCTGACGCCTTCGTAGATCTAGGGGTCGTGGAGGTTCCGTTTAGGGGGAGACCAGGGGCTGACTGCGGTTACATCATTTCGGGCCCAGTACCGTACGAGTATGAGCTAAAGCCCAATGTTGATGAACACCGCCGCCTTGCGTCTGATTATGAGGTAGGGGACTTGGTCCTACTTAAGACTCAAGGGCTGGGTGATATCGGTCAAGTTCAAACACCTAAGTTACGCGACGTTACGTGTCCGTATAAGATACGTGAAGTGTTGAGCAATGCTACCTACTGTCTTGAACGTGTTGAGGGGGAGGTATTAGGGGTGTTTCATGCCTCTCAACTTACCCCTTTTGTTGGGCTAGTGCGGCAAACCTTGCGTAGAAAACGTAAAAGAGGGCGCCGCCGCCGCGCCGCCGCCGTCCCGGCGCAAGCATTAGGTTAGCGTTGGTTCGTTTTGTGTGCTAGTCCAAACGCGAGGACGCGGTGCTTGGACTAGAGGGGGAGGTTGTAACGGATGCGCGGCAAAAATTCAAATGCAGTACCTATGACACCTCCACAGACCATTTCATATTTCGCGCCTTGCGCGCGAAAAGCCAATCACAGCGCGTCTACCGACGCGCCATTGAACTCGAGCGCCCCCGCGCGGGGCAGAGTTAGTAAGAGAGGTCTTCCCGTGCAGGCTGCGTCTTGTTGCTATGTCGGTTTTATTGTGATTTTATATCAATATCGTTAGATTCTGTGCACCCACGTTATTGGATTATTGTTATTTTATGTGGTGGATGATTAAACACTGTGTACAACGGACTCTAGTGTATTTCATTTGTTACACTTATTAAATACATAAGGCATTATTCATCAGACGATGAGCCGTATTGGCAATACCGACATCTTTTCAACATTATTTTTCTCGAGCGAATGGGTCGTGCTGTGTCCATGGACTCAGTTAATAGGACGATGAACCTAATACTAAAAGGACTGGGTCAAAGCAAATCGGCCACATGGCTCAACTAGGCCACTGACGTCATAACAGTAGGCGTGGCGTAAGTCAGTGTGCTGTCCGAGTTCGTCCTGTGCAGCCGTCTTGCCAACGTTTGCATCCCAAATATAATTCTATTGGACACTAGAAGACGATCCTTTGTACGTCTCTTTTATCACCCTACACTTAGTGACATCTAGTGTGAAAAAGTTAAACTACGTACTGACATCGACATAGAACGAAGCGAGTAGTTTTGCTCTGGACCGGTAGATAGAAATGGCAAAGTAGGCGTTATCAACACCCCTTCACCCGTGCCTTCACTCGCGCAAATTGTCAAGCGTCGTTTCATAGGGAAATCTAATAAGAAAATCTCTACTGTCTACGTTCCCTGTGAATAGGACAAACTATTTTTGACGGTGACATGTCTCCCTCTTTGTTGGTAATGTCTTTGTACGTATATAAAATTGTTATGTTAAATAGCAAGACTCAGTTATTCTCCTATTACGAAAATAACATAGTAACCTTCAAACAACATTGCGTTGTAAGAACGTGCCCATATCCATCGAAGAAGTAATTTTACTCCATCTTTATAGCTTAAACGTTACTTCAACGAACGTTCAACGTTATATTAGAACGTTATCCTTCGATAAGACGCCCTTGTAAGTTGCGCAACGGTAACTGTTACTAGTTTTTATAAAGTTTGCAATTTGCATACAATGAAAACATACAGAAATTGGAATACAGTGCGCGCACGTCCTTATCAAACTTAGTTTGACGTTTCTTAAGGTATCTACTTACAATTTAAAAGTCAATACGGTCACATTAAGTTTTCGAAGTTTAATTATGTAACACCTAAACCTACCTATCCCTCGGGATTAGGTAATAGTCAGTTCCTGTATACACGGCGACAAGGTTCACCACCTGTCACGTTGGGTTCTGACTATCTGGTGAAACGTGGGCTTTGAGTTGGTTAATACCTCCACAATATGGTGGTGTATGGCCACTCAAGCCTCTGACTACCCCCGAATGGGGATAAAAGTCGTGACGTTACATCTATGTATGTGGTAAAGGTTTCATTTCAGGAAACATTCAAGCATTATTTTTGCTTTTTACCTTTGCAAATTCACTAGGCATACCATTACATGTAATTTTGGTATAAAAAATCTCAGTTTATTCAATAAGTATGTCTCACAAAGAGTGGACTAATCAAATCAATAATTCCTTTTAGACCATAAACATATGTTATTTTGACCTGTATAG
The DNA here is from genome assembly GCA_947859195.1 of Drymonia ruficornis. Taxonomy (NCBI): domain Eukaryota; kingdom Metazoa; phylum Arthropoda; class Insecta; order Lepidoptera; family Notodontidae; genus Drymonia; species Drymonia ruficornis. The sequence goes on along the minus strand of OX401925.1, from coordinate 7,971,960 downwards.
GTTTTTTAAAACGCGCGTTCCCGCTCTAAATACCTCCCGTATGTATTCATATTATACATTTCGCATACGCAATTTTAATGCATTGAATGCACTAGTTAGTGTCAGTGAACTATCGACGAATTCCTCTGCGGGTTTATCAGTTGCTAGAACTACTTCATCGCGTTTTACACATCACCTATCCATGTAGCGTACGTTTTATTATTATGAGAATGTGTTTCTATGTCTTATTGTACTTTTTGCAAACTCCGAATGTTTATCGATCACTGATTGCAGCTGGTTATAAGCACCTGCTATACCTTTATACCTATGTTATTGATTGATATAATGTATTTTTTATATAATTTGAATATTTGTGTGTATTTTCTCCGCCTGTCCTTCAAGGTTGATCGCGAACTCACAAAAACAAACAGACAAATGAGCAGACATCTATAAGGTTTATATTTGTCATAATAATTGATGCAAATACATTATTTTTGTTTAGTTTTCAAGATTTATTTATGTTGTACCGACAGATGATTTCCTGCTTCCTGTGACTTGTGAAAAAGTGTTTTATCATAGTGAATCACGCTTTCTGGCATATCCGGTGTTATTTTGAATTAATTACTTACATTAAATATGTATTTTGAATTATACACGAGGCGTGGATACTCACCTACAGTATACTGGGTGAAATCGAAATCATGGGCAAAATTTTAAACGGTGATTCTACCATGATTCAAAATAACAGTTAAATGGTTTGCTTATTTGCTTACCCGAGCAATTTTTTTTATCAATAGATTTTTTTATTTGTTTTCCCAAAATATTCTGAATCATGTGTTGAGTCATATTTTAAAATATTGCCCACGATTTCGATTTCATTCTGTATAGGGTGTTACAAACAATGTAAAAAAGTACTTATTGAAATTATTATTTATTGTTTCCCGAAAATTAAAAAAAAAAAAATATATATCTCACTCAAGAATGAAGAACTAAGCAAAGTTTTTACGAACGATTTCTTGTAATGGTGACTGCAACTCCAATGTTTTCTACGTATACAAACATGCCGTTTGAGACAATACCTAAGTATTATAAATAAAAAAATAAATAAATAATAAATTATATCCTGGGACATTTTTTACACACGGCTACCTGATCCCAAACTAAGCAGAGCTTGTACTATGGAAACCAGATAACTGATATTACTACATATACTACTTTTTTATTTGTAAATACATACTTAATATACATATAATAATAATAATAATAATATCCTGGGACATTTTTTACACACGGCTACCTGATCCCAAACTAAGCAGAGCTTTTACTATGGAAACCAGATAACTGATATTACTACATATACTACTTTTTTATTTGTAAATACTACTTAATATACATATACACCCAGACTCCCGACATACAGACATGTTCATGCACACAAATGCATGTCACGGGTAGGAATCGAACCTACGACCTGCAGCGTGAATGTTGCCTCCGCGCCAACCACGCTAACGGGCAAGTCAAATGAAAGTTGCATTGAGTTTAACGGACGATGAGAGCTTCGCAAAGCTGAAATACCTATCTGGAAACAACTCACTGAAGATCATGATGATAATGCAATTTACATATAACTAATTAAACTTAGCTTGTGTATAATCTCTGATCATAATACAGCAGTATACGTTTAACGAGCGTTTAAATAGCTTCATTTACTATTCTGTGCTCGCCAACTAATAATAAAGCTATTAAATTCAATAATTATTCAAACGGCTGTTTGTGAGCGAGGTTTGTGTAGTTGAAACCGAAACTGTTTATACCTACTGTACCTATTTAATTTAACAAGGACTAGCTAATACGTTTAGTTAATCGTTTATAAAATAAAGTTATTTTTTAGGGTTCCGTACCCAAAGGGTGCCAACGGGACCCTATTACTAAGCCTACGCTGTCCGTCCGTCTGTCCGTCCGTCTGTCTGTCTGTCAGCGGGCTGTATCTCACGAACCGTAATAGTTAGAGACTTGAAATTTTCACAGAATGTGTATTTCTGTTGCCGCTTCAACAACAAATACTGAAAATAAAATAAAGTTTAAAAATAAGGGGGGTCCCCATACAAAAAACTTGATATTTTTGTTTTTTTCGTTCTACGGTTTGGCAAACAAGCGTATGGCCCGCCGGATTTTAGGCAGTTACCGTAGTTTATAAGTTGCTTGCAATACCAAAGACATCGCTCGCACGTTGTCGACCTGTAGGACACTGGGACAGAGGAAGGGGAAAGGAGGCGGATTGAGTTTCCTTCTCTTTCAATCATCGTTCGAAACGCACATAAAATAGCTACGCCGATCTTATGTGAGAGCGTGGTACTACCCGGTCGAGCCGGCCCATGGACCAATTACTAAGGGGACTGGCCCTAAGCAAGTCGGCCGAGTGGTCGGCCTAGTACTAACATCGACATAAAACGAAGCGAGTAGTTCAACTATTTACCGGTAGATAGAACAGTGAAAATGAAAAAACAATGACCACGTTTTTTTTCATACATATATCTAATAAGGGCACCTCTTTCTAGTCTTTACTCTGTGAGCCGGCCCGTATACGAGCTAAAGTCAATTGGCTACAGCTTGTGTTCCGTTTTCAAATATTTAAATTTCGCGCCACTCGCCGTATACGTCCGATGTGATAAATTCGTAGTCGCCATTCGTTAATGCGCGAAAAGCATGCACCGCGGCGAGTAGAAAGAGACCGCGACTCTCAACCCCGAGAGTGAGCGAGACGGAACGACGCCCAGCAGGATTCGACAGGAACCGCTCGCGCGTGCACTTCAATTTAGAAGAAAAGTATGCAAAAATCGGGAAGACCATACTCCTGGTCTTCAAATCGCTCGAACTGTTTATAGACGTTATCCGTGAAGTGTCCTAAGTGTTTTCCTCACCAATCATCACCTCATCATCGACGACGAGCGACCAGGGCCCTGGTGAACCGCCGCCACGTGCTGGACTGCTGGGAAACTACTATCCAAGGCTCCCGCCTGGACATCCAGGTAGGTGCATGCTCGTATATCGAACCTTATCGCATCGGCGTATTTAACGTACTTGTTAATACGATCTTTTTTCAAATTCGTACCCAAATGCGACGAGACCATACGTGGTTTCATCACATTTTCTTGGTGCCGAAACCAGGGAATTTTGGCTTAAAACTAGCTTAAATCTTCCCATCAATATCAATATTTAACGTTCTAATTTGTAATCGTAGCATTCATCACCACCAAATTACACATTTAGTTTGTCAAATTTTCAATCGAAGTACGCGGCTCGGTCGCCGCCATATTTTCACACTATCCATTTTACTAGTTTGTTTTGAAATTAAAATTCTAATCTTACGGGTTGAACACATAACCAATACAATATTTCGTTGTTATTATTACAGCAAGTCAATAATATACGGATACCTACCGTTTTATTCTCGTATTATGAAAATAATTTCTATAATACGAAGTCATTAGGTATAACCCGAATAATTTACGTAGTCGTCCTCGTTGTTCTACTGTCGTACCACCGGTCGAGCAGAGACATATGCAACTTAATTCGATCGCATAATCACAGCTGCAATAGGTAGGTGGGTATCTATTCCCTTCGAGTACGAAGTAGTTGAATGTTTGTGCATTGTAGTCCTTTCGTTATACGAAAAGTATTCGATACTTACGTGTAAGTGTAGCGGTACAATACTTTTACATTCATTTTGAGACTGCGTATTGCGGGTAGAATCGTGCGACGAGAACGCGGCGCAAATATCTACCTACGTCTGTTTATTCACGTTCGCTCAACTTGCCGTCCCGCGCGAAGTCGTTTCGAGTTTGGTCCCTACCATTGGTGCGAAACTCACTTTCGTGTTTGTGTTGCTCGCTTATCGAGTTTATTGTGAGAAGTGGGTTCGTAGTAACCACTTTTTTACTTTCGTATTGTAACGAAGTTTTCAGTTACCTACACGTTCTGACCGTTTAAAACCTACAAACAAAATGCATAAATCGAAGAAAATACGTGGAACTAGATCCAAATCGTTCGAATCAAAGGGCCTCAGCCAAGACGATTTACCAGTCTTACGTCGTAAGCGTACGCTAGCCTTTAGTCGGTTAGTTAAATTAGTGGAAGTTGCGAAATTAACCCAAGAAGACATAACGAATTTAGATACGTTTCTTGCACATTTCTCGGAAATCGAAAAATTTGTAAACAATTTTGAGGATGCTCATGAAGACATTCTCAGTGTAATTGATGCTGAATCGGAGGATCGTGAGGATATTATCCGATCAAACTTTGATGACTATTACTTCGAAGTTCTTAAAATTCATCGACAGGTTACTGGTCTCTCCAGTAACTTGAATCAATCAGTTAGCCCTTCGAGTAATGTTATCAAAGTCAAGCTACCTAAAATAACCTTACCGGAATTTTCGGGCAATATAAAATCATGGCCGGAATTCTACGATGTCTTTAACTCACTAATTCATAATAACGAATCCTTATCGGACACTGAAAGAATGCACTATTTGGTGTCTTGTCTAACGGGCGATGCGTTGGCGCTCATTCGCACCTTTCCGGTGGCAGGTTCATTCTACAAGGCAGCGTACGACACATTAGTCAATCGTTATCGGGATAAACGCGACCTGGCATTTGCATGTTGGAATGAAATGCTACACATTAAGTTCGATATCGACTCGCCTCACGAGTTTCGTAGAACACTTGACATGTTTAACGAAAATTTAATGATTCTGTCCAGGCTTGGCTTACCAACCCACCAGTGGGACTTTGTGTTAAGCTATCTCCTACTTTCCAAACTTGATACGAAGTTACGTTGTTCTTTTGAGCATTCATCCTCGTCTAGTGAATTGCCAAGTTATACTAAACTGAAAGCATTTCTATATTCAAGGTGCGACGCACGTGTTCGCGACGACCATTTTTCGACATTCGTTAAACCATCCGTTACCAAGAAACCTGCTGCATCAGTGCTGTTAACCAATACGGATACCGAAGCGTGTGGTTCTGTTCCCAATTCGCCAGCTCTATCCACCATCCCGGACGCGTCGCAGATATCGTCACGAGAACCTACCTTCAAGTGCTCTTATTGTGGAGAAAGTCACTCCATTAATAAATGCGTATCGTTTTCTAAGATGTCTCCACAAGAACGAATCAACTACACAAAACAGCATCATTGGTGCTTTAATTGCCTAAAACCTTCGCATGTTCTTAAGGACTGTCGGTCAATATTTAAATGTCTCAAATGCCAGCAGCGTCATCACACGTTACTTCACCTTGATACGTATGATTCAAACACTGCGGTCTGCGAAGCGGAGGTGAATGATGAGTCGAACGTCTGCACGCAAATCAGTATGATAAGTAAGACTTGCGACAATCCAATCGTACTGTTGTCAACCGCCAAAATCAAAATTCGTGATTCTGCCGGGCAGTTTCAATCTTTTCGGGCTCTCGTTGACACTGGTAGCCAAGCGCATTTCATTACGGATCGTGCGGCTAATCGTTTGGGTCTCCATCGCACCTCTACTTCGCGTAACATTCGAGGCTTAGGTCAGGCTCCTGCTTTGGTGTCTGGTTCCGTAAAACTCGAAGTAGGTATCGAAAACGACACGTTATTCTGCATCGAAGCGCTGACATTAGATAGTATTTGCGGTGAAATGCCCACTACTAAGCTGGACATGTCCTCATGGCAACATCTTAAAAACTTAAAGTTGGCGGACCCAGATTGTAACGTTCCTGGAAATATCGATGTTCTCCTTGGTGCAGAAGTATTTTCATCGCTTCTTCTTCCCGGTAGCATTAGTGGAGGTCCACACCAACCTTCAGCTTTCAATACGGTTTTCGGCTGGCTCTTGCTAGGTAATGTCAGCAATACGAACAGTAGCTCAGTCAACGCGTTCTTGGTCACAGAAGATGATCAGCTTCATGAGCAAACCCAACAGGAGACAAACATTCGACCGCAGCCCGGCGATGTCTATGCTGACGTTACATCTCGTGGTCAATTTCCAGTTCACCTCATACGTAATGAGTCATGGTGGGCGGATCAGTTTCTCGACGACCATAGAGTTCTGAGGGTGGGCGGACACCTCTCGCGATTCGGACTAGCACATGAACACAAACATTCGGCTTTAGTTACTCGTAATTCGCCTTTTACTCATCGTATCATCGAAACGAATCATCGGGATAACTGTCATCCTAAGGTAAATTCAATTTTGCATCGGCCTCTTGCTCGAGCGGTGGAGCTGCAGCCAGGACCGGATAATATTCTTCGCATCGCAACAGCTCGTACCACGAATGGTTCTGTGTTCAAGAGACTATTCGTTAAACTATGTCCATTGCCTGAGTAGTTTGACCAGTTGTATATCTCTAGCACTACGATCAAATAAACGTAATCGGCGTAGTGTTAGTTTTATCGTCTAGCTAGCGTATCTTTAACTTAGTTCTTTATTTAGGTAGTTCATCGTTTGATAAGTCTATCGTTTATTAATACATCGTAGTTTTATTATTTTTTAAAATACAACATAGTGTATTTTGGTGGGCGGAATGTTCCGTTTTCAAATATTTAAATTTCGCGCCACTCGCCGTATACGTCCGATGTGATAAATTCGTAGTCGCCATTCGTTAATGCGCGAAAAGCATGCACCGCGGCGAGTAGAAAGAGACCGCGACTCTCAACCCCGAGAGTGAGCGAGACGGAACGACGCCCAGCAGGATTCGACAGGAACCGCTCGCGCGTGCACTTCAATTTAGAAGAAAAGTATGCAAAAATCGGGAAGACCATACTCCTGGTCTTCAAATCGCTCGAACTGTTTATAGACGTTATCCGTGAAGTGTCCTAAGTGTTTTCCTCACCAATCATCACCTCATCATCGACGACGAGCGACCAGGGCCCTGGTGAACCGCCGCCACGTGCTGGACTGCTGGGAAACTACTATCCAAGGCTCCCGCCTGGACATCCAGGTAGGTGCATGCTCGTATATCGAACCTTATCGCATCGGCGTATTTAACGTACTTGTTAATACGATCTTTTTTCAAATTCGTACCCAAATGCGACGAGACCATACGTGGTTTCATCACAGCTTGGGTCTACCTTTGAACCTTGGAATAGCTTTGGGGTTGAGAGTTTGTGTTCGCAGAGGTCGTTTTACACGACTGTACCCCTTGAGGTTGAATCCGGAGAAGCTCCTATCTAAAAATATCCTCGTCCATGCCAAAGATTTACTAAACAATGATTACGTAATAGTTTCCTTTTGCGGCGCAGTTAGTGGCGTGCTCTGTGGTCCTAAAACGCGTCCTTGAGGCCGACCGGCCCTGCGGTGACATCATTCAATGGTGTTTTTACTGAAACATACAGTAACTGCGTAGTATTTCACAATTCAATTACTTAGTATGAAAATGATAAAACATGTTTTAATAAATCTGTTAATTTATTTTTGTATATCCACTAATAGTAGCTTATAATATTTATTTGTACAAAGGTCCTTTTGCCATTGATCAGGGGCCATCCATAAATTACGTCACACGAATTTCATGATTTTTAGACCCCTCCCACCCTTGTCACAGCTGGTCACATTTGCGAGACCCCCCCTCCCTGTGTGACGTCACATATTTTATACAATTTTCAAAAATTTTCGTTAAAAATTCAAATTTCGGTTTTAATACTTAAGTAGTTATATTTTATTTTTAAATGTGACGTCACAAAACTTAGGACCCCTCCAACCCCCTTGTCACACAATGTCACATTTCGTCGACCCCTTCCCCTCCTTTACGTGTGACGTAATTTATGGATGGCCCTTCAGGTCGCGGTCGTAATAGAGACGGAAACCCAATCTAACTCCCTTCTCTCTCAAGGATAGGCTACGGCAAAAGTCATCTTTCAAAAATCGAACCTCCATTTTTATTGTCCACAGATAATCAAGGTCGCAGAAACAAAAGAAGGTTTCATAGACTTAAACAATTTGGAACAGAGACTCCAACAGCACTCAGTGACAGGCAAGCGAATGATCGGGTTCTTCCCAGCTGCCTCCAAGTTGACTGGAGTCTTGGCTGACGATGTGGCTACCACCCTACTCCTCCACCAGTACGGGGCCTGGTCTTTTTGGGACTACACCCTCCTAGCACCGACCTCTATAGTCGATATGAACCCCACATTCCCAGGGGTTGAAGAAAAAGTGGTAAAGAAAGATGCTCTGTTCTTCAACTGTGAGAAGTTCGTAGGTGGGGTTCAAGGGCCTTGTGTGGTGGTGGCGAAGAAAGATGTGTTCAAGTATTCAGAATTTTATTCGGATGATGTTGAGGTGAGTTAAAAATCAGGGCCATCTGATTGGTAGGGCGACCGGCTGATCGGCCTCTGATTGGTCACAATCAACCGACTAATCAGAAGGTTGATCACTATAGCAGCTCAATGGCAATGGCAGTTTAATGGCTAAGCGACTTAGTGCCCAGGTAATTGACTATATTGAGGAAGGGACCAAAAATAATGTACCCACATAAATCTCTTGGGTATTGTTTACATTGTTTTGATGACAAGGATGTATGGCAGGTATTAAAATAAAATAAAACCTATGTTTAGCAGGTTTTTTGTCAATTTGGTTTGCCCAAAGATAAAATAAAAGACACTCAAGACTGTAGGGGCAATTTAGAGTGTTTTGTTTACTTGTTCACTTGATAATGTGTATTTAATTACCTACATAATGCATAATCTTGATAATCCAGACGATATCTGCTAACAAATTAAATAGGTAAGTTGTTATAACAATTGGTACCCAAATAAATACTTTAACCGCCTTTATAGAGATTTATTGACAAAGTTATGATAAGACTTACACAGGCATTACAAATCCCTTGTGTTCCTTGAAACGCGTTTTAAAATAATTGTAAACTGACTAAAATCTAAATGAATTTGAGGGTATAACTGTAACTCTACGATCCATTTGAAATGCCAATCCTATAGAAAATAATGGGGGAAAACTCATGGATATCTACTTGACAGGTTTTGAGTGAGAGGATCGAAGAGATGAAATCCACGGAGGCTGTGCGAGCGGCGATGGTGATGCAGCTGAGAGACGCCGTTGGACTCCAGACAATCACCGAGAGACAAGATAATATCACCAAGTATGTACCTACCTCTTTTAATGAAGATATTTCACAATACAATTATTTAGACAAATTGTGAATGAATTCATCAAAAATATTAAATGATTACCAAAGATTATTATCTAATAAAGTTTGGCAAAAGCAACGGATTATGACGACACTAGTACATTTTTCGAAACTTTAAACGTCTGTAGTTTTAATAAAAAATAAATTACATTATTTTAGTGCTAGTGCTGACGGTGAGGGAAAACATCGTGAGGAAACCTACCTATCCCTCGGGATTAGGTAATAGTCAGTTCCTGTATACACGGCGACACGGTTCACCACCTGTCACGTTGGGTTCTGACTATCTAGACTATCTGGTGAAACGTGGGCTTTGATTTGGTTAATACCTTCACAATGTGGTGGTTGCATGACCACACAAGCCTCTGACTACCCCCGAACGGGGATAAAAGTCGTGACGTTACATTAAATTTTTTTTAGTAAACGTAAAACATATCTCAAATAAACAACATCCAAATTGGTAAAGGCTCCTAGCTTTTGCTAGCGACTTAGCCCGCGCAGCATTTAAAATAAAAAGATTTAAGGACTCAAAATACTCAAGAGATGCAACTCAATGCGTGGTAGAATAAAACTTAGGAAAACACCCCCTTCTGCGTTTGGTTTCCTTCCCTGACAATGCGAAGAAATGTAAAATTAGAAATAAACACAGAAATAGAATAGTAAGGTTGCAAAAATAATATTTGAACTGCCCACGACGTATTCCGCCATGTTTGTGGAAAGAGTTTGCGAATAGTAGCGAGGCAAAGGAAAACTACTGTGGAAGGAAAATCACAGACAAGTTGAAGTGTCAACTCAGATCGAATAGTGTTTACAAACTAAATGCTAACTGTGCACTTACACTTCGCCTTGCTTATTGCGTAACTGTAGCGTTACTCTTTGTAGGCCAGCATTTTTTCTAGGAATTTAGCTAGCGTAATGTTCATTATTTCGTAGATAAGCAGTTTTAGTTTTCATTGTTGTTTATGTACCTAAATGTTATTGATTGTTGGTCTCACTGATGATAGAAAGTTACCTTTTGTTTCTTTTGTAAATAATGGTGGTTATAATGCTGGCTAATTACGACTAAGCTAAATTTGACATGTCTAAAAGTATTTCTGTCAAGTTATGTTGTGTACCAACATAATTAAAACCATTTTCTGTTGTTACTCCTATATTTAAATATAAGCTAGTCGTTTATAGAAACAAATCGAGTAGAATTTAATAAAAAGGCTCAAAGATTGTGAGGACATAAGTAGCAACTTTAATTAAAAACAATTTTATTACTACAATTCAGGCGCAAACCTTGGATATTTCATACCAAAATACGCACATGAGGTACACCCGGATATCAATAAAACTTCTTAATTTAATACATTTTTCAAGTCTTTTCAAACTGCCGGATGCGCCAACTTGAATCACGCGCGAATGACTCTAGAATTTATTTTTATTATCCAAAAGACTTTATGGCGGCTATCCAAATCCTAGAAGCAAATCCGGAGGTCTCGAGCATTGACAAATACGTTATGTCAGAGTCCGTTACTGGCAACCAACACTACACGTAAAAAGAAAAAAAAAAACTGACAAATGAGCAACATCTTTTATTATTTTTTTGAGATTTTTGGCGCGTAATTTTTGAGAAACATGCAATGTCAAAATGTCATGTGACACGACCGTTGGGTCACGTGTTTGTGTAAATTCAAAGGAATAATACTCAATGGATATTATACACAGAGCGTGGCATGAATTATTGATCGTTCATACTGCAGTACAAATTGTACCGCCTTTGTTTACCAGAGCCCTATAAGGCAGGGTAAAAACAATCTAGATCCTATACTATATCCCTGACGTCATTTAAGCACGTCGTAACTCTAAATTAGACCTAAATCATATTACATAAATGGTTGTAAATTCTGTAAAACCTAATCGGTCTGATCATACGCCCAACATAGGGAGACAGACCCATATAAAAGAAATGGGCAATTGTCATGTGACTAATTATTCTGATAACTCTGTTTCTTTCTACTGTGCGGTTAAACCGTCCTTGTAAAAGGACTTACCTAACGATTGGTGACAAGACAAAACGCGAGATAAATCGATTTCGTCTCATTCTCTTCTGTACTTTAAGAAAGAGATAGCGACTCGGTGTGACATAATACGTGACAAAAGCCTTGTCTCGGCATGCCCTTTTGAAAAACAATAGACAAGGCACAGTGAATCACAAATCATCAGCAATAAATATGCGTCCAACTGCTACACGGCAGAGGTGGGCAAAATTTAATTGCGATTAATTAATTGCAAATTGCAGGTGTTGTCACAATTAACAATTAATTGTGATTTGTTCGCGATTTCAAACATATCAAAATTAATTGTTAATTGTGACACCACATGCAATTAGTAATTAATTAATTGCAATTAAATTTTGCCCAACTCTGCTACTGTATAATTAAATATGGCTGTGCTATTACAAATAAGTTAGACACGAGTTATGCCAAAATTTACAAGGGAAATCTGACTAGACACGCGTTCAAAACGAGTTTAACTTTTTATAATAACACCGTATGTTTTGATGGGTTGCTAACAGGAAGTATACTATTAGGACGAGAGTGATATGTTAATTTTGTCTTATCGTTATTAAATTAACGCCCGCAGATGCCATAATGTTATCCTCAGCTGGGTTATATAACTAGTTTGCACATTATAATCGTGTGGCGTTTATTATGTAGATGAAAACATGGGTTTGTGCGTCATACGCGCGTCTGGTGCTATGTCGCGGGTACAGGGCGAAACCAGGAATTAAAACAACTTACTCGAAGTCCAACCCCCAAAACAGAAAGTTATCATGGTCTTCTGGCTCTCTCACTCATCGTACGAAACGCAGCTTTAATAGCTACTTCACGCCAATTTTCTGTGAAAGGGTAGTACGACCCCGGTCGAGCCCGTATGAGCTGCAGTAAATTCAGGTGCGGTGTAATTTAGCCATTGCTACCACGTGTCACTTCAAAAATGCGTCTGTCCTTGACCAGATATTTAGAGAGCGGTGCACAAAGCTGGGTCAACTAATTTGTCATTTCGTGACTCATCGGTGTTCCCGATATTTGCGAAAAGCAGACGAGTAGTCTAAATAGATTTTGCAGAGTTTATCCTCATTCATATAATCTATCTAGTTTATACTTGAAGATAGTATTGCTGATACTATAGAAATACCGTTACATCACCGTTTTATGGTGTCTTTCCAACTAGTGAAGGTTGACTATAAATTATTTTTCAATTCTTTCGTATCTCTCCTCTATTCTTTTTTTATTGGAACCGTGTTAAAATCAGTCAATCCATTTGATTAAATACCAACGTGGTTACACCCACGTGGGTAGCTAATATGTCAAGTACTTTCAAGTAAAAGTAAAGTACTGTACCACAGTAGACAAAGGTATAAACAAAAGATGTGCATCGCAAATGTCCGCAAATTCATTGTTCTTGGCGGGAATCTAGAACGGGTTTATTGCACCCTCTAGTGTTGCAAAAGACTCGAGTTCTTTTAGCCCTCTCAAAGAGGCTCGAGCTTTTCTATGGGGCTCGTCGAAGAAAAACGACTCCGAATATTTCAAGGCTAAAAAAGGACTCGAGTTTTAAATAAACCTCGAGCCCTTTTTGGGCTCGGAGTTCTTTTAGAGCTCCGTTGTTGTGAGCTTTCTAAGTCTTCGCAAGTATAAGAAGGAGTCGCCTTATAGCTGACTATTCCTGGCTAGTCTATTGTATTCCTGACTATTCTTGACTTTTTGACTATCCTGACTATTCTTGATTACTCTCGACTACTCTCGACTATTCTCGACTATTCTCGACTATTCTCGACTATTCTCGACTATTCTCGACTATTCTCGACTATTCTCGACTATTCTCGACTATTCTTGACTATTCTCGACTATTCTTGACTATTCTTGACTATTCTTGACTATTCTCGACTATTCTCGACTATTCTCGACTATTCGTGACTATTCGTGACTATTCTTGACTATTCTTGACTATTCTTGACTATTCTTGACTATTCTTGACCATTGTTGACTATTCTTGACTATTCTTGACTATTCTTGACTATTCTTGACCATTGTTGACTATTGTTGACTGTTTTGAATATTCATGCCTGTTTTGACAATTTTTTGACGATTTTTGACGATTTTTGACCATTGTTGACTATTTTTAGCTATTGTTGACTATTTTTGACCATTGTTGATTATTTTTGGCCATTGTTGACTATTTTTACTATTTTTGACTGTTTTTGGCCAATGTTGACTATTTTTGACGTATTTTGACTATTTTTGACCATCGTTGACTATTGTTAATTGTTTTTGAATATTTTTAACCATCTTTTGACTATTTTTGACTATCACTATGTTTGACTATTTTTCTCTAGTTTTGACTATTTTTGATAATGGTTGACTATTTCGACTATTCCTGACTATTGATGACGATTTTTAAATATTTTTGGCGAATTTTGAAGATTTTTGAAGTTTTTGACTAAGTTTGCCTATTTTTGAAAATTTTTGACCATTGTTGAAAATTTTTAGCAATCGTTGACTATTTTTGACCATTGTTGACTATTTTGGACCATAGTTGACAATTCTTGACGTGTTTTGAAAATTTTTGACGTATTTTGACTATTTTTGACTAAGTTTGCCTATTTTTGACTATTTTTGACTATTTTTGACTATGTTTGAATATTTTTGACTATTTTTGACTATTTTAAACTATTTTTGACTATTTTTGACCATTTTTGACTATTTTTGACCATTGTTGACTATTTCGACTATTCTTGACCATCGTTGACTATTGTTAATTGTTTTTGAATATTTTTAACCTTCTTTTGACTATTTTTGACCATTTTTGACTATTTTTGACTATTTTTGACTAGTTTTGACAATTTTTGTCAATTTTTGACAATTTTTGTCAATTTTTGACAATTTTTGACAATTTTTGACAATTTTTGACAGTTTTTGACTATTTTTGAACATTGTTGACTATTTTTACTATTGTTGACTGTTTTTGGCCAATGTTGACTATTTTTGACGAATTTTGACTATATTTGACCATTGTTGACTATTTTTACTATTTTTGACTGTTTTTGGCCAATGTTGACTATTTTTGACCATCGTTGACTATTGTTAATTGTTTTTGAATATTTTTAACCATCTTTTGACTATTTTTGACTATCACTATGTTTGACTATTTTTCACTAGTTTTGACTATTTTTGAACATTGTTGACTTGTTAATTGTTTTTGAATATTTTTAACCATCTTTTGACTATTTTTGACTATCACTATGTTTGACTATTTTTCACTAGTTTTGACTATTTTTGAACATTGTTGACTATTTTTACTATTGTTGACTCTTTTTGGCCAATGTTGCCTATTTTTGACGTATTTTGACTATATTTGAGTATTTTTGATTATTTTTTACCATTGTTGACTATTTGGACTATTTTTGACTATATTTGTCTGTTTTTGACTATTTTTGACTATTTCTGACTATATTTGAATTTGTTTTTTTTTTTTGATAATTTTTGTCCAATATTGTCAATTTTTGACTGTTTTGGACTATTTTGACTATATTTGACTATTTTTGATTATTTTTTACCATTGTTGACTATTTGGATTATTTGGACTATTTTTGACTATATTTGTCTGTTTTTGACTATTTTTGACTATTTCTGACTAAGTATATTTGAATTTGTTTTATTTTTTATAATTTTTGACCATTATTGTAAATTTTTGACTGTTTTGGACTATTTTGACTATATTTGACTTTTTTTGACTATTTTTGACTATTTGTGACTATATTTGAATAAATTTGTCTGTTTTTGACTATTTTTGACGTTTTGTTGACTTTTTTGACTTTTTTTTACTTTTTTGGACTTTTTTTGACTTTTTTGACTTTTTTTGACTATTTTTGACTATTTCTGACTATTTCTGATTATTTCTGACTATTTCTGACTATTTCTGACTATTTCTGAATATATTTGACTGTTTTTGACTATTTTTGACTATTTTTGACTATTTTTGACTATTTTTGACTATTTTTGTCTGTTTTTGACTATTTGTGACTATTTCTGACTATATTTGAATTTGTTTTTTTTTTTGATAATTTTTGTCCAATATTGTCAATTTTTGACTGTTTTGGACTATTTTGACTATATTTGACTATTTTTGATTATTTTTTACCATTGTTGACTATTTGGACTATTTTTGACTATATTTGTCTGTTTTTGACTATTTTTGACTATTTCTGACTATATTTGAATTTGTTTTTTTTTTTATAATTTTTGACCATTATTGTTAATTTTTGACTGTTTTGGACTATTTTGACTATATTTGACTATTTTTGATTATTTTTTACCATTGTTGACTATTTGGATTATTTGGACTATTTTTGACTATATTTGTCTGTTTTTGACTATTTTTGACTATTTCTGACTAAGTATATTTGAATTTGTTTTTTTTTTTATAATTTTTGACCATTATTGTAAATTTTTGACTGTTTTGGACTATTTTGACTATATTTGACTTTTTTTGACTATTTCTGACTATTTGTGACTATATTTGAATAAATTTGTCTGTTTTTGACTATTTTTGACGTTTTTTGACTTTTTTTGACTTTTTTGACTTTTTTTGACTTTTTTTGACTTTTTTGACTTTTTTTGACTATTTTTGACTATTTCTGACTATTTCTGATTATTTCTGACTATTTCTGACTATTTCTGACTATTTCTGACTATTTCTGACTATATTTGACTGTTTTTGACTATTTTTGACTATTTTTGACTATTTTTGACTATTTTTGACTATTTTTGACTATTTTTGACTATTTTTGACTATTTTTGACTATTTTTGACTATTTTTGACTATTTTTGACTTTTTTTGACTTTTTTGACTTTTTTTGACTATTTGTGACTATATTTGAATATATTTGTATGTTTCTGATTATTTTTGACTATTTTTGACTATATTTGTCTGTTTTTGACTATTTGTGACTATTTCTGACTATATTTGAATTTGTTTTTTTTTTTGATAATTTTTGTCCAATATTGTCAATTTTTGACTGTTTTGGATTATTTTGACTAAATTTGACTATTTTTGATTATTTTTTACCATTGTTGACTAAATGGACTATTTTTGACTATATTTGTCTGTTTTTGACTATTTTTGACTATTTCTGACTATATTTGAATTTGTTTTTTTTTTTATAATTTTTGACCATTATTGTTAATTTTTGACTGTTTTGGACTATTTTGACTATATTTGACTATATTTGAATATTTTTGTCTGTTTTTGACTATTTTTGACTATTTATGACTATTCTTGACTAGTTGTGACTATTTTTGAACATTATTGACTATTTTTACTATTGTTGACTGTTTTTGGCCAATGTTGACTATTTTTGACGTATTTTGACGAATTTTGACTATTTTTGACCATCGTTGACTATTGTTAATTGTTTTTGACTATTTTTGACCATTGTTGACTATTTTTACTATTGTTGTCTGTTTTTGGCCAATGTTGACTATTTTTGACCATTGTTGACTATTTTTACTATTGTTGTCTGTTTTTGGCCAATGTTGACTATTTTTGACCATTGTTGACTATTTTTACTATTGTTGTCTGTTTTTGGCCAATGTTGACTATTTTTGACGTATTTTGACTATTTTTGACTATTTTTGACAATTTTTGACGATTTTTGACTATTTTTGGCGATCTTTGACTATTTTTGACCATGGTTGACTATTTAGACCATTGTTGACTGTTGGTAACTGTTTTTAAATATTTTTGGCGAATTTTGACGATTTTTGAAGATTATTGACTATTTTTGACTATTGTTGACTGTTTTTGACAATTTTTGACTCTTTTTTGACTATTTTTGACCATTGTTGTCTATTTTTTACCATTGTTGACTATTTCGACTATTGTTGACTGTTTTTGAATATTTTTGCCGAATTTTGACGAATTTTGGTCAAAAATAGTCAAAATTCGTCAAAAATAGTCAACATTGGCCATAAACAGTCAACAATGGTCAACAATAGTCAAAATAGTCCAAAACAGTCAAAAAATTTACAATAATGGTCAAAAATTATAAAAAAAAAAAACAAATTCAAATATAGAAATAGTCAAAAATAGTCAAAAACAGACAAATATAGTCAAAAATAGTCCAAATAGTCAACAATGGTAAAAAATAATCAAATATAGTCAAATATAGTCAAAATAATCCAAAACAGTCAAAAATTTACAATATTGGACAAAAATTATCAAAAAAAAAACAAATTCAAATATAGTCACAAATAGTCAAAAACAGACAAATATAGTCAAAAATAGTCAAAAATAATCAGAAACACAAATATATTCAAATATAGTCACAAATAGTCAAAAAAAGTCAAAAAAGTCAAAAAAAGTCAAAAAAAGTCAAAAAAAGTCAAAAAAAGTCAAAAAACGTCAAAAATAGTCAAAAACAGACAATTTATTCAAATATAGTCACAAATAGTCAGAAATAGTCAAAAAAAGTCAAATATAGTCAAAATAGTCCAAAACAGTGAAAAATTTACAATAATGGTCAAAAATTATAAAAAAAAAACACATTCAAATATAGTCAGAAATAGTCAAAAATAGTCAAAAACAGACAAATATAGTCAAAAATAGTCCAAATAGTCCAAATAGTCAACAATGGTAAAAAATAATCAAAAATAGTCAAATATAGTCAAAATAGTCCAAAACAGTCAAAAATTGACAATATTGGACAAAAATTATCAAAAAAAAAAACAAATTCAAATATAGTCAGAAATAGTCAAAAATAGTCAAAAATAATCAGAAACAGACAAATATATTCAAATATAGTCACAAATAGTAAAAAATAGTCAAAAAAAGTCAAAAAGTCAAAAAAAGTCAAATATTGTCAAAAATAGTCAAAAACAGTCAAATAAATTCAAATATAGTCAGAAATAGTCAGAAATAGTCAGAAATAGTCAGAAATAGTCAGAAATAGTCAAAAATAGTCAAAAATAGTCAAAAAAAGTCAAAAAAAGTCAAAAAAAGTCAAAAAAACGTCAAAAAACGTCAAAAATAGTCAAAAACAGACAAATATAGTCACAAATAGTCAGAAATAGTCAAAAATAGTCAAAAAAAGTAAAAAAAAAGTCAAAAAAGTAAAAAAAAAGTCAAAAAAGTAAAAAAAAAGTCAAAAATAGTCAAAAATAGTCAAAAATAGTCAAAAATAGTCAAAAATAGTCAAAAATAATCAAAAATAGTCGAAATAGTCAAATATAGTCAAAAGAAAGTCAAAAATAATCAAAAATAGACAAATATATTCGAAAATAGTCAAAAAAAGTAAAAAATAGTCAAAAATAGTCGACATTGTCAACAACGGTCAAAAATAGAAAAAAAATAGTCAAGAATGGTCAATAGTGGTCAACAATAGTTGAGAATAGTCGTGCATAGTCAACTAAAGTCAAGAATGGTTACAAAGGGCTAAAATAAAAAAGGGCTCCAAGCCTTTTTAGAAAGAGCTTCAAAATAAAGGCTTTATTTCCGAGAGCCTCCTCTTCGCCTCGAAGACTCGGGGCTGATTTAGTTCTTTAGCCTTCGAGGTTTCTTAAAAAGGCTCGAGCCCTATAAATGAGGCTAAAGAACTCGAGTCTTTTGCAACACAAACCCTATCTGTGGCGATCGAACATAATGGGAGGCAAAACCAATTTTGCTTGCCAATTCTGACTTTGGCATATCGACTCTGAGAAACATGGTAATACAATTAAGTTTCAATTCGTGTACCAACATAATCATCAACAATACCGGACAATGAAAGCTTTATTTTGATTAGATATGTGTTGATCTAGTTTTTTCCCCATAACCCCGTTCGCAAAGTTGTCCCGCAACATCCAGCCCGTAGCGGTTTTTATATCGGCAATGGGTTATGGCTTCCGGGTCTAGAGAGGCGCCATGAGTCCGCTGAAGCCCGCTGCCGTAATTGCAATGGCGTGTAGTGTAATAAATTTATTGCTACACGCTTTGATGTTTCTAGTGGGTTTTCATTTGCAGATTTTAAATGAAACTGTGTTTGTGGGAAGTCGAATGCTTTGGGTTCTTTTAGGGCCTCCGTAGATGCTACTTTTAGCATCGGCGATCGGCGATTTTGATGCTGCGTCTCGCTCGTTCGCGCTCGAAGAAACGCGACGCAGCATCGATACGTCACAAAATCGCCGGTCGCCGATGCTAAAAGTAGCAAGTCTTCGGAGGCCCTTAGTTGCACGCTCGTATCGTAATTTCTTGGTTTCAACAACACTCATGGACAAATTACGAAAAGACTACCCGATCCAATCTGTTCAAACTATCAAACCACAAGAACAAGCAATCGTCATAAAATACGATTTGGTGTAGGTGCTTATAGTCTGACTATGCCCTACACTTACCCCTAAATGGAATCTCAAACATAACTAATCTATATATACATAGATACATATAATCACGCCTGTTTCCCGTAGTGGTAGGCAGAGACCACTTCTTTCCAATCCATTATCCAATCAATCATCATTACCAATCTATTATCGTACACAAACAAATATATAGTTTAATATTCTGTGCAGTTTTGGCGCAGACATTAGTCTAGTCTAGCAACAATATATTCTGCAAATAGAAGTAATATGTGCTTTTTCGACACTTGGCGCCATCTCAAATGGAGGTGACCGATTCGTCCCTATGCCACATATTCCTATCGTTACTGATAAGAATAAGAATACAGTAGATACACGTAACATCGTAAAAGAGAATAATGAAACATAGAGTCTATACAGAGTATTATGTATAGTAATCAAATAGTCTAGGCCCTAGACTATTTGATTACTATACATAATACTCCTAAAAGAGTAAGCCGTAAACTCTAGGGCCTACTCTTTTACAAACGAAAACGAAATTTCGGGCGAAATTCGCGTATTTCCTACTACGTTTCTCATTCATTCCGACATTTCTTACGAACGAAAATTGTTTGACGTTTAGATTCGACGACGACGAAGACGTCAAACAATTTTCGTTCGAAACAAATGTCGGAATGAATGAGAAACGTAGTAGGAAATACGCGAATTTCGTCAGAAATTTCGTTTTCGTTTGTAAAAGAGTAGGCCCTCTGTTACGGTAGTTCATACGCTCTAGGTCAATGTCTTCCTTAAGCTATTTCGTAACTCTAGCCACCTGAATCATTGCATAACAACAAATAATACTTGAACTCTACAAACTTTAAACAATAGAGCAAACGTGTGGTTGCCTTGAATGTAAGTTATATCATGATTACTCAACTACATGACCCTTAACTTATAACATTTGATTAGTTAAGTTTGATTTACATGCCAATAGATGGCAGTAGCACCTACATAGCACAAGCAGCTAGTCTAGGTCAGAAGAGTTAGACAAGTGGCTGACGTCTACAAGCGTTTGTTCAAATCGCTACGCTTCATGTATGGAAATGACATCAGTCACGTGATCTACATAGCAACTTGTCGTCGATCTACATAGCGACGTTTGACCTTTTCATACATTGTGAAGTCTATTCTATTCTATTCGATTAGCGTTCATGCCAGCGATACCTATTCGTGATTGGTCAACTCTGTTTCGAATCCTCATGGATGCACACATTTTGTAACTGTCTTATTTTCTGAATTGATGCATTTACATAACACCAGGGTGCGCTGTACGCTTGCACGCTTGAGTGATATCTCTATCTCAGTTTATAAAAAAGTACTCTGTGCTCAACTAGATGCATATGAAGTACCAACGAAGACCCAATGTTAGCTTATAAAGAAAATAACAACTACTCTTTTTCTCAATGTATGTATCGAGGTCGGCCTCCAGTTTACTCTACTTTAGCTGATTAACCATATTGACTTGGAGAATAGTTTTCCTTCGAGCATAATCATCTAACTTAATTCAGCACAATGACTTTTATCTTACGTCCTCGCGTAATTGTGCCTCTATCGAGAAAATCTCTATCGTCAAAAGATTGTGCCGCTGTTCTGAAAGCCAGCTGGTAGGAATTCCCGTTACAAACGTTTACTATAAAAATAAAATAATAATATTAGCCCTTTGAACGTCCCACTCTTGGGCACAGGTGCCTCCTCAATTCAGGGATTCAGGGGGGATTCAGGCCCTAATGGCTAGACGCTGGCCCAGTACGGGTTGGTGGATTTCACATGTCTTTCAAAAATGTGTTAGATGAGAATACGAACGTAACCTATAGATGCCAAAGGTTAAGAAGCTCCTAAATACTCGTAAAGATGGATGACAGCAATGTGACCTAACAAACTTCCCCAACAAAGGAAACGGAATGCACCCAAGGCGAACTCAATTGCGTTTCCGAAGTCGAGCGCGTACTCTGCGGGGCATCGAATTCGGGTCATTGCAGTAGCGCCCTCCTTTACTGAGTAAATGGGTCAGTCGCCGCAGGAACTGGACAGACGGATATAGAATGAGTTGCTATGCCGCAGTATTGCGGTTAATAAAAGATGCGAATGAATGGCGGTTCCATTGTGCGGTTTCGTACGGTGTTTTGATCGGACGGCTAGTAGATATAAAGACTAAGGAGAGAGAACTCTATATTTTTATGAAACTAAGGCGGAAAAAAGCGTACGGCCCGCCTGATTTTAAGCAGTTACCTTAGCCTGTAGATGCTTGCAATACCAAAAGCATCGCTCGCTCGTTGCCGAGCTGAAGGGGAGTGGGACAGGGGGAGGGGTAGTTTAATAGGTATTTAGCTAGTGTCAAGTAACGAATAGTAGGTACAATACAAAAATAAATAAAAATGTGACCGTCTACTTTGGAATACCAAAATGAAGGCTATCTGTGCTTAAATAGTTCACTTTCGTTCAGAGACATTTAAACCGTGCATAATAATCAGGTAAGCTCAACTAGTTCGTTTTAAGGTTATAAGGTAATTACTTAGTTGAATATTTATACTGAGGTATATGCGTTCTATTCTATACATTGAAATAAGTATTCAGTGGACAGAAGTAGGCTTATGTCGCCAATAGGAAGTTCAACCAAAAAACGTTTAGTATTTATCTAATTCAATAGCTACGTCCAGATGTGTCACATGCCGCGCGAGGCAAATTGCCTCACGAAGTTTGACTTGCCTCGCGCGAGGCAAATGCGCGTCCTGCCTCACCTGAGCGCTGTCATTTGCCTCGCCTAGTTTGGCATCGTCGTCAGACAGAACGATGTCAAACGTGTCAAACTGATTGCTCGGCTATACCTTTCTCTGTCTAGTGTCAGTTGCCTCGCCATTTGCCTCGCGCGGCATGTGTATGTTGTAGACACGTCTAATGACATGTTCACAACTTTGTTAAATTACTCCATCCTAAAATATTTTTATGACAGCTACAAAAAACGGGAATAGATGTAATGTGAATCATAAAAAGCGTTACCTAACATAATTCATAATAGAAAGAGGTGACACAATTGCTGGTCGTAAAAGAAAATGACATTTTACAGTATAACGATATGTTTGTTCCAAGTGTGTCCCAATTTTGAGGGGGCACTGAACTCATTCCTACGTAACGACGTGTACTACTCAGGCATATAGCTAAATTGAACCATTCTAGATGTTTTACTAGTTTATCCGATATTTCTCATCACTGTGTTGATCGCATTCTCGATAATTGGTTCTATCTTCTATCTATACCTACATATAAAATTCAAAGTTTGACGGGCCCGTTAGCGTGGTTGGCGCGGAGGCGCCTTTCACGCTGCAGGTCGTAGGTTCGATTCCTACCCGGGACATGCATTTGTGTGCATGAACATGTCTGTATGTCCCGAGTCTGGGTGTATATGTATATTAAGTATGTATTTACAAATATATGTAGAAATATCAGTTATCTGGTTTCCATAGTACAAGCTCTGCTTAGTTTGGGATCAGGTAACCGTGTGTACAAAAATGTCCCAGTATATTATTATTATTATTAAAGTCCTGACAGACTGACTGACTGATATATCAAAGCAGAGCCTAAACCGCTGGCAATGGTACCAGAGACATGAAATTTGGAGGATCTGTTCTTTGTGTTGTGTAAGTCCACTTAGAAAGGGTTTTTCGAAATTCTACACCTAAGGCCGTTAAATAGGGGATGAAAGTTTGTATGGAAGTTTGATTTTGAATCCTGCGCGGACAGAGTCGCGAGCAAAAGCTATTAAGACGCGTATTTTTGAAATATAAAATGGACAACAAAAGTAATTTAAAATCAGTCTCCTTTTGACATTGAGGTCGGCATGCTGCAGATAGTGTTAATGAATATTATTTAATATACATGTATGTACATGTCATATGATATACCATTTCGTGTATTTGGAACATAAGATAATATTAACTTGAGTCTGAAAGAGTAATAAAATCTTAAAGTAGTGATTTAAACCGAATGAGTTCTATAATATTATGCACCTTAGGTACGTAGATACTCAAAATAAAATGTGCTAGACATCGCCAAACGCCAACGATGAAAGTTTTCGTCTTACAAAATATTTATAGTACTTCACAATCTTGACGCGCGTAGGCATACAACATGAATAAGATAAAAATGATTGGGCAGACATAATAAGAGATTTACTCATTCTGGAAGCAGAGGACTCCAAAACATATTCCGAAAATACGGCAAATGAATGTCAGTCGGTCATAACTCATGCGCGTGCGTCTGTTGGTCTGTTTGCTCCGTGTTTAACTTACACACTGCGCGGACGCACGCTTCGTTTTATTTCTGTTGTTGTTTGATGCAGATGGTTTGCGATTATTACGGATGTTTCTTTTTGTTTCTTGGAAGTGTTAAAATTTATGAATGAATGATTCTTTTATTGCTATCCCTTTCGCTCTCACGATTGAACATTTAAAGTCATACTTAGTCAATAGTTTCTTCTTCCACTAGTGCAGTCTCATATCTAAGGTTGGCTTTTATGAGTATCTGTACTTTTAAGAATAGCTCTGACTGAACATAATCTTTCGCGTAAAGTTGGGGGTACTTACACAAGGTTTATAGAGCAGTTATTCTAAGGGCGGAAATAGTGACGTCATGGATCGATGACGCGATGTTTGTGCGCAATTCATTTCACGGCCATTACCTCGACATTAGGGGATCGATTGCTGTAGGGAGAAGGGAATGATGGATGAATGAAATAGGCTGTGCCTGAATTTACTGAAATAATA
Organism: Drymonia ruficornis; assembly: GCA_947859195.1. NCBI lineage: Eukaryota > Metazoa > Arthropoda > Insecta > Lepidoptera > Notodontidae > Drymonia > Drymonia ruficornis. The sequence goes on along the minus strand of OX401925.1, from coordinate 7,947,626 downwards.
ATCCATCTATGGTACCTATAAAGGATTTGTCTGGAGAAAAGTATTTTGTAGTGCTATGGTTTACCTTCCAATGTGAATTGGTAGGTATCTATCCTACGGTTAAAAGCCGAAGTGTTACCCTACGCTTAGCTAGCCTATCATTGGGTTCAGGTAAGGGTTGTTTTTTTATGACCATCCAGTAGTTCCAGCCGGCTAAACCTAGAGAACCTACGTACTGTTGGTAAAATAGTAACTAATCTATTTCATATCCATCCATATGACACATTTCCATCCATCCCATTGAATTTTACCTCGTCATGTACGGGCATTACTTGTGTATCCATAGAACATATACTTACTTACTTGCATGATACCTACTTTAGTGCTGTAAGAATAAGTTCTGGCATCAAGCGTTGGCTGGCAATGTGCCAGACGAAGATATGGGTCTCGGTACTCCCTTGTGCTTTAGCTTATAGGTATCTCTCATTCGACCCCATTTTAACTGGTATCTTATTTGGAATTAAAATTTTTCGTTTCTGAGTATTTCCTTCTTATTATATCTTTTTATCTGACCTACCTGCCATCATAATTCTTTATGTAGCTGTCTGACTTCACTTTATGTTACCTATTAACTAAACGGCAATCATTGAAGATATCTTGGAATATCTTATTTCTTGTATGCAATATTGTCTTTGGCGACGGCGTAGGCTATCCGATATGGAGATGATAGATAGCTTTAACATAATAATATATAATAATAATATCCTGGGACATTTTTGTACACACGGTTACCTGATCCCAAACTAAGCAAAGCTTGTACTATGGAAACCAGATAACTGATATTACTACATATACTACTTTTTTATTTGTAAATACATACTTAATATACATATACACCCAGACTCCGGACATACAGACATGTTCATGCACACAAATGCATGTCTCGGGTAGGAATCGAACCTACGACCTGCAGCGTGAAAGGCGCCTCCGTGCCAACCACGCTAACGGGCCCGTCAGATAGCTTTAACATCAGGGTCTATATATCTGTAAACATAAGGAACGTGCAACAAACTCAATGCACTTCGAGTTAGTGCTCAAGTCCACTTGGCATTAATACTTGGGCAGTCTCTTAAAAGGATGGCCTTGGAACTCTTAGAACCTTCCAGGGCCTTGCAGAAGACCTTAGAATATGGCCTGAATTATTCACATTAACACTGAGAAAAAAAAAATACGACAACAAAATGGTTTTTGCAGTTCCTAGTAGTCTTTTTAGTATGTTTTACTAAAAGTTTTGTATTTACAGCTAATGTTATATAAATGCGAGACATTACAAAAGAGATTTGCTGTAAATAAAAAACGTTTAGTAAAATATATTGAAAACACTACTAGGAATTACAAAAACCTTTTTTGCTGTCGTAATTTTTTTCTCAGTGAAGTAGAGGATTGTGTCCAGTATTACAACATTTAAAATCTTTAAACCACTGACAGCTTAAACGTAGATTACCGACTGTTATTACCGATCGAAGTTAAATATTTAAAGCAAGGTTAGCAAGTTCAAGGCTCGTGCTATATTTAGCGCGGTTGCAGGGTTGTCCATTCAAGTCACGTATCAACTTCCACCTACATTTCCGCTGTCATTACTGCCGTCGAGGTATTAGTCTGTTTCCTCTATCACCTATAGAGCTAACATTGTATTCTAGGATGTAGTGTAGGTTTGTGTATCGTGATCATAGAGTAAAGACTTAAGAAAGAGGTGCCCTTATTAGATTTCTCTATTAAACAACGCGTGGTAATTTGCACGGGATGGCGCGGGTGGTGGGGGTTAAGAAATGCGTGGCATCTATCTACCGGGAAATAGCTGAACTACTCGCTTCGTTTTATGTCGATGTTAGTACGTAGTTTAATTATTCGCACTAGATGTCACTAAGTGTATGATCATGAAAAATTACGTACAAAGGGACGCCATCTAGTGTCGAATATAATTATATTTGGGATGCGAACGTTGGCAAGACGTCTGCACAGGACGAACGCCAACAGCACACTGACTTAGCCACGCCTACTGTGATTACGTCACCGGCCTAGTTGTGCGATGTTTAAGCAACGCGGCTTAGCTGCTTAGACCCAGTCATTTAGTATTAGGTTCATGATCGTGATATAATTCTGACTTGGTGATGCTTGCATCAAGGGAAAATACTGTCGAAATTATATGTCTCTACTAGTGATGGGATGTTCTCGAGAACATTCTCACCCTCGGAAACTTACTCGTGAGATTTTTTTATTTTGGGTGACGTTATCCTAACTTTGAATCTTAAAAACAATTAAAACCACCATACTTGCATGTTTAATGAGGTTTATGCCAAGTTTAACATGCTTCAGAAGATAAATTCTCGAAAATTCTCACGAGTAAGTTTCCGTAAGTTTCCGAGGGTGAGAATGTTCTCGAGAACATCCCATCACTAGTCTCTACTTCGAATTTAAGGGCTCAACAAGGGACAAGACGGTGGCTTTACGCAAAATTGTAAGCCCATTATCAATACTGTAGATGTACTGTGAAAGGAAGATCCTATTGTTTGTTGGTCTGCTAGAAGTTGGATCTGAAAACGATATGTGAGATTTCGAATCTTTTCGTGCATAATTTCCTGCCTACTGTTGATATCGCATTAAGTTTCCACTAGGGATACATAAGGGCCTCCGCAGACTAGCTACTTTTAGCATCGGCGACCGGCGATTTTGTGACGTATCGATGCTGCGTCGCGTTTCTTCGAGCGCGAACGAGCGAACCGCAGCATCAAAATCGCCGATCGCCGATGCTAAAAGTAGCTAGTCTGCGGAGGCCCTAACATGTCTCGTATAGTATGGAATATTACTACTAATTACTCATGTACTAGCGCATCCGTACATACTTGCGTTTTTTTCGATACAAGGGATTTGTCCGAAGTATCACGGGCACCTACGCAGGGGTATAAAAACAAAAGACGATCGATTGTTATTTTTTGCAACATTAAACGGGCGCATATACACTACACATAATGGTTCTAGTTTGAATACATAATATCTACGATCTAGAGTAGCAAGATCTTTGTGTGGATGCATAGCAATTAATCTGTAAAAGGCTTCAACTATCACGACGATTCAATAACACGTCCCTCTCATGACTTCATTTGCTTCCATTTATTACGTGACAAACTCCAAGCACTAAATTTACGCCAAAATATAGTTTATTTTGAGAATCATGATGTAACAAGTCGTGAATGAAGCGGTCTCGCTAAAATACGTGCAAATTATGGTAAACACCTTGGTACATTTATCAAAGTGGAAACGAGAAGTTGGTTTTAAGGTGAATGCTCAGGCGCCGGCGCGGCGTACTTATTTACTAATCCACCAAGCTAACTAGGAACTCTGATGGAATGCGGCTCCCCCGCCCGCCACACCTCCCGCACACCGCCACCTTTTTGTACGGGTGACGTCACATTTGACAGGCTCCTAGTTGGCTTGGTGAAGTAGTAATTTTGTCAAAATCAAAACAACGTCCGTCCGTACATCCGTCCCAATCTGTTACCAGTATCATATTTTTTTACACTACGCGTACGCATGTTTGCCTTAGTAATATAAAATAATAAATAATAATTGAAGATGCCCGTAGGTCATGGTAGGGCTAGAGGGCAAACACATAAACTGCCGAGTGTAAATGAGACCGATAAATAAATAATATCCATGTTTTGATGGAACATAAGAGTTTGTTTTGGTAGGTCGGGATTATTCCGCAATAAATTGTTTGAGGTCAGTTGACGGAAAATAACAGTTGTTCATTGTTGTTAATGTATGACTGTATGTGAAGTGATTACGTAGATAAATAACCAAGTTTTATTGGTGGTAGAGCCAAGCTGTAGTCAGTAGACCGGGTAGTACCACCCTCTCACAGAAGATCGGCGTAAAGTAGCTGTTACAGCTGCGTTTCGTACGTTGAGTGAGAGAGCCGGAAGCTCACCTCCCGCCTTCTTCCTCTGCCTTTGTTCCACTACCATTCAGGTGGGCAATGTGCGAGCAATGCCTTTGGTATTGCAAGCATTTATAGGCTACCGTAACTGCTTAACATTAGGCACCTCTTATAAATAAATAAAAAGTAATTGACGCAAGTTCATATTTTATAAACGGTACCACCTTTCTTATCTATAAAAAAGTTTATGCAAGCTCTAAACGAAATGACAAGAAATTCGTTCCCGCAATAAGTCGGCCAAGTGAATCGATTCTACCTTTTATTACCGCGGTTCCTCACTGGGGCCTTGGCCCGCCTGTTTATCTGCTAATTGATTGATTATGCAGACGTCATTAGCATACGAACTCAAGCTCATTGCATCTACAAATATCGGTAGTCAGCCTAGACAAGCCGGGCTGCCGACAATAGTGATTCTTACAACTTTTCTTGTGATATTCTTGCAGTTACTCCTTATAACATCAGCTATCTGCCAGTGAAAGTCCCGTCAAAATCGCTCCAGCTGATTCGGATATTAGCCGGAACAAACATCCAGACAGACGGACAAACATTTTAAAAATAGTTTTTTTTTGTTATAAGTATCGTCCGTATATACTTTCACTCTTTCACAACTAAAAAGCTGTTATTTTGACATTACAGTCTTCAATTTTATTAATTTGTATTGATTTTCTGAATTTGCCTCTGATCATCACATGTAATCACCACGTGAGTTATTAAATCATCGTCGTAAATCCGTGATCATGCTCAATTTTATGACAGCACTCTGCTGTTCTTATTCGTCATCCCGTTGTCAACTGCCGAGGATTTTACTGCCGAAGTGTGTCGGAAACACGTGCATCTATTTATACTCGAGTCTGTTGTAGGCACGAGACTGTATAGTATACTATAGTATGAGTATTGTATAGTATGAGTAATGGGTTCATCATCAATTAGCGATTTAATCATGAAACCTCCCATAAAATACAGTTTGTAATTCAACCGAGGTGGAAAGATTCATTAGGTTAAGAAGGTACCATGTTACATAATTCATGGGAATCCATTGATGTACCTATTATTTTAGCAGATATGGTACATCCAAACATTGCGATCATTAGACTTGTGCTCATCGCACCACTACATGCAGCAAAATTTACACATCTGTTACCACACTCGCAATTCACAGAAAATATCCATATTAGCAATGCCAACATGTTTTCGACATTATTTTCCGTGAACGACTGAGTCGTACTGTGTCCATTGACTCCATTTAGTAGGACATACTGTTTTGAACAGTCACTGTCTCCCTCTTTCATGCTGATCTCTTTGTGTCAGTCGTCGATATCACAAAATATGGTAATGAAAACATTATTTATATATTCTTTTATTTTCAGGGAACTAGACCCATTTAAAAATAAGTTGAAACATAAAAAGAAAAAACAACCCCCATAGCAATTTGAATCAAACTGACTTGTTTTACGGTATAGATAGTATTCACGGAATGTTTTTAGACTAAAAGTCCTTTGTTCCACTTTTAATCTGTGGAATGAAGTAGGTATAGTCTATGCCACAGAGTAAAGACTAAAGAAAGAGGTGCCCTTATTAGATATATGTATGAAATAAAACGTGGTCATTGTTTTTTCATTTTCATTGTTCTATCTACCGGTAAATAGTTGAACTACTCGCTTCGTTTTATGTCGATGTTAGTACTAGGCCGACCACTCGGCCGAGTTGCTTAGGGCCAGTCCCCTTAGTAATTGGTCCATGGTCTATGCTCTATGGGGATAAAACTAAAATGCACGTGTAGATGTGGCGACGTCGGGTTGCACTGATACAAGGCTTTTGGAGCACACGCCCTTCGACTCACCCTTCATGAAGACCAAGTTTGCAGTAGAAACTAGCAACCTACATGAAGGAATTGAAGGCAATTAAATGGTAACGATTAAACTGTTACTGAAGCATGAATAGGTAGAAGGTTATATACTGGCATAGAAAGGCAGATGAATAACTGTCAACGTCTTCTTATCGTACGGTTAATGACCAGCGTGGTTTCAGACTGACTGACAACTGACAACTGACAACTGACTGTAGCCTAGGGGCGAACATGATGGGCCAGCAATCAGAAGGTCCCAGGTTCGATCCCCGGTGGGGCATGCACCAATGGATGAATTTTCATCTATGTGCATAATTTACAGTTCGCTGACGGTGAGGGAAAACATCGTGAGGAAACCTACCTATCCCTCGGGATTAGGTAATAGTCAGATCCTGTATACACGGCGACAAGGTTCACCACCTGTCACGTTGGGTTCTGACTATCTGGTGAAACGTGGGCCTTGAGATGGCTTAATACCTCCACAATGTGGTGGTGTATGGGCACTCAAGCTTCTGACTACCCCCCATTGGGGATAAAAGTCGTGACGTCTATGTTATGTTATGTTATGTGGTTTCAGAGGTGTTCAAGCCGCCCGAAGGCTTCTGACAAGGCTTAAGAACTGCTGTCTAGGTGACAACCGGGATCGACTTTTTACTCTCCCTCTGAAGAACGGAGTCGCTCAGTACGAAATGCTACTAAATGGTCACACATTTCTGACTGACCTTGCGACGCGCTGCTTAACCTGCGATTGTTTATTTATCAGAAATTGCAGCTGGTTATGAACAATTCTGACTGACTCTCGGAACCACAGAACATTATAAATAGAGAAAATTAGCCCAATGTTGTTTCGCTAATCAGACAGCTTTCCTTATTTATTCTCTTATACAACGTAATATATCGCGTCGCGAATATTTAATGAGTTCTTTGTACTTGAAACAACTCCCACGCAGCGTAACAAATATGTCGCCTAAATCCACGTATTGATTTGTTCCAGACAAGTTCTGTCCCACATAAAGAACATCCCGGAGCTGATACTCCTCGGGAACTTGTCTCCGAATGTGAGAAGACTACCCATCTTCTCGCTGATGGTGAAGCATCCTCGGGGGACCTTCCTCCACCATAACTTCGTCTGCGCAGTCCTCAACGATGTGTTCGGCATCCAAGCGAGAGGAGGGCTTAGCAGCAACTTGAATTACGGATCTGATGTTCTCGGAATTGATGACCAGCTTCTGAAGGAGTACGAAAAGCTGTTGGACGTTGAAGTGTAAGTGCTAGCAATGGGTGCGCCCACAAGTCCCGAGCAGCCGCAACCGTGCAATCACTTTGACGTTATGCGTTAAAACTGACTGTTCAGGTGCAACGCTCGGCACTTGTAGACGCCGTCAATTATGTAGGCAATAAAATACATTCAATCTAGCCTTGATTGATTCTAGACAGGATGAATTGGAATATCAAATTTCTGGAAAATTCGAGTGCAAGCAGCCATAGCCAGATTTAACCTGTCAACCAAAAGAAATAAATGTCCACTAGTTTTTTCTAGTATAATTTCCTTAATTCAACCTATTATGTCTAGACTTTACGTAACTCCTCATTCAAGTCTCGGAATGGATTGCTGAATGCTCGTATTCTGTTTAGAAATAGCTATAATAATCTATTAATTTGCGTTCCATAGCAACAGCATCAGAATATTTTTAGACATCCGAACATACGAGAAGGAAATTGTACGCAAATCTGATAATTGTATCCGAAGGCCGAGTAATTTGTACGGCCATAAAGCACTCTGAAGTGCGATTTATTTGATGATTGTAACCATTTATATTGCAGGCAGAAAGAAATTTCGCGGATGAGGAAACTGAGCGATGTCAAGGCACCAGAAGTACCGATATACAACGAACACTTAAGGCCTGGCTTCTGCAGGGTCTCTCTACCTTTCTTCATGTCAGACAGCGAGCTGGCCTTCGTCCTTGAAGCTCTCAAGATGGTGGCTACAGAAGGCTGGAAGATTCTCCCGCAGTATGTCGTGAACCCTGAAACTGGACACTGGAGACATCACACGTGCTCTGTGCTTCGGGAGAGGAAGTCTTTACACTCTTTGCGGTTCAATGAAGGAAAAATGACTGCTCACGAAAGAAGAGTGTCTGGTACGTTAAAGCACATTCTGAACTGAAAAAAGATTAGGATGGTTATGAAATTGATTGTATCTATTCTATTTATTCTTGTTGTAGGTCCGGGTATATTTCCACAAACGCACACAGAATGTCTTCAAACAGCGAGGAATCTGTTCAACAGAGCAAGAAAGTTGGCCATGAAGTGCTCAACAGCTGAGCCAGAAGTCAGCTTCAACCCAAAAATAGACTACCTCAGATGGTTCATGCTACCCAAAGAAGCTCACGATCTACTTGTGGGTCGATCAGCAAATGTTAAGCACATCGTGCCATTCCACCCATCAGGCTACACAGGGGCCAGAAAGAGCCTGCATCTCTCAAGGTCTTCCATTACCTCATCGCCTATTCTAGGATCATCAGCGAGACACTTTAGCCTGTCAGCTATCGACGATTGCCATATATTTAGATTAAAGCAGAAACAGAAGTTATTCGCGAGAGAGTCAAGTCTTCGGGAGACTCACAAGGAAGAGTCAGAAGCGACGCATCCTGTACAGTTTGCTGTTGGTGAATCAGTTTCGCCTTTACGCTTAGGACCAAAGCAGACGCTGCTAGTCAGGTCCAGATGCTACAGCCTCGGCTCCGATAGTCCTCCGGTACTATCAGTTAGCGCACAAACCAAAATGAATCTAGGCTTGAAGGAAACAAGTCCTAACAATATTGTAGAAAAATTGAGCTTCTGTAATTGCGGTAGTCAAACAGACCTCCAGTCATTAGACGACCCCATGATCTCACCCGGCAAGTCATTCCCCTTCAGCACCCAGACCTCCATATCTGACTGTAGCCAGGTGGGCCGATCGTCGCCCACTACTTCCTTAAACTCTCAAACATCCGATGACATCCAGGCTTACGTAAAAGAGATGACCAGAGAAATAGCCACAGAAATAAAGTCGGAAATCCGAGAAGTCATATCGAGAGTGGATGATATTTTAGAGAATTCAGACTCGCTCGAACAGTCGAATATTAGTATGAATTCAATTTCTAGTCAGAGCGATAGGAATTCAGTTTCAGTCATAGATGTAGCTGAATATTTAATGGGCATGTCTAAAGAGATGGCGTCTGAGGTGAAACATGAAATTCGTGAAATGGTGAATCAAGTTGACGAGATGATTTCTCCAGATTACGGATTCTGTTATAGAAGAGGCTCTCCTCCACAAACAGGGAGAAAGAGAATCGGTTCAGGGCCAGAATTAGGCTTAGATCTTAAAAAAACAACACAACGTTTGAGGAAGTGTCCAACTAGCCCAGTTCTGCCTACATATGATGAAGACGTCGCTCGTTACTGCAAGCGATCACCAACAACGAATTCTCCTAAATCTTCACAGTGTACTCCTTCGCACGAGGCTTCAGGACCTAACAGTATCTCATTCAACTCCAGCGAAACTTCTACACCGGACACAATAATCCAAGTTGTTACAAACCAGAATTCTCCGATACTCCCCAAGTCTCTTAGCTCAAACAAACTGTCGGACGAAGAAGTTAGCTGCAATGATGTCACGTGCAGACATTGCTGCGTCAAGAAGAATTGGTGCCAAAACCCTTCTGTCAGTTCTCAGGATAGCGGGATCAATATGACCTTCACTGAGGCTGACCCGTTCTTAGATTTTGGTAAGTTGACTTGATTTATGATCATTAAATGGTCTGTTGTGGTTTAGTTGAGGCGTTGACACCGGACAAATTCAATGTCAATAGAAATTAATTGTTGGAAATAGGTATTTATCAAGACTGTTATTTGTTAGGCAAGATCATTTGGTTATGCTGAGGTTAAAGATGTTTTAAAGAGTAGGTCTAACTGATCTAAACAAAAACTAAATGGATAACCTTCTTCCACCTCTTTCTATCCTTTCTTTTGATTACATTCATGGGAATTCTAAGACAACTTAGCTTTTCCCCGGGACTCATCGAGGGTCATCAGTGAACACTATTGCCGATCCTGACTTCCAGTAGTAACATCATAACGTAAATGATTGCAGTAAAATAGCTAATTTCTCCAGATACACTGACCAAGGCGAAGAAGACGCAAGGCAGGCTGCGGATATGCCAGAAGGTTGAGAAGAGCGAAGTGCCAGATATCATCGAGGGTGTGCCAGTCTGCTCTGGCGACCATGTCCGCCAGACCAAGAGGTTTGACGCTACGGACTCGAGTAGGGTCGAGTTCCGGGTACCGGATGAAAATGATCGGCAAAGGTGAGTTTTGACTAAGGAACTTTTTTATATGTGACTAAGGTGGTAATCAAGCGTACGGCCCGCTTGATGTTAAGCAGTTAACATAGCCTATAGATGCTTGCCGACCTGAAAGGGAGTGGGACAGAGGGAGGGGAAGTAGGGGCGGGGGGGAGTTGAGCTTCGGGCTCTTTCATTCATGGTACGAAACGGTGCTCCCCTGTGAGAGCCTTAGTACCACCCCGGTCATGCCAGCCCGTATGTGAGCTGCAGTCAATTGGCTACAGCTTGGCTCTACCAGCAATGAACGAATGAACTAAGCTTTTCTAACTCTTCCTATAGAATGTAGGGTTACTACAGTCAACTATAGTGAATGTTAGGTAGGAAAAATTGAGATTAGAATCATCAAATCACAGTATTACATTTTTAACAAGAATGCGTTCAACTACGTTTTATGTTTGTAAATTCATCAGTAATTGACCATTGACCCATTTTTAGACATAATTACTTTGTAATTTATGTTCCCTTTATTTTTATACAAATAATTATAAGATTAGCTAAATCCAAAGGTCACTAAACCGTTTGCTAGAAAACTCCAAGACTTGGCAATACCTGAACGAAATTCAGATGCAAAGGAAGTTGGCCGCGAAATGTTTTGGCAATAAATCAAAGTGTGCCGACTAGCTCATATTTCACTAATTTCTCATCACTAAACACTTGTGACAACTAAATATGAAGATAATTAAAATATTTCAGTAAATGAAAGGTTTATTACAGGCGACCACTAGGCACATTGGTTCGAGTGTAAGCCGCTGGGTTCACCGCATTGGGTGGTTGCGGGTTTGATTCCCGTCAGTGGTAAATTTCGGAAACCGCCCTCTCGTAATTTGCTCTGGTCTGGGTGTCATTGGGATCACCCTGTTCATTGTATGGTAGCCATAGTACAAGCGTTGCTTAGTTTTGGACCAAACAGTTGGTGTGATATCTGGCGATATTTATTTTCCATATTGGTATGGTCAAATGATAAAGCAAGCTCCGATTATGCTAGAACTGTTCCCTGAGAGGTGCGGGCGTCTGTACCATCAATCATTAACACCATTCTAGATGTCGATGTCGATGCCCTTGCTTGCTCTCATTACGTCAATTTCAAGTATTGACAAATTTGTACTAGTTTCCGTGGATTTTTTAAATAAGGATTTGTCTTCGTCTTTTTCTGATTGGTACTCAATGATTGACGCTGTTGACTTCTTAGTCAACGCAAATGGAACTCTACTAAGTTCAATTCTCCCGGAAATGTAAAATCACGCGAAGGAACATCAGGATGCATCTTGCTTCAAATGGACTTTGAAGGGCTAACCGCCGAATACAGGAACGGAATTTAAATTTGAGAATGCTCAATTTGGTCGTATCACACAAAATCCTTTGGGACATCGGCCATTTTTTCGTCCATGTTTCATCGACATCGTCTATCGTTCATCCACTTCCCATCTTGTCCACTGCCTAGATCGTCCCTTCTATGTCGTCGAACCACGCCTCAAAGACCTCAGTTTTAAGCGTTTTAATAAGGAATTAAACCCTTTAGAAATGAAGCCAATATCAAAGCAGTAGCGTATCCAAGTAGCTAATTTAGTGGTCATAATTCCAGAAACCCGATAACACTGGTGGACTCTAAGCGTTCGAGCCGGTCGTCAAACGCGTCTTCCAGCTGTTCCGACCGGAGCTCGCGGTCCAGTGGCTACGGGACTGACCAGAGATCCTCGCAGGAGGAACGGTTCTATGAGAGAAGGTGAGATTGCTATTGAACTTTACTAAATCCTTTAGATTCCAACTTCCTGATTTCAATAGCTCTACCATTCTGGCTTACTTTCGTAGCGTTAAATTTATTGTGCAAACTGTAGAGACAGCTTTATCGACTTCAGCGAACATATAAACGCATAATACGCATCTAGAGAATCTAGAGATACATTTGCTTTGTTATTTTTCTTGAAAAGTCTTGTCCGAAATGGGCCAAGGCTATCTGGTACCTTACTAATTAACCAACCACGTTTGTATAAGTGGTTCCCTAAAACCAAGTTTTTATAATTTACTAGCTGTGCCCGCGACTCCGTCCGCGTCCAGTCGGTGAAGCCCTTAAATATAATTTTGTCTATCGTCTAATCTGTATTACGTCAGTCTGCATCAGTCTGAGTTCGTCTGTCCGTGGCTGTCTATCTGTACCAGTCTATACCAGTAAGGTGGTAGAGTCTGACCAGTAAGGTGGAGATCGGCATTCAAGTAGCTAATTTACCTTCGTTTAGTATGATGAGGGAGAGAGCCGGAAGCGCAACCCAGCCACCTCCCCGTCCCCTCCTACTAACCCCACTCCCCTTCAGGTTGGAAACGTGCTACCAATGCCTTTGGTTGCAAGCATCTATTGGGAACGGTAACTGCTTAACAACAGGTGGGCCGTACGCTTGCCTGGCGCCTTAGTTGTATAACAAAAGTTTGACTTTATTTGTCTGTGTGTATCAGTTTAGCTGTAAGTATCTGTCTGTCTGAATCGGTCTGTCTGTAATCTATCGGTAGGTGAGTATCTCTGTCTGTACCAGTCTATCTGTATCCGTCTATCTATATCTGTAGTTACTCACAGTATCACGACTGAGCGGTTGGACTCCAGAGCTCAATGTTTAAGTTTGTACTTGATACCCATGTCCCTTATTTAAAATGAGTGAGTGCTCCAGACTCACGGCTTAGGTAAGAGTCACTGCGCAACATCGTGCTTAAAAAGTTAGAGTCCGGAGTTTATCGTCTAAGTCAATAGTCAAAGCGTTTATTATGTTTAGGCCTAGGAGGGCACTTACAAGTAGTCATTTTACATGTTTTCCTTAAATTCTAGCGCCGGATCGGAAACGCGACCTCGCCTGAGAAGTTTCTACTTGATACCCACATTGCTAATTCAAAGTTAGCAGGTCCTCCAGATTTATGGTTTAAGCAGGCAGTTACCCAGCAGCATCATTCCTGAGGGGTTGGAGTTCAGAGTTCAATGTCTGTGTTTCTATTACTACTTAATTCAAAATCAGCAGGTCCTCTAGACTTACTTCTTAGGTAGGTAGCTTCCCTACGGCATTAGTACTGTGGAGATGAATTCCAGAGTTAACGTCTAAGATTCCGCGTGATACAAAGACCCGCTTAATATTTTTTATACGTAATTAGGAATAAAAAAACTAAATTTCTTGAAGCAAGGAAGATATTAAATTTTGACATGTGGTGCAAGGCAGGCATTGTCTGATTTTAAGTATAGCGACATCTAGTTAATAAAAACGAAACTTAAGATGGTAGAACGCAGCAATAAAATATTTATTATTATTATTAAAATTAAGATTATGTATTCCAAATAGTGTCGGATCACACACAACGTAGGGCTCCGTAGGGCTCCGCTCTAAATAGACGTATTTCAATAACTAAAACTTATTGTTGGCTAGAATTTCCGTGTGGTCATAAAAATTTACAATCTAATATTTTATAAAAAAATATCCTAGATGTTAAGTTGGACTATTAGTCATATCCATGCCAAATTTCATTGAAATCAATCCACTGGATTCGAAGTTGTGCGTGTTCGAATATTTAGGTAGTTTTTGAATGTTTTGTGGCAACCCTAAACTTTACCGAAAAAAAAAATATGCTAGATGTTAAGTTAGACTATTAGTCATATCCATGCCAAATTTCATTGAAATTAATCCGGTGGATTCAAAGTTGTGCTCTTTCAAACATTTAGAATTTTTAAGTAGTTTTTTGAATTTTCTGTGGCAACCCTAAACATTTTCGAAAAAAAAGGTATCCTAGATGTTAAGTTAGACTATTAGTCATATTCATGCTAAATTTCATTGAAATCCATCCGGTGGATTCGAAGTTGTGCTCTTTCGAAAATCTGAGCAAACATACAAACATACAAACATACAAACACACACCCACAGACAAAAATTCTAAAAATGATAAAAATGAATTCTGCTGGTCAATCTAAGTCCCCCCCACTATTTTTTTTCCAAATATTTCGAATGTACAGACGCGACCAATTTTACATTCTTATTATATGTATAGATTACTCGGTAACCTAGGAATAGTAATCATATATTTTCATATGAAGTAACGTATTGATTTAGTTATGTTATGATATCAGTCAAGTAAACATACTTCTACATACGTTAGAGTATTTAGATACCAAATATACTAACTATTCTAGGTTGGTGTGATGGTGTGTGTTGGTGTGACACGGCGACAAGGTCCACCACCTGTCACGTTGGGTTCTGACTATCCGGTGAAACGTGGGCTTTGAGTTGGTTAATACCTCCACGATGTGGTGGTGTATGGTCACTCAAGCCTCTGACTACCCCCGAATAGGGATGAAAGTCGTGACGTTACATACATACATACATATTCTAGGTATTGGAGAGCAGACTCGAGGGCTGACCATCCTAGCTCATTGAAGTAAAGTACCATATTAGAGTCCAAAGCAGATGCCGCAAACGGCTATGAGGCATTATACTAATTATATTTTAACTCCTCCAGCGAGTCCGAATGCCGTACGTTCAAGCACCAATGGCGGGAGGAGTGTGAGGACGTGGAAGAGGCTGAGGACAGCAGCGCGTGCAGCGACGCCTCGCTCACTGACCTGGCGCTGGACGACGATGGCAACTGGCACCGCCCCCCCAACTCCGTGTGGAAACCCACTGTGGAGGTAACTGACGGAACATTGAGAGTAGTTGGAGATTGAGTGTATTTTCTTCTTTGGGAACTGGAGTTGGTTTCAAGACCCAGGTCAAGCCAGATTCAAGTCTAGGTGAATGCTCGTAAGATTCCCAACTCCGTGTGGCAACACTGTTGAGGTAACTGACGAAAAATTGAAAGAAGAAGTTGAATGGAATTTGAGTGTATTTTCATTTTTGCCTGGAGTCAGTTTCTAGACCCAGGTCACGTCAGATTCATGTCAAGATCTGTGTTCTTATTTAAAGATAGATGAATGATTATTGCTAGACAAATAGGTACCTTCACCAACTTGCTCAAACTCTTATGCAACAAAATATTGGCTGCACAGTATTCTTGGTCCATTTTATAGGAGACTACTAATAAAGAAGAAGAATAGGATATGATTGAGTTCTCCTCATAAAGGATGAGACATAATTGATATAGGTCAGATGGCGATTTCTCACTATAGTCGATTTTTTATTAAACAAAGTAACTTTACTTTTTTCTTCTTCTATCACAATAGTGATATTAGCACCTATAAAATTACCTCGTCTAATTAAATATTCTACTATACTACTGACTTCGATTTACCTCAGATTTCCTTTGTATTTTTGTTTCCTTATTTCTTCGTATGTACTAGATGTAAAGATGTATGCGCTTGCGCAGGCGATCTGCGAGTTCAACATGATCCGTCCGGGCGATAAGGTGCTGGTGTGCCTGTCGGGCGGGCGCTCGTCCATCGCGCTGCTGCACACCATGCACCACTACCAGTTCTACGCGAGGGCCAAGGGGATACACTTCACCATCGGTAAATACACGAGGAACTCTAAACGAATCTAATATATTCTACGTGGACATTTATTGCACCTCCCCTCCGCCCTAGCCAGCCGCCAGCCTAGCCGGAAGCGGAGACCAGCAGAGCTAAAACGCGCGCTAAGACAAGACTTTTGTCACGCATTATGTCGCACCGAGTTGCTCTCCCTCTTACTTAACGTATAGTAGAGTATGAGACAAAATAGACGTAGACGAAGCCACTTGTCTCGGGGGCCTGGTAGCACAGCCGGCCGTGACAAAACGCGAGATAAATCGATTTTGTCCCATTCTCTGAGCGACTCGGTGCGACATAATGTGTGACAAATTTTTTGTCCTGACACGCGTGCTAGCTCTGCTGGTCTCTGCTTCCGGCTCTCTCACTCATCGTACAAAACGCAGCTATAATGTCTACTTTACGATGAGCTTCTGGAAGAGGGTGGTACTACCCCGGCTAAGCCAGCCCGTATATGAGCTGCAGTCAATTAGCTAGAGCTTGGCTCTACCACCAATCATAAGCATAAAACGCAGTAAGTGCTATTTTTGGCTAACGTGATAAACAATTTGTTTCAGGCGCTTTATTTGTTCACGAGCCGAACTCCCGAGTGGATCCATTGCATCTGATGGCCTACTGCCGAACTCTGGGCGTCAAGTTCATCTATGAGGACAAGTTGGAAGAACACGAGTCTGATAGTGAGTATAGATGTTTAAATACATTGTTTGTGCGGGACTTAGGGAGTATAAAGATACTCCCTAAGCCACGCACAAATAAGGAAATAAAAATTAAAAGTCCTAAAACTACTAACGCCGTTCTTGTGGTATTTTATTCCTAATCGTCCTCTATCATGGCTTCACGTACGTACGTTACGTGTACTTCTGACGATTTATGTCATCCATTTTCTTGTTACAAATTAGATACAACCAAAGAAATTGAAATAAAAAAATGTTAGAAGTCACATATATACGGGTGATCTATCGCCGTAGAGGTGACGTTTAGTTAAACGCGTGTTTGTTGATATCCTAGGAGTAGGTGGCGCGTCGAGTAAGTCGTCAGAGCTGGTGCGATGGCGTGGTCGCGGCACGCGTGCGCGCGCGCACGTGGCGGCGCGCGCGCACGGGTACGGCGTGGCGGCGCTCGCGCAGCACTTGGACCGCGCCGCTGCCGCCTTCCTCGCCGCCGCGCTGCACACCGGACACCTGCACACACTCAAAGCGCACTATAAAGTCAGGTCAGATATCTCCATCTTCTTCTTCCTAGCTTTATAGTATAGTCTACCCCGATTTTACTGATAGCCGATATTTACACGGAGTCTTTGCCCTGCCCTTCGAGACCCAACTAGTGGGACTAACTGCAATCAAAGTGTGAAGCCATTTTTGTCATTATTTTTGGGCTTCTGAAATTCAGATTAGCTGGTGTGACCATGTCATGTCCATTACTAGACCGAAATCTAGTAATGGACAGTCCTCAGCCCACAGACAAACCACATTTTGGGCTACATACTAAGAAAAACTTGCACCAAAATAATTCCGAAAATGGTTGCGGGGTGGCAGCGGAGGCAACGCACTTGTAATTAATTACTGGGTCGTAAATCTTATACACCTTATTAAGCGTATTTGTTTTGGAAACTTGTCCTAGAGTGTGGAATCCAAAGGTTGTTGGTTCAAACTTCCGCCAATCTCTGTTCTTCGCATCGCAGTCCCCCGTCACTCTGATTCATTGGATTCCTGCAACCAATCCACTTTGTGGGGGCCAGGGCCGTCTCACACTACATCTTTCGACTCAAGTTCGCCATTTCAGAGGTGTAATTTTCTAATTTTTACAGGGATCAGGAGATCCGCGTGATCCGTCCGTTCATCTACGTGCGCGAGCGCGCGCTGGACGCGTTCGCGTGCGCGCGCGCGCTGCCCAACTTCCGCGCCGCGCCCTCCCCGCCCTCCCCGCGCTCCCCGCCGCGCACGCCGCGCGCGCGCAGCCCCGACCACAGCGACGACAGCAACGACAATGGGTAAGCAGTCAACTTTTTTTGTCCCACTCCTGGGCAAAGGCTTCCCCTAATTTCTTCCACACCACTCTCTCCATGGCAATGGAGATCCGTAACGAATTTAGTTGAGACTGCAGATTTATAGAGCTAATAAATCCATAACATACAGTGCAAAAATGTTTGGTCTACGACAAAAATTTACGAAGTATGGGCCAAATTACTAACGAAGTTCGCGCGCGGTTGTAGTGACGTCATCGGGCTCACGCGCGCTTTGTAATGAACGGCGGCGCGGGCACTGCGCGGGCTGGCGCGGCCAGCGCTGGTACAGTGCGCCTTCAATCCGACGAAGCGTGTGACGTCACACGCAAATGCCGCATATTATATAAAATGTGTTATGAAATCGCAACGGATGGACCGATTTCGATGATTTAAAAACTATATTGATAAGAAAGCTTAGTTTTAACTATAGTGTTGGTTATGAGATGATTTGTTGACCTATTATTGACCCTCATTTCCAGCTACGTCTTTCCCAAAAACATGTCCAGTCAACTTATCAAACCAAATTACCTATGTGTTATACAATTTGGGGTGCTCATAATAGCCAGCTGCAATCACTGTTCGGTAAACGATCGAAGGTTAAGCAACGCTTGGCAAGGTCAGTCAGAGATGGGTGACCATTTAGTGGCATTTGAACTGAGCGTCTCCGTGCTACGGAGGGCACGTAAGAAGTCGGTCCCGGTTGTTGTCATCTAGGCAGCAGACGTTAAACCTTGTCAGAGGCCTTTAACGGTACAGCTCGACTCACTGCATCGGGTGGTTGCGGGTTCGATTCCCGCCAGAGGCATATTTCTTAAACGGCCTTTTCGTAATTTGCCCCCGTCTAGGTGTCACTGTGATCACCCCCAGTCCATTGTACGGTTGCCATAGAAGCATTGCTTAGTTTGGGACAGAGTTGGGCAAAATTTAATTGCAAATTGCATGTGGTGTCACATTTAACAATTAATTTTGATTTGTTTGTCAATCGCGAACAAATCACAATTAATTGTTAATTGTGACATCACCTGCAATTAGCATTTAATTAATTGCAATTAATTCCAGCAAAGAGCGCACCATCCTGGACCGGTCGGTGTCCGAGCCGTGCGGCTCGTCGAACAAGCTCGAGCCGGTGTCGCAGCGCTCGCTCGACGAGCCGCTCGACGAGCCGCTCGACGAGCCGCTGGACACGGCTAGAGACATCCTCGCGAGCCAAGAGAGGATGTACCCCTATCTGTTCGCCAGTTTGAAGACCACTTTGCGACCACTTATTAGTGCAAGGTTTGTACGCAATAATTTATAGGGCAGGGATTTGGTCGCTGTCGTGTCGGCATTGCGGTTTTGTCATACTGTTTGCTCGGGTGCGAATAGTCGGGACCAGGTAGTGGACGAGCCTAATGACTTCCACCATGGGATTTTTTTTTATAGGACTGCGGTGGCAAAAGAGTTACGGCCCGCCTGATGTTAAGCAGTTACCGTAGCCTATAGATGCTTGCAATACCAAAGGCCTTGCTGACCTAAAGGCGAGTGGAATGGAGGGAGGGGAAGGGGGTTTATTCCGATTGAGGGTCTTAACAATTATCCATTGCGAAACGGCAGGTCAGAGGACTGCTGACAGAACAGGTGGCCGATATTACGTCGACCGCCAAGAATTTACGATTTACAATTAACAATTCCGGAGATAATAGAGACCATTGGTTTCACAATGGACAATTGTTAAGTGACGCGAGGCCCTGTATTGATAACTGTAGAGTCACTATCAGGGGCGGGCTACCGCCGTATCAACGATACTGGGCCCCTGGCTACAGGGGCCCCAAACGTGTGTGAAAATGATTTACCCTTTATTTGGGCCCCCCAACAAATTTTGATACAGGGCCCGTCTAAGGCAAGTAACGCTACTGGTCACTATCAAGTACCTATATTTCTTATACCTATTTTTTTGTTAGTAGGTAGGTAGTTTGATTCTATGTTTGATAGCGACTTTTGGCATCCCTCCAAGCTATTCTTTTAAAGTTAAAGTAGGCATGTAAAGTAAACTATTCTTATTTTTCCATAGACTCGTCGACAAAGACCAGAAGGAGCATAGACACAGGAAGAAATCCGTGATCCAGATGAAGAATGGAGCGCCCGTGTACGACTCCGACGAGGGGACAGAGGAGGAGCCCGTGCCATAGACACGACTGTAGACGTCCAAACGTGTCGGACTTGTGATTTGTCAGTGATCGTTTGTGATTGAACATTTTTTTTAGTTTGTGTACACTGATAATTTTTTGTAGATTTTAATTTTGCCACAAATATGTGAGACACAAAGTGGCTGTTTTATATACTTAAGGATGGCAACACTAAAAGTATATTCCTGCCAAATTAAGTTTTGTTTAGATACTTATTTGGCGATAGGTATTAAGAGTTGCTTGAACATAGGGGTCAACATTTAGAAGTTCCCCAGTTTTTTGCTAAAATGTTAGCGTGCATGTTGATGTCCTAGTTACGTAACATAAGTATGTGAGTGTACGCTGCTGTGTACTTGTTTTGACGTTAGGTTTGTTCAGGGTTGCCATGTTAAAGATTTTTGTTACTAAATAGTAGTTTTCTTTATATACTTATGAATAACTGTGGAATTGAAATCAAAGTGCATTTGTTACAGTCTGTTATTGTGTAATGTTAAGAAATATATTTTTCAAAGTTGTTGTATGTATTGAAGTGGAAAGAAATTGAACTATATTGTATAACGAGGTCTATTTATTCTGACGTTGTTTGAAATAAAAATTATATCCAAAAGTTTATTATATACAGATTTTATTTAGCGCATGTCTTGTGCCGGAGAGTGGTATATAGAACTACTATTTTGGATATAGAAATTAAACGATATAAAGATTTAAATATATACAAGTTTACAACGTAGAGTATTTGTTGGTACAAACCGTAGGTAGTTACGCTTTTTATACCGATATTATTAATTTTCGCTTATTCTCTGTATTTGTTAATGATACTACTAGATACTATAATCTACTTAAACTATTTACGATGATTATGTGACATTTTTATTTTATGGCAACACCAACAATCAGATTCCATTTTTGAAAAAGTGGAGTGTGACTGTTGATGTGAGACTGAATTTTGTGAGCGGTGAGAATTTGAACTCAATTTATTTGTGTATTTTAGTATTAATTAACTAATTTTCGCATTGTCAAGAAACACTATTACCTTCTTTTATATTGCGGATATATTCTTCAAATGTAGTATTTAAGGAAATTCCTAAAAGTTTAGGATAAATAGATTTAAGATGAGTAATTATAATCTTGTAAACAACAAGTCCCATTAATTGCTTCCATGATATAATTATTGTATTCATATACATTACTGTCGTATGAAATAAAAGAAAATGTTTTAACCAAAGAGTTTTTCTTGAACCCAAGTACTTACCTAAGTAAGAATAAGTTAAGGTAGGTAGTCAGTTTTTGAAGTACATTACAGATTAGCACAAATTAGTGCTCTGCATAGCTAAGCTTGACATACTGAGCTATTTAGGGTTGCCACTTACGTTACACTTTTCACGGGTATATTAGCATCTTTTCCAGTATTCGCGTGCACGTCAGAACCTAATATTTCTGAGCACGGCACATCACTAGCTGCCTCGGTATTGGTGCTAATTGGCATACAAACTAAACTTAACTTAACAATATAACTATCCTTCGCATAGTCCGAACACTGCAAAATACTATTAATCACTAAACCAATGTTGATGAATTTTGGTATAGCGATAAACAGCACCTTGGAGAAGGACATAGACTTTTTATCCCAGATAAATTGTAGGTTCCTGTGGGATTATCAAAATACTAACTATACAGGGCGTTCTAACATCAACGCGGACGAGGTCGGAGGCAGAAGCTAGTAGTTACTTTTATAATTAGTATAGTTAAGAATCTAAATATTACCAACGAAATCTGGCGTTGAAAAAGAAATAAAACACATGTATTTACTTACTTACTTTACTATACACTACATAGATCCATTATGCGTGTGTGCGTGCCCACATACTTTATATTATAAGTACTTACACTAATGAGTATTACGAGTACTAAGGGCAAATCCCTTCATTGTGACGAAGCCTAAAACACTGAATGTGATAATTACTTACTATACTTATCATTATGCATAAGCCAAGACAAAATCTAACCTATATTTTTTATTTAATATAATACTAACATTTATTTCCTAATCTAATTTCATTTCATGACAACACAATATTATTATTTTTTAAATAATCCTAATTATAATACAGGAGTGTTTTAAGTAATAGATAAATTGAATGGCAAAAATATTATTTTTTGTTATTATGTTATCCATTATTTAGAACAACCTGTGTGCTTATATAGATCAACTACATTTTATGTAATGAATTAGACACTTATACGCTATAATCTACTAAAAGTATAAAGAAGGAGTATATATTTCAAGTACAGCATCTTAGTTATAAGATTTTAGAATTTAATATATTTTTAAGAGTTCACTTCTTGCCACCCTGGCAGCAGGGTTTGCCACCTGAAAAAATAAAAAAGGTACATTTTTATTTGTTTAAACTGCAATACCTACATATTTATTTATTTATTGGAAAGTTGGCAACACTTTTTATTGCCAAAGCTAGGTACCTACTTATTTTTAATCCGTTCTTAACTCAGATCAATAAATTATTCACAGATTAGATATTTATAAGAAATTATTGGAATTTTAAGTTAAGAATTTTAGGCATTCCTGCAATTTTTCGTCTAGTGCCGTGTCGAATAATAACATAGGTAATGTCCCGAATATTTACCAATTGGCAGTTTTTTACCAATTCTAATTTTAATTTTGGTCCAACCAACAATTCGAGTTCTGCATCTGACAACCCTAGCCGCAGTACAGTACCTACCTACTCACAGAGGAGGCGAGTACTTAAACTACCCGTAGGTACTTTAGCTTCGTAGGTACCTAATTTATCACATTGGACTCGATAAAAAGGCTAAGGGGAAAAAACATTAAAGAGAGAGGCAAATAAAACCGCGACTCACCGGAAGCTTTGCCATCGCCGCAGGCGCAGGTCGGGCCGCAAGTGCAATTAGGGCCGCACGCGGAGGCGCCCCCTCCGCACGTATCTAGAAAACAATCAAGAAACATAATAATCTACCAGGGTAGTACCACCCTCTCACAGAAGATCGGCGTAAAGCAGCTATTACAGCTGCGTTTCGTACGATGAGTGAGAGAGCCGAAAACATAATCAATCATAAAAAAAATGATGCAATTAAAATATAAATTCAAATTTATGTAGCTGTCATTTTACTCCACTGAATAATTAATCTGACTTTTTTTAGGTACGCGACTGAGATGGGTCCTAGGTCGGGGTGAGCACAGTGTATATGTATAGTTCGCGACAGGTCGAGATGACATTCGGGTTATGAGCTTTTTGCAGAATAAAATCCGAATCAAAATTAACAGGACCCGATAAAAAATTAAAATCGCCCACAAAATTATTAAATTAAATTATTCTGTTGCTTTGCGGGTCATTTTGATTCGGATTTTATTCTGCAAAAAGCTCATAACCCGAATGTCATCTCGACCTGTCGCGGACTATAGATTAGGGATTGCGTTGTAAGAAGGTACCATTATCTGCTAAAATAAAACAATGTTAAAAACCACTTTAATCTATCATTAGTACCCATGTACGAAAACTACATATATCGCTCTACGACCACGTCCCCAGCAATGTAATCCACACTCTCGCAATCTAAACTACAAAAAAGTTGTCTATATCTGGATCTGGTTGGCACGTAGCCTAAACGTACCTACCCAGTGCATAGCTCGCGGTCGTGGGAACCTTAATAGAATTAATTTAATTGCCTTATTGCATTCCCTTCGTTGAGAGCGTCTGATCTGAATTCCCCCTTCCATGTGAAGGTGGGGGAAATTGTTCGTTTCAATGACTGGATACAATAATTTTGTTTTCCGTAATAAAATGTTAGGAATTTAATTTGTAGAACAAAGGAGTCAATGACTCTTCTCTCGCTAACAGATCTTTTAGTTTTCTTTAGTTTAGTTCGTTAAGGTATGTTGGTAGTTACCATCGTTTTGTGAATTTAATGAAAAGGTAGGTAAGCAGCTTATATTCCGAAAGTTCGGAAATTCCAATAACTTCAATTGTCAAAAATTAAATTAATGGAATTTTCCGACTTTCGGAATTACCCGAATGCTTACCTATGTTGCGCAATAAGTACTTAGAGCGTAGGTACGTAACTTAAATTACGACGTTTTTTTTTCATGCAACCAGTATAATAATAAGATAAAGAAAGTAACATCAAAATTCAATGACTACCTGTATCATTTTCATCTTTTATCAATCACTAATGACATAATAAAAAAAATAAAAAAAACACAACTGCGTCACAGAAAACAAATAAAAAATGCCGGCAAAACAAAACAACATCGAATCAACCATACGCGAAATACCTATTTATTACCGATTAAAATACGTTATAATTTAATTGAATTATCTTACCTTTACAGGAGTCGCAGGGTGCAGGCATGTCTGCGAGTTAGGTCTGGCTAGGTCTGAGTGGGTCTGGGTGCGCGCGCAGTGGTGAGCCTTCTAGTCGAGCGGGTCAATAACTGAGCGAACGTGGGGGAATCGGACGATCGGCGGTACTTGGCTCGTGTAGCCCAGGAGACAGCCGACTGATTGATGTAGATACTGAACTGATTGATATTTGATTGGGTCTGAATGGTATCTGTGCAGTACATTGGGAGAAGTCTATGTCCAAGGGGCTAGCACAACCGCCAAGAAGACTTATGTCGAACCGAATTGCTCTCTCTCTCTCTACCTTAATGCATAGAAGAGAATGAGACAAAATCGCGTTTTGTCTGTAGCACGGCCGAGACAAGACAAAACGCGAGAAAGTCTTCACTTAGCTGTCTAGACGCAATTAGGTTTTTTTTTTTAAATGATGCGTCAACATCAAGTGATCAAGCAATCAAGCGTCTCTCTTTAATTTTAGCTGCGCTTGAGTACCTATTGGGCGGTAAACCGCTTTGATCTTTGTTTCCGAGTATACAGCTGAGCAGCATATAGTATTAAGCAGTTACCGTAGCCTATACATGCTTGCAATACTTACCAAAGGTGTGGCTTGCATGTTGCTGACCTATAAGGGAGTGGGACGGAGGAAGGGGAAGGTTTGTTTGGAATGTTTTTGTTAGATAAAAAAAAAAACCGTACTCACCAGAGTTGCAAAAATCAGCAAAATTTAGAATCAAAACTGTTTAAAATATGTTTAAATCATTGTTTAAAACATTGATTTAAAACAGGATGAGAAAAAAACACTGTTTTTTAATGTTTAAAACATGTTTTAAACATTAAAAAACAACCCTGCTGGCCTACTCCGAAATACAAACCTAACGTTTCGGCTGACGGATTGTCGTGATTTGACATTTCTTCTTTCGTTTTTCTCTACGATTTGACATTGTTTTGATCGTAAATCGAATCCGTACTTCAGACGATCCGTCAGCGACGTATTTTGGAGTAACCCCCCTGGTACTCACACATAAGATACTAATAGCAGTATAATTTAGTCGGCGGCCTCCTAAACTATAATAAGATAGTTTGAGGTAAGTTATAGCGCGGGGCGGGGTATGGCCACAAATAAAACGATCAGAGTGCCGTAAACAAAAACGCCGGTGCCGGCACCGGACCGGTTTCCAAACGTATTGCGATATGTATCAGTTGGGGTAAGCAGGGATAATTGAAATTATACATGCGACTGTCTTTAGAGGCGACTTGTAGTTGTGTTGCTGTTGATACATACATCTACAACAACATCTATCTATTATATACATCCTGTATAATCCCACACCCTCCTCTCTCCTCCCTTCCCGGGGGAGAAGAAAGGGTCACATAAAAAACCATGAGAGAGAACCAGAAGCCTTAAAAAATGATTTTTTGGGCTTAAAAAAGGGATTCTTTGGGCTTCTGGCTCCCTCTCATGGTTTTTTTATGTGACTAAGGAGACAAACAAGCATACGGCCCGCCTGATGTTAAGCAGTTGCCGTAGCTGCAATATCAGAGGTATGGCCCGCACGTTGCCTTTCTGGAGGGGAGTAGGGCAAAGGGAAGGGAAGGGGGAGAGGTTAGGCTCCGGCTTTCCCACTCATCGTACGAAACGCAGTTGTTGCAGTTCTTCTGTGAGAGGGTGGTACTACAGCTTCGCTCTACCACCTTAACTACCTTATCTCTCCCTGTCCTTTTCGCTTCAGGGCGGCGACGTGCGCGCGAGGCCTGTGGTATTGCAAGCATCTATAGGCTACGGCCTCTTAAATGGTATGTGGGCTACGGTAACTGCATAACATCAAGCGGGCCGTATAATCTCTATATAATCTTACTAAATTAGATAGATTAATATTAGGAAGTAGATATTCAGATTATACCTTTGGATAATGGTAAAAACATTTCTGCGGTAAAAAAAATAATGATGAGCGTCATAATGGTGCAGTCGTCGACCCGCGAATGAATCATTCCGTTTTATTACCTACCTCATATTAAAGTTTTTTCTTTCTTTCTTAACTAGCTCTGCCCGCGACTTCGTACGAGTCGAAATTAACAAAAAAAATGTTGCTCAAGTCCCGCCAAATTCGGTACAGCTGACTCGAAGATTAGCCGGATCAAACAGACAGACGGATAGACCAGACAAACATTTTAAAACAGTTTTTTTTTTGTTATAAGCACGGTATATACTTTCATATGCATTAAGTAAAAAGCTGTTATTTTGTCAATACAAACAGACACTTCAATTTTATTTATTTGTAGGTTATAGATTCGGTTGTCAGCATGGGCGGGCCGAGTTCACCAATACACTGACGGACCGTTAGAGCTGTAAGCGGACTGTTACCAGTCATTAAACAATCAGTTACTGTGCTTGTTCTGTGTTCGGTCTGTTAATATGTTGGTGAACACTCCCAAGTTCGTTACGCTTGCCGGCCGCGTGCAGTTCGCTTGCAGTCGCTTTTCAGTTTCGATGCAGGGGGCTTACCACCACCTCTTATAGCAGTTTTGTTTGAACGTTTCAGCGGCGATTTGTGCAATGACGTTTTTTATTGTCATGACAATAAGTCAATGTCATACTTCATTGCACAAAAAGACGCTGAATCGTTAAAACGTTCCTGTAATTGAATAGCAATATGAGTTCGTGGTAAGCCCCCAGTTATTTCAACTGGACCAAAACCGGATTGAAACTGCAATTTTGCAGTCCGATGCAGCTGGTCTGATTAGACGCTATCATCTGTGATGGAAGAGTAGCGAGACGTGACATAGAGCATCGTGGGACTTAGTCACGCTTCGCTTAGTGAGGTTTATCCGGTCGCAGGGTCAGGCTTTGTGGTTAAGTTGTACCTATCTGCATATCTCATCGTGCCCTTTAAGTATATGCCCTATAAGTAGTTTTTTTTTGTTGTTGCTAAAATATTATGTTATGTGTGTGTTATGTTAATGTTTGCTTAAATAAAAATAGCCTATGTTACTCCTTATAACATCAGCTCTACCAGTGAAAGTCCCGTCAAAATCGGTAAAGTCGTTTCGGAGATTAGCCCTTACAAATTGACATGATAGGTACCTCCATAATATGTAACTGTTATGTTAAAGCCAAAGGCAAAGGTATTCTCACCAATAGGTAGACAAAGAAACTACAAAAATATAACTCCAAATTACACAATACAATGCAAAATACACGTACGGAGGCAAAAAATTATAGACTACGGAGTTAGACTACAAAAAGCATTGTGTAATCTAAAATCTCGAGTATGCGTTGAAATCTCATTCGTACTACAAAAAACCCCGTCCAGTGTTAATTTCAGGTCAATGAACCCGCTGACGGGACTAATTATTGCAAAAAATAATGCGTCTGTCTACCTTGGAGGTTATAGATTCAGAAATATGAACTGGGAACCTTTATATAAAGCCGACGACAGAAATTGAATCGGTTTGGGCTTCCGGCTCTCTCACTCTTCGTACTAAACGCAGCTGTAATAGCTGCTTTACTTCGATCTTCAGTGAGAGGATGGTACCACGTGGTAGTACTACCCCGGTCGAGACAGCCCGTAAAGAATTTAGAATTTTGGCTCTGTCAAAATCATGAAACGGAAGCCGAACGAAAGGGATTGGGTGCGTAATGTCTCCCGCGTTATGGACTGTGACTAACAAATGACAATCAAATCAAAACAAAAACAGTTTATTGAATGCAATATGCTTCATAAAATAAACAAACAATAAATACTTAACCTACAAATAAATAGTGACCGTGAAATGTAAACAATAAACAAAGATGAATTGCGGCAATTCTGCTAAAGCAATTCATTTTTCCAACCCTCCAGCAGAATCCCCTAAATTTCCGTGAAACTGACACGAATGGCGTAAAATGTGTCAATATTCTACAGAAATTTAGCGGAATTGCTAAGGATTCCTCAGAAAATCAGAAAAATGAATTGAAATGTAATTCATTAGCAATATTGCATAAGGACCGTATTAGGTCCGCTGTTATTTATTATCAAAAATACTCGCGACTTGCTCGTTACAATTTTCTTTTCTTACTGTATTTTGTCTACTGTCTAGAGTCCCAGAACTTCATTATAGTGTGACCGCAAGCGCTGTACCGCGCATTAGGTATGCGCGGGGAGGTGGGGGAGTGGGAAGGCGAGAGCAATGACGGGTGGGGGAGTGGGACGGCGAGTGCGATGAGCCCCCTGTCTCGCCGCTCACGTACCTAAGGCGCAGTACAGCGCTTGCGGTCAGACTATAGTGACTTGGTCTATTCAGATGCCTCGCATGCCTCGCGCAAGCACTGTTATGACATTAGTCTATGCGTTCCGACGTCAAAACTGAGTGCTCGGGCGCGGAATGCGCCTGATGTAAACGCAGCCCTTAATATAACGGTACTCCATCGGAAGCCAATTCACATTTGAAATGCTGAAGTTATCAAGCGAATTTGGTCTTTAAATTCTCACATACTTTCGCTTTATTCAGTCTTCGTCTTTGCATTCAACTTGGTCAGCAATCGCCTTGACACAGAATACACTATCCAAAAGATGAGATATAGTTTGGAGTCCGTTGACATAATCATGTAGATGACAAGCATTGCTAGGATCATCCCCAGAGCTTTGAAGACATAGGGTTTATATCTGGCGTATGAGCTCTGTTCTCTGCAGGGGCAGTCCGGTCCGCAGGGCAGCTGTTGTGGTGATGAGGTGAGGGTTACTTGAGTTCGCTTGCGTAGCTTTATCTCTCTTCTTGGTAGAGTTTCTGAAAGAAGGTTGATAAGGATAAAACTCCTGTCAAAATAATAGCACAGAGTACTTCTGCAACACGTTGCTTTTTATATAGTATCAGGCGTTATAATATAGTGCCTTATAATGGTGATAGTTTCGCGCGCGTGCTCTCGCGGAGAACAATCATAAATCTATGTTGCGGCTATTAAATTATATCTTAAAAAGGTTTCCTTAATTTCAATATCTCTTCAAGATAGCACCGTCTGAGTTGTATTTCAGTGGCGTTTGAACATACCCTACCGGTCACCGGTAAGTCATTAAGTAGGTCTGTAGTTTCAGTAAGCAACTTATCAGACCCTCTTACGTACAGGCGTATTATTCAGACATCTAGCTGCATTACTAGTCGCACCACCTAACTAAGTACTACGAGGCAGGTAGATATTTAATTTACTACCTACTATTTATATTAAATTAATCTTCAAACGGGACTTACCTTCGATAGTCTGCGTGATCGTCGCCATGACTGCAACTGCGGTCGCTTCCTGGGTGCGAATGTGATTAAAATCATTTTTAATCTCTTAAATACAGCCGGCTTTGTATGCTGAAGGTCGAGGGTAGAGCCGGAAGACCTTGCGAAGGTATAAGATCAGCTGGTGAAGTCGTGCGAAACGGAGGAACGGTGGACACTTCCGGATAGACAAAAACTGTAGTCTACTCAGACAGATAATCTTATGGAGTTAATGGGGATTGAGGTAGCAAACAAGCGTACGGCCCGTCTGATGTTAAGCAGTTACCATCGCTTTTGAATGTTTGCAATACCCAAGGGATTGCTCGCACGTTGCCGACATGTAGGGGAGTGGGATGGAGGGAGGGGAATACGGAAAAATAAAAACACATTTTAATCTAGCCTAGTCCCTAAATGATAAAGAAAGCCTCTATTTTTTTTACACGACTGCCCAAAAAAAAAGAGTGTATATGTGTTTAGGGTTCATGTATGTATGTATGTTTGTATGTTTGTATGTGAGATTCTTTATTCCACCATAACTTATAAATGCCTGAACGGATTTCGATGTATGGGGTATCGTTAGAATCCTTACATCATTCCGGGTAACACTGGGTATATTATTTTTGAAAAAAAAAACAATATGGCTGCATTATGGCTCAACTTTAATATGTGAAAAAAAAATTTTTTTCTTCCATTATTGCAATATGGGTATCAAATTGAAGGCCTTGATGAGCACAGTCCAAAACTGTAGAATTTATAGGCATAATTTAACATAGGTAGGGTGTACATGCAAAACAAATATATCATTTTTGGCTGCTGTCACTAAAATGCATAAAATAAAAATAAATAATTAAAAAAAAATAAAAACACGACTGCCCTTCCAAAAAACGAACTAAAAAGTATAAAACAAGTGCAGTGTCATTGCAGTCGGGGGCCCTCTTAGATTAAATATGTTCCACAGAACGGTCCCCCGACTGCAATGACACTGCACTTGTTTTATACTTTTTAGTTCGTTTTTTGGAAGGGCAGTCGTGTTTTTAATATTTTTTTTATTTTATCTAGTACTTATTGATTTAATTCGTTTCATTATTACGTACCTAATTGTAAGTACCTTCCCTAATCAATATGTTTTTGTTGCAAATTACTAATAGGTAATTGGTAGTCTATACCAAATTGCTTCCTCTAACGTGCTGAATACGACCTAACGTTTTGTAGTACTTCAGTGAAATAACAGTAAATCAGGAAACGCATCTTCAGTTGTTGTCAGTCCGGAAATCGAATGTTCCTTGAAAACAGAGACGATCCATTTTTATCCGACAGTTGATATCAGGAAAATATTTTTTTTTGAAGTTTTTAGAAGTTGTGATAATAACTAACCTTGTCTCTTAGGGGCCATTCATTAATTACGTCACACGTAAAGGGGGGTTAGGGGGTCGACGAAATGTGACATTGTGTGACAAGGGGGTGGGAGGGGTCCTAAGTTTTGAACGTCACATTAAAAAATCTAATATATCTAAGTATTAAAACCGAAATTTGAATTTTTAACAAAAATTTTGAAAATTTCTGAAAATTATAAATTATATGTGACGTCACACAGGGCGGGGGGGGGGTCTCGCAAATGTGACCAGCTGCGACAAGGGGGGGAGGGGTCTAAAAATCATGAAATTCGTGTGACGTAATTAATGGATGGCCCCTTATTATTGTAGTAAGCATAGAATATCTGTCAAAAGGCCATATTTATTTGGTGGATAAACGTTTTTTTTTGTTTGAATAAAAAGATGATGGTGGCAAACAAGCGTAAACCCCTGATGTTAAGCAGTTACCGAAGCCTATAGATGCTTGCAATACCAAAAGCATCGCTCGCACGTTGCCGACCTGAAGGGCAGCTTGGCTCTACCACCAATAACAACTGTTAAACAGGTCTTAAGACTTTATTAACGACCTACACCTTAGTTAATCCCTTCGAAAAATATTATTGTCTTTTTATTTCCCTTTTGTATCAATCCCGTAAAGATAGCCGCATTTTTATTAAACGACTGCCCAAAAAAGGAGTGTATACGTGTTTAGGGTTCATGTATGTTTGTTTGTTTATATGTATGTATGTGAGATTCTTTATTCCACCATAACTTATAAATGCCTGAATGGATTTGGATGTATGGGGTATCGTTAGAATCCTTACATCGTTCCGGGTAACACTGGGTATATTATTTTTGAAAAAAAAAAATAGTATGGCGGCATTATGGCTCAATTTTGAAATGAGAAAAAAAAAATTGTCTTCCGTTATTACAATATGGGTATCAAATGGAAGGCCTTGATGAGCACATTCTAAAACTTTAGAATTTATAGGCATAATTTAACATAGGTAGGGTGTACATGCAAAACAAAGATTTCATTTTGGCTGTTGTTACTAAAATGCATAAAATAAAAATAAATAATTAAAAAATTTAAAAAACTCGACTGCCCTGCCCAAAAACAAACTAAAACAAGTGCAGTGTCATTGCAGTCGGGGGCCCTTTTAGATTAAATATGTTCCACAGAACGGTCCAATCGTTTCTTTTTAAATTCTGTTTACATATTATTATCCAACGATTTCAGTTATCATAACAGTTAAGTATAAGTTTTTCTTCAGCCTTGCTCTAGATATCTTTTTGTTAGAACCGTTCGGTATAAAACATGGTCGTTCGCAGTGCATGGTACAGTGATCATCAGCTCAGCAACAGACAACATGCCTTCTCCCTGTGAACCTTGCAAAGGTGAGTTTATATTTTGTCCTTAAATAAGTCAGGCTTGGAAGATGACTTCTCTGACGTCTCCAGCGGGAATGAATCCTCTAGCACTTTTTGGAGTGCGCGTGGTGATATAAGGGTATATAACGTCACGACTTTTATCCCCATTCGGGGGTAGTCAGAGGCTTGAGTGGCCATACACCACCACATTGTGGAGGTATTAACCAACTCAAAGCCCACGTTCTACCAGATAGTCAGAACCCAACGTGACAGGTGGTGAACCTTGTCGCCGTGTATACAGGAACTGACTATTACCTAATCCCGAGGGATAGGTAGGTTTCCTCACGATGTTTTCCCTCACCGTCAGCGAACTGTAAATTATGCACATAGATGAAAATTCATCCATTGGTGCATGCCCCACCGGGGATCGAACCTGGGACCTTCCGATTGCTAGCCCAACCTGTTCACCCCTAGGCTACAGTCGCTTTTTTTAGGGTAGTAAGGTAATAGTAGCCACCTATAGAAAATCTAAGTAGTTTGAGGGGGAGTGTGTCCTTATTAAATAAGGACGCTTTTGTGAAGTCTTTTCAAAATAATAATAATGTGGTGGTGTATGGCCACTCAAGCCTCTGACTACCCCCGAATGGGGATAAAAGTCGTGACGTTACATTTACACATTTTTACATTTTTTCAAAATAACGTGTTGCAAAATGCATGTACCTTTTTTCCTCTACGGTTCTTCAGGTAGAAGAAGTTTCGATGTTGTATTCATTGTCATATCTTCAAATATTTCTCTGTCTTTAGATATTGTCTTCTGAAGTACTGATCGTATTTTTTTTCAGAATCGTGCCAGGGCGGCGCCTGCGTTGATAACTGCGCTTGCAAAGACAAGGGCTGCAACGACTGCACTGACAAAGGTAATCGATGAGTTTCTAATGTAATAAATATTGTCTCAAGCCATTTTCCTGATTTAGGCTGACATTTTGCAGTCATATTTACATCCACTATCAGCAATCCCTTTTTACGTCCCATTCCTGGGCACGTGCCTCCCCTCAATGCAAGGGGGATTCAGGTCATAATCCACCACGCTGGCCCAGTGTGGGTTAGCGAATATCACGTCTTTCGAAAGTTAGATTTTCCAAGACATGCCGGTTTCCTTACGATGAATTCGTTCACCGTAAGCAAGCTACTAGCAATATCTTAATTTAATCTTTGATTCTTAATTTCCAGGCGGCTGCTGCTGAGCTGATACTTCTACGGAACCATGGACCCTCGTTCCTCGATAGACCGGCAGCGTAGTCGCCGTAGACCCTCAGTCTTCTCCCGCGTGGCTGCTGTCCTGGACACATGCTTCCCTGTTACCTTTACCCTTATCTTCATTGTCACTATATTCTTCTTCTATATCGTCGTATAAATGGTCCGTTGAAGTGAATACCTTTGTTTCTTTGTACTACTAATGCAAAACTTTACATGCCCTGAAACCGGGCAATCACCCTAATCCTCTTGCTGCTGAATTCCTGATTACCTGGAAATACCAAAAGCGCACCAGCTATATGATTCACTAAGACCAACCATGAGTTTAACGTTGATACATCCGTGACTTTGGTATTCTCCAGTGCTCTCCAGCCAACTCCCTATAGTTGTTTTTAAGAGCGAAGTCTAGGTAGATACCAGCCAATTTACGATGAAGGATTCATTTGGAAGGATCCAATACCAGCTTATAGTCCTAGCATAGTTAACAGTGAGATGATCTCCTAACAATTGCCGAGCCTATAGATAGTAACTGAATAGATACATATTGCCTTATAGCGCGTAGACGAGTTGAAGGATTCACACTTAACTTATCTTATAATAGGAGGTAGGTAGTTAGGTACTTTCTAGTATCATACAAAGTACACAGTGGTATGAAATGTTGGAAGTTCCGCAAGAGAAATGACATAGAATTTTCGAGATTTTAAACCAACGCTGTAGTGAGTTATCGCGCCTTTGAAATATGGACATTTTGTTCTTGCGAGATGTTTATGCATCCACGTAATAAACGTTCTAATGACTCGGGTGTTCATTATGTCGATGCATGGACATCTAATGACGTTTTATATTATAGACCCGACATAGGTACACGAACATTAGTGCTCTAAAATATCACATTAAACTATACCCACATATCATTGAATACAAGCCATATACGCCAGATATGTTTTTAGTGAGAGATGAATATTCATTGTAGCGTTATTACAGTTATTAGCTACATAATCATTGGCGTGTGAGCGCGTGTAGCCGTGCAGCCATGATGCTGGGTGCGGCGTGACTAAATGGATATCGGGTAGTTTACCTTGCATTCATGTTGCCAAAATAAGCGCGGTAAGTCATATCTAAAGATTTAATACATATTTGTGGAAATCTCGAAAGAACAGACGGTTTAGACTACTTAAGTCTCCGGAGAGACGTTGGCTCTCTGTGCGTGCTCTACCGTCAGTACCACGGGGAGTGTTCTGATGAACTGTTAAGGTTGGTGCCACCGTCATCGCACCCTTCGACGTTGGGAGAGATTTCTCCCACACCACCTAGATGCCTGGTATCCAACAAATGTACGTGCATCCCGAGCATTTCTTTCGCGCACGTGCCAGTTGTGGAACGATCTCCCTCCCGAAGTATTTCCTTTGCACTACAACATGTTCTTCAAAAGGTTCTTCAAAAGGCATGTTTCCAGGTACCTAAAAGGTCGGCGCCGCGTTTGCTCCCCTTAAGTTGCAGATGTCCTGCGCGGCGGCTTCCACTTACTATCAGGTGGACCGTCTCCAAGTGTGCCATCCTTGGCTATAAAAAAAAAACACAAAATGTCCATGATTCAATGTAGACGCACCGATTAATTGATGAACTAGGTAGTTAATGCGTTCAGATGCCTCGCATGCCTCGCCCGAGCTCTCATGTTATGACATTATGTCTATGCGTTCCGACGTCAAAACTGAGTGCTCGGGCGCGGCATGCGCCTGATGTAGACGCAGCAAGTGATTAATGATTCTGTATAATCTTGGTGAATAGAATATTAAAAGTAAAATTTATACTTAATCATTTATCCATAAACGTGTGTATGTATTATTATCACGAAGACGTACAATACTGCACAAGGTATATAAGGTGATATTATGTTATATTAGCCTTTAAAAGTACCTAACTATTTTTTTATTGCATTGATATAATTTGTTCGCTCAACCAATATCAATCCCTTCAATATCAAGCCTTCTTATTTTAATTAGCAGAAATTATTGTCCAACCGAATCAGTTGAAAATATCAAAAAGTTGTACAAAAAATTACGGATTTACGGAATTACGCTCGTAGAACGGATGGCCGATGGGGCCGAAAAGTTCTCGAGTGGCGGCCGCGCACCGGAAAGCGTAGCGTGGGTAGGCCTCCCACAAGGTGGACCGACGACCTGGTGAAGGTCGTGGGAATCCGCTGGATGCGGGCAGCGCAAGACCGGTCATTGTGGCGAACCTTGGGGGAGGCCTATGTCCAGCAGTGGACGTCTTTCGGCTGAGATGATGATGATGATGACAAAAAATTAAAGCAAAATTTCAAGAAGAAGAATAATTTATTTCATGTTGCAACAATAATATAATTTAATTAGTTAATATATCAGCTTAATGACGAGGTCCTCGAGTTAGATGATCAGGAAGATAGCCAGCATATTGGTTCAGCAGCAACCGCCTGAAACAAAGAAAAAAACAGTTATTAAGGTGGCAAACAACCGTACGGCCCGCCTGTCGTTAAGCAGTTTCCATAGCCTAAATATACTTGCAATATCAAAGGAATCGCTCGCACTTTAACAACCTGAAGGGGAAAGGCACAGACGGGGGAGAAGAGGGATTGGGCTTCGTCTCTCACTCATCATACAAAACGCAGATAATAGCTACTTTACGCCAATTTTCTATGAGAGGGTGATACTACCCCGGTCGAACCAGTGAGTGACACGGAGGTAGGGGTAGGGAGGGTGTTGGGCTTCCAATTCTCTCACTCATCATACGAAACGCAGCTGTACTAGCTTTACTCCGATTTTATGTCATAGGGGGGGTACTACCCTGGTCGAACCAGTCCATATATGAGCTGCAGTCTGTATGTCTGTTGTATTTTATCTACCAATCATCTTTAATTACGGGAAGAAGGTTCGGAGGCGAAAGTAGTTCCGGTTGTGTCATCTAGTCAGTTGTAATGCCATGTTATCCTTCGGGCGGCTTGAACAACTCTGACACCAGGTTGGCCACTAACCATACGATAAGAAGAAGTCAGTTGTAATGCCCTAACTACTATAAGGTAAGTAGTTAAGGTAAGTACCTTGAGTAGACGAGCAGCAGTCAGCGGGCTTGGCCTCACTGCCATCTTTATCCTTGCAGCACTCAGTATTGTCCTTGCAAGTATCTAAAAGTTAAAACACATTATAATAAATAATATATATATATATTATTATTATTTTTTTATAGGACTGCGGTGGCAAAAAAGCGTACGGCCCGCCTGATGTTAAGCAGTTACCGTAGCCTATAGATGCTTACAATACCAAAGGTATTGCTCGCACATTGCCGACCTGAAGGGGAGTGGGATGGAGGGAGGGGGAGGGGGGTGGGCTTACGGCTCTCTCACTCATCGTACGAAACGCAGCTGTAATAGCTGCTTTACGCCGATCTTCTGTGATTACTTACCTAGGCCCCTATTAATAAATGCATCACAAAGTTGAGATCAATCTCAAGATGCAGTTTTCAAGTTTAATGTATGGAACATCTGCCAAAAACCACATCTTAAGATCTATCTCAACTTTGAGATGCATTTATTAAAAACAAAAGTAACAGCCCGAGCGAGTCCATTAAAGGTTTGTCTCAAAAATTACCAAACAAATATTATTTCAAATGTTGTTAAGTATATTATTTTATTTTATTTAAGTCGTAGGGCCCATT
Source organism: Drymonia ruficornis (assembly GCA_947859195.1). NCBI lineage: Eukaryota > Metazoa > Arthropoda > Insecta > Lepidoptera > Notodontidae > Drymonia > Drymonia ruficornis. The sequence continues at coordinate 7,910,477 of OX401925.1, read as the reverse complement.
TCAAACCCGTACCATCTGTTTAGTTCATTCGTAATTTTGACACTAATTAACTACGGAAATGTGTCAAAATTCAAAGCCCTAACGAAACGGATTATTACTATCGTACGGGGTCAAAAAAAAACAAGGCAAAATATCGAATTCAATTTTTAAAGTTGTCAATTAAGTAACTTACCTTTGCAGGTCTCGGGAGCTGGCATTTTGGATGATTTCACAGTTTCGCGGATGATGTAAGGAGTCTTAACTGAAGACTATGCTTCATAAGAATTCGGCACGGCTTATATACTACAGAGGTGCAGTAAAAACTGCATTACAAGGTTGGGTGACGAACATCGAGCAAGGTTGATGGATCAATCTAGTAGCATTTAACGAATTGACAATCTCAATACACTATTTACTAATTACTTAAGATGATTATGTAAACAACGGGTAGCATCGAATAAAACTATTCATACCTAGTATACTTCAATTAATTCATTAAATTTTTATTAATTCGTATTAGCTGTAGCCAATTGACGCATATAATACGGTCTGGCTCAACCGGGGTAGTACCACCCTCTCATAGAAGATCGGCGTAAAGTAGCTATTAGGGGCGTCCATAAACTACGTGAGGTGATCTTTAAGATTTTTCGACCCCCCCCCTCCCCCTCTAATCTCACGTGAGATTTTTCAAAAGCTATATCCTATAGGAGAAACATGTTTAACTTAATTTAACCCAGTCTTCTTGCAATTTTATACTGTTTCTTGCGGTAAAAAAATATTACGTGAGATTTTCCGAGACCACCCCTCTCCCCCATGTGAGATATGGTGAGATTTTCCGAGACCCCCGAAATCCCTAAATGCCTCATGTAATTTATGGACGCCCCCTTACAGCTGCGTTTCGTACGATGAGTGAGACAGCCAGAAGTCCATATAATAACAAACCCCCCATCCACTCCCTCCAATCCAATCCTATTCAGGTCGGCAACGTGCGAGCCTTTGGTATTGCAACCATCTATAGGCTACGGTGACTGCTTATCATCAGGCGGGCGCGCCTTGTTTACCTTAGTAGGTAACATAAAAAAACTTTACCCTGGTAACTTCTTTTTGTGAAACGTCATCTTCAGAAAAGGTAGAAATGTTCATTTTCTGTTATGTTACAAGTTGCAGAACTTGTTTCTTTAAACATGTTTGCAACAATCATGTATTATGATCGATTTCTTCGACCTTGCAAGAACTGGATCCCCACGGATGGTCGCAAATACGATGCAGACTTAAGATCTATCCACACACAGCCGGGCCGTGCTCGGGACGAGAACGAGAACGTGAACGAGTTCATATAAATGTAAACACCTATATATTTGAGCCTCTGACGGAGCACGGTCCGGAGCACGTTTTGGGCATGCCCATGAAATATGAAATAAAAAAAAACGCAATATAGGTACGTCACGACTTTAATCTCCATACGGGCGTAGTTAGAAGCTTAAGTGGCCATACACCACCACGTTGTATGTCAAGTCAACTCAAAGCGCACGTTTCACCAGATAGTCAGAACCCAACAGGTGGTGAACCATATGTGTGGATAGTCCTTTACTTCGCCTCGACCTTAACTTGCCTTTAAAGTGAGTTACGACGCAACAGGCGGACTGCCCTTTCAAGGGCAATGATTACATTGAGTGGCTGTGTAAACTTACCTATACTTGTATTGGTACTTAATTACACAATGATAAGTGAAAAGTAATCTTTTGATATCTCTCATATAATGCTGTGGAGTTCGGTGAGTCGTAACTATTGAAGACAGTAATAAAATCTTTATGGGCTAAGCCCGCCACACATTCCCACCACTGTTACTCCTATTAATGTTCTTGTTTGTTCGTGTATGTATGCCTTAAAATCCTTTGTCTATGCAATAGTGTATAAGTCCCCGTACTCTATATTGTCTGTTCTGTTTCCGGTGCCATCTAAATCATATAGGAGTGTCATATTTGTGTCTCCGTAATTAATCCTAAATCGTTTGTATTACTGTTTGTAATAGTGTTTAATGGTGCAACTATATTGTAACAATATAGGCTGGATCATTCGTGTGGACTTTTATTTTCCACCACTCAAATCCCACTGACTCTGCAAATAACCACCACCACGCTGCTTGGTTGTAGCAATAACTCCTGTAAGCCAGGATCGACAATGGTGTCCAACGATGACGCCAAGGTTTGACCCTCCACGAGTCCCGGGGAAAGCTAAGTTGTCTTGGAACCCGCACGAATTTAATCAGAAGAAAGGATAGGAGGAGTTGGAAGAAAATTATCCACTTCCCTCCATAGCAAAGCGGGAGACAATAATAACAGTGTAGGCTGGTTTTGATATGCAAAGGGCTATTTTGCGTCGCATTTGTTGAGTTAAACATACTTCAAAAGGCGAGTATGGGCAAAGCAATAGAATTCTTATCGGCAATAAGTAATACCTATGTGGTAGTTTATTTAGTGGTAGAGCCAAGCTGTAGCCAATTGACTGCAGCTCATATACGAGCTGGCTCGACCGGGGTAGTACGTCCTTCCCACAGAAGATCGGCGTAAAGCAGCTATTACAGCTGATTTTCGTACGATGAATGAGAGAGCGGGAAGCTTAACCCCCCCTTCACTCCCTCCGTCCCACTCCCCTTCAGGTCAGCAATGTGCAAGCAATGCCTTTGGTATTGCAAGGATCTAGGCATATAGGCGACGGTAACTGCTTAACATCAGGCGGGCTGTACGCTTGTTTGGTACCTTAGTAACATAAAAGTAGCGACTGGATAAGTTGCTGTTGTAGGTACATTTCGAGGTCCATATTTTGTCACAGCAATTATTAAATACTAATCTGTGATTATCTAGAAAATATTTGGACAAATATTTGCCATTGTCATTGGCCATTGTGCTCGTTATTACTTTGGTCACGGCTCGTTAAATTTCTTTTGTCAATTTGTTGCACCAATGCCGCCATTTTTTATCAACCGTTTTTTTATACAAGACTTCGCAAGCGATGCATTTTATTGTCAGACAATTAATATTGTTGAAGTTATGTCACTTGTCATCCATTCGGATACATTCGGAAGACGAAGAGAAGCTGTACCTAGCCAATTGAGTGCAGCTCATACCATACGGGCTGGCTCGACCGGGGTAGTAGGTACTATCCTCTCACAGAAGATCGGCGTAAAGCAGCAATTACAGCTGCGTTTCGTACGATGAGTGAGGGAGCCGGAAGCCCAACCCACTTCCCTATAGAGCCTCTGATTGATCGGTGGATTCTAAACAACCAATCAGAGGGTCTATAGCAGCTCAATGGCAATGGCAGTTTAATGGCTAAGCGACTTAGGACATATTGGTTTCGCAATGGACAATTGTTAAAAGACTCGAGGACCAGTTGGTTCTGTATGTGCATGTGAGATTTCAGATGATTTGAATTTCGAGGAATTCACAATGGAATTACGAAGAATTTTTAGTTTTGGAAAATTCTTTATAAGTCCATTGTAATTGGTAATTGGCTATTTCGATTAAAACTCCATATTTCTCGAGTAAGTAAAGTACTAGGTACTTACTTTTGTTTTTCAATTTGGTTATAAATAGTATGAAATTTAGCTGTTTAGATACAAAGAAAACAATTTGACTGTGCGAGTTTTTATTTCCAAATTACAGTAAGTAAATATTTATACAAAAAATAAGAAGTGGATAAGTAACATTAGCACGAATAGTTAAAATCATTTTTAAGCCGACTTCACACAGAACATAGGTATTTTATGACAAAAATAATAAAGACCAAGAAAGACCTATCTATACCTATGTATTACAAAGTTATATTACATCACATAAAGCAGAAAAGCCTTATCTGACTTATAGACATCTGACATCATCTGTTTCAATAAAACTTATTATGTAGTGTTGCAAAACAATAAAATAGGTATTTTTTAGTATTTTAACAGATGTTTTGAAATAAATAAGTGCCTAATAATTGAGAAATTTAAGAACATTCTAGCCGTATAGAGACTGCAAAACCAAGAAGGTCTGCAAGTAACCATGTTTACACAGCTTCATGTCAAAAATTCAAAATTCGAATTTAGAATGGTACAGTTTTTAAACATGGTGTTCGGATACAGTGATGTATTCATGAGTGTTGTGGTGAAATGTAGATTTTTTCCTTACAATATTGCTTGTTTACGTCTACATTTATTTACGGCTACTTAGTTGTTTTGGGAGCGTCTGTCGCAGGGGTGGTGCGCTTGCAGTTGCAACTGCAAGAAGCATCGCATTTGCACGTCGTGCCGCACTGGCTGGCACTGCACTTGCAACCTGTGAAAAAAAACCATTTTAATATGTTTTCATACTGGATAAATGTACGTACCTAGAAAGCCTTAAAGAATAAACAATAAAGAAATGTTATCAAAAATATTTCGAGCGACCTGTGCGACTTCGTACGCGTGGAATTTAACAAAAATGTGTTGTTGATGTTGCAAATACAATCCTACTACTCCTTCTAACATCAGCTATCTGCCAATAAAAATCGGTCTGGTCAAAATCGGTCCGGTAATTTCGGAGATCAGCCGGAATACATAAACAGACAAAAAATGTAAAAGCTGTTGCCATTACAAACGGAAACTTAAATTTTAATTTGTATAGATATAAAATAAAATGTCCTCAACATTGGCACGAGGGAACTATTCGATCACGTCATACTTAATGCTTTCTGGCGTTTTCCTCGAAAACTAGCGTGACTGATTGAATCAATCAATTGAATTATTTTAAAGATGACGACATTATTTTCAAATGCAGTGGGGTAATGCAGTTGCAATAACTAAGTACCTATAGGTAGGTATCTAGAATACGAAGTCCAGTCAGACCTACTGAACTGAAAACATGACAATCAAGACTTCAAAAACAATTTTTTGTTTACAAAATATTGTAATTTTCACACGAATCGAACGACATTGAATTTACGAGAAAGTGGAATATTCTGTACCTGCCTGAGTCTTCTACCTATGTTACTATAAGTCACTATGTCACTATAAGTACGTTCCGACAGGTAGGTAGGTACCTATTCCATGGAAAAACTGTCAACACACATTTATTTAATAAAATTTGGTGGAAGTTATCTGAAGATTCTAAAACGGCCTAAAAAGAATGGGGATATTTTAATAAATATCTATGAATCATGCCTGCCTAGGTTTTTTAAATGATGGGGATATGCCCTGCGGCAGGTAGGTATATTAGTAGGTACAGTTGGACAAGATCCCTCCCTTTAACTTGAAGGGGGCAATAGCCCTGTGCGAGATCAAAGACGTTTAAAAACATAAGTAATTAAATTAAATTAATTAAAAGAAAATACTCACTATCGCCGCAACCTCCGCAAGGCATTATTATCACAGAGTTGATTGAATAGAAAAAAAATACAAAATTCAAAATTAGAACGCAATGCAAGATGGCGCGCGTCGCTGTGTCGTCTCCGAGTGGCTCTGTGCGTTTTATATGCAGCCACGCGTTCTTATCGGCGTAGAAACGCGTGGATGGTGAGCGAATTATTTGTTTTCCTTTTGCTATGCTGATACAGGACTAGTTTTTGCCCGCGATTCCGTGCGAGTTGGTTCCCATACAATCTTCCCATGTTCGGACTAAGGATATCGAAGGAATGTCCTTCTGGAAGGTTCGAATTGCGAAAAAAAAAAACATATTTTCGGAACTCGGATAAGTGATTTATCCAACAAATAAGTTTGAAGTTTTGATAGCTTTTCCATAGAATCTGTCAAAAGGCCATATTTATTTGGGGGATAAAAGTCATCTGACGATTCTAAAACAAGCCTTTATAATGTAATAAAATTAATTAGCCCTTTTAACGTCCTACTCCTTGCCACGGGCCTGCCCCCATTGCGATTCAGGCCATAACCCACCGTGCCCATGGCATGTCCTTACCATGACCAGTACGGGTTGGCGGATTTCAGCTGACTTTTGAGAATTAATTGATTTTCTAAGTGCCGAAAAATCAATGGTAGTCGATCTATCGTGGAGAGTTTAAACTATCAATTAAAGACGGGAGTTTAAACTCTTCCGTGGTTTAAGCTCACAATATTAATCTTACGGCCGTTAGATAATGAAGGATTTCATTACAATATCATAAGGTACAGTGAATATTAAATTAGTTAAATTATTTTTTGTTGGGGTTGGGGCCTGTTGCCCACAGTTTAGAACTGGGCAAAAAACATGGCGAAATGAAATAAAGAAAGCATTTCATTGTTTTTAGCATAATATTATTTCTACGCACGCCTATTGTTAATTACCAATCTAGAACATACTGCATTACTGATACATCCACATCAACAATGATTACGTTGTTTTCTACTACAACATCCATTGCTGTGTTTTCATACATTACACGTACTGAACTCTTATGTAGCAAGCGATGGAAGATGAAAGTGTCGATAAAATCGATCGTATTATGGTTTTTAGCATCAATTGGTCAGTTTGGAGCCGTGCGCTCAATTTGCTTTGCACTCATCAAACGGCGGAATTGTTGTTGTTTCATAAAGGGCTTGGAATCTCGAGTGTTTTGACAAAGAAATTATTAATAGGTACTAGGTACCTATTAGTAATATGTTTACATTATTAACAAGAAGGTACAGGTACCTGCCCGAAGAAGAAAAAGGAAATTGATGAAAGCATTGGAGCAATAACACACCGGGACGCCATGGCGACGTCACTGACCACGTATCCAAACAATTTGTATTAACTGGCGACGTCGCCAGTCCGTCGCCAGGTGTGTTGCCTCCCATACATTTCAATACGAATAGTTGGCTACGGTGGCTGGCGACGTCGCCATGGCTACCCGGTGTGTTATGGCCCTTCACTTAAAGAGCGATGAATACGAAACAAATGTAGAGTGGGCGAGAGGAAGGCCGAAGAAAAGATGGATTGATAGTTGGTACTAATAGTAGGTATTAAGGGTGATAATATCGGTGGATTAGTGGTACAGCCAAGTTGTAGCCAATTGACTGCAGCTCATATACGGGTTGGCTCGACCGGAGTAGTACCACCGTCTCACAGAATACCGGCGTAAAGCAGCTATTACAGCTGCATTTCGTACGATGAGAGAGCCGGATGCCCTGATAATTACATACTTAAATCCCAGCTCGCAATTCAAGGTCGCCTTGTTAGAAATGCCTTTCAGAACCTGTTCTGAATTTCCTAAAAGTCTCTCCACAAAGATGCGGTAAGTGTATGTAGGTATGTACCAGTTTGTTTTATTTTTTATTAAAACGCCTATAATACCTTTATAATGGATGTTGCTTATTACATTTTGCGAGGCGTTGAGAACGTTTCTGCGAAGTATTTTACTTTGCCACAGCTTTGCAACTTAAAATTATCAGGCATTTATAAAAAAAAATGTAAGTTAGTTCTTTAGTGTGTTCGTGAATAACTCCAAACTCAAACTTTTTTTTTTTATTCATGTAAGTAGCATTTATAAATCGTCAAATTAGCAAACATATTTTATCGTTACTACCGGTTCGTAATGTTGCTTCCACATTTACACGAGATGGAGCACTAATTATCTGCATCATTCAAATTTTGATTGGACCATCAGAAAAAAACCACACTGCTGGCGTAACTCACACTCCCCTTCCGCCTCGGGGGAGACGGGAGGGGTATGTGGGAGTCCGACGAGTGTAACCTTTAGAAACCAACGGTGTACCATCTACCGCCTTTGGAGGGGCGCCAAGGGCTTGCTACTAAGGATGCACCGCGAAGGATAGGTAGGATGACGGTACCTAACTACATATTAGTTGGGTCTGCTTGTTGGTATGATCAAGAAAATCGCATGTTCGCTCGTTCGTGACTGTTTGGGGAATACTTCTCATCGAGAGTATTTATTCGAAGCACTCAAAAGCGAGTATTATGAGCTGATCATTACAAACGTTGCCTTCAAATCATGAAGTACTTTCAGTGAGGAAGTTCCAACGAAAACACCCTTAAACAAATCAGGAAAAGAGGGCCTACTCTTTTACAAACGAAAACGAAATTTCGCGTATTTCCTACTACGTTTCTCATTCATTCCGACATTTCTTACGAACAAAAATAGTTTGACGTTAGATTCGACTACGACAAAATCGTCAACAATTTTCGTACGTAAGAAATGTCGGAATGAATGAGAAACGTAGTAGGAAATACGCGAAATTTCGTCCGAAATTTCGTTTTCGTTTGTAAAAGAGTCTAGAAGGTTGCAAACGAATACGTGGGTATCTCAAGAGATAATCTTCAGAACCTCGGAAGATCGGTTCGCTTTGCTTTTTTTGTTCAGAATTAAGAACTCTCGCCTATAAAATGGTCGTATATAGTGCCATATAATTATTATAGAAAGACAAAAATGTATACGTGCGTGAAGACACTTCTGAAAGAACAACCGTAAATTAAATTACATAAGGGATTTTGGCCGCTTGAAATTATAGCTATCGTAAATAAAATACATAATCAAGTACCTAGTAGTTGCAACACATCCGCCATGACTGGTCCGAATCATTTCCGTAAAGGAAGTTCTACTGAATAGTTCTGAGTCACTCCCTAGTTAGCTGAATCAAGCGGGCACAGCGAGAAAACAATCGTTATCAAATGATAAGCCACCTAGGTACCTGCAGCAACGGACTATCGATTGGAAGTTGATAATTTAGACACTGTGCCGGAACTTTGAAGCGCCTCGTTAATGTTGACGTAATTCAATGAAAATAACAAGAGTTTAATTGAACAATTGTGTTTAATGAAACTGAAGGTTTAATAAATATCAAGAATATATTACATTTTAAAAGTACGAAAAATGCTAAAATGAAATGGAAATGCAATAGGTAATGCTGGGGAAGAAATTATCAGGAGGGAACTAGAAATCCAGTCCATGCATGACTATGAAACAATTCTTGGTATTTACTCGAAAGGGATTAATAACATCCAGCTGAATATTTATTAATTTGTTCGAGACAAATAAGTACCTATCTGTAATAATAAGTATGATGATTACTAATGAAACGGCAAACAAATCATGATTCTCAAAGGGTTTAAATGTAAATGAAATATCAACATTAAATTAAAAGCCAGAGGGCTACGATTAGGACAAAGAATTTGGCACACCTAACGTTCCTATTTGCTATCTTATCTCCTAAAGATAATGCCATATCAACGGGCACACAAAGTACGGTAATGGTCTCAACGCTTTAGTCGGCCATTACAATAGCCAGCCACCTGTTGTACTTAAAACTGATAAAAAATTATATGATGAAGATTTCAATAGTGTAAAAATGGGTGTAAAAGTTTTAGCTGTAGTGGCTTTATTAGTTGTTAGTGTTATTGGACAGGAGACTGTAGCAAATGAGGACAAAGTCAGTGAAACTACGACAGTGTTCGTACCGGTTGAAATAAAGGAAGATGAAATCATCAACGATGAGTCTCCGGTGGAAGTTATAAGTGGTGGTGAGGAGTTGCAAGTGAGGAGCGGGAAGTATCAGCTCAGTGATGGACTGACTGGTGAACAGCCTGTTAATTTAGATGCTGTTAACTTTGAATCGAACGATGACAGTTCGTTGAGTGAGAGACAGCTATTGGCCACGCCTGGAACTACGCAAACTACAAACAATGAATATGGTAAGTTAGGTATTGTAAATAATATTAGAATGTCTAAACGTTGCTGAAGTTGATATCGATGATAGACACAAAATGGTCTCCAAGGATAAAAAGAACGCTACAAAAAATAAAGATTAGCATGACCTCGTTCCAATGATACCAAGTTTGTACTGACAGGTGTTTGTTCAAATATTGTTCGACGTATTTTTTAGCCCTTGCAAAGGGAATAGACAAACAGCCAAGTGCTGTCAATCGGCAGAGATAACAAAATTGTAGGTATAATTTTTGAGTCAATTAGTCTGCTTTTTGTTCTAATCTCAGGGCGTGGTTGGTCCATTTGCTTAAGTAGCGGGATAATGATGTTGCCTTCACTGACGTCCTATCGAAACCCTTCATATTGCCGACTATAATTAAGATGCCGCCGCTTTTCATCCCCTGATTCCTTACAACGGAATGCATATTTAAAATCTTAATACGAACACTATAATGCGTATAGAAGTTTTATTTTGAGCCACTCGGTGCAATGCAAGTACGTTAGTATAATTATGACGAAAAAAAATTTGGAATAGGTTAACTTTTACCAAAGAAATATACTTATAAGTAGGTAAATAGCCTGCTGAATACTCTTCTTGCATAGTATTTGCTTTTCATGATAGCACATAAATTTCATGCAACCCTGTATTAACAAGTAATCATGAAAGTTATTTAAGCACCTAAGCGTGATTCATCTGATGAGTAACATTAATCACAATGTACATAAACTATGTGTTGCGTTCATTCATTAAGTACATAATGTATTAGATAGATACATATAGATAGATAATACAATTATGACAAGATTTAGTAAATTGTGGTACTTATACTGCGCTTGTCATAATCCATTTTAATGTAAATAATAACTTTATTCTTTGGCGCTCTAGGGGTGTAAACTTGTATTGGATTAAACAATTATAGAGAGGGACCCACCACCAGAGTTGGGCAAAATTTAATTGCAATTAATTAATTGCTAATTGCATGTGATGTCACAATTAATTGTGATTTGTTCAAGATTGACGAACAAATCAGAATTAATTGTTAATTGTAACACCACATGCAATTAGCAATTATTAATCGCAATTAAATTTTGCCCAACTCTGCGCAATACTCACCCTCGAAATTGTCAACCTCCAAAATTATAAACCAAATAAAATGTACTGGGTTATTTAAAAGCATATGAAAACATTCTTCTTCGTCTACTTAGTGTTCTTCTATCAAAGATTGGCAAGCTATCCCTACTTTGAAAACTGCAGCTTGAAACAGTTCTAGTGTTTAAACCATCAAGTACTTCAACCACGATATCATCATCTTGCCCTCTTTTTTTATCTCAAAAATATTTCCTTAATAGTTTATAATCGACCCTATTCGTAAGCGGAGGAAATGGCGAATGTCACAAACAAATTGCCACGTGTCTGTCTTCGAAATTATAAAATTGATGCCCAACCTATGGTGTATTTTTTAATTCCGGAGACTAAATTGCTAACCCCAAATGTCAAACTCGAAAATAATGCTGCCACATTTATTTATGTAGTGTTGTCCTACCGCTTTTTTCCGGTACCGATTATTTGAACCGTAAAATTAAAAAATGTCGTGCTTATACAGCATGGAGTAGGTATTCTGCCGTGATAATTAAGAGTGCAGTAATCGACATTTTTGGGATTTTCACTTTTTTACAGAAATGGCATCCCAAGAGGTTCGTCTAAGTGGAAAAAATATATTTTCATGAAAATTTTCACTGAAAGTATGTTTTCTAACTAACGATTTTCGCAGTACTTGCATGAAAATTGTATCAATGCTATGGACAAGCGCAGCATTGAACATGTGCTAAAAAAGAATGCAGTACTTGCAAGCAAGTACTGCATTCTTTTTTAGCTTATTCTTGAATACCCTAGAACTAAGTGCAGTAATTGCCACTACTCAACTGGTGTCCGAGCCTACTCGCATACCCGACATTGAGGATCATACACCTTCCTTTCTGGATCTGCTGCTGACTTCACACCCGGATGGCTACCAGGTGTCCGTTGGTGCACCTTTAGGTTCATCAGACCACTGCCTGGATCACTCTGAGGCGCCGCTGCACTCTAGTCATCCCTGTATCTCAGGGTCGCGTCGATTGTGGCACTACAAGTCAGCAGACTGGGATGGTCTGCGTGAATTTTACGCATCGTACCCGCGGAGACAGCTCTGCTTCTCGTCGGACGATCCCTCGCTCTGCGCTGTAGCAGTCGCGGACACGGTATTGATGGGAATGAAATATTTCATTCCGAGTACCTATCGTCCGCACTGGCGGCCGCTTGCGGCCCTGCTAGCCTACTCCGAAATACGAAAGGAAACGGTTCGGCTGACGGATCGTCGTGATTTGACATTTCTTCTTTCGTTTCTTCTTTACGTTTGACATGGTTTTGATCGTAAATCGAATCCGTACTTCGGACTATCCGTCAGCGTTCGTTTTTCAAAGTAACCACCCTGGTTCGACAGTCAATGTGCTAAGGTTTCAAGCCTAAAGCATGTAGCCTGTCGGGCTTGGGCTGCGGCTCGCGTTGCGAAGGGTCCTAATATCACCGACCTCAAGAAGCGTTTCAATGCTGCCTCCAGATCCAGCAAGAAACATAATATGACTAGGGTTAAGTTTGAGCATATTCGCAGGGTCGGTGAGAGACTCCTAAGCCTCCTTCTGGAAATCGCACTTTCTGGTCTCTCGCCAAAGCTGTTGAGGCGAACTTTTGTCGTCCCTCCTTACCATCTTTGCGCAAACCGGACGACTCGCTGGCACATTCCGCAAAAGAGAAAGCCGATCTCCTGTGCTCTCTTTTTGCGTCGAACTCGACTCTTGACGACCGAGGTAGCTCACCATCTGTCATCCCACGATGCGCGCACGTCATGCCTTATGTGCGCTTTACACAACGTGCAGTGCGAAGAGCATTAAAAGCCCTCGCCCTCGCATTAAAAGCGACGGTATTCCAGCCATTGTGCTTAAGACGTGTGCTCCTGAGTTGGCTCCGGTACTGACGCGATTGTTCTCGCTCTCCTACACTGGAGTGGTTCCGTATTCGTGGAAGGTAGCCTTTGTCCATCCAGTCCCTAAAAAAGGGGATCGCACTGACCCATCCAACTACCAGCCTATTGCGATAACTTCCTTACTCTCCAAAGTCATGGAGCAGGTGATTAACATCCAGCTCAACAGTAACCTTGAAGACCTTGAAGAATACTGTTTTCGTAAAGGTCGTTGTGCTGGTGACCTTATTGTGTACCTGAGTCACCGGTGGGCACCTGCCATAGAGAGTAAGGGGGAAGCTCTGGCTGTAAGCCTAGATATCGCTAAGGCATTCGATCGGGTACCTCATAGCAAAAACTTTAAAACTATGTGCGAGGATAATTAAGTCTACTTCCACTAAGTCTTCAGTATAAGAAATGGAAATTAATACTAACAAATAATGCAGCAATCGACATGTGCTAGACCATAATGCAGTAATATGCGCAACTACTGCATTTAGTTTTAGTAGCCTCTGATTCCCACAATACCTGATGCTAAACCTAAACGCAGTAATACGCATTATATTTGGATTGGTTGAAAAATTAAATAAAAGAAAAATATCATTCAAAAGCTTGATTTTTTTCTTAATTTTTTGATATATTTTTATGGCTATAAAATACGAACATCTTGCACAGATTACTAAAAATATGTTAATCGCGTTTTTCTCGAAACCGCCATTTTGCAAGTACTGCACTCTTAATTATGACGGCAGTATTATAAATAGGTACTCGAGATAGAAAATCGAGATAGAAAATTTTACTCAAAGGAATTATAATAATTGTTTCTTTGTTTTTATGTTATTGTTTCTTTATAAACTAATTACTTTTTTACCTACATAATTGATATATTTTGTAAAAAAAAAACTGCGCGTCCATTTTTTCAAGGTTTGTCCTTGAGCCATGACAACGCCTTTTGTTTACCTCATTCGGCCTTCAGCAAAGCCAATGTAATAGAGTTACATTCGCAAATTCGGAATCCGATTCATCTGATTCTGAGTAAATAAATAAAACGCTTACTTAGCTTTGCTGAACTGTGTTGTTACGGGCATGAATCGGTCATGCTTACTCTTATGTCTTTGCTCTGTATTTCGCTATTTTTTATTTAATATTGTGTAAATGCCTGCCTGCTCACCTAGCGTTGCTGTTTGAAATTTATACAATTTTATTTTTCTTTTTCTATTGAAAAGAGTAACCATTGAGTTTCTTGCCGGCTCTTCTCAAGGGACGCAATATTACGAACCGGTGGTAACGCTAAATGTTTATGTTAATAACGATTCATAAATGCTACATTTAGCTTACATGTATAAAACAATGTGTTAATGCCTGATTGCTTACATAGCGTTACTGTTTAAATAGTATGTATTGCTAATAAGATTAAAATTTTTGTTCAAGCCAATACAGACTAAATAAAAGTACATGTACTCAGATTTTTTATTTTGTGGATTAAAATAAAAACGTCAAAAATATCAAACTTTTGGTGTATGGGGACCCCGTTATTTGTAAATTTTATTTTATTTTTAGTACTTGTTGTAGCGGCAACAAATATACACATTCTGTGAAAATTTCAAGTCGCTAGCTATTCCGGTTCGTAAGATACAGCCCGCTGACAGACAGACATAGTAATAGGGTCCCGTTGGCATCATTTGGGTACGGAACCCGAAAAATCTGAGTATAGACACAGTGAAAGTACGTATAGACATATTCGATAATAAAATAATTTATCTTTAACGTCTATGACTTTGTTGTATGATTTTGTTGTTTACTGTTATAAATTTTAATGATTTCATCGAATTCCAGAAGTTTGCTTGAGGTTTATGCGATTTTGCAGAAAAACTTATAAATAAATAGTAAAATAATATTTTACGGTTAGCTCCGATATTTTTCGATCATTTCCGATTGCTGGACATCACTATTTAAAATTTGCAATAACCTAGCCACACTGTCATTGTCAAATTAGTCTCCGGAATTAAAAAACAAACCATAGTTTATAAAACAATATTTAAGTTGCAACCTACTCATTTGTTGTATCAAATGCGATGTAATCACTGATAAGGGCCGCACCCTGACGCCTGTAACACGACTAATTATAGAAGCTTCTATCACACAGACCAACCCATAGGGTTATCGGATTCAGGATATCACACCAACTAATGAAATCATAAAAGACATGAGAAGAAAAGCTTAATAGTTTTAGAACCTGTATCAAATTTAATCGAAATAGAAAAATCCTGGGTAATATACAACTCCCCGACTATAAAGGCGAAAAAAAGGAAGGTCAAAGGCGACAAAAAATTAACACTACTGTCCTTCAGATAATATAATGTACTATAGGTATACCGCAGGAGCCGTACCGCACCTTAGATACGCGAGCGGCGAGACGGGGAAACTCATCGCTCTCGCCGTCCCACTCCCCCACCCGTCATCGCTCTCGCCGTCCCACCCTCCCACTTCCCCGTGCATACCCAAGGCGCGGCACAGCACTTGCGGTATACCGATACCTGATATTGTTTTAATGAGACGCGGCACACACTGGACCATTGTTACTGCTGGGGTGAGACCCTCGACGAGTTCCAGGGAAAAGAAAAAATTTCTAGTAAGTAGAACCAGATTACGGAGGGTTTGAGACCACTCTTGGTAAACTACGGTAACAAAGAACTAGAAGAGATATAACTTCTGAAATACGTCGGTTAACGCAGTAAACTAACCAATTAAGTACAGATAAGGGCTACGCACTTTATCAAAAGATAAAAAACCCGGTCAAGTGCGATTATTGTTTGCATTGCGGGCCCCGTACGGTTTTCGAAGTGGCAAGTATCGTTCAAATGACGTATATAGGAAAATATTGTATGCTATCCTGAGATGCTACCGCATACTACCTATATGAAAATCCCTCAAGAGATACGATTGTTTCATAATCTAGGTAGAATAATAACCTTTGTAGATTGTAGGTACAATCTACATAGGTTATTACTCTGAATTGCGCACGGAAGGTTGAGGTTATTGGTAAATGCCACATTGTCTTAGAAGAAACAAGTAAAAAATTCTTAAATCCATGGAAGAAATTACAGTTGAATTTACTTACTTACAGTTGTATTTTTAATGACCCACCTTATACGGAATATAAATAGATGAGGCCAGTAGCAATGTGCGATAACTACGTTTCTATTCTCTGAACATAAAGCATCTGAGCATTTTCAGACAAATGTTCCATTATTCACGAGAGTTACAATGATTTCATCGCAATGTTGACTGTAGGATAACGTTTTTGGGTCAAAACGAAGCTAACGCGAACGAGTCAACGTTCTTAGAAGTTAAAATACAATTTGCTTCCTTAATTAAGTATCCGTATCAGTAGATGATAAAACAGATGTAAGTACTTGTGCAGATGCCGCACCCATCAAATTAATGGTAGGAAAACTTTGATGAGGAGAATTTATTTCTGAATAATGATGACATTGCACTGGTTGTGGTCGCTTACTTGGGTCCTCATAAGAAGTCTCAAGGTTGCTCAGCGAGAAATGGAGGGAGCTATGCTAGGATTTTCGCTACGGGATAGAATCCCAAATGAGCGGATCCGTAGACGAACTAAAGTAACCGACATTAGCTCTAAGAATTGCAAAATTGACGTGGATGCGGGTGTGGCATAGCTCGAAAAACCGATGGCCATTAGGGCAGAAAGGTTCTGGAAGGGCGACCTTGAGGTGGAAAACGTAGGGCAAGACGATCCCCTAAAAAGTAGGACCGACAGCATCGCACGCGTCGCGGGGTCGCGGTTGATGAGAGTGGTGGAGGACCGTGATGTGTGGAAGTCATTGGGGGAGGTCTAATGTCCAGCAGTAGACGTCCAGCGGCTGATGGATGGATGGATGGATTATGCTAAATTAATAAAAGTCCATTCGTTTTGTTTTGCCAAAATACGAATCGCACTCACAGAGGGAAACATATAGGCTATTTCAATTTTCCTTGGCGGAATATACTTAAACTTTTGGCATCTTTACCTAAATGTAAATGAATCATAATGACTGAATGAGTCAAGAAATAAAGAATTTGTTAATCTCTTGCAATAGAACGAGACAACATTCACGATAACGGAATAAAAAATATTGTTTATTGAATGTAAAACAAAGAGGCGTTGCAAGGTGCTTCATATGACATCAGCCTTTTATAATACGAGGAATCGTGTGTTCGATACAAACCGATAGCTTATCATTATCTGGGGTTAGTGAGATATGGCTATAGGTACTTGCTTGATGAAACAAAACGTTACACTATTTTTTTAATGGCTCTAGGCCCGCTACACACTCCCACCAATGTTACGCCTGTAAGCCAGGATCGAGAATGGTGTCCAACGATGACGCCAAGGTTTGACCCTCGTCAAGTACCGGGGAAATCTACACCATGATTACTACAACGATTATAAATATATTATCGTTTCTACTATTACAAATCCGGACTATCTATTTCGTTCATGATTTTGACACTAATTTACAATGAAAACGTTTCAAAATTCCAAGCCCGAACCAAACGGATTTATACTGGGTTTATAATAGTAGCCTGGGCCTCGACTCTCCTAACAATTGTCCACTGCGAAACCACTGGTCTCTTTTACTATCTTCGTGAATCCTTCATTGTAAATCATAAATTCTTCACGGTCGACATGTTGTCGGTCATCCTTTAGCAGTCCTCTGGCCGGACCAGCCTTAGAGATCAATGGTGTCGCAATGGACAAATGTTAAGTGACTCCAGGGCCTGGTTGCCCAATAACCATAATAACTGTGAAACTCATTTTTTGTTTGCCCTTTCTAGCTCACATCGACGGGCGCGTCCTACCCGACACGAGCTACCAGAACAATGGCCAGTCGTACATCATCACTACCCAACGGCTCACCCAGATCAGGTCCAACTTCCTGTACTGGTTCTACGACCAGGGCGGCAGCGAGAACATCGGCGACTACCAGAGAGACATACATGCCTCCACGCCGCAGATCCATAAGAATTTTAACTTTCAACTACCGTTCTTTGGGTTCAGATTCAATTATACTAGAGTGAGTATGTTTGCTCTTTCAAAAACTTGATCCGGGTTAACAGAACCTATTTAAGTTCATTTTTTGTTGCTGCTGAACTCCTAAAGAGATACTGGCGCTGATTTAGTTGGTACACTACTAAACTAGGCTAAACTAACTGTATTGCTATCCTTTTCATGATCGCAACGTATAAGCAAGACATAAATTATTTTAGATGTGTCAAATTTAGCTTAGTCAACATAATAAGCACCACTGCTATGTGACTTTAAAGGTGGGAGTTCGCTCAACGCGGCAGACAGCAGACGTCAATTGATCTCATAGAAATTGTAATGCCGTTTGCCGTCGCGGCACATGTCATTGCCACAATTTGTATGAAGGTGGGATTTCGATCAACGCGGCATACGGCAGACGTCAGACGGTCTCATACGAATTGTGTCGATGACATGTGCCGCGACGGCAGACGGCATTACAATTTCTATGAGATCGACTGACGTCTGACGTCTGCCGCGTTCATCTAACTCCCACCTACTGACGGCTGCCGTCTACCGCGTTGATGGCATGGCAACTCGAAATGAGAGGGACACAGTCCCAACTAGGGCCTCTCGCTCGGCTCGTTTTTTCTGTCTAGGAATTGTCAAGGTATAATAGACCTTAAGGCAGCAGAATAAAGTTGAATTTCTTCTTAACCAAAAACTCAACTTGTCTATCCTCTATTAAAAGATTCTTGCTCCCACCTTAATAGTCAAGGCTTTGTTAGAATCATTCGCCTCCTAATAGTCTGACTGTTCATCTGTCACTGTAAGGAACATAGTAAAGATTGTGTCATGCTGGCTTAAATAACTTATTTCTTGTCTTTCAGCTCTCAATGAACGGCTACATCTACTTCAGTGATCCTCCAGACCATTACACATACCCCTTGTCCTTCCCCGTGAAGGACTGGCCAGATATCAGCGATCCCTCTTTCATCGGCATCTTCTTCAGCAAGTGCCGTATCGGTAACATGAGGCCCGAAGAACCTGATCAGAGGAGACCGGGTGTATACTTCAGGATGGATAGAGATTTGCAGGTAAATTAAAGAATGCTTTCTTTACCAGGTTAGAAGATTCTTTCCTACATCATAAATCTAGCCCAGTGACAATTCGGCGAGCAGTTATCCACAACGGTTTTGTAAATTTCACTTGTGCGATTCAGGGCTGCTAATAAGAGCCCGTAATAATAATCCGTTACGTTCGGGCTTCGAATTTCAAATTTCGTTGTAAATTTGTGTCAAAAAAACGAACGAAATAGATGTTCCGGTCACATAATGGGCCCCAGATGTCTGATAAATCTATTTTCTCCCTAGACTCGTACTGACCAACTTGGTGTGGAAGTGAGAGAGCGTGTGACGTGGGACATTCGTGAGGGTGTCATCGGTTCAGAAACTTTCTTCCCCAAACACGTGATCACCATCACTTGGAAGAACATGTCGTTCTCTGGTGGTATCGACAACTCGCTGTTTATGGTAAGACAATCTAACATTTTACAAAACAATTTGATAAAAAAATCCACCATATTTTTCTGAGGTGTGCTTATATGAGAGCATTATCAGGAACTAACTTTACTATACCCTGAAAACTAACATTGATTCCTAAAGCAGTCACTGTTTCTGAAAACGGCTGTTGTGAGCCATCATAATCATTTGTGTAGCATCTACTTATCAAGCAAGCGATGATAATAAATCTAGATCCGTCTTGTCGTAAACTTCCACCACTAGAACTTAGAACTCCATTATTTTATGAAACGCATTGCTTCGTAGACAAACACATTCCAAATGGTGCTGGCGACTGACGAGGTGTTCACTTACGCGATCTTCAACTACCTGGAGATCAACTGGAGCTCGCACACCGAGGCTGGAGGTGATACCACTACTGGAGAAGGTGGTGTGCCGGCTTATGTAAGTACCACTTTTTCTTCTTCTTATCGTCTGGTTAGTGGCCAACCTGGTGTCAGAGTTGTTTAAGCCGCCCTAAGGCCTCTGATATGGCTTAACGACTGCAATCTAAATAACAACGACCGGGACCAACTTTTTACGTGCCTTCCTAAGCACGGATCACTATATTCACTATATAGGTTTGACTATATACGTTTGGTAGGACTTCGTCCAGTTTTCTAAGTCGACCACATCCCAAATCGTCCACGTCGCATGACCTGTTATGATTGACAATCAATTCTAAACAATATTCAGGTCTAATAAAATTATCATCGCGAAGTCAAAGACATCGTGTCTTGGGACTAGGCATCGATTAAATTACTCAATATAGTCACAGCTTAATCGCCTTATTAAAGACTGTATTCTTGAACATCAACCCCAAATACTAGTTTTTTATATGCTCTAAAGTCTCTTGTTAGGACTCATTCATTTCATCCATATGTCTAACAAAAAAACTACAGCTTTCTCCAGATATTTTTAATGCTGAAATTATTCTAGATCGGTTTCAACGCCGGCAACGGTACCCAAAGCTACGAATACAAGCCGTACTCTCAAGCGTCAGTGCTCAGAGATCTCACGGGCAGGGGATGGGCGAACGGGTTCCCGGGACGACACATATTCAGGATTGACGAGAAAATACTTATGGGAACTTGTAACAAAGATATCGGTAAGTAGCTATCGTTAGTTTTCTTAGATCTGTATTTAGTGAAGAAGTAGGGAGACTGGTAATTGAGTGCGTACATATGACCCCAGCTGCCGCACCCGAGCCATCAGTTAAGACATTAGGGTCACCGCAGACTTGCTACTTTTAGCATCGGCGATCGGCGATTTTGATGCTGCGTCTCGCTCGTTCGCGCTCGAAGAAACGCGACGCAGCATCGATACGTCACAAAATCGCCGGTCGCCGATGCTAAAAGTAGCAAGTCTGCAGAGGCCCTTATCTATGCATTCCGACATCAAAACTGACTGCTCAGGCGCTCTGTTCGCCTCATGTATGCCCAGCCATTATTGACTTTTTACAGATGTTAGTCTCACTCATGTAGTGGGCTAGACCTATGTTCACCATATTTACTTCGAGGACTTGGGCTGCTGCTAAGATTTTCATATTCTTTATCGTGATATCTGAATAGTATTACAAAAGAAGTTTTTTGAGCTCTACGACTACTATTACTATGCATTCCACTTGGGAGTTCCAAGATCTTTAACAGGTTATTCTTATTACAGACGGTGCCAATCTTCCTCTAATGTTCGCTCCAGAGAGTGGTAACATGCTTGGAGGAACCATCGTAAACATCACCGGCCCTTGCTTCAACCCTGATGATAGGATCACATGCAGGTATATTATCAGTTCCTGTCCCCCTAGATAAGTGGCTTCGTCTACAAGCGTTTCTACAAAACGCTACGCTTAAATGTATGGAAATGACATTACAAGCCAATGAGTCGATCACGTGACTTATGTCATTTCCATACATGAAGCGTAGCGATTTGTGGAAACCCTTGTAGACGAATTCAAATGGCTAGCGGGGCTGGTGTAATAGCTTGGTACAACAAAATTTGAGTTGATTTGAAATCCAATATTCTTCACAGATTTGATACAGAATCCGTGGTAGGTGCTGTAGTGGATGTGAACAGAGCTATCTGTGTGCAGCCGAGGTTCTGGCATAACGGCTACGCAAGATTCGAGATCGCAATCAACAATGAACCTTATAAATGGAAGGGAAAATTCTTTGTTGGTAAGACATTTTTATCAAGACCTTTTATAACTAATGGTTTAGAATTTTGATACTTATTTCAGTAGAAATCACCACCCGCCTACATAATCCTCTGCAATTTTGTAACTATTTTGCATGTTCTTGGCTATATTTCACTTGCTAACTTTTAGGGAGGCTCCTGGCTATATAATCGTGCGTAAATTATAGAGCATCTAATTTTATCTTTATATGCTGAACAACATGTTGCAATTTCCAGAAACACCGGCCACAGCCACCGAAAAGATCTTCTTCACGGACAACGCAGTGCACGAACGGTACCCACCGGAGGTCAGGATCACTTGGGACCGCTTCAACTTGACCAGCAACCTGAACGTACAGCTGCAGATCAGTCTGTGGGGCTACAAGGAGGTCACAATCCGCCCACAACTCGAGTACATTGATATGATAGAGATGGGTGTAGCGAATACTGGGGAGTATGTGATAAACCCCCAGAACTTCAGGAATAGAGATAACTTCATGCACAATGACATGCAGTTCGGTTTCCTCCAGATTAATCTGACGACCCCTGAAGTATATAAAGGCGTTTCGATATCTCCGTAAGTATTCAAATGATGACTATTGATGGATTTTCAATGTAATCCTTTCTCACATTATCAACTATTTTCTTCTGGCAAGCTATTAATAATTGCGAATCTTTTGCAACCGTATCCCTTACAATATAATTTTTATCTGACACAGGTACTACCTTATATACTTACCTATATACTTACCTATTTCTGCATTTATTTAATGTAATAAAAATCATATCTGACGCAGGTCTCACATAATATCTAGGCATAGTTGAAAACTAAACCACAACACAACCCCAAAGAACATAAAATTACACAACTTTGAAAAGTTCGCTTCAATTTTTTTCTCAATGGTTTGCACTTACGAAACATTCTCAGTATAGATTCTTTGGTGTTTGACCACAATTACTTTCCCCCCTGCTCCAGAGTGCTCTGGTCCCGGCCCATCCCGCTGGGCTGGTACTTCGCCCCTCAATGGGAGCGGCTACACGGCACGCGCTGGGCGCAGTCGCTCTGCAACAACTGGCTCCGCACGGACCGCTTCCTGAAGAACTTCGCGGCGCAGGTGTGGGTGTGTCCGTGCACGCTGGAGCACGCGCTGCTGGACAAGGGCCGGTTCATGCCCGACGTGGCCTGCGACAAGGACCTCAACCCCACCTGCAGATACCATTGGGGCAGTTTGCATTGTGTGAGGAGTGGATCGCCGAGGTAAGTGATGACACTTGTAATATTATGGTATCTATTCATAGCATCAGCGATTTACTAAAATTTAATAGGGTAAACAAGGGCTATCTCCCAAAGCAATATTATCAGTCTCCAAGAAACATATGGCTGCACTGGATCATCATCATCATGTCGAGACAAAATACGTCCACTGTTGGACCCATGTCCAGGATATATGTGAGGGATGCCCATGCCTCCCTCAAGGTTTTCCACAACGACCAGTCCTGGTTTGGCTGCAGTGGATGCCACGAAACGATTACTTCCGCTCGATTGCTAGTTCACTGGCATTTTAAGGCAATCTATCCCTTACTTCTTCAAATTTGTCGTTAGGTAGACATAACCTCTATTGCGACACAGTAGCAGACCTAAAATGAATCGCTACCCTAATATATCTATGGCAGCGATCCATTATAGGTTAGAAATTGCGTCGCAATGAAATGAAAGTTGGCAGCTTGTTTTAATCTTTTTAATGTAAAACTCCAACTCCAGCTTTTTATTTTGTTCTCTCATAAAATACACTCCATATTCCTGCAAAGAATGTAGGAACTCTAGTTATCCGATTTTTTTCTTACAGTGCGGAAGGTTCAGGCCAGCAATGCTGCTATGACAAGAACGGCTTCCTCATGCTGTCCTACGACCAGATGTGGGGATCCAGGCCTTCCAGGTCTCACGACTTCGGCTTCACGCCTTACAACGAGGCCAATAAGGTACCCAAGCCTCCCATCCATTGGCAGAAACTCTACTGCTGGATGCATTTTTACAGGCGCGGATCCAGCGGATCTATGTTTTCATTCTTGGGGTAATTTTTGTGTAAATTTATCTGACCTCCAGAATATTTGTTCGTGATGAGTGTTCCTGGGTTCAAATTTAAAAAAAATTGCTTCAGTCGTAATTTTCCCCTATATCCTTGCCTATGACTCCCAAACATAACAGTGCAAACGTTTAAGTTAAGTTATCTTCCTGATGACTTATTTTGTGTAAATTTCCTTCAGGTCCCATCACTGTCCCACTGGTTCCACGACATGATTCCATTCTACCAGTGCTGCATGTGGCAAGAGGAACAAGCTGTTGGCTGTGAGACATTCAGGTTAGCATGAATCCACTTAACAACCCACTAAAACCTGTTTTAAAACCTTAATTTAGATGTTCCACATCTGTTTGGTAATTGATGACCATATTTATGTCTTAGGTTTGAGCGTCGTCCATCGCAAGACTGCGTGGCATACCAGTCACCAGGGGTGGCGGGGATATTCGGAGACCCTCATATTGTTACTTTCGATGATCTGCAATACACTTTCAACGGCAAAGGTAAGTTCTCCACAACCATGCATAACGTCATTCTAAAGAAGATTGCCCTTGAAGAGATTCTTCTAAAGATAGCCTACGTTTTTATCCCATCAAACGTAAATCTTTGCAGAGAAGAATAGTGATACTGTTGTCAAAATGTGAACTGCCTCTGGAATCTCCCAAAGAAATTTGGCAAGCCAGGAGACAATGGTGTTCAAGGATGACGTCGAGGTTTGACCCGCGAAGACTCCCGGGGACATGCTAAATTGTTTTGGCACCCGCATGAATTTAATCAAAATAAAGAATAGGTGGAGTTGGAAGAAGATTATCCACTTCCTTCCGCTCCGTTGCAAAGCGGGAGATAATAAAAATAACAGAAACAAAACTATTAAGTACGGGGTAGTTCTTACGAAATTCCGAGATTGGACTGATGATTGATTTTTTCATGATTTTCGGGACATTTTTTATTTTTTTATTCGCACATTTGAGTCAAAATGATGACTGGTACTAGTAGCCTCAATTGTATCCTACTTTTCAATGAAAGAATAGTCAGAAAATACCTAAAATTCGTCTCAATTTCGTACAACCTAAAACGACAGGAATGTCAAGATTTGCACTTCTCCAGAACTGATGGAAGGGCATACCGCATACGTGGCGTAGTATCTAATTGTGTGACATGTCAAATCATGTCATCTGTCATGTTGAATCCCTTGTGCAGGTGAGTACGTGCTGACGCGCGTGGACCACCCGCAGCTGAAGCTGGACGTGCAGGGCCGCTTCGAGCAGGTGCCGCGCAACATCCACGGCCGCGTCAACGCCACGCATCTCACCTCCATCGTCGCCGCCTCCAACAACTCCGTGCCCGTTGAGGTATGACTATGCTTCCAACACTTTCTACTCAACTACTCAGGCTTCGAGAAACGGGCATTGTTTAGGAACCGGTTTTTTTCGGTTCTACGTTTAAGCCAAAACCGGGTATGGTTCTATGCAGTTATTTTATAATGTTTTGTCAACTTTTGTTGTAGTTATTAGTTATTATTAAAGTACCTAGCTGATATGTAGACAGACTTTACGTAACTATCATAGATTTTTAGTTATTTTTTTATCCTTTGTAATAGTCCTAACGTTTTCTTTGAAGGAAAGGTCCCAGCTGAGACTCAAGAAATTGTGTCCTACCCTATTATCAAAAATGTACAATGTTAACTTTTTGTGTTTGCCCGAAGGTTCGTCTTCGTCCTACGCACGCGCAATGGAGGTACAGACTGGATGTGTTCGCAGACAACAAGCGCGTCTACTTCGACAGGTCTGCCCTGAGGGTCCAGTACTTCCCTGGTAAGATACTGGGAACCAAACATAATATACTGGGAACACAACATAGTCTGGGAACTAATATACTAGGAACTAATACACTGGGAACTTATACCCTGGGAACTGATACACTGGGAACAAAACGTTTTTAAGAAAACCTATACACTCATGTTTTTAAAAATTAAGTCACTTGTTTAACAGCTTCTAACTTGGAGCACCCTAAGTAAACTGCAGCGAATTTGCCTAATTGTGTAAGCCGCTTTGACTTGATAGGTATTTTAATACCTACCCAAATTTTATTAGATTATTAGAACGAATCGTTACCATTTGCCGAAATTTTCCATTACCTGAAAAGAAGACTGCTGATAAAGAAACTAAGTGCAGAATTCACAAAAATATTAATGCTCAATGGTTTTCAATTAGTTGGAAATCAGCATACTTGGGCCCTGGGGGCTTACCACCACCTCTTATAGCAGTATTGTCATGACAATAAGGGACGTCATATTACAAAAAGTCGCTGTAAGGTTAAAATAACACTGCTATAAGAAGTGGTTGTATAGGTGCTGATCGGTCCATCGTATAGCAGTACGCCTTCCACTTTGCCTTTGCCACTTTTCCGTTTCTGTGACTACACCGAGTACCTTGTCAAATGTACCAAATCTTGCCACCAGGCGTGACCGTGTACCAGCCAATGTACATCCTCAACCAGTCTGAGATCGTGATCATGTTCGCGTCGGGAGCTGGTGTGGAGGTCGTCGAGAACGGAGGTTTCATGTCGGCGAGGGTTTATCTACCTTGGAATTACATGGTGAGTACCATAAGACAAATAAGTAGGTTCAAACAGCTGCAGTCTCAGACCGGTAAACGACCACAGGTTAATGAACAAGGTAAGCCAGAGATGGGTGATTTAGTGGCATTTCGAACTGCTAGTCTCGGTGCTTCGGATGGCATTTAAAGAGTCGATCCCGGTTGCGGTCGTTGTCATCTAGACAGCAGTCGTTAAGCCATGTCAGAGACCTTCGGGCGGCTTGAACAACTCTGACACCAGGTTGGCAAACGATAAAAGGACGATGAAGCCTGTGATTTTCTATTGTTTATTTAATTCAGCGGGTTCCAAGAAAACATAGCTTTTCCGCGGGACTCGTCAAGGGTAAAACCACGGCGTTGTTATTTTAGGTATTTTATTTGTGGTTTGGCTCAATAAAGCAAAAGTCGCAAAGTAGCAAAGTTGGTAAAGTCAGAGTTTACCGGTTTATCCACTAACATATTTCCTAATTCAGAATCAAACGCGAGGTTTATTCGGCAACTGGTCCCTGGATATAAACGACGACTTCACGAGACCGGACGGTACGAAAGCCAACGTGGACCTGAACAACTTCCAAGCAGCTCATAGAGACTTCGCGCAGTATTGTAAGTATTACTCCTTTATGAGAATTAACTCACAACTTGTATTTTAGACCCAAGACCCTAGCCCATAGACCATACCTCCTAGCTAGTAAGACATCTGAATAGAAAAAATTGGAACCATTTTTTTAAATCCCTGGACATGTGCGAGTAGGACTTTAGAATCGGATCGATGGTTCTAGAAGTTACATACAAACTTTACCTCTTTATAATAATACTAGCTTATGCCCGCGACTACGTCCGCGCAGAATTCAAAATCGAACTTCCATACAAACTTTACAAATAGGGGATTTAACGCCCTTAGAGGTGGAATTTAGAAAATCCCTTTCTTAGTGAATACCTACACTTTACAAGGAACACACCCAAATTTCATGTCTCTGGGACCAGCGGTTTAGGCTGTGCGTTGATATATCACTCAGTCAGTCAGGACTTTGAATTTTATATGTGTAGATAGATTAGATTACTATGATATCCTAATAGGTCTGATAGGAGTGCAACAAAGGCATGTTTACAGGTCCCTAAAAGGTCGGCGCCGCGTCTGCTCCCCTTAAGTTGCAGATGTCCTGGGCGGCGGCTTCCACTTACCATCAGGTGGACCGTCTGCCAGTGTGCCATCCTTGGCTATAAAAAAAAAAAAAAAAAAAAAAAAAAACTTATTCTAACCCAAGGTAGAAACAAATTTTAGGAAGCAAAGCCAAACCAAATAACCCATATCCTTTTTACAGGGCAGCTATCTGATCGAGAACAGAGAGACATAGGCGTCGCCATGTTCTATAGAGAGTACGGGCGAACAGCAGCTTATTACAACGACAACGATTTCATACCGAACTTCATAAGAGAGCCCGCTGACTTCTTGCCGGCGAACAGATCGCAAGACGTCGCGAGAGCAATCGAGATATGTCAAGACTCGTATCAATGTCGATACGATTACGGAATGACGCTGAATCGAGACATGGCCGAGTTCACGAGGAATTATTTGGCTTCGATTGTGAGTATATTAATTTTACTATGCGTTTGTCAATGTGCTTTGGAAATGGGTTAACTATTTCCCGAGATCGCCTTTCATTTTAGGGTAGGTACCCATAGGCGTTGCTTAGTTTGGGACCAGACAGTTGGTATGATGCTACATTCACATTATAAGGACGACGATTTTGACAGATAATGAGTGTATTCGGCACCCGTATACTGTAAAATGTATGGAAAACGTGTTGTCGTCTTCATAATGTGAAAGACCACTTAGTCTGGCTATACATTGAAATCAATCATCTTAACAATGGTAACGATTCTAATATTGATTTTTAGGATCTACCCTCTATAAAACAATTCCTATTTTCCAAAACCTCGGACGTCATTTTCGTTTATCATAGTTTCTGAACGACACCTCACATTGTATGTTGACAATGCGAATCATGATTCATCTATCCTGCCATTAGGTTTATAACTACCTCGATTGTAAGCTACTAAAAAAACACACTACACGTTTTCCCACAATTACAATACTCGTCATCATAACTACTTACAAGTATGACGTCAGTTATAAAACAAAAGACGATCTATTGTTTTTTTTTTGTGACATATCGAGGGGTTAATAACATTTACAAATAAATTTTTGAATCAATTACGCTGACAATAATGACATCTAATTTAATTACTGAGTGGATTTTTTACATGATTATATTAGATCGACAAGCCTAGTTAGGCCACCTAGGCCTACCAGCAATCAAAGAGTATATGTATAGGCCTTAATTTTGGTGTTCCAAAATGGATTGATTCTTGATTATCTTTTACAAATGCTGCGTTCCATTCACCGTAATTTTTGTTATTTTCGTCCACAAAAAGTGTTAAAAACGATAATAATGATCACTTTCAGTACAAGTTGGTGCGAGTGGAACGAGATTTGTGGACGAAAATAACGAAATTTACAAAATTAACAGTGAATGGAACGCACCAAAAGTCATCATTAACAACTTGCCTATTAATATCATCATCACATCGTTTGCGTGCGTCTCTAAGATGCGTTTTGTCTTGGCCATTGTTATTTAATTGCGATGCATCAGCCAAGGTCCTCCATGGGACAGTTAAACTCTTAAGCCATGTTCAGTCTACGTTCATAACGGGGAGAGGACGATTGCATTCATACTTTCTCATATGGTGTTTGTAAGTTTTTTATTTTCCATGTTTATTGGGCTAAAAATATTTCGCTCCAGAAATCAGGAGCTATTATTGATTGAACCTATAACTTATATGTATATAATTATGTTAATATAAGTTGGTTAATAAATAAATAAATAAACTTTTTGCTTGTGATGAGACAATACTGAGGGTCGTAACCACTGTAGAGGGAATATTTTGGCAGTAATTTAGCTGCCCTATCAGTAATTTTTTAAGCTATCTTTCTTATGGACAAAATATAGACTACTTCACTCCTAAAACAGGATTAAATGACAATTGTAAAGTGTTGATCCACTTGTTGTAGACGAATATCAAAGAGCAGAACGCGCGACGCGTCATCAGCTGCGGCATATTGGAGACTCCTCGATTTGGTAGAAAGAGTAACTTCTTCTTCACGCCGGGTACCAGGGTGAGTAGACCATCATACTCATAATATATTTTATTAATGCTAACCATTACTTCTTCTGAATCGTTGGAAATTTTACAAAATGGTCTCTGACCACCCATTCGGAATGCAGTTACTATGAGGGCTTAGTAGCCTTAGTAGGACCTAGTAGGTCCTTAGTATACACTGAGGACAAGGGGCTAGAAACAAGATGGTTAGGCATCTCTTAATACATAAGTAATTCTTACGGAGGTTGGACTAACTAGGCAAACTTAACCATAAGTAAGTACTTAAAGGTACAAACTATAGTGTGTGTACTTACTAGAAACATATTGCTCATCATAAACTACATTGTATTCCACATTATCCTCATTAGTCACAGCTGTTTAACTTGCTGTTTCCTCGGTTAGGTTAACTTCGAGTGCAACCAGGACTTTATCCTGATCGGCGACAACCGGCGGGTGTGTGAGGAGAACGGCCGGTGGAACTTGCCCGACTATGGGTACACTGAGTGCTTACGTGAGTACTGTGTTTTCAAGTGTTTAGTGTTCAAAGACGGTATTATTCAGTCAGTTTAGATATAATTGGCTCACAATTTAGCCTATCCCAGATAGCACATTTATCAATTTCTTGTAATGACTCCTGAAAGAGCGTACACAACTTGTTGTAGACGTTGTTGTGGAGACAGAGTCATTATTAGATCTAAAATCATACCATTCAATTCAAAATTCAACATATTTTTATTTATGTAAGGCCAAAAAAGGACTTACGAGCTTTGAGAGCAAACTTAAATGCGGCTCTTGAAGAGTATTTTGTAATAAGTACTCGAATGACATTATACATATTTAATTACCGGCCTTGGATATCTGTACACCATTTGATTCATCATTGTTACATTTCATCATAATTGATACCTTATTATCGTTACCCAGGTAAGCAAGAGTACTCGCAACGCGCTCTGTTTCTGACGTGGGGCGTCATAGTGGCAGTTATTCTACCGCTAGGCCTCTTGATCTGCCTCTTCTGGTTCTGGTGCTGGTACAAACCCAGGTCCGAGGGCAAAGAGGGATTCCATTTCGAGGACCTCCCGCGTTCAAAATCTGCGTCCAGACTTAACCTTAGATCGCAATCAATGGGAAATATCACGGATACAATGAAATCTTCTACTTTACGTAGTCAAGATTCCGAGAAAAAGTCCAAATTACCCGATACTCCCACTGAGGAAACTCCAATGAGTAGAGCTGGGCCTCTTCTGACCAGGTCCGCCCCAGCACCACCACAAGATGGTGACAGCTCGGGCATAGGGTACACAGACTCTAACAAGAGTGACTCCGCCAAATCTGACAAGTCTACGCCCAAAAAGCGTAGAGCGTACGATAAGACATACCGCACTAACGAACCTTTAGCTAACGCCCCTGAAGTCGAGTTCCCTGAAAAACTCTGGGACTTGTCCGAAGAAGACTTGCTTTCCATAACCTCCCCATCCGATACAGAATCCAATCGGGACTCGACTTTAACAAGACCGGCGAAAGATATCGAATACGTCAGCAAACCGCGCCAGCAAGGGCGTAGAGCACTGCCAAGTGACTCAGGGTATTCCACTAAAGATGGTTCCGAAGACCCATACGCTCCGAAATTCGACGGTCAATACAGTCCCGTTCCTTCGCAGTATTCTCCAACATACTCTGAAATTTACTCACCTCCTATTAGTCCTACTTCTGACAATAGTCCCAGGAACACATTTAATAACCCAGGTTTGCCTGATCCCCCTAAAAGTGCCCCGGCTGATACTATAAAGACGTTTACCGTACCACCAGCGAAGGGCAAATCTATGGAGACCCTAATCGACCCACCTATTTCAGAAGTGCCCACGTTTAGCAGCCGCTCGACTATGGTCTAAGACCTTAAAATAGAGTAGAATATTACATAACACTGCCCAAAAGTATGACAACTGTATCGGGAATAGGCTAAGTTTTGATTTTAACTAGGTTCTTAAGGTGCACTTATATTTTTAGCGGTCCACAATTTTTATTTTTAGGATTTCGTTGTTTACGTGTGTTTCCCATTGTTGAATGTTTGTAAATTGTATTTATAAATAAAAATATATTTTTAAATGTTACAATGTCACTTTAAGAGGAAATTTCTGTTCCCATCATCGGTAGAATAACGTCCATTATTATTGTGTTTTGTTTTGTTTATAAGAAAGCAAGGAATGACTTCGACCACGTTTTGTGGAATAGAAATTTTCTCTGAACCGTGATGTGTTTTTATTTTCTTGTATTTTTCATCCTAAGGTTATTGCTTGCTTTCTTATCTAATGTACATAGACAAATTTAGGTCGCACTAAAAGGTGAGTGTGTCAGTACATTATTTGCATTGTAGAGATAAATTTAGGGCTCTGCGCGGCTGATAACGTATCTTTGTTTGTTGATAAATTGCGTTATAGTTACGACATTTTGTCTTATCGCTTTTGCTTGATGATTATAGTATGTATTGAGACAATTTCGGAAAGGCCAGTTCTAACTGCCTTTATTTTTCTTTTCAGTAGGTACAAAAGGAGTAATCCGTTTCGTTCGGGCTTTAATTAAGATAAAGTTCTGTAAGCATCTACTAAAATTAGTTCAAAATCATGAACTTACTCCCGGATGATCCGGGATCGTAATGGCCCCCAGTCACATCTAAAAAGGTTTTAATTTTTTAACATGACAGCTAGGGTAAATTACCACCACGCATAGCCCTAAACTTATTTAGAAATGAACTGCCTACATACTAGTAGCTAACTCCAAAACTGCAAATATCCAGGTAAGCAGGAGTACTCGTCTCGGACGCTGGGCGCCACGTGGGGCATCATCAGCGCGGTGATGGTGCCCATCGTGATCGTGCTCATCTGCATCGGGTGGCGGCTGCTGCTGCGGAGGAAGGCCGAAGAAAAGGAGGAACAGGACTTCCTTACTGTCAAGTGAGTTAAATGAAGCAAATACATTTATTAGGAGACAATAGATGTATCATGACAAAGTAGTCGTGTAGCAGGGTAGGACCCATACTACTCTGAGGCCAGTATTTTTTATTGCCTAGGAAGGCTCTTGAGCATTTGCAACTTAGGAAGCAGACGCAGTGCTGACCTTTTAGGGACCCTTTGAAGAACCTTCGCCACGCGCACTCCGCGCGATTGCTCTTTACTTTAATCTAGGAGTATTTTAAATTACTTCATGTCTTCTTGCCCAGTTTGTTTTTAACCGAATATTTAATTCGCCCAAAGCAGCGAATTACCATCTATTATAGGTATACCGCAAGCGCTGTGCCGTGCCTTAGGTATGCGCGGCGAGGTGGGAGGGTGGGACGGCGAGAGCGATGACGGGTGGGGGAGTGGGACGGCGAGAGCGATGATGGGTGGGGGAGTGGGATGGCGAGAGAGATGAGCCCCCCGTCTCGCCGCTCGCGTACTTAAGGCGTGGTAAAGCGCTTGTGGTATACCTATAACTGTGCACTTGTGTACCAAAATACTAATCCACGATCTCTTCCCAGGCCGATCGATACCGAGGAATCCATGAGGATCAACTCTGATGATGACAGCATACCGTACAAGAAGGATGTAACAGAGGACAGCCCAGAGCCTAACGATACGGTCAAGATAGTGGACAATAGTGATCCGGGGTACAGCTACGGACAGCCTTACGAGCAGGCGCAGGGCTATGAGGACTCGCAACCGGCGCAAGCGCAACCAGTGGCTGGCAGGCAGTGGGGAGGCGAGACGGAGATTAATTAAGTTTTTTCATTGAAGTAGTTTTTTTTAGAAAATTATTTGCACTGCTGAGGGCTTCAATAGAATCATAGAGAAACTGTGACGGATAGTTTATCTGAACTGCCCCCTTGCTATACGATTAAAATAAGAATAGGACCGGCCTAGCGCCATGTTGTGACGTCACAATTAGAACTTGGTACAGACTCTCGGCTAACTTCACTCATAACTACCGTACTTATATGGAGTGAAGTTAGCCGAGGGCCCGTCCTATTCTTATCTTAATCGTGTTGTATGTACCTATAGTGCGTGAAGATGCGTTTCATTTAATCGACTTTTTTGTATTCCCTTATCATAAACGGTTGAATTCAATTAGTGATCCCACCATTTAACATAATAATTAGATACCTAATTTAATAATATAGCAATTTTGTTTTTTCTAATTAACGTGCATGACATTTTTTTAAGTAATAAAATTGCTACCTACGTGCATAGAATTCTAAGAAAGTATAGCACTCTGGTAGGTACTTAATTCTTTGTGTACTTACTTATTTTTATTCTTGTCAATTTAATTTGTGATGTATGAATGGTTTGATTTTAATAAAGTTAATTAAAACTATACTTATGACGTTTTCTTAAGTACGACCTACCTATTATACCTGCCTACTTTCTGCGTGATGGTGCCGCTAAAGACACCTAAAAGAATTAACATGAGTAGCTCTTCTAACATTCAAAATAATTGCAGTTTCTGTTAAAAGCAGTAGGTACTACCAGTAAATTGATGTTTATGGTGCCTTCTCCTTTCGTCGCCTTTCATTTACAACATCTAGAGAAAGATTGGAAGTGGCGTTATTGGCAGGGCACATATCCTCTTTGGGTACATCACCCACCGCGTACCACTTTACTATATATATAATATATTATGTTACCACTGGGTAGACCCCTACAAAATCGAGGCGATCAGGCAGTGGTCTCGAACCTACCGATTTTTCGGTATTTCTACCGATTTGGGGGCTGTTCCGATATACCGAAACCGAGTGATTTTCTCACGATTTCTGAGGACAGAGCTAAATTCTACTAATTTTTCTACCAATATTTCTACCGATTTTACTTTTTCAAGTACTGAAAGCCCTTTTTAGAGGTTTTTTTGTGTATATTTTATGTGAGAATATCTCAATAATGCTTGTTTTGCGGACTTTATAATTCAGTTTATCTTTGGGAAAATACTTTGTCCTACTTCTTTTCCTCCTCCTTCTTTGTCTACTTTTGTTAGGTAACTGAAGAATTAAGCCAGTACAAGCGCGGGTGCAAAAAGTTGAAAGTAACCCACCTTAAACCAATTTGAATGGAATTAATGAGAAGAAGTTGTAAATAAAGGCGAGAACTATGCCAACGGTAAAAGTTTTAATAAAGATAGGTTTTTAATTGTTTCAGAAAAGGACATACACCCACAAAAAAATAATGTTTCACTCAGTATCTTTAAAAAATCTAAAAATATTGTTTTTTTTTGTCTACCGATTTTGAGTCCAAATCTACCGATTTTTTTAGGGCAATTCTACCGATTTCTGGTTTTGACATTCGACACCACTGGATCAGGGTAGCGTTCAGAGGTTACGCATGTAATTGTGTATTAAGCGTTGTGCTGTGTCCATTGATAAGATGCACGCGTGCGTATGTACCTATAGAGCCTTAATACCGTCATGGTGTAGTGCGCCTTAAAATTAAAAAATGCAAATCATTTAATTAACTGTCAATATCAATCAAGTGACAGCCAGATGTCGGTCGGTTTTCGAACGAAACTTCAAAATGCAGTAAATAAATTGGTGGTGTTTTAAATAAATAAATCAGGAATCTAAATAATTAGTCCATTCAGCGATGTAATAAAATGTTCTATTCAATCTAAACACTCCAGTCTTACAGATAAAACGCCATCAAAAGGAATTATTTATAAACGAATTTAAAGTAAAAACATCGCTAAGCAAACACCTTGTTATTTTGGTTAGTAGTTTATTACTTAATTAATATTTTAATTACCCATTTACTGGATTTAAGCATAATCAACCACTATCAAGACCATTAACATGTTCACGCATTGTAATTGATTAGTATTTTTGGACAAATAGTCGCTTTCATAGTTAGTTAGGTATACCTGCACTGTTTATTTATGTAGGTACTGTAACTTGGATACTACTTGTGACTTCTTTTTCAGGATACACAGTAAAAGAACATAATAATGCCGCACTCTTCCTAATTCTCTATAAAATAACAATGAACAAGAAATAGCAATGAATATAAGGTCAAAAAATATAGTGTCCTGTTTGTTTCTTCGGCCCTGGCTCGGGGTGCCGTTTGGGATATGGATAGCGGTGTCCGTAGTGTACTACTGGTGGCTTATATCCCGGATAAGTGTACTGGAAACCCAGAACAAAGTGTTCAAAACACAGCTGAGGATATCACAGAATGTTATGCAACGGATGTCTGTAGAATCTGCAGCTATTTATGAAGTTCCTGTGGTAAGAAAATTATTGTAATTAACTAACATTTAAGCAGAAAAACAGGAAATTTAAAATGAAAACTGTTTAAAACATTGATTTAAAACAAGAGGAGAATAAATCATTGTATTTAAATGTTTAAAACATGGTGTTTAAAACAAGATGATTTTTTCGTAACAACCCTGCATTTTAGTGGTAAGCTTGCCACAAATATGGATCCAACAGTTTGTAATGACTAGTTCCTAGTACTGGCCATTATCTTATAGGTCCTTTAAAGGTCCCTTATATTGCTGATGTCCTGGGTGGCAGTGTCCACTTACCATTAGATGGCATCGCTAAGCAACAAAAAAACCTACACTGTCCATAATACTTATTCTTAGTATGACCATCAATAGGTATCACAAGTATTGACAAAATTGTGAATATTGATATCCGTATATCATGACATGGATGGAACATCCCCAACTAGATCCCCAATAGGTCCAAGATTTATCTAGCAGCACTAAAGAAAGTAGGTGCTATTCCAGCACCACACAAGGCCTATAATGTTATGAATTTAATTCTCAGATTCCAGACGCTATTGGTACTCTATGTGAAACGGTGCACATAGCATTAGTGTGCATGGGTAAATGTACTCGGCTGATCACTCCCATGCTGAAGTCATTACTACATCACCGACAGAACCCATTGCATTTCCACCTTGTTGTGGACGGGACCTCTCAGCACACTATCAGCATGCTGTTTGATACATGGGATTTACCTGATGGTGAGTATGTGAAGTTACATTATAATGATATGCCTATAATTCTTTGAAAAGAGGTATATAGGTTACTAACACGATAAAAACATACTAGCAATCAGTGCTGGACTGAAGTACATTGCTTGCTTTAATAATAAATATATTAACCACATATTCAAAACAGCAATGAACTTACTAACATTTAAAAACGACACTGTCAACGCGTCCATTACTGCTGTGAGACTGAGGTCAGGTTTGCCAATTAGCAAAGTTTTTATGTGCCACCTACGGAGTGCATAATTATAACCTAAGGTCACTTAAGACTACTTGGCGCAGTGGTTCGTGCGTAGGCCGCTCGGCTCACTGCATCGGGTGGTTGCGGGTTCGATTCCCGCCAGAGGCAAATTTCGGAAAAGGCCATATACTATGCGATTAAAATAAGAACATGACCAGCCTAGCGCCATGTTGTGACGTCACATCTTTGTTTGGCTTTCTGCTAACTTCCCTCATAAGTACTGTACTTTATAAGAGTGAAGTTAGCCGAGAGCCCGTCCTATTCTTATTTTAATCGCATTGTACGAAAAGTTCTCGAGTGGCGGCCGCGGACCGGAAAGCGTATTGTGTGTAGGCCTCCCACAAGGTGGACCGACGACCTGGTGAAGGTCGCGGGAATCCGCTGGATGCGGGCAGCGCAAGACCGGTCATTGTGGCGAACCTTGGGGGAGGCCTATGTCCAGCAGTGGACGTCTTTCGGCTCAGATGATGATGGTACGAAATTTGCATCGATCTGGAAGCACCAAATAAGGGGCCATCCATTAATTACGTCACACGAATTTCATGATTTTTAGACCCCTCCCCCCCCTTGACACAGCTGGTCACATTTGCGAGACCCCCCCTCCCTGTGTGACGGTTTTAATACTTAGATATATTACATTTTTAAATGTGACGTCACAAAACTTAGGACCCCTCCCACCCCCTTGTCACACAATGTCAAATTTCGTCGACCCCCTCCCCCCTTCACGTGTGACGTAATTAATGGATGGCCCCTAAATATCAATTTTCAGTGAAGTACACATGCTACAACGCTCAGAGCCGGCTGTCCCAAGTGAGGTGGATCCCCAACAGCCACTACTCTGGCATCTACGCGCTGGTGAAGCTGCTGTTCCCCGAGCTGCTGCCGGAGACCCTCGAGCAGGTGGTGGTGCTGGACTCCGACCTCACCTTCCTCTGTGATATCGCTGAGCTGTGGAGTATGTTCAGGAATATGACCGATGACCAGGTATACAGAATAGTCCAAGGTGGTAGAGCCAAGCTGTAGCCAATTGACTGCAGCTCATAAACGGGCTGGCTCAAATGGGGTAGTACCACCCTCTCACAGAAGATCGGCGTAAAGCAGTTATTACAGCTGCGTTTCGTACGATGAGTGAGAGAGCCGAAAGATTTTGTTTGGTGTTCCGGCGTTTCCGTGGTCAAGTGCCACTGGACCGTACAGCGACCTGTACTTAATCTATAAGTTATCAATATTATGTATGTAAGTCATTAAGGTATTCCCCTCCCCCCCCTTGTCACACAATGTCACATTTCGTCGACCCCCCCCCCCCCTTTACGTTTGACGTAATTTATGGATGGCCCCCTTCCCTGATCTTTTATGAGAGGTTGGTACTACCCTGGTCGAGCCAGACCGTAAATGAGCTACAGTCAACTGGCTATAGCTTCTACCATCAATTTATATAAATATCTACTTTGATTCATCACATTTTGATACTTTTTACCCGACTACGGCGGAGGGTTATGATTTTGACCGGTATGTATGTATGTATGTGCATCTGTTCCCACCTAACTTCCAAACTACTTGTCGCAATTTAACAAATGAGGTATCGTTAGAAGCGGCTCAATAGCGCGCTGGTTATAGGCTATGTGACGTCACATAAAATTGCATATGGCGCCCTCTAGAGGACATAATGTCATGAACTAAAAAAAAAATGTTTTAATGAAACCGTGTGGGGTATCAAATGAAGGAGCTTGATGAGAACATTTCAAAAATATATATATTGTTACCTATAACTCCAAAATAATTAAATAAAAAGTAAGTTTAAAAACTAAAACCCGACTACTGAAAAATCGCGCTCTAAAAAGTATGCAACAAGAAAATATTCGCATCTCGAGGATAGCCGTGGTCCGTGTTCATATGCCATTTGGACTAAAGGACCTACACGGACCACGGCTATCCTCTAGATGCGAATATTTTCTTGTTTCATACTTTTTAGAGCGCGATTTTTCAGTAGTCGGGTTTTAGTTTTTAAACTTATATCAATTTCAGTTAATAGGTTTAGTAGAAAACGAGAGTAATTGGTACTTCGAGCCCACGAAGCGCTGGCCAGCCCTAGGCCGAGGGTACAACACTGGAGTAATGCTCTTAGACCTCAAGAAGATCCGCACAAACACGGACTGGACCGGTCTATGGCAGACCGCAGTCAACGAGAACATAGACAGATTGAAACAGACGACGCTAGCTGACCAGGATGTTATAAATGCAATCATTAAGAAAGACCCGAGATTTGTGTATAACATGAGCTGTCAGTACAATGTGCAGATGTCCACGAAGACTCTAGCCAAGACTTGTTATGGAGAGGACAAGAATAATATTAAGGTTGGTATTTATAGACTATCACCTACCCCTCGGGGTACCTATCCCTCGTAATTAGGTAATAGTCAGTTCCTGACGGGCCCGTTAGCGTGGTTGGCGCGAAGGCGCCTTTCACGCTGCAGGTCGTAGGTTCGATTCCTACCCGAGACATGCATTTGTGTGCATGAACATGTCTGTATGTCCGGACTCTGGGTGTATATGTATAATAAGTATGTATTTACAAATAAAAAAGTAGTATATGTAGTAATATCAGTTATCTGGTTTCCATAGTACAAGCTCTGCTTAGTTTGGGATCAGGTAACCGTGTGTACAAAAATGTCCCAGGAATTATTTTTCTTAGTTTTTTTTTCTGTATACACGGCGACAAGGTTCACCACCTGTCACGTTGGGTTCTGACTATTTAGTGAAACGTGGGCTTTGAGTTGACTTAATACCTCCGCAATGTGGTGGTGTATGGCCACTCAAGCCTCTGACTACCCCCGAATGGGGATAAAAAGTCGTGACGTATATTTAATTATTTATTTTTTACATGATGCCCAAAAAATGGAGTGTATATGTGTTTAGGGTTCATGTATGTATGTTTGTATGTGAGATTCTTTATTCCACCATAACTTATAAATGTCTGAACGGATTTGGATGTAGGGGTGTCAATAGAATCCTTACATCATTCCGGGTAACACTGGGTATATTATTATATTATTACTCTTAGATTAAATATGTTCCACAGAACGGTCCCCCGACTGCAATGACACTGCACTTGTTTTATACATTTTAGTTCGTTTTTTGGCGGGGCAGTCGTGTTTTTTTATTTGTTGAATTATTTATTCACCCCTGTAGTCTGGAGTAGGCAGACTGAGTTTGAGTTTGTGGCTGAGTCACATGACTAAGATGGCAAACAAGCGTACGCCCCGACTGATGGCAAACAGTTACCGTAGCCTATAGATGCTTGCAATACCAAAGGCATCACTTGCACGTTACCGACCTGAAGGGGAGTGGGACAGACGGAGGGGAAGAGGGGTTGAGCTTCCGGCTCTCTCACTCATCGTACGAAACGCAGCAGTAATAAGTACTTTACGCCGATCTTCTGTGAGCGCGGTACTACCCCGGTCGAGCCAGCCCGTATACGAGCTGCAGTCAATTGGCTACAGCTTGGCTCTACCACAAATAATGTAATTTCCAGATAATACACTGGAATTCCCCGGTGAAGTACAACATTCGAATCCGAGACGCAGATTTCTTCAGGAACATCCATCAGTCTTACGTGAACTTCGACGGGAACCTGCTCCGGGAGAAGCTGCATCGGTGCTCGCTAACTGAGCCCGTCACCTACAAAGTGAGTCCACCCAATATTTTCTATTACCAAGCCAACTAGACGCTCGGGTGGAATGCGGCTTCCGAATGTTTGACTGTTTGTTCCAATGCGAATGTTTGTTCCGGGTAATCTCCGAAACGGCTGTACCGATATTGACGGGACTTTCACTGGCAGATAGCTGATGTTATGAGGAGTATCTTAGGCTACTTTTATTTTGTAAAAATAATTTTAATTCCGCGTAAAAAAAATAAAAAAAGTTCTACGTTAGCTTAAACACTGGTAATTTTTTTCTAAAATTTGCGCGTGCGAAGACCCGAGAACAGCTAGTTTTAATAAAAATAGGCAGAAGTCTTTGGGGGCGTCCATAAATTACGTAAGGCATTTAGGGAGGGGGGGGAGGGGTTCTCGGCAAATCTCACGTATTTTTTTTTACCGCATGAAACAGTGTAAAATTGCGAGAAAACTGGGTTAAATTATGTAAATCATGTTTCTCCATAAGAATATGGCTTTTGAAAAAACTCACGTGAAATTAAAGGGGGAAGGAGGGGGTCGAGCCAAATCTCACGACATCTCACCAAGGGGGGGGGGGGGGGGATCAAAAATCACAAAATCATCCAAATATTTTCCCTCCAGATGAACCATTCAGACCTGTGCCTGAGCTTCCGCGCGGCGCAGCGCGTGCGACTCCGCACGCACCCCTACTACATGGAGTACAGCCACGCAGACCAGGACAGCTTCGACGTGACCCTCGCGCTGCAGCTCTCCACCGACCGGCTGCAGTTCCTCGAGAGACTCGTCAGATACTGGGAAGGTAAACTGATTTATCCAGTCATCCCACTATCCCACTTAATATTATAAATGTAAAAGTTTGGATGGATGGATGGATGAATGTTTGTTACTCAATCACGCCAGAACGGCTCAACGGATCTGGAAGAAATTTGGCACAGAGATAGATTATAGTCTGGAATAGCACATCGGCTACTTTTTATCCCGATAGTATGTTCCCGTGGGACAAATGCGCGGACGAAATCGCGGGCGAAAGCTAGTTATAGATATTACTGGCTTTTGCCTGCGACTTCTTCCGCGGCTTTTTACCCGACTACGGCGGAGGGTTATGATTTTGACCGGTATGTATGTATGTATGTATGTATGTGCATCTGTTCCCACCTAACTTCCAAACGACTTGTATTAATTTGACAAATGAGGTATCGTTAGAAGCGGCTTAATGGCGCGCTGGTTATAGGCTATGTGACGTCACATAAAATTGCATATGGCGCCCTCTAGAGGACATAATGTCACGAACTAAAAAAAAATTTTTTTTGATGAAACCGGTATCAAATGAAAGAGCTTGATGAGCACATTTCAAAAATATATATATTGTTACCTATAACTCCAAAATAATTAAATAAAAAGTAAGTTTAAAAACTAAAACCCGACTACTGAAAAATCGCGCTCTAAAAAGTATGAAACAAGAAAATATTCTCATCTAGAGGATAGCCGTGGTCCGTGTTCATATGTCATTTGGCCCTAAAGGACCTACACGGACCACGGCTATCCTCTAGATGAGAATATTTTCTTGTTTCATACTTTTTAGAGCGCGATTTTTCAGTAGTCGGGTTTTAGTTTTTAAACTTACTTTTTTTAAATTAGTAGTTATACAATAAAGTGACATATAACGTCATCCTAGTCCAATCAAGCGACAAATTGTTTATTATAACATATCTGCGGCAGGTCCCCTGAGCGTGGCCATCTACCTGTCGGACTGCGAGGTGGGCAAGCTGGAGACTTTCATCCGCGACTGGTCCGACACGCTCAGCGCAAGGAAGAATATCGGATACCATTTAGTTTTTAAACATGATGCGGTGAGTCAGTTAAAGTGTGTTTTATTTCATTTTAGGTATATGCAAAATTACATAAAATAAATAAAAATAAACTAAACCACCAACTGTTAGAAAAAAAATAAAACATTTGAAAATGGATCCATAATGCCGCCATATTGTTTTTTCTTCAAATAATATACCCAGTGTTAACCGTGATGATGTAAGGATCCTAGCGATATGCCTTTCAATCAAATCGGTTAAGGTATTTAAAAGTTATGGCGGAATAAATAAACATCACATACATGAACCCTAAACACATTTTCACTCCTTTTATGGGTAACTGGTTACTGTACTGGTAACTGGTAACTGGTTTAACTGTATTGTGATGTGGTGTAGGTCCACTACCCGGTGAATTACCTGCGCAACGTGGCGTTAGAACACGTGAGCACGCCGTACGTGTTCCTGATGGACGCTGACTTCGTGCCCATGGCCGGCCTCTACCAGCATCTGCGCAAAGCCATACAGCTCGTCAACCCCTACCCGCAGAAGAAGGTATGTCACACACCAATAATCCAAACACGCCACGCGCTACTAATGAGGATCCGTAACGAATTTAGTTGAGAATGCAGATTTATAGAGCTAAGAAATCCATAACATACAGTGCAAAAATGTATGTCCTACGACTAAAGTTGACGAAGTTATGACCAAATTACTAGCAGATAGAGATAGATGGCGGGCCCGTTGGCGCGGTTGGCGTGATGGCGCCTTTCACGCTGCAGGTCGTAGGTTCGATTCCCGGGACATGCATTTGTGTGCACGAACATGTCTGTATGTCCTGAGTCTGGCCTGAGTGTATATGTATATTAAGTATGTATAGATATTATTATTATTAGATCGTGCGCGGTTGTTGTGACGTTACTTGGCCCACTTGCGTTCTGTAGTGAATGGCGGCGTGGCACAGCGCGCCTTCAAGCCAATCCGGCTGTGTAACGTCCCACGTGCAGGCCACACATTATATAAAATGTGTTATATAATCGCAACGGATGAACTAATTTCAATGATTTCAAAATTATATTGATGAGAAAGCTTATGGTCATACATGACGAATCAGAGCACGTTTTTTTATATTTTTAGCCATGAGCATATTTTTTACGGCAACTCTATTGATATATGTTCAGAAACATATTTTATTTGATAAAATATAAGTTTGATCCGGTAAGCAGATGGGTGAAGGTCGGTCTTCAGCGTATCTATTAGTGTTAATTATAGTGTTGGTTTGTTTTGATTTGTTGAGCTAGTATTGATTCCCATTTCCCATTTTCATTACATTAAATGAAACTAGACACAGAACTGTAACGTTGAGGTCTCAATATCAAAACCTGTTGCATACAGGTGGCTATAAAACTGCACTATTGAGGAAAAGTGTTATCGGTATGGCACCTGTTATTTATAACAAAATTCCATATGCTTTTAAAGAGCAACCCATGAGAATTTTAAAAAAAAACCTTATTTCTTTATTATTGGAAAGGTGCTATTACTCTGTATCGGATTTTTTAAATGATACTAGTCTTTAATTTAAGTATTTCAATTGTAGTATTTTAATAATTATAATTTGTATTGTTTCGCATTATTTAATATTTGCATGTCAAATGGTAGAATGTACAAGGTTTCTTTATTTATTTGTCTACACCTACATGTAATACGTACATTCAATGTGAATAAATAACTTACTGGGCTTTGAGTTGGTTAATACCTCCACAATGTGGTGGTGTATGGCCACTCAAGCCTCTGACTACCCCCGAATGGGGATAAAAGTCTTGACGTTATAATTAATTTTTTAATTAATTAAATAACTTACTTACTTACCATTATCCCCAGTGCCTAGTAGTGCCCGCGTTCGAGACGCAGCGGTACCGCGCATCGCCGCCGCGCAGCAAGCCGGCGCTGCTGGCGCGGCTCGCGGGGGGAGCCGGGGGGAGCGGGGCGGCGGGGGGAGGGGGAGGGGGAGTGCCCGACGTGGCTCCCTTCAGGGCGCGGGAGTGGCCGCGGGGACACCGCGCCACCAACTACACTCGGTGGGTCACAGCCACTGCGCCATACGAGGTCAGTATACCAATGGTACCACGCACCAAACACACTTTACCCCCTCCGCACACGGCGTCGCAACGTAGGCGTATCGTTATACGCGCGTAGAACGAGAGCAATACGCTCGTATTGCTCTCGTTCTACGCGAGAGCAATACGAGCGTACATACGGTACGTATTTACGTACACGTACATTTTCAAACAAGTCCGCAGACGAAGCGGTGTTGCAGCGTATCGTATGAGATGTTCATCCTCATTACGATAGTCGTAGCGTGCTGGCGTAAAATTAATAAGCGCCGTATTTTTTTTTTTTTTTTTCATTCTAAATTCGAAATTTATAAGAAAACGTTCTCTTCATAAATTTCGAATTTAAAATGTGTGAATGTGAATGAGAATTCGCTTACAAAACGATACGTCAACGCTAC
This sequence comes from Drymonia ruficornis, assembly GCA_947859195.1. Lineage (NCBI taxonomy): Eukaryota > Metazoa > Arthropoda > Insecta > Lepidoptera > Notodontidae > Drymonia > Drymonia ruficornis. Next base: position 7,866,001 of record OX401925.1, on the reverse strand, counting down.
GAGCCGTGTGTAGAACTCTGCACGTCTCGTACTCGTTGCGTCTTGACGATACGCTTACGCCCCGTGTGCGAAGGGCCTAAGTCACATTGATGCAAGTTATTACTGTCCGGCGTCCGCAGTTCATAGGGAAATTGGTCCGCGGATAGAACATTTCACGGGCATAACTACGTTTAATCAAAAACAGGAAATAGGAGGAATCGGAATTAAACCATGTTTAATGTACTAAGTGACAAACTATGGTCCACCCAGGTCAGTAACTGATTGCAAATGTTGGCAGGTGGAGTGGCAGTCCGACTACGAGCCGTACCTCGTGGTCCACCGTTCAGTTCCCAAGTACGACACTAGATTCTCCGGTTTTGGATGGAATAAGGTAAACTGCTTATAATATGACAGGTGATAGGCGATAGTTTTTTTTAAATCCTGAATAATTAATGGAATGGAAATATTAATGGGTTTCCGTAACGAATTTAATTGGGAATGCAGGTTTATAGAGCTAAGAAATCCATAACATACCGTGCAAAAATGTTTGTTCTACGACAGAAATTGACGAAGTTATGACCAAATTACTAGCGAAGTTCGCGCGCGGTTGCTGTGACGTCACTTGGACCACGCGCGCTTTGTAGCGAATGACACCGTAGGTAGGCGTGGGTACAGCGCGCATTCAAGCCGATCGTCCATTTGACGTCACACGCGCAGGCCGCACATAATATAAAATGTGTTTTAAAATCGCAACGGATGGACCGATTTCGATGATATCAAAATTATATTGATAAGAAAGCTTAGTGTTAACTATAGTGTTGGTTTTGAGTTGATTTGTCGACCTAGTATTACACCAAGCCAACTAGGCGCTTGTCAATTCAAATGTGACGTCACCCGCACTGCACGGCGGTGTGCGGGCGGGCAGCCGCAGGCGGTTGCGGGTGCTCGGGTGGTATGCGGGCGGGGGAGCGTGGCATTCCACCCGAGCGCCTAGTTGGCTTGGTGGTGTAGTATTATGAATTGTCCTCCCGGTGTGCAGGTGTCGCACAGCGTGGAGCTGCGTGCTGTGGGGTACCGCGCGGTGGTGCTGCCGGGCGCCTTCGTACTGCACACGCCGCACGCGCCCTCGCCCGACATCACCGCCTTCCGCGCGGACCCGCATTACCGCATGTCAGTACACACTGCTTTTTTATCTCTTGAGCCTCGCTAGTAAACAAAAAAATCCGGCGAAGTGCGTGTCGGGACATATAGTACGTTTTTTATACTTGTCCTATTTGGTAAGCAAAGGTGGCGCTCAGCGGGGCGATTGCGTAACATTTTTGTCAATGTTTCAATTAGTTTCGTTCATCCTGTGTCAATTATATACGAAACCAATTGAAACATTGACAAAAAGTTACGCAATCGCCCCGCTGAGCGCCACCTTTGCTTACCAAATAGGACAAGTATAAAAAAACGTAGTATACATAAAGGATTTTGTACCACCGTAAAATAAAACCGACAAAAATATCAAGTTTCTTGTGTGGGGACCCCTTTATTTTTAAACCTTTTGGATACGGAACCAGAATTTTCGCAATTTTCACTTTCCAAAAAACCGACTTTCACTTGTTTTCTCTTTCACACATGCAAAAATTAGTAATTATCGCGAATGTATGCGAATATGTGGTCACGGCACCCAATCCTTCACTTGCCAAATGGCGCGATTCAATGACATTTTTCGAGATGTTACTCTACCCAACAATTTTTTTTAGTCTTCTATAGTCTTGGATAGTAATGCCAACGTTATAAATAATTATTAATGCGGTATATTCAAGCCACGAACGTAAATACATACTGGACTGTTCACTACTGCACAAAAAACCGGCCAAGTGCGTGTCGGACTCGCACATAGAGGGTTCCGTACCACCGTATAAATTAAATTGATTTTTTAGTATTTCCACCTTTATTTTTAAGTTTTATTTTATTTTTAGTATTTGTTGTTGTAGCGGCAACAGAAATACACATTCTGTGAAAATTTCAAGTCTCTAGCTATTACCGTTCGTTAGATACAGCCCGCTGACAGACAGACGGACGGACAGACGGACAGACAGACAGACAGACAGACAGACAAACAGACAGACGGACAGCGTAGGCTTAGTAATAGGGTCCCGTTGGCACCCTTTGGGTACGGAACCCTAAAAACGAGCCGAGCGAGAGGCCCCAGTTGGGACCGTGTCCCTCTCATTTCGAGTTGTCATGCCAAAATAATATTATCGTTGGGTAGTGATTGTTAATTTTAAATCAAGCAAATAAATTAATTTAGTATTTATCATGACTATTGTTAATATGATAAAACAATAGTCACGATAAATAAGAAATTAATTTATTTGCTTGATTTTAAAACTAAAAATCACTACCCAACGATAATATTATTTTGGCATGGCAACTCGAAATGAGAGGGACACGGTCCCAACTAGGGCCTCTCGCTCGGCTCGTTTTTTTGTCTAAGAATTGTCTTGGTATAATAGACCTTAAGGCAGCAGAATAAAGTTGAATTTCTTCTTAACCAAAAACTCAACTTGACTATCCTCTATTAAAAGATCCTTGATTCAAGCAAGTTCCAAAAACAAACGTTTTTGCTTTATGATGCCGTACTGTACCGAGGTCCGAAGGTCAGGCGAGGTGGGTGCGTCTAAAGAGACGAGCGCCTTGTCCGAGCAATCAGTTTTCACGTCTGATCACGTAGACATTATGTCATAAACTTATTGCTCAAGCGCTTCAACCGCCTCTTACGCGGCCGAATACTCAAAGGCTACTTAAATATTTAACTCCCTCTTATGGTGCGTTCCATGGACGAAAATAACAAAATTAACAGTGAATGGAACGCATCATTAGTAGTTTGAGACGTCGTTATCTGACATTTTTGTATGGCGCATCAAAGTTAAGCAGCTCTCAAATTTAAGTTGCGTACGAGTATTCGGCGTTATTAGACGCACGTTGGGTTCTGACTATCTGGTGAAACGTGGGCTTTGAGTTGGTTAATACCTCCACAATGTGGTGGTGTATGGCCACTCAAGCCTCTGACTACCTCCAAAAGGGGATAAAAGTCGTGACGTATATTTCATTTCATTTAGACGCACCCACTGACACATCAAGCAAGGGTAAGGCCAACTGCACACCTTCCAAAGCGTGAGTTCGACCACAGAGCTATTAATGTGATGTACTTTATTTCTATTACAGTTGTCTAGCGCTTCTCAAACAAGAGTTCATGGATGACCTGAAGAGGAAGTACAACGTGACCCTGGAAGAGCCCTCGAAGCAGGAGTCCCTGTACCTGGGCCAGGCCAAGAGTTTACTACTCAACCAGGCCAGAGATACTGATTAGGTAACTTTTTTAGTACAATAAGTACTCTGTTGGTACACAAAACTGAACTTAGACAATTGTTTAAAGGCTCTAGTCTATTAACAATTGTCCATTGTGAAACCACTGGTCTATAAGGCCCGTATTAATAAATCCATCTCAAAGTTGAGATCGATCTTCCATTGTTTCGGCTGTACATTGCGCGGTGAGTCATTAAGATACAGTTTTGACGTTTAATGTATGGAACATCAGTTAAAAACAGCATCTCGAGTTCGATCACAATCTTGAGATAGATATATTAATACGGCCCTTAGTCGCTTAGCCATTGCCATTGAGTTGCTAAAGTGATGGACCCACTGTTTGGTCAGCCGACACCGAGAATAATCTGATTGGTTGGTCAGAATAACGTCACGACTTTTATCCCCATTCGGGGGTAGTCAGAGGCTTGAGTGGCCATACACCACCACATTGTGGAGGTATTAAGTCAACTCAAAGCCCACGTTTCACCAGATAGTCAGAACCCAACGTGACAGGTGGTGAACCTGGTCGCCGTGTATACAGGAACTGACTATTACCTAATCCCGAGGGATAGGTAGGTTTCCCCACGATGTTTTCCCTCACCGTCAGCGAACTGTTTAGTGAATTCTTCATTGTAAATCCTACATTTTAGACGGTCGTCATTTTGTCGGCCATTTGTTTGCAGTCGTATGGCCGACGACTATGACCGCCAAGAATTTGCGATGTACAATGAATATGAGAGACCAGTGGTTTCGTAATGGCCAATGGTTAAAGGACTCAAGGCCCTGGTGAGCTAATTTTGGCCCTTATTAGGGACTACTATCATTTTTCGGTAGTATATATAGACTTGATACTTTGTACCTACCAAATGTAAACTCGGTACATAACAATGCATATAGCTACTGTAAGGGAACTCAAGTCATTTTATACCTATTTATTTTGTACAAACAGGAAAACCTTTAAACTTAATTTTAACCTTTGTGCTAAGCTAAAATATGAATTAATCATCCAACTCTGTTATTTTGTAAAGTAATTGAATATTTGGACTTATTTTACGTTTAATAATCACAAATAAGTACACTAAATATTTATTTCTTACAAATAATAGTACATTGCTGCTGCGGTCTCTAATGAGTGTGTTGTTGAACGCGTTGTTGATGGCCGAAAGCGCGGCGCAGCGCAGCTCCAGGCCTCCACAGCGCGGTCAGCATTGCAACACTTGATGGACAAGCTAGAATAAAGGCCGAGACCAAAGATCGAGGCCTTTATAGCGCGGCCAGCAAGGGTTGCTAATGATGACCAAGCTTGGAGGCCGTGAGCGTAGCGAAGCTTAGCTTGAGGCCAGTATAGCGTGGTCAGCAGTACACTCATTAGAGACCAAGGCTTGTATAGTGCTTTACTCAAAAATGCGACTATTAGTTTAAACAGAACTAGATTAAGTGGGTATAAAAATTAATACAATTATATTTATATTTTTACGAACTATATCTATAGTTGTGTATTTTCTCTGTTTACGTTTCCATGGCAACGGCACGACATACTCGTTTTAACCGTAAATCTGATTTTTAACGAACCAAAAACATACCTCTTTGTTACGTTTCCATGGCAACGGTCAAATAACAGCAATATAATGACGGTCATACTCGATAATAATACATTGTATGTCATGTAGCTCTTGCAAGACGACAAATCCGATTTTGCTCGAAGAAGGTTTGTGAAATAATGACAACATTATAAACTTTTTTGAGTAAATATTGTTAAAAGTTACCTATAAAAATGACCTATAACTGGGTAATACTATTGTTGTTAATTTCAATATATTTCTAGTAACTTGCCGCCACACAAATATAAGGTCCTTTTAAAAGTACCTGTATGCTCATAGTATCATAGTGTGACTTTATACATTCCTAATAATATTTTTTTGTCAATCTAGCCGTACCGAGGCTTAGTTATACTATTGCCAAATTATAACTTTATTTTGTAAAAAAAATCCTAAATAGTATAATAAAATATTGTTAGTCCTTTACTGTTTTTGCACAAAATGTCATTATTAGAAACTACATTATATTATTTATATACTTACATCGCTAAATAATAATCAAGTACATAAAAAAAATAATTACATAGTTAATTGATTTTTTCTAATAGTTTATAAGTTTTTTTTTAATGGTAAGGCAGCTTAGTATTATTAGCTTTAAAGTGTTTACTTCTATAGTACGTTTTTTTATACTTGTCCTATTTGGTAAGCAAAGATGGCGTCCAGCGGGGCGATTGCGTAACTTTTAGTCAATGTTTCAATTGGTTTCGTATATAATTGACACAGGATGAACGAAACCGATTGAAACAAAGACAAAAAGTTATGCCATCGCCCCGCTGGACGCCATCTTTGCTTACCAAATAGGACAAGTATAAAAAAACGTATACTTACTTTGTTTAATTCTACTTAATACTAATTGTTGTTACAGTACATTTTGTATAACTAAAATGATAAATAAGTATTATTTTTGATAATTTTAATTCGTGAATGGCATCTCTTCAAGTGCTGCCCATACTTCATATCAAAATAAGCTCACAGCTAGTTTATAATAAAACATTTTGTAGATCTATTTTTATTAAAACAACGGCATTCTATACTTTGCCATCAACATATTTTATTATTATTATTATTATTTATTGATACACTAGCAGCTTTGAGCTGATGCGTGTATATCACTGCACTTGTATTTATTCATATTTTAAATGTCCGTCAAGTCTATTTTTAAAACTGTTCACTGTTGGAGCACTTATCACTATTTCTGGGAGAGAGTTCCACAACCCATAATCTCCCCATCTCCCCATCCCCAATCCCCAATCTCCCCATCTCCCATGGGGAGATTTTACCCACATAATCTGATTGGGTGCGTCTACATCAGGCGCATGCCGCGCCCGAGTACTCAGGTTTGACGTCGAAATGCATAGACATGTCATAACATGAGCGGGCGAGTCATGCGAGGCATCTGGACGCACCAATTAGGGTGCGTTTCCATTGACGCGGAGCTTGGCGGAGTGGAGCGGAGCGCCGGACTGTGATTGGCCAATTGTGATGGGCCAAGAGCGGAGTGGAGATTGCGAGCACTACTGCGATTGGCCAATTCACGGTCTGCTCCGCTCCGTTCCGCCCAGCTCCGCGTCAGTGGAAACGTACCCTTAGAACTAGACTCGAACATTAAAAAGTATGTACCTAACGAATTTTAATTTAATGTGGCCAAAGATTATGTGATTAGCTTTTATTGTTTTTCTTAAAGATATTTTTAAATATATTTTACTTTCCATTACTCGTCATGCGGCGAATGTATTACCAGGTGAAATATTTTATGTAATAAGTATTGCAAGTATACAAAATATGAACAAATAATTATGTTTTTTATTAAAAATTCAATGTTTCTTTACAGAGGTATACAGAATCTAGAAATTCTTGATATTGTGTGGAGCAAAAACACATAAACGCACGAACGCACCCCATATTTTAGAGTAATTTTAATACATTTATAATGGATGTACAAAGCTTTTTCAGATCAAAAGTGCTTTGTAATGGCATTGCAAACCTATCATAATTTTCTACAAACGGGATGAATATTTTTACATACAGTTAGAAGCACAGTTTTATTCAGCTTGCTTACATCAACATATACGGTATTATTACAAAAAAGTTAAACACCAGTTATGTCAAAATTTGCAGGGGAAATTCGAATAGACACGCGCTTAAAACGAGTTTAACTTTTCTATAATAGCACCTACCTATCCCTCGGGATTAGGTAATAGTCAGTGCCTGTATACACGGCGACAAGGTTCACCACCTGTCACGTTAGGTTCTGACTATCTGGTGAAACGTGGGCTTTGAGTTGACTTAATACCTCCACAATGTGGTGGTGTATGACAACTCAAGCCTCTGACTACCCCCGAATGGGGACAAAAGTCGTGACGTTATATATAATAGCACCGTTAATTTCATGTTCAATAACTCTCCATACCGACCATCTTGGATTCATTGGCAAACAGATTATTACTATTCGGATTTTCCTTCGTCGTCAACAACCAAAGGAGAATAATAATCTGAAAATCCATCTCCTGAATATCCTTCTTCAAATTCGACACTGCTTTCTTAGCCGTCACCAGAGGAGCGTTGTCATTCATTGAAGAACCTTTAGACTCTGTTCTCTGCTTAATATTCTCAACTTTAGCAGTCACTTCGTTCAACATCTCTTGCCTTTCTGTCACTCCAACACTCACTTCCTTATATTCATTGCTAACTTTGTTAAACTCGTCTAACAAGGACCCGTATTCTCTAACTATTGGTTCAAATTGTTCGTTCAATATATTCTCTCTGGCGGCTATTTTATCCATAACAGAACTTATGTTCCCATATAGCTTGTTTAATTGGGACCCAGTAGTTTTAAACCTCTCAAAAAGTTCGTCTTTATAAGCCCTCATTTGGGTGTGCCTAGCCCTCCAGTCGCGGCCATCAGCAGAAATTTTCAATCTCAAAGCTGGAGCCACTCTCTCCAACTCCAACTTCCATGCTTCCCAATCGTGAACTTTATCTACAACGTTATTAACTTCCTTTTCCTCAGCATGAAACTCTTCCTCAGACTCTCCGGAATATATTGCCATTTCCTCTTCTACTTTGTCTAGTATGATTTCAGTTTCGTCTTCTATTTGATCTATATCGTCAGCCGAATCTTCGGGCTCGGGGATATCGACTATAGGTTTCTGCCATTCAAAGTTTTCTTTCTTCAATGTCTCATCAGCTAATACGTTGAGGATATAACAGACTTGTTCACCGTAACCTTGTTTTAGTTTATGTGAGGAGAAGTCAACAGCGATGTCTTTATCTCGAAGTATATCAAGGATTGTAGCGATAATAGAGTTAGGGTCGTCTTCCTCGTTCGGTTGCTCGAAGTCTTTGCCAGTTTTACGTATAAGCCACGCAGCAGTGGATGCGAACACGAAGAATTGTTCGTTAGGATTCGTGGCGGTGATAAAGTAGTACCGGCTCATTGGCTTCATCTTTATCTGCGGTCGGAGTTCTGTGTCTATCTTCAATAAGCGAAGTTTGTCCATTATTCTTAAGTCCATTATAGAAAGTAATCAATTCTAGATTTTAATAACAATTTTGGTTACGAACGTGAAGCGTAGAGAATATTATATTGCCAATAACGATTCTCAAAGAGCATTTTAATGATACTTTTCTTTGCGTGAATGTCAGAATTGTTTATTGTTTTGATGTCAGTATCCATGGCAACGCGAATAGAGTATAGAGTTTATCATAGATATAAAAAGAGGTCGCAGTTGCGTGATATTAATCATGGTTAAAATAAAAACAGGTGTTTAATGTCGAGAATAGTCGTAACACTTTATCCGAATGGATTGTGTGAATTACTGCGGCGAATACATCTCGGCCACTCACTTTAAGGACGGTGCGCATGAGTAGAGAATAGGTTAGGACGCACCTACGGTTTATTTCTTTTAGTGTCTAAAGTGGCAAACAAGCGTACGGCCCGCCTGATGTTAAGCAGTTACCGTAGCCTATAGATGCTTGCAATACCAAGGCATGGCTCGCGGGTTGCCGACTTAAAGGGGAGCGGGACAGAGGGAGGGGGGGTTGATTTTCTGGCTCTCGCACTCATCTTACGAAATGCAGCTGTAATTAGCTACTTAAAATTTGTAAGTGCCCCCGTAGGCCTAAACAAAATAAACGCTTTGATTTGAGTTGATTACTTCACGATGATCTTCTGTGAGAGGGTCGTAGTTCCTCGGTCGAGCCAGCCCGTATATGAGCAGCTGTTAATTGACTACAGCTTGGCTATACTTGGTAGTTGGCTGTATCACCAATATTATGGTAGCTTTACAATTTATTACGCGTTCAGTAGAGTCGTTAATCGCTATCGTCTCTCCGTACAATATTGTATGGAAAATCGTTCCTTGGGTGATTTATACTACTGTACAATTTGTCCTACAAGTATTTCACGTAAACGCTATAACGACTAGCGTTTCATCTTTCTCTATCGTCTCTTGTGGTGTCATGCTTTTTATTTTTAAGATTACCTACAACATTTTTAATATATTTTTCTCTGACACGTTTTGAATTATCTCTTTATATTACTCTTGATGTACCTACGTTGTTGATAGTCACAACGAAAATATGCGAAATGTCTATAAAGAAGAGTATACATATATACACCTGTGTACACACCGCCTTATGAACATGTCCTCTACAATTTTTTGTTACCATGCGGTTACATTATATAAAGCAAAATGTAACAAGGTTTTTCCTTTGCAGTATAAGATTATGTAATTGTTTGATTACGTGTGTAACGACTGAAATTTTATTTCTATTTAGATCTGCGTGGTTCAGTAATGCGAAGTAATAGGTATTTTACAGGTAAGAGTGTCACCATGAGTTCGTAGAAAAATACAGCCAATTAAAAAAAACACCAAACACATTCAACCCTTCAAATGATATTTTCTTCTCTGAAAATTTTACATATCTACTAAATAGAGTATATGCATGGGTCGTGGAATCGCTTGAAACTTTGCAATAATGGGGTCCTAATGAGTAGAAAGATATACGTTATTTCATTCAACTTGATCAAGTCGTTTTGAAGTTACATGCATTAATATAACTTTGGGATTTTTTAAATATTCGAAAAAACAAATTATCTACGTCGCTTTGTTGATCGTATTCACACGCTTGGGCACAACTCATCATTTATCTAGCATTAGATCAAAATTCTCGAGAAATATACGAACTTGGCTAACAAAAGACCTATGACTTCACTAGTACACACTAGCATCGACTGGCACTGGCACATTTAGTCTCACTGGCTTAGTGAGCTAAAAAAACATGCATGTTCCCCATTACGTAATTAATACGAAATTTAATGAATTCTCCCATAATTTAAGATCATTATCATCAGTCCAGCCATGAATCATGGCAACCCAGCGAAGGTCCCGGGAAGTGATTAGTCCGGTATTTGGCAACACCATACGCTCACAATAATTAATGAATGTAGAGCTCCCGTAGAGTTATTATTATAACACTTGTTTGAAAACAATGGCGATGCGGAAATTTGTATGAATCTGCGTGGAATTTGGCTATATTTACATATTATTTACTACTCACGATCACATCCGCGTGGATTTTTATCATCATCATCATCTCAGCCGAAAGACGTCCACTGCTAGACTGCCTCCCCAAGGTTCGCCACAATGACCGGTCTTGCGCTGCCCGCATCCAGCGGATTCCCGCGACCTCCACCAGGTCGTCGGTCCACCTTGTGGGAGGCCTACTGAAATCCTACGGGTTATGTCAGTTACCTTGGTCCTTCTGCGTATATCTTTATTCCTGTTGATCTCGCAGGGAAACTCCGAGCATAGACCTCTCCATTGCCCTTTGGGTGACTTTGAGCTTTCTTATGAGGCCCATTGTGAGTGGCCATGTCTCAATTTTTATAGATAAAAGTAATCCATATGTTATTCTAAAGCATAATTTAATGCTCTATCAAATTTCATAGAAATCAATTCAGCCGTTCTTGCGTGATACTCAAAGTCCTATTGGGCAAAATAAAAATAAATTGGTCTCAGTACCAATTTACCAAATTCATGGAAATACACAATATATTCCTCAAATAATAATTACTCATTTACTACGCACGTTAAATAATAATAAGTATACCTAACGATTATTGTAATTAATTGGATATCCACGCAGCTATGGAGTTATCGCCTATAGAAGGCCGATGACTAACTCCGTGACACACGGGCCTATATTACGTCGAGGAAGATCACCAACAAATTGTTTTTTAGACAATTGATCAATACATCTACCGATTGAGTTAGTTTGTGGCCAGATGTGATCGTGACAGGACGTCGGTCGTCGAGGAATAAAGTTTTGTTCCATTAGAAATTGCAGTGAGCATGATGCTAATGAGGTAAGCTATTAACTACCTACGATCATTTATTAATTGGTGTGTTATTCTGTCGATATATTAATAAGACATTGTTACAGCTATTCAGTTACACATAGAAAATAAATAATATCAGAGTTTACAATTACCCACGTAATTAAGTTATTTGCTTTCTTACATCTTCAGGACCGACATATTTGGTGCAATTGTTTCACTAATTGCTCGATCAATTTAGTGTTGGACCTAAAATACAGATTAAAACATCGTATTATACGTGGTCACCGGGTTCGATTACCAACCCGGACCCATCTTTCGTTCATTCATGATTTTGACGCAAATTTACTAATAAAAATATGTCAAAATACGAAGTTCGAACGAAACAGATTATTGCTAAGTACCGGGTTTGTAATAGCAGCCCTGGGCTCACCCCCAGTCCATTGTACGGTACCCATTACAAATACAGCTATTACTACGTTGCTTGTTCGGAGTCACACAGTTGGTGTATTAGACTATTAGTTCGCCATACTCCGGCGTCGTGTGTGACGTGTCTGAGACATACCCGTGTTCACCTTGTAACAGAGAGCGACTTATTTTTAGGCCGATAAGTACGAAGCTATGGAAAACTAATAATGACTGTAAACAAATAAGTAGATATACATAAAATAAAAAATAATAACACCGAACCATTTCAAGGAAAGGGTACTGAAGCGGCTTTTGTATTGACTTTGCGAAGACTCTAGCGTGCCCCGATTATTTCAGATGACTTTTAAAAAATCTGCAGATAACTAATAATAAATATCGCCAGACTACACACCAACTGTATGGTCCCAAACTAAGCAACGCTTGTACTATGGGTACCGTACAATTGGTGTGTTAATCTTTCGTTATTTATTTATTTATGTAAAGAATACTTTTGATGACAAAGCTATGCAAATGAGATCTAGAAATAACTACTAGGTATAATCCCCCATAGCCAACTCTCAAAACCAGTTGAAATCAGACACACTGGTGCCTGTTAATTAAGGGCCTACTAAGGCTCAAAACAGTTATTTTACGCAAAATTTTTGATGAATCTGATAGCCCATTTGCTATATAAAATACTAGCTTCTGCCCGTGACTTCTTCCGCGCATAATTTAAAAAAGAAAAGTAGCCTATGTGCTATTCCAGACTATAATCTATCTCCAAATTTCATCCAGATCCGTTCAGCCGTTCTGGCGTGATTGAGTAACAAACATCCATCCATCCATCTAAACTTTCACATTTATAACGTTAGTAACACATACAAATTCAGAATGTCAGAAATAAAATTTACTAAATTGGTAAATTTCGTAGAAAATAATTTGAAAATATTGTTGTTTTCAACCTAAATTGTAAATTCTCTGCACAATGGCCAACAGATACTATGTGAAATCTATACCAAAATAATGCTTTTAAGACCTTTTTAACGATATGCATTCGATATATTTGGACATTAGTCACTCAAAAAAATCATGAAAATCGTAAATTCGTTACAAATGTCATCGCCCAGCCAGTACCGTAGCTGTCATCAGGCCTTGCCCAAGCCTTAAATGAATGGACCAATGAGCGCAAACACACTATTAACACACTTTGGCACAACTAGTGAGGAGAAAGGACACAATAGTAGCCAGTCTGTTGATTTGGGGACAGATTTCTTTTGACTAGCGTCACTAGCGTCGACTAGCGATGTGCCGAGTACGCTATTTTTGGTACTCGAGTATTCTGGTGCTCGTTAAAAAAAGAATCGAGTAAGTACTCGAGTCAGAGGACTCGGACAGGTACTCGAATACTTGTAATGAGTACTCGAGTACTTAATAGGACTCGAGTACTTTTGTATTATGTATTTTTAACCACTCAAACGTCCGAGTTTCACATCTAATTAGTGCGTTGTACTTGCACTCGTGAAAATTGGAGAAAATGTCGAAAATTTTGGCGAGAGCCCCGATTTATAACGTATTTTCTAAAAAAACTACAACTGTTACAGCAAGTACTCGGAACCCGTATTCGAGTACCGGGTACTCGAGTACTTACTAAGTACTCGAGTCAGGCTGTACTCGGCACATCTCTAGCGTCGACTATACCTACCTTCTTAGAGACATATTGAGGTGCTCGTAGCCACACGTGGCATGCACGTTAGTCGAATAGAATAGAATAGACTTCACAATGTATGGAAATTACATTACAAGTCGCTATGATCACGTGACTTATGTCATTTCCATACGTGAAGCGTAGCGATTTGAAGGAACGCTTGTAGACGTCAGCCACTTGTCTAGAGGGGCTGATCGGTAAACGATCGGAGGTTAAGCAACGCTCAGAAACGTCAGTCAGAGATGAGTGACCATTTAGTGGCATTTGTACTGAGCGTCTCCGTGCTTCGTAGGGCACGTAAAAAGTCGGTCTCGGATGTTGTCATCTAAGCAGCAGTCGTTAAGCCTCGTCAGAGTCCTTCCGGTGGCTTGAACAACTCTGACAACTCTGACCAAAATAGTTCGCCCTACTAAACTGAGTCCATGGACACAGTACGTGTTCGTGTCTCGTTCTTGGTAATGTCTTTGGTTCCGAGACATATTTTCCTCGGGACTCGTCGAAGGTCAAATTTTGGCGTCATCGTTGGACACCAATGTCGACCCTGGCTTACAGGAGAACCAACCCAGAGGTAGAAGTGTGGCGCGCTCAATCCCATAAAAAATTGTGTTCTTAGTTTCCAATTAAAGTTGACTTAGCATTCAGCTTTCAATAGCAGTACCTAGATATCATCCATTTAGATAACACCTAAATTTATCGAAAATTCTGATACACTTACAACGGCATTACAGATCACTTTTGTTCCTAGAAACGCATTGTAAAACCACTGTATACTGGCGGTTAAATGTATGTAAATCATACAACCTAATGCCAACGTATTTAATATTTCAAAAGCTCCAACGGACACAGACCTCATTAATATCAGTGATTCATTCGCCCGACGATTCCTTCGTATGAAATAAAATAAAAAAAGGCTGAATAAAGACTTGGCTTTATCTCTTGTAACTGGCTGGTACGATAAAATTAGAAATGTTTCGTTTCGCGACCGGCGCAGGAGTTAGTCGCGGATAAACGTTCGCGGCGCGCGGACGTCGAATTAAAGTTGTCCTGTTATTTATTAAATTATTTCCCTACCTTCGTTTCGCAGTGTTTAGTGACATTAGTGTTTTGAAATTAACTGGTGTTAGTGTTTGTGAGTCGATTCGTTATTCGGATTTTGAATTGGATGCTCGCGATTCTGAGTTTTTGAAGGTAAGTTTTGGACTTATGAAAACTTTTTGGGTTTTTTCGGTTACGGGAGACTTAATTCATTATCATTTAGAAGTGTCAGAGCTCCAATGTAAATTGTACTTATTTAGTACAATCGCGCACCATGGACGCCACGTAAACTAAAGTTATACCTACCTACCCCACACATACATTTAGACTATTTTACGTACCTATGCAATATTTTCCCTATATCACTATAAACCGGTAAGTATATTGAACATTAGGCACTACCTCATAATAAATGGCAGGACATTGTCACTTATGCACGTGACTGCACCGAAAAGTTTGAAAACTACCCGTAATATCACAAATATCTCTTGAACTTTTTATGGTGAGTGTACCTTGTAAAGTTTTACCTACTCCCTCAAAAGAACGCTTCTACCATTCAGAACCCTATTTTAATACAGTTACCACTCTTTTTTAAACACTTTATGAACTTATTGGTGCTGATTCTGTTGACTAAACAAACTAAACTTAACTAAACTTTCGTCCTTCCCTAGTAGCAAATCTTCGTCATATAGACGTACGTTTACGTTACTGACACCAAAGTGACCTCAGATTGACGTCTTTTTTTCGTCGCCGACCTTATTTGCTACCTGGATTCTCACGATCGTAACGTGTACCTATGAGCAAGATAGGGTTTTTGATGTGTCAGTTTAGAATTAGCATCCCGCATTATTATCAATATGACTTCATAAACGCACCTTACCTATTACACAAAGGATTAAATTATGTTTATTGTGTAAAACCAGATCATTAGTGCATTGATTAGATAGACATTACTAAGTACGGTCAGCATCATAAGTCGCCGAAAATTTTCAGTTTTTCAAATTGCTTGCACTCTTTTGTATTGCATCAAATTCATTATTATTCTTCGTCTAAACAAATTTAGAAGCAAATGTTTGCTTTTGACAGTGTTCACCAACGTTTGTAAAATAAAGAGTAAGTATTACCGATAATTATGAAAAATAGAGAATGTACAGCGACTTATGTTGCTGACTGTACATACATAGGTATAGCTGTATCGATATCAGATAATATCGATAAAACAAAGCAATTCCAACGTGGAACGTGTTGAAACGCGTTATGCATAAAGAATTTCCGATAAGCAATTATTATTGCTTCTGATTGAGAAACGTTTTTACAATACTTTGTAGGAATAAATATTTAACAACATCGATGACAAAACAAGCAAAAATCTGTCTCTACTTGGCCTTTCATCACTGTTTATTTTATAGAGTCTTCGGAAGACATAAAAAAATACAGATAGTAATTTTAATTTAAAACTGTATTTTTTGTGGTTGCATTGTGTAAGAACTTGATAAACAGTTTTCAGGACTTCTAAAATTCCATTAAAAGACTGCCTGAAAACACCCTGAAACTAAAATGCTACTTACGAAAGATATGCCCATTGGCTAATACTATAGACCTTTATAGACATAGGTATTAATAATAATAATATCCTGGGACATTTTTTACACACGGCTACCTGATCCCAAACTAAGCAGAGCTTGTACTATGGAAACCAGATAACTGATTACTACATATACTACTTTTTATTTGTAAATACATACTTAATAAACATATACACCTAGACTCTGGACATACAGACATGTTCATGCACACAAAAGCATGTCCCGGATAGGAATCGAACCTACGACCTGCAGCGTGAAAGGCGCCATCACGCCAACCACGCCATCGGGCCCGTCGTATTACCTACAGTAACTTACAGAATTTAATCATTTCGTCCGAAATGACTACGGTGGATTATTTAAAGGCTTACTATCTTGTCTTAGTACATCCTAGAGACTCTAGAGATAACAGTATTGTTTCTCCGAACAAAAGATGACTGACAGACGACGCACGGAGCCTCTATTGTTTAGAAAGTTATTCTTTCTAAACAATAGCTCTAGGATATGTTTATTGGACGAGTGGTCCATAACATAATAATCTCAGACGTTAGATAATCCTAATAGCTAAAGTATAAAGTCTTGTAGAGCTGATAGGAGCCGGTAGATTAAAATCCCTGTCCCGGTCTCTACGACGTGGAATTACTTAACTCGTGTAAAGCTGACAGAATTTATGGCGGTTGGAGAGATAAAGTACTAAAAGCAGTCGGTTGTAAATTACCTGCCTAATAGAAGAGCCAGTCACTCTACCATTGTAGAGATAGTAGAGTTGCCTTTAACGTGTCTACTAGAGACAGACCGAACTACGAGCCGAACACAGAATATACTTAATTAACTTTTTTAAAGAATGTTCGCTCGAGGTCTCTAACTTTATAGTTTATCTCTACAGCTCTCCCAAGAGTTTAACCATTAGTTTGAAGTACGCTAGTCGCTAGCGTGCGTTAAATATTTGTGAGTCAAATCGTACTTAATGTTATAAATGCGAAAGTTTATAAAATAAATAAATAAATATAACGTCACGACTTTTATCCCCATTCGGGGGTAGTCAGAGGCTTGAGTGGCCATACACCACCACATTGTGGAGGTATTAACCAACTCAAAGCCCACGTTTCACCAGATAGTCAGAACCCTACGTGACAGGTGGTGAACCTTGTCGCCGTGTATACAGGAACTGACTATTAGCTAATCCCGAGGGATAGGTAGGTTTCCTCACGATGTTTTCCCTCACCGTCAGCGTACTGTAAATTATGCACATAGATGAAAATTCATCCATTGGTGCGTGCCCCACCGGGGCTCGAACGTGGGACCTTGTGATTGCTAGCCCAACCTGTTCACCCCTAGGCTACAGTCGCTACATGCGAAAGTTTGTGTGTGTGAATGTTTGTTACCAACGTATCTCAATAGCTACTAAACAGATTTTAATAAAATTTGAAACGTAGATGGTGTAGACTCTGGAAAAGGACATAGGCTAATCATCAATAGCCACGCGGGCAAAGCCGCGGGGCACAGCTAGTAGTAGATATATTAATAAATATACTCTTTATTGCACCGAAAACATACATTGTTATATTATAACAGCCTTGAGACCTAATAATGCGCTATACGAATGTTTTTCGTAAACTTCAAACTCGTAATGTTTTTATTCGACGGGCCCGTTAGGGTGGTTGGTAAGATTCCGCCTATCACGCTGCAGATCGTAGGTTCGATTCCTACCCGGGACATGCATTTGGGTGCATGAACATGTCTGTATGTCCCGAGTCTGGGTGTAATTGTGTATATTAAGTATGTATTTACGAACAAAAAGTAGTATTATGTAGTAATATCAGTTATCTGGTTTCCATAGTACAAGCTCTGCTTAGTTTGGGATCAGGTAGCCGTGTGTAAAAAGAATGTCCCAGGATATAATAATTCAAAATCGAATACTATTCGTTGGTTTTAGAAACGTACAACATCTTTGGTATTAAGTAGAATTACGCGGTAAAGTAACACAAGTAGTTATATTAGTAAACAAACACGCCACTAAGCAAGATCTATTTTTACAACGCCCGCTAGAAAACCGCCGGAGTATCGGTTTTCACTTGACATTTGATCGATCACTACCTCACATTAAACCGACAGAATACCTACATAACTATACACAGAATATAAAACATAGCATCTTCGAGTTATAGGTATATAAGTACCTACTTTAGTACCATTCAGTAGCAGTACAATTTGTTTGTACTGTACAAAAGACTTGAATTAAAAAAAAGCGAACGTAAGTGCCCTAGACTAACCAAAGTTTATAGGTACCAGAGTTGGGCAAAATTTAATTGCGATTAATTAATTGCAAATTGCAGGTGATGTCACAATTAACAATTAATTGTGATTTGTTCGACGATTGACAAACAAAGCAAAATTAATTGTTAATTGTGACACCTCATGCAATTAGTAAATTAAATTTTTCCCGACTCTGATAGGTACAATATGCTTGCTACCTAAAAAAAACTGCACCTTGCTACCAATCAGAAAATGAATAATAATAGACGTAGCAAAGGAGGACTCGAAAATGTAGAGTCTAGACTCTATATACCTACTGTGGAATGATCTCCCTCTGAAGTCTTTCCTTTGTACTACAACACGGGGTTCTTCAAAGGGCATGTTTACATGTTTGCAGTTTTGCTTAGTTTGGGACCATACAGTTGGTGCGTAGGTCTGGCGATATTTAAAAAAATACATGTTTTTTTTTTTTTTAATGTTCAATGTATTCTGCGTTAAGTGGTATGATTCACTTCGTTCATTCTTCCCGTTAGTAACGCTTATTTTAATACAATTGTTTACTAACAAAACGTTTAAACGTTCATCTGCTTTGAACGCTCAACAAGTCGTTAAATTAACGTAAACAAGTCCTGGTGATTTTCCGTCCTGGTACTGAAGGCCGGTTTTTAAAAAAAAAATTGCGAAGGAAAATTTGTTTATTGTTACCGTTAAATTCGTAAACAATACAAATAATTGTTTTTCTCGGAACTAAACGCGTCAGTTTGAGTAAGACCCAAGGAAGTTTTAAGTCTCTAACACCTGGAATGATGACTTGCCAGCAAAAGTGAAGCCGACAGCGATATACCACACTGAACGTTGTTTCCTTTGCCAACAAGAGTGACCATAATATTTTGACATTTGGAGAACGTCCCCATGGCTATCTGGTGAAAACGTTATATTGTTCCAAGATTGTTATGATAGGAAAATAATAAGAAAATAAGGCAAAAGGATGTTTATTTTCATAAAAACATGAGTAGGTACAATAAATTAGTCTGCGGTGGCCAAACTACGCGAGTGCCTGTCTGTATCTTGGCAACCCAAATGGAGATACAAAATAGTATTTAAGATCGTAGATTTTGCCACTTTGTAATATAAAGTAACATGACACTTCACACGCTTGGACGTTTTCTAGGCTCTCCATATCTATGGTTTTTCCTATACTTATCTTTCCTATACTTACTCTTTTTCTATGCTATAAAAGGTACCTACTACTGTTAACATGTTATGTTTGATTTGGGCTGTGCAAGTTGTGACAGACGGACATAGAGACAGACAGACGAACAACAAAGTTATCATATTAGGGTTTAGTTTTTTTCCTTATTAGGTACGGTACCCTAAGAATATCTAACTAATTAGACCATAAGACAAAATTAAAGGACAATAGGCAAAACTGTATGGGACTTGGTCCAAATATCCACCACTGACGAGACCTACGTAACCCGATAGACCACTAAATACTGAGTAACTTTTACAAAGACAGTTCAACAAAATAAGCTGTAAGTAAAAAATACGGGTAGTTTAAAAAAATAATATTTTTTCACCATTAGTATTATGTTTATACATTTTTTTCGAAAGGCAACAATATAAATACTCTTACTAACATTAAATAATAATAAAATAAGCTGTCAGAAAGCAAAAAATGCCGTGAAAAGTTTTTATTATTATTTTTGTTACTTGATGAAAAGTGAACAACAAGCGCTTCTATAAAATAAATAAGCAGGTACCTTCTATGCGTTACCTTACTTTTTCACTTATCATCAGGTAACAAAAATAATAATAAAATATATTTTACGGCATTTTTTGCTTTCTGACAGCTTATTTTATTTGTATTTAATGTTAGAAAGTGTATTTATATTGTTGCCTTTCGAAAAAAATGTATAAGACATAACACTAAGTGTGAAATAAAAAAAATAAAATATTTTTTTAAACTACTCATATTTTTTTTACTGACAGCCTATTTTGTTGAACTGCCTTTGCAAAAGTTACTCAGTATATAGTGGTCTATCGAGTGACGTAGGTCTCGGAAGTGGTGTACATTTGGACCATTTTTGCCCATTGTCCTTTGTGCTAACGAAAAGGAACAGTGAGGGCAGGGCATTTTCCTTTAAAACTCGTTGTGTTAAATTAGGGACATAATCTGTCGGCTTAAAATGCTTGCTGTATATGACGGAATTTTGGGTAATTTTTCTGTAGCCAATAGGTATTTGTTGTAACCAATTTACACGCCTGGGATCTGTAAAAGACAAAATTGTTTTTTTGTTTTTTATTGCTTAGGAGTAATCGGGAAGTGTAAAGTCAAAAGTCGTCCCAATTGCAAACAATTTCAATCGACAAACCATCGGTCTCGGCCTTTATTTTATATTGTCCATCAAGGGTTGCAATGCTGACCGCGCTGTGGAGGCCTGGAGCTGCGCTGCGCCGCGCTTTCGGCCATCAACAATGCGCCCAGCAACACACTCATTACAGACCGTGGCAGTAATGTAGGTACTATTAAAAAGTAACAAAAGGGTAAAGGAAAGGGGCCCCGAGAATTACATTGCCTGAAAGGGTTTAACGTCCTTCGTATGTCGTTATTTTATTTATCACAAAACTCACTCACACCAATGGCTATTGTCCGTTCTCAAATAATAATATGGTAGTTAAATAAATAGTCCCAAAATCCAATTTAAAAACGTAAATTTATTTCCACTATGTAAACCCCCGGGCGACAACCGTTCAGTCGTGACAGCGCGTAGTAACTCTCTCGCCTTTCATACCCTCACACTCTTTATACTTTGTTTGTTTACCTTATACTTCGCCTCACATAATTACATGTGTCCCTACAAGGGTTAATCTGGCCCTAGACGTGCGCGTTCCTCGAGCGTGTGAACGACGCGAACGCCGTGTGCGAGCCCGGCGAGCCGTGACAACGCGGCATGAGCGTCGCGTTTTACCAGCGTGTGGTCTGTCGCGCGTTGCAAATGCGACCGACTTCAAAAAGTAGCGATGTAGTCGTGCGGCAACGAAAAGCGCGACTTTATCGCTGCAAACAGTTCCCGTGGACGATATTCCTCAGTTAACACAGACACATAATAAGATTTATATTATAGTCCTTTTTACTAGCGAAATTTATGTCACCCGAACATCTAAAATGTACTTAACGTGGAAAACATAGTTACCCACTTACCTATGTTAAGATAATCCTTAATTCGGATAATATTCGCTTTTACACCCTTGCATTACGCATATTCTACCCATTTTTATGAGAAAATTCAGCACAATCCTCTAGATTTAAAATTAGCTGAAAATGTCGTGTGTCACGCAAATTGACGTTCTGTGTTTCAAGTTTTTAATTTTATTTCTGCTACGATTCCTATAGACATCACGGAACTGACAATTACAAGCGAATTATTAAAGAAGGTAAGTACTTATTTCCAGATATTTATTTATATTTGAAATTTTAATCTTAGGATATTCTTATACTTTACCATTGGTATTTCATTAATCGACTTTATTGTTTATTATTCTTAACATGAAAATGTACCAAGTTTAAGGTGATCGAATAAATATTAACTGGCAACACAAGGGTTGAAAGGTTGTACTGTTAGAAAGGGAAAGAAGGCGCAGTTATAGGTATCTGGCTGGGACCGGTTTTTATAAAGCCTGCATCGTGGGCGTTAAGTCCGTCAGATAAGGTTCATTTTTGAATGAATGAAAGGAAAATAAAGTTTGTAGTCCACAGTCCTCGTTCAATGGTATTACGTTCATGGTAAGACCATCCATGAAATGCTTTTTTTGTGAATAAGCCCGCTTATGAGGTTGCCCATAGATTTTGAATACTGTCAAAATTTATGGAGAAAATGTTCTAAGGTCCGCCACATACATACGGAATTCTGTATGTATATGGCGGCCCTAAGTAGTTCTTTCATAATATTTTTTTTGCGTGAAATCCAAAATTAAATATTATATTTTTCTAAAATAAAAGTAGCCTAAGTTACTTTTTACACAGCCATCTGCCAGTGAAAGTCCCGCCAAAATTCTCAGAAACCGCTGGACTGATTTTGATGGGACTTCCACTGGGCAGATAGCTGATGTTATGAAGAGTAACTTAGGCTACTTTTATTTAAGCAAAAATTAACAATATTTTTTGTTTAATTCCACGCGTACAAAGTCGCGAGCTCAGCTAGTTTCCAATAAAAACCATTAAACTCTGTCCCTTTGAAGTGTCGTGTTGTGTTCAAAATATTGATGGGTGCGAGTGTGATTTTTGCACCGTCTCGCATGGGTTCGGAAATAGCCCGTCTGGCCGGCGCGGGCGCGGCGGCCTCGGCGCGGCGCGGGCGCATACCGACGGATTGACACGATAGAGCACAGTTAGGACCGATTATACCTTGGAAGTTGGAACCACGGTAGACTGAATTTTGCAAAATCTCTTGGAACTAGCGCGGTTGATCTTAGAGCTATACCTACTGGCTTATCATCTCTTATCTCGACGTAATTGCAGACCTAAAAAAAACATACAGTGGAATTGAGAACCTCCTCCTTTTTAAAGTCGGTTAATAAATAGCTGCCATGAATAATATATTAGGGTTAAGGTAGCTCACTGTATCTTTCCTTATAACCCTAGGTTTGCGACCAAAACTTTATACTTAGGGCCTGCTAGGCTATTCTATAACGTCATAGGTAATCACTTCGCACGCGTGAATTTTCTAGTGAAATGTCAAATTTCAATACAAAATTTGACATCACCTGCAAATCCACGCGTGCGAAGTGAGTTTGTCGTTACCAAAGAATTTTTAAGTACCTATTACGTTCATGGTCGTTACAGAATAGCCTAGCTGATTCAGAATCGTCAGAAAACTTTTATCCATCAAATAAATACCTATGGCGTTTTGACAGTCACACAGTCGTTACATAGAATATCTGTAAAACGTTTTCTGACGATTCTGAAACATGATGTTGTCCGTATTTTATAACAAAAACTTTAACTCAAACATTGTTACCATTTCGTATCGCTTCCCGTTTGCCGTGGTATAGATCCGTTTGATGCAGGTTTTATTTAACAATGGTCTAGCTAAGCAGCCCAAGACCACCTTTTATAAAAATATCACGTGCGCGAGTCGATTCCGACATTTATAAAAAGAAATTACCGCGCAGCCATTTCTCTTTCGCTCCTAGGAATGGTTTCCTGCGGAAACTGACTCACGACTGACTTACCAGTGTGAGTTAACTAAATTATTAGTTCTTGTACATTCTTAACTTAGCTAACCAATCATTATTAACGTCTATATGTTTAAGATAACGGAATAATTGTTTGCAAACTGTATCTATACCAGAATTTGTGGTAATACTTATATACTTTGAAATACTTGTAACTTAATTTAAAATGAGCAGTATTTTCTCATCGAGTCATTTGGTGGTAGAACCAATCTGCATGCTAAGTCCAATCTGGTATCAGTCCTCTAGCCGACAACATGTCGACCGCCAAGAATTTGCGATTAACAATTGAGAATTCACGAAGATAATATTATAGAGGCCAGTGGTTTCGCAATGGCTAATTTGTTTGAGCCATAACACACCAGCAACCGTAGCCAACTAATTCGTAATGAAATGTATGACAGGTATCACACCTGGCGACGGACTGTCGACTGCTGACTGGCGACGTCGCCAGTCAGCTTGTTTGGCTACGGTGGCTGGCGACGTCGCCAGTCAGCTTGTTTGGCTACGGTGGCTGGCGACGTCGCCAGTCAGGTTGTTTGGGTACGGTGGCTGGCGACGTCGCCAGTCAGGTTGTTTGGCTACGGTGGCTGGCGACGTCGCCAGTCAGCTTGTTTGGCTACGGTGGCTGGCGACGTCGCCAGTCAGCTTGTTTGGCTACGGTGTCTGGCGACGTCGCCAGTCAGCTTGTTTGGCTACGGTGGCTGGCGACGTCGCCAGTCAGGTTGTTTGGCTACGGTGGCTGGCGACGTCGCCAGTCAGCTTGTTTGGCTACGGTGGCTGGCGACGTCGCCAGTCAGCTTGTTTGGCTACGGTGGCTGGCGACGTCGCCAGTCAGCTTGTTTGGCTACGGTGGCTGGCGACGTCGCCAGTCAGCTTGTTTGGCTACGGTGGCTGGCGACGTCGCCATGGCGTCCCGGTTTGTTGTGGCCCTTAAGAAACTCGTGGCCCAGTAGGTTTTCAGATTTTTAAGCAGACATGACTGTGCACACCGAAGTCCTCCTCCTTGCGTCATGTATCCTCAATGCTGAGGGCCGTGTCCTCTGTGAAGCACTTTATTTTCCACATTGTCAAAGTACACCGAAGAACAGGGGGTCTTATAGCGACATTACGCAACATTGCCAATGCAATTCATTTTTTTTATTTTCTGACGAATTAGCAATTAGATTTAGCAATTAGATGTGTCCATATGGCGCGCATGCCTCACCCGAGCACTCATATTATGACATTACGTCTGACATTGCGCCTGATGAAGACGCCGCCATTCCGCAAAATTTCTCTAAAATTGTCACACATTTTACGCCATTCGTGACCGATTCACGGAAATGTAGCGGATTCTGCTGGAGGGTCGGAAAATGAATTGCTTTTTCAGAATTGCTGCAATGTTGCATAGTATCGCTATAGCCCCGCAGAGGTCAAAAGACTACGATATTCTCATATCCCCCACTCCACACCTTCCATTATATTTTTGCCACAACCTCGTGATCCTGTGTCACTGTGTATTCCGTCGTTGTGCCATAAATGGCAGTGTCCATATCTGTCAGCCATTGTTGTGCGCTGACGACAAACGTCTATCGCCTGTCCTTGCGAGGAGGATGTAAGTAATGAAATGATTAAAAATACTAATTGCGTGCACTAAAAACTAGGTATGCGGATGTGAAGTGAACCTATAACGGTTTGACTTTCAAAGTTTTAAAGGCAAGTGAATAGGTACGGAATTTTATTTACCTACTAACTTTTGCTCAAGACTATAATAGATGGGGAGCCGTACCAGGGTTTTCTGGATTTACTCGAGCGCGTCAGATTAAGATAAAGGAGATACATTACATATTGATAAGAACCTCCAACCAGTATGAGCCCTTAATATAGAGGGGTACGCTCAGGGAAACAAAAAAAAAAGATTATCTTAAAATACTCGAGCGCCTCAGATTAAGATAAGGGGGATTCATTACTAGCTAAGAAGTGTCAAATGTGTCAATATTGCTAATTTGATCACTAGTCTAAGAAATGGGAGCATCTGTTAGGTTCACTAACCACCCTCTGAAAATCTGACGCGCTCGAGATTTTTTTTTTTTCATATTATGATGTTGCAGCATGTAAAATATCAATATCTGACACGCTAGAGTATTTCCATGTCATTGTTTTTTTTACAATTTTGAAATTTATATGTAGACGCTTCCCCCACCACTGAAAGTGGAAACATCTGGGACCATTTATTCTTCCTATCATCTAATCTACCAAATCTAATAGGTTTCCGCGACGCTGGAGTAAATCCACAGTTAGCATCATGGGCTCCCCATCTATTCGCTAGTCGCAAAAAACTCACCACCATTTTAATAGATTCAATTCTGCAACTCGAACCCCACTGGTTATAGCGTGATAATTTGTACTGTACCCTATTTTTAAGTCTAACAATAGACTACTGAAATAAGAAAATTCCAATAAATTTGGTTCAGCCGTTCCATCTTTCTCTTCCGGCTCTCTCATTCGTCGTACGAAACGCAGCTTTAAT
This sequence comes from Drymonia ruficornis, assembly GCA_947859195.1. Taxonomy (NCBI): domain Eukaryota; kingdom Metazoa; phylum Arthropoda; class Insecta; order Lepidoptera; family Notodontidae; genus Drymonia; species Drymonia ruficornis. Next base: position 7,839,993 of record OX401925.1, on the reverse strand, counting down.
AGCTACTTTACCCCGATGTTCTGTGAGAGATTGGTACTAACCCGGACCTATGAGCTGCAGTAAATTAGCCACCAATACAATACTAATATGCGACTAAAACGCTCAACGAAATGTTTTCAATTCCCCGGTGTCAAAGTATATTTTCGGCCCCCACATACGTGGGCATGTGTCGCCGTGCGAGCCTTTTATCAGACAGAAACTGGTTTTGAAAGTGAATTCGGGTCAACGACCTCACATTCTCTTGTCGAGGTGCCTGCGACGTTTCGGCTGCGACCATTTCATATTAAGGCTCTATAGAACCTCACATAGCCTAGCATGATCCTCTATGTCAGCTAAAATCTGATTAATAATTCAGTGGAGTAAAATGACAGCTTTTTATGTCAAACGTAAAATTAATTTGATCCGTTCATCATGAATAATGTTGTTTTTATGATTCTGGTTCAAATTAATTCAATTTTATTTACTAAAGAACAACAAAAACATGATCACTCATAAAAATAGATTCAATTAAAATATAAATTCACATTTATAGCTGTCATTTTACTCCACTGAATTATTAATCAGACTATAAGCATAGCATTCAGCAAATTCAGACCTAAAAAAGATATTCCATTAAACGTAATCCTAAAGGTGCGTTATTAATGTCTATGGTTAGTTCGTTATTTTTCTTTTATAATATTTTTAATTTCCGAGAAAGTTAATGGGTATAATTTGTTTTTTGTAGAGCTGCCAGTGTTATTCAGGGCCACAGATAAATGATGAAAGATATTAAAATATATGTTTTTGTATGTTAAAAAATTGATTATCACGCCTATAATTCCGAAAAAGCTAGGTAGGTTGGCAGTATAAAGCCCGCCACATACATACGGAATTTTCCGTACGGAATTGCGTTTCAAACATCGAATCGGAGACTCCGAACGCAGTAAATCCATCCAAATGTATGGACGTATCGCGTTTGGAAACCCCGATTCGATATTTCGAAACGGGATTCCGATTCGGAATTCCGTATGTATGTGGCGGGCTTAAACAATACAATAAAATAGGATGTTCTAACCATTTACGAGACATCGCAACTGAAGATTGTTATTCGGGATTTCTTCACAGAAAAGCGAGATCCAAACCCAAGATCTCAAGAACGACGACCAAGAAAGTAGTCGTTATACCGTGTGTCCACTGGCAAGTAACTTCCGCAATTTCTTGCAGAAGTCACTTGCCGACGTGTTTCCACTGACTGCAATTTTACACAACCGTGTACATGTGGGACTTGCAGCAAGTTCGGCAAGTCGCAGAAGTCCACTTGCGTGAGTGTTTACACATTGGAAGTCGCTTGCGCAAGTAAACTTGTGCAAGTTTTCTTGCCAGTGGACACACGGCATTACGTTAACCGTCGCAATATTCGAAATTCAAAAACCGATCTTACCCATGACGTCATCAAATCGAACATGTGTTCGCCCAAGCAGGCGGATGGAGCAGACGTATCGTACATAGTAACCATGGTACATTATATAAACAATAGTAAACGATTGGCATTCCCACATGGGTGTGATGACGTTTGTATTTTAAAACAGGGTAGAATCACGTGTTTATGGCCGTGTACTTGAAAATAAAATGAAAACCAAAGACATTACCAACAAAGAGCGAGAAATGTTACTGTTTAAATCAGTATGTCCTACTAAACGGAGTCAAGTCAAATCAAATCAAAAGTTTTTTATTCATGTAAGCTCAATAAAGCGTTTATAAATAGTCAAGATAAACAATATTTTAGCATTACCACCGGTTCGTAATGTTGCTTCCATTGAGAAGAGCCGGCAAGAAACTCAATGGTTACTCTTTTCAAAAGAATAATTGTACTTATACATTTTCAAACAGCAACGCTGTGTGAGCAGGCAGGCATTAACACATAGTGAATAAAAAAACGAAATTAGGTATTTAAATAAACAAAAAAAATAAGAACTAGCCTAGAAAGCTGTGCATGCCTACTCCCACTTTACAGTTAAACCCAAAGGTGAATCCAAATCCCAAAGGTCAATGGACACAGTACGACTCAGTTGTTAGCGGAAAATAATACTGACAACATGTCGGTATTGCCAATATGGCATACGGCTCATCTTCTGGTGAATAATACGCATCAATACCTTTAAGTTGATTGCCACTCATCATACGAATCTCAGCTGTAATAGCTACTTTACGCCGATCTTCCGTGAGAGGGTGGTACTACCCGGTCGAGTCAGCCCATGAGCTAGTCAATTGGCTTCGGCTTGGCTCTACCATCTATCTTAAGATTAGTAATCGGTGAATAAAATCCAAAAATAAATATTGTAGTCAATCCAGCAATATTGGCCACGCACCTTATTGGCGTCGATAATCGCGTTCCATGTATGATGCCAATATTCATTGACGCATCACATCCCATCCGATACGACGATCAATTCAGTATGCTATTGGCACTTCCGTGATAGCTGTGCATAATAAATAAGAATTAAATCTGTGATTTAAAACGTTATTAAATATGAATTCGTGAATTTTCGTTGTAAAAACGGTGAAATTCTGTTTATTTTGAAGAATACTGAATAAAATGTAATCGTTAAAATAACCTACAATCAACGGATCTCTAGCGACGTAGGTACTTACCCACTTTCAGATTTTAGAGATAATTATTTTGTTTGCACAATTAAATAATTTTCATATTTTAAAAATGGAACTTGTAATTTTTAATTAGAATGTTCCATTTTTAAAACCATTCTAAATTAAAATTTACATGTTCCATTTTTTAAAATTCATGGAAGTAACCAGTGCGTTTACCCTTTGAAAACGTTTCTCAAAGCTAAACTGTGACAAATGGCTCAAAAAGTTTATAGGGCAAGTGGCGATGCTGAAATTTGATTTCATTCTACGTTAATTTAATAAAGAACAGTCTTGGAAAATGAGTCCATTAGCAGTGTTCAGGAAAACTAAACGACAGATGTAAGTAATCGTGTACGCTTTTAGCCGACATGAAAAAGGTTTAATAACGTTTGATACCATAAACTGGAGCTTTAGTTCCGGAGATTTCTGGGAACGCATTATCTGTGCCAGATAATTCTTTTTTCTGTTATTAATTTCAGTATGTACACGTTGTTTATTCGTAATTGTCCAATTTATATAAGTTTATACGCCCTTAGCGAACTAATAATAATAAATAAATATCGCCAGACTTACACACTAACTGTATCGTCCCAAACTAAGCTATGCTTGTACTTAGCTATCATACAATAGACTGGGGACGATCCCATTGACACCCAGACCAGGGCAAATTACGGAAAAGCCGTCTCAAAAATTTGCCTCTAGCGGGAATCGAACCCGCAACCACCCGATGCAGTGAGCCGAGCGACTAACGCTCGAACCATTGCGACAAGGGGACCTCAAAACGATATCCAAAATTTTAGAGTTTTCTTACAGCGTGGAAAAATACGATGGGTAATGTCGAAAAACACGGCGTTTACCCTAAATGGAGCTTTTCATAAGATATGACCATGGACCTAATACTAAGAGGACTGGGTCTAAGCACCCGGGCCGGAAGACTCCACTAGGCCCGTGATGTCTATTATCTCTATGGCTATAACTACCTATCACTTATATGAGCATTTGAAAGTTTGAGATACCGTCCGCTAGGGACGTCAATTTTCCATACAATGTGGACAAACGATATACAAAGTAACTGTGACGTTTAATTAAAAAAACCGGCCAAGTGCGTGTCGGACTCGCACATAAAGGGTTCCGTACCACAGTAGAATAAAAACGTCAAAGAAATCCAGTTTCTTGTACGGGGACCCCCTTTTTTTTTTAAATGTTATTTTATTTTTAGTATTTGCTGTTGCAGCGGCAACAGAAATACACATTCAGTGAATATTTGAAGTCTCTACCTATTACGGTTCGTGAGATACAGCCCGCTGTCAGACGGACAGACGGACAGCGTAAGCTAAGTAATAGGGTCCCGTTGGCACCCTTTGGGCACGGAACCCTAAAAACTTGGGTACAGATGATATTCCAGTTGTGATCATTTATGTAAAACACTCATTATTTCGCCACCGTGCGCGTGCGCATGTCATATCACCACAATACCTACGTATCTTAATACAGGCGAAAAGAATTTCACCTTGAGCCGCGAAAGCTGAATCGTCTGTGACCCGCGCTGACACGTAATTTACACCATATGTTATATATCTACACGCTATTATATTATTTAATGCAGAAATAATATAGCCGATTATCGGGTGTATGATTTTAATGTTATATTAAATTGTTTTGCTTGTGTGTACGCAAACAGAAGCGAGAACGAAAAGAACATGTACGTAACTTAGAATAACATTTCGATTTACTTAATGAGAATAATTCGATATTCTTTACTAGTGGTAAAGCGAAGCTGTAGCCAATTGACTGCAGTTCATATACCTTCGAGCTGGCTCGACCAGGGTAGTACCACCCTCTCACAGAAGATCGGCGTAAAGTAGCTATTACTGCTGCATTTAGTACGATGAGTGAGAGAGTCGGAAGCCCAACACCCTCCCCTACGTCTGTCCCACTTCCCTTCAGGTCGACAACGTGCGAGCGTTGCCTTTGGCATCTGTAGGCTACGGTTACTGCTTAACATCAGGCGGGCCGTACGCTTGTTTGTCACCTTAGTCCTTAGTCACAATAAAAATACTCTGTTCGACTCTGATAGACACTTTTGAACCTGCGAAATCACACAGACAGTAGAAGGACCCCTTCCCTTTGACCGGTTGGAAATAGCCGCGTCCACATGTGCCGAGCGGCGGCGCGTACCACCAGCTCGCGCCCATTGGCGCAGTCGTGTTGTCTCGCACGTAAAACAAATAAACCGGATATAAGATAATGTAATGCATTATAGGATTTGCAGAGTGATTTGCAAATTGACGTAAGCGACATTAAATTAAAACAAAGATAGATAGCGTACAAGATAATACATTACCTACTAGTAAGTACTTACTAATTACTTTTTGTTTGTGACTAAGGTATAGGTATACCGCAAGCGCGGTACCGCGCCTTAGGTATGCGCGGGGAGGTGGGAGGGTGGGACGGCGAGAGCGATGACGGGTGGGGGAGTGGGACGGCGAAAGTGATGTTAAGCAGTCCGCCTGATGTTAAGCAGTTACCGTGGTCTATAGATGCTACCAATACCAAAGGCATCGCTCGCACGTTGCCGACCTGAAGGGGAGTGGGACAGAGGGAGGGGAAGGGGGCTTCTGACTCTCTCTTTCTCATCGTATGAAACGCTGCTGGATAGCTGCTTTACGCCGATTTTCTGTGAGTGGGTGGTACTACCCTGGTCGAGCCAGCCCATATATGAGCTGCAGTCAATGAATTACCGTAACGAATTTAGTTGAAACTGCAGATTTATAGAGCTAAGGATTCTATAACATACAGCTCAATAATTTTTGGTCTACGACAAAAATTAACGAAGATACGACTAATTTCCTAACGAAGTTTCCTGACCGGGCCGCGCCGGCCGCCGCACTCGCTGTGACGTCACGCGGGCTGATACGCGCTCGGCTAGCGCTAGGGTTCGGTTGTATTGTTCGCGCGCAGCGTGTTTTAAGCCTCAAAATGAGTTTACAGGAAAGTTTTCAAGAAGCTAAGTCGGATAACCTGCCAAAAGTCGATACTTTTATGGTATTCGACTACTTAAACAATAGTTTTAAAATACACCAGCGCCGAGACATGTGGTTGGAAACGGAAAAGGTACACTTAGGTACCTTTTCACTTACCTTTTCTGTTATGAATACTATTTATACAAAGAAACCTATTATTTTACCACTAGGTTAAGCATGGAAAGGTTCGGTGTACCTACCCAAAGTACTATAAGATATATAAGATACCTAGGAAGGTAGGTAGTATCCTGTCATAAGTAGGTATATTAGGTGTTTATCCTATTGAGTACTATTTTTATTTCTGTTTATTTTTGACGACCGCTTGGCGCTATAGTTTGAGCGTTGGCCGCTTGGCTCACTGCATCGGGTCGTTGTGGGTTCGATTCCCGCCAGAGGAAAATTTCGGAAATGGCCTTTTCGTAATCTACTCTGGTCTGGTTGTCACTGAGATCGCCCCCAGTCCATTGTATGGTAGCCAAGTATCAGCGGTGATTAGGGGGCGTCCATAAATTACGTGAGGCATTTAGAGGGGGGGGGGTGCTACTTTTCACTGCTCTTCTCCGCCCCGCTCCGCTTCAATGGAAACGCACCCTTAAACTGCGAGAAAACTGGGTTAAATTAAGTAAAACATGTTTCTCCACCAGAATATGGCTTTTGAATTGAAAAATCTCACCTAAGATTAGAGGGGGAGGGAGGGGGTCGAGCAAAATCTCACAACATCTTACTAAGGGGGATGGGGGAGGCAAAAATTCACAAAAATCAACTCACGTAATTTATGGACGCCCCCTTAGTTTGGGACCATACAGAAGGCGTGTAATTCTGGCTATATTTATTAATAATAAATAATAATAGATTATAAAGGAATCATAAATAATAATATTTATTATTCCTTTATAATCTATTATTAACATAATATTATATTACCCATCACCCTACCTAAGGATTCACTATCACTACATACCTAGTATAAAACAAAGTCGCTTCCCGCTTTCTGGCTGTCTGTCTCTATGTATGCTTAGATCTTTAAAACTACGCAGCGGATTTTGATGCGGTTTTTTTTAATAGATGGTGATTCAAGAGGAAGGTTTATTATGTACTAAATTAATACATGCTTAATAGGTATAGTAGAGAAACACTGATAATTTTAGAGGTTTCTAATGTGATGTCGTAAATAAATACATTTTTTTGCGCTTACATTGCAAACGCTGGCTGAATCCTACGAGATAGATCAAAATAATGTACTACAGTATTGTACACCATAAAAAGGTATACAAAAAGTCCGCGATGGTATTTATGTCTATCTCTTAGGGATAACCCACAATAACCATTTTTTATCCTTTACTTTTTACGAGAAATAATGGCTTATTTACGAAGCGATTTTAAGCAATACAGCATTAATCCTTATCCAATTAAGTACCTTAAATACATTGTGCATTTAATATAGATCAATATGGCCCTTTACAGCATGTAATTTAAATGAATAACACCTAAAATAGTGAATGGCGGCGCAAGCGGGAAACCGGGCACAGCGCGAAATCGACGAGGCGAGCTCGGTGACGTCACGCGCGCTGGCCGCACTTACCGCCCGTCGATAAATGTTGGATACATAAAATGTGTTAGGAAATCGCAACCGATGGACCGATTTCGATGATTTAAAAACTATATTGATAAGAAAGCTTAGTTTTAACTGTTAGTTTTGGTTATGAGTTGATTTGTTGACCTATTACTGATCCTCATTGGGTACAGCTTGGCTCTACCACCGATTTAATTAACCCGCGGCGAATTCAAAAAGTACCCATGATTCCTTCATATACTTTTTTACTATGGCGACCGCTTGGCGCAGTGGTTCGAGCGTAGGCCGTTCGGCTCACTGCATCGGATGGTAGCGGGTTCACTCCCAACCCGACGCAAAAATCGAAAACTGCCTTTTCGTAATTTGCCTTTGTCTGGGTGTCACTGGGATCGCTCCCAGTCCATTAGATGGTACCCATAGTACAAGCTTTGCTTAGTTTGGGACCATGCAGTTGATGTGTTTGTGGCGATATATTTCCCGGTTCAAACTTGTAAATTGCACTTACATACGTGAGGAACTTTATCTGAAGATCGTAAACGGTCGACCTCCTTTCCTCACGTGGATGTGTGTCAATCTCCGGTTAATTAGGCAACGGATGATGTGCCAAACGATATTTAACTCTGTCTTCATTATCATTAAATTCTTTCTCAAATACAATTATAAACAGCCCTTTTTTTTTTTTTTAATAATCCGGGCTCTTCTTGGTCCGGCCCGCGGTCACTCTCTGACATATTTAGAGATAGAGATATTTTAAAGCTAGATGTAAATAATTTTTTCACAGTTTCTTTATTTAAATAATGTAAAACACAGATTTTTAATAACAATACATAAAAGCAGATAAAAGTGTACAATAAAAGAGTAGCTTGTCATTATTATAAAACTAAAAATAAATAGTTGTGCGCCATAGTATCTATGCGTCGCAGCACGCACTCAAACAAAATCTCGACCCGTTTCGCAATGCTCTTTTACTATGACATAGGCTACTATTTATTGCGAAAATAAAACTTGAAGGGTTGAAATGAATAAGGGATGAAAGTGTGTATGGTAGACCAATCATTTCTTGAGTAAAAATTCTACGCAGACGAAGTCGCGGGCACTAGCTAGGATCAAATACATCGTAACACCAACCTTGCTCCATTTCAGAAAAAATAACATTTTTTCAGTGTTTTTTCTTTCACGTTTCAATGATCTTGTTTACGATGCGAAAACTGGCTGTAATCGTGTTATGCGTTTGTTTTTATTGCAAAACAACATCGCGACTGAAGTCAGGTGGAATGGTGATCAAAGTATGGGTTAAATTAAACTTTTTAACAGTGGTCTGGTAAACAATAATCCAGACTAATATTATAAATGCGAAAGTAACTCTGTCTGTCTGTCTGTTACGCTTTCACGACCAAACCGCGATACCAATTTTGATGAATTTTGGTATAGAGATAGACAGGACCATGGACAAGAATATAGGCTACTTTTTATCCCGGAAAAATGTCGGTTCCTATGGGATTTTAAAGTTACGTGGACGTAGTCGCGGGTACAAGCTAGTAAAAAAAAGAAAAAAAAATGAAATATACGTCACGACTTTTATCCCCATTCGGGGGTAGTTAGAGGCTTGAGTGGCCATACACCACCACATTGTGGAGGTATTAAGCCAACCCAAAGCCCACGTTTCACCAGATAGTCAGAACCCAACGTGACAGGTGGTGAACATTGTCGCCGTGTATACAGGAACTGACTATTACCTAATCCCGAGGGATAGGTAGGTTTCCTCACGATGTTTTCCCTCACCGTAAGCGAACTGTAAACAAGCTACCCAAGTAGCACAGACCTTCGGTTTAACATATCACATAGGGTCCACATCGGTAGTTTAACCGTTAATTAAAACTTATTAGGATTCACTCGAACTGCAACAGCTGCATAGAAGAACATCACACCCAATATAATGCTTTTGACAAAAAAATGACCATGAATTCGCCGATATAATGCTTGTTTACGCATATAGATGTAAGGCCGGTTTAAAACCAATTAAACCAATCAGTTTGAAACGAAAAAAGCCATTTAAAACCGAAATAAACCATTTTTTCCGATTTAAAACGGTTGGTGTTGATGACTATGTTTTTCTTAATTATAACTACATTTTTAGGTTGGGATATGACGGAGTACCTATAAACGTCGATTTTTTAAATTATAGTCGAATTATAACCTCTAAAATCCGCTTATACGTTATCTACTTGTACGTTAGGGCATGCATATCTATTCTGTAGTCAGGGGCAATCCATAAATTACGTCTCAAGTAAAGGGGGGAGGGGTCGACGAAATGTGACACTGTGTGACAAGGGGGGTGGGAGGGGTCCTAAATTTTGTGGCGTCATATTTAAAAATCTATTAAATCTAAGTATTAAAACCGAAATTTAAATTTTTAACGAAAAATTGTAAAAAATATGTGACGTCACACAGGGAACGGGGGAGTCTCACAAATGTGACCAGCTGTGACAAGGGGGGAGGGGTCTACAAATCATTAAATTCGTGTGACATAATTAATGGATGGCCCCTTACTTCTATGTTACTGGTATCGTTTATTATTATGTTACTCTTGGCGTTCCGTCTGCTTTACTGTAACATACGGCCTCGCGAGTTTTAAACCGGTTTAAATGGGATATTTGGGGTTTAAAACGGCAAAATTTTATTTTAAACGTTTTAAATCGGTTTTTTTACATCTATATTTACGCACCTCATAGTTCCGCGGTGTACTACAATACCGCGGTTATACAGCACTCTTGTGCTACTTGGGTAGTAATTAATAAATAACAAGGATTAAATCAAATGCCAACAGCATAAAGTGTACTACAATGTGAGGTCGGGTTCGACACGATACAATATGGGCCACAAATGTTAGGACGTAAATAGACGACCCAAATTCGCAGAGCAACCGCTGGACACGAGTTATTCACCTGCTCTCGGAGAAGTATAACATAAATATTGTTTGTTGACTTATCTATTACAAACACGAGAATGGTATTTTATTTTCCTTTATATAATTTATGTAACTATTGTTTGTTACTAATGGACGAATGGAACTTACGTCTGGCGGAAAAATAATTCGAATCATGCGGACTGATCATCATCATTATGTTTATTTAATCATGTGAATAATGATCCGCCATCTTGTCTATTTATTTAAATTCTGTTTTACCTTATTTTATTATTAATTAACTCCATAATTATATTAAGTAAATGATAAAATTATAAAACTGTGATTATCTTCGTAGAATCATTGGTTTTATATATCCCGAGGAGATTCTCTATTTTCCATGTTTCAATCTTGGCATCGTGCTTCTCATAACAATATACCTATCACTACGTTACACCTACTAATATCCGTTCTCTTGGATCTGGCAATGACATGAAAACACTAAAATTTGGAACGGGCTGGGAAAAAAACAAAAGATTTGGCTTTGAACCTGTCGCTACGCTGCGCGCCCGCCGCGCACATGTCTGCCGTTAGGACGTGTATTTTGGCACTAAGCCGGCTAGTACTAAGTTAAACCAAATACACGAACAATTTAAAAATACACAATTGAAAATAAACTCTTCAGTGTTGAAAGTTCAGGGTCATTTTCTTGTAGCCTTTCTCTTTCTTTTATTGGGGATGGCCGATTATCTTATTTAGAAACGGAATTAGTAGGTTTATTATAATAACAATATTCTACATTCAAACGTTGTCAAGATATGTTTACGATGACATACCACCACACATACCTACACACAGGTGCCGATTTTATTGGTACACCACTAAACTAAAATAGATTTAAAATATCTAAGGTTTAGTGCTGTCACATGCCTCCCTCTTTCTTGGTAAAGTCTTTGGTTCTAATGAATATTTGTGTTTGTTACAGATCGTCAGAGATGATCCACGTAGATGAAACAGATCCAGTTGGAGGTGAGCACTATATATAACCTTATTTACATAAACTTCTTTCAACTCCTCCTATCATCTTCTGCTTAAACTCTTGCGGGTTCCAAGATAACTTACTTCCCGGGACTCGTCGAGGGTCAAAACTTGGCGTCATCGCTGGATACCATTGTCGATCCTGGCTTACGAGTAACAGTGGTGGGAGAGTGTGACAGGCGTACTCCCAAAAAAAAAGCAATATACCTAACCATTAGGTATTATTTTTAAGGTGAACACACGACACCGAGTATGTTGCATTGTTACCGTTAAAATTATTGCCATTATTGTCGGTTACGTCATTGATTAAGCGCCGGTTATGATGCGACTGTTTCTAGAAATGTAGATAACTTTGTTGATTAACAATAACACACTGATTTGTATGATAAAACAATAGATTAGGGTAGTAATCAAATGTCTAGAAATTTAAATGGCGCCAATGGGTGTCAGAAGTGTATCAAACTGGGCAGCAATAGACTGTTAATGATTCCTAATAGTTTTCAAAAAACCACTAGGAATATTAATATCGTCATCAACTCGTCACTAGTCCCTCGTCACATTAACGACGCTCTTACCAAACCACTAACAGAAAAATAAAGTAAACAAATACACAATATTTGGCAGTGGCGCGGAATTCGTTTTTATTTTAGACCCGGCCGAATAATTTCGAATGGCCGAACCGACGATTTTTTGTTCCTCACATGATGCACACGCGAGCGAATCGTGGCGGTTACGTCAATTTATTATGGAGGGAATAAAGGTGAAACTAAAAAAAAAAAACACGTCCTACATCAATATTTTTTTTACTTGGCACTGGCTATATGCAAAATGCGAAGCCATAACAAAGAATATAAAAAATACGAAAATTCGCAGGATTATAATACCTATGACAGGATGAAAAATTTAGCATATTATTGTTTTTTTATCTGTTGGTAGGTACCATGTGGATTCACGAACTAAACTAAACTGAAATAACTATTACCGTCCTTCTCAGAGTCATAAAGTATAAGCAAGACAGAAATACTTTTAGATATGTCAGTTTACTCGTGATTTGATGACAAAAGAATCTGCTTCATCGAGGCTGTCGGTATATTTTTAAACTATTGAATTTACTGATATCAATGTTGAAGATATTTAATTATTAAAACACGTACCCACATACGGACCTACTTAAGAAGTTACGAAGAAAGCAAGATCAGTTGACTGAGTTTTCCTCATGCAGTAGTAGGTAATCGCTGGTCACATGTAGGACAACCTCCAAAAAGGCACATGCACGGGCCGTGGGTAGCCTCAATGCTCGCAAAATGCATGTTTCCAATACAATTTACAAAGGTGAATGACATTGGAGACACGCGACCTACCACGCATTGCGTCTTTTTAAAACTTACAACATGTTTTCGCACTTTCGTAAATAAAAGGAAGAAAAATAATGTAAGTCCTGTACCAACCTAAGCATTGGTGTTAATTAAAACATTTTGACTTAACTTATTACGTCCCTGAAAAGGACGGCGTTTAGTTTGGCTACGTAGGTACCTACCATCAGAATGAGCACCTGTCTTTAATACGTCATTAATAATTAAAAAAAAAAAACAAAAAGCATAGAGTAGGTATCTTGCATGTGCATGCAAACGTTTTCAACATCAAAAATATCAATTTTGAATTTCGAATCTTTTTAAGAAATGGCATTTATACCTACTTCGATCAATTTAAATTAAAGAACACAATAAAATATTCTAAACGTCTACTAGGTCATCGAACTGTTTGCGTAAATTAATTATTATTACTTACAAAACAGCTCGTATGTACCAAGATATGTACAGACGACAGTCCAATTAACCTAATTTATAAACAAAATGCCACGTCCAATCCAATCCAACATACCTACCTACCTAAACTCATAGCGTAGACGTTAGCTATTGGGTTCGTTCAAACGACTTTTTAAACCTACAAATTCTTTATAAAACTAGGTAGGTAGGTACTTATCAAATAAATAAACATCTATACTCGAATTAGACATGGTTAGTCATGCTATTATGTCGGAGGAATTTTAAAATAAAACGTAGGCAATAAAACATAATTACATCTCGCAACACGTGCCATTCGTGCGAGCTGGCCAAATATCCGCCATGTTGGGAGGCTAGCAGAAGGTCGGCGGATCTTTGCCCGCCCGGCTCGCTCCATTCATAACAATTTTATTTTTAAAACTGTTATTAGTTAACACAAATGCTATCGTCATAATGCCAAAACAAAACACGAATGCAAGTCGCATTCTAAATTTGAAAAAACATGCTCCGCTTTTCCTAGTTTTTTGTTTAATAAAATTGAATGCACCGTGCTCTGAAATTGACGACACGGGAAAAGATAAAGTTCGTTATTTTTTTGAAATTCTACAATAAGGCGTGTACCGCGTCCACAACTGACTCATGTGAATCACGATTCATGACCTATCTAACAGATAAAGATCTAAAAGTATATAAAATCGATGAGTAATCACAATCTCGTATCGCAAAGGTGGACGAACGAATCATTGCGGCGTCTATAGTGCATTCAACCCGGCTCGACCGTGTCCAACGATTAGTAAGGTTATACTAAATTAGACCTATAGTGCACGCACTAAAAATATTCGGTTAATTAAACACGAGGACGCATTGCAGTGGGTGCAAAAATTGCAATGTTGGGTGCATTTTTTAAAAGCTTAATTATAATGATCTTAATATTATTATTATATTATAAGCTTAATTATAGGTAATATTAACCCTTTTAAAGTACTACTGGTTGGTGGATTTCTTGCGAAAATTCGTCTGATTTTTAAGACATACATGTTTCCTCACGATGTTTTCCTTCATATATCATCTTCGTCGTAACACTCCCGGGGTTTCAACCCTGGACCTTAAAAATTGTCATCTCTCTTTTAGTCCATAACGAACGAATTAATCAATCTTCTTCTTCCTAGACATTATGAGGTGTCGGCTTTCAGTCTACCCTGATTTGGCTGATTACCGATATTTACACGGAGCGATTGCCATCTGCCCTCCGAGACCCAACTAGTGGGACTATCGGCAACCTAGGGGTAAGACCATTTTTGTCAGATTTGCCTGTAACGACTGTCAAAGATCTTTAAATGACACCCGGGACCGCCAGCTTAATGTGCCCTCCGAAGCACGGAGAAGGTCAGATGTTATAATTCGGACACCCATCCAAGGCCTAACCGAGCCGAACGTGGCTTAACGCACCGATGTATCGGGCGTCTTACCAACTAGGCTACGACCTCCTCTGAACGATTTAATCAATCGATTAAAAAAAAACATTATGCTTATCAGTCCATCAATCCTAAATAGGATGTAGTGTAGGTACTCGTGAACGGAGCACACTCCTAAAATATATTTTTTACTAAAACAGGCTATTTTTTCAACATTATATTTATAGCATTTAAAAAATACAAAATGATGAATAACTTTACCTGCAAAAATAATTAATGTTTTGACAACAAATCGGGCCAAGACTAAACAATAGACACTATAAAAGTCATGCACCATGCACTCTTTATAAATACGTTGAGTTATTGCCGAAAACAGCAGTGACGCATTTGGTTAGCATTTTTAATTTATTCCGCGGAACAGTCGAGAATTAAAAAATATACAGTACTTACTGATAACAGACAATGTGAAAGAGGGAATTAAACTGTTTAAAAATATCACATGTGTGAAATTCTTAACACACATACATTCGAATACTTACCTAATTACTGCCTTTGTATCTTTACAGTTATATAAGGTCGAATATTGTATGTCTGCTTATTGAAAATTAAAAAATAGGCTAAATAAACCAAAAAATGTTGATGTAAACTTTTACAACTCCTATTAGCACCCATTCCTGCATTTTCTTTTACGCGATTATTATCTAGGTTCAGATTTGGTTGCAAATATTTGCAATTTATTATTTTTCCCCTATTACTTAGTTCATTTTCATTTCAAACTTAGAACATTTTATCAACACATTAATGATAGGTATGGCTTTAGAATTTTGATTTTAGCAAGATCTTAAATCACTCTTGTTTGCTACATTAAAAAAGTAAAGTGGTCTATGAACATAAAGGTCTCCTTTGGGGGTTATTTTGATAATACCTATACCTACTGAAATTAAACTAAAGATTTATTCAGTAAGCTATCTATAGCATGAACGTTTTGCACGCGGTGACACACTACACTAGCCAGTTAAACATCCTCATTTTTGTGTTGTCAATGTAGGTCAAGTAAACACTTTCTATTTTGATAGGTATTTTAAGAATACACTTCACTAGTTGCTACGGCGACTTTTACTATCTTGTTGAATGTAGGTACCTAAATTTTCTTGACGTCTAGAATTTAGACTGATCCAATTTTTTTATGAAGTAGATAGCTAATGGGAATTATCGTTTTTGAACCGACAATAAAACCGGATGTGTGTGGAGTGAATCCGATCCGATGGTCGGAAGCAAAATCGGACGTCTATTGCCACCCTCGCGTACCTACTGGAAATGTATTTCTAATATCATAATTCATAGAGAACATACGCGAGAATCTATTTGACAGTTTTGACGTTCAATCTACCATTTAATAATGTTGATTATGTTAGTACACAACTAAACTTAACTAAACTAACTGAAGTATTGCCATCCTTCTCATGACCGTAAAGGTCAGGAATACTTTTATGTTTAGAATTTAGTTAAGTCCAATAAGCATCAGTGTGAATTTGAATGCTACACGAGCCCATGCAATTGATCTGAAAATAAAAACAACACTAAAGGTATATTTTTCATGTTTTGTTCCAGAAATTGAACCGCCATTTCCCATCCGAGATGTCAATGTCAAAAGGAACACTGATGTTAACGACTTTTACGAAATGCTGTCTGAGATTGGCAGGTGAGTCGGATTTTATCTTAAGTAGTATACTTACACGCCATTATCTTTATAAATAAGTCCTACAAATAGATTTAATGCGATAACAAACATTAATAGAATCAGTATTGACGCACACGAAAAAAAATGTACTTATACCTCAACTAAAACTAAACTAAACTCTTCAACTAAAATTCTGATCATGCAATAAATATCCGCGCAATATTTTATAGGCGTTTATTCAGGCTAATTAGGCTTAGCCTGAATATCAGTCTATAAAAATCTGATCTAGTTCATCCGACAAAATCTTTGCATGCGATCCATCATCATGCAACTAATCAAACACAATGTTTGCGAACGATGCAAAGTAAAAAAATTTGGAATAATACATTTAATACTCAGCATGGATTAGACTAGGCTTTCCGCCGATGGAGATATTCACAAGCTACGCGACTGCGACGCGACCCATAGGTCGCTAATTGATACGTTACTCTGAAGTCGGGAATTGAGTTGTAGCGTGCGACATGCGTGCGACTCGTCGAACGCGTAGTAGACGCGACCGCGACCGTGTCCGTACACAACGCTACCCAAATTCGAATATATTCGATTCTATTCCCGGCTTCATAAAGTAGCATATAAATGTGCGACTTATGGAGAATCTGAGTCGCATTGCGTATGATTATTTTAGTTCTGTAAAATTTAGTTTAGCTATAGTTTAGTCGTAAATACCCTGTTGACAAGTGAATTAACGTTAGTAAATATTATTTTAATTTAATTCCATTGTTGCGTTTATACCTAAGTTTATTTTTAAGTTTCTTTAAATAAATAAAGATAGTTTTAGCATCAGACTCATCCAAATACTAATGAGTAATACTACACACGAATCCTCTACGTAGGTACGGATGTCATATAAAATTAGATTCCACTGAACATATTTTAATATGTCAGATGTACCTATTTAGATGATTTCCTTAATAACATGATTCATCAATATTACGATCATCTAGGCTAATATGGGCGGTTGTTAATTAAATTCAACCACGCTAAAGGTATTTTAATGATATTTAGTATTAGTTAAGTATAAAGGTACCTAATATAACTATGTACCTATAGTGATTACTTTTAGATTTATTTATTTATTCTATTACCTCCATAAATTAATCATGAAATATTGCACAGAAAATACTAACAAATGGGTAATAATACGATTTCTGAAAGAAAAGTGTGTTGCCATAATAAATTTTGGCATTAATTTATCAGACTTCCGCTAGGTATTTTGTTTGTTTTTCTATCTATTTCGAGGTACTCAATAAATACTCGGCCTTATTTATTTATTTTGTATTATAATAAAATTATTAAAGTTTGATTTTTAGCCAACTAAACTGACAGTTTCTACTGTCATGTTCTGATAAACATAGAACATACAGGGTGGTGACGACATAGTGACAATAAATTATAACACGATCCCTGCTAGTTAATCACAACACATTAAAATTATAAAATTAGGTTTACATCAAAGTCAAAAATTTCAAATTTTCAAACAAATTAAATGCGGAAATAGTCTAAGCGAAACACAACACTCTTTATAAACGTCTACTAACCTCATAGACTGACCTGTAAGTACAAGCGTGGCAACATCGCTTCGGTCACGGTGTTTTAGCGGTATCTTTGTAGGCGTAAAGTTAAAATAGTCAAAATAAAAAGCAATCCCGTGGCAAAACCTTTGAATATAATTTAATATTATTTTATGTG
This sequence comes from Drymonia ruficornis, assembly GCA_947859195.1. Classification (NCBI taxonomy): domain Eukaryota; kingdom Metazoa; phylum Arthropoda; class Insecta; order Lepidoptera; family Notodontidae; genus Drymonia; species Drymonia ruficornis. Next base: position 7,822,200 of record OX401925.1, on the reverse strand, counting down.
CGAACTACTAATGTGATACCCAGTATGTGGTTTCAATTATTGTCATGATGTCGTCACCACCCTCTATAATGTTCTCGTATAGAAGTGACATTTGTTGCTGTCAGTTCACTTCGTTTAATCAAAAATTATACTAGCTCTGTACGAGCCTTTTCTTACGAGTGTTTTTTTTTTCAGAGGCAAATTCGGCACGGTGTACATCTGCCGCGAAAGAAGTACTGGCCTCGAGCTAGCAGCCAAGCTCGTGTCGGTGAACAGGCGCGATGAGAGAAGGAACGTGGAGCGAGAGATCGAGGTGATGAGGAGGCTGCGACACCCCCGTCTTATACAGCTGTATGACGCGTACGACTGGGGGAAGTACATGTGTGTCGTGCTGGAACTGTGAGTACCACCCCTAAACATAGTTTTGACGTTTAAGAATGCCAAAGAAAAAATAATATTATTGCGTCATAATAAGTTCATCTATTGAGTTTATTAGTTATATCTATAGTTAATTGAAAGGTTAAAAAAAAGTATTGTATGTAATGCATAGCAATAAGGACAATTTTCTTTGACATTCCTAAACGTCAAAATACATCGCTAAACGCTCGGAAGTAGGTACATTTTGAGTATAGTAATAATAATATCCTGGGACATTTTTACACACGGTTACCTGATCCCAAACTAAGCAGAGCTTGTACTATGGAAACCAGATAACTGATATTACTACATATACTACTTTTTTATTTGTAAATACATACTTAATATACATATACACCCAGACTCCGGACATACAGACATGTTCATGCACACAAATGCATGTCCCGGGTAGGAATCGAACCTACGACCTGCAGCGTGAAAGGCGCCTCCGCGCCAACCACGCTAACGGTCCCGTTAATTACAGTACTTTGTTTAATCCACGGAAATTCTATTCACCATGGTTTAATATTAAACTAATATTATTCATGCGAAAATTACCCTACTGTTCCTAATATTATACTTAGTTGTTGATTTGACTAAAACGTGTGTGTTTAGTTCATCCTAAGTCACTTGTATCAACAGAATTAGCACCAAAGAGTTCGTTCGCTTGAAGTGAGATTGATTTATTGATATTCGTACCTATCATAATATTAGCCAATTGAGTACCATTTAACATTTGAAAATAAAAGCAAATTCCTTCAATTTTATTACGCTATTTAAACAAATAACACTGTTATAAAGGTGCAGGTATATTATGTTTTTTATTATACGAACCCACTGTATGTTTGTAAAATATGATAAGTGCGATCATAAATAAAAAATGTAGAAGCAGTTATGGCACTGTGACAGACCGGGACGAACGGGCGGACGAACTAACAGACAGACGGAAGGACAGACGGACGGATACACGGATGGACAGACGGACGGACGAACGAACAGACGGACAGACGAACGGACAAACAGACAGACAGACGGACGGACGGATGAACTCACAGACGCACGGCCGAACAGACGGAAGGACAGACGGACGGATACACGGATGGACAGACGGACGGACGAACGAACAGACGGACAGACGAACGGACAAACAGACAGACAGACGGACGGACGGATGAACTCACAGACGCACGGCCGAACAGACGGAAGTACAATCGGACAGACGGACGGATGGACGGACGGACGGACTACAAAATAAATATTCTTAGATTTAGACGTGGTTTCACGAACACCAATGTAACGACATGTCTTGTTCATTCGAAAGTCAACAATGTCAAGTTCTGCCCACGGGTGCCGCGAGCGTGGGACCGCTTATTTAATTTCATTCGACCTTTCTTCTGTAACTATTTAATAATTCAGTGTCCGCAAATAACGATCACAGTACTACCTACACCACCAAGCCAACTAGGCACCTGTCAACGAGGAAGCTGCGTTCACCCGAGTGCCTAGTTGACTTGGTGGTTATCACACGGCACTCGCCTTTGGGACACCGAGCGCTTCCGTCACGCGGTTTATTTCTAACGTCTGATATAGGTACATGTGGATTTATTTTTGTTATAACGCTATTTATCATACGTCGTAGGTGTTCTGATTCACTAGTGGCATTGCAATTTAGAATTTGCCGGTCCGCTAGGGTTATCAAACGAGTAAGCGTCAGTCTCTTTTCTGAACTGTCAAACTGTGGAACTGTCAAAATATTTTAAAAAAAAGTGGTGGTAGAGCTTAGATAAAGAATGTACCTGTAGATTTGACAAGCGCGTACACCCGTAAGGGACAAAGGATGTATAATCCTACTAAATTACGCTTAACCCTAATGTCTATGGAACGTGATCTGACGTATACTACTTCTAAATTTGGTTGGGTGGTGCTTTGTTTGGCTCACCCTGGACCAAATACATACCAAAAGTTTGAGCCCAACAAACTTAGGGCGATACGCAGAAAGTGACGAAAGATAGTACGTCTAACTCTTTCACTCTTAGGATATCGGGCGTAAGCATGTCTCGCTCAAGCACGGTATTATTATTACCGTGTCATCTCTATTGATGCTTTCTCTATGTGGTACAGCCAACCTGTAGCTAATTGACCACAGATCAGTGGGCTGACTTGATCAGGGTAGTACCACCCTCTGACGGAAGATCGGCGTCAAGTAACTACAACCGCGTTTCGTATGATGAGTGAAAGAGCCGGAAGCCCAACCCCCTTCCCCTCTTTCCCACTACTCTTCAGATGCAAACGTGCGAGCAATACCTCTGGTATTGCAAGCATCTATAGTCTACGGTAACTGCTTAAAATCAGGTGGGCTGTGCGCTTCTTTGCCACTTAGTCACATTAAAAAAAACTAAGCGCCAAAGGGTATCTGTGGCGCTTACGATAAAAATGACAACTTATGGAAATCAGGCTTTTTGTCAGTATTGTCCAGTTGTGTAATGGTAACCCTTGTCCATCCAAATTGCAGTCTTCGCAACTTGTGACTTGTGACTCAGCAGCGCACGGAATCTGGAAAGTTTCTTGTTTTGTTTGCCTGGAGTCGATGTGGGTTAAGGCCGGCGTAAATCTGACGTGCCGGAATTCTAGGCCGTACGTTTTCATTAATCATCTCACTAAATAGGCGTGTCCGCAACGTATGCCGCGCGAGGCAGGTTTGCCTCGTGAAGTTTGACATGCCGCGCGCGAGGATTATTGCCATAGTAGAAAGATGAATAGTAGGTTATCTTCATAGAAACGCACCGCGCGCGTCTTGTATGTGTGCGCCATGCGTATCTATGCGTCGCGCACGCACACTCAAACCAAAAGTAAACCCGGTTATCAGTGCGAAACAATGCATGTGATGTTTGAGCGTGCGTGCGCGACGCATAGATACGCATGGCGCACACATACAAGACGCGCGCGGTGCGTTTCTATGAAGATAACCTACTATTCATCTTTCTACTATGGCAATAATCCTCGCGCGCGGCATGTCAAACTTCACGAGGCAAACCTGCCTCGCGCGGCATACGTTGCGGACACGCAACAAGATAACCTACTACCCATTTTTCTACTATTTTATTGCTAAGCATACACGCACGGATCTGCCTCACAGTTATGCCTGGCGGACAGAACTGCTGGTGTATGCTGGGAACAGGCACATATTTGCCTGCTTGATGCCTGCCCGCAATGCTTACAGGCCATTGAGCAGGCATTGAGGCAGGCCTCACCCGAGCGCTGTCATTTGCCTCGCCTAATTTGGCCTAGTCGTGAGACAGAACGATGTTATACCTCAGGTATATCCTTCTGTGTCTAGAGTGTAGATTGGCTCGCCCTTTGCCTCGCGCAGGTAGCGAATAAGGCAGCCTGCCGCGCGCGGCATGCGTGGACCCGCAAATGATTTTAAATTAACATTTATCTCCATATGTCGTCGCTCGGACGAGCCACTTCATACAATGTCTTCTTATTTTTCCGCCTGTCAGTTCGTTTGTGGATTAATGATACGATGCAACGGATGGCGCAGAGACGGCGCCGTTCACGTCATCGCTGAAGACTGAGACGCTATAAAAACTGAAAATGAACTCGATACTTAACGAAACAAGTACTTATTGAAAGATTCGAGAATCATATAAATACTCGGTACGTTTCGAGCTTAATCATTCAGTATGTCTACCGCCGTAAACTTGAACGCAAAACAAATTGAGTGCCGCCCTACATCAATGGTGGTCGCGCCAAGCTGTAGCCAATTGACTGCAGCTCATTATGAGCTGGCTCGACCAGGGTAGTACTGCCCTCTCACAGAGATCGGTGCAAAGTAGCTATTACCGCTACAGAGAGCCGGAAGCCCAACCTTCCCCTCCCTCTGTCCCACTCCCATTCAAGTCGTGAACGTGCGAGCGGTTTGGTATTGCAAGCATCTATAGACTATGGTAACTGCTTAAGATCAGGCGGGCCGTACGCTTGTTTGCCACCTTAGTAACATAAATAAACTAAATAGCCTGTTTCAGTATTTTGCTGTTAATCCTCTGTTCAAATTAATTAAATGCAAAAAAATGTCGCTTAGTTCCGTTAACCTCATGTTTATAAGTTATCGTCAATCGTCACTTCTAATAAGACATATTCTACAATAAACATCACCACCTTTACTCCATCATGGAGTCTATTAATAATTCCTTATCCAGGCCCAATTAGGTCAGTCGTTGACAGACTGACGGTGACGAGCAACAGGTGGGAAAACGCCCAATGCCTATTAAATTAAGTTTTCACTTTTACACTGTGACGTCATAGTGTGCATTCTACGTAGGTACCTACTACTGCATATTTCTTTGAGCCTTCTTCTTGGCGCACTCTGGTCGTGATTGTCCCTTGTCATGTCAGGTTGGTGGTACGCTTGACACATCTGCAAATCTCTCATTGGATTTTTTCTAGTGCATTGACGTAAGAGATACGACTAATAATGGTACTACTTTGTTCGTTCCGAGTTCATCATCATCTTTCTTTCTTCAGGTAGGTATTTAATATAATATTAGGTGGCGTCCATAAAATCTCTCAAAAAGGTATTTTTCGAGGGATTTTTCGACCCCCCCCTACCCCCTTGGTGAGATGTCGTGAGATTTTGCTCGACCCCCTCCCTCCCCCTTTAATCTCACGTGAGATTTTTCAAAAGCCATAGGTATTCTAGAGGAGAAACATGTTCTGTTCTGCTTAATTTAACCCAGTTTTCTTGCAATTTTACACTGTTTCTTTCGGTAAAAAAAAATATCGTGAGATTTGCCGAGACCCCCCCCCCTCTCCCCCACGTGAGATTTGGTGAGATTTTGCTCGACCCCCTCCCCCCTAAAATGTCTCACGTAATTTATGGACGTGGTGGACCTTAGGTATGTGTTAATGCTGACGTCTTGATAATCTCTGACGTCGACCTAAAAAGTCAAATATTTAAGAGTACCAAAACACGTTGTTTCAAACGTAATTCGTCGACATTGAGCATCGGCTAGCGTCATTGGTGACAACAGCTGATCAATTAGTGCGCTCGTATTTACCTCACATTACGAAAATCCACGTTTGACTTGCCAAGGAACTGCTGTTTAAAGTTTACGAGGTGCCGATTCTATTGGTACACAAACTAAAATATATTTATTTGTATGTTATCCTCCTCATGGTATTTATTTACGTTAGTGTAGTCGTGATTATGCGACATCATAATTGACACCAATGTTTAGTTTATACTATCGATTGACTGTAGGCTTGGGCAAAAGATATCGATATAATATCATCGATAGTTTTTAATCGATACATACCTTAAAAAAAAACTGGATATTTTTTCACTGGCCATCCCTAATGACTGTATTAAGATTAGCAAAGGTTTTTAAAGTTGAATAAATTTAAAATCCGCGTTTTATGACATTCATGACTGATAAAAGAAGAAAAATCGTGTTTATGGCAAGGAATAAAAAAATATCTCGCGCGGTATTAAATATCCTTTCATTTATTCATTATATTTTTATGCATACAAAAATCAGATCGGCGACATGTCAAAAAGGTGAAAGTCAAGCAAGCGTGATGAGTCACAAGCTCAAGATACTAAAGTATTGCTTTACTATTGGAAAGTAACACAGAAATGTACAGTTAACCAAACATGAGGTGGTTTTGTTATAGACTTCTGCGGCTAACCGCAGTTAACATACCTAGGTACTATTAGCAACGGAATCATTCGATTCGAGTCATTCGATTTGTCAATTTAATAAAATGCATTGCATTTCCTAATTTGGGTAAGATGTATGTTTATTTTAACTGTCATTATTGCAACCCACCTTTGTTACACGGTTTAGGTAATATTTGGATGCAACGATAATTTTAGGGTTGCCCCCAAATATGTATTGCGGTACTGGTAAAGATGTGATAAACGGCTTTATATTAAAAGCACGTTGTTACGCTTGTGCTTGTTTTTAAAAGTCGTTGTAAAAGTGCTTTTCTGCTTTTCGGCTTTTCTGCTTTTCTGCTTTTTTAAATTAAACAAAAATTCGTCCGTTAATAAACGGACAACAAAAGCAAAATGCTTACTAAACATAAGTTCAAGCAAAAAAAGCCAAAAACTTACGCGCTGTAAAATTGATAGTGAGTCTTATGGGCAAAGAAATAAGGTTAAACTTAATTAAATATTGATTTGAACTGTATTGCCATACAAATAAGGTTACTTTTTGGAATTTTTTGGAATTTCTTTCTCTTTCATGCCGTCATGCTTAAAAGCAACACGCTTAAATTTGTAAGCGCGCTTAGGCGCTTACTTAAAAAAGCGAACTTTTCAAACGGCTTTTCGTTTAAGCACCCACTTCTAGGTACTGGCACCCCTTTTTGTTGAAAACTTTTGGCAACTTGCAACTCTGTTTAATTTAAAAAAAAAACAATGTTGGTAGTTATCTAAAATCCTTGCGCGGATAGGAATTCAAATAAATTATGACCGAGCTTTTGTCACTGAAAGATAATTAACCCAATTCAATGCATACGATTTTATATTCGTTCTAAAAAAAATAAAAATCGGAACAATTTTATCTAGGTACAAGAATAGGCTCTTTGTCTGATTTCCCGCGCTCCTGACGACATGACGCATGACGCGCCATTGCCGATATAAAAAGCGCGCCAAACTCAAGTGGCACGTCCTATAATGGCGGGCGGTGTACAAACTTCACGGATACAAAACGAGCAGTGGCGTCAAGCAGCGTCAGATATTACGGCGCATAGTTGGCGCGCGGCCATGCGACGCCATTTTATCAAATACAGATACATGATACAGGGCTGTCAGTTATTATTTATATTTGACAGGAATAAATCAATCCTCATACCTATCTTTTTATTATGCTGTCAACTCTATAACTTTGCATACGGTTCTAGCGCAGGCACTACCTGGCCCGTAGTAAAAGCAACGGTGATAGCCTAACAGATGATTTTATTGAGTAATAATTTACCCAATAGCAATTATTTTAGTACCAGTCCTATCGCTAAACCTCAATTGTGCAAAGTAATTAGGTTTTTACCAAGTTCCATAGCATGTTATAACTTAAGTAGAAGATAATTATGCCTTACTACTCCGTACGCGCCTACCTATGCCTCAGCTCTTGCAGTGGTAAACGGTTTATATTCATTATCATTATTCTCCAGATTCGCAGGGCACAGCCCTATCAATTACGTGTGCACCATTGAGCCATTCCGCATGGCGGTCGACGTACCCTCTTGGCTGCCAGTCTGACTCGGTCTGCCTGATCCTCCTGCCACTTCCTGCTTTTTAAAGTACTCTGCCAAATTCTTCCACTGCCGCGTGATCAGACTATCTACCAATTATATTTAATTATGTAATTATTAGTTTAACGATGGTGTGCTTTATTTTAAAATTTGGCAACCCTGCTTCTAACGATGCGTTCACGGGAAAATGATTAACAATGGAGCAATACCTAGTTATTTTTGATTTGTTAGCACCAACGATGAGTTAGCTATGGAAAATTGTTGTGCTTTTTCTAAGCTGGTAGGTTTATTTTTACGCAGCCAGTTTTTCGCTTTTCAAATATCGAACATACAGTAAACCGTAAACCTTTTCTTTGACGTCATACAGCTTGAAGTGGAAACAAAATATATTTAGATGGAATCAGCTGGTGACGTGGGTGATCATCCATTCAAAGATTCTAAACCCAAACTCATGACGTCTATTTAACGTGAAAGAAGTAAACAAACAGACAACCAAACATATTACTGTTGTTATTAACGGAAAAATCCTACGTTTCACGTGCGAATTTTAAACATTTTTCACGGTCGTCCAAATAAAAAAGTTGCTCAGAATGTTCTTTGAGAATAGGTCAAGGTATCGATTTTGCTGTCTCTTTTTGGCTCAATGGGATTATCTGTCACACCGTCCTTGTGTCTTTATTAGTAGTATTTATGTTCAAGTTATGTTACTTTAGATTTTGCACCCAAATGCCTTTTGGCGGTGCCTGTGTCCAGATTCCTTTCGGCAATCCCTTCGCCATCATGTCTTTCGCCGATCTCTTTGTCTTTGTTTGCTTTTGGCAGTACATTTGCTCAAATGCCTTTCGTCAATTTCTTTGCCCAAATGCTTCTCGGCAATGCCTTTTGGCAAAATCAATTGGCAGTTCATTAAAAAGTAAAATGCAAAAGCCAGACAGTAACAGAACAAAACAAACACGTTTGACCTCAGAAGCGAAGCAATAATCATGTTAGCAAAAAAGCTCCGTCAACATTCGCAGTGAAAGTGTGTCGACTAGGTCTCTATAGCTTCAAAAACATCGCAGTTTGCTGGCTAATTTCGCATGTTTACGATATGTTGGCTACAGTACGTTACTTGGTAGTTATTAGTAATTTATTTGGCAGCTTACACACGCAACGCAACCCTATTACAATGTGGTACATAAGGACTAAACGAACGTCTCTAAATCAATTTTACTGTGGACTAAAATTGACCTAAATCCGATAAGCTACCTATTTTAAATCATAACCATAAACCACCTGCCGGTGGCCTAATAGGAGTTTGACAGGACTGAAACTAGGGAAGTATTCCATATCGAATACTTTTCTAGGAATAGGATAAGCTTCTAAAGGGCTTATAGGGTTATAAACTGATACTAAGGGATAGAGGATATCTGTGTCTGAGATGGATGGTGGTGAATGCGAATATGATGTGTAGCTATAAGTTTTTGGAAAAAGATAAAAATGTCCAGTAGGTAGTATTCGGCTGACATATGTAGGGATTTTTTGAACTGGCATTGGCCCTGTCCGCAAGTCGAAATAAAAGCCAATGACGAATATACATTCCATTTTTAAAGCGAGCAGCATCGATGAAAACAAAATAAATGGTCTGACATCGACCTTGCGCGGCTCAACACTATTTGACGGTTTATTTTGGCGCCAATGCGACCGGTCGGTACTTTTAATTCGGCGGCGGTTTTTTTTTCTTGGCAGAACGAAATAAAGGGGTTATTACACTTAACTAAATTTAGGCTACTTAATTTAGTCGTTACTGAATTTAGGCAAGTGTAATCGCATTCAGCAAGCTAGAATGGTTGAAATATTTAGAAGCTGAATTTAAGCTTCTAAATTTAGCCAAGTGTAATAAGCTCTTAAGCTTTGTTTCTGGACGCGTATTTTTTTTAGAAAGCTTTTATAAATATAGAACTGTCTTTTTATATGAAAATGGCTTGCCAAACGAGATTTTAGCAAGAACGTAAGAAGGTACCCATACCTATAAGTACCTAAAGAAAAATAAATCTTTCTGGAAGGACTATATCTAAACCTAACTTTCAGTCCGATATCGCATACCGGTTTATCGCATAGCTATTTTACGGTTAACCTGACCGACACACGTGGAATCACATTTAAATTCTGTAGCCAACTTGATGACTCAGTTATTAAAAAAAAAACAAAGCAATTTAGGACAAAATTTAAACCCGACCACAAAGCCCTCTTCATTGAGTTTTATTTAGCTTAGACATGAAAATTTATTTAAAAAAAAAATATATTCCTACGTGACATCCTATAACCTGCCAATTTAAAACGAACCTTAAGACCTAGATTCTAAGTTGATATTGTTTTTTTCCAGGATCACTGGCGGGGAGCTATTCGAGCGAGTCATAGACGAGGACTTCGTGCTGACGGAGCGGGCGTGCACCGTGTTCATGCGACAAATATGCGAGGGGATCGAGTTCGTGCACCGACAGAACATACTGCATTTGGACATGAAGGTGAGGCGCCGAAGATTGGTTACCAAAATTTGAAAAAAGAATGACACTCAATTTTTAAGACGATAAAAATAGCCCAGTTTGCGCCGAAGATTGGTAATCAAAAGTTGAAAAAAGAATGTCATTTTTTTAAAGACGATAAAAATAGCCTAGTCTATTTTTTTCCGGTTTTGTATTTGGCCAATATCAATCTAGTGACTGAGCTTTACAAAGTATTTTTGGAACAAAAGTGCTTGTCTTGTAAATAATTGTTACTTTATATTTTGGGCGTTAAACCACAGATTATTTAATAGTTCTTGTTAAACTTAAAGATCAAAAGAATTATTGACACCTGAATACTGAATACACCTGAATACTTAACATTGAACCTAATGTTTTTCATTCGTCATTCTATGCATGTGATGATCTAAGTATGACTCATCTGGTAATGAGATGACTCGAGTTTATAAACTGATTGGTAGTTAAGTAGGTATAGTCCATTCACTCTTTCCATCTATCCCTCTGTTAATGCTAGGATTAGCTAGTTCTAATAAATTCATATTTTAAATTAAAAGTTTCCAAACAGAAATGTACCTCAATCGATCGCAAATTATTTAAATACCTATCAGTATCAAAATATTGTTCAGCTGTTACAAATTGTGACGCCATCTTGGAACGAGTCCAAATAATAAAACATCATGTAATAAGCGCGCGAAACATTATGATGTAGGGGGTCTACTACATGTTCTTCTCGATTACGATTTTTTATTACAATTATAAACATACGCGTTCGCTAGGGGCGCTGCTAATAAAATGAATAGCCCTCCGACTTGTCGGGTAAAACATAAAAGTTATTTTCTAATTGTTCCCTTCAGTTATAAAATAGACTAGGTTACCTATAGTTCCTACCTGCAACTATGTTTTTATGATTATCTGCCAACAGGTTGATTGTATTTTTATGTCTGATTCTAGTCTTATTTCTGTCAACTTGCGCAGAAAATTTATTTTATTTTGGCTGTTGATATTTTTGTTCACCTAGATTTTTGTATAATGCTGCCAGATTTTTTTATCCACGTGCTTGAATGAAAGTAAATACTAGGTGGAAGGTAGCTAGAAATCATAAAAAACCTGCGTAAGTAACTAATTATAAAAAATATGAAACTGCCTAGACTGAATATAAATAAAGATTAGCAGGAAATCCTAAGGGAATTTGGATATGAACGGCCATGGAATCAGTTCCCACCCAAGGTCTCCAAGATCGCCAGACCCGATGCCTCCCCTAGCTTAACCAACCAGGCAATCAGAGAATGCAGAGTCAACACTTCCACACAACTTTCATTATCACCTTGCTCATGGAAACTTAGAAAAATTAGTCATCTTACTCTTACAGCCGGAAAACATACTGTGCCTGACAAAGGCAGGTAATCGCATCAAGATCATAGACTTCGGTTTGGCGAGGTTCTACGACCCCGAGAAGAAGCTGCAAGTGCTGTTTGGCACCCCGGAGTTCGTGGCGCCTGAAGTCGTCAACTTCGACCAGATCGGATACGGCACAGATATGTGGTCTGTCGGCGTTATATGTTACGTGTTGTAAGTATATAACGAATGTGCTTAGTATAAATGAACAAATACCGCTAGACTATACCAACTGTATTAGCCTATACTTACTGTACAATGGATTGAAGGTGATCCCAGTGACATGCAGACCTGGACAAATTATAAAATGGCTTTTCCGAAATTTACCACAGTGGGAAAACTCGCTACTACCTGCCCAGTGCAGTGCGTATGTCCCAAGTTAGATATTTTTATCTTGGCTCAAGTTGGATTATAATTTTAAATGCTCAACCTGTATAATCCACATTTCGCCTTTCCCGTGATCGTTATACCTTAGCCAGGTCACCCTCTTAAAAAAACACGAGCTACGGCCATTGAGGCAGTTCAGAAGAAACTACCATCTAATTAATCATTTCCCATCTCCAGATTATCAGGGCTATCACCGTTCATGGGCGATACAGACATAGAGACCATGGCGAACGTGACCGTGGCCAAGTACGACTTCGACGACGAAGCCTTCAACGAGATCTCGGAGGACGCGAAAGACTTCATCGGGAAACTGCTCGTGAAAGACAAAGAGTAAGTGATGTTGCTTGGTAACTACAGATTTGGGCAACATGCAATGGAGTGGCTTTAGGAAATAAAGGCTTCAAATGTAGACCAAGCTCATCAAGTACCACGAAATAGGAAATAGATGAATGGTTTTTGCATTGTTTGTTGTCCAAAGCTCTAAGATTTAGTGTTGAAGATTTTAGAGTGTCTGACGTGAAATGATGGGTGATGCGATTTTTTACTTCGATAAGATTATAAAGGACTAGTACAAATAGTCCATCGCCTCTACGTAAAATATTAGTATGGCAAAGGCGACAACTACTGGGATTTGCGCTGTTGTAAAAAGAAAGATTTTAAGATCTAGAAGACAAACATACTGAACTAGGTATCTCTTACTTTACGTAGACTAGCAAGTTACCAAAACATTTAAATGTCAACGTGATAAATATATTTATTTTCATTGTATCTATGGAAATTGCACCACCCAGCAGCGAACACTATGTTGGTGATCGAAAACCGAAACAGACATATATTTTCATGGCGCTTACACATGTTGGCCAAGCTGAACATTCGACTAGCACAAACTCCAGCCAATGATCGAACCGCTTTAGTCCTCGTGAGTGAGCTTAGTTGCGATGTGGCATACGAGCTGCATCCGGACTGCAAGCCGGCTGCACAATTGCAGTTTGAGTGCGGTTTTGGTGCAGTTGATACTGCATCGAAGCTGTCGACTTGCTCCTGTTAGATGTTGATGTTAAGTCGCTTTGGCCAGCATGTGTGAACGCCATTATACACTTCGAAAAGTTTAAAAGTATTATTTGAAACTACCGAAAACTTTTTGAACGAAGCTACCTAGAAAGTTTTTCAAACTATCAATTTCGGTAGAGTGTTTGATATTAATAAAATGATCCGCGATATAAAGCTGTGACACCAGCCTGTCGATAAAGACCCTGTTACTCGTTTTATCCAACACTGAGCCTATCACTAACAACATAATGCACGAAACAGCTGTACATTGTTCTAACACGTAGTATTAATCACTAACGAATTATTTTTAAGTAGTGTAGTTCTGTAGACAGTAGATATAGCTCCCGAGTAATTCCATCCAATCCGCATCCGTTCCCAGTAAACTCACTTAATCAACCCCACAATCAGCTATGAATGATCCGATTTTTCACTCGCTCTTTATTCCCATCTACTGCATCGCACCCCCGCTAACCTGACCTAATATTCCTTTCAATTGCACGATTCCATAAGACCTTCCTATAGAAAGTAGTCCCATTCCTATCCCGTAACCCTGTTCAAGGTGTTGGGCGTTAGTAACAAGGGTCTTTGTCGCAGGTGCAGGCCCGGCGCCGCCGAGTGCCTCCGCCACCGCTGGCTCGCGCGCCGCGCGCCGCCGCCGCACAAGCCGCAGCCGCAGCCGCAACCCTCGCCCAAACCGGAACTCGAGGTCGCGAAAGACAACCTCCGACTCTTCGTCGAACGGTGGAGCGAACACCCGAACTCCCCGTACGTCTTCGACAATCAAGCTCACGAGATAACGTGCTTAGCGAACGGAAACAACGAAAGATCGTCAATCGGAGGCTGCTCGCCGTCCCCGAGGAGCTCCCTGAGCAGTTCCCCTGACATCGTCTTCGATGAAGACGATTTAGAACCTCCTCCGTTGAGGGACCAAACTTTCCCGACTCCAAGATACAACCCAGTGGAAAGGAGGGCTTCCGATAGCAGCTGCTTTTTGCACAAGAAACAAGACGTACTAGTGAGGAAAAACCTAGCCGAGGAGATTAAGAAACTATCGGATCATCTGTACATGCTGTCGACGATGAATACAGATCTCGCTAACAACAACAGCATGAAGGAATTAGACAAAAACGTCACAGAAACTAAATCTTCCAAGGAAGAAAACCTGCCGAATGGCTTCAAGAGAGAGACTCGGGTGACAAAAACGGCGACAAATGGAGATGCGAGTACGAAGGAGAAGAGAATCTTCACATCTAAGTCAACACACAAACTCACATCGACATTCTTAACAGAGAGAGAAGCAGAAAAACCAATGACCAGTAAAATGCCGTGGGTCAAATCGACCCGGTCCAAACGGGTAACAACTAAGAGCAGGGACGTCCCAGAACAACCAGTGGAAGTTAGAAACACGTTCTTCCAGGAATTCGATAAACGACGGGAGAAGATTGATAAACTAGTGAACGGACCAGAGAATGGCAGGCAACTGCCGTACAGAAGGGGCGATGAGAACAATGCACACAGAACTAAGGATCTCTTACTGCATCTGTTGGAAAAATGGGGGGAGTCTGAAGAAGTTGAGGCTGAGAGATCAGCTGGAGGGACCTCGAACGGTGGTCGACACCAGTCTATATCCCTAGAATGGTCCCCCTCAAACCAGTTAGCGCAGAACTCGATGTCGAGTCTCCACGCCTTCTTCAAGAGACAGACGTCAGACGAAAAGACGCAAAGAAAGAAAGTGAGCACGAACGCGGCGAAATGACTCTAAGTTCGTTGTAACAGGGACTCTAGTGCCATGACACTATGTTACCAAAGTAACGGTATGAGATTAATTTTAATGTTTTTTTAATACCTAGCGCAGGCTCGAACTATAAAGGGAGATCGTTCCGATCGATAAAATTGGTCGAATCGATCTACATTGATCGGGGTTAGTAACAGGTTTACCGCTTAAGTGAGTCTGAATCGAAGGTAGCTTTCTGTTTGGGTCCTAATGGAGCTCAAATGCGGTACTTTGTAGCCCGCGTCTTTATCCTCTTTGCATGGAAAATTGAAAGTATGGATACCGTTCGCTAAGGGCGCTTTTCAATTTGCTATACAAAATTACAAAGCGTAGACTATAAAGTATGCGTCTCCCTAACAGAAAACTAATAAGATAATAGACATTTAAACTCATGTAATATTCTGCGCTAGGCTTCATAAGAACGGGAGTTGAAATGACAATAATAATGAAATCTAGTCTTTCAAAATTGAATAAATAATCAGATTAGGATTGAAGACTGAAGAAACGCGAACATCTTGACAATAATAGCTATAATTTTGGTAATTTTTATACGTTTTCACTTTTGTAAATAAGACATGTTTGTTGTAGGCTATAATGCTTATAAATTATGATTGTTCCTCACCAGTACTTACGTATAACTTAAATGTAATTTATTTGTTATTACGATACGTATGTTGTTAAATATAAGGCTTTATATAAAGACCTGTTGTTTTATTGACCAATAACTAAATGGCTTAAGTTTACTCTACCTACTAATATGAAAGGCATAGGCTACGGTAAGTTTTACGGGGGGCTAATGGCACCACTATGCAAAGAATGGAATTAGTTATTTTTTTATTTTGTAGCAGAATCCTTAGTAATTCCGCAAAATTTCTGTAAAATGGTTACACATTTTACGCCATTCGTGACCGTTTCACAGTAATTTTGCGGATTCTGCTGCAGGGTCGGAAAAATGAATTACTTTTGCAGAATTGCTACAATGTTGCATAGTAATGCAATCAGCCGCCAAGGTGTTTACCTAAACTTGACCAAACTGTAGGTATTGACATCCTTCTCATAGCCGTAACGTATGAGCAAGACATAAATATTTTATACGTGTCTTTAGTTGTCCCAACGAATTTTCTATTTATCTTACAATAATCCCCATTTTCCCACAGAGACCGTCTTTCGTCATCGTCGACTTTAACCCACCCGTGGCTCATCCAATCGGCGCTGTGCACCGAATTACACGTTACAAAGACTAAGCTGAAACGCTACGTTATCAAGAAACGCTGGGCTAAAGCGGTATCCGCCGTCATAGCGCTTCGGCGAATGGGTGCTAGATTTGATGACACACACGCTAATAAGGGAGAGAAGAATGGTGCAAATTAATTTTCCATGGGATCTGAATTCCGCAGTATTATGCAACATGACGCATCGATCGACGTAGCTTAGCTTTCACATGGAGGGGTCCTGATAATTCACAAACGAATTCATCCAAACAGCGCTACAACGTTTAGCATTCTTTCATACCAACATCCATGCCTACAACATTTAACAGCGCCCCTAGCGGAAATTTGTGGCGTTACTGGAAATAGTAGAAAAACGAAAAGTTTTCGTAAGCTGTTTTCATACATAACTCATAGTAGACCTCCAAAGTTATTTTTTGCGATAACATACGTTGCATAAGATTGCTGAATTATTGCAAAACGAGGCAGCAAGTATTAGATAGCTAGATTAGTTTTCTGGGATTGAACACTGTTAATTTGAATTAATCGTGTTTGGAACCTATTTATAAATATTGATTTATTTTTGTTTCTTAGATTTAGTTTAACTCATTAATATGTCGCTAGGTGAGTGATTAGTTAGACACTTAATATAGTGTGGAGTATAACATAATAAAATAACATTATTATAAAGAAACGCACAATAATGAGGCTACATTGTTCAAAATTCAATGAAATTTATAGTAACTGAAGATCTTATAGATAAGTATTATTCCACGAATAGTTATAGTCAGATTGATTTGATAATCTCTTAATAAATCTCAGGTAGCTATATAGTTTTTACTTTTGTTTTTTTTTGTCACGATTAAATTATAGGTAATTAATTTTAAAATAAAAACAGTTTTGACTACTTATCTAACTAAAAATGGTGCCAAAATATTATGACTAACCTACTTAAGGTAGATAAAGTGCCTATACAATTATACTAAACAGAATTAAATAATCTCTTTAAGATCTGTATATTTAGCATTAGATAATAGCTACAACGAATATTTTTAGTAATTAAATAAGAATAATAAAAGACATTAACTTCTAACAGTAGATTAAGGTTGTTTTGCTGATAATATACTTTTAAATTTAAGTAATAATTAATAGAAATCTCATTTAAAACGTTGCCAAACTGTTTAGACAAAATGTTTATCTGTTAAACCAGACATCTAGTGGTGATTCTAAGAACTATATACATATTCCGTACCCCTATTTTTCTATAATATATTTTACTTGTTGTGTAAACACAATTGTGTAACGGGGCGTCCATAAATTATATGAGGCGATTTTTGTGGATTTTTCGATCCCCCCTCCCCTCTTGGTGAGATGTCGTGTGATTTTGCTCGACCCCCTACCTCCCCCTCAAATCTCACGTGAGATTTTCCAAAAGCCATATTCTAGTGGAGAAACATGTTTTACTTAATATAACCCAGTTTTCTCGTAATTACAGTTTCTTGGGGTAAAAAAAAATTACGTGAGATATGCCCTTCCGCAAATGCCTCAGTAATTTATGGACGCTCACAAACAATTTATAGCAACAATTGGACCTAAAACATGTAGTATGTATTATAAACTGCATTTAAATCCGTGTACTTACTATAAAGTGACTTATTATAAAGACAAATTGGATTATGTAAGTTATGGTAAATAAAAACTTGTTGCATCTCTTTGCTGTTTTAATGACCATACTCGCCACATACAGTAGCGGCACGCTATGATGGCCGTTTTGACATGTGGGGGAGGGAAAAAATTAACCTAATAACGGAATAAGAATGACAGTTTTAAAATTTAGGAATGTCATAAAATGAATGCTAAAATGAATCTTATACCGTTGCAATAAGGTTCATCCTCTTCCCCTCTCTACATGTCAAAACGGCCATCATAACGTGTCATTCTCAGTTTTATAAAATCACTTTTGCATAAAATCCATTGTTTCTTCGTCTAACGAAAATGTAGACATTTTGCTGTTTGGTTTTCGTAATGTTCAGAGACTTGTGTCGCTGACAGTACAGTTACGGCGAGTCTCCAAAAACAAGCAATGAAACACCGAAAAACTTTTTAAACTTTTTTTTATTATCTTAAAAACGCCCAATGCTGTCGCACCGATACACGTAGCAATGCCACACCACTGAGCGGGTACCACGGGTGTATTAACGGTAAGACTTCTGGTATCTTGCGCGTGCGCCGGGACCGCCGAACTTCTTGGGCTCGCAGCGACGGGGGTCGGCGACCAGCAAACTCCTGTCGTATTGGACGAGGATGTCTTTGATTTCCTTCTTTGACGCCTCGTCTACATCTGTGGAGAAATGCAATTGTTAATTAGGGTTTACATGTGGCTTTTAAATAGAGTACTAAAATATCTGAATGGTTTCCACATAATACTGCGTGTTACTCACATTTTTTCAATGTTAAGAAGGAATTAACATGAGTCATTCCACTGATTTAGAGAAAAATTGTGGCACTATCATTTAATACGAAAACTGCGGTTTTATAGGCCATGCAGTCTTAAGTCAGTTTAGACAGAACGGCAAAATGCACGAGCAATCGCAAGCATGCGCGACCCGACTTTAGGCTGTTAGGTTCCATCTGAACTGACCCTTAAAGTGTGAGTTGTGTATTGTTACTTTTAATAACAACCCAGTCTATTATAGAAATGTGTCCAGTAAATATACTCGCCTTTTTCATAGTACCATCAGAAAGTATAGATTTAAAGTCCACCTCTACTTATTCTTTCAGAGGAGATAGCACCTATATAATTTTAAAAGTATCAAAATTGTCGTGTACACTTCAAACAAGCAAGACATTGAGGATCATTGCCGTTTGGTAAATGTCACCGTTTCTCTACCCTCCCTGAAATGACTGAATCGCATTGGTGCAATACAGCTTTGGAAGAAGGGTATACAGCGTGTTTCAAAAGTACGAAACAATAATTTAGATACACAGCAATTGATATGCAGATGCATAGTGAAGACAAACTATACGTAACTATTATACTTTCCGAGTTATGGGCGTTAGAATATTTGCACTTTCCTGTTGCGGCCTTAGAACACATCAAATGTCGTAGAAAGCAGCGATGACTGCATTTAGGACTCGCAACCACCGATATTCAAGAAATAGTTTGTAAAAAAATTGTAGTTGTTGATATATTACATCTTATACAAATTGGCAGGTAAAAGTAATTCCATTCCCGATACTCATCCAAACTCTCAAGATTGATTTCGCACTTTTGAAACATCTTATACACTATTTAATAAATAATCACAAATACAAGCACTTACATTTCTGGTAGAAAGCGATGAGTGCCTTGGAGATAGCCTGTCTGATGGCGTAGACCTGCGCGACGTGACCGCCACCCTTGACCGTCACTCTGATGTCCACACCGGAGAACTTCTCCTGGAATTAGAAACAAAACATATTGTAAGATAGCTGCAAATAATTTAAAGTGGTTTTAAAGTGTGATGTATTTTCAGATTGTATTTCTCTTCACATCCGAGGATGCTCAGGTTCGGAATAAGTGTAATCATCATTAAACATGACAGAACTAGTAATGCTGCCCTGCTCATTGTACTAGTTTATGAGCAAGAGAGCAATATTGAGTTATCTTCTCGTACACAACACAACAAAGTAAACAAGATTAGTACAGCAAAATTATGGTCTAAAACAATACTTTGGGCAAAGTTAGTATTGAATCACAATGCAAACTAAAGTACATATTTACGAAAACTAAAAATGCAAGTTAATAATGCACTATTTACAACAATTCCAAAACATGAGCATACTAGGATGTGAATAAGCATGCAGTGAGTGCTAAAGATTTCTGATTTCTGGATAAGAAAGGTTTCTGATGACTACCCGCCAGATTTATAGAGATTTTATGGCTAAATTGGCATTTACAAAGGTTTTAAAAAGCATTTCTAGGAACAAGTGATTTGTAATGCCAATGTAAATCCATCATAACTTTCTATAACTTTGGGGGTATAATAGATATGAATAAATTATAAAAATAACATGCCATAGATAACAAATAAACACTCTTGTTGGGTCTCCGAGAGCAAACAGTTACTACATGTAAATAACTGAAATTAGTAATGTAATGTCGGAGTGGAAAACAATTCAAACTAGGAAAATAAATACTAAATAACTAGGAAAATACTACTATGAAGAAGATAGTGAACATGCAAGTTACATATTAAATTAATCCAAATTGGAACTATGACATGCAATAACTAAACTTGAACAGTTATTGAATTAAATATTATAAACACTTTTAGAAATGTTAGTATGAATATCTTAATCACAGGCTAACAAGACATGTGTGTACATGCAATAATAAAGTTGTGAATACAGTCATACGCATTGAAAATGGATAACTGACCTTGCCGAGCAAAAGGATAGGCTCCTGAAGTTTGTACTGCAGCAAACGGGGCTCAACCAGATCCAGGGGGCGCCCGTTCACTCGGAGGACTCCATGTCCACGCTTGCAGTATGCAACAGCGGTTGCGGTTTTCTGAAAATATCAAGTTTGGGTTAGGTACTTTTTTAGGTTATGACCAAAAAACATCAACAAACTTTGTTTTAGGGGTTATTGGTCGTGATTATAGGTAAAACATGATCTATTCAGACTACATAATCTGGTCTAATAGTCTGGTCCTCTGGTATGCCTCTGGTAAAGCGAAAACCTGTGATTTTCCTTTCATGGTAGATCGATGTACCTTGGTTAGTGTTCGTAATGAGAAAGTTTGTTTCAGAGATATTGACGTTAGGACTATTTACAAATGAAACACGCTTTTTGGGAAACATTGCGATAAATAAATAGTAATAAAATCACTAAAACGCGGCACCAACACGTGGACGCCACAATCACTAACCTTACGTCCGAAGACCTGGACGGCCTGAATTGGTTCGCGTCTCGCCTGAAAATACGAAAATTGAATAAGCGAAACACGCTACGAAAATGAGATAAACACTTTTATTTTAGATTCTATAAAGAAATTATTGAGACAAAATCGTCACGCACCTCCTGCACGGCAGCCATTTTGACAGAGAAAGAATGATTGATTAATTGAACGAAACATAGGTTGAAGAAATGAATGAAAGACAACAGTTTAAAAAAAAATCTCGAGTCTATAATTTGCTAAAATATATTTTATTTTATTTTGAAACAATCGCAATAAAAATAAAGCAGAAAAATAAAGTTACTTACCTATTTGTTCTGCTTCCAATACATTTGCTTGTAAAATTAATCTTTCATTATTATACCATTTTACAATATTCCTGCCATCTATTGTCGAGTAGCGAAACTAGAAAGCCACTAGTTTAAAATTTCGCTCACGAGATGGCGCTATTTACAATACTTTAGTTGTCAGTTTTATCCACTAGCTGGCGCTGCAGTAGCCGTAAAATTCACGTTTCCAGTGACTCAACCCTACTTCCAAACGCGAAGTGCTCGAGCGTATTTTGTATTCGTTCAACGTAATCGTTGTAGTGGAGTCGTGCGGAATGCGCGACGGTAGCGCACGACATAGCCGACAATGTACCGCGAAAAACGCTGACATTCCCGCGCTGTGTGCATTACAACTTGAAACAAAACAGTGTGAAACGGTGTTGTGAGAGATTTGTATACAATTTGTTTTGGAACATAATTCCGTGGAATATTTAACTGGATTTATCGTGTGTGTGGCAGTAAAAGCAGTGGCAGTAAAAAAAATAAACATATTGGAAGGTAAGTTGAAGTTATTTTATTTATATTGTTCGTAGATACCTACTTCCTACCGTCCTAATTTTTTTATGAATAATTAAATAAACACGTGTTACTTTATAATAAAAGTTTAGGATGTGTTTAAATTTATTAGAAGGCAGACTATGTAAAACTTAACTGTCGAAGAAAATTAAATATAAAGTACAGTCGAGCACAAAGTTTAATTGCCAATTTAATATGGTATTTTTATAGGTAGTCTAATTAAAAAATCAACATAAAAAGTAATTTATTTCATAAGTACATATTTATGATAGGAATAAAAAGGTCTACTTATTACCTATGTTGTAAAGTCGTAGCATATTGAAGGAACCTAGATAAGTAGGTACCCTATATCTACGAGCTTTTTACCACCATTATGTACTTAATATAAGTAGGTATGCATACCGCGTAAATAGGTGCCTTCTACAGAAAAAAACACCTTCCAACTTTATCAGTGCATTTAACTTAACCGCTTACAACTTTTTGTCACCAAACTTTTTACGTTGTTGACACGATGCGTCATAAAAAATAACAAAATGAATCATCCAAAGAATGTGGTCGAGGAACGGTAGGTAAGTGAGACTACTTGCACGTAGTACAGATTAACACGGTTAAGGTGCGTCGGCGAGGTTCGTTTGAGGATGGGTCGCCATACTGCAATAAACAGTACGTACAGTAAGACCGAATAAACCTCTGGAAAGTAGGTAGGTATATAGCGCACGGGCATCGAACCAGTGACACAACAGTTTTATAATATTTGAACTGCTGCGGCATACGGCACGTTCTGATTTACGCGCCCTGAGTTTTTGTACGAGTTAATTAATGAAGGGCTAATAGGTGCGTCGACATGTAGGTACCTACCTACTGCGGACCAATTGCGTAGTTAGACGTCAAAACCCATTGCTTGGGCGCGCTGCCCGGTACGTGTAGATGCGCCTATTCGATTTGATACAGGAGGAGTGGCTTTCCGGTAGAGCGACCACCCATCCATCTCCGTACCGAGATAGCATGCTTTGACCGATGTACCTGTGGCGTACTTGTTACCAACCACTGTTACTACAGAAAATTATCAATACAACCCCTTAGGGGCCATCCATTAATTACGTCACACGAATTTCACGATTTTTTAGACCCCTCCCCCCTTGTCACAGCTGGTTTGCGAGACACCCCCCTCCCTGTGTGACGTCACATATTTTTTATAATTTACAGAATTTTTTTTTTTTTTTGTTAAAAAGTTTTAATACTTAGATATATTAGATTTTTAAATGTGACGTCACAAAACTTAGGACCCATCCCACCCCCTTGTGACACAATGTCAAATTTTAATTAGACGAAGCAAACTGACAGCTAAAAATGTCACTGTTCTATAAATGGTGCGTTCCATTCACTGTTAATATTGTTATTTTCGTCCACAAAAAGTGTTAAAAACGATAATAATGATCACTTTCAGTACAAGTTGGTGCGAGTGGAACGAGATTTGTGATCGAAAATAACGAAAATTACAAAGTTAACAGTGAGTGGAACGCACCAGAATTTGAACCTTATTTGTTCTATTTATATCGAAAAGTGACATTAGCACCTGTCAGTTTACTTCGTCTAATTAAAAATCAGACTATAGGTACCGATGTCACAGCCATAAACTGTTTGTTTATCATTTGTAAAAACTTACATGGATGTTGTTTACATTCAGGAAAAAATAAATAAACTGTATCTTCCATGGCAACACTCATTCATAAATAGGTAAACCTATAACGTAAATTACAAGTTATGTTCCTATGACTTGTTTAATGACGTCGTTACCTATTTACATAAGGCAATAGGAACAGGAATCTAACTGGGTACCTATCATATCTTCTACGAAGTTTTAATACAGGCGTCAACCTGTTAAGACTCGATGTTATGATACCTAGTAGGTACTGAAGTACCTAAAACTGGAAATAACCCAGAGTTAATATTAATTATTGTTTAGGTAAGCGAATATTTACCTACTAATATTATAAATACTAAACCAAAGATGAATTCAGGTTTAGAGATAGACAGGACCTTGTAGCAGAATATAGGCTACACAAAAAAATAAAAAAAACTTGTTTTTACTTTTTTCATTTTGTTGCTAATTTTTATTCCGAAAAAAAAAATCAGGTTCCTGAGATTTTAAAGTTCTAGTGGTAGTGTAGTTTGTAAGTATAACACTCGCGTCGCAGATAAACGCAAGTAACGGATTTTACTCAAAAAAGTTTATAATGTTGTCATTATTTCACAAACCTTCTTCGAGCAAAATCGGATTTGTCGTACTGCAAGAGCTAGTAGACATACAATGTATTATTACCCGGTATTACCGTCATTATATTTGTTATTTGACCGTTGCCACGGAAACGTAAAAAACAGGTATGTTTATGGTTCGTTAAAAAACTGATTGAAGGTTAAAAACGAGTTGGTCGTGCCGTTGCCATGGAAACGTAAACAGAGAAAATACACAACTATAGATATAGTTCGTAAAAATATAAATATAATTGTATTCATTGTTATACCCACTTAGCTAATTTTGTTTAAACTAATAGTCGCATTTTTGAGTAAAGCACTATACAAGCCTTGGTCTCTAATGAGTGTACTGCTGACCACGCTATACTGGCCTCAAGCTAAGCTTCGCTACGCTCACGGCCTCCAAGCTTGGTCATCATTAGCAACCCTTGCTGGCCGCGCTATAAAGGCCTCGACCTTTGGTCTCGGCCTTTATTTTAGCTTGTCCATCAAGTGTTGCAATGCTGACCGCGCTGTGGAGGCCTGGAGCTGCGCTGCGCTGCGCTTTCGGCCATCAACAACGCGGTCAACAACACACTCATTAGAGACCGCACAGTAATGTACTAATGACGTCAGCAGTATATATTTTTTGCCATTTCTATTATTATTATAATTATTTCACTGTTAGTAATAGTAAGACATACTTTCCATAATTTTATTCGCTGTTATAAAAATTATCATGATTAAATGAATTCTCTTCGACCGACATCCCCCTTATAAATTATTGTCTATGGGTGTTTTACTTTTTAATCTTGCGATCTATGGCTTGGTATACGGTCGACCGTTGTATGACCGACAATCGATACGGCATACGGCTTCCTGTCTCACGACAGGTACCTCTCGTAATACGGTCACTGTTAATCCATTTAGGGATCAAATGGGTCTTATTATCCTATACGGCACTTGTAGAGAACGGTTTTGGGGCCGTTCGGTTTCAGGGGCCAAAAAATAAGTAGTACCTCAAGTCAAAGTCTAAATATAATTTATAATCAAAAAGTCAAATATTTTTATTGATTTAGGCTAGCGTAAGCGGATGCGTCGTATACTCAAAAACAGATTATTTTAAGTTTATAATTGGTAAATAGGTGCCTAATTTATTACTAACTTCGCACGTTTTAAAAGAATTAATCTCACAAATAAGAGAAAACTAAAACCCCATCAAATTTCGCCAAGGGCCTATTATCTCTACCTATTACGGTTCGCGAGATACAGTGATAATGATTAATGATTTAGATAAAATGAGAAAGAAATCGCAATCTTTTCTTATTTTTTTGCTTGTTTTTCCATATCCATGAGCAGTATGTAACGAGGAATCATAGAAATGACTTAGAGCCATAACACACCGTGACGCCATGGGGACGACGTCGGCAGCCATCGTATCCAATAATTCGTATTAAAATGTATGACAGGTAACACACCGGGCGACGGACTGGCGACGTCGCCATCAATATAAATTGTTTGGATACGTTGCCGGCGACGACGCGACGTCGCCATGGCGTCACGGTGTGTTATGGCTCTAAGTCATTTCTATGATTCCTCGTTACATACTGCTCATGGATATGGAAAAACAAGCAAAAAAAAGAAAAGATTGCGATTTCTTTCTCGTTTTATCTAAATCATTAATCATTATCTTATATGTATATAATTATGTTAGTATAAGTTGGTTAATAAATAAATAAATTATCTCTGTTTTTCGCGAACCGAGAGAGAAAGAGAGAGTGTAGAGAGTTGAAATTTTCACAAAATGTGTATTTCAGTTACCGCTAGAACAACAAATACTAAATTATTATAAAATTTAAAAATAAATGGGGTCCCCATACAATAAACTTCATATTTTGACGTTTTTATTCTACGGTGGTACGGAACCCTTTATGTGCGAGTCCGACCCGCACTTGGCCGGTTTTAGTTTTCTTTTTAACAAAGTTCTCTTGGAAACGATTACAATTAAGACAATGGATTTAACTAATAATAGCGCGAACAGGAAAATTTACATGATTAATTACACATTACCGTCCGATTACGTCATCGTCGGAATTTCTGTATAATTTGTACAGCTGGGTATGTTATTGGATTTATTATATTAATTGGTAACAAGACAATTCTAATAGGAACTATGTAGGGTTGCCAAGCGTCCGGCTTTAGGGCTTTAGCCGGACACATGACTTTATGGTTGCGACCGGACAAATAGTAATTAGGTACGTGTCCGGCATATGCAAGGGTGTGATTCTGTAATTTTTACATTAAATATGCTAACAACCACGAGCTCGCGGATGTTGCAACACTTTCAACTCAGACCTCGCGCTTGACAACTACTAGAGACAGTTGACTAGAGCCAACAGTTGACTAGGGGCCATCCATAAATTACGTCTCACGAATTTTATGATTTTTAGACCCCTCCCCCCCGTCACAGCTGGTCACATTTGCGAGAATCCCCCCTCCCAGTGTGACGTCACATATTTTTTACAATTAACAGAAATTTTCAAAAATTTTCGTTAACTATTCAAATTTCGGTTTTAATACTGAGATACTTATATTAGATTTTTAAATGTGACATCACAAAACTTAGGACCCCTCCCACCCCCTTGTCACACAATGTCACATTTCGTCGACCCCCTCCCCCCCTTTACGTGTGACGTAATTTATGGATGACCCCCTAGTACCAAAGCGATATCTCATGAATGTATCGATGTTAAACATGGTTGTAAGGAGTGAATCACACTAGCCTTTGTTAGCCTTTTTTGATGATGATGACCAAATTATGATAGGACGGATTATTGATGTTTACCAGAGATTTCTTTAAGATATTCAGCTTATAAAAATATGTCCGGCATTTAGGGCTGTCCGGAAATGTCCGGAGTAATACAACGAGTTCAGCTTTTGTATTTTAGGGCCTGTCAACCCTAACTACGAGAGCAGTTAACCAACCTATGGTAGGAATTATCATAAAATATAAACATATGAACAAATAAATAGGCATAATTACAGGTTACTTAAACCAACTATAAAGGTTTAATATTGCCATGAAATAAACTAGAAATAATTGGCACATTAAAAGCTACCTACAATAGATTTTCAACCCTATCCCACACACTTTTAACTAGAAATCCCTTTACATTAATAAGCGTACTAACTTTACTCAGACATTTGATTATCAACTCCATGCTTTAAAAAATAAAATAAGAATTTCTTTGTCACGCAAGCTTGCCCACTTCTGAAATCCAGACAACTGATTTTGAACCTAAGAACATAAAAGTTGAAGTAGATATCCCCTTGGGTGGCAAAGTTGCATTCTGCAAAATATTGCAGGGCTTCACGTAATGGCATTAGGAATGATTAGTGATGCACCACGTGACGCGGGAAGTACTAGGAGCGCAGTTGTAGGAAAGGATTTAATACTCGCAATACGATAAACTGAAGCCATGTCATAAGACTATTAATATAAAACCGAGTTAAAGCTGGTTTAAACTGGTAATAGGTGGTCGAATGCACTCTTTTTTTGTGCGAGGTGGCAAACAAGCGTACGGCCTGATGTTAAACAGTAACCGTAGCCTATAGATGCTTGGAATACCAAAAGCATCGCTCGCACGTTGCCGATCTGAAGGAGATTAAAACAGAGGGAGAAAAGCGGAACGCGGGGGGGTTGAGCTTCACCTCCCTAAGTCATCATACGAAATGCAGCTAAAATAGCGACTTGACGCCGATCTTCTGTGAGAGGGTGGTATTACCCGGCTAAGCCAGTCCGTAATGAGCTGCAGTCAATTGGCTACACCTCTCTACCACCTTGAAACAAGAAACGTATTTTAATTAATCTATTACTTATATTATTCCAGAGTATAATAGCCCTAATTATGTTGATAGATAAACTAAACTCCACTAAAATTTGAACTAAATAGTTTAGTCGTAATTTGTGCATGGACAACAGATTAGGTGACACACACCTACACCTTTTATTTTCAATAACTGCATAAACCCAAAACTAACTTGTTCGATTTGGGTCAGTAGTCATGTGTTTCGGATAAGATAACGTAAGTATATTTTGAGGAATTAAAGTATTTCAGCCTAGTTCCTATAGATAAAAGGCATCGTCAAATATTTACATTCGATAATAACTATCGGGAATCGTAAAAAGTAATCAATGGTCGAACAATTTTAATTGATTACGAAATTATTAGTTCAAATGCGCTGTAAATGCTGCAAATAGCAATAAGTATTAAAGGAAATCAATTAACTTACGTATAGTACATTATCCTTTAGAATTCCACCACAAGGGATATAAGTAATCGATTATCTACAGAATATATCTTTAAAATTACAGTACCTTAAATAATGAACATAATTTTAATTTATGAAATTAAACCAAAATCACAAAGAAAATTATAATCAAGTACCAAATTGGTCCGAAACAAACTTTTTAAATTTCGAGCATAAGAATTTCAAATAAGCCGTTCGATATTTAAAAATAAGATAAGCCCTGCATCCACTTTTTAAAACTTTTTCTTCTGGAATTCAAATTTATTTCAATTGCGTCCACCACGGAGTATAATGCAGAGTAAAAATCTTCGCCCGCATCGTTATAAGAGTCGTATTAGGGTCATTCCTGCGAACAAGATTCTCGCCGTGATTTTCGTGGTAATTTTTGTTTTTGTGAATTTTAGATAATTTATATTAATAACATAATATAGCCTTTTATACAAGTTCAAATCTCTACCGCTTTTGTAAATCTGATGATAACTTTGGACAGAATTCAAGGTTGAAGAAAATGGTGCCACGAAACTCATGCAGTACCACACGAAACTCACGCAGTAAATTCCGGGTATTTTTTACGCATTATTTATGTACTTTACTATAAGTTTTGCTCTCTTTATGGTTGTTGGGACTTGTGTTTGATAACAAGAGAATATATAAAAGCACAATTTCTGTTTCTGTATGAATATAAAAGACAAAATATGGGGAAAAAATCTAACATAAACATGTGAGCTGGTTATACTTGATTCCAATGCTATTTTCCCTGATTTCTACAAGTTCTGTGTGATATACTACTCCAGATGTCACTTACAAGCTATTTAACATAGTATTCCGTTCGTTTTACCAGAGACCAAACTCCCAAAAAGATGTGATATGCAAATTGTTTGCGATCGTTATGCGTCGAACATTGTTATAGAGGTGAAGAAACTAATATGAAATAGAATAATATAGGTACTCCAAAAGATGTAATGTCTCGTGAAAATTTGAGCCACACTGTGGTCCACTTCTAGCCTTGTCCTCTCCAGATGCTCACAAACGCATAGAAATAATTTCACGAAGGTGGCGGCCCTTAGTTCTTATATCCCATCTGGACTGCCATTTGTTCAGACATCTTCGTAAACGACAGAATTCTAAAGCGATCTCGCGTTTTAAGGAACTTTGTGTTCATGTTCTCTGGAGGAGAAAAGTACATGACCGCGCGTCTCTGACTCTTTGGGTCATCTGCGAGCATTCTCGCAAATAATAGCAGAGCCTAAATCAATCCAGCTTTAGGACCAACTAGAGCTCGAAACCGATCCAATTGCCAAAGGTGTCAGACAGGGAAACGTTCCATCTTCGAAATGATGATGATGAATGATGTATTTTATCTTCCCCACTGGAAAAGGTAAAGCATCGATGCTAATGGCGAGTATAGGTGTACTTGTTAGCACTTTCAATTTGCTGATGATATCCTGGTCTGGACTGGAGGATCTCAGCTCTATGTTCTCAATAGAGCTTCCAGTCAGGTGTATCTTAAAATTAAATAGACAAGACGAATGTTCTAGCGGCTCTTCTCAATGAAAGCAATACGCAAAATTTTTTATATTAACGATTCATAAGCACTACCTAGGTATGAGCTTTGTCCAGAATAAAATCCGAATCAAAATTAGCAGTACCCGATAAACAAATAAAATCGCCCACAAAATTATTAAATTAAATTATTTTGTTGCGTTGCGGGTTTAGTTTATCCTCTCTCTCTTCCTGACTATGTATCCCACATGGTGGTGGGGTCAGCCTTCCTAGGCTTTCCCTTCCACTTCGCTCTATTCTCGACATCGTCTTCAGATACCTGACACTCTTTCATGTCCTTTAGCATTACAGCTTTCCATCTTGTTTTAGGTCTGCCTCTGGGTCTTGGGCTGGGAATGGAAAGTTGTAGTGCTAACTTCCCTACGTATTCAGGTGGCCTCCTTTTCACGTGACCATACCATCGCAGGCTACTCTTTTGCATCTTGTCGGCGATATCGCGCACGCAGGCTTCCTCGCACGTACTCGTTACGAATTTTATCAAGCCTGGTAACGCCACACATCCACCTCAATATTTTCATTTCAGCAACTTGAATGGTATGCACGTTCGTTTGGGTTATGGCCCACGTTTCGCTGCCATACATGAGGACTGGTCTTATGATGGTCTTATATACCATGCCCTTTAGTTTTACAGTCATTCTTTTATCGCATGTAACACCAGTTACTTCTCGCCATTTTAGCCACGCTGCAGCTATTCGGTGCTGAACTTTGCATTCTACGTTCCCGGAATTGTGCATCATACTCCCCAGGTATTATTCCCCAGATATATTGATCGCACAAAGTGACCAATCGTCCATCGATGGGAATGGAACTGCTGTCGCTTGGACCTGGTTCGTTAAAGCACATGAATTGGGTCTTTGCTACACTCAGCACAAGGTCACGGCTTGCAACTGGTGTTTCCAAGATAAAAGTGCCTGTTGTAACTCATCACGGCGCTATGTACAGATGGCTACATCGTCAGCGTATATAAAAGTCCACGCTGCCGAATTTTGCGCTAACTCCGTGAGTGAATCCAAAACGAGGCAATAGGAAGAGACTCAGTACAGAGCCTTGATGTACGCCTTCTGTGACCGCTATTGGTTTTGTCTCACCCACTACCGTCCGAACCATTGATATTGCACCCTTATACATGTCGGCAACGTTGTTGATGTATTGTTCGGGGACATTATTCTTCCGAAGGCTCCACCAGATCGTGTCTCTTGGGACCCTATCATCAAATGCCTTTTCCATGTCCAAGAATGCAACATACAATGGTCGGTTTTTGGAGTGATATTCATCAGCAATCGTGTTCAGAGCAAACATCGGATCGGTGGTCGATAGGCCAGGTACGACGTGCGGGTTTAGTTAATATTAATAAAATAATGATATTTTAGAATTTTGTTCTTGAGTTTCCTGGACAAATCACTAGGAAAGACGGACACAACCATAAGCAATTAATAATGAAATTAGATGACAGTATGGAGCAAATGCGATCAACGCTGAGCTTCACGATACCATGGACATAAACAAATGGCGAAGCATCATGAGACAAAAAATCATTCCGCGACGGGCAAATCATGAGCGTCAGCAATGACGATCGCTGCGTGAGGGATACAACCAGTGTCTGATGCCAATATGTACTACATTATGGCACTGAGACGTGTTCATCACATGAAAAATCCTACGAAAAATGAGATTCGTGGTAATTTCATGAGATTCGTGGAGAAATTGCCACGAATCTCATGCCACGAAACTCGTCAAATTAAACATATTTCACTATTATTCTTGCACTTCAAAATGTAGTATAAATTAAATAACACTAAATCATACTTCGACAGCTAAGTAATTCGTATTAAAAACCCCAGTAACTAAAGTGACTGCAAACAACAATAAATTTTGTCCACAAAACTCCGGTACATCGGCAAAAAAACATGTTTTTTGGACTTTGATACCCTATATCTCATCGCGGAGAGATAAACCCTCGATCATCTCTCTGCTGGACTGCCTCGACATGACTGGCTGTCAGTAGTGACATCAAACAAGACCATACATCGTTTCATCGTAGACTTATACATCATTTAGTAATGCGCCGTAAAAATGTGCACAAACGTGTGACCAACACAAATAGCTGTTTAATATTCAAACTAAACAATAAAATATATTAAATTTGTAATCAATAAAAAGAGTATATTTTTACAATTTTTTTGATATCTATAACACGATCCCAACACCATTTACCGAAAAGTTAAACGCTATTGTTTCATAAAAGTGAAGCGTGTGACACAGCGAGAACGGCTAATTTGACCCCGATTTTGGTTTTCAAATGAAGTTTGGATGTATAATTTATTTATTTATGAAATAAAAATTATGTTTTCCAAATAGACAAATGTAGTAAGAAACGAAAAAAATATACTTTTAATCGGTATCTCTGATATGAACAGAGATAAGACTGTGTGACCGCTAAAATCGAGCTTTGCAGGAACCACCCATTACCGTGTAATACTGATATACGGCGCGTTTACCATTAAAGAGATAGTTGTACCATCAATGGTGGGTAATGTGAGGAGTCTCGAAGAGATGTTTAAAAGGTACCATAGATTATTTCAATACTGTGATGGACTTTTAAATGGACCTCTCTCAAAATTATAGAATTTTATCGAACTCCAATGCGTTTCCGATTTTGTTTTCGATTTTTTTCTCATAATACTCGTCTTCGAATTACTATCGATCATAAATGTTGGACACACCTCTGTTTCTAAAAATATTCGAACCAGTAGGTAGTAGATACGTTTAAATGTCGATTTCGACACGTCCGATGCGATCGTATGTACATTTGCATATACAAATCGCATATTCGGTTTGCGACAGCGAGCATCCAACTACGTATAAGGCAACGTACACATTGTAAGTAGACTACTGTGTAGTCTGGCCGGTCCAAAAATGTTTGTAATTATTTTTGTTTTCCAGCGTTGTATTTTTTTTATATACCGCTAGACTGTCACCAACGGAATGCAATTCACGAAGAAATTATTTCTGTAGACCTAAGTCGTAAATTTTATGGACTTAATTTAAGAGATATTTTCCAATCTGTACACAAATTCTGCATCGTGTAGACTTGTAGAGAAGACCACATAAAATGCTAATCTACAGGCCACAAGTGGCCTGTAGCCTATCTCGTGTGTAGATCGCCTTATTGAAGCGTGTGATGGGCGCTTCGGAACTGGTTTCCAGATCACCGAGTTATGTATGATATAAAAGTTATTGCGTAATCCATAAACTATTTGATATTAATACGCTGTGTAGTAAAACCTTTTCTGTTTGTTTGGTTTTTTTAAATTTCATGTTGCAATTATATTTTTTCACCTTGTCACATATTCACAACTGACATTTTAAAAATAGAATTGTTGTAATTAAGAAAGGCTATTATAAAGTAAATTAAATATTTATTCAATTTACTTTATAATAGCCTTTCCTAATTACAACAATTCTGTTTTTAAAATGTCAGTTGTTACCATAACCTGTTGTAATTAAGAAAGGCTATTATAAAGTAAACTACATATTTTTTCAAGCTTCCATAAGAAAATTCATGACACACACATTAAACAGTAGAAGACGCGAGTGACATTACAAGTCTAGCTGGCCAGTAACACTTGAGTGTCCAAACTCTTCAACAAGAATACTGGAAGAAATATATATTTTTAAATAAACAAAATGCATTTCGATTTTTTTTCTTATCTAATGCCAAGAACGCAATATTGATGCGATATGTAATCAAACAAAGTTGTATCTTTTCCATCTTATCGGTTACTGGCACTGATTAGGTATTTGCTGATTGGAATTAGTCGTAGGTACCTTAGAGACAGCCCTCTTTTTATATAAAAGTCATCGGAAGCCGCAATATAAATCTTACAAACCAGAATAAAATAAAGTCAAAATAATACCGGAAGTTTCTCGTGTAAACATCGCAAAATTTGCATTTATACCGGTTTTTTGCCTTTAAGTGGTGGAGTACCTTTTTACCTATATATTTTTTTAACACAGTATGGATTTTTGTGACAAGACAAAACTGAGCTGAATCTATTTTGTCTCATTCTCTCCTATGAGTTAAGTAAGAGCGCGAACGAGTCGGTGTGACATGATACGTGACAAAAGCCTTGTCTTTGCACGTGTGCTGATGGAGCTCTCTCCGTATTTTTCTATCTAGGGCAGTCTCCTTAACGTGACATGTCGTATGACAGGGCCTTGCGCCTATCATCTACTACTCCACCAAGCCAACTAGGAACTCTGATGGAATGCGGCTTCCCCGCCCGCACACCCACCACTGCCTGCGGCTTCCCGCCCGCCACACTTCCCACACACCGCCACCGCCTTATTGTGAGGGTGACGGCACATTCGACAGGTTCCTAATTGGCTTGGTGGAGTAATAGCGTCTTCGACGTTGACTCTACGTACGTAACACATTTGAATGCTGAATTATTGGTTCCTCGAGGGGCTGATACGACAATTTGCCATACAAATACTTAACTTACAAGCTAGTAAGCGAGCATAAACATCGCATAAAATGATGGAGCTACAGTTTCCCATAACTGGCGATCGTCAACGATCTCGCGTTGCAATACGCAGTCCGCGTCTCGTATTACCCCCATATTTGATACATAATGATTTATGTTATTACAAGTAGTTGAGTGTAATGGCAGCACTTCACACGTCCAAGATTGGAGGATCAAATCTCAGCGGGGCTGCTCTGACAAGACAAGTGAGATTGATATCTCATTCTCTGGTATAAAGAAAGAGAGGGAGCGTCTCAGGATGACATTAATCTGCGTCATAAGTTGCCTTGGCGATTGTGCTAGCCCTACTATCCCTACTGGGATCAGGGTTGATATGACCGCAGTTTTCTGACATGTCCGGAATTTTCCAACATGTCCGGGATTTTATACATAGTTTTATTTTTTGATCTGGTAACTAAACTGGGGACTAGTAAACTGTTATTGACTGCTTTTTCTTCAATGAAATTTTTTGAAATCCGTTGAGCCGTTTTTGCATTATGCTCAAACTTACAAACATTTTCGCATTTGTAAGAACGAATTATTATTTAGTTCAGGTGCTAATTTCTATGAATGGTGGCTTATCATCAATCTTATCTAGGTAGGTGTAAGTTTAGGTAGCCGATACAATAGACGGTGTTGTATTTCGTCGAGCTACGTATCGCCGTGTCGTGGGTGGCCTGCCTATCGAAAACAGACGTTTGCATCCGGTGTCCCGATAATGAATTGTATAGCATAGATTTTATAAGTAGATATTTGTCGATTGTTTGAATGACAATGTTCGTTGACTGAATTATTTCTTCAGCACACCCCTAGCCAAAATGTATCTTCAAAGAGTTACTTTGGGTACAGTCAACATGAAACAAATTATATTATAGGTAGATGAAAATTTTAAAATTGTAAAACACTAGAGATTGCGGGACAATCTTGACGCCTTTGAGAAGGACTGGCAATGAGTCGTTGAGGATACAGATCAGTGGAGGCGGATGGAAGACCACATTGCTCCAGTGTGACAAAATAGGCTAATAAAAAAAATGGTTATTTATAACATCCTAATTTATTTATATGCCGAAGAAAAGGGCATACCTACTTCCATACTATGAATTTGTAATATCTTACATTTGCATTATTATAGAACTGTCACGATAATGCCGCGCTGTCAGTGAGTCAGACATGTATTGAAATAGAACGCACCCATTCCACCGCTTTACATACAATCACCGCATTACAATAACGAGTAAACCGACACGCTTTACTTAATGAAAATAATATCTTGTCTGTATTAAGAAATATAACTTAAACGAGAGGCTTCAAAGCTTGTATACATTAAAATTATTATGAAAAAAGTTAGACCCAATGTGAAAATAGAACAAACAACATATTAAAATGGAACGCATTTAATACATTCAAAAAAAGAACACTTCTTTTAATTTTTAATCTTGTTTTCTAGGCTGTGTGATTCTGCAAAAATATGAACGAAATTAATTATTCACTAAAAATCAATCATTAGGAAATCTGTTCAAAAATGGAATCTAATGTTTTCTTTGCTTGTCTTTGCCTACGTTTGCATCGCGCGGAACCGCCATAATAACTGAGCTAATAGCACATGAAGCGGTAAACTCTATACTTGATCATCTCAATCGCCATATATTAGCGGTTTCCTTAAGTGTACCCGCTCACTGGAATGTATTGATCATGGTTGTTATGTTTAACAGTATATATATGTACCGTCAAAATGGCTAATCAGGACTTTGAGATCGATTTCAATCAGTAATATAAATGCCACTTACGTTAGTGCCAGGCTTGACTCAAATAATCATTTTAACTATTACCAATCAATGGTTTTACATTATTAAATAAATGTTGATCGGTGTAACATCCTGAATTGCAATACTAACGTTTGTACTCATTAGATTAATATTAGTTAGTGGTTTTTCATTAATATTTATGATCAAAGACGTTTGCATGTAGATCGTACCGTAACACACTATAAAAATAATGTCATCTTTATTCAACACAAGAAAAAAGTTCTCATAACATAAACGTGCGCATAGTGTTTTTTTTTTCTCTCACATATAGCCCATCATCAGTCAGATGGATGATAAAGACGTATCAAGAAGTCATTACATATTTGTACCGATCCATAATACTCAAGCCCATTCGTTTGACGTGAAGAAAAATTGTCGCAAAAAGAATGCGTGTAGAAACTTTCTACCGGGACCGTTATAACTTTAGTATTATCATTTAATTGGTATAATATTGGTTTATTACAAAGTTCATTGAATTGTGGATAGTAAATTTCAACAAACTGCGATTGGACAGTGGGATTCGCAAAATGGCGTGTTTCTTGCTTGATTCGTTGCGATGTTTTAATGATATCATACATTTACATTACGGTAATACTTATTTCTCATCATTGTCAGATTTACTATAGTTGACAATCCTTAGGCGGTTTGGTAAAGAGAATAAACTTAAGTTTACCAAATAAACAGATGGCAATGAGACAATGCAAGCTGAATGTGGGAATTTCATGAGTAAGCACTTAAATGCAATGAACATTCAAGTCAATCTTAACTGTATATAATAACTGCAATTTCTATACCATCCGGAATGGAATCTGATATCCAAGATATCGATATCTAAGTTCCTCGATGATTTAACGCTAATTCCTTTCATTTCCTCCACAGGTCCGAGCCCAACGCGTCGCATTCCGCTATTCCGTGAAAGTAACATCTCCATACAGGTGCGTAATCTCTCTTTTACTAACAGCTACAGAACACAGTTTTAGCATTTTAGATTAGTTGGTACAACATTGTTTAAACACTTTTAAGTTGGATGTAAAATGTAACTACTCTTTCCAGCAAAGGAAATGTATATCTTCCATAAAGAGTAGAAAAAACTGGTTAATAATTACGTAAACCTGTCGACTTTAATGAATTATGAATATTTTACACAATATCTCAATATTAACGTAACTAAAATGTGACCTAACCATACATTTAAATGCGTTTAAAATCTGTTTGATTTATGATTTCCTGTGTTGATGTTATTACATCAAATCAATTCTAACTTACTCATCGCTGAATTAAACAAAGAGCAGGAAAAATGTTTCTGACCTGAAAGTAGGTTAACTTTAACTTTTCTAGGGAATTGGTCATGTAGTTTATGTGCTACCACTTATTTTGATATGATGAATTCTATACCCCACCCCTATAGTACCCCATTTTACTGCCTACAATATAATCGTACCTACAATACTATCATTGAATTACATAATTTACTTGATCATTTTATCATTATGTTGTTGGTGTATAAAATCAATTTGCGTGCAAATAAGCTTAGTTTTTAATTGTGTAAAAGAAATGTCAGCCAATAAAACAAATTGCGTATTTCTACGC
Organism: Drymonia ruficornis; assembly: GCA_947859195.1. Classification (NCBI taxonomy): domain Eukaryota; kingdom Metazoa; phylum Arthropoda; class Insecta; order Lepidoptera; family Notodontidae; genus Drymonia; species Drymonia ruficornis. The sequence continues at coordinate 7,784,414 of OX401925.1, read as the reverse complement.
TTTCCTTTACTAACATTACGTTTATTAGCGCGAAGAATGCGCGAGATTTGGTAAATTGGGTGGGGTCAAGTGTAGTTGACGTTTTTACGATCATAACTATTATTTTCAATATATCTGCAGTACTATAGTCATTTAAAAATAATGGCCACAGTAACAAACTTTAGTTTTCCTTAAAAGTTTAATTTTACACGATTATCGTGTGTCATCATTAATCATTATAAAATGAATTGGTAAATCCTATTTACTGCACTGCAACTGATTTTAAGTAGATATCAACTTATTTTTGAAATAAAACCAAAACTAATTCCAGAATCTCCCAATTTATCTCAAAAATGGAACTCAACTTTACCAAACAACAGACCAACCAAACGAACGAAAGCTTTTGTTTTTCGGTCGTGGGAGCCTCTGACGTTGGGTCATTAGAAAGTCATAAAAATGATTTTCAAGAGCAATGATTACGTAAAGTGTAACGTTATGAGATTTATTTCTTCCATTGCATTCTTATTTTCATTTTACAGTAATGGTGGGAAGGTAAGTAAAACATATGAGGTGCTTGTAACTCAAAGCAATTTTTTTTTTTACTGAATTTGCGTTAGGTTTCATAAAAAGAATAGGAAAAAATACACTTATTTAAAAAAATCTTCATAAAAAATGTTTCTAGAACGTAGCAGAAATCATGTCAAATTATCTTTTTATGCTGAATCAAAGCGGATACGTTTTTTTTAATATTTTTATTCCACCCATGTAGGTAATTCCAATAGGTAAAATCGCAGAATACAATGGAGTTGATAATTAAATATAGGTATCATTTAACTAATTTACTTACAATAGCATAATTATTTTGGGTTTTTATTAACAAAATTCACTCGTTAACGAAAACTGGTTTTATGAGTTTTTAGATATAACATGACATTGAACTTAGTACAAGGTTAACAAAACAAAAAAATATACAAAAACTTATAACTACATATATCCGTCCGTATACTATATTTATTTATTTAGTAGTAGTTTACAACTCTCACTCAAAGAAGTCTATTGAAATATGCTAAGATTCGCTTTTACAGTTCAAAAGAATAGTTCGCAATATGAGTCAGTTGGCTAATCTCTTGAACTTGAGTTCCGCGAGACAATGTTCTCGGAACAAATCTGACATTCCCGAGACGATCGCCTCATGAATGGAGGCTGCGTCATTGATGATTCATAAAGGCAACTTTTACGTTATAGTATTTTTTTAAGTAAAAGATGCGCTTGATGGAGGCTTGTTGTTGTGTGGCACGCACTGGCCAGTGTGTACCCATGATCTTTTTTTTCCTTTTCTTTGTTGGTTTTTTTTTTGTTAGCGATACCCTATTTATGCCAAGAAGTTCACACCACAAAAATACTCATTTCCAAACATTTTGCGGTGTTCTGACGTCATCGGTTCAGAAACCACGTAAATTTTACTGAGGTCATTTTTCTAACTTCTGACTAATACTTTAATGATTAACAGTGTAAATTTTCATCCGAAATTATTGGCTGGCTAACCAAAGTTAGTTAGTTCGTTAGTAGGAAAGGTATTTAATTGTTTTCCTGATCAAGCGTGTATTAAGTGTATTAAGGAAACAAAAAATATATAATGAATAGCATTTAAAGCTAAATAATTTAATAAATACCGTAACTAGCACATACATTACGTTAAACCACGTATCTAATGTTAAATTAACCGGATGAGATACGATCCGTCACAGAAGTGTATGGGCTGTGGCATTCTCATTGAAATTGTGTCATTGTGTGTCTCATTGGCTATTGTGTGTTAACAGTGACACTCCCGCCATTGCGAGATTACTTTTTAATTAAATTCAGTATCCGAGTTAATCTGTGCAATCATCCGTTATAATTCGTGTTTTATTGGTTTAAACGGCTTGGTGTAACGTTTATTAAAATAATATTGGTATATTTTAACTCTCGTAATATTTTTGTAGACGTAGCGCGTAATTACCTACATACCTATTACCTACACATTAAAAAGAAACAAATTCAAAAGTGTTTTTATTTTTTTTAAATTACTTATGTTATGGGAACGATTTCATTGAAAAGATCGTCACATCAACACCTTCAAAAGTGTATTTTTTTCTCTAATACGTAAATAATGGTATTTTGATCACCGGAGGTGTCGATCGAAGTGCGGACAGGAAACATCGCCAATCCTTTATTTTTTTATCCGTGTGAACATATTATATCCACTTATAACTAAAAGTGAACTTTCTTTGCTAGCGGCAATTTTTATTTGTTTTTTTTATTGCTTTAAAGGTGCGTTATATAAGCATGACTCAGCGATTAGTCAAATAGAAGTAACGTGAAAGTAAAAGAATGGTAGAACATAGGTATTTATTATTTATTAAATATTAATAGGCTGTTAAGTTTTTTATTTCCTAATGGGAGTATCTAAACTTACAAGAGGTTTAATATGCCTTTACATTTTAAGTTCTATTTCAAAGACATAAGGCGGAAGCAAGTCCACTTCAACTAGTCCGTATTAATGCTAAGTGTTAATTCTGTCACGTAAATCACCCACCACTAGGTGTTGTCACATTGTCACGCAACCTCAATATGTCATGTCATGAGGATTTCATGACGCGCGCGACAAAGCAGGCACGACTTGACTGTTGCTGACTCGTGTTGCACAATAGGAAATGTAGGCCTGATACATAGACCTATAATAATCAAGCCCTGATTTAAAAAGAAAACTCGTTTTAATTATAAAAAAAACTTTTAATATCATAAAAAATTGGTATTTCGTTGTTTACTAATTTTATCTGAGTATTTATCAATGATACTTTCCCTATATTTTTTGTCGCAAAAGTTGACGCATGGATACGTATAACCCCACCGTTCTTAACCGGTTGAAAATTGTTGAAATATAGACAAGATATTCTATGATAACTAATTAATTGTCCAGTCGCTGCTTATAGAACACAACCCACAAAACCTCAGGATTGTTTTTGTCTTGATGTGCATCGGGTGGACTGTCTGTCCATCCGTCCTAGGCTAAGTAGTACATAGTAGTAGTTATTTACTATTTGAAAAAAAATATGTTAATTTATAAACAGTTGTTTTACTGTACATTTCTTTTATTTCTAAGATGGCTATTTCGTTATAAAATAAGAATAAAATAAAAATATATGCAAAAAAAATACATTTACAAATATTACATAAATAATATTTCTTTAAGGACTGTGTTTATCTACACAAGTTTATGTGTACAAGTTCAACAGTCGAGCTATCACAATGTAGGTATAAGCCACGTTTCCTCGTAGGTGCCATCATGGTACGTAACTCAGTGGTTGGCCGCCATCCTCGGGATACGTGATCTGACTACTGACTCATCTGGATCCAATATGGCGGTGTCGACGTTTACCAACACCTTGCACTGATTTGCAGTTATTTGGTATTTTAAAACAGAGTCACTAACGCCCGAAATTCATAATCAATCATCAAAGAAATTAAAGAAAGAGGGAGATGTGAGTGTCCACAATAATGAATCAAACGATAGTCCACAATAGCTGTTTTTGGATTAAGCTTGCCAATGATCAATCGTAGATGGCGTTCGCGTTGGCACACGAGTAGGAAATCGATCAAGCGATATGCAACAGTCCAATATTGATTTTAATCTTGGATACAAGATAAGTACATTATTAATCTCGTGTGTAAGTGTCATTAAACAAAGTTTAACCCATACTTGCAAACGAGAATCCGAATAGAACAAAAATATAAAAGATTTTTTCATCTTTGAATTAAAAAAAAAATCCGAGATCATTTATACCTAAGTCAGGTTTAATTCTTACTGTTTCATTGAAGATGCTTCATAAATAACTACTAAATAATTTACTAGGCACTGTCAAACAAAATAGGATCTTGATTTAAGAATAGCTCTTGAACTAACAATGGCCATTTACCAGACACTGAAAAAAACCAATCGAACGACACAATTTGAACTCTGTGATGGGTCATCGTCGGCCATTTTAAAGTGCCACTAAAATAATTATTTCGCCTTTGTTTTCCTCGAGTGGCCACGTCAGTGCCCGTCTTATGTCACGGATAGCTAACTTCGGCTGGTCACTGTAAGTTTCTTTGTAGCCAATAAAACAACTAATTACTTGGAAGTCTTGGAACTATTTGGCAAAAAAAAAAATTCTTTGTAAGTGGCCAGGATTTGAAGCAAATCAATTTTTTTTTATTCATAAGCAAAGCACTTACGAATATGTACCTACTTCGAAATTCAAATCGAAATTCAAATTCAAACTTAGAATCTTTATTCTGGAATCTACCAGCGGTTTTGAATACCTACTGCTTTCTTCCGAGAAGAACTAGCAATAAACTCAATGGTTATTATTTCAAAAGAAAAAAGATAGTATGAATTCCCAGGAACCAACGCGAACGCCATCTGAGCAGGCGACACCATTGTCACAATACTAGAATTGATCCACAAAGGCTCATCAGCTTTCCATAAATAAAAAATAAAACTTACCATTTAAATGTCCATCAATATCTACATGCATTTTAGGTAATTTTACTTACATGTATCTAGGTTTTGTATGTACTTACAAGTAAGTTTTGTATGCAAAGACATTATGACAACGGGACCGGGTGTATCTTACTAAACAGTTATTATTTATAATGATGATTTAATATTTATGTTCATGAATCACTTCTTTGTCATTTGAGCTACGTGTCAGGGATGTAAACTGCGAATGTTACATAATATGGGCTTCTATTAGTTCTGTCATTGGTTGTATTGACTTTAATCTTACTGTGTAATACAAACCCATTATCATCACTGTCTTGTTTCTGTGACAATCAGCCTATACTGTTATTTTTGCAACGGAGGGAAGTGTATAATCTTCTTTCAACTCCTCCTATCCTTTCTTTTGATTAAATTCGTGCGGGTTCCAAGACAAGTTAGGTTTGCCACGGGACTCGTTGAAAGTCAAACCTTGGCTTCATCGTTGGACACCATTGTCGATCAGAGTTGGGCAAAATTTAATTGCGATTAATTAATTGCAAATTGCAGGTGATGAGATGACACAATTGTTAATTGTAACACCACATGCAATTAGTAATTAATTAATTGCAATTAAATTTTGCCCAACTATGTTGTCGATCCTGGCTTACAAGATTACTCCTGTAAGCCAGGATCGACAACAGAGTGGAATTACTAAATTTAAATTCCATCAATGCATCTTCATCAAGCAAGCGCCTTCAATGCAAGAACTGCAAGTAAGGTAATCCATCTCAGGGATTTCCCTTAACTTTACAAATCCGTATAGGTTATGAATTAGAGTGAATGCTTATAATTTATTGCAAGCGGAAATTGTGCAACGGTAGATCTACTATCATATAATATGATTTATCATGGTGCTTTTCCCATTTTATATTAAGAGTAAGATCACGAGTAAGATTCGCTACCGGTCCTTTACACGCTATTTTCCGCTATTTAACGGGCTTACTAAGGCTCGAAACGGTAACTTTACGCAAAACTGTTGATGAATCCCTTGGCCTATTTTCTATACAACATGTTAAGAAAACCCTGTCCGACCCGAAAACGTATTGTTGGATATCGAGATTAGATTCTATTTTTGTAAAAAAAAAATAAAAAAATCTTTTTTGAAAAATATTTTTTTTTATATTTTTAGCATAGTAAGTGTCCCACTGCTGGGCAAAGGCCTCCCATATTTTTTTGGAAAACAAATACCCCTTTTACATAAAAAAATAAAACATAAAATGACGTCATCACAGACTTTGTGGTCAGAGATGCCGCCACACGATCTAACATAATTACTTCCAGAAACGGGATGTCATATTTTTAAAATTTTCATTTAAAAAAAAATTGCATTTTAAATTGTCATTAATATGTTTACTATCATGAATATTTAATTTATTTTATTTTATTTGGTCATGTGATTGGGAAACCTAAATACCGGTTTCGGCTCAAACAAGGTTTTTTTTAACATATTGTATACAATATACCACACTATACTTCAGACTGTCAGAAATACAATGTTACCAAATTTCGTAGAGAGCATGTTAAAATATGTTGTTTTCAAATTTAATTACAAATTCTCACCACAACGGCTCGTAAATTTATTGACAAAAGAACTTTAGAACTGTCTAGCAATTTGTTTATTTCTACTTTTATCAGTAAGTACATACTTTTCAGAGTTATTGCGATTCTATTACTTCAAATTAATTGTAGCGATTTTAACTCAGGGATCGATAGCATCGTTTACGCTGAGATCGATATTAGTATTCGAGTCGAGCGCGCTACTAACTACCAACCGAGTGATCTTTACCACACTCCACTTGCCGCATTCCAATCGATATGAATCGATTTAATTACTGCCTGCTGTGCTATTCCGAATGCTGTGCTGTGTTGTGCTCTCATAATTTATTGTGCAAAAAACTTGTGTCTTTACTCAAGAAAATTCCGCTGCTGTCAACCTGTTAATCCATGTCGTCATCGTTATGATCCTGTGCAGGTCTTAAAATGCCACATAACGATTCTACAAAAGGATTATAGCTCATGTCATAATTTTCTAGCATTATCCTTAGCAAGGAACAAACATTTTACCCAGCTCATGTCATAATGTTCTAGCAATATCCTTAGCTATATGGTCAAATATTTTACACAATTCGTGACCCTTTTACGGCAATTTCTGGCTAGTAATTCAGGAAATTTATTGCTTTTACAGAATTGCTATCTGGTCTTTTTAGCTTATCTGTGCTTGTTGTTGATGCTAGATTTAGCCATGTCAGTTTTTCAAAAAAAGTCATATAATTGGCCTCTTCTAGAATAATTTGAAATATTTACATCACCTTTGTAATATCCAAGGCTATGTAGTTCTTACTTTGTGGATCTAATTCTAACGGGCTAGTTTTTTCAAGAATATCATGGCCATGTAAATAAATATCATTTGGGTCATTATCTTACATATGTTTATCTTGTTTGTATATAGATATTCAGCTATTCTTCCTCTTCTTGTTTACAGTCTATAAAAATATAAAATAAATTGATTATAAAACTCACCTTGACTTGAAAATCGTCTACATTACATTTTTATTGGATTTCTGCATCGTTGCCTTAGCTTGCTACATCCGTTTCATAGATATTAATTGGTTTATGTCGATGCTCGATTGTTTTAGCCCATAGACTACTATTTTATGATGGCCATTGAGTACGGGTAAGTTATAATCTTGGAAAGTAAAATCGGGGTCATTTTATTTAAGCTCTGCATTCAAGCAAAATACATTCAAGGAAGACTTGCAAAGCTCTTAATCTGGCCGTTTGGACAATGGACTTCTAAAAACAAATAAGATGAAACAATCGGAATTATTTTACTGCTAACATTAAGTTTTATTATTGCGCTTTCAGTAATGAATGTAAAACTCTGTGAGGTCGTTCCGACGTCGCATTTCGTGGAAATGTAAAGTATTTGAATACAGATAGCGGGTTTGTAATTCTAATCCGATCTCGCAAGTGGCGACTGTTCTGAGTACCTATCGGTCGGTATAACTTAAGATTAGATAAATTGAGATGTTATTGAAATATTGAGATCAGATATACATCGATAAAACAGTTTTAAATTCGGAATAATGTTTTTATTCTTTATCCATAAACAATTTTCATTTGTTGTGTCATAAAGACGATCTTAGTAAGTGTTTAATCCGTGTACACATACCAAGTTTAAGTTAAACAAACTGTGACAGACAATACACAATCCCTCAAATTCCATACAATTCCTAGTAAGGAGACAAACACAGATGTTATTGGAGCGAGAACTTCTAATAAAATTTTGATATTTTTTATGCCGTATACCTACTACCTAGTATTTTACATTTTGTTCCTAGAAATGCTAAGTAAAACCAATGTAAACTGGCTAAAAATCTATAATGAATTTGGCTGATATCCTTTAAAGAATTCTTTAAGAAAACGATCAGATTATTTTTTTGTATCTTTTGTTAGTTAGGTTCTCGGTATATTTAGATGTCAATTGGCAAAATCCTGTTGCTAAAATAAATTAAACAAATACATACATAGGTGTACCTGATGAAGCTTATCCATCTCTGTCTAAAGCAGCATCTTTCACTCTATATGACACCAACCGTCTCTTTTCATCGGCTCATGAAGAGTCCTTCAGATACCTTGTCCTACATCCTAAAGCATAGCCCACGTATATAGTTTAGAAAGGTGGACCCAGGCGCCGTTTCCAGTTCAAAAGGAAGTCCCAAAGCGGTCCCGTGTCAGGCGCCGAAGTTAAGGCCTCGTTAATTAACAGGACGTTAGCGATCGCGTGATTTGGTATTCGGTGAGCGAACGGCTGTTCACCTTCTATACTGTATGTTGATGTTGTGACTGCAGAGATGTCTTTAAAGGTACATCAGTGGGAATAATCTATGGCGGTAAAAACTTGAGCAAGAACAATGAATTTTCAAACATACATCCTGATCTTCGGATGTTTTTCAGTAAATTTTCAAGTCTGTCATACTTATAAGGGCCATCGCAGACTTGCTACTTTTAGCATCGGCGATCGGCGATTTTGATGCTGCGTCTCGCTCGTTCGCGCTCGAAGAAACGCGACGCAGCATCGATACAGTCGCAAAATCGCCGGTCGCCGATGCTAAAAGTAGCAAGTCTGCGGTGGCCCTAATATCACCATCTATAGTCAAAACTAGTTCTGGAAGAGGTAGTTTAGTAGAAAGTTCTCCAATACTTTAGAATCGGTCAACTTTGATCTAGCCTGACATAGTCTGTTTTGGTCTTGGACTTGCTATAAGGTAGCCTTGATAGCTATAGAAAAGCATAAAGAATAAAGAGACAGGTGATGAGACCAGGCCATGACCATACACACAACGCTAAGTATCGCGTTATAATTCGATCAATATAACAGTTATTGGACACTATAGTTCATACTATGGAGCTTACCGAGTCACCCTTCAAATCAAGCCTTTCTAGGTAGCAGCACGTGCATTTAGTGCATTCCAGACTAATGATTAGCACTCCCAATTTGGAAAAGATCGAACAAAGAACATTCCGAACCGCAAAATGAGACAGATGTATGAGCATGAAGGTGTTTTAGCAAGAAGTTACTATCTATGGGCCTCCGCAGACGAGCTACTTTTAACATCGGCAACCGGCGATTTGGTGACGTATCGATGCTGCGTCGCGTTTCTTTGAGCGCGAACGAGCGAGACGCAGCATCAAAATCGCCGATTGCCGATGCTAAAAGTAGCTAGTCTGCGGATGCCCTATAATTGTATACCTCATCATGGATATATTAATGCGTAACCCAATCCCCTATAATCTTATCTTATTGTAAATGCAAAAGTGCGTTTGTTTGTTTGTCAAAACTGAGAATCACACAATAAGTCCGGAATGGATTTGAATCCAAGGTGCAAGTATGACATGCACTAAGATAACATATAGACTACATTTTATCCTCGAATTCCTAATTTAGTTTGGAGAGCTAGGGTCTCTGATGGTTTCTCCAATCTCTAACCTACCCAACCTCAACATTCACATGGCACAGACGACAACTAATTTCCACATACATATTGTCTTGACATGATGGGGTCGGCGCAGTCATCGCGCTTTTCCATCATACTTACATCTACTTCAACCCCATTCATATCACTTTTCATATATACATCTTTGCTTGGGTCTTCCCCTCGCTCTGTATCCATCCACATTCATATTCATCACTCAGTTAGTCATGCTTTTCATTTTCCCATATATTCCCAAACCATTCCAACCTATTATGTGCCTACTCTTACACTATACTTCTTCTATAGGCCGTGTCTGAAGAAAATAGTTCGACATAAAAATAGCTAAACGGACGATCGTTTAAAGGTCCCATAGACGCCTGACGGCCTGACATCTGCCGCTGAAGTAATTGTTAATTGCGATGTAATTCGCAATTCGCAGCTGCCCACCGCGAGTAAATGTCAAACCTAATCAATTCAACGAACGAACCACAAGGTCAGTTCATTTACTACTGACAGGATAAACGGATGTGAGCAATGCTTGTTGCATCTTGCTACCGGTTGCGAGCTTACGTGACATTGTTGAGCTCTTAAGTCATAAATTAACTACTGGTAACCTTTTAAATGTTAACCATTTTCCAGTCATAAAGCTGCGTTCTTCCATTCATCCTATGATGTTTTATCCCATTAAATATTTTATATTCCTTTTACTCAACCGAAAGGCGATAACGTTTGTAGCGATCTTTTATTGAATAAGTAATGTCCGAATCTGTCAAATACATATTGCACAAAAGGGTATAAGCATTATATTGGTATAGATTTCACATAGCATCTGTGAGCCGTTGTGGGGAGCATTTACAATTTAGTTTGAAAACAACATATTTTTAACTTGTTTTCTACAGAATTTGGTGACATTTAAACATCAATTACCAAATACATTTTATTCCTGACGGTCTAAAGTTGAATGTGGTGTATTTTATGAAGCACATGGGCCAATGAATTTTGCGTAGGCACCGTTTTGAGCCTTAGCAAGCCTTTAAATGAAACTCCTTCAAATGTCCTGTTTAAACGTTGGCACGTGGCTTAATTACTTTTTTTTTATCCCGGGCTCTTTTTATCCTGTGGCACGAGCGACACGTTATCGGCCATATGCCACCGACGCGTGCGCCTGCGCCGTGCCCTACGCGTTCCTCCGCTCAACCGTATCCCTATATGATATGGTTCCGCGAACATTGCAGTTCTAAGAAGCGGCGGCTATTTTGTTGCACACGACTTAAACTAGACTAAACTAAAAGTATTACCGTCCTTGTCATTGTAGTAAAAGATGAGCTAGACAGCAGGATTTTGAGATATTATAATTTGTAGCTAACAAAATTAACGTGGTAGGTATTTCAAATTATTCCAGAATTAGTAGATTATTCAGTAACAAATATCATTTTATACTGCTTTGACAGTTTGTTAAAGTAGGTTAAGTAAACAAAGATTAACTAATTGATTGATCAATTAACGTTCTACAGTCAATTTGTCAAGCCGTTTTAAAGGTTTGTTTATAGGTGTAGCTGCTAAACATCCTTTTATATGCCATCGCCTTTTTAAAACTGTTAAACGTTCTATTTATGTTATACGCCGCGAATTCCCAGAGAAAATCGGTGTTGGCGAGAATTTTAAACCGATCTGTACGTTGTTGTAATGCTAAATAGCTTGCAGGAGATTCAATGACGTTTGAAAATGCTAAAATACTTAGATGCGGTGAATATTGCGAGAATATTTTCCATATATGCACAAGAATTCTACCTGTTTGCAGAGTTAAATTTTCTTCGAGCCCAGTGTAACATTTTATTTTTTAAATATTTCGTCGTCAGGCATGGTAAAAATAAGTTGAGATATTGTTTTATTTTAACCTCCTTTATCTAATCGCCAGAATAAAAAAAATAACTTGGCACAACGCACGCGATTAAGTTTTTTTTTTTTGTTGCTAAAATCGGACACCGAACGTCTCGTAATATTTGCAGAATTTAATTGCTCACAGCGCTTACAGCATTATCTGTGCACATAATGGTCCGCTCATCAAATTATCGGTTTCCGTTACGCAATCGTCACTTTCACTGGTGATACCGTTGGGTGCGGATGTCCCGTCCACCCGCGGGTCGATGGGTACAATATCGAATTATGGACAGATGTTAGGGTATCGGTAAGTGTTTCGGGAACCCCGATGGGGAGCGACGGGTCTTTTGATATACAGGCTGATGTTTTAGATTTGGTATGTGGGAGTTTTGTTATTGGGCAAGTACGTTACTTAAGTACGTTCTGGTTGGTTTATATTTAATTAAATACCTCACTAATAAATGTTAGAACTACATTGTAGGCAGCGCCTGAAATGGATATTGTTAAAAAGTTTGAAATTTCAATGAAAATGACTTTGAAAGCAATTCAACGTAACTGAAAGTGTAAACGAGCACACGAACCAAAAACCTTGACTTGTTATTGCAAAAAGTCATGTGTTACATTAAATTGAATAATTATTCATATTTAATAATGCTAATTGATTTGTGACAAGTCATTGCGACATAACAAGATCAATGCTTGCAAATGCGAACTATTGCGAAATTAAAAATAAATTACAATGGTTGTTATAGACTCATAACAAAATATTTTGCTAGATAGCTATGTTTGGAAGTTGAACATAGCATTATAACAACTGTAATGAAACCAAATTCATCCTTTGAAGATATACTGGAAATTAAAAAAATATCTTGCCTATAATATTTATAAAAAATAAAAATGCTTGTCTTTAAAATTATCTGAGTTTGAAAATAAGTTCCTTATTTATTTTTAAATTCATTTAGGTATCCTGGCTGTCTAGCCAAAAAGATTACGACATATTTTGCGTGACAAAAGTTAATAAAGACCTTTGATAACTGTGACGTGACAAGCAGTAAATGGTCCTCATGACCTGCTCCGTTGTGTCCTTGACTGTCACTGTAACAGTAAATTCCAGGTACAAAACTCATTAATCCACCTGTAAGTTTCAGTTAAGAAGTACTTATTGGGTTTTTGGCATTTCCTAACCTTTGCACTTTCGGTATACCTGTCATAGCAACCATGGTTATTACCTATATGATTTAAAAGTTATTTACAGCATTTTACAATAATTTTATAATATAAATCTGTAGGACGGAATGAAAACAGATGTCCATAAACATTTTTCTGTCAATATATCAAGTAAATATTAAACAATCGATTATTATTCGACCCTGAAGTTGGAACAAGAATGAATTATAGTCTAATTAAAATAATTTTTACTAAAATATATTCCACGAATCGCGTGTGTAATCCATTAATCATTAAATTAATCACGCAAACAAAACATCTGGTGTTGTAAAATTCTATTAAATAATTCAGCATCAAAAATGTATGTTCAAGTGTAATACATCATAAATATTAATATGACTCATTAATACATTTTAGGTATCTGTGTTAATTTTATAATTATTTCGCATGTATCATTCCTTCCTTAACACTCGAATAAAACAAATTATTATAATTTTTGAAAACAACACCATGTATGTAAATCCGCATGAATCGTTCCCTGGGGCGGTAAAGGCGCTTGTGACCCTTGCGTGTGCGCAGAAAAAGCGGGGCTTGCCAACACCTGGCCGTAGGTAACCATAGCAATCAAATCACTACATTATAAAACTACAAATTCTCGTGCGTATCTTTTATGGTGTGGAAATAAGGTCTAAATTAAGCTTGTTAGAAAAAAATATCGGATGGCACTATCGTTGTATAATCGATTGTTCGTGTGAACTGTAACGGTTTTCTTTTGTTGATATTTTGACAAGTCGCGTTGGAAAAACGCGGGAAAGTCTCTTTGTTATGGAATCTTCACATTCGAATTTATTAGGTCACATTTTGCGTCATCATTGTTTTGCTAAAAAAGCTGTCGGGTTCCTTTAATTTTTAATGAAGTTTTACATATACATATTAAGTACCCAATTAATATTTATTTCTAAGTATCCGCCTATACGTACATCTTATAATAATATCCCTATGACTAGTCCGTGTTATAATTAAAGAAAAAATAATATAAAAATAACTGTGTTATTTGCTTTTCCCGTAACCGCAATTTCACAAAAACGATATGATCGCGTTTGAAATTGGAACTCAGTTTTTTTTTCTTTTTTTTATCGGCCGGTCTGGCACAGGGCGCGTGCCGTACAGCCAACCGTGGCCTATGGATGAGCAGATGACACACGACCGTTATACCAGGTGCACGCGCCACCATACACACACAACACATCGCGCGGAATTTATGGGCCACACATGAGTGACGGATAAGCGACAAAAATATAGTAGATAAGGCACCTCCTCGGTTACTTATGGCTGGTTTAAACGACTCAAGTTGATAAGTAGCTATTGAAATTAGAATTGATTTGTGAATTTACTAACTTGATCGTATAAATAAACCGAGCATCACGCTATAAGCTCTCACCTTTGATTTTCGAACTACGTTATTAAATCACGTTTTCAAAATTAATTAGCACTTTTAAAACGATTCCGACGAAGGTAAGCATGTGAATAAGGCGTCCGCATCTTAAGTAGTACACTCACAGCAATGTCGCTTAGCTCTAATTCAATTTTTACAACGACATACGATCTAGAGAAAAAGAGTATTACCTTCTCTTTTAGATCATAATAAATGAGCCGTTTTTTTTTATCAAAAAAAAAATACAAATAAAAAATGTAAGTTGGTACATTTTCCACATCCCTAATCTAATTAATGCGACTTTTTGCGACGCTTAAACGTGCCGTGGTTTGGCCACTAATCAATGGACCGCGGAAAACGTGCTACGGTGCAACTCGGTCATGCTTTCGCCGGTATTCAACCATAGCATTTCCTCTTACAAATATTATATTAACTTACATTTGGTGAAATTAAATCGATTAATCGTATCAATGACCGAATTATTGATAACGTAATATTTATTCAATCGTTTTGTTATGTCATTAAAAATAAGCAATACCATTGTGTTTTATTTAGGCTTCTTATACCTTCGTCTCATCAATCATCTAAACGGAAATAGTTTTTAAATCAGTGATTTTTTTTTTTCACTAAGACCCTACTCGATCATTCTGATAATTATAAATATAGAATAGACGTATTAAATCATTAGATATAGGTACTTAACTCAGAAATAACTTATCGACTTAGTAAATACTTAAATAATCACACGTACGTATAATGGTCGTGTAAAAATCAGCGCGGCCGAACACTCAGTTTTGACATCGGAACGCATAGACAGAATGTCATAACATAGTGCTCGGGCGAAGCAGGCTAGGTATCTGGACGCACCATATTGAACACACATTCTACGCAGAGTTTAGAGGTAATTTTCTTGCAAAAATAGGGGTTTTCTTGCTAACTCATCCCAAGAAAACCCATAAAAACAACTCATTATCATCATCTATGACCTTAGTGTATACAAAAAGAATTTCAATGTCAATTCTTGAGGCAATAATTGACTATTGTTGTCAATGAAGCGTCTCCATATCGGGAATGGAAGGAGGCGAGTGCTATCAGCATGCGAAGGTTGGGTGATAACGCCAAGGTTTTGGCAATTCAGGTCGACTGATAAGTTGAAAGTAAAATACTTCACGAAAATCTTCCCGGGCCCCAAGTCACTTAGCCATTGAACTGCCATTGCCATTGACCTGCTATAGCTGACCGACCAATCAGCGAGTCGGTCACTGCATGGCAATGGCTAAAGCGACTTGGGGCTCTAAAAGGATCACTCCGTAACACACGTGGACAATCAATTTTTTTTTCAGAATTATCAGATACTCTTATCCGTCAAAATGGTGTTTGAGAGTTCTTCTATAGAATATCTGTCAAAACGCCATATTTATTCGGTGGATAAGACTTATCTGATGATGCTGAAACAGAAAGAAAGAAAGAAAAAACATTTATTCGACACTGATCGCAACAATAAACAAAACAAACATAGGAGACAGAAAAAAAAGGGTCAGCGCGAGCTGTGCCGAAAAGGTATTGGCTCAGCATGTGCTGGAGAAGAACGAGACTTCCCCAGCGCTGATTTTCAGCCAAACCCTCCTCAGTGGGTCATACGTATCACTGACTACCCAATAGAGAATAAATAACACAATAAAAGTAAAGTACACACGTGCGTAATATAATACATCATAAATATTATAATAGAATTAAGGACAGAATAGAATTAAAATAATACATAAAACAGTGTATAATGACTCTTTGCTCGCATAGACGTACGCGCACGTTACGATGCTGTAATACCTACGAAGGTAGGTACCGAAGCGCTTAACAGGGCCTTAAACAATCCCTTAACCGACAGAAGTGTATATGAGGACAGCGAGTGTGTGAATGTAGGTTGTAGACAGCGGATGAAGTGTCACAATCGATCGAGGCATGTGTCAATCAGGTCCCTGCCTACCCTGTGGAATACAGATGGGATGTACCATCTACCAATCAAACATACTCATCATTTCTAGGAACAAAAGTGATTTGTAATTCCAGTGTAAGTTCATCATAACTTTCTAGGGCATTTTAAGCTCTATTAAAATGTAGAAAATGTCGTTTACCCGCATCCCCTATGAGGTACGCACATTAAATTACTTTTCTTTAAAGTAATTCATACCTATTCCAAAATAACAATTTATAACTGTCTTTTTATAATAATTTCTTTGAAACTACTAAGTATACGACGTGCAAAACATTGAATTAGTTTTTTAACGATTAGCCTGCGTTTATTTTGAAAAAGGTTGGTGCTAATTATGTTGGCACACAAACTAAACTTGACTAAACTAAATCTATTGCTATCCCTCTCATGGTCGTAATGTTTCAACGAGCCAGAAATAGTTTTAGCAGTGTCAATTTAATTCATAATAATAATATCCTGGAACATTTTTGTACACACGGTTACCTGATCCCAAACTAAGCAGAGCTTGTACTATGGAAACCAGATAACTGATATTACTACATATACTACTTTTTTATTTGTAAATACATACTTAATATACATATACACCCAGACTCCGGACATACAGACATGTTCATGCACACAAATGCATGTCTCGGGTAGGAATCGAACCTACGACCTGCAGCGTGAAAGGCGCCTCCGCGCCAACCACGCTAACGGGCCCGTAATTTAGTCGTGATTGGAGCTAACAGAATTGGCATTACCTACAGTATTCTAAATACGCATTAAGATACACCGTAACTACTAGTACTCTTAATTTAATTAGCGTTGTCTGTTTCGTAACCACAGTTAGTGTTCAGTTTAGAGCTTAAGTACAAATTACAATAATAACTGAAGTAACATGCGACTGCGGTTGCGCACTTGTTAAATAGTACCTCGCTGATAACTTGAACACAGAAATGGACATAAATAAGTTGTTACATATTTTCCTTAAATTCATGATTTGTTTTTATTCTATCATCGACAGTTTTTTTTTCATAGGTATATTAAAAATAAAAAAATAAAATAAGTTTATTTTCATTTACAGTATGCCTTAATGCTATATGAGTGTGAGGACTTCCGGTAAGCATGTAATGCTTGTATTGGAAGTCATCGCTCTTCTAAAATTCGGTAAATAACTTGTTACAAAAATAAACTCAATTTAATTACCGAAAAAATTAAAACATAGTGATAAGTTTATCGCTTAATTTTATTTGTGTGTGTGTGTGTGTGTGTGAGTGTGTGTGTGTGTGCGTGTGTATGTGTGTGTATGTGTGTGTGACTGTTTTGACTGGTTTTTGTCGTATGTCTAAAACAATAACCGGCTTTATAAAGATTTTTACTTTTTAGCCAGTTAACAATGGTTTACAACGCGTTTTGTTGACCAAAAGTGATTAGTAATGCCAGTGTCTATCAACTTTCTATAAATTATTAATAATAGTATAAAAGTACTTATTTGACTACGTAATTGACTCAATAAAAAATTATGGTAGAATTTATACAAAAAATATCAGATAATACACGTAACGTGTACTACCATCTTGTCATTCCATCATACTTTTGCAGTAAACCTTCTTGGAATATAACGCAATATGTAATTTTAAGTAACATTTTTTTAATTTACAGTACATTCAAGTCCAAAGCACTGTATGTAAACCGGGCCACACTTACAGTTCTTCATTAACAACATTTGTTTAGAGTTCAATATACGATGTAGTGAGCAAAAAACTTGATCAATTCACAAACAAAAAAATAACGTATGTACACAATTCTAAGTGGATCAAAGAGTGATAAATAAAAAGCAGTAAGTACACTAAACAGTTGTAACACAATGCATTAGTTATTTGACTGTACACATCTAATCTCTTTTATTTGATTTAACATGGTTCACTTGTCGTATTATTTTTCTCTTTTCTAATGTCTGGGGAGATCTAAAGAATGATTAAAGTAATGAAACACAATTTTACCTACACAAATGATACATTACAATACACTCCATGTACAGTGATCCTTATGACTTTTTACAGTAGCTACTAATGAAGTGTTTGAGGTCGGTTAAAATATTGCATATTAATTGTCGCTTCATAAAATAACTTAAGTGCAATTTTCCAAGAAACAACACATTAGGGTCCAGACCCTATCACTTATAGTACGTTTTTTATACTTGTCCTATTTGGTAAGCTAAGATGGCGTCCAGCGGGGCGATTGCGTAACTTTTATGTCAATGTTTCAATTGGTTTCGTTCATCCTGTGTCAATTATATACGAAACCAATTGAAGCATTGACAAAAAGTTACGCAATCGCCCCGCTGGACGCCATCTTTGCTTACCAAATAGGACAAGTATAAAAAAACGTACTATACGAATAACGATAATCAGACCTCCCTATGGGCTTACCCCTTGATTACACCGACGAAAAAGCACCGATTTATTTTGTTATCACTATCCTATAATCGTAAAAATAGAGACACTTTGTGTCTGTTGTTAATTTGTATTAAATGTTCAATCAATGCAAACGAAAGGACTGGAAATGCAGTCATTAAATTTTAAATATGAACATGTTTTAAAGTTTAAAACATGTTCAATCAAATTACTTGCTTTGTACTAAATATCTCCAACACCAGTACAGAAAAACAGTCATCAGAGGGCCTACCATAGACATATTCAGGTATCGATTCATTTGGGGTGTGCAACTGAGTCAGAATAGGAGTATTTAGTTGTTACATTAGCGGTAATGAATCAGATACATAGTCCGTTGACTCATAACCGCAAGCTGACTGACCGATTTCTGCATGAGATAAAGTCGAGAGTGTACATAATTTTACATGGCTATCAATCTTGACAAGTGAAATAAGGTAGTGTTACTTACTAATGTTGTTAACTATTAATCATAAATGGTTGAATATATGCTCTAAATATTATTAATAGCAGTTCAAATAGCTACTTTTACTCAAATCAATGCATGCGGTTGTTAAAAGATTTACAGTCGAAAATGTTAGTCTATTAACTCTCACGTACAAATCAACCCCAAAATAGAAAGTTATAATGGACTTACACTAGCATTACAAATCACTTTTGTTCCTAGAAATGCTTTGTAAAACCATTGTAAACTGGATAAAAATCTCTTTAAATTTGGCGACAAAAGTGTATCTTTTTTAAGCATCTATAGAGTCTAGATTTTTTATTACGTCCGTTATGTTACTCGTTTGAATAATCTAACGTTATATTTTCGAGATGTGTTACGAGAGGTGAACAGAAGGGGAGAAATCACAGTCAATATGCGAACACCCTTGCATTAGCACAATAGCCTCTGCAACCGTTTTTAACATCTGCCCGACCCTGGCGACTCTCGTGAAGCCACTATTATTAACAGCGACGTGTCATAACGCCTTGGAATTCCTGCCTTTTTTGTTTACGATTGTTAACACACAATAGACGAAACAAATTCCCATGACTATCATAGAAAAACAAATACATTCGAGATAATTTAGGCGCAGCGCGCTGTCCGTCACGCACTGCGAGCATCGCACCTTCGATGCCTCCAAGTAATTATGGACCAGGCATTACGTCATCGATCATTAGTCTCGTAGACACCGTACTTATATCGTTTACCTATCAATGTTTTTTTTTCAGGATGTCCAATTTCCAACGAACCCGCAGCAAAGTTTGGTGGGGTGATACACCGCCGAATATCGGAAGTCCCGTCGCCCAGCCCGAGTGGAACCAAAACAATCGAGCGAACGATCCGGAATGGGAGCCGCAACTACCGCACTGGATAGCGAATCAGCCGGACCAACAAAGGAACAATAGCGCCGATGACATCGCGCAGCCCGCGCCGATAAACCAGTGGCCGCTGCGGCACGGCAGCCCCGGAAGCCACAAGAGCCAAGATTCCGGATTCTCAGACTCCGATAGCTCCCCACCACCGTCCCAGTATTATCAGTCCCCGGAGAATAATGAAAACAACAAATCTTCGAGCAGCAGCGACTCGAACAACAATCAAAATGTTACCGTAAAACAAGTTGGCGATTTTCAAAACACACCGCAGGGCAAAGACGCTAACAATGCGAGGATTTCCGATAAGGGCGATAACGTCAGCGACGGCGTGCCGACGCCGAAGCCGCGGCTACGGAGCAGCAGTGTCATACAGACTCCGTACGACTTGCAGAAGTACTACGAGATACATCACGACGAGGAACATCTAGGATTATTGAAAGACAAAGATGCGGACGATGTGAATAAAACGGAACAAAAGTATCCAACGCCGAAAAATATTAATAACGAAAAGTCTAACAAAGAGAATTCTAAAAATATTTTAAACAACCATGTGAACGCGAAACCTAAAGTTAAGAATGATAAAATAGAAATAAAAATAACACCTCCGAGTCTTGCGAGCAAGAAAGAAAACACTCCAAATAAAAGTGCAATACAAAAAGATACCAAAGAAGTACCAGCTAAAAATATAAATGTTATAAGTCCCTCCAAAAAATATCCGGCGAAGAAATCGTTCATATCGAGCACAGAGAGCGATAGTACCAAAGTTATTAAACTAGCTACAGTGAAAGATTTGGAAACTAGTAAAAATAAATCGGAGGAGAGTTTAGAATATTTAAAATTAAGTAATAACAATGAAATAGCTATTAACAACCAGCCGAGAGTTCGTACGCCTATATCGAATGTGTCCTACGTACCCACTGAAAGGACCACGGGAACAAAACCTGAGTATGGACGTAGCTTATCGACTGAAGAGAACATTCCTATATCTACAACTCCGAAATTCCAAAGAAATAGACTGAATAAATCGTTAAACTTTGAAGCGCAGAGGTTAGATCAACAAATATTGGACATTCAAGACGGTTTTCACTCGTTAGGGTATATAGATGAAGACGCTGTACCTAACAATGAAGTACCATACGAGACAGAGCAGATTCACAAACCAGCGAAGGCTATCCTTGGCAAAAATATTATGGACAGTCTTCATCTAAAACCTACTAAGAAACCAGGGCCTAAAGCTAAACAACGAATGGCGACAAAAGCGGAGAAAGCGAAGGATTTATTCAGAATATTTCCCAAGAAAGAGAAACCTGGTGTAGTCGAAGGTCACGCCGGAGGCGTTCTGAACGGCAGTCGAGTTCCATCTCTTGGTCTTCCAAGAGCCAGAGATCACGATTCGTGGGTGATTGTGGGATATCCAGAAAAAGAAATGTTGATACCACATTATAACGAAAGACTAGTGGGTGGGGAGAGTGATGGTAATGTAAAAGGCAAAAATAATGATGAAGACTATCTTAAAAATGGACGAGTCACTCCTCCTCCACAATTCCAGGATAAGCAAAAGATTCCATATGAAACAGATTTTAAAACAGACACTGATTTAACACATGATTCTAAAAGAGAGAAGTTAAAAAGTGAAATGGACTTTGTCGATGTGCAACTGAATCCTGCTTGTTCATCGACACCAAAGATGTTGACGCCACATGAGTTTTTGGACGGTCCAAACAGCGATAGAAAGAATACTCGTAGAGTCAATCTTTTGGCGAATTTTAACAGCGGGTAAGTGAATTTTAATTAATCCATAAACATTAAAATAACTAAAACTCACTTGATCGTTATGCAATTAGTGAAACCGTTTACTAATGGAAACAGGTTAACTAACTTAATCATTGAAGTTATTCTACAACTTGGAAACACACTTTTACATTTACCACAAAAAATATTACTGTCAATGATTTATTTAATCTAGAAGAAGCAAAGATGAATGTTTGTAGAACTAATTTAGTTATTAATAGATAGCCAAATGTTTCTAAATAACCCTCTTCCATTCCAGTTTAATCCTCAACAACCAGAACGAAATACTATATCGAGAGAGAAGCATAGACCAAACATCTTTGGAGCGTCTGTGCGAACGGAAACCGGAGCCAGTGCAGTACTGGCTATGTGACCTGGTAGGGTCTTGTGAGAACGAGTGCATGACCACCCTGCAGAGCAAGCCCTTGGGCGCTGAGATGAAGGCCCTGGTGTCAGCTAGCTCCGCCACGATCACTGGGAACATTAAGAAGGTGCAGACTCATGGGCAGATCATTGTGCATCAGTATAGTGATGTGTTGAGGTATGTACATTTAGAATACTGAGTCTGCTTAAATTTATGCCTTGCTGATAATTGTGCTGTAGACTGTGACAGTATTCTTGCAGTGTGTTATAGTTAAAATATGGTAGATATATTCTTTCATCTTAGACATCATAATCCCTACTCTAGCCTTCTTGTATAACTACGATAACCTAATGACCATATAATATTTGTGGAGAGTTGACAAGAAGTGCTTTCCACGCTATGTTTTCTTCCGCTATCGTCAAGTATTAAGTGTATTTCAAATTCATTGAGTCTTCTACATAAAATTACAATCCCCAAATATTTTCGGAATTACAATAGGTATTTCAGACCTACAAACTCAGCCCTTAATTCTACTCTTCGGTCAACTCGGCCATCATTGTAACTGTAATTACAACCAGCGTAAGCTCCCATACATAATGTATGTTGCATATAACGTCGAACACGATCATGATTCAAGGAAAACTCGTCTTCGCTATTACGAACCGCATTAGCATACCCTGACGCAATAACTTTCACAGTTCTTCCTATTGCACGACCACAGGCAGCAGTAGCCGTAGGCCACACAAAAACCCATTGCTACCATTACATCTTCCATTCCCGCAAATCCTGGGCACGAATTTCTTGTTGCACCCGTTGATCTGATGAGGAATATAGCTAGGCGAAGAAATTAGACCCAGTCTTCGAGACCCTTTTGAGACAAATGTTGTGAAGCTTGCTCAAGAAATGGCCTGCACAAATCTTGGAACTTCGATAGATCTATTTAGATTGGTTCCGACTTAGTACAAAAAGGGTGGTGTATTAGAGGAAATATATACGTTAGTAGATAGATCAGTAGATAGAGAAGTTTTCGTGATTTGCTCTATGTATATAGAGTCCAAAGTTTTGTGTCCAATAGCAAGAACAATAATGATTACTGACATCGTCTCAAATCCATTATGTAGTCCTTTATACCAAGCAGTATTAATTAAGAACACTTTGATGATGGCAATATTAATTTATCATTATATTGCAGGCAAATCGAAACCAACAAACCAAGCGAAGAGCAAATCTGTTTATTAGTAGCGAACATAAACGAATTCGTGCTAGCGCATAGCATCACACTGAACACGAAGCCTCCAGGCGAAACGCCGGAGCGATGGGACAAAATCAAGAAGTCCCTGCAACTGTACCTACAGAAGCTGATAGATGTCGGCGAAGATGTGAAGGTGGAACTGAATGAGAGCAACACAGAGTGGAATTTGGTGATGAAGCATTTGGACACACTGATTGAGATCTTTTTGGAGACCACTAAAGCTGTTTTGGTGCAGCAGATGAAGGTAAATGCAATTTTTAACATATTAAAGTACTCGGCTACTAATAGCGACTCGGGTAGTAATAGCGACTGTAGCCTAGGGGTGAACAGGTTGGGCTAGCAATCACAAGGTCCCAGGTTCGATCCCCGGAGGGGCATGCACCAAAGGATGAATTTTCATCTATGTGCATAATTTACAGTTCGGCTGACGGTGAGGGAAAACATCGTGAGGAAACCTACCTACCCCTCGGGATTAGTTAATAGTCAGTTCCTGTATACACGGCGACAAGGTTCACCACCTGTCACGTTGGGTTCTGACTATCTGGTGAAACGTGGGCTTTGAGTTGGTTAATACCTCCACAATGCGGTGGTGTATGGCCACTCAAGCCTCTGACTACCCCCGAATGAGGATAAAAGTCGTGACGTTATATTTAATATATTTTTTATTTAAAGTACTCGGCAGTTTAGTTATTGGGCTTTACAAAGAGATAATCGGGTTTTCGACTTTATGAAGCGATATGACCATGACATATGAACTAAACTACCGAGTACTCTAACTTAAAGAATCTTAAGGATATGCACTGGAATGATCCTAAAGCCATAACTAACTTTTTATGGCTACGATGATGTAGGTAATAGCAATATCGATTTAAGTAAGAGGACGAGCATAAAAACTATATTATATGGTCCAACAAATTTTATAAAAATAATTGTGGAATCCCGAAAATTTTTAGAACTCTCGTACCCGAGAACTTGCGAACTTGATCTTGCTTCTGTAAATAAATACTCGTTGGCTCGTAACGTGCGCGTGTCCCGTCTGGAATACTGGCATGTTTATATAGTACACATCTCATTTTTATTGCTCCACAAGTGGTGCATTCTTCCGACGACGTCAAGGTGCAAAGATGCGAGATAGCGAGAACGTGTTCTGGCATGACAAGTTGCCGTTGCCGCAAAAACGGAATTAATATTACTTCTGCTTATAAAGTTGTAACTAAAAATATTACTAGGTATCTGACATGGTTTTAATTTTTACCCGACTACGGCGGAGGGTTATGATTTTGACCGGTATGTATGTATGTATGTATGTATATATGTATGTACTTATGTATGTATGTATGTATGTATGTATGTATGTATGTATGTATGTATGTATGTATGTGCGTCTGTTCCCACCTAACTTCCAAACTACTTGTCGTAATTTGACAAATGAGGTATCGTTAGAAGCGGCTTAATGGCGCGCTGGTTATAGGCTATGTGACGTCACATAAAATTGCATATGGCGCCCTCTAGAGGACATAATGTCATGATCTAAAAAAAAATCATTTTTTTATAAAACCGTGTGGGGTATCAAATGAAAGAGCTTGATGAGCACATTTCAAAAATATATATATTGTTACCTATAACTCCAAAATAATTAAATAAAAAGTAAGTTTAAAAACTAAAACCCGACTACTGAAAAATCGCGCTCTAAAAAGTATAAAACAAGAAAATATTCTCATCTAGAGGATAGCCGTGGTCCGTGTTCATATGCCATTTGGCCCTAAAGGACCTACACGGACCACGGCTATCCTCTAGATGAGAATATTTTCTTGTTTTATACTTTTTAGAGCGCGATTTTTCAGTAGTCGGGTTTTAGTTTTTAATTATGTTTTCTTATAATCAGAATTGTTTGTAGGTAATAATACAATGTTAGTTTCTTTTCTAGAAATCAAGTAGCTGTAGTTTTTTTTAAAGTTTTTAAATCAGACAAAATTATGGTCATCAAAAGATTGGTCATTACTTTGTAGTGTTTCGTTTAAAAATACCTAAATGAATGCAAAACATAAAAAAGTATTTAATAATCTAGCTATGCCCGCGACTTCATACGCGTGTAATTTAACAAGAAAAGCCTAAGTTACTCATAACATCAGCTATCTGCCCGTGAAAGTCCCGTCAAAATCGGTCCAGCCGTTTCGAAGTTTATCCAGAACAAACAGACAGACAGAAAAATTTTCACAACTTTCATATTATAATAATTTCTTCCACAGACATTAGTATCAATAATAGAAGAGCCACCATCGGACATGATACTAAAAAGCACGCTGACTTCCATCGGTCACCTGGCGATGCTGACCGACGCCACGGAAGCCTCCCTCCACGACACTTGTGCCAAGATCATGAAGAACATCACGGAGCTGCCGTTCGTGGATTGCGGGGTTCCCCGAGCCCTACTCACAGCGATCATAGAGTCGAACAAGAGCTCAATAAAGGCGCTATCGCTGCGTGCGCTTGCGACTGTCTGTGTCACTGGGGAGGCGGTGAAACAGTTTGAGGAGGTAGGAATATTTTTAAACTAGCTTTTTCCCGCGACGGGAACATACTATCGGGATAAAAAGTATCCTATGTCCTAATCCAGGCTATAATCTATCTGTGTTCCAAATTTCATCCAAATCCGTTCAGTAGTTTTTGCGTGAGAGTAACAAACATCCATCCATACATCCATCCAAACTTTCGCATTAAAATATTAGTAGGATTGAGAAAACGTTTTTTTTTTCTACTAAAGAGATACATTTAATTTTATATGTCTATGATAACTAACTACGCTATGAAATACGTTTAAATCTTAAGGGCCGGGCTCCAATAGCGCGTTGCGTTGCGTCGTAGCAAGATTTTGTACTAGCGCATCACCTTCCCCCGCTTCGTCTCTCGCCCGTCGACCCTTTGATCCGTTG
This sequence comes from Drymonia ruficornis, assembly GCA_947859195.1. Lineage (NCBI taxonomy): Eukaryota > Metazoa > Arthropoda > Insecta > Lepidoptera > Notodontidae > Drymonia > Drymonia ruficornis. The sequence goes on along the minus strand of OX401925.1, from coordinate 7,758,288 downwards.
CGACGACGCAGCGCAGCGCACTAGTGGAGCCGCGCTCTAAGAAGGGGTATTACTGTCAGTCGGTCATCGCAGCTTCGAAGCATGAATGAATCAATTATACCTACTTTGGTAGATATTTAGCGAGGTAGGTAGTCACAGTGTGTATTGTGAGTCACTGTTAACTTTACAATACGTTTTAGGTACCTAGTGTTACCTATCTAATTTGTCACCGTTGGTTAAACCGATAGTAAGATAGGTTACTACTTATCTATCGATTTATTTTCCTAATTCTTTAAGTTTCTGTGCGGCTGTTTCTATATGTTACTGAAATTAGATAACCATTGTACAGCTATAAGATCTTTAGTAACTCTATAAAAGTTACCCGCGTCGTATTTAGTTCCATTCGATTTGAATAGGTACATATTTTCTATTCGATTCCCATCACTAAACTAATACCTATTTTTTTGGGCTCCGTACCCAAAGGGTGCCAACGGGACACTATTACTAAGCCTACGCTGTACGTCTGTCCGTCCGTCTCTCCGTCTGTCAGCGGGCTGTATCTCACGAACCGTAATAGATAGACTTGAAATTAACAAAAAATAAAATTTAAAAATAAAGGGGTCCCCATACAAGAAACTTGATATTTTTGACGTTTGTATTCTACGGTGGTACGGAACCCTTTATGTGCGAGTCCGACACGCACTTGGCCGGTTTTTTTCGAAGTTACTTCACACTTAATTTTTTTTAAGGGTGGTGGCATCGAAATCATCTCGGACATCCTGTCAGACCGTTCGAACCCGGAGCCTCAGATGCGTGAGGCGATCACTGTCCTCACGCAAATCACGGCGCCATGGCTGAGGGGCCACTACGACCTCACCCAACTACACTCGTATCTGAACACCATCGTTGAGAACATCACTGGTGAGATTCTTGTTTGTTTACTAACGCTTTTCTTTGACAATGTTAAGTAGCGTCATCTAGCGGCGAGTAGAATTAACACTTGAAATAGCTTAGACTGTATGAATAGTTCAGCTATTCCCCGAGAGATGTCGCTAGCTGCAGTCTCGTATGATTTCTAAATAATTATGCCATCACGCCTGCATATTCCGAAGGGTATAATAGAGATATGGGACAAAGTATTATTGCAATTTAAACGGATAAACTCCAAATCAACATTTCGGGCCAATAGTCCACAACACTTTTAGGCCATATTCGACCACCTTACTTAATGAATAATCACAGAAATGACTCTTTCACAGACATATTGTCGCGCACCGAATGCTGTCAACTCTTGCTGCTATGTACCGCGTGTCTGGTGAACTTGGTGCGCGAGTTGGAACTGGAGAGGAAGGAAGACGCGAGCGACCACTCAGACATAGTGGCGGTGTTCACCAAACATCGCACGGTGGAGAGACTGCTCGAGGCTGTGAAGAAACGGGGGCCGAATATCTCGGTGTTCTTGCAGGTAGGCACGGAATTACGTTCAGTTTCAGGCCAAGAAGAGCGCCCACTCCCTTCTAAATTCGCTTTTATTTGTATTTAGCTAGGGACATTATAAAGTAACTGGTACATAGTATACTTCTGGCTAATTTCATTGATGAGAGCATAGAGACGATAGCATATAGCCGTCTGGTGGCCGGACCAGCCTGACGTACATCATTTTTAACCGACTTCAAAAAGGAGGAGGTTCTCAATTCGGCTGTATGTTTTGTTCCTACTGGACCATTGACTTTCATGGTTAAGATGCAGATTAGTTTTGGATGGACCCAAAACTAATCTGCACCACAACTTTTTTTACTATTTGCCACGGCACCTGGTATTGTGACATTATTTAAGTACCAAATAGACCGCACCTTCAGTAGGTATAATAGCAACGTGGCCTGAAAGCCTGGACTCAGTCAGCGTATTGAATTGAAGTCAGCGGTCGTTACAATCTCGTAATGTCCTCTAGGAGCAAACAGCATCACTGCTGGCGTCTCTGTCCCGCATCCCGCGCTGCGTGCTGCTGCTGTCGGGGCTGGCGGCGGCGAGCGCGGCGCTGGTGTGCTTCGCGCGCGCGGCGCCCGCGCACGCGCCGCGCGCCGCCGAGCTGCGCGCGCAGGCACGGCTACACTGCCACGCCACTGAAGCTATATCTAGGTAACTACATATTTCTACTGATAGATTTGCTTATAGTCCGCAAGCGCTGTACCGCGCCTTAGGTACGCGAGCAGCGAGACGGAGGGGCTCATCGCTCTCGCCGTCCCACTCCCCCACCCGTCACCGCTCTCGCCGTTCCACTCCCCCACCTAAGGCGCAGTACAGCGCTTGCGGTCAGATTTAGTACAGATCATAGGGATATGTGGACACTTAAGATCATACTGCTTCAAATAGCAGTGTCCCACTGGTTGAAGACATCAAGTATTTGATGTCTTTGTCTGTATATGGTCTCAATAATATCTGACTACGCGTCAACGCGTCAGGGCACTTAAGTATCACACCCAATACTTTCGTAAATAAGGTCTAACAATTTTTTTACGTAAGTAGTGTTCATCCAGTAGAAAGACGTCTTACAATACCTTATTTCCAGGTTATCAGTGATACCCGACGTCGCGCACCAGATAGTACAACTCGAGGGGGTTCCGCACCTAGCCCGGCTGGTTAGGGCGCAGCGAGCCCGCCCCCCCCTCGCCACCAACCCCGACCAGACCCTCATCCACTGCCTCAAGGCTCTGAGGACCATACACAAATACCATCCAGACGCATTCGACACGAAGGACGTAGACGACATGATCAGACCACATCTTATGGAGTCCTTGATGCTATTTTCGGCGAAGCAGGAGAGCTATGTGTGATGCTGTTTGTCTTAAGGTGCCATCAAGAGCATTCGACTGTAATGTTACAGGAGATCATTACATCAGTGAGGGAGGAGAACCGAGCATTACAATGCGCGATTTTGATACAACTTGTAACATCAATGCGTTATATTGCGAATACTCGTCAGTCAAGGGAGGCAGTATTTTAACGTAATGTTAAAATCGAATCCGAAATGTTACATTACAGGCGAATGCTCCCGGTATGGAGCACCTTTAGAGTAACAATATCTAGTAGTATCTTATCTAATATCTAATCGCCCCCAGTTCATTGTTCGGTAGGTTATATGACGAAAAGTTACTCGGTACTTTGATGCATTATTTATGTTTAATTCCATAGACAGTACGATGTTTTCTGGTTTGACATGGCGCTAATATAATCGCAATATGTATAGTAGATATACAATAAGCGCTAGGTACATGCAATTTTATGATAAAATAGTTCGGTTAAAATTAACCGTAACTCGAATACTTAATCAGAGACTGATTGATCTAAATGTTATGCAAATACCTATACAAAATTGTATAATACCTATACATCAAATCGATTTTTATCTATATCGATTAGATAAGTTATCTATGAATAATCGATAAAATTGTTTCGGATAAATTACATGCTTTATCTTAGCAGAAGATGAGAAAAAAAATGTGTTTTTAAGGCGGCTACTCACGATGCAATTTTGTATTCAATCCGTTGATTCAACTTGAGTTGACTTGACAGATTGGACGGTGAGGAGGCAAATTGACGTCTTTCTTCTGCTCCTACTTCAACAAATTGAATCGACTGACTGAATACAAAATTGCATCGTGAGTAGTCCCCTTTAGTTTCTCATACATTCCACTTCGTAGAGTATTACTGTAAATAAAATTCTATAAATGTACATGATTGGCTTTGTAAATACAGCGACTCTGTATACTTACAGTAATTTATCTTAGTTTTCATAGTCGAGAGGCCATACTGCGTTGAAATTACTATTACTAGTCTATTCATGTTTAGTTCTAATCAACTACTTATTAGTTTTAGTTTGAAAACTGGCAGAATCTAAATAAGAACTGTATGATGACGCTAGAGTGTAAGTTCCATAAAAAAGGCATGTACATTTTGGCCAAGTTGAGTAAGTCGCGAGCCGTCTAACGGTATCCAACATAAATAAACTAATTTGAACCATCTACAATGCGATTTAAATTAGAATAGGACGCGCTCTCGGCTAACTTCACTCACATAAAGTACTGTACTTCTGAGTGAAGTTAGCCGGGAGCCTTAACAATTCCAGTTGTGACGTCACAACATGCCGCTAGGCCAGTCCTATTCTTATTTTAATCGTGTAGTATTTCTATCTTGCTCATATGATACGACCATGAAAAGGATGGCAATACATTTAGTTTCTTTGTTGTATCAATAGATCAGCACCAATATAGTATGACCATACCCGTTATTAGAACATGACATACTAATGTTTTAAGTCCGATACCACCATTATTCTATCTTACTACTTGTATACGTAAACATTGTAAAGTTATAACATATGAAATGTGCATACGCATCGCTGTTATCTGTTTATAATAAAGTATATTATGAATTATAACAATTGTTTCATTGAAACTGAGCTGGTTAGTAATAAAATTACTAATTAGTAACTCTGGTCGCGCGTGGCTCGACCACGGCTGGTCAAAGAAAACGCAACCGGCTAATAACTTCCAAAGATCGATACAAAAAAAACGCGATCCAGAACCGTTTTTCGAAACGAGTCGCGCAATACTAATTATAATTACTAATTAACTACTAACCAGTTTCTTTTGAGTAGCGTCGTGTATGAACCGCCATAGGAAAACTAGTGCTATCCATTTTAGCAACTCATTATTGATTTAAGTTAGAAATCAGTTTCTTTTAAGTAGCACTGTGAACGAATAGCCTAACAATAAACACCAGCAAAACTGAAACAACAGAGTTTTAGTTCAAAATTGATTCTTATTGCATAAAATATAGAAATTAAGGTCACTTAAAAATAACACCACAATCTCTGGTCATCCGTACGACTGTTTCACGTTTTTAGAATGCACTATATCTACTGTGGTCTCGTGGCAGGGTCTCAGGTCCATATCAAAGACTCCTAGGCAGAATTTGTTCTCTGGTGGTTTGAAGAAGTCTAGACCTCTGCCAATTTTTATTATCCAGCCTGAACTTAAACTGAAATAAAGAAAATTAACTATAAGTGCCTAATCCTACCTCCAAATTTATAGAGCTTTTAATAGGGCATTTTTAGCCGCTTTACAATGGTTTTGTCTATAAGACACGCGTTTAAAACGTGTTTAACATTTTTTAAATGATACCACAACGCTTCAACCGACCGATGCGTAAAATACACACGTAGGTAATAGGTATATTATCTTGCCAAAGTTAAAACGAACTTTTTACTTTACTACCACATTGAGTATATTTGGCAAAAAATTACGCCCTCGAACATGATATTTAAAGTTCGGCAAAATAATATACGTGTAAATAACTTTTATAGGATATTTCAAATCTACACCACCATCGACCAAAATATATTCAAAGGGTACTCAAATGTTTAAGTGCCATTTGAGACTTGAAGGCTACTCAAATTTAAGAGTGGCAACACTTAAATTTGAGTAGCCTTCGAGTATATAACTGCATGTACACAAGGTACTGCGTTTACACACAAACTAACGAATGTTTATCCATATAAAAACGTGTGTAAAATAAGGTACTAATACTTACGTGATTTGCCTATCGTGTAACGTCTCGGAGTATTTCACTATAAGACTTACTCTGTACTTCAATAAGTCACCATGTAAGCTATTGAACCATTCTCTCTGGTCACCCTCAGATCTGCCATCTTTTGAAGTGATCAACTCTACATGCCTCAAATTTGTACATGATTGTACGAGCAATTCACATAACCGAAGGAAATTTTGACACTGTAAATAGAACATAATTAAGTAAATAAAAGCACATAGTCGACGAATATTGAGTAGTAGTCTGTGTAGGCCATTAAGCTTACTCCATCAGACATGGTTTTGGGTTTGATTCCCATTGAATTAACCTTGAAAATGGTCTTTTCATAATTTATCCTTGTTTGAGTTACTGAAATTACTCCAATCCATTTTCTGGTTTTCATATATTTTGCAATGTCTTGGACTATAGTATTTGTTATTTATTCATACGTAAAAGTTAACTATCGAATAAATTTTCTATAATAAGTTAGTAAGGTAGTTAGGTAGGAAAGGTAGTTAAGTTTCACCACCTGTCACATTGGGTTCTGACTATCTGGTGAAACGTGGGCTTTAAGTTGACTTAATACCTCCACAATGTGGTGCTGTATGGCCACTCAAGCTTCTGACTACCCCTGAATGGATATAAAAGTCGTGACGTATATGTTATGTTATGTAATAAGTTACTTGTTTTTAGTGCTTGGAGTAGGTACGTAAAAAATACCAAATCTCTACCAACCTGATGGAAACTCCTAATATACGGGTCTTCAACAACCACATACTGTACTTCCTCATCTAAAAACCTGCCGAATAAAGTCTTATAGCTATGTCCTGTTGAATTGTTTTCTATGTGCACTTGCTCGTGGAACTGACCAGCCTCTTTTTGTTGTAAAACTATTTTCTTTATCGTCTCTGCTCTGTTCATATACTCTTCTACTTTTTTACGAAGATAACTTCTTACTGCATCATCCGGCTCACCTGAAATCACGATTATTAAACTAAATTCTATATATTAATTATTTTTTGTTTCATTCTATAATTCATTATTTCAGGCAATGTAAGAAGTAAGTAATTGCTTACATCAATCTAATCTACATTTTAAGAATATAATAAACAAATAAGGATCAATACAACAATGTGCCTCCCATTTCAGTAAACAAGATTATTTCTGATAAAGAACACAAACAAGGTTCAGTTTATTTGTGATAGAGCCAAGCTGCAGCCAATTGACCGCAGCTCATATACAAACTGGGTCCACAAGTTTAGTACCACCCTGTCACAGAAAATCAGCATAAAGTAACTATTACAGCTGTTTCCTACAATGAGTGAGAGAGCCGGAAGACCAACCACCACCTCTTCCCTTCCCTCAGTCCCACTTGCCTTCAGGTCGGCACCGTGCCAGCGATGCCTTCGGTATTGCAGGCATCCATAGGCTACAGTAACTGCTTAACATCAGGCGAGCCGTATGCTTGTTTACAACCTTAGTCACATAAAAAGTTAACAGCTAGCTGTAGTTAGTTCAGGACTACTTATTCTTATTTTTTTTATAGGACTGCGTTGAGTGTTAAAAAAGCGTACGGCCCGCCTGATGTTAAGCAGTTCCCGTAGCCTATAGATGCTTGCAATACCAAAGGCATTGCTCGCACATTGCCGACCTGAAGGGGAGTGGAATGGAGGGAGGGGCGGGGGTTTGGGTTATTACCTTTTATTTTGTCCACCAATATCTGTAGACCCTCTTGATAACACACCAGAGCTTCTGTATAGCGTTTCTTTGTATCCAAATCGACCCCCCGTTTCAGTATATTTATCGCTGCATTTTCTATGTTCATTTTTACGTGTAGGCAAAGTAACTATTGACAAAAACTACTAATTAGCACCGACTTGGGCTATTGAACACTGTAAACAGATAATAGATGTAGAAACGATCCGATGTAATAATTTATTCGCAATGCATTTTCGCATTGGAATACCCTTATATTATTATTACCCCTTATATAATTTAATGCAACTCATTGATCTCGTGATTATCTTGATGCTTGCATTACCTTTATTTATTATTCAATATATTTTTTGGTCAACAAAGAATTTGTAACAAAGTTATTTTCAGATTTTTTGTTTATTTTTTTCGATTTCGTTGCCTTGCTCGTCTGCCACAATGACAGACAGTTGACAATGACATGTAGAATCTGACATTTTGAGATTGGATATTATCATAGATATATAGTAATAGATCGGAAGTTATTGTTTATGGTATACATATTTGATGCAAATATGGACCACATTAACGAAAACATATCTGTCTCATTCTTACACGTCACAATTTAGCTATGTAAAACAGTACAACATATGTCATATATTTCTTTTTTCTGGAAGTTTTTGGTTAGTTCCGTCAGTAAGCCGCCTCCCTGAGGGCCTTTTTGGGCCGCCATATTGGGTTTTCGGCTATGGTCGGGTCACTATGGTTAGTACTTCATCTGTCATGTCAGCGTCTTATACAAATTATTTTAAATTTTACGATGAACTGTGTGTATTTTGCGACTCTTTATTAGATTATTTAGGATTATTAAGGAAAAAGCAATATAGTTTAGTGTTGCGTTAGGGCATGCAGTTCTGATTCTCGAAAGAATTTCGAAGGATTGTCATTTTTCAGATTAGTTGTGTTATTTTCATATTTAAGTGTATTTATAGTGTGTGAAAATACATTTCGTGTACATAATATTAATTTTTAATTGTGTTCTCGTCTATAATCTTACTCTCCAATTCATATTTTCAACTAAAATAGAAATAACAAATATTTGATATGTTTACATAAAAACGTAGTGTTGTTCTTACATGTTATGTTTCAAAGTTATCGATACAAATTCTATTCACCTACACGTTGGGCCGCGCCGTTACCCCGGGGTGACCGACCACAAATAGATTATTTTTGTTTTGGAAGGTGCGTGACTGCGTCGCCTTAAAATTGTATTTTAATTTTTTATTACTACTCAAGAACATAAAGATGCGCGAAAGAGAAAACAAGTAGATTTTTAGATACTTATTTTTGAATTGTAATGTAATTGTAATTGTTTGACAGCCAATCGATGATAACTTTGCCAATAGTTGTGAAGAGATGTCAACTGAGATACATAATAGCCCCGCTGACCCTTACAGATTTGTCTCCCCCTTTTTGGCCTTATTTGATTTAGCCCAGCATAGCTGTACCTACCTAATCATGACCCAGCACTTTTCCCGCGACATGATCGTTAGGTATATCGATATGGATACTATCGACTATCTAAAAGTACAACACTTTTAGCTGTGGGCGGAGTCGCGCCATTTTGGACTGCCGTTTGCTCGTGTTTGGCTTCAGATGACGTCACATAGGGCCAGTCCTCTATCTTTCTTATGGTCAATGGGACGCCGTGAGGTTCAGTGCTTAGCACACAGACCAATAAGAGAACAAGCTAAGCCAAGGTGCTGAGGCTACGCAGCACGCACTGGTACGCACCGAGTGCAACTTTTCACTCTGATGATGCCATTACTAGTCTTTACCTCAAATAAATGGTGCGTTCCATTCACTGTTAATTTTGTTAATTTCGTTATTTTCGATCACAAATCTCGTTCCACTCGCACCAACTTGTACTGAAAGTGATCATTATTATCGTTTTTAATAGTTTTTCTGGACGAAAATAGCAAAAATTACGGTGAATGGAACGCAGCAAAAGTGGAAGCCAAAAGCCTGTGGTCTAGGTACGACCCGGTTTTGTCTATGGGTACTATATACTCTTTGGGTACGACGTTAAAACAAAATCAAAATGTCAAAGTCATTGTCTACGGGCGAAAGAAAGTTAATATTTTGTAAACATAACCTCATTTTTATTAGATCTTATGTTTTATTTTGTAGAGGTCCCTAATAAAAAAACTAATAATGATTTAATGAATTGAAATTAACCCTGACTCTTTAAACTTTAAGGTTTCAGACAAACTTAAAAAATGTCGTGTCAACTAGGTCGCGTAGTGTCCGTGATTTTGCATCGATATTTCGGTGAAATTGTACAGAAAGTTGGTGACGACTTATTCGCATATGGTGCGAAACCCATCAGCCTGATTGTTAAAACCACCGGACTGACCCGAGCTTTGGTAAATTAATAAAATACTTGTAAACCATTTTTAGGTTATGTTGTGTGTAATCTTATTTCTAATACCAACAATGATGTTTATTTCAGGTTATAGAAAGCCTCCGTACGCTTCTCAAGTTCGATTTGGCTGTGTTTGAACCGTCAGCTAATGAAGTGATAGCTGACTACAAATTAATTCCTGAAAATGTACTCTTACTTATTAGATATCCAAGGTAGGTACCTAAGGATGCCATTAGATGGAAACGATGAAGGTTAGTGCTGTGTAGAAGTACTTAGAGAGGCCTATGTTCACTGGACATCTTCAAACTGATGATTTATTTAAAAAAAAAATAGGAAATGTCTAGTAATCTTTTAACTGGACAAAGAATGTTCCACTCAGAAATCAATATGGCTAGGGATATTCATTATGACCAATTGGTCGATTTTACAGCAACATCCCACTATAATAATCCAAGAGTATAATAACAATTATTTATTAATCATCCGGTAAGCAGACGGCTAGCAAAAGCCCTATAAATGAACTTTATTTGCAGGTATCTGCTGCAAATAAAGAGCAAATATGGCAGTGAAGCTGAGTTGCTGGTGGAAGAGTTACTGCAGCAAGCTATGTGCACTGCCACCATGCTGCTAGTCACTATTGCCACCAAGAATAAAGATGACAAGGTTTGGACACATTTGCCTTAAAACTAAGGGCTTGTTTTACGAATGTCAGACGCCTTTTATCCACCAAATAAATATGATGTTTTTACAAATATATTCAATGGAAAAACTGTCAAACTTCAAATTTATTTGGTGGATAAATGCAGAACCTTACTTGTTCTGTCTGATTATTAAACAGGCTCTTTCTATACTTGCTTACTATCTGAAATTTCAAAGCTCTCAAAGCACCACAGATTTACTTACAGCATGTAAAACTTTTTCTTTTACAGGATGGGGTATTGACAAAGAGTTCATTGCTTGCATGTGTTAAAACAAGATAGATGCAATCAATAGCAAACTACCCGTTGCTGCTCCTCAAAGTTGTTGTAACAAATAATTAACAAAACATCCAGTTTTCCTTTATTTTTCCTGAAGTCAGTGTTACCCAACATGTCACTTTTGTTTATTGTTCCTTACAAATTAAGAGGAATCAGCCAGCCATCCTATTTCTTTCCATACCTCTACCTCTCAACCATAGCCATCTCTGCTTAGCCATTTTAAAAACTGCAATTATTAACTGAGAAGTCTCATTTCTTTTTCAGGAAAAGAATATATCAATGATAAACCTGAAAGACACGTTCATCAGTCTGGTGACAGCCGGCTACATCCAGCAGGCTGCCGTCGCTGAACTGAAGGAGGGCAGCGAGATCCCCACGCTGGTGCCGGTGGCTACCATTGTACCGGAGCTGGACACGAGGGTGCTGCTGCAGACTATGAATGCGGGGAACTTGAGCGAATCCACTGATAGTAAGTTTATATGTACTATGTGTCAGATTTGTGCAGATAAACATACTGATCTGTGACCTAATGCAGACCTTGGTTACATATCGAAAGGTCTAAATTTCATTGACATACTACTAAAACATTGACATACTGTGAAATCACAAGTAGGTGTACTAATTGGTATGTAGGTGTAAATGTAGGTGTACTATCTAATCTACAAATCCCAAATGCTTCTTTGACTTTATCTATTTTTCTAATGGTTGTTTGATTTAATTCACATTTAACCAAGAGGTATTTAAAGGTTGTCTGGAAGAGATCGCAGCTTGCGATAAGACCGCCCACTGTACACTGTTTTTGTTTCTTGTTTTGTTTGGCATTGTTGTTTATGTTTTTGACTTGTGTACAATAAAGTGTTATCTAAGTATCTATGTAACCAAAAATTTATCGACCTAATTTTAAAACGCCTAATGTTAAATACACAATTCTTTTCACAATGCCTCCGGCTCTCACTCACCGTACGAAACGCAGCGGTAATAGCTACTTTCAGCTGATGTTCTGTGAGAGGGTGATAGATACTACCCCAGAACTACTTACGCTGATCTTTGACCCGCCTGCCCCAGCAGCAGAGTAACGTTTCATTCTCTTCACAGACATCTACTGGAGGGTCAACTACGACCGTTTCCACCAGGACTTCAGGGACGAGCTGATGATCAAGGCGATAGCTCGCCGCATCGACGACAACGCGGGCGAGCTGATGCGCTGCCTGCTGCGCCAGATGTACCTGTCATCGGCCGCGTGGGCGCGCGACTCCAACCCGGTGCCCGCGCTCGAGCTGCGCGACGCCTGCCGCGGGGCCGCTGCCGAGAGACCGCTGCTGCACCAGTATCTAGATCAATACTTGAAGGTCTTAGGTCAGTGGTATTTGTAGGGCCTAAAATCAGACCCAACGCCCCGTCTACCCCTCCCTCGGTCCCACTCTCCTTGAGATCGGAAAGCGATCGTGCGAGCGATGCCTTTGGTATTCCAATTCAAGCATCTCAAGGCTACGGTACGGCATCAGAGAGGCGGGACGTACGCTTGTTTGCCGCTTTGGTTATTATAAAAAAAACGGCATGGCCGAATATTAATCATTGTATCGTAATAAGCCGGTTTGGGTGTTCCTGGGATCGTCCCTAATCCCATTTTTTTTACTACAGCCTATCACCGCAAAGCAATAAATAAATTAAAACATGAAATAAAGGTATGTTCCTTCCAGTAAAATATACTATCATCATTATTTGGTGTACTTTACCTCCGAATTCTGTGTTTTTCCACCGTGTATACAATATGTTAAAAAAACCCTGTCCGACCCGAAAACGTATTGTTGGGTATCGAGATTAGATTGCATTTTTGTAAAAAAAAACTTTTTTTTTTATTTTTCAAAAAAAAATTTTTACATTTTTTTGGCATAGTATGTGTCCCACTGCTGGGCAAAGGCCTCCCATATTTTTTTGTAAAACAAATACCCCGTTTACATAAAAAAAAAAATTCATAAAATGACGTCATCACATACTTTGTGGTCTGAGGTGACGCCACACGATCTAACATAATTACTTCCGGTAACGGTGTTGTCATATTTTTAAAATTAGCTACATTATGTGGGAAAAAGGCAAAAAAAATTGGCACTTTAAATGTTCATTAATATGTTTACTATCATGTTTTTTATTTTTTATTATTTTATTTGGTCATGTGATTGGGGAACCTAATTACCGGTTTCGGCTCGGACAGGGTTTTCTTAACATGTTGTAGAATGAGGATCCGTAACGAATTTAGTTGAGAATGCAGATTTATACAGCTGAGAAATCCATAATTTATAACTTCGGCAATTTTTGTCGTAAAACATATTTTTTTGCACTGTATACAATATGTTAAGAAAACCCTGTCCGAGCCGAAACCGGTAATTAGGTTCCCCAATCACATGACCAAATAAAATAATTAAAAAAAAAACATGATAGTAAACATATTAATGAACATTTAAAGTGCCAATTTTTTTTGCCATTTTTTTTTTTTTACAAAAATGGAATCTAATCTCGATACCCAACAATACGTTTTCGGGTCGGACAGGGTTTTTTTAACATACTGTATACAGTGCAAAAAAAAATGTTTTACGACAAAAATTGCCGAAGTTATGACCAAAGTTCACTGACCGGACCGGCGCTGTTGCTGTGACGTCACACGTGCCGGCCGCACATAATATAAAATGTGTTATAAAATCGCAACGGATGGACCGATTTCAAAATGATATTGATGAGAAAGCTTATAAAACTATCAAAGTCAAAGCATTTATTTTGTTTAGGCCTACGGGGCACTTACAAATAGTCATTTTAAATTTTTAGGGTTCCGTACCCAAAGGGTGCCAACGGGACCCTATTACTAAGCCTACGCTGTCAGTCTGTCTGTCTGTCCGTCCGTCTGTCTGTCAGCGGGCTGTATCTCACGAACCGTAATAGCTAGAGACTTGAAATTTTCACAGAATGTGTATTTCTGTTGCCGCTACAACAACAAATACTAAAAATAAAAAAGTTTAAAAATAAAGGGGTCCCCATACAATAAACTCGATATTTTTGACGTTTTTATTTATAACTCATAAACTAAACTATATATAAAGGGAAAACTAATATTTTAACCATTAGTGATCATTATAACAGCTTTTACATAAATTGTTGACAAAAAATATTGTAAAACTACATTTTTTTACCAATTAATTAACTTTTAAGCGACAGTAGCGCCATCTAGTCGCATATGTGTAAACTAAAATTTTCACAGAATGAATATCAACTACTAAAAACTAAATAATATTATACGGAACCCTCTATGTGCGAGTCCGACACGCACTTGGCCGGTTTTTCCTTTAATTCTACCGCCGGATTGGAAACGCGACATCGACTGAGAAGATCCGGCAAGAAACTCAGCGGGCTTGTCTTTTTTTACATTGTTTGTTTTTTTAAATCGCCATTTACTTATTTTAATACAATGTATTTTGGTAAACAATAGCTCCAGTGTGCTGCCCTCCGAAATAAGCAAGGCAAGACACGCTACACTGTAACATGACACTGTTATTAACGAAGTGTATTTGAGCGATCAGTCCCAAGCTGATGTATCTATAGTGGTGTTGTTCATGGACCAATTACTAAGGGGACTGGGTCTAAGCAACTCGGCCGAGTGGTCGACCTAGTACTAACATCAACATAAAACGAAGCGAGTACTTCAGCTATTTCCCGGTAGATAGATGCCACGCATCCCGGGAAAATGACCACGAGTTGTTTCATAGAGATATCTACTAAGAACGTCTCTTCTAATTAAAATCTATATGGGTGTTGTTGGTGTCTTGATCCTCCTTGTGTTGTTGTTGGTGCTGGTAGAGGAGAGTGGCGGCGGGTTCGTGCGGCGCGCGGGTGACGCGGGCGGCGGACAGTTCGTGGTGCGCGCGCGCTTAGCTGCGGAACAACTCGTGCACAGCGTGCTCGACCACACCGTCACCGAGAAACTCGGCTCCAAGTGCGCCAGGATATTCAGGTATACCACACCACCACACACCCATAACCATCATCCCACCGAAACTACGGGAGAGAATTTAATCTCGCATCTTCCATATCCTAGATTTAGGCTCATATGAATAAATGCAATATGCATCTCAAAGTTGAGATCAATCTTAAGATGCAGTTTAATGTATGGAAAAAAAAATGTAATGTAACGTCACGACTTTTATCCCCATTCGGGGGTAGTCAGAGGCTTGAGTGGCCATGCACCACCACATTGTGGAGGTATTAACCAACTCAAAGCCCACGTTTCACCAGATAGTCAGAAGCCAACGTGACAGGTGGTGAACCTTGTCGCCGTGTATACAGGAACTGACCATTACCTAATCCCGAGGGATAGGTAGGTTTCCTCACGATGTTTTCCCTCACCGTCAGCGAACTGTAAATTATGCACATAGATGAAAATTCATCCATTGGTGCATGCCCCACCGGGGATCGAACCGATCGATGTATGGAACATCTGTCAAAATCAGCATCTCAAGTTCGACCTCAACTTTGGGATGCGATTTATTAATACTTTGATTACTTTGATTTATTAATACAAGCCTAGCTCATATACAGGCTGGCTCGACCGGGGTAATCCACTCTCACACAAAACATCCGAGTAAAGTAGCTATTCGTTTCGTTTCGTACGATGAGTGAGAGAACCGGAAGCACAACCCTCCCCCCTTCCCTTCCCTCTGTCCCGCTCCCCTTCGGGTCGGCAACGCCTTGGTTAAAAAAATAAACATTTAATATCAATTCCGTTTACAGGTTGATTCGTACTAAGAAGTACATAGAAGAGGAGGATATACAGAAAAACGCAATGTTGACCAACAAAGAGTGTAAACAGCTCACGTACAATTTGTTAGCGGAACATTTCATTAGTGTGCAGGTAAAGATAATATTTTCAAATCTTATTATTATTATTTTTTTTTTTTTCATTTTTACACACAATAATGTTAACTTTTTTTTGTAGCCAATGAGGAAAGCGGCGTCTGCCGGCGGCATGGCGAAAGCGATATACTTGTATCATATAAAGTTACACGATGTAAGTTCTATCAATAGAATAAATATTGAAAAACGAAATCATACGTAATTTTTCGGGTATTTTTTTATTTCTAAATATCGTCAAATGGAAAACGTAAACTACTAACTACACTATGTTTTTTTGTCTTTCATATTTACTTCAGTAAAGTGATAAGCGTGGAGTTTATTGTCTACTATGACTATGCATTTTTTTGCGATATTCATATACTACTTTTTAGAGTTCCCTAGTCCGAGGAACATTTATAAGATCATCCTGTCTATGTCACAGTGCCATAACTTCAACAGTATTTTTTTTAAAGATAGGCCCGTGTGGTTATAATGAAGACCCCGTGCCGCAGTGGTTCTAGCCTAGGCCGCTCAGCTCTCTGCGTCGAGTGGTTTTTCGTTGAATTAGACTAGACGCCTGGTCTGGGTGTCACTGGAATCGCCCCCAGTCCATTGTACGGTGCCCATAGTACCAACTTTGATTAGTTTGGGATACAGTTGGTGTGTAAGTCTTTATTTATTTAATGGGAATCATTACTAGGTCGACAAATCAACTCAAAACCAACATTATAGTTAATGCCAAGTGTCCACTGGCAAGAAATCTTGCTCAAGTTGACTTGCGCAAGCGACTTCCAATCTGTAAACGCTCGCGCAAGTCGATTTCTGCGACTTGCCGAACTTGCTGCAAGCCCCACGTGTACACGGTTGTGTAAAATTGCAGTCAGTGGAAACAAGTTGGCAATTGACTTCTGCAAGAAATTGTGGAAGTTACTTGCCAGTGCACACTTGGCATAACACTAAGCTTTCTTATCAATATAATTTTGAAATCATCGAAATTGGTCCTTCCGTTGCGATTTTATAATACATGGCTGATCGGCTTGAAGGCGCGCCGGCCCGCGCCGCCATTCACTACTAAGCACGCGTGACTTCAGAATAACCTCGCGCGAACTTCTAGTAAGTGGGTCATAACTTCGTCAATTATTGTCGTAAAACCATAATTTTTGCACTGTATGTTATGGATTTCTTAGGTCTATAAATCTGCATTCCCAACTAAATTCGTAACGGATTCTCATTCTGCCACCAGGTGGCGCACACTGCGCAGGAGATGTGCTACCGTGCGTTGCACAACGTATTAAGGCGGCACGCACACGAGCGCGGGCTGCACGCGCGGCTGATGGACAAGCAGCGGCGCGTGCGCACCATCGTGCACGGCATGCGCCTGCGCGGCGAGCCGCAGCACAACATCGACGACGTCAGTATACTGCCCACTACTAGTACACACTACACTCACTCGCCACGTGTCGATAGTCTGTACCGCACTACCTCATCATTATCTTTCCCTGGTACTTCTACAATTTGAGGTAACTAGCACATCACAGGGATTTCCAGTATAAGTTGAGCTCTCTATGGCTGTCAATTATAAAGGGAGCACAGCGTGTGCTGGAAATGATACTAGTGCTGTTAGAAATTAGAAACTTATTAGTAACCAGTTTCTTTTGAGTAGCGCCGTGGTCGAATGGCTTTAGAGCGATTTCACACTAGCGTTTTTTTGCGTGTATACAGTCCTTTCGGCATACGCGCTTCAAAAAGCCGAATGCGCGTACACGGGCTTCGGCATGTACGCTCGAACCGGCGGAGGCGTCTTTTGCGGCTCGCGCTTATACAAGCTTATAAGCGTGCAACAATTTTAAGCAATCCCGTGGGTGCTCATGAATTATAACTCGTTTAACAGAACAGACAAGCAGCAGGACACAAAGGCGATGCATTTTTTAAATTTAGGAAAAATAAGTAAAAAAAAAGTATTTGGAAAATCGAAAAGTTCACACCTCAATATAATATTCTGAAAAATCATTTTTGAAGTTACAGTTAACAATGTTAACATTGTTTAATCTAAATTAATGAATTGAAATATGCGAGCGGGTGAGGTTTCAGAAGATTTAATGTCTGGGGTCATGGGTGCTCTGCACCCACTATTTGGCTTTCATGGGTGCTGGAGCCCCCGAGCATCCACGGAGTCGCCGCCCCTGCTTACACTCGCTTCAAGAAACGAGATTATACGCTAGTTTGAAAGCGGTTTTTGTGTTGATTTCATTAATAAATTGTTCAGGTGGAGGAGACACTGACGCCTCCCGAGCTGGCAGTGTTGCAAGGCGTCGAGAAGCGTCTCAAGCAGCTCAGCACCGCCGAGCTCGAGCTGGACCGGAACCTGTTCATATTCAAGTGGTACTTCATGTACCCGCAGACCTAGTCTAGTTTATAACTTCCAAATAAGATTATAATAGCCGCACGCTATGATGGCCGTTTTGACATGTGTTTTGACGTCCCCTTCAGGTCGGCAATGTGCGAGAAATGCATCTATAGGCTACGGTAACTGCTTAACATCAGGCGGGCCGTAAGCTTTTTGCCACAGCAGTCCTCTAAAAAAAAAAAATTGTGGGGGGGAGGATACGGAATAAGATACATTTTCGCATCAATTTATGACATAATTAAATTTTAAAACGGCCAGTCTTATTCCGTTATAATAAAGGTCATTTTCTCCCTCCCCCCACATGTTAAAACGGCCATCATACCGTGCAGCTATTATAGGTACGTTTTGTAAGCGTCCATGTAAAAATAAAACATCCTTTACATTCTTAAAATTTTATTTGACCCCATTGAAACTCAATCGTTCAAACAATGTACAACCTATAGTGTCGATCAATTATATTCGTTAATTATTATTAATAACGCCAGTTCTGTCGTCAAAACAAGACTAACAATATTTCCGTCTTGCTCATACATTCCAAACATGAGCAGGATAGCAATACAGTTAGAGTCCATGGTATAATAAAACCGGGATATACTCTTCCCGTGATAGCTAGCGTCTACATGAGCCGAGCGCGCCCGAGCAAGCAGTTTTAACGCCTGACCACGTAGACATCTGATTGCTCGGGCGCGGCAGCTCGGTGCTTGAGAACGCGGCCAATGACGACGTATACCACCGTCCATCGAGGGATGATAATACCTGGCGTAGTTGTACCATGGCTTAGTCGAATTTAGTTTACCAGAATCATCATCATATCCGACTACCTCGAACGGCCGCACAAACACAAGTTACTGCGGTTCATCAGAACCAGCACACACTACCCTGGCTTAGTCGCAGAATGGGCACTTCTCAAAACGTGCACAGAAAAAAAGGGGCACTTCGCAATTGGTGCACTTCTCATAAAGAGCACTTCTCAAAAGAAGTGTTTCGCATAATGAGCACATCGCAAAATGAGCACTTCGCAATTGGTGCACTTTTTTATGTCAAAATGATTAAAAGTACAATATTTAACAAAAAGCGAACGATTTTTATTCTAAGACCATTTTCAATAAAAAAGGGCACCAATTGCGAAGTGCCCCTTTTTTTTCTGTGCACGTTTTGAGAAGTGCCCATTCTGCGACTAAGCCACTACCCTGAGATTTGTCTGAGACTGACGCACGCTGTTATTAACTAATATTGTTTTACTACCGAGGGGAAGGGACATAAAACTCATTAAAATGTCCGCATAATACCTAAAGTCACTCGCACGTTAGTTGCAGGGTTGATTAAGGCCGACCGCACATTATAAGAAACTAAGGCTCGTATGAATAAATGCGTCTAAAAGTTGAGATCGATCGATGCAGTTTTGAAGTTTAATGTATGGAACATCTGTCAAAAGCAGCGTCTTAAGATCGATCTCAACTTTGAGATGCATTTATTAATACGAGCCTTAGTGTCAGAAAAAGGACGAAAAGTGCTCCATGCACCTTTTGGACCGGGTCCCGCATACTATCAGAAACAACAGTGGGAGTGTGTGGCGGGCCTAGTACCATAATAAAATACTATCAGAAATTTGCCGGACCGATTGGGTTCTTTATGTGGCCCGCAAAGGTCGGGTATGATCTGTTAGTAAGAATAACTATACCCCAGTAAATATATTGGCTGAGATTGCGTTCTTATCTGGTAATTTGAATAAATTACTTATTTTTCTCCTGCAAAAAATGTAACCTACACCTTCCCCTCGGCACGTGTTACCATAAACATTTCGAAAGGAAATGACAATTAATCAACATCTTTATAATTATGAATTAATATTAACAAGTATATAGATTATGTACGTACGTAGTTAAACACCTGTTATACAGTGACACCTAATATTTTTATTTATTACATACACGCCGTTGTGTGCGCCCGCAAAGATGAAATCATAGACAGAGAAGAAGAAATACTACTAAACAGTCCTTATATTAGCGGCACACTACGAAGGCCGGTTTGACATGTGGGAGGGGGAAAGGATGAACCTTATTACAACGGAATAAGATTCATTTTCGCATTCATTTTTTGACATTCTTATTTTTTTAAACTGCCAGTCTTATTCCGTTATAATTGTGGTATACTTGTCCTACTTTTGTATATTGGCAACACTGTTTAACTGTTACGTCAATGTCAATAAAGCAGTTGTGTCGCTGACTCGGTCTTTGATTGTTAATATTCCCGGATAATAGTAGGAATATTCAACTGGCGACGAGCCAAAATTTCAATTAAATTGTGTTAATTTAAGTGCAAACTACGCAAACATGCCAATCGGAAAAATAGAACAGTTCGATATCCAAAGTAAAAAATGGTTAGCGTATGTGCGACGCGTGGAGCAATACATAGCACTCAATGCAATCAAAGTGGAATTACAAGTGGCAACGTTAGTTACGTTAGTAGGTGAGGCCACCTATGATTTAATGTGCGATCTATGCGCACCAGTAAATCCGGAAACCAAGACTTTTAAAGATTTGGTGAAGATAGTCGGCGACCATCTCGAACCAAGCCGTTCGGAAATTGCGGAGCGTCATGTATTTCGACTGCGGCGGCAAAATGGCGGCGAAAGTATGAGCGATTATTTACAAGCCCTAAAGCATTTGGCCAGTACATGTAGTTTTAAAACTACGCTGGAGGAAAATTTGAGAGATCAATTTGTCTCAGGATTAGCCAACGATGAAATGCGATCGCGACTATTTGCGGAACCGGCATTAACGTATAAAAGGGCAATCGAGTTGGCATTTGCTTTGGAAGCGGCAGAGCGGCACGCGCAGGCGAGTGGACCGAGCAGCAGCTCGAGTGGAGCTCGGGCGTCGACAAACCCGATCGAGTCGCTGCACCGGGTGGCGGCGGTGGCGCCGAGGGCGCATCAAGGACGCACACAGGCAGCTCGGGAAGATGCAGTGACAGCAACGCAGTCATCGTCGTGCTGGCGGTGTGGAAAGGGACACCGTGCGAATGTCTGTCGTTTTAAAAACTATTCATGCGACTTGTGTGGCCAAAAAGGTCATTTAAAAGTAATGTGTCGACGCGGTACGAATCAAAGTGTTGAAAAATCGCGTTATCAGAAAGGCCAAAACTATATCGAAGGTGATAGTGATTCCGAATGTGAGATGTATAACATAAAAGTGAAGTGTTACAACGACAAACCATATCATGTGCATGCAAAGGTAAATGGAACAATGATTAAGTTTGAACTGGACACTGGCAGTAAGTTATCAGCGATTAGTATTACTTTTTATAACCAACATTTTAAAGATTGCTCATTAGTTGAAAATAGTGTTTGTTTACATTCTTATACGGGTACATTGATTGAAGCGGTCGGTTATATATCGGTAGATGTGGTAATGGGGACACATACGGCGAGAAATTTAAAGTTATTTGTGATTGAAAATGGAGGACCACCCCTCATGGGAAGGTCATGGTTGCGACATTTAAAAATTGATAGTATTCAAATAACGGAAATGTTATTCAACATGACTTCAGAGTCAAATCTGGTTGATGAATTAAGACATGAATTTCCCTCCGTATTTGCTCCAGGACTAGGTACTTGTACACAAAAATTAGTTTTGCGTTTATGTGATTCAACCCCGGTGTTTATTAAAGCGCGAACACTGCCATTAGCACTACGCAAACCTGTTGAGTTGGAATTGGAGCGACTCGAGGCAGAGGGTATTATTCAAAAGGTGGAATATTCTGACTATGGGACACCGATAGTACCTGTTATTAAGAAGTCTGGTGAGATTAGAATCTGTGGAGATTATAAAGTCACAATCAATAAAAAATTAATTCGCGAACCATATCCGATGCCTAGAGTCGAGGAATTGTTTGCGGTGTTGAGCGGGGGGGAAAAATACTCAAAAATTGATTTAAAACAAGCATATTCACAACTGAAATTAGATGAGAAATCTCAGGCTTGCACAGCAATCACCACACACATTGGCACTTTTGTTTACAAGCGTACACCTTTCGGTTTGTCATGCGTTCCTGAAAAGTTTCAGAAATTCATGGAGGAGACACTTAAGGGCCTACCAGTAGTCGCATATTTAGATGACATTGCTGTTACAGGAAAAACTAGACAGGAACATATAACTAACTTGAAAGCTGTATTTAACCGTCTACGTGAAGTTGGGCTAAGAGTGAAGTTAGAAAAGTGTTCATTTATGCAAGATAGTATAACCTATGTAGGATTTATTATTGATAAATATGGATTACATCCAGACCAAAGCAAAGTTAAAGCGATAGTTGATGCGCCGGCGCCTAATGACGTCACACAACTCAGATCATTTCTCGGATTAATTAATTATTACGCTAAGTTCATACCGCGCCTCAGTACGATTTTATATCCGCTACATCAACTATTGCGCAAAAATGTTGGTTGGGTCTGGTCATCCGAGTGTGTAAAAGCTTTTAATGATGTGAAAGAAGCAATCGTAAGTGGCAAGGTATTGGTACATTATAACCCCGACCTACCCTTGGTATTATCCGTCGACAGTAGCTCGTATGGTATTGGCAGCGTGTTATCACATCGATTTCAGAATGGTGATGAGTTGCCCATATGTTTTGCGTCAAGGTCATTGACCGCAGCGGAACGTTCGTATAGTCAGCTGGACAAAGAAGCGTTAGCAATCATCGCCGGGGTAATTAAACATCACCAATATTTGTATGGACGGCATTTCATTATTAAAACAGATCACAAGCCATTGACGTTTATTTTCGGGCCTAAATTTGGTTTACCGCAAACCGCAGCGAGTAGGTTACAAAGATACGCTACTCGATTAGCTTCGTATGATTTTGAGATCGAATTTGTCAAGTCTAAGGATAATTGTAATGTCGATGCGCTGTCTCGCTTGCCATTACCATATGAGAAAGAGGAGGAGCGGGATTCGGTGTCATATTTACATTATGTAGAGGAGTCATTTCCTATTAGTGCAAAGGATGTAGCTTTGTGGACGCAGAAAGACGGCGTCATGATGACAATATTCAATTATATTAACGGGGGCTGGCCTTCAAAAGTTACGGAGGAGGAAGAGAAGCCTTATTTCCATCGAAAAGAAAGTTTACATACTGAAAAAGGATGCATTTTATACAATCACCGAGTAGTGATTCCTAGTGCCTTAAGAAAACAAATACTCAACGAATTACATGAAGGTCATCTAGGAGTCGTCAAAATGAAAAGTATCGCTAGAAGTTACGTTTACTGGCCTAATGTGGATGCTGAAATTGAGCGGTTGGGCCGAGAATGTACAGCATGCCAACAACAACGCGATGCGCCACCGCGTTCGTTACTGCATCCTTGGCCATTCCCTGCACGCCCTTGGCAGCGCGTGCACATTGATTTCGCCGAGTTCCAAGGTAAACACTACCTAATATCGGTGGATGCACACAGTAAATGGATCGAAGTACAAAAGATGGCCGGAACGAACGCAAACGCCACAATTATTAAGCTACGCGAATTGTTTGCACGTTTTGGTTTGCCATCACAGATTGTGAGCGATGGGGGCCCACCGTTCGGTTCCGAAGAATTCGCCAACTTTATGTCGAAAAATTTTATAACGCATACGATAACGAGTCCGTACAGACCGGCGGGTAATGGTGCGGCAGAGAATGCGGTTAAGTCTGTTAAACGTGCTATGAAAAAGGCCGCACACGACGGACTCGATATCGAAACAGCAGTGTTAACATTTTTACTTCAGTATCGCAATTGTGAGCATGCTACTACAGGTATAGCCCCAGCGGTAGCGATGCTGGGACGGCAGCTACGCACGCGCTTGGACGTAGTGCGACCGGGCGCGCTGGCGGCGCGAAGAAGCGAGACGGCGGGCGACAGCGCGGCACACCTTCACCCCGGCGCGGAGCGGTACGTGGAGCTCGGAGATCGTGTGTTGGCGCGCGACTACCGAGCACGCACCGAGAAGTGGGCGCCGGCAACCGTCACCGCGCGACAGGCCCCGCTCACTTACAGAGTCAGATGCGACAATGGCCCAGACTGGAAAAGGCATATTGACCAGCTGCTACCCATTCGTAAGTCACTGACAAGCATGCGTCATTCCGTTGATGTCGTGAACAACGATCAAAATAGACAGACAGATGAGGTCTTCGCGGATGCAATTGACGGGGAACCAAGTAGTCCGATATCAGTGTCATCTGCGTCCACTGAGGATCCTGCTGATTCCACTTACCATGCAGAGTCAGATGATCAGCCGACACCCGCTCAAAGTCCTCAGCTACGGGTACGCCCCGTACGTACTTGTGTGCTGAATAAACGCAAACCTTAGCTAATTCAGAACACAGTATTTAGTATTAAGGCACTGACCATTTCGGACATATATGTTTTTTTTTATTACTAAGTTGATGTTCCTAGTTTAAATTTTTTTTTTAGTATATGGTACCTATTGTAGCGGGTTCAATTTGCTTTGTTTTAAGTCTTCATAAGTTTGATTTGTTTGTGGTATACTTGTCCTACTTTTGTAATACATAAACGTTTACTCTCTACTCTTCAGGGTACAAATTGTATAGGGTAGGCAGAAGTAAATTCTTCTAGTTTAGTTTATATTCAACTTACAGTAAGTTAGGTAGTGTGCTTAATTTAATATGTGAATCGAATATAAGCCTCTGTTTGTTATTCTTTTTGGATTAGTAAAAGAACCGTGTTAAATTACTATATAATTTAGTTTAAGGGGGAGGCGTGTGGTATACTTGTCCTACTTTTGTATATTGGCAACACTGTTTAACTGTTACGTCAATGTCAATAAAGCAGTTGTGTCGCTGACTCGGTCTTTGATTGTTAATATTCCCGGATAATAGTAGGAATATTCAACTATAATAAGGTTCATTTTCTTCCCCCCCCCCACATGTCAAACCGGCCATCATAACGTGCCGCTACTGTAGATTGTAGATACGTAGACTTTTTTACCTGTAGGTAACTGAGATTCTTCTAAGATACAAAGCGATTAAAATAAGAATGGGACGGGATCTCGGCTAAATTCACTCACATAAAGTACTGTACTTATGAGTGAAGTTAGCCGAGAGCCGTACCAATACCAGTTGTGACGTCACAATATGGCGCTAGGCCGGTCCTATTCTTATTTTAATTGCATAGTACAGATACCAACTTAAGACCTGTTTCACAATCCTAACATAAAGTTTATTCTACTAATAAATTTTATGCATTGATAGATTCTATGGGGAAAAAACTGTCAAAACGTCTACTTTATATGGAGAATAAACTTTATCTGAGGATTATGAAACAGGCCTTTAAAATTCAAATAATTATAATGAATAATAAAAAAAAAAAGTTAAACTATAAAGTAGGAAGGTAAACCTTTGCCCCAGGCCACACAACGGCTTGAAGATATCCACTTCAAGCTAATTAAGTTTTATTACTAGATTCGTCTAAATTAAAAGTTTTCGAATATTTACATATCGTCCCCACCACAGCTTGATGTCGTCTATTAAATAATACTATTTTAACTGAACTAATATCTTTAACTGAATAATCGGTAAGTTAACTTTGACTAAAGGTATCAATGATCAACTGCAGGGCTAGCACACGCGCCAACACAAGACTTTTATCACGGAATATGTCGCACCGAGTCGCTCTATCTCTTATTTAATGCATAGGAAAGAATGAGACAAAATCGGTTTATCGCGCGTTTTGTTCTGTCACTACCGGCTGTGCTACCAGTGCAGGCGTTCCTCCGACTACTGGTTTTCTTCTGGACTTTCTGGACTCAAATCATACTCTATCACACATTGATAGTAGACACAGAAGAAATATAGAGCTATCTATTGTCTATTATTACTTCTAGTTCTTCTGAATTTAAACACAGTCGTAAAAGAAATTATTTTTTGTGCGCATTATTTAGGTAGATTTATTTTCGACTCGTAATAATTAAAGCCACTGACATCAAAGCTGTGCGTTGAAACTCCTATCATGCTACAACTAGTGTCCGACCGAAGATTCGGTTTCGGTTTCGGTTTCGGTTTCGGTTTCGGCCAGTTTCGGCTCAAAAATCTAGTTTCGGCATCAGTTTCGGTTTCGGCCAAAAACCCACCGAACCTTCGGCCTCGCCGAAGCTCTGCGTTCGTGAATTATCGCGCGTCACTCGGTTGATTTCGGGAGAGTTCGTGTCTCGCGTTGCATCCGCCATCGTCAGCTGTCAGATCGCCGGCCGGTCCGGCGTGATTGTTTTTGTGAGTTTAGTGTTATTTCTCGCTTTATTGGCCTTTATTAAGCATTAAAGTTCTTTCCGTTGAGTTTATGAATTATAAGAATTAAGTATGTAAAAGAAAGAGGTTATATAACCTATATTATTTGATTCACACATTCATCATTTATTTATTACTTATGTTACGGTACATTTGTTTTAGGTTATTGTTGTTAGATGACGTTTTAAATTACCCAAACAACTTTACTACCAGCTATGATTTAGCTGTGTGTGACCTTCAGATACTTCATTTTTTATTGGTAAAATGATTTGCTGTTGTCCGTATATTTTTAAGAATCGATCTGAACGTGACGTGACGTGGTCTATGTACTCAAGTAGAAAATGAAAACGGGGGTTATATATATTACAATTACGATTGCCACCCTAAATTATGAAAAACCCACAACAACCCTAAATTACCGACTGCAATTAAAATTTAAAATGATCTCAATTAATGTTAAATTTAGTCTTAAACATATTGTGTTTATAAACGCAATCAAAATACTCAATTAATGAGGTCCTTTTTAATGAAGTGTTGATTATTGACAAATTTTTGTTCCAAGAAGTGTTGTAGCGACTTCACATCTCGCTACCAACAGATGGCGCTAGTTGCTTGCGCCAATACAAAAATGGAGTCCTGAACCACGCAAGCAACATTCCCGAGGCACACAGCATATATACGAGACCCCGACAACATCCATTGGGGCGTAGCGGCCGACCCCGCCAGGCATACCACCCGCCTGGCCGGAAGATCTTCCCTTTACCGCTAAATTGGTGACCTCCGACAAAGAACATTGCAAGCCTCTGAAGATTCAAGCAAGAACATCAACCCCACCCCGCAGTCGATGGTCAGCAGCAAGTCACACAGCAAGCCAGTTGTCACCCAGGACCACCACAGCCGACTCACCGCGCTACTGGTTCTGTGACGCACACTGCTCGGTCTCGACCCACCGCAGACCTCGAGCATCCTGGCCCTTGCAAGCACCCAAGCACGACGAAGCAATCTACAACTATCGACCTCCGGTCTTCGTGGGGGAGTACTGTAGCGACTTCACATCTCGCTACCAACAGATGGCGCTAGTTGCTTGCGCCAATACAAAAATGGAGTCCTGAACCACGCAAGCAACATTCCCGAGGCACACAGCATATATACGAGACCCCGACAACATCCATTGGGGCGTAGCGGCCGACCCCGCCAGGCATACCACCCGCCTGGCCGGAAGATCTTCCCTTTACCGCTAAAGTGTTAACATGATTGTTATTTTGTGTTTATTTTAATTAGAACAGTAATATTAAAAGATATTATTAATAATTATTTTTTCACATACTTCAATTATTGTTTTCATTCATTTCATTTAACACTTTCTAACATTTCTAACTGTCAATATAAGGGTATAAAATAAGCCAAATTTCAGTAAACAAAAGATTTTTAACTTGTCTGAAAAAGGTTCGGTTTCGGTTTCGGTTTCGGCCGAACTTAAAACAGATGCCGAAGATTCGGTTTCGGTTTCGGTTTCGGCAGAAAATCCTGTTTCGGTCGGACACTAGCTACAACCCAGCCTAACCATGACCTCTCGCTTGCTACCCAATACCGGAGCAACTCGGTTAAATGAATAGCTTTCCATACCATGACTACGCTTGAACTGACTCGCTATTGGTACTCAAACACAAATGAACGATTGAGATGCGGTCTTAGAATCATTCTGCGTTTTGAAAGAATGATACGACTCTGGGCGTCAAGAGGTCATGGTACGAAATAGCGGAGCGATTCATGTTAGGTTTCCAATTGAATCGCAATCTGTACACCCGATTGAAAGAAGCAGCTTTAGGAAACACAGAACAGTGTCTTCTCAAAACTCTGTCGTTCAATCGGAAATTCGCTCAGGCCCCCAAGTCCCTTAGCGATTGCCATTGAGCTGCTATCGTGATCGACCCTCTGAACACTATAGCAAAACGCCACAATGGCTAAGGTAGTGCCCAGGTCGTGTATAGGGGGTTGTTAACTTGCCCTCCAATTACGCTTATTATCCTATACTATGGAAATATTAAAATACGGTGAAGACATCGATCTATCCGGTCTAAGATATCACCTTACGACCCGACCTACAGTTACCTCGCTATACATAATTGAGATGTTTACAAAAGCAGTTAATTAGTTATTTTAATATCTAAGTAAGTACATCATGTTCGGACGCGGAACACCGCGTTCAATGCAACAAAGGAAAAAGATCTAAAAGAAATCCTAATACGAATAAAGTTTGAAATAATGTTATCTGAAATTGTTTTTTTTAGCAAATTATTTTGGGTACTTATGGGTAAATGGGTAAAAAGGTAATTTTAATAATAAATAGTTCAAATTATTAACTAGTACCTAATCGCAAATATTGTGTTTCTCCGCGCCCCCAAATACCGCAATCGAAACCAAACCGCTCTATGTACAGAGGTGAATCGGCAAGCGAAATAAAATGAAACATGCAAATTAAAATTGTATTTATTTATAAACTAGGTATTTTATACAACTTAACAAAATACATACATACAGCAACTAAACAGAGCAACCAAAATAAAATCATTCATACCGGCATCGAATGTTTATCAAAACCTAACTCATATTGCTGCATTCATTCCGTGGAATTACTGAACGCATTAAGCCGCGTACAGGCAAAATGCACTTTGAGCCGCTCATCCTGAGTCACCCTAAGTGAGCAATAAATATTGTAGAGCGCGCTCAGAAGTTCGCCAATCTAACAAGACTGAGCGCCCATTGACATATAGATGGTTAAATGTATGCGGAGCGGAATGGCGGAGCTGAGCCGATGAGCCGCTTAACTTGAGCAAACGCGTTCAGATACTAGAACTGAGCAGCTCACTGCATGCGCTCACGTATACGCGGCTTATTTTGTCTTATATCTTGCGTGCACGTGTGCACACTCAGGCTGAGCTGCTCAGTGAAGGGACCGAGCATGATCGCTCTGAGTGTGCTCACTTGCACACAAGGTCTTAATTTTTCCATTTGGCAAGATACTTTTCAGTCGTCAAAGCTGTTTATGATTGTGTTGTAGGATGAATGCAACATGCACGAACATTTGTTGTCATATTTCAGTTTCTCTATAATACTGCTATACTTTTATCACTGAGCTCATAATTTCCTTCCAACGTCTGTATGATTCAATAATTTTATTTGTACTATCACAAAATATTACATGGGATGCATCGAGACCAAATGAACACAAGTTTTTGTCTAACGAAAGATATTTTAAGCTTACAACAAAAAAATATTAAGGCTAAGCCGAACGATAATTCAATGACAACTCAATCCTTAAGCCAATTTAAAACATAGTAAAATACTTTTACAGCTAGATAAAATGCCAAATAATGTATAACCAGCAGAAAGACGTGATGTAAACAGTATAAAATAAAAAGCTCTAAATGCTCTAATCGATATTTACAAAATCAGACTGTGGTAACACTAAAGGTCGTCGAAAAAACTAGTAAAATGTTGAAATAAACGCGATAACAAAACAAAGGCGAGACGGGCTCGCGAATAGGAATTAAAGTCTAAACGTGCCTTCTATTATTAAATGTAAGCATGTACAGACTTTAGAAGCGAGACATAATTTAGTTTTTTTTAGATTTAGTGTAGTGCTTTACTAGAATTTAGCATCTCTGGTCGACAGTCGCCGTGTCGTGTGACTTTATACATATTTTTCGTCGAAGTAAACAGTACGCATGCGTCTCATCCGCACTAGTGCTACTAGCGCGCCGATAACAACTACATCTAGCGCAGTAAATAGCATAATTTAGAATCAATATAAAAAAAAAACATGTAGTCGAATATATTGCAAGAACTTATCACGAAATGTAATCGAAACGTCTCCTTAATACAATTATAACTATTTACAATGCAAATGAGGGCGATATACACACTCCGTTTTTTACTAAATAATTTGTCATTTTCTTTTTATAAATATCTCGATAACGTTAAGTATATAAATTCATATAAGATGGCCTAAATTATAATACTAAAGTTTTGTAAGTGAACGTGGATAGCCGGGATAAAGTAAATAATATTTTAAGCCAAACACCTTATGTCCAGGAACTATTGAAATCATAGGCTTACTTATACGAACCTTATCCCAAATATCTACTAATTTATTTTAAACATATTTCGGCAGCATGATATCTATAAAACGAGCTATAATTTACGCGGTGAGATATACAATATCGTTTTATAAAGCTATCCAGAATTTTGTCCAAATTAAACAGTGACGTATGGCAACACTTCCGATATTTTCAAAGGAAGCGTCCGTTGATAGTGCGTTTTGTTTTGTCCGATTATAATTTTGTGCAATGATTCTCTTTTTAAAATTAATTCTACTAAAATTGACAATAAAAGATATTCAGTGAGCTACGTACGCAAACTTTTTAATTTGTATTCTTCATTTAAAAACATCACAAGGTTGAGGGCGACGCTGTATCCTTCTACACTGAACACATTGGAGTCCGTCCTGTAGCGACGGTGTCGCTGTCTCACTCGCCCCCGCGCTGCGCGTATACCTCCGGCCCGCTCCGACAGGGAGGCATTACAATATGCAGCAGGATGCTGAACAACAACTGCTGGAACCACCTTTACTCTTTTGTCGTTGATCTGAAAAGTGACGAGAAATTATATTAATTTTTGCTGCCTCTGCTTATGGTTTTAAATTCATTCTAAAAAGGATTAATAATACTATGTTGCCCTCGGCTCCAAGTGCAATGAATCCCATATAGTCTCCATCATTGGGTTGAATTACAAATACCTACCTCAGAGGGATCAACATGCCTAATTTCAGGTTTTAAGGCTTATACTAATTAAATAGAAATACTACTGACTCAGTGAATCTTACGGAGCTATCTTATTTAAGGAGTAAAGGACTTACAATATGTTAGGAGAAAAGGATGGGATCGGGTAAAACTAGTAGGATATCGTTATGTCCACCGTACTTCTGCAAGGAAATGAGTTTAGTTAATGTTTAATATTAGATTTTGCTCTTCCTTCAATAGAGACATAAAATTTTACAGTCTTGTAGCGACACTAGCGATGCCATCAACGGGCCAAATCTGCTATTTTTACCGGTGAAAATTCACTTATCTATCATTAATATTATCTTCGTCATTTCTTCAGTGTAAATCGTAAACTGTTGCTGGTCGATCGTAAGAATTTACGATGAACATTATTATTGCGAGCACACTGTTAGTTCCTCGCGTAACCGATAGGGGACAGTATACAATTTGCCATACGAATATTTTAGGCACTAAATCGTCTGGCGCTTAAAATACGCTGTTAATTCGCGCGAATTATCCGCGGCAGTCGGTTATTGCGTTGCCTGTAAAGTTGCGAGTTTGCTAAGTACAGTCCCATAAGCTTATGGGTCGCGTAGAGAGCCGTTTCTGATGTCAATACAAGATAGTCTTGCTATCGAAATGTTTCGGCTGACGGATCGTACGGTTTCCTATTCCTAATGTGTTCCGGATTCTTTCGGATTAGGGTCCATGAAAGAAGAAACGTCAAATCACGACTATCGAATCCGAACTTCGGATCTGAAACACTTACGGAGTAAGCAAACGTTACGATCCGTGAGCCGCATTTCGTTTCATATATCGTGGTAGGCGCCTTGACGTTATATTAAAAAAAAATTGAAGTTCGGATGAGAGTTTAGTTCGGGCTGTAGGTCTAGCACAACAATGCAACAAAACTGTATCTCACAGATTTTGTCATGCTGAGTCGCGCTGTCTCTTCCTATTTTTTTATAAGAGAATTAGGCAAAATCTACATTTCTCACATTTTGCCTTGTCACTGCCGGTCGTGCTAGGTGGTCGTCAGGTAAATGATAAAGGTCGGGATGTACGTACCGTGTGAGTTTGGCTCGGGCAAATGCTCGCGCGGCACCAGATGCATGACGGTGGTGCGGCCGAGCTGCAGGCCGAGCGCGCCGAGCGTCACGGAGCTGTGCAGGAACCGGCCCTGGTAGATCAGCCGTAGGATCTCCGCACGCGACACGCATTCCGTCGCCCAGTCCGCTGCGGGAAACAAACAATACACTTTTTAAAAAATCTACGAGAAAATTTATAATCTATGCCATAAAAAATATGCATAATGTTAGTTTTGCCAGTGGAAAATAACGGGGAATTTGGGAAATTTTGAATAATGGCCGGCGCACAGTGAGGACGGCAGGGCATTGCATTTTAATTTTTATCAATCGAATTGAATACTTATCCAATCGAAATAAGGTGCTCCAGCGGGTGCACCGAGAAAAGACTCCGAGGTCGATCACCGAGCACTGAAATATATACCTTATTTCGATTGTATAAGTATTAAATTCGATTGATAAAAATTAAAATGCCATGCAGTCCTCATTGTGCGCCGGCCATAATTGCTAGAAAAAATATAAAAATTTATTAGATTCATAGTAAGTATTAATTAAGAACTTTTCGTTTCATAAGTTTGTTCAAGTGGCCCAAAACTGAAACTAAACCAACAATATAATTGATTACATGAGCAAAATAGTTCTGTGGTAAGTATATGTATATATTATATTGTGTTGTTAGTGGCAATTTCTGTATCTAATATTCAGTTACAAATTATTTATCAATATTGCATAGAATATGATCTAAAATTATTTCTATAAATAAATTTATAGTTAGCACGTATAGACACGAATTTCAATCTAAAAAAATATCGAAAAAAAATGCCCTTTTCATAGAAAATTATTGGCATTTCATTTTTAAAATATCCTAAACATTGAGAAAAATCACAAAAAACCCACAATCAGTGCTGCCTCCAGAGAGATTTGAACTCTCGACCCCTGGTTTACAAGACCAGTGCTCTAACCCCTGAGCTATGGAGGCTTCTGTAAGCCGTGCCGTAAATGCTGATACGTATTCACTGCGCGCTCAGTCACGCACACTAATACGAATCACAAACACGCATACTGTAATTTTATACACTACAAAGCAGCTGGAAGATAACCAATAGATGGCGCAATTTACAAAATATTATTTTATTTTTGTAAAATAGCTAAAACGTTTCTGGGTTTTATCAATTCTTTAATCTTAGGTTTAATTAGATTGCCGTGTCGGCGGTGAATTTAACACGATGTTAGGCTATCGGGGGGCTATCTCTCGGTGATAGTGCCGTTGCTGTCGCGTGTTTCGCAGCACTAATGTTGCGATTAGGGCTGCTGGCTGGCGGTACCTTTTAAAAGGTCATTATTTATTAGAGCTGATATTTTTAATGAGAATTTACGCATTAGGATTACAAGGAAACTGGCGGACTAATACTTATTTTCATTATATCTAACGTTTTGGTTCATTGCAGTAGTTTTTAACACTTTGTTGTCATAAGGTACCTATGATATGATTTCGATTCTAACCTAACCTAACAGAGAGGAACAAAAATAAGCTATCCCAGTTGCAGGGCTAGCACACGCGTAAAGACAAGACTTTTCCACGCATTATGTCATACTGAGGCGCTCTCCTTGTTTAATGCATAGGAGATAATTAGGCAAACTCTATTTATCTCGCGTTTTGCCTTATCACGACAGGCTGTGCTACCAGTGCCTATAAATATTTCTAAAAGTAATTCGCGGTGCGTGCAACCCTAGAGGCCAGCGCGCCAGTAGCCAGGCGGGCTTTGCAAGTGCTATAAATCAGTGGCCACCCGCCAGGCGGCAGCACTATCGTACAACCCTGACCACACGTACGATAACCCTAACTTCGTAAGCGAATTGAAGACCGGTTCTGTTTTGTTTTTAATTTGTGGATTAATAAACGACTCATGCTGGAACTGATTCAATTGGGACTAATTAAATCTTAGTAAAATTACTTGATTTTTTTCCTAGTTTATTTAAATTTCGAATCAGTAAGTGCACCTAATTGGTACTTAGTGGTTGCCTACTTAATTTCTGTCCAAAGGATTATCCTGTGGTTTGGTTTTAATTTTCGAAACAATAAACACTATTTATATTATTAGGTATCTACATTTGTTTTTTTTATCCAAGCAGGTTCCTCCACCAAATGCTGGTAAATAACTAAAATACGTGGATAGATTGGCGCCAGAGTATTCTTTTTGGCAAACACGTTCATACAAGGTTACACATAATTAGGCCGCGCTCACTTTGGATGCGTTTTCATCCGAATTTTACTCGTGCGTACAAGTACGAACACGCAGAATGATCCCGACCTTCCAAGTACTACGGGAGTGCGCACACTGGGTGCGGTTACTTACACGTACGACCAACTCGCACCCAGTGTGCGCACTCCCGTAGTACTTGGAAGGTCGGGATCATTCTGCGTGTTCGTACTTGTACGCACGAGTAAAATTCGGATGAAAACGCATCCAAAGTGAGCGCGGCCTTACGCGTAATGTCACGATGCCCCGTTCTTTTGTTCTTTTTACGGATAAAATTAACCTTTCTTTTAATGAACACAAACGCAGTTTAAAAATTGAATCTTTATAATATCGTGATTCGTGTAGTGTGTGTGTGTGATAGTTCATCTCCTCCGTGGTCGTCACGTCCGCGCCCCGCCCGCGTACCGAACTACTGACTCCGGAACTTATAAGAACTGGATATCATATCGTCATAGGGTTGACGCATACTTAAAAATCAACCTCTTGTATGTCCAATCCTCGGAAGGTACGAAAGTGAACTTTTACCTCGTGTGGAATTTGCGGCAAAAATTCCGGCGCAGTTTTACATAAAGTATTCTACACTTTGGATCATCTTTATGCTTTCTTTCGTTTATTACAGACAAATAATAGTCAACGATTAATTTAGTCTAAGCTAACAAAGGAATAATAC
Organism: Drymonia ruficornis; assembly: GCA_947859195.1. Lineage (NCBI taxonomy): Eukaryota > Metazoa > Arthropoda > Insecta > Lepidoptera > Notodontidae > Drymonia > Drymonia ruficornis. The sequence continues at coordinate 7,723,225 of OX401925.1, read as the reverse complement.
AATAATAACAATGTAATAATTAGATAACTAGATAAAAATAGCGCATACGCAAACACCACACATAATATGGGCGTGTGCAAATTTAACACCCATTCAAACACATACTTACCTAGTTACCGCTAATTTGACAACCCTAGTGTAAGCCATGTCTATTATTCCTGAAACTTCGGTAACGCTTTTTATGTTGTCACACTTGGCAACTATCGCTCTGTGTATAGCGTCGGGTGTAATAAAGATTCCGTCTCGCTTTGTATTGATTTCTGAACGTTACGGAATACAAATGGACGTTGTCTATTTTACAAAAACCGTGCTGATTGGAATAATATCCCTCGTTATAATATGGCACTGGTAAAAGGCGACAAAACACAAATTCTTACATTAAAGGTTAATCTTATGAAATCATTTATTTTATAGTTTTTGTATTAAGATCCTGATGCTCAACTCCTGTACTTATTGAATCTAATAAACCATGGTCCGCGTATAATATACCTATTCAATATTGTGTAAAATACAGTTTAAGTCCAGGAATAGGTACTTACTACTCGTGCGCACAATCTCTGCGTTTCACAATCAACTACTGAAGTTTATCTCCATCCGAGGGGAGTTCTCATCGCGCTGTATAATTGCGAACAAAGTTGTTCAAGTCGGTGCATAGCCCACGGGGACCGAGATACGGTCCCGTTGACATCACCAATTATCTCAGCGAAGACAACTTTATATGGAGCGACGTATTCTTGAGTTAATCACTTGCTTTCGGTATCAAGAATTCTGGGCCTCGAAGCTCTTAACAATTGTCTATAGCGAAGCCACTGGTCTCTAATATCTTTTTAAACTCTTAATTTTTTTTATTAGCCTGTATAATGTCCCACTGCTGGGCAAAGGCCTCCCCTCTCTGTTTCCACAGGTCCCTATCCTGGGCTTGTAGTAGCCACGTTTTACCCGCAAAGGTGTTCAAATTGTCGCACCATCTTCGCCGCGGTCTGCCACGACGTCGGTGACTATCATTGGGCGTCCAGGTATTGATGCGATTTAACCACCTTTGCGGATCCACTCGTGACACGTGGCCGGCCCAACCCCACTTCAGCTTTGCGGTGTATAACTCTTCATTATAAATCGTAGGTTCTTGGCGGTCGACATGTCAGCCATCTGTTAGCAGTATTCTGGTTGACGGCCTCTAGCCGCCACGCTGGGTGTCGGGTAGTTACCTTGCATTCATGTTGCCAAGTAAGCACGGAAAGTCGCATCTAAAGGTTTAATACACCTTTGATTATATGAATGGAATTATTAACTCAAGGCATTTCATTTAATTTTACTTTATAAGAATAAGAACATCTTCTGAATAAGAATAAAGAAGAACTTCATCTACATACGCCAAAAAAGTGTTCATATCCTTATGTTTGCTTTTTATAGTTATATTCAAACTTTTTGTGATGTGTGCAGGTTGGTTTCTGATCCTAAGAGGATACGAGGGAAGCCTCGTATCCTCTTTATCCCTTTGATAATCTAATTTCCATTAATTTCACACGTATTAAGCCTCCCCGTCGTTTTAATACTAAAACCCACCAGTATATCACGGCGAAGCACACTGATTTGCATATTTTCCATAGATGTCGCGATGGCCACACCTAATGTTGCCAGGGATTTCTCTATTTCTACGAAATAGCTTGTGAAATTAGAAATCAAATTAAGTTTTTCATTGTGCGCTTAGTATTGCTAGTTTTGAGTGATTCTCTTACGTTTCCTTACCGTAATTTTGTACCGATTGGTCGTATCAAACCAGCAGATATTCTGCAGATCTGTGATTAATGATTATATCCAGCTCATATCACATAAGTACTGACATACTATACATTTCATAGCAATAAATATAGCGTTTCTACCTCTGAATAAAATTATCGAGTATTTCTTTTATGTTAGCCATTTCTGGCAACACCGGCCACGCCCCATCGAGCACCAGCCTACGCTGGCCACCCCGACGAAAGATATTTATTGCCCATTTGGTAACACCGTAAATAAGCATTTCGCAGTTTATCTATGGTAGTAAATAGCGGTGGCAACGGGAACAAAGGAGATTGATTCCATAAATTATGAATACGGCTCACACTGGATGGTCATTGGAGGATGAGCCTACGCAGCATGGGCACAGTCAGCAACAAAAGTCGTTGAATATTCTCAGTTTTTCAAATTGTCACAAACCAATATTAACAACATTTAAATATAAGATGGGGAGCCGTAGAAGGGGTTTCTGGATTTGCACGAGCGCGTCAGATTAAGATAAGGGAGATAGCTTACATATTTATAAGAACCTCAAAAAATTATGAGCCTTTAATATTGGTGGGTTTGCTCAGGGGAACCAAAAAAATAAATAGACCATCTTAAAATACTCGAACTCGTCAGATTAAGATAAGGGGGATTCATTACTAGCTAAGAAGTGTCAAAAGTGTCAATTTTGCTAATTTAATCGTCAGTCTAAGAAATGGGAGCATCTGGAAGTTTCACTTGTTCACCCCTCAGTTTTTTTTTTTTTAATATAGGACTGCGGTGGCAAAAAAACGTACGGCCCGCCTGATTTTAAGCAGTTACCGTAGCCTATAGATGCTTACAAATTCTGACGCGCTCGAGTAATTATTTTTTTTCAATTTATCATATTGAAGCATGAAAAGTATCAATATCTGACACGCTTGAGTATTTTTGTCATTGCTTTTTATACAAAAAATTTTTTTTTCATGTATACGCTTCCCCCACCGCTGAAAGTGGAAACATCTAGAACAATGTATTCTTCCTATCATCTCATCTACCGAATCTACTAGGTTTGGACGACGCTCGTGCAAATCCACGAATTACACGCTCGCCTCCCCATCTATATTGTTAAGACCAAGAAAAAAAAACATCGATTTGATGCAGAACGTGAGAAATTTGAAAAATTGAGAATCAGCGACTTTTTGTTTTTTTATAGCCAAGGATGGCACACTGGCAGGCGGTCCACCTGATAGTAGGTGGAAGTCTTATTTTATTTATTTAGTTTGTTATGTTGCTGACCATACATTACATGTGACACTGCTTTATCTCGAATGTTTTTCAATGAGTTTTCCATAACGTCATCTTGCCTTCAGAACGATCAAATTAGAAGGGTTAATTTAACGATTACCTAAACTTGCCCAGAACTGGAGGTTCTCTACATTGGTTATCACCCTTTTTAACTGAAGTGGACAAATTGATAATCGCTTAGTAACAACACAACATAACATAATGTAGAAGCGATGGAATATGTACCTTCAGGCCAGTTGTCGTAGACATGTATTGCGATGTCGCCTGCCGAGTCCACTGGACTGAACACGAACTCCTTCGTCTTGCCGGACACCAGAATCAGCCGAAGATTTATCTGAAACAAACACCATTCTTATATCAACCTTTGTTTGAAATCTACAAATGATGGACGAAAATTTGCCTTCTCGATATATTTCCCCATTGTCCTTTAGGAAGATTTTTGTTATGAACTGACTAATGCAAATATCCCACTAATATTATAAATGTGAAAGTTTGGATGGATGTATGTATGGATGGATGTTTGTAACTCAATCACGCCAGAACGGCTGAACGGATCTGGATGAAATTTGGCACAGAGATAGATTATAGTCTGGAATAGCACGTAGGCTACTTTTTATCCCGGTAAAATGTATAGTACCCGTGGTATAAATTATGCGCGGACGATGTCGCGGGCGGAAGCTAGTATGTCATAGGTACTACTATACTTTAGATACAGTTTAAATTCTTCTTGTATGGTTAATGGACAACCTGGTGCCAGAGTTGATCGAGCCGTCCGAAAGCCTCTGACATGATTTAACGTCTGCTGCTCAACTACTATTCGCAATTTAGCACCTAGCAAGAGGGCAAGCTAAAGCAAGTCTCATCCAAAAACCATGCTTTTTGCTTGCCCAGAGCATCAGCGCAAGTAGCGTGTCTACTATTTGCACTCGATCTCGAAACATTCGAACTAAATGTACTCAGCTGTTGCGAAACTTTCCAGGGAATACATGCCGTGTTTACGAAACAAATGTTCTTCGGAAGCAGAGAGCATTGTGCGGCAATCCAAATAAACACTGGTAGGGTTGGCATATGCAAGAAAGACCGACCGTTGTAATATGCAAGAAAGACCGCTTTATGGAGGCATTGAATGATCACAACTCTTTATTAAGTTTTCTTTGTCCATGACACAAGTTAAATCTTACCATGGATACCCAACTAAGCTAAAGCATGGAACAAATGTTGTTTTTTACGACCGCTTGGTGCAGTGGTTCGGGCGTAGGACGCTTGGCTCACTGCATCGGGTGGTAGCGGGTTCGGAAATGGCTTTTTCGTGATTTGCCCTGGTCTGGGTGTCACTGGGATAGCCCTTAGTGCATTGTACGGTAACCATAGTACAAGCTTTGCTTAGTTTGGAACCATACAGTTGGTGTATAAGTCTGGCGATATTTATATTTATTTATTTTATTTTTCTGTCTTAGACAAACGGAGAGGAAAGAGAGAAAAATATACGTCTTTACACGTGTCGTAAGTCGCAGCCGTAAGCCAAGACATCGAGAGGATGTTAGATCTGATTGCATAAAAATCTGTGACAAATGATACCTATTTGAAAAAAGTTTATTCGTGTTAACTAATACCTCGAAATTTAACAACCCTAGGCAAGTGAGGAGAATGTATTAATTAATATCGGCCACTTGTATTTGTTCGCTACAAGCCAAGGAAATTAAATTTATAGCCCGAATATACTAAACTAACAACCTTGACCTGAAAAGTATTTATCGGACAGACAACCTCACTTTTATAAAAGGACGCGCGCGCGGGCAACCGCCATATTGGGTCAAGGATCCTTTTATTTTTGTAAAAAGCAATTTCGTGTACGCCACGTGTGTTAATTTAGTTAAATTACGAGTATGTTCGCTCTATTCGTAAATTATTACTTTCAGTTCCGTTTAGTACCTACCTGCAAGTTAATGGCCGCGTCCACAAGCCCCAAGCAGCCGCGCCCATAGACTCTACGTGGTCAGACGTCAAAACCGAGTGCTTACGCGCGCTGCGACCGCTCGGCTCATGAACTATTTCCTTGTTTTTGATTCATCATCATCATGTTAGCCTAAAGTCGTCTACTGTTGGACATAGGCCTCCCCCAAGGATTAGGGCTACTTGCATCGAGCTAAGCTCTCACAGACCATTTAAATACAGATACAAATATTTCTATTAACCACCTAAATCTAAATTAACATTACAGAACTAATCATGCACTGGTTTGTTTGACCTTTTAAAATAAGTCGGGTTATACGCGAATTGCCGCGAATTTGCAGACTAAAGCCACGGAGACAAGGTTTATTTAGTTTACTTTGACGCACTCGTCCTTGCCGCATTAATATGTATGGAAAATAATGAAAAGGTGTTGAGCACCGACCACGAAAATATCGCAAAGCCCGCGCCAGTGTGCCTACTGCCTAATCCACGGTGAACAATGACGATCATAATGACTCATTCTTTCTTGTTTGCTCTACCTACAACGTATTGAAAAAAAAAAACTAACCAAGTTTAAAATAGGTCTTTGTTTCAATAGTTGAACGCGTGTGCTAGGTTACCTAGTTATTTTAATTGCCTCTTGGGGGCGCTAGTGTCAACTCATTGTATTAACTCATAAGTAGGTGAACCAGTTTTTAAATATAGATAGATTGTTTAATTTGCATAGATTAATCTTTTATAATAGTTAACGCTTTTATTATGTTGATAAATAGGTACTGGGGCCCTACCACCACCTCTTATAGCAGTATTGTTTTAACGTTTCAGCGACTTTTTGTGCAATGACGTTTCTTATTGTCATGACAATAAGGTACGTCATTGCACAAAAAGTCGCTGAAACGTTAAAACGTTCCCGATAAGAGGTCGTGGTAAGCCTCCTGTTTTCTTTCTTAAATTTCTCAAATATTAAAATATAATTTTAATTTTTAATGAAAAGTAGTGGAAAACAAAATTTTGTTTCGCGACCCTGCCAGGATTCGAACCTGGAATCTTCTGATCCGTAGTCAGACGCGTTATCCGTTGCGCCACAGGGCCCATGCTAAACTTTATGAAAATAGGTTACATTATCTACAAAACTTTGCATTATACAAAAACTAGTATTTCATAATCACTAAGAAATCGTTTGAAACTTATGAGATTCGTGAACATTTTTTCCAACGAATTAATTTTCTTTATACAAAGAAAACCTTTGAAACTCACCAACACAACGGGACCGTATTTTACACCTACGCAATGAACTAAAATTAATAACCAGGGAGCGACCCTGCCATAGATATATTAGATGTAAACGTGGCTGTAAGGCACATTTTATGCGATCACAGACTGCTCAACTCGCGGGGGACCGGGACCGGGCTCGTCTTGCGGCGGCCATATTTCATTTTTCCCGCCGACCGGGGGCTCATCCGCCATTTTCATTCTTGCAGTCGGGATGGGCTTAAACGTTAAAAAAATAACACTGCTAATGCTAGCTAATAATAATGAACACTTAAAATTAATAGCTATTTTTAGCAACTGATAAATTTAAACATACAGATAGTTAACATTATTAATTCATTCAAATTTTTTACGGTATCGCAAACGGTAAAAAAAGTTCCATAATATCTATTGACGAGTACACTACAGAAACGATTAAAATTTCACTCACAGCACTCATTACCTAGATAACGTAACACGTAAATATAGGTACTTGTGACTGCTATATTTAACACCTATCTTAGAAACTATTTAACAGGTGTTGACACAAAAAAAATTAGCAGTGTTAATTTAGCAGCTTATTAAATTGAGACCCATCTCTATCTTGCAGCAATGTGCGCGCATGAATTTTGTAAATACCTATTTTAGTATTTAATTTTTATAATGGCGTGCAAAATAGGTACATAAAGGAAATTCGAACATCCCCGGTGCTCACCAAGGTCAAATCCTGTAGACTGGGAGCGGGACCATAAATTTTACCAAAGGCTTGCTGAAGTAATTAGAATTGGATCGTTTGATCTACTAAGTCAAGACTAAGGTCTGGAAACCTTACTAAAAGGACGTCACGGAACACACTAAGTACCTACCTAATCCGGTCGAACCAGACAACCATTTCAATGAAGTACCTTACACAAAGGTAATGTACAGTTTTTTCCCACGATTCTGCCTTCTATGATGAGCTGAAGCACTTTCATTTTCGCACTGAACCTAAAAAATATACCGCAAAGTCCCTCCCAACGATCTCACAGCTACTTTCCTGGAGGTCATTGTCGAAAAACTTTATAACGTGCTAAAAATTTATGATACCTCCGTATTAGGGTCAAGCGGTTTTGAAAAACCGCCAGTTTTTGTCCGAAAATTCTTTCTTACTGCTCATTTTTCGCACCGTGGGTCTTTTTATGGGGTGCGAGTGAGTTTTCCTATGGGGTCGGCGTTATTTATGGTATGTATTGTTCAAATAGACGTTTGCTGGGGTGATGGAGCGACGTACATTTCTGTTTTGATAGAACAGTAAAGCTTAATGTAAGATAAATATAGGGGAAGGCGTTGGGAAGTATGAGTGGGTGTCGTAATGGAATAATGCATTCAATGCACCGTATGTATAAACAGTCGTAGATATGAATTTATTTGCAACTTCAGCTATTTGAAAGTTCATTCATCATCTTTTGAAATACATCACTTAAGAGACTTGAGTTACGCTTAGGAAGTTGCTTAAGAAGGCTCAAGATACCAAGTTACTCTGTAAGGTGTGACACTCCTATTTATGGGATTTTGTTTGTGTGCATTTGATACCCGGAAAAATATTATTTTGGAAAAATTTACTTAATCATGACATGCAAGATAGTATGGCACAATAATCTCCAGTATTGCCAACCTCATAAACACTCTAGCACCGTAATGCATCCACATTCCGTCATAGGCCATAAACACCTACAGGCCCTACAGCTCTAGTATTTATGGTTCCGTCTGCAATGCGACGCGATGTCAGTTAACGGAACCAATTGCTAAGGCTTCTGGAATATGTCTGCACGATGCAGTTGCATCGTGGATGGTTATTATAGCAAATAATAGCAATAACAGATGGGGTGCTCGAAGCCCTTTAAGTGAAGACAGTGAAAATGATCGGCGCCCAATTCAATGCGGATTACAACATACATGCATTTGAGAAACTGAAATGACTACCTTTATGTCGACGATATTGTGTATTGAAAAATAGTGACGGTTGGCACTTTTGGTGGAAGCACTAAGATTTAACGAATTACGTTGATATCTTTCAGAAAATTAGTAAATGAAACTGCAATCCCACTGAAACATACTTATTCCGTGAGATAACCCAACAATGTAATATTGAAATAACACATGATACAGACTGCACAAGTATAACTACAACTACATAATTGAATCATTACAAAAATATGCAAACGAATTGGTAGCTTGTTCGAGTATAGAATAAAACTAATGTTTTCTTTTACACAAACGAATTTCGTCTAATGCTTCATAACTTTCAACTGCACTGTAAAAGATTACAACGAGAACAAATGAGCTCGACCACATATTCCATGAATTCTTAACGAAACACAAGCATCGTATTCTCACAGGTGGATTCATATTAAATTACACGGTTCCGCTGCAGAACGCAAGTCATCCGTGGCTTTTCAAATTTAAGTTAGCTCGTAACTATCTGAAGCTGCTCTTAAATTTAAAAATAGCTGAACAGTGTTATTACGGGACTTACATTGAAGTCGTATAAAATGGTGGTATTTTCCATTTCGACGACTTCATCTTGTATATTAAATTCAAAACGTATTCTGGAGATTCAGGCTTTGATATTCCTAGAAGCTCGGTTGACTTAGAGTTGAGGAAAATTCGCATACAGAATATTCTACTCTGTTCACTCTTATCGACTATAGACTAAAGACCAATTCCCGAAACCTTGCCTAACTTAAAACCCTTAATATAATACAACTATATATGTACAAAGCGCGTCTTTCCTTAAATCTTATAGTTATAAAGACCAGTCAAATCAAATACCTGCAAATACCAGCTCTCAACAATTAATTACTAGTCAGAAACTTGGGCAATGGACATCTTACAAGTTCTAATTGATTCCAACTCAAACAACTCCTACGAGTTCCGTCTTAAATGCCAGTGGGTAGTGACAATAGAACTAGGCTAGGCTGCGTTAATAATACCAATAAAAGTGAAGTTAGGTCTAGTGAAGTTGAAGTTGAATCTAGTGAAGTTAGGGAGCGAACCCATGAGATAGGGAAACTAAAACAAGTACTAAAACCAAAACTTTCAGTCTGTTAGGGAGCCGCGTTCAGCTGGGCTCATGAGATACGCTCAATGTAGTGACTTCAAAAGCAATTGCAAGCCATCGCAGATCCAGTAAAGTTAAGCAGAGTCGTGCTAAGCAAAGTCCTAAGGAATACAATGAATGTGAGAAAAAACAATATTTTCTGGGCACGTTCCTAAGAGTACAGGGAGTATAAAGTAAAAAATACAGTATTGTATTTTTTACTCCTTCACAATAATCTCGAAAACTTGGGCCGTTTTCAAACGAAACTTTTTAAAGATCGTACACTTCCAAGTGGCTGTTCACGGAGGCTCGACCCTCACAAATGTACAGGAAAATGATAATCGATACACCCTTCACCCGAATTATCGAAACAAACCGTCCCGATCCTCCCGGTTTGTTCCGGATCCGTATTCGACCTAACCCCGAGTCCCGGCTACAATTTATGTATGACACAAGAGTTGACCGGAGCTTACAACGACAGTTTAAGGTTTCCAGATGACTTAACCTGAATCATAATTTATGGGGAAACCAGAGCTTGAATGTTGTGATTTATATCGGGATTTATAGATAGTCCAATGACCAGATAGTGTGATCCTTCCAAGCAATCTAAACCTTCTAAATAAATACATATATTAAACCATGTAAAAGCAGAGATGCTAAGATCGTTATAAAACGATCTTATTCTCAAGTATGAAAGCGAAATTAGAAATGTAATTACAGTACAACATTCAATTTAAAGTGTACTTAGTTTTGAACTCAAAGGTGTGATTGATTCATTACTACCACTTTGACAGTATGATGCAGGCACACTATCATGCGATTCAAGTAACCATTCGCCAATAGAATTTGTCCACAAACTACAAGACCTCAAAGGAATAGAATCTTCATTTATTTACCGACCGCATTACATCGACAGAGGTCAGGCAAGCTTCGGGGAGGGCCGCACACGAGCGAACTCTCGGCTGGCTGAAAGCCAACTAATGCATAGTCATGTTTAGACTTTCCCATCTTCGTGGGACCTCCTCCGTTGGCTTTGACCGCTAACGGAGGCGGCGGTACAAGCCGTGTTGTTTTAGTTAAGTAACTGGCTGCATCTGGTGTTCCCCTTTGAGCTGCTTCAAACAGCTTGGCTTCGGAGAAACAGTCTATAACAGTTTCCAAGATGTTTCAGAGTGTTACATAGATTATATTTACCGCTGCATTCTCAAACTAAACGCTACTTATTTGAATTTGAGAGGCGTGCCATAAAAAAGGGCAGACAGCTAAGGATATCCTTTTCTAGATTCCCTAGTTCTTGTCTGCGACTAGTTGAATTGAATTTCAAAGAATCCTTTTTAGGGGCCACAAAATAGCCAATCCGTATACAGTCTGTAGTAAGTTTGTATTTCGTTTATACAAGATTAGACAGAATTAGCATTCTTGTGCGTTTTCATTTGTAGCGTCGTATTCGTTGTCGTTTGTCGTTTCAGTAACGTCTTCAAGTTTTTTTTTAATTATGCGTTATTTTTCTCGTGTTAAGGTCGTGAACTAGTGCCCTTCGACTAATTTGCGTGCGTCGTAAATTTTAACAATGTGAAGTATTCACTTTAGCGAATTGATATTCTAATGATGATTAGTGGGAACAGTCACTTCGTGTGGGTTCAAGGGCTGGAGTAGAATCAAGGTGAAATTTACCCCACGTTGTGTTTCTTATACTATTGTACTTTCTAGTAATACTATTATTTCGGTGGACATTTAAAAGGTGAATGACCTTAGTCATTTGGGTGCGTGACTTGTTCATATTTATATGGTGGGTTTTTTTCTGTCTTATGATAGTTTTCAGGTCGCTCGCTTGTGTGAGCTATGAGTTTTTTTAATTGAAATGTTACAATCCTGTGTTTGTCAAAAACATAATTAAGAAACACAGTATGTCCCTGTAAATAGTCCACTAAAGAAAATGGGCTAGACCAATATTTAACGATAAAAAAAATTACGTCTATATTTCACCCATTTTCATTTATGCACTTTATCCAAGGACACACTGTATTTGAAGCACGTAATTTTTTTATCCTCCAAGGAATACACCTAATAGGTAGACAAGAAAAAATTTGAAATACTTCCGAAGCAGTACCTAATTGGTTGATTTACGATCACGAAAGGCCCATGGCATATAGGGTTGGCAAGTTCGAAAAAAGCTTTTTTTCTAACAACAGTAATAGTCGCGAAAATCATGTGCAATATTTAATATGAGACTTATATCCGTTACATAAAAAAGAAAGGATTTGAATCTTTTTGCCCCATCAAACATATAACAACATCCCTAGTTGAGTTGTTTCAATGTAACACCCCTAGCGGGAATTGGGTCAATGGGAGCAGTGGCGCCCCCGTTTCATCGTCGCATCGGCCCTGAACTATGAACACCTTACACCAGGGGTCGGCAAGTAGTTTTAGGTGGGGTCCGGATACTGTGGGAAATTTAACGAGGTCCAGAATAAAACAACTGATAATAATTCAGTGCTACCTATTTATTGTATGGTTTCAAATAAAATTCTGAATTAGGTATAAAACACAAGACCTAAAATTTATGTGAGAAACTGCACCGACGGTCATGAGCCAATTTTTTATAGTTTGGTTCTCGAGAAGAACAGCAAATTCGAAGTGTGTCTTCTAAGTGGGCGTCCGTTAATCTCGAACGATATTTGTTTTTCAAAAAAATCATCTTTGAGAAAGATGATTCACATACGTATGTCGAGCCAAACATAGTGGCCAAATTGATAGCTAGTTTTTTGCAATTTTCATATTTTTCTGGGACATGTTTGGCGGTCCGAGGTTCGACCTTTCGCGGTCTGCAAACGGACCGCGGTCCGCCTGTTGCCGACCGTTGCCTTACACGATTACTTAGTGCCATTTTCTAAGGAATATACACACGTAATAAGTAGTGTTTATATTTTTTACATAGGTGATATAGATTACATTTCAAAGCCAGAATTATTAGAAAGTAGAATAAACATTGGAGCGTTATTAGTTACATAACGGAAACATTTAGATGGCCTTTAGATATAACACTTTATTCTAATACTTGTTTTATTTGTAAGTTTTCCTACAAAATAAATAAATAAATAATCATTGGCGCGGGCGTCAACCGTGCAGCTGCGACGTTGGGTGCCGCGTGACTAAGTCGATACCGGGTAGTTACCTTGCATGAAAGTTGCTCATACCAACACTGTTCACTCGTGAATGGCACACAACAATAGAACAGATTGAAATGTCAGAGGAAAAGCGGAATCGAATGTTGTTTTTGTCTAAGGCCTTGGAGGAATTGTGTAGCAGTTTGGCTTGACAAAAAACATACGGTCGTGCGTGACGTCACTGGTGCACGTGTGTTAGGGTTTGTTATCGTTATAATATTGATAACAACGCCATCTATTGAGAGGTTTTGCTATGTAAATAGATGGCGCTGACTCAAAAAAAAAAAATAATATCTCCAAAATACAACAAACAATGTTAAGGCCACTTATGTATTATTTTAGCAGGTATAAGGGCCACCACAGACATGCTACTTTTAGCATTGGCGATCGGCGATTTTGATGCTGCGTCTTGCTCGTTCTCGCTCGAAGAAACGCGACGCAGCATCGATACAATCGCAAAATCGCCGATCGCCGATGCTAAAAGTAGCATGTCTGCGGCGGCCCTAATACCTCTTAACATTATAATGGTTGCGTTTACATCAGGCGCATGCCGCGGCCGAGCACTCAGTTTTGATGTCGGAACGCATAGATATAATGTCATAACGTGCGTGAGCGCTCGGGCGACGCATGCGAGGAATCTGGACGCACCACCTTTTTCTTGCAAAACCCTAGGAAAGCTCAAAACACATTATTTGACGAGCCCGTTGGCGTGGTTGGCGTGATGGCGCCTTTCACGCTGCAGGTCGTAGGTTCGATTCCTACCCGGGGCATGCATTTGTGTGCATGAACATGACTGTATGTCCCGAGTCTGGGTGTATATGTATATTAAGTAGGTATGTATTTACAAATAAAAAAGTAGTATATGTAGTAATATCAGTTATCTGGTTTCCATAGTACAAGCTCTGCTTAGTTTGGGATCAGGTAGCCGTGTGTAAAAAATGTCCCAGGATATTATTATTATTATTACATTAATGCTTACAGAGAAGTAGTTCGAAAGCTAACGTCAACAAAATATCGCTTTTTACGACCTAATCGTCTAGACTTGACGGCCTATAAACATAATGCCTTGGCATTGCCACGTCACAACTTTCGCTGGCCCTCGAATAGTTCCCGGAAAGTCGTTATGAGGCATAATCGAGGCGTAATGACCCGAGGCGCCTCGCGCAGTGCTCACTGGACGAAAGTGGCGGATGTATGACACTCGGGAGGATAGAATTGCGTAAATGTGTTTATTGCTTTTTTAAGTGACTAAGGTGGCAAACAAGCGTACGGCCTGCCTGATGTTAAACAGTTACCGTAGCCTATAGATGCCTGTAATATACCAAAGGTATTTCTCACACGTTGCCGCCCTGAGGGGAGTGGGACAGACGGTGGGGCGGGTTAGTGTTCCAGCTTTCTCACTCATCGTACATCTTCTGTGAGAGGGTGGTACTATCCTGGTCGAGCCAGCCCATGTATGAGCTGCAGTCAATTGGCTACAGCTTGGCTCTACCACAAATAAACCGGATGTCCACGAATTCGGATGTGGTTTGTGTTCAACTTGCGATAAATGAAGCATTAGAAAAAGATTTACAGTTCGGCTGACGGTGAGGGAAAACATCGTGAGGAAACCTACCTATCCCTCGGGATTAGGTAATAGTCAGTTCCTGTATACACGGCGACAAGGTTCACCACCTGTCACGTTGGGTTCTGACTATCTGGTGAAACGTGGGCTTTGAGTTGGTTAATACCTCCACAATGTGGTGGTGTATGGCCACTCAAGCCTCACACTACCCCCGAATGGGGATAAAAGTCGTGACGTTATATATATAGAAAAAGAATCTGAAGATAATGGTCTGATAAGGGTCAATGACACTGTGGGCTTCGGAAAAGGTGAACGAGGTTGGTAAATCAATTGGATATGATTGGATAGCAGCTAAACGTAAATACGAGGTGTTGATGATGATTCACTCACTATTTATATCCTTTGTGTATTTAACACACAAAGAAAAGCTGGACTTTGCTGATCTGGATCAATTTCACTTTAAAAGAAGTCTTACACTTGATCACAAAAAGATTGAAACTGAAATAACTTGATTCGAAGGTCTAGAGATATTGCCCAACAGTTTTCTAAGCAGTGTCTTTATTAAGGAATTATTAAGTGATCTCTAATGTTGTATAAAGTGTCGTGTCCGTAGACCTACACTGAATATAGGTTAGTATAAGATACTTTTTCAATGATCCCAGAGGCCCAGAGCTTATACACCACAAGCACATGCCAAGGTCGTAGGTTCGATTCCTACCCGGGACATACATTTGTGTGCATGAACATGTCTGTATGTCCCGAGTCTGGGTGTATATGTATATTAAGTATGTATTTACAAATAAACAAGTAGTATATTATGTAGTAATATCAGCTCTCTGGTTTCCATAGTACAAGCTCTGCTTAGTTTGGGATCAGGTAGCCGTGTGTAAAAAATGACCCAGGATATTATTATATTATTAAGGTGTCTTTTAACATCGCTAAAGTTCATTCACCACTAAAATCGCATCACATCGCATCATTCCTTCGGGAAAATCGATAACTTTTAACTTGATTCCCGATGACCTACTTCTATCCCCGGACAGCACGCGCACCCTCCTCCGTGATTATAATGAAAGGCACCGTCACCGCGATTAAATATACCGGAACCACCCTGAGTTATGATCATAACACAAAGTTTCAGGGTGCTGTGCGTTTTGCTGCAGATTTGTGGCAACAGACTGACTTGGGAAGCTAACATACACATCTAAGGGCCACCGCAGGCTTGCTACTTTTTGCATCGGAGATTTTGCGACTGCATTGCGTTTTCGCGACTCTCTGCGGTTGGACGCAGCGACTGCTCCGATGCTAAAAGTAGCAAGTCTGCGGTGTCTCTAATGAAGTTTGCGAATCTATACATACAAATAAATAAAATTGAAGTGTATATCAAAATAACAGCTTTTTAATAAATGCATATTAAGGTACACTTCGGTACTTATAACAAAAAAACTATTTTTTTGTTGTCCGTCTGTTTCGTCCGGCTAAACTCCGAAACGGCTGGACCGATTTTGACGGGACTTTCACTGGCAGATAGCTGGTGTTATAAGGAGTAACTTAGGCTACTTTTATTTAAGCAAACATAAACAAACTTTTTTGTAATTTCCACGCGTACGAAGTGGCGGGCACAGCTAGCATCAGTACTTGGACAGTTGTCCATTTATACTGAAACTAAGCATTACTACTGCCGTACTATAATTTAATCCCGGTTGGTTAAAACTATTTACGACAGAGTGCATTGTAAAGTTCCAATATCTAGTCTGGCAGCGGGCCAACCACAGTGTATACTATAGACGTGCACTGCACATCGGTCAGGGGTAGAAGTGGGTGCTTAAACGAAAAGCCGTTTGAAAAGTTCGCTTTTTTAAGTAAGCGCCTAAGCGCGCTTACAAATTTAAGCGTGTTGCTTTTAATCAATGACGGCAAGAAAGAGAAAGAAATTACAAGAAATTACAAAAAGTAACCTTATTTGTATGACAATACAGTTCAAACCAATATTTAATTAAATTTAACCTTATTTCTTTACCCATAAAAAGCAATAATTTATTATATTAGATTAAAAACCATATTTCCATGCACATAAGACTCACTATCAATTTTTGCTTTTTGCTTTTTGCTTTTTGCTTGAACTTATGTTTAGTAAGCATTTTGCTCTTGTTGTCCGTTTATTGACGGACGAATTTTTGTTCAATTTAAAAAAGCAAAAAAGCAGAAAAGCACTTTTACAACGACTTTTAAAAACAAGCACAAGCGTAACAACGTGCTTTTAATATAAAGCCGTTTATCACATCTTTAGTCAGGGGTAGCGAACGAGGTTAAGCTACCCCAAGTAAGTTCGGGATATGGATGGGAGAATGATAATAGGTATTTAAAGTTTCGAGATACCTAATTTGAAGTATTTTATTTTCGCTTCCTCATTACATAAGTATTTCTGGCTGTTTTTTGTGTTTGCTTGCACATGGTTAGCAATTTACTTTCAAAGTCAAGAGTATGATAGAGAAAGGGAATATATTTTTTTATTGCCAAGTATGACCTTGTGAAATAAAATATTTAAATTCATTGTGTATTTTGGTTAAATAAAACTACTTATAATGCATAGTAAATAAAAAACTAGTTTCTTTGATAAACTTCTGAATTTCGATACTTAAAAAAATAACATTTTTATCCATAAATGGATCGCGTTGGTCTCGTTTCAACCAATTTCATTTGTGCACTGTGTTCAAGGACACACTGTATAGGACATTGTGAGGCGAGTTTAATTTTTTTCTTGAACTTACTGTATCTAATATCTAAATATTGACATTTCGTTTACATTACACTTAGAGAATACAATCCCGGGATCCCGAATCCCGGGTTCCCGGGATCCCAGCCGTTTTCTGATCCCGAAAATCCCGGGACTGTACTTGGCTAATCTCGGGATTGCCACAAACAGCTCTAGTTTAGTATTAGACGTGAAATGAGACTGTTTGAAAATGGGGGAATTCGTGGATATCACTTACAAACCGCATATAAGTATCTATTGTCTTGTTGTACTTGTTGGAGAAATGTGTAGACCCTGTGCGAGCGCTGCAGCTGCTGCTTATGTTGGCATTAAACTACGAAGCAGGCTTGTAAGATTGTACATTGGATGCTTTGATATTTCTGCGATTGGATTTTCGAAATTCTAATAGTTTTTTTGTTTTGTCTTTTTTTTTCTTACAAAAGTACCTTTGGTTTTTTGTTTTGTATTTTTATTTTCTTACTATTGTTGTGATTTGTGTGCAACAATATTCAAAATATGTTTTTAGAAACTACTCAAGGTTTTTTTTTATTAGAGCCCAATTAGAAACCACAAAGTCTAATCCCGGGATAGCCCCGGGATCCCGGGATTACGCATCAAAAATCCCGAAATCCCGGGATTGAAAAACATGCTCGGGATTGTATTCTCTAATTACACTACACTCCGCGTGTCTAGTGACGTCACACCGGCGGCAGTGACCGGCAGACCGAGTTTCGCCGCGTCCAATCGGGCCAAGGATCCGTCTAATTATCACTTACGCTGACAGAAGCAATTACCGCGCTTACGAAAAATAGGCATTAACGTTGTCGCAATCGAGTAATAATAGTAACAGCTAACAGACGGAGTTCATCGTCTATCTTCAATTTTATTTGTCTGACAATTTCGTGTACTTTGGATGTGGGGGTCTACTACGAGTTATGACGGAAATTTCGATACACTCAGCACACTTCCACACACGCAGAAACTTGCGGTGTTTTAGCATGAAAAGTCGAATCGAATACGGTTTTTATTGGACTCCCCAGGGTGGCGAGCACTAAACTATAGAACTAAATTATTTTGTTATTTCATACGCTCACATCATTAGGTGTGTCTAAATGAATGGAGCGCGGGCGCGAAAAATCAGTTTTGACGACTCTTCACGTAGACATAACGTCATATCTCATAGTTAGAGCGCGGCTGCGCGGTCCTTGTGGATGCGGCCATTTGCTTCTTCCATAATCACCTCACCTCAATCACACCTCAATAGCACTCTAGGTAGACCTTGGTAGGCTCGCTTGGTAGGTTTAATATCGCCACGTTCAATTGGACGTCTTTATGGAGTTTGTTAATTATTACCGCGTCTGTCAGAAGCAATTACACCGTCTCCGCGAAGGAAAACACTCTTCTCGAGCGGGCACTTACGTGGGTACAAGAGGTACAGTCGCGGACAACGGTGAAATGGGATGTTTTCTCGCCAGAGTATCGTTCGATGGCCATCATCACATTAGCAAATCCCGATTATAACATGGATATTGTTGTATGTGCCCATAAAAACAATGTTTATTAACTGATTATGATGTAGCTAAATCACAGTAAACAATGGATTAAGATAAGCGTAGGTACGAAGATATGAAACTAAAGCACAGACTAAAGTTAGAGACATGGATTACTTAGAAATAAGGTTTCGCCTGTGTTGCTAAAATTACACAGTTGACAGAGGAATACCTAAATACAGAATTTAAAAAATATGGTCCCCAAATAAGCAATTCCCAGTGAAACCCAAATCAGAACAGGGTAGATAATAAATGATTCGACAGAAATAACCTCCAAGAAAATAAAGAGAAAAGGGAAGTTGAAGCACTTTAGTTCAAGATTGTACGCAATTATATTTCAGCTTAACCTAATTTTTCCACGCACCTACTTACTACTTAAGGTAATACATATGCTAAACTGGGTGGGTCTAAGTAAATGGTTTGATGAATCGGCTAGCTTATGTGCAATATAAAGTATACAACATTAAACCTCATATGGTCGGGAATAAAACGGCTTAACCGATTTATTTTAAATGTTACCAAATTTTGAAGAAATCGATTTCAAAATAAGAAATTGTCAACCTAAATCGTTAATGTTATCCATAGCAACTGAAAAGATTTACGTGAAACCTATACCAAAAAAATTGTCAAGACTTGTTTAAGAATCCGTGCATCAAAGATTTAAAATTAGTCATTTTATTTAAAAAATAATTTATAATAAGCTTAAATTTGCTGGAAACGTCACAGGTCATCATGGCTTGGACACCTATTTGTTCCCGGTCAGTGCCGCGATGACGGCGTCAAAGGCTGGACGTGCGCACAATTTTTTGCGTGAAATTCGTAAAAATGTTACGTCTTCTTAGCTTTTTATGAATTAAATCACGTTTTAAATAGTTTAAATATAATATTGAACACAATTTTTTGAATATTATATGCTTACATATATTTTTAAATTAATGTTTATGCTAGTTATGAATTTTGAGGTCGTCATAGATTATGAAAATAAAAATGCTATATAATGGTAAAGTGTGATGTTCCTCTGAATACTATTGGTACCAAGTAGGTTGAATAATAATTATTATAATTAGGTAGAGTTCATTTGGTAACTAGTTATTGCATTGTAATTATTTTAATGACTGATTTGGTTAAAAGGATTTTAATTTAAGTACAAATTTGATATTATTTTTGGAATTCAAGATGGTGGCCACATGCTATGTAAAATTTGGATGATGGGTGTCATGTAAGGGTTTTTTGGCGGATACTAAATATAGACTTGTTTTTTTTTATATTTAAGATATTATTATGTAACGTCACTACTTGTATCCCCATTCGGGGGTAGTAAGAGGCTTGAGTGGCCATACACCACCACATTGTGGAGGTATTAACCAACTCAAAGCCCACGTGGTGAACCTTGTTGTGTATACAGGAACTGACTATTACCTAATCCCGAGGGATAGGTAGGTTTCCTCACGATGTTTTAAATTTAAGATCTTTATTGGAATCCTGCGGGCTTACCACCACCTCTTATAGCAGTTTTGTTTAACGTTTCAGCGACTTTTTGTGCAATGACGTTTCTTATTGTCATGACAATAAGGTACGTCATTGCCTAAAAAGTCGCTGAAACGTTAAAACGTTCCTGTAATTGAATCGCAATAAAAGTTCGTGGTAAGCCCCCTGGCCTTCTTTTGTTTTTCATTAGTTTCCTAGTCTTTTCTTGTGTTTTCTTTTTAATTGACTTCAAAAAGGAAGAAGTCTCTCAATTCGACCGTATATCTACGCATCTCTGCCTGACTTTGATTGCAGCTGGCTATGAGCGCCTCAGTTAATCGATTACCAGTTGCAACGAGACCCGATTCGGACTCGTGTTAATTCTTGTAGATTTTTGTCGATTCTTATCGATTCCTGCCTTTTCTTGATTTGTTGAAGAAATGACAAAAACTGACAAGAAATTATAAGAAAAGACAGGCAATGACACAAAACACAAGAAATGTCAAAAAACAACACGAAGTGACAATAAATTATGAAAAATGGCAAAACAATCCAAAAAAACACAAGTTATGACAAGAAACGATAAGAGTTACCAAGAAAAAATGAGTAAAAATTAGAAAGACAATTAATTACAAGAAAATGGAAAAATTACAAGAATATACAGGGTGAATTTTTCAAGCGTGCGTGGATGGCCAAATCCGAAACTATGAGGAATAGCGAAAAATACTCAAAGGAGTCTTGGGGCCGATTTTGATGAAAACTAAAACTGCATCATTGAATTTTTCAAAAAATAAAATTCTTAGTCAGGAATCGTACTACATAGTTAATTTTGAAAAAAAAAAACCACACACTGTATTATTACACCATTCGATAGTGCCGCTGATAAGAAACCATTTCTGGGAAGTAATGACATACGGCAAACTTGAAGAAAGTGTTGGATTTTAATAAACTGCTCCATATTTTAAATCATACGTACATTACCTTTAGCTTGTTCGAAATTATGCTCCATATTTTTTTTATTTATCCTCGCAACGCAGTCATCTTTACAACATTATGTTCTTATTACAAATTTTCAATCATTTTTGAACAATTAATCAGTTTAGGTTTAATAGGTTACCTACCTACCTAAGAGAAATAAAATAGTATTTTTGTTTAAAATGGGCTCTTTCCTTATGTTTGCCGTATGTCATTACTTCCCAGAATTCGTTCCTTATCAGCGACACTATCGAATGGTGTAATAATACAGTATGTGTTTTTTTTTATTGAAATTAACTATTTCGATTCCTGGCTACGATTTTATTTTTTGAAAAATCCAATGATGTAGTTTTAGTTTTCATCAAAATCGGCCCGAGACTCCTTTGAGTACTTTCCGCTATTTCTCATAGTTTCGGATTTGGCCAGCCACGCACGCTTGAAAAATTCATCCTGTATATTCTTGTCATTTTTCCATTTTCTTGTAATTAATTGTCTTTCTAATTTTTACTCATTTTTTCTTGGTAACTCTTGTCGTTTCTTGTCATAACTTGTGTTTTCTTGGATTGTTTTGCCATTTTTCATAATTTATTGCCACTTCGTGTTGTTTTTTGACATTTCTTGTGTTTTTGTGTCACTTCCTGTCTTTTCTTATAATTTCTTGTCAGTTTTTGTCATTTCTCGAACAAATCAAGAAAAGGCAGGAATCGATAAGAATCGACAAAAATCGACAAGAATTAACACGAGTCCGAATCGGGTCTCGTTGCAACTGGTAATCGATTTACTGAGGCGCTCATAGCCAGCTGCAATCAAAGTCAGGCAGAGATGCGTAGGTGGCGTTTGAAGTGAGCGTATCCGTGCATCGGAGGCCATGTAAAAAGTCGATCCCAGTTGTTGTCATATAAGCAGCAGTCGTTAAACCTTGTCAGAGGTGTTCGGGCGGCTTGAAAAACTTTGACACCAGGTTGTTTACTATCCATTCGATAAGAAAAAGAGCTGTATATCGTTGGTGATAAGGTAAAATATGACTACGAGAACCTTATTTTAAATGAAAAACACTTCAACCTTTTTTATTACGTCATAGTCGAGTAATCAACCGTTTAAAACGGATTGTTCGAGGTTCATGTTAGTTCTGTTTTTTTTTTTTCAAAATTAAAAAATAAATTGCAATAGGTTTAATCGAAACTCATAAATTAATGTCCTGTAATCTAAATAAATTTATTGCAGAGTACCATCAAAAGATTATATGCAATTTAAATTTTAATCAATTCATTATACCTAGGAGTTCTAGAATAATCTCGATGGAAGACCGGGACTGACATGCAATGGACCATCACGCCAGGCCAGGTGAAAGACCCCGTTTCACCTAACAAAATGAAAGCCCGGCCATGACTTCGCGCGATGGCAACGGACGACGCGTTTTTTGCTAAAATGTTGCAAACGAAAAAAAACGCTGTCGCCCGTCGCGCGAAGTCGTGGCCGAGCCCTGAGCCTTAAACTCGGGGCACCCACCCATCTAGGAATTTAATTGGCAAACCCGAAGATGATCCATGATCAAATCAAGCTAAAGATTGAGATGGTCGCCCACCTTCCGTCCGGAGTGCATGTCTTTTAGTTGCGCTCCGCGAAATAATTGCTAAATATTAAGAGACTCGGTGCGATCATCTTTCAAAAACGGCATCTCAAGTTCGATCTAAATCTTGAGATCGATTTATTAATACGGGCCTAAATAAAAGTAGGCAAGATACGAATTTAGTAGGTACATGTCACTTCTGTTTTTGATTTATCATGTCGTCTTTTTTATGTGTCGTGGCGTCTCGAAAATTCTAAATTCAAAAAATTCACTTCGCGGTGTTCGAGCAAAAAGCGGTCAACCTCGAGCTGTCAGTCGCAATGGTTCCAGCCTTAAGCCGCAAACGAAACTTATTTAGCGCAATCTAATTTAAGATACTCTAGTAGCAGTAATGTTTTCTCAAATGTCAGGTAAAAAAATAATAAAAGAGACTGGAACGAATGGTGTGAAAGAGAGGCCTATACCCAGCAGTAGGCAGACCACGAACCAACCACACTATAGACGCCAAAATAATTCCGAAAAAAGTTGCGGGCGGGAACGGAGACAACGCCATGTGGTTGGTCGAGAATGGAGGCAACGATTGTGATTAGTCTATCGAAAATAATAAATGGACTATGATTGTTCGATCGCAAATCCTATCGGAATCGGAATCTTTTGTCTTGGGCCTCAAGTCAGCTAGCTACTGGTCTCTAATAGGTATTATATTTGTGAATCATTATTGTCAATTCTTGGCGTTCGACAAGTTGTCGGGAATCTGTTACCAGTCCCTAGCTGACAACATTCAACACGACAAGTCACAATGATAATACATATAAGAGACCGGGCTAGACAAGTGGCTGACGTCTACAAGCGTTCCTTCAAATCGCTACGCTTCACGTATGGA
Source organism: Drymonia ruficornis (assembly GCA_947859195.1). Taxonomy (NCBI): domain Eukaryota; kingdom Metazoa; phylum Arthropoda; class Insecta; order Lepidoptera; family Notodontidae; genus Drymonia; species Drymonia ruficornis. Next base: position 7,699,963 of record OX401925.1, on the reverse strand, counting down.
AATGACATAAGACACGTGATCTACATAGCAACTTGTTGTTGATCTACATAGTGACGTTTGACATTTCCATACATTGTGAAGTCTATTCCATTCGATTAGCGTTCATGCCACTTGTCTAGGGCAGTGGTTTCAATGTCAATCGTTAGATAACTCGAGGCCCTGGAGTGCGCAGTCCAAAGAGTGGTTAGTCCGTGATAGATGCTTATGTGAAGCGCTCTAAAGATGGAACCATTCAAGTTTTCAATCGCTGCCGGAGAGGCGCTACGTGTTCAAGTTACTGCAGCTACCAAACGCTCTATATCTGAACATTTTCCACATCGACCAGATGCATAAAACAAGGTCATATGAGACTGCTGATGCTGACACATATTTAAATATTAGAAAAACTGTTATTTACAACTACACCACCAAGCCAACTAGGAACCTGTCAAATGTGACGTCACCCGCACAAAAAGGTGGTGCACTGAGAAAAAAAAATACGACAACAAAATGGTTTTTGTAGTTCCTAGTAGTCTTTTTAGTATGTTTTACTAAACGTTTTGTATTTACAGCAAATGTTTTATAAATGTGAGACGTTACATAAAACATTTGCTGTAAATACAAAACGTTTAGTAAAAAATATTGAAAACACTACTAGGAATTACAAAAACCATTTTGTTGTCGTAAAGTTTTTCTCAGTGTGGCGGTGTGCGGGCGGTATGCGGGCGGGGAAGCCGCATTCCATCCGAGTTCCTAGTTGGCTTGGTGGAGTAGTAACCTACAGGATTCATGATGACGCGTCGAGTTTACTCCCGCAAGTAGGTATTATATTAGTCGTTAGCAGCACTGGTAGCACAGCTGACCGTGACAAGACAAAACGCGAGATAAATCTATTTTGTCTCATACTCTCCTATACATTTAGTAAGAGAGAGCGAACCAGTGCAACATAATGCCTGACAAAAGTCTTGTTTTTGCGAGCGTGCTAGCCTTTCAGGATCGAAGAATTGGCCATTTCATGAAAATGTGCCATTTCATGAAATGGCCATCTACTGCTAATGCTACGATCCTGCTGCGTCGTAAATTAAAGCCAAAGCGTCTGCTTATCAAAACTAGTTAGGTTAATCAAATTATTTAAACAAAATACAAACTGCAATAGATATTTGAAGGGGTATTACGCGACCCCAAAACAACAAAGGACCGGATCTCATCAAGAAGCCAATACTAATACGACGAGCCCGTTGGCGTGGTTGGCGCGGAGGCGCCTTTCACGCTGCAGGTCGTAGGTTCGATTCCTACCCGGGACATGCATTTGTGTGCATGAACATGTCTGTATGTCCCGAGTCTGGGTGTATATGTATATTAAGTATAAGTATGTATTTACAAATAAAAAAGTAGTATATGTAGTAATATAAGTTATCTGGTTTCCATAGTACAAGCTCTGCTTAGTTTGGGATCAGGTAGCCGTGTGTAAAAAATGTCCCAGGATATTATTATTATTATAGAACTGAAATAAGATATCTACTGAATAAAATATCAAAGGAGGTGGCTTTTGAACTATTCAATCTATAGTTATAAAGGAAACGAATACCAATTCGAAGTCGAAGAATCCTCCATGATTCGAGATCAGAAAAAAAATATCACCGTCTCATCGTTTGAATTTCGAACACAGTCACGCAAAGGTCAAGTTCGGAAAAAACTAGTTCCGGACGGCGCGGGTCGGACACGGAAACCGGATGTCCGGACTCTGGCTCTCGGGAAATAGCCGATCGGGTCCTAATGAGAGGACCACGGAGGATGAATAGAAATCCTTTGACGATCCGCGGGGGATTACGGGTGAGTGATAGTTCTTGATCCGGACCTTAATTCCATTCCAGGTGTACTGTTGGGGCGGTTTTCCGACGTAATAAAATATTGGTCTAACGACCGAATAAAAAAATTTAAGACCCTTTTTTTTAAATCGATCTGTTCCCTAAGACACTTAGCCATTGTGGCGCCACTGTGGCGTTTTGCTATAGTGATCGACCCTCTGATTGGTTGCTTGATTCTGACCGACCAATCAGAGACCGAACAGCCGGTCGGCCAACCAATCAGAAGGTCGATCACTATGGCAGCTCAATGGCAATGGCTGAGCGACTGAGGGCCTGTAGCTGGAGAGAAATGTCAGTCCAGGACATACAATCTTACATCTCAAAACATAGATGGGTTACCTTCATACATATAAAATGGAGTTGCCTAAACACCTGTCAAACTCAATCAACGCTTTCGTCTTTCGAAGCTCATATGTACCAAGAGGTCCAGTTTGTGCCACCTACGGATCACCTGTCTACCCAATTTTAATTAATCTGAGGTCTCAAATGTATCATTCAATATCAGGTTACGTGCGTATCACAACTCTCCATTACGGCAGTACAACAAAGGGTGGAGGAACAAAGGTGGAAGTCAACAGGTTCTTTGCAGCGGGGGAATATTTAATTACCCCTTTCACAGCGTTGCTGAAAGATTGATCTTGGCTCCGCAGGGCTATTGGAAACCCATCATGTATGCTACCTGATGGATACATTGTTTGCGATGTCTGTATCTTCCTTGTTATCATATACATGTATGCATTGATGTATAATTTTAGCAGATATGGTACAACCTAACTTTGCAATCACCAGGCTTGTGCTTTGCAATTAGCTGACGGAAAAACGTCCGGCACGGATTCCGTGTGTCGGAAATTGCTTTGAAAAGTCTGCTACCTCTATCGGAAACGATGTGACTAGGAGAATGGTGAGCTTAAGAGTGAATACAAGGTATAAAAAGACCAAAAAAATACGGTTTAAAGAGATGATATATCTATTAGCGAAATAACCTTTGCGACCGGAGTGGCATATTATAAAGTCAAAAGTTGTTAGTAAAATTAAAAAATAAATCCGAACGATTCAACCGCAGAACGCTATCCGACGGTCGAAACGACCGCAGCGCTAACTTGTTCTTATTGGCACCAGCATTTGCGAACAAACAAACCGCACCGTGCCATTACAACCCACTTTTAACAGCATTACAATGTTATGGGGGTTTAAAAGCCCCAGTGGCGCCATAATGCGGCCACTTTAGCCTGTGATATCAATTTTAATAGCGTGGTTTTCGAATTAGGCTATCATGATTGTTATAAACATTGTTTTGCGGAATGCGTTGATTTAACATGACTCAAATCTCTATTAATGAAACGTAACGCCGCCAGATTTTAATTTTATTGTTCTATGAAACATCCAGTTGTCTTAGTTTTCTCATAAAACTGTTTTGGATTATCAACATTAACATACAAAGGGCCCCGCAAATAATATAAGACCCAGATAAGTTAGTTCTGCTAGTGAAAGTTGCCTACATAAATTACAGCAGTCTTAAATAATTTCTCTCGCGAAGACGGGCATCCCCGCATTGTTACAAGAGATGACGTGGCGGGATAACCGTCCGATGATGGATAGCCGCGAGACTCGTATCTTGGGGTAATTTGCGCCGAGCGACGACTCGCTGTCGACGCCTTCCGGCCCGCGGCTTTCAACGTGTTACGAAATGCGGAATTATTTTTTAAATTTCTAATTTAGAATTATGAAAACAACCTTGTGGATCACAAGTATTTTTTTCGGAGATGCGGCTATTTTGGTTGCTTCTTTGAGATAGTGACGTCATTAAAGTCTTTGCTATGATTATTAGTTCAGACAAGTCAGTCTAAGACAGTTAGTCAGTGTAAGAGTTATTTACGGTATAAAGCCCGTCACATACATACGGAATTCCGAATCGGAATCCCGTTTCGAAATATCGAATCGGGGTTTCGAACGCGATACGTTCATACATTTGGATGGATTTACTGCGTTCGGAATCCCCGATTCGATGTTTCGAAACGCAATTCCGTACGGAAAATTCCGTATGTATGTGGCGGGCTTTAGGCACTCCTTAACAGTCTTCTCATAATCCCATTATGATGGAATTCTATAGCCTAATTTTCAATTCTAATCCTAACCAAAGACAGTAGAATATACGTTCTCATAAACTCACACGGATGTCACAAACACCACATACGTAATAGTGGTAACCAGTTCAATGGTAGCCCCAGTGGCCCAGTTGGCGAGTGCTCTCGGGGGTGACGTCACCCTTGCCCTAATGGTGCCGGGTGCCGCGGGGCAGCGCTAGTGTCTACGTAAGAGTAATCGCGTAGAAAGTACCGAATATTTTTAGAGTGAATTGGATTTAAGTGCTTTTAGTGTCGAGCATCTTTATTATTTCCTTTATACAGTTAAAGGCGGCAAACAAGCGTACAGCCAGTCTGGACCTACCACTGGTCTCCAATATTATCCACATATAGGTATGTGGGATATTTTTTTTGATCTATGAACGCACCTTTTGTTTTTAATTAAAGAATTTGTGAATGTAGCGATGAACGAATGAGAGAGTGAATGAGTGAGAGAGAAGAGAGAACGATTTTGATTAGCTGTGAGGGAAGACGTTTTTAAATATTGTAAAAGGAGAAATAAAACAAATTAAGAAGAAAGAAGGTTTTTATTTTGAAGAGACGAGCCCCCCTTACATATATTATCGTGATTTATTATCTAGTTGTGGAAGAAAGAAGGAGAGGACTTTGCCGAGCAGTGAGCCAGTTAGCAGGCTATTTAAAAAAAAAATTTTAGCGTTCCTCTGGCCGACGAACATGCCAATCGCCAAGAATTTGCGATTTACAATAAAGAATTCACTAAGATCATATTACAGACCAGTGGTTTCGTAATGGTTAAGAGACTCGAGGCCCGGATGTTAAGCAGTTACTGTAGCCGTTGTTGTTTAGGTTGGGACCATACAGTTGTTATATTAGTCCGGCGATATTTATGTATATTATACGAATCGGATACGCAATCATTGAGACTCCGACAAGAAATGAATACTATAACAAGATGGTAACAAGGAAAAAAATGTTCATTTGATTTGGCCCAATCAAGGCATAGCAACCGATTGATCGGAAGACGTCACGTGAGCGGCCGTTCCCATGAACAATGGGGCGCCAATCAGCCATGATGGGAAATCAAATTAACTCCGTCACGGGGCCAATTGGCTGTGAACTTTACGGAATGTAATTGCTTATAAAGAAAAAGAAACGATTTCTACTCACTATAAATTTAAGAACTTGGCGATAGGACAGCATCATGGAATATTTATTAGGGACTGCATGATTTCGCAAAGTCTAACTACCTGTCATGCAGTTCTCCTATATCTGATGAGGAAGTTGATGTTCCAAATCCACAGACCACCTCTTTATGTAACAACCTCTTTTTGTATTTTGCTTCAATGGGCCCTAGCCCTTACTGGACATAGGCTTTCCTCAATGTCTTCCACACATCACATTCCTTCCACCTTCTTCCTTCGACGCGTGTCATGCCACCATTTGACGGGCTGTTCCACTCTCACTAAGTCTTCCGAGGCGTGGTCTCCATTTTAGAACCTTTATGGCCTAACACGACGGTTGCGACGGTGAGGGAAAACATCGTGAGGAAACCTATCTATCCCTCGGGATTAGGTAATAGTCAGTTCCTGTATACACGGCGACAAGGTTCACCACCTGTCACGTTGGGTTCTGACTATCAGGTGAAACGTGGGCTTTGAGTTGGTTAATACCTCCACAATGTGGTGGTGTATGGCCACTCAAGCCTCTGACTACCCCCGAATGGGGATAAAAGTTGTGACGTTACATGTCCTAACAGCTATTGGTTTTGTTACCTCTGTTTCCTCGCTTTCTGTGCCCTATTATGCAACTCATCGAACAGTCTATATTTTCTTTATTAACCTAATTCGTCTCAATACAGGGCAAAGGTCTCTCCCATCCGCCCCCATTGATCTATGTCCTCAGCGACCCTGCAAGTCCTTCTCGAAGGCGTCAAGATCGTTACGCCATTGCCTTCTAGGCCTGTCACGGCGCTGTTTTCCCTCTTCCGGACCCTACTCCTTCGAATTTTTTGCTCGGATTCATGAGGACAGCCTATGGGTAACAATACACCATGATTGAGTTGACAATGGTCACGCCCTCGAAAATAAATGCAATCGTTCACACCCGAATAGGTCCCTACAAAGAAGCTTGGCCTCCGCAACTCAGCCGATTCGGAGACCTTCGGCTAATGGCCGAGACCAACCATGGCAGGGTAAAATCGCATTGTCTTAACGACCTCATTCCACGGACACTCGTAATTGCGAACGGTAGTTGTAATTCGTTTTTTTGCGCTTGTTACGTAGAAATCTGTTATAAATTGGGAAACTTGAAGTAGTTCCTAATTTTCTCCTTGGAGTATTGAAATAGACAAAGAAATTCTTGTTGTACTTTACGAGCTGACTTGGCAAAGAATATTTGGAGTCACCATGAACTTCTAGCTTTGTCATTTAAATTGAATACAGCCCTTAAAGGTTCTAATTGACTTTAGAGTCTGGCGAAATTAAGGAAATTAAGAAAAGGTCGTTTCTGGTATTTGCCTCTGGCGGGATCAAACCCGCAAACACCCGATGCAGTGAGCCGAGTGGCCTACCCTCGAACCACTGCGCCAAGTGGTGGTCCATTAAATCCTGTTTCGATAACACATTCCCAGACTTCAAGGTGACTTTCAGCGTTAACTCAAAGGACGAGAACCTTGAAAGCACATCACGCCAGACAAGGGGTAAATATTTTCATATGACACAAAGCCAAGCCATAAACATGTTTGGAGCATTTTTTCTGTGCAAACACTCGTCTCGAACATTAAGCACAAACCCCTCTCCCCCCAGCTCGTACGTTTTGCGGTACATTCCATTATTTTTTGTTTAGCTCTTGAATTGCATGCGTTTATCTTCGTTTGTTATTTGTTCGTGCGTTCAAGTTACTGTACTGTTGTAGGTCACCGGAAAATGTTTATTGACTTGGTGGACGATGTGTTTGTTTGTTTATCCATTTTAAGTAATTCCCCTTTATTGTTAAGAGGCTGGCCGTCAGCGGGGCAATAAAAATATATTAATAAGGAATCTCATAGTACTATGTAAGAATACCAGAAGATTTGTTTCTTTTCGGGAGTCCCATAATAAGTGTCCTTGCAAAAGAGGATATTCTTATAATAAATAAAAAAATGCTTAAAAAGATAAGCACTATGAAAGAAATGGAGATGACAGGAAATCTCAGTTCACCTTAGATTTCAAAAGAAGAAGATATCGTTAAGGGAAGGGGTTATCGTTCGCTTACGGTGAGGGAAAACATCGTGAGGAAACCTACCTATCCCTCGGGATTAGGTAATAGTCAGATCCTGTATACACGGCGACAAGGTTCACCACCTGTCACGTTGGGTTCTGACTATCTGGTGAAACGTGGGCTTTGAGTTGACTTAATACCTCCACAATGTGGTGGTGTATGGCCACTCAAGCCTCTGACTACCCCCGAATGGGGATAAAAGTCGTGACGTTATATTTATTTATTTTATCGTTGAGGGCGAATAACAACAACACCTCTCCTTTAGTTAGATTTACTGTTTGAGAACTAATTAGAGCCACTAAGATTATAAGTACAGTATTTTGATCTCATCATTAAATTAGCCCTTTAAATTCAAAAATAGATTTTAGACTCGTAAAATCTAGCAGAGTAGGTCAGGAATCTAAACGTCTAGACAGTTAATTAACCACTGCCTCATCAATACTATCAGTCTGACTCACGCTAGTTGCTTTTAGCACGAAACCATTCATATTTAATGGAACACATCACACCTGCGCATAGGAGCAATGATATAAATCCTACATGGTGCAGGTATAGTTCTGCTTTTAAGGTTTAGTAACTTGTCGGTGTAGCTGATGAAGCTCTTTTTACCTCTTTCATTTACAGTCTAGATTTACGGCAGCCTATTTGTCTTTCATTCTAGTGTGCGAGTAGGCTAGATGTCTCTCAGTTAAACTTCTTTTCTTTATTTCTACTTCTTTGTGTCTCCTTTTCTTGTGATCGAAAACGCAATTCGATTCGATTTAGCACGAAATTTGGGGCTTAACATGCGACAATGCGAACATTCCCCTTAAATTATTCACAAACTATACCGTTCATAACACCTGTCAATAACAAGGAATCGCTACACGCGGTCGATTAACGTAATCTATCTAAACGTACATAACAATCCGTTTAATTTACATTACTCGCTCAATTAGTGATCACTTCGGCTCATTAGCAGTCCAAGCTGTAATGCACCGTGATTCTATGTTACAGGGACATCTGTTGATTGTGTGCGTTGCCTACTAATGGCGTTTGGATTTTACCTGGAACAAAGAAAAAACAATGGTTAGGCATTAACTTTATTTTATCTTCATCCTGTCTAATACTCTATGTTGTCACCGCATATACAATTGCTTAAGCAACTAGTTGCTCGCTATTATCAGTTGCTGAAGCATCAGTCAGTCGGAAGCAAAATCGGACGTCTATTGCCAACTAAGTGTTCGTGCTGTCACTCCGGCAATTTTAAAGACGCAACCGCCTTGCGTTCATATGTGCGGTGTCAGTACTAAATAAGTAAGCCTTGTCAGAGGCCTTCGGGCGGCTTCAACAACTCTGTCACCAGGTTGGCTACTAACCATAAGATAAGAAGAAGTAGTAAATAGAGCAAAGCATTGAGTTGCTTATTAAATAGTAGCCCGGGGTCAGCATCAAATAAGTTTTGTCTAAAGAACAATAAATCTTATCTCGTCTACATCACAGCTCCCGTATCTACAGGCGAGGGAATCCACCGCATTTGCATGCTGCAGCGAACACGTGAACAAACAAATTTCGCCTTTTATTTATGCATATTATTGTATGAATGCTCTTTGCGCGCGATGCCCCCGTGTGTGCTAGGGGTGACACGTAGGGAAATGTGAAATAGTTTGACTAAATCAGGAGTTCATAACTCTTTTATACATGCGCCTTCCGTAACTTTTTCCTGAAATGACTAAGTCATTATTCAAAAAAAATAATTAAACCTACTCTAGAGTCTACCTACAGTTATGGAGCCGCCCCAAACTTCGTTGGTTACTCTACGACCCCCAAGTGGGGTGCACTGGTTGAGAATCCATGTACTAAACGTTCAAAGGTCTTCAAAAAACAGCAAACAAGGTTCTATCTTGAAGTTAAGGCGCCAAATACAGTACTCAAGCTTTGAGACTCTATTCCTTCAGAAGAGATCATGAAAATGAGGAGCTGTATACAATACGATAAACGCATTGGGATGACATAACATACGTCACATTATCTAATTTAGACAGCTCAAGTCTTGAGCCGTTAGCTTTGCCTCTCTTTCTATATCGTAATATCATAGCATCCCTTGAAGCATCTGAATTGCTCCACATCGTACGTGGTAGCCCTGGCTGGAGTCCTCCAACCGCATACTAAACGCATCACAGCAGAGATAAATGGTTCGAGCTGAACAAATGTGGCCCGTGGTGTGCATAACTATGATATCTGCAGACCTGCACAGGCTTTAGAGTAGGTGGGGGGGGGGCAGTTACATAGAACACCTTCATATGTTATTGAGTTTCCTTTGGGTACACTCTTCCATCTGAATCGAATGAACTTTGTGACTTGTATAATTATATCGCACACTAAAAGTTCTAAACCCCAATAATATATGGACCTCTTTGCCAGTGGGAAGCTTTATTGTGTTTTAACATTTTCGTGCGGTCGGCTGCACGCCTATGGGAATGTTAATTCCCAACATAAGCTAAACTCTCTTTATTATTGAAATTTCGTAATTGAGAAAGCTCAACTTCAAATGTATACAGAGTTGGGCAAAATTTAATTGCGATTAATTAATTGCAAATTGCAGGTGATGTCACAATTAACAATTAATTGTGATTTGTTCGCGATTGACAAACAAATCAAAATTAATTGTTAATTGTGACACCTCATGCAATTTGCAATTAATTAATCGCAATTAAATGTTGCTTAACTCTGAGTGTATATCAAATTGCGTTAGTTATTACTGTAAATGAACGGACTGTATATAGTAATAAATAAACAATATGTATGGTGGTCAGGATATAGTTAGATTTTTCCTGATTGGACAGGCTATCGGAGCTTGCAATATGTTACCAGCAACACTTTGTTGATTGGGACGCCTGAAGATTGATCCCCAATAAGGGATCGTTGCAGCTATTAAGTTCCCTCAAGCTCAAAAGATCTTTGATACAAGAAGAACAGTATTTACGTAGATACTTTGCTTCAGATTACATTCTCCCTTTACGAGAAATCGTTGAAACGTTTAGCGAGACCGCCGTTCGATGCGGTATACGGTATTCTAATAGGAACTGCAAGCCATCGGCGAAGTAACGGCTATAGAGCAGGGCACCGTTAGGGGTCACACGCTGTGCAAGAGAGAGACGGGAGCGAGGCAGGAAATAAAAAAAGATGGGTAGCCAATCGGTCTCCTTTCTATACAATTCCTAATATTCCACTCTAGTATCTTTGAACTTTTCTAATAACATGCAACCCTCTAAATTATATTCAATAGATGATTCTTGATTGATTCTTTGAATTGATTGATTATTTGATTGAGGGATGATCTTCTTATTCTTCTTATAGTGACCAATGTCAGAGTTGCTCAAGACGCCAGAAGGCTCTGACAAGGCTGAACGACTGCTGTCTAGATGACAACAATCGGTACCGAATTTTTACATGTACTCCGAAGCACGGAGACACTCAGTTCAAATTCCACTGAATGGTCACCCATCTCTAACTGACCTTGCCAAGCGTTGCTTAACCTCCGATCGTTTACCGATCAGTGATTGCAGCTGGATATGAGCGCCTCAAATGATTAGGTATGAGACTCCCAATTAACACAACAACGCCAGCCCCTGTAGCCAAGTGGTTTCGTCTACAAGCGTTTCTACAAATCGCTACGCTTAAATATATGGAAATGACATTACAAGTTGATAAGGCGGCGTCCATAAATTACGTGAGGTGATATTTGAGATTTTTCGACCCCTCCCTCCCTTCTAATCTCACTTGAGATTTTTCAAAAGCAATATTCTAACTTAATTTAAACCAGTTTTCTCTCGGGATTTTACACTGTTTCTTGAGGTAAAAAAAACTTACGTGAGATTTTGCTCGACCGCTCCCCTCCTAAATGCCTCACGTAATTTATGGACGCCCGCTAAGTAGACCACGTAAATTACGTCATTTCCATACATGTAGCGTAGCGATTTGTAGAAACGCTTGTAGAGCTAAACCACTTGGCTAGAGGGGCTGAAGTACCTTGAGCGCTATAGATCGCCACATCAAGTACCATGGTCGCTGGAAATAAGCGTTTTCAGCTATAACCGTTACGGCCCACAGCGGCCTCTGCAGTTAACTTTAACGATTCCGATTGCGGCTCCGTGATAACCACTGCATCTAATAACTAAGTAGCCTAGTACTGTTATTTACAACGAGATTTGGGCTATTAATAACGATATGAAGTGCTTATATGTTGTTTAGGGGCTTAGTGGCTTGATCACTTTCCTCATTTCTCAGATAATGAGCCTTCATAATAATGTCACTGATGTATCTGCTCTGTATTTCATCTTCAGATCTGTAATTCAGGAACTATGATAACAGTATTCTTATTAATAGTTGGGGAGTCGTCCACGGTACTAATAAATAAAACTATGCTTAAGACTGTACAGGCACCTAACGAGGCATGTTTGAAGGCTATCTCCTCTTAGACGAGTGGAGTAAAAATTTTGAAAAAATATCACCGTATTTATTGAACCCTCATCCTTAAAAAATAAGCACGAAAAAAGTGCTAAGTACATGCTCTTTTACTATGTGAAAAAAAAAATCAAAGTGAAGCTTTTTGCGTCTTAAAATTTCTATCTAAACGGCTTGGAATTTTTAATTCTTTTTTTCACCAAAACATGGAGAAAGATAATACCTGAAAAAATAAGTTCGATTGTGGTAATGCAATAGTTTTTCACGTCACAATTAATGATTTTCGATATTTCCGCAACAAAAGTGGGCGGGGTTTGTGCGCTCTCGACCAATCCAGACGGCCAAAACTTTCAATAATTTGTGAGATATAACCTTGGGGGAGGACTATGTCCAACAACGGACGTCTTTGGGCTGAAATGATGATTAACTAAAAAACCACTGTGATGTTTCTTGAACTATTTATCAGTCAGTAGGGGGTATTACGTAACTGTTTCAATTGGTTGGGATCATCCCGTGTTGCTTTGTCGATTGACATTCAGAATCAAGTTCCCGATTTCACGACGGGATGATTGAAATTACTATCAAAAGTCAATTCGAGCATGATTATTTGATGATTTGATGATTAGGGTGGGACCCGATAGAAACATTCTGTTCGTTATATTATGTTTGTAAGTTTTTTAAAAAGCTTGTAGAGCTTGCAATTTTCTATAACATAGTATCTCTTTCCATTGTGTATAGCCGTATCGAACTTTAACAACACGTAAAACCATCCATATTTAAAATGCTAAAAGCGTACGGGTTGTGAAACATTCTATACCTACACGTATACTGTTCATGCGCTATTTTTACGTACAAAGGGACAACCCTACCCTTTGGGTTGTATTTATTGGTTCCCTTCGCCGCGGCGGCCCACATTCCTGTGGGTTAGATGTATTACATGCATTTTTTCCTATAAAAGAAACGCTATCTTGCTCGTTACTCGTTCTAAGAATCCCAAGAAGCTTTAGGTTTTGTAGGTCAATTTAAAACGGAAGGGAACGAAACAGATTGAGGTATGAAACACCTATAAGTTAAATATGTACTTAAGTATAAGCAAAATAAACGTCGAATAGAGAACTTGTTTGGAAATATGTATTTTAACATGAGAAATATACTATTTTACAGCTCTAACAAGATTGACTCTTGTTTTACGCTCGCCAAATATTTGTATGGCAAATTGTAGACCTATTAGGCGCCCTGGAAACTAACAGTTTGCTATACAAATATTTTGCGCAGATGTCGACGCTATAGTAACACCATAAACTCATAGTAGAGCTTCTAAAATCTTGACAAATGTAAGATAGCAGCTAACTTTATATTTTCCATGCTATGGCCATGTTCTGACATGGCGTTTGGGCGGCTTGTACAACTCTGACACCAGGCTGGACACTTAACCATACGATAAGAAGAAGAACTCTATTTGATTTGACACTAGTTTCATTTTAAATAGAATTAAAAAAAAACATAGAGTGTACTGCAGAGGCGACCTAGCACCCGCCGCTCTGGGAGAGACGGGCGTCGTCGACGACGCGTCTCGCGCTCACTTGATTAAAGAAATTAATTGTTTATCGCCGGCGACTCTACGTGACATGAATATTTTTAACCGAGGCTATCGCTCTACAGCTGTAGGGTTGAAGGAAACTGAAACGTAAGGATGAACATTAAATTGGAAATAAACATTACTTTATCAATATTTTTTTACTGTTTGTGCATGGTTGTAAACGAATAGGTTATAATGAAGTAGGTAATTACTAGAAATTTTGTTATTAGAAAAACCGATAGGTATTTTATTTCTGTAGGTAGTTAGGTAAGTCGGGACTTTTCACAACAATGAATCTCTTTTAATACACAAAAAAAAATACCGAAAAAGAAGGAACTACATTTAAAATTCCGAAACATTTTGTGCTTGTGAAATTTTCTCACTAAAATTTCACAAGCACAAAATGTACCGCAGATCCAACTAGAAAACCGCACTTGTAATATTAAATTATGCATAACAAAAATATAGCACGAGGACTCTTCCCAGCCGCGGGCTGCCGGGCTCTCCAAAATAAATGTAGAGCATAGACAGTAGAAACATTTTTTACTTAGACATAGAGCAACTTTATATGCCAGAATTATTAAAATCCCTTTGAATGTTGAATATGCAACTCTTATATCTAGTTCTAAGCTGTTTAACTGTGGGAAATATAAATTAGTGAACGATAGTACCCTCGCCTACAGGTCCATGGTAACATTTCCAACGTAAACAGGGCCCTCTATTTTATTGTCACCCGTAATTAAAAGAGCTCAGGCAATAATGGGAAAAGCAAGTAGCCAAATTGTATCTTCGAAATAGAAATATTTTCAATATAGCAATGTGATTTAATATCTAGTTTATATTGCTACTCTTTGTATTGAAGAAGGGAGGCAATGTAAGGAAATATTGGTTGTCGCCAACCCTAGAGTTCAGTAAGTATATTTACACGCCGAAACTTTCAATGGAGCCGGGGACGTGACGCGTCTCTGAAGGTTTATGTTTTCATATCAGGATACCTACTGTGCAGTATACGGTTCATACTAGATAATATGGAGCGTTCTTTCAGAGTATATCATACCCAATAATATTATAAAGAAGTAGAGTTTCCATGTAGGGAGTAATCTCCGGAACTACTGATACGATTCTGAAAATTCTACACAATCCCTAAGTGACATAGCTTACTCGGAGTGCCACGTGGACGGAGCCGCGGGGGGCAGCTAGTCGTATAAAAATATGATTTTGATAAATTATAGGACTACACTCTGCAGTGGTGCACGAACTATACTGAAGATTATTGCTGTCCTGTTCCTGGTCGTAATGCATGAGCAGGACAGTTATATTTTTAGCAGTGTCTAACTAAATGTAATTTGTAGCCAAGAGAATCGGGCCCCAGTATAAACCATGGTAAAAATGTGATCGAGTCGATAAGATAATTATTTAACAGGGATGCAATAAATTATTTAATGATATATTAAAACATCAATTACATTTAAAATTGAACACGATTAAAAAGCCACATTTGTTATCAAAGTTATTGAACGAACATTTATCGCGATAGGTTTTAGATGAGCGGCAATAATACGAAACTTTGTACCTACAATTTATATCAAACTCCAATTTATGTTACGTTCAATCTATATCAGACACCATTTTGTGATACTGTCAGCTCTGACATTTCGGTGAACGGGTGATAAACGAGTTTAGATAAAATTAGTTTCATTTCATAAATTGACATTTGTAAATATTAGAAATCTTAAGGTCAAGACTCACGACCCCTCTTCTTACGCAAACAAACAGTAATCACATTATGCAAATAAATAAAGTATTCCAGACTGTTTATTTGTGATTTCAAAGATACTCCAACATAATGATTTTATTTCTTTGTAAATAATCTAATGCCACTGCTGGGCAAAGGTTATTCATTATAATAAACATATTATTTATTAACGGGACGGGCCTTGGCACAATATTTGCGTATTTCATTTTCTTTGCAAATTTTAATAATTTACGGATTTGTCAAAATATTTTCGCTGTGTATCTGGGTCCTAATATTTTTTTTTTTTCTTTTCCTCTTCAAAAATCATAACTTCACTGAGTAACATGTACAATGTACACACCAATTTCCAACCCTACGCTGCGCTAACTCAATTTTACGACGAACAAAAAATCCTGACGGATTGTCTTTAATAAGCGAACGATAAAATTTACAGAAAGAATTTCCCGGAGGCTTTATTTTTGGAACATTGTCTCGCGGTACATATTTACCGAGGGAAACGAGGGGAGAGGATTAATAACAAGCGTTGCCGCTTCACGAGCATTGTCTAGGGTGAGACAGCCTAACTGAGCTGAGCTGTGCTGTGTTTTGGTAAGCATCTTAGTCGTGTTTTATTTTTTAAGGTTTTCTTCAGATATTTGTTTATTTGTACTAAGGCTTTTCGAAGCTGTGCTATACCGCAAATGAGGCATTAGAGTTGTCAAGGTGAAAAACTTAATCAAGATGAGTCTTAGTTCGCATTAATACTGGCTACTCACTGAGCACGTTTATTGGCATGTTATAAAGACAAGTGAATAATACTACATGGCATGGCATGGCATGGCTACTAAATATAAGTAACATAATGTATTTTATTTATTATATACTTACTTAATATATTCTTCGCACGTACCTATGTCTTTTTACTATTTTATTGATTTTATTAAGTAGATATATATTTTTATTAGTCCTTTTCTCTTGGGTAGCCAGTGGCCTTTTCTCTTGGGTTTGGCTGAAAATCAGCGCTGGTGGAGTCTCGTACCCCCCCACCACATGCTGAGCCAAATACCTTTTCGGAACAGTTCGCGCTGACCCCTTTTTTTTTCTGTTTCCTCTGTCTATATGTTGCGAGTGTGTCGAATAAATGTTTCTTTCTTTCTTTGCATGGTCGTCCGCTACATAGCACATCTCAGCTCACAGCGGGCGGCCGCACCCTGTCACCGTCGCTTCCATTTTTATGTGCTCATAATTCCCCTTGCCTTTTAGTAACAGAACAGACTGGCTTTATTCGAGCATTCGCCTCATCTCTTATTGTCCTTTTTAGGGTTACGTACCCAAATGGTGCCAACGGGACCCTATTACTAAGCCTACGCTGTCCGTCCGTCTGTCTGTCTGTCAGCGGGCTGTATCTCACGAACCGTAATAGGTAGAGCCTTGAAATTTTCACAGAATGTGTATTTCTGTTGCCGCTACAACAACAAATACTACAAATAAAATAAAGTTTAAAAATAAAGGGGGTAAAAACAAAAATCTTGATATTTTTGACTTTTTTATTTTACGGTGGTACGGAACCATTTATGTGCGAGTCCGACACGCACTTGGCCGGTTTTTTTCATATCGCTATTATTTCGCAGCGGTGTTCATATTCATTGCGGGATGTGCGTTTGCTTGTTCCTGAGTGGAGTTGACGAGCTGTGGCATGTAAGAAACAATGCTCACGTTTTTGTGCGTAACTTTACAGAGAACAAAGAGTTTACAGCTGGATTTATCTTTTATATGTACACAGCATTTATTATTAAAACGACAGTAAGGTTGGTAAACTCTGCTGTACTTATTTTTAGATGAACTAAATAACATGCTTCAAAGAATGCTCATGTACGTTATTATATGTATTTTCAACGTTCAAACATGTTTTAAAAATCAACACAAAATATAAAAGGGTAAGTATTGGGTAATGAATTATCTTGCCAAAAGTAGATAATTAATAATTTATATTGTCAAAATAATATATTACATGACAAAGTGAAAAATAAACAATTCACACCTAAATATCACTCGCGTCGCGCATTTGCGAGCAACAATTTTTACAGCATGTCCTGAATCCAATTTGGGTGGGAAATCCCGGAAGGCGGTACACCTCGTCTATTTCGCTTCATACATTATTCAAAATTATTACGAGTGAATAACGCCCGCTGCGCGCTTGTTCGTGGCTTGCTGTGGTTCAAGGCGCCTATTCCGAAATACGAAACGAAAAGCTTCGGCGGACGGATCGCACGTTATACAACTCTGAAAGTGTTTCGGAAATGTTCCGGATTCTTGGAAGGGTCCTCGAAAGAATAAACGTCAAATCACGACTATCGCATCCTTCGGATTCGAAAACTAACGATCCGTCGGCTGAAGCATTTCGTTTTGTATTTCTGAGTAGGCACCCTGTCGCCTTACTTGTGTTTCCCGAAACGATGCGAAATGGTTAATGAGACCGAACGCGGCACGGTAGGGTTAGATTAGTAATATAAACTTTTTTATGTTACAAAGGTGGTAATTAAGCGTACGGCCCGCCTGATGTTAAGCTGATGCCTATAGATCCTTGCAATTATAGGCATCGCTCGCACGTTGCCGACCTGAAGGTGAGTGGGACAGAGGGAGGGGGGTTGGGCTTCCGGCTCTCTCATCGTAGGATACGCACCCGTAATAACTACTTTACGCCGATCTTCTGTGAGAGATTGTCTTAATAGTTACACATTTTACGCAATTCGTGACCATTTTAACGAAATTTAGTGAAGTTCCAATGAATTGCGTTTGCAGAATTGCCATATGGCCGTCTTAGGCCCCCAGTTCTTAAATAAATCCTCTACTAACGAAACAATCTTCCTCCATTCCCATAATTACTAAGACACAAATAAACACGAAAGCGAAACGAAATCAATACATCTGACCACCGGCGCCATTAATTATTCTGACCTACATGTGTTTCCCGCAGATGTATAGAGGAAGCTATAAAGTCGATATCCTCGCGATTAATTATGTATGTGCATCTATTGGCGCTGAGGTCGAAAACTTGCGCGCACACGTGGTAGAAAATACCCGGATGATTAATTCCCGGTTCGGCCTGTATCGATGAGCGGGTGAGCATTGATAGGGTTAGGCGCTCATTCATTTAATTCATGCGAGCAACTTAGCAAGTGGATGTGTGGAAGTGTCGGGCGCATTTCGACCCGAAGATTTTGTCCAATGGGGAACCTGGAAATTTTGGCCAGTAGCCAGTTTGAGCACGCTGTGTCCATGCACTAATGATGACGATAAAAGTTATCAACGTTACAACACATTTTTACGTAAGGGATAGAGATAATGAAGTGCCTACAAATGTAAAACTCTTCTTCATAGCATTTAGCCCAATGTGATGGCTCCCAGTCTACCATGATTTTGCTAGATGTTAACATCAGATCATTAGGGGGCGTCCATAAATTACGTGAGGCATTTAGGGGGGAGGGGGGTCGAGAAAAATCTCACCAAATTTCACGTGGGGGAGAGAGGGTCTCGGCAAATCTCACGGATTTTTTTTTTTACCGCAAGAAACAGTGTAAAATTGCAAAAAAACTGGGTTAAATTAAGTAAAACATGTTTCTCCTCTAGAATATAGCTTTTAAAAAATCTCACGTGAGATTAGAGGGGGAGGGAGGGGGTCGAGTAAAATCTCACGAAACCTCACCAAGGGGGGAGGGGGGGTCGAAAATCTCAAAAATCACCTCACGTAATTTATGGACGCCCCCTTAGACAATCAAACAGTGCAAGTGGACCAATTCAGCAATGTGATTACTTCGTTTGTTTATTTTACTCACACAACACAAAAAGGGCATCGTTTGCTACGCACATTTATAACCCTACGACAAATTTCAAGTCACGACCGCGTGTCCCGGTCCCCAAGGCCCCGGGTAACGATTAATTCTTTAATTAACCCTACAGCGCCGTGGGTCATTGGCGACGCGAATTAGAAGAAATGGCGACGAGATAACTCCGCGAACGCTACCGCCATTTGTCTCTGTTCAGGGTCGAAAGGACCCCGTTAAATAGAATAAAAGGAATCCAGGGGCTGCCGACTCGTCTCAGAATGCGATATAAAGGAAATATTATTAACTCGTGTCGGCACGTGGGAATACATAGCGAGCGGTTAGATGAGCGTTCTTATAGCAGGTGATAACACGCTTTCACTTTTAAGACGGGGACAGCAGCTAACGAGGCATTTTTGGAGGCTATCTCCTCTGAGACCACTGGAGTAAAATTTTTGAAAAAAATATCACCGTATTAACTGAACCCTCATCTTTAAAAAATAAGCAGGAAAAAAGTGCTTTATGCTCTTTTTCTATGTGAAAAAAAAAATCAAAATGAAGCTGTTTTCGTCTTAAAATTTCTATCTTCTTCTAAACGGCTTGGAATTATTTATTATTTTTTTGGCCAAAAGATGGAGAAAGATAATACCTAAAAAAATTAAGATCGATTTTGGTGATGCAATAGTTGTTCACGTCACAATTAATGATTTTCGATATTTTCGCAAAAAAAGTGGGCGGGGCTAGTGCGCTCTCGACCAATCCAGACGGCGGAAACGCGCGGTGGGGAAGCGGGGCCTTAAGGGCTAACGAGTTAGTGTTCATTTTCAATGGCTATATGGTAGAGCCTCGCTGTAGCCAATTGACTGCAGCTCATACATGGGCTGGCTCGACCGGGGTAGTACAACCCTCTCACAGAAGATCGGCGTAAAGTAGCTATTACAGCTGCGTTTCGTACGATGAGTGAGAGAACCGGAAGTGCGACTGATGCGTTTGGTAGCCAAGTAATCATTGGGTGGTATAATACGACTGAATACAACTATAGGTAACGAATAATTAAAGCAGTATTATTAATATTACCAGCTAATTAAACGTTGACTTATACAATATTAATCGAGTAAACCGAAGTTCAATCAAATTACAAAATAAACCTATATTAATGGTGTTTTTAATTACCATGCACCGTGATTACCACCAGGGGTTGTTCGGGCCCCGTTATTATAATTCGTTCCAGCGGGAGCCCATCAAAAGGATGAGGGGTGCAATTAAAACAGACGTATTAGGAAAACGTGTTCCATATTTAAACGTGAAAGTACCGTAGTCAAAGTAATAAATTTTAATATAAAGTGATATTAATCCCATTTTTAACCGGCGATAAAACAGGGATAAGTTAATGTTTACTACATTTGAACCCCCAAATTTATAGTTATGATGGAATCACACTGGCATTACAAATCACTTTTGTTCCTAGAAATGCTTTGTAAAACTATTGTAAGCTGACTTAAAATCTTTATAAATATGGCGGTGAGCCTTTTGTTATAACATGTTATTCCAAAAGTGTATTGTACTTAGATCATGTCATCCAATTGTGTCATGCGGGCCTTCAATAATATTATGCATGTTTGTTATCCACGCCAGCCTGAAAAAGTACCTGTTCTTTTCTCTTTTTCTGTGGGGTTGTCTTTCTAATCCACAAAAAACAGAGTTCTAACAATAAGCACCCGCCTTGCAGTAACAACATTCAATTTTAAGACTTATTTCCATCTTAATTAAATCTCGAATCCCATTTTTACGATGCGCATCAGAATCTGTTAAGTTTTATTCGCGGGCAGTAAACCCTGCCCCGGTTTCCTCAGAAAGGGGCAACTTTAATGGATATTAAGTCTTGGAGCAAATTCTCTTGCTGGCTTGAATGCAATCTACTGCTGGTGCTCAGACGTAGACATAGACACAGATACCTGATTGCTCGGGCGCGGCTGCTCGGGGCTTGTGGACGCTGCCTCTGATTTTTGATTAGCTTATTATTATTGGTATTGGTGGTCGGACACTTTGGGTCATAAATGGCATAGTCTAGGCATATGTCATATGAGATGTGAATATTTCGGAAATGACGTTTTTGTAATTTGCCCTAGTTTGGATGTCACTGGGTCGCCCCAATCAATTTTCCAGTACACATAGTACAAGTATTGCTTAGTTTGGGACCATACAGTTCGGTTTAACTTAAAATGTGCAACGCAATAGTGAATATCTACCTATCTTCTTTACGACGGTAAAAGTGTTCTAGAATACAATCAGAGCAAGCGAGATAAGTGATTAACTCGCAGTCGCATGCAAATCTTTTTTAAATTCTCAAGGGGACGATGGACGGACAATCAATTTCAATCTGGGGAGAGTGGCGAGGCATGTTACCAAATTGAAATTGACTCGGTCTCGACCGGGTCAATCACCAATTAAACGGAGTTTTTTAATAGAAGCGATCGCTGATTGGTTGTGTAATCGGCTGATGATTTAGTTGGCAAGTTGGCGAGGTGCTGGAGCCAAAACCGGTTTTGGATCACAACACAATTGATAACTTCGGTTTAACGCTTGCACTGCCAACATCTGAACATATTGGTTTCATGTGCACCAAATTCTGGCATTAGAGTTTGTGAGTTGATGTTTACTAAATGCTTTTTAGCATGTAACTTTCCTGCCTAAAGTAAGTAATTGAGTTTAGCATTAAAATTCTTCAGAAAAAAAAAACTGTTTTTCATATCTGTGCATAGCTAACTGAGTGTAAAATATATCTTAGTAAAGAGGCATTAGTTGAGCATGGCATATGCTGAAATGCACCTGTTTCAGAAGGGGAGATACGATGTTTGTTTAAACCCTCCATCTGAGAAATCCAATGCGTTTGATTGTATGCGAGAACACAAAATCTGACATCACGAACTATTCCAATTCAAACAATTCCCGATAGAGAAACAAAAACAAAACGCCACACATTCTAGATTCCAGATATGGACCACAAAAGCCGCCGACATGGCCGCGGGTGTTCTTATCGTGGGCCAGTAACGTCCAAACGGACCGCGTATATTGCTGATAAAAACTGGAAGGGTATCCATCCTGAAATGGCTGTTTTGTGAAATGAAAAAGATATCCAGCGAGCTGCAATAGTAAATACGGAAGAGATTACTTGAGAATAGATTGATGTCGATGCAGGAACAGCCCCCCTAGACAAGTGCCATGAACGCTAATCGAATAGAATAGACTTCACAATGTATGGAAATGACATTACAAGTCGCTATGTAGATCACGTGACTTATGTCATTTCCATACATGAAGCGTAGCGATTTGAAGGAACGCTTGTAGACGTCAGCCGCCTTCTGTCCCACAAACTTGTCAAAATATAACATTTGTCTATTTGAAATGTTAATTCCTCTTTTGGCCACACAAGCCAGACAAGCCAGGCCAGACAAGCTTGTGCCACTGTTATCGTTAGCTTTTGCTACTCTTGCCTGCTCTATAGATAGATTTAGCAAAGAATTATCCATAGAGAAATCCGCTACTTGTCAACTTAACACGTTTAAACCTGACTTTAGTGCTAGTTCTTTGACACCAGCTTCTCCTGCTTACCTTTTAAGATCTAGCGTGGCACACATCGTTACCGGCTAACGCGTCAACCGACTACCACGGAAATATCGCGCGAATTATCTGCAGCTGTATCTTTGGCCAAAGTAAAAACAAAATTTATTTATTTCTACACTGGGCACATTTACCCACTTACATTTTCAAAACAAAACTCAAGAATGTCCAAAGCAATGCCGCGGAAAAATCGCACTTTTTTTTCAGATACACTAAAGCTTTATTTATACTAAGGGTCGCCGAGTGGTCGAAATTCAATCATCATTCATTTAAATTTTAAGTTGAGTAGGTACCTACTTTTTTTTTCCTAATGGCCTCTTTAGGTACCTACTTCTTTTATTAACAAAAAATACTGGCCTTTAAAATAAAGTGACAGAATGTCAAAATACCATAAGTTTAAAAACTAAAACCCAACTACTGAAAAATCGCGCTCTAAAAAGTATGAAACAAGAAAATATTCTTATCTGGAGGATAGCCGTGGTCCGTGGTCATATGCCATTTTGCCCTAATGGAGCTACACGGACCACGGCTATCCTCCAGATAAGAATATTTTCTTGTTTCATACTTTTTAGAGCGCGATTTTTCAGTAGTTGGTTTTAGTTTTTAAACTTACTTTTTATTTAATTATTTTGGAGTTATAGGTAACAATATATATATTTTTGAAATGTGCTTATCAAGCTCTTTCATTTGATACCCCACACGGTTTTATCAAAAAATGTTTTTTTTTTAGTTCATGACATTATATCCTCTAGAGGGCGCACTATGCAATTTTATGTGACGTCACATAGCCTATAACCAGCGCGCCATTAAGCCGCTTCTAACGATACCTCATTTGTCAAATTACGACAAGTAGTTTGGAAGTTAGGTGGGCACAGATGCACATACATACATACATACATACATACATATATACATATATACATACATACATACATACATACATACATACATACATACATACATACATACATACATACCGGTCAAAATCATAATCCTCCGCCGTAGTCGGGTAAAAAAGCAAAATACACAATCTACGTCAGTATAATGTGTGTGTATGTGAAACGTATGTAGTGTGTGTAACGTTTACTTTGATTAATTTAGTGCACTTTTTACCCGACTACGGAGGCGTTATGATTTTGACCGGTATGTATGTATGTATGTATGTATGTATGTATGTATGTATGTATGTATGTGCGTCTGTTCCCACCTAACTTCCAAACTACTTGTCGTAATTTGACAAATGAGGTATCGTCAGAAGCGGCTTAGTGGCGCGCTGGTTATAGGCTATGTGACGTTACATAAAATGCATATGGCGCCCTCTAGAGGACATAATGTCATGAACTAAAAAAATAACATTTTTTAATGAAACCGTGTGGGGTATCAAATGAAAGAGCTTGATGAGCACATTTCAAAAATGTATATATTGTTACCTATAACTCCAAAATAATTAAATAAAAAGTAAGTTTAAAAACTAAAACCCGACTACGGAAAAAACGCGCTCTAAAAAGTATGAAACAAGAAAATATTCTCATCTAGAGGATAGCCGTGGTCCGTGTTCATGTGCCATTTGGCCCTAAAAGACCTACACGGACCACGGCTATCCTCTAGATGAGAATATTTTCTTGTTTCATACTTTTTAGAGCGCGTTTTTTCCGTAGTCGGGTTTTAGTTTTTAAACTTACTTTTTATTTTTATAAACATATTAGGTTTGTGCACACCTTCGCCATGAAAACTTTTACTGTGCCAAATTTCATACTTCTCCGTCCACGCATCTTCGAAAAACAGGGAACGAACGGATTTGCTTCACGTATTAATATTATGATGATGATGATGATTCAGAGTACATTTTAATTCTACGAATTTTCCGCGACAGTCGGCTGGAGTCCTTATGTTACCGCACCATGCAGTTTCTAATCAGGGTTGACCCGGATGCGTTCTTTGTTCGCGAGTGAACTAGGGCTGCCAGGGGAGGGTTAATTGCGGGCGCTGACTAGTGCGGCCTTGTGGCACTAATGTACCTAACTCGGAGAGGGTTATTTCGACACTGGATTTTGTATGACGGTAACATACTGCTCCATCCAGCCAACTAGGAACTCGGATGGAATTCGGCTTCCCCGCCCGCACACCCGCCACCGCCTGCGGCTTCCCGCCCGCCACACCTCCCGCACACCGCCACCGCCTTTTAGTGTGGGTGACGTCACACACGCACACACACACACACACAGGCGCCTAGTTGGCTTGGTAGAGTAGTAACTCGGGAAGGGTTTCGGCACTGGACTTTGTATGATGGTAACATAGTTGGATGCGACTGGCGAAGGAACCATGCGTACTACCTTTCAAACTGAGACGAAGATACAGAAAAGCTTAGCTGACAATGCGTCTCAGTGCTTTGTATAGTTCTATCTGTCTCATTTGGAAGTCAGATCCGAGTTTAACTTAAAATATATTATACAAGAAAATCACATCGCATACGCAAACTTCAAGGTAAAGAATTAACATAACATTCCTTAACAAGAATAAAAAATACATCAGGCAATGTACCTAGCCCATTTCATGAAATATTCAAAAATATGAGTATCAACTGTAATTGAATTATTCATGTGCCGCTATGTTAAGGTGCAAAAACGTATATATGTGTGTAATACGTGTTTTAAAACATACTGACTGCGTCTACATCACGCGCATGTCGCGCCCGAGCACTCAGTTTTGACGTCGGAACGCATAGACATAATGTCATAACAGGCATGCGAGGCATCTGGACGCACCAAATGATGCACATACATACATAAAATAAATTGCAATCTAATGCTCATACTCTAGGTAAAACTTAATCCTTTAAGTACAAGTCCATTAATGGCTTTTAAGTGGTTAGTACTAAAAGGGTTTAGGGTAACTAACTGCTATACTCCATTTGTTATAGCATTAGACAGAAGTTAAAAAAGGTTATTTTTAGTGTCCACTTTGTAACAAAAGTACAAATAACATGTTACAGTTATGATTGACGTCTAATTTATTATAATCTATTTATATACCAGCTTGTCACACCTAACTGTAATTATTTTAATTATTTATATTATAAAATAAATTGTCTTTCATTTAAATATTATCATTTCAGTCCAATTTAAAATTAAGTGTCAATGCTAAAAACCTAAAAGAATCAGGGGTGAACAATACCGGGAACGTGTTTCGTTCCACTATAATCCTAACAAATCTAAAATGTTTCCTAATCCGTTCAGAGGTTATGACAGCAGGGTATTTCTAATTTTGTCGGATTATGTTGTCTATGAAATTGACGTAATTAAATTGCTGTCAGTGTTTGTCATTGAGTCATTCACCATCATTTATTTTTTTGTTGTCAGTTTAAAATGTGTGATACGATGTTATTATAAATAAAACATAGTATAAAAAGTACTTTCATTTTGGTTATCGAAGTATTTAGCATTGTTTTATGTGAAAACAATTTTAATGTAACCACTCTAAATAAAAGTTGTTTTGACTTTGATAAAAAAGGTTTTGGATCCCTGCTTCTACGAGCCTCTTATTTCTAATGTTATAATAAATGGGGTATAGATGACCTGAAAGGGACCTTTAAATACAGTAATAGAAGGTAGCCTACCAGATGATGAAAGGTTGGGGAACATTGATGAGTAAAATTACTATATATATTCAGTCTCTTTTAGATCTTATCGTCCCACATGCGGCCTTGTAACAGGATATAATAAAGGTTATCGAAGGTATCGTTAAGGACTAACATGACATGACCTTCGTTAACGAGTATAGAATATGACACGTGTAACATATGAGAAAAGATAAATTCTTGAGAGTTCTTTAGGATGACATATTAGAAATAAAACAACAAGTTAGTAAAATTAATAAGGGAAAATTTAAACAAAATAATATTTTGGTTGCACCTGTAGACAGATAAACAACTAGTTTAGTTAAATACAGAAATATATACCTTCTTTGGCAGGAAGTGCGGACAATGACATAAAGAATGACGATGCAATTGACACGTCATGAACAGAACGGGCGATCAGAAGGTGCTTGACTGACTTAGATTGATCTTGTCCAGATTGTGACATCATCAGTGATACACAATAAATAAAGCTTACGTAAGCTCCGTTACGAGGAGGAGACGAGATTTAGTACCAGGGTTATATAACGTCACAACAAATTGTACAAAACACAATGCAAAAACGGAGGTTAACAAATTAAATTTTCCGGACAGTTTAGGGTCTACTTCAAAATTGGGGCGTGAAATGTTAAATATAATTAAGGGTGGCGTGGGTGCGAACCGCGTGTAGGCCTGTACACAGATTGTGTATTTGTTCTCACCCCGACGTGTCTTAACAAAATTAACAACAACATTGTTTGACCAACAAAAAAGTTTATCAAGCTCATTCGACTTGATTATTTTTAAGGTGTTTTAGCTAACATTAAAGTAGTCCTTTCCGTTTTCAACATAGCAGTTTCTTGCTTGCAACATAGTCAACATAATTCTACTGAATTAGTGTCAAATATTTGTAATAGAGGCTCCCGGAGGAACACTTATTTATATTTGATTTGTTTTATGATGAGAAGGAAGTTTCGCTCTGACAATATGGACTAATTTCATCACATCGTTACCATTCTCAAAGCAAGCTTTCAACTTCAGGAAAATTTTACATAAACATGGATTGTCAACATTTCAACAATACCCCGGTGTCTCCAGGAATCTCGCGACAAGTATAAACTTTCTTCGTAACTTGTGCCATTAAATGATGCTCAACAATGCGACGCAAGGCCGACTCATTTGAGCCGCGTTGAGCCTCGTAGGAGTACTTCCAGCCTAACTGCTTAAGGCCAAACAGGACCTTTGGCGCAGCCAATCTGTATGAGGAAACTTTGATGTTGTCTTTATTTTGCAAACGACTTAAACATGATCTTACATTTGAGAATTGAAGAAAAATCAATAAAAAGTTTTTTGTAAAATACAGCTAACAGCACAATCGGGCCTAGATGATCTTAGGGGTACCGTAGACATGCTAATTTTTGCAGCGGTGATTTAGTCACTTTTAGCATCGGAGCAGTCGCTACGTCCGACCGCAGAGTCGCCAAAACGCGATGCAGTCGCAAAGTAGCATGTCTGCGGTGGCCGTTATTACAGTGTCTAGAATCATAATACAAATATTAACTTTCTTCGGTGCTCCTTCTTTAAGTGCTGCTCAACAACGCAGCGCGCGTAATGTCGTCTCATTTGAGCCGCGTTAATCCTCAGACCTATTTCCAGCGATCTCCTCGATTCCGTCCACCCCGCAATCGTCAGCGCAATCCCTTTGCGCTGTTGCGGCAGATCTTACTTTTGCAATTAAGGTTTTATCGTGTTTCCTCGTCTTTTCACGTAAAGGTTCTTATTGGGGTTTTTATCGATACGTCATATGTGGAATTTACTTGGTAAAAACATGTGGTGATCTAATGACATTGTTTGACTGTGAGATGTTTTTCATTTTAAGGAAAAAAACAAGGCTTTAATACACAGAGAATGTTATCATCTGCAAAGAATTTACTTAACATGACCATTAATAAATAATTACATGGTATTGGATCAAAAATCATTCGGAGTTTATGTCCAGCAGTCGAGTCTTCCGGATAGATATGTTGATATTACATATTACGGTCGAATACTCGAAGACAAGTCAAATACCTAATGAACTATTTCGCCGTTATCTTGCTTTTCGTATGAAGAATTAAGCAAACGCATTCGAGTTGCTATTAGCTGTAATCAATGTAGAATATAAACAGTCAATGCCTACGCTGTTTTCAAATCTACTGCAAGATAATACAGTAAAAATACCAGCGGGCCGGTATCGCCGGTAAACTAACAGAAACACGGTGGAACATTCCCAATTGGATTGCAGAGGATTGCGAAACGGATCTACGATTTTAATTTACATAGGAAGGCTTTTGTTGGAGCTATTTATTTACCTTCCTTTATATATTAGATTGTTAGTTGTTAGACCAACAATGAACGAAGGTAATGTCTTTGTAAACGTTATGTAAAAGGCATAAAAGTAGCCGCATAATGCTTGGAATACAGTGGAAGAAAGGTCGAGGTTGAAGGTTAGGCCTTGTGTAAGGCTAGTTCAAGGGTAGACAGACAATCATGTGTGACGTGTGTATGTTTTTCTTTTCTTGGAAGGCAACATTATCATGACAAGTATTTTAAGAAATACTTTTCGCATTTGAAGCAACTTTAATATACTGAAAATGATGTATTTTCTGGAGACAATCCTATTTTTCGTCCCACCTTTTTGTGGATCAATCTAATTCAGCTCTTTATCTGAATTAGGTATATATCATAGTATTCAATTCGGCATATTCCAATTTTCAGCATTGTCAATATACCTTAGAGTTAAATATATCGCTTAGCTTTGGCAATGTTTCTTCATAGGATTTCAGGAGAGCTAGATGTTTCTAGTTACAGATATTCACTTTTATTAATCCAGGACACGTTAAATTATTCGCTGATATTATTTCTCCAGCTAAACGGAATTTGTTTTCACTATTCTATTGTGACGTCACAATTGATAAATAAATTCAGTAGAACTGTTTCCCATTTGTTAGGGGCCACTTATCTTCGGCCCTTTTATTTGTTCCTTACAGGGGCCTTATCGGACTTGCAGTGGCGTTTGTTTTAAAAGGTTACCCGGATGTAGGGTAAGCTGGGTTTGTTTTCGATACTTTTCGTATCGATTCTAAGTTGATAGATTGTATTGTGAAGAGGTTTGTTTCGAGAGAAGGATTACCGGTTACGTAACTTTTGATTGTCAGCTAGTCAATGTAGCTTGGAGATGTGTTTCTAGACAGATTTATATTTCCTGTATCCGTATTACCCCAACATCATAAAACAAATCGACGACCGCTTAGCACAGTGGTTCGAGGGTAGGCCTCTCGGTTCACTGCATCGGGTGGTTGCGGGTTTGATTCCCTCCAGAAGCGTTGCTTAGTCTGGGACAATGTGTAAGTCTGGCGATATTTATTTAGTTTTCCCAAATAAGAATTTACAAGAGATCTCTTATTTCAGTAACGGGATAGCCTTAAGACATTTTCAATTAATCCGTCCCCTGGGTATTCCCAGTGTCAAGTGTCTCGGTTGATTCATTAAGGTATATTTATTGGATGGGCCGCTGGCGTAAACTTCGCTCGTTTATATTAAAATTCTCAAGTTGGTGCTTCTCAAATTTTTACTTCAAACTTGTTTGTATCGATTCTGTCTGCGAACTGACGTCATACCGGGCCGGTTGATTTAGTAGGTAGTTACACCTTTTATGACCTCTCCCATTTTAGTGTCTACCTTTGTAAAAGGGAGGCTTATGTTACCTCAGGTAAAGGAAAGGTAAGATATGAATGAGCTGAAAAAAAACTAGTAAGTACACGTTTTTTCTTGGTCAGCAGTAAAGCATTACGCTTAGTGATGGGATGTTCGCGAGAACATTCTCACCCTCGGAAACTTACGGAAACTTACTCGTGACAATTTTCGAGAATTTATCTTCTGAAGCCTGTTAAACTTGGCATAAACCTCATTAAACATGCAAGTATGGTGGTTTTAATTGTTTTTAAGATTGAAAGTTAGGATAACGTCACCCAAAATAAAAAAATCTCACGAGTAAGTTTCCGAGGGTTGTTAATGTTCTCGAGAACATCCCATCACTAATTACGATGACGTTAAATAATAGCAGTAGATTGAGATACATATCTATTTAAAAGCCTAAATCTAGTTATGAAGTAAAAGCAATATCATACAATCATTAGTTATTCCCCCATATTTCTGAAACTTATTACCTTAATGTATGGTTGCTTAATTAAAATCTGTTAACGCAATACAGTATATCAAAGGAATAACTAATTCGTTCGTACTAATTAATATGTTACGTTAGGGTTTATCGTTACGCGGTGAAAACTAATTACCATTTCATTATTGCTCCGTAATAATAATTCTAACTCCCTTTTCATTACAAGCCTTTTGATTGGCTAAGATTGGAAATAATATCTATTGACTGAAGGATACCTACGTCTATTTCATAATTTTCTGAATGACAGGGCCGTTACTGCATACGTAAGACAAAGTTTAGAATTAATCGTTTTATAAGTTAAAATAAATTTACCAAAATGGATACGGTTTTACTACAAAAAGTTATACATGTGATGAACGCGTTTCACAAGGAAAAATGTTATACAGGGTGAAATTGAAATCGTGGGCACCCTTTTAAACGGTGATTCTACACATGATTCAGAATATTTAGGGAATATTAATCAACAAATCAATTCATAAAAAAATATTGCCTAGGTAAGGAATAACAGTTTTTATCAATAGATCTTATTATTTATTTTCCCAAAATATTCTGAATCATGTGTAGAGTCATAGCTTAAAAGGATGCCCATGATTTCAATTTCACCCAGTATAAGTACGAGTTGTAGGAGTGTTTTAGTTTAACTATAAAAAAATACTGGTTGTAACCTTTCCCATAGCAACCTCACGAGAATCTACGGATTCAACCCGTCAATATTTCCGCAACGGAACGCATTAAATTGGTATTGGGCTTACATTTTGTATTGCACCCTCGTTCGGTTGTCAATTATACGCGTGGACTGTGAGGGGTTATAAACGGGCCAGGTGACGACACGTTAGTGATGTGCCGAGTACGCTATTTTTGGTACTCGAGTATTCTGGTACTCGTTAAAAAAAGAATCGAGTAAGTACTCGAGTCAGAGGACTCAGACAGGTACTCGAATACTTGTAATGAGTACTCGAGTACTTAATAGGACTCGAGTACTTTTGTATTATGTATTTGTAACCACCCAAACGTCCGAGTTTCACATCTAATTAGTGCGTTGTACTTGCACTCGTAAAAATTGGCGAAATTGGCGAAAATTTTGGCGAGAGCCCCGATATATAACGTATTTCCTAAAAACTACAACTGTTACAGCAAATTAAAAAAGCCTGTATAAAGTCTACTTAAATATGTATTAATAATTACCTGTTTTCCCAATTAGAAAATATATCTTCTTCTTCCTAGCCTTATCCCATTATGAGGGGTCGGCTTCCAGTCTACCCTGATTTGGCTGATCACCGACATTTTTTTAATATATAACACTAATACAGTATAGTGGGATAATAAACAAATTATTGATTGCACCTCTATTTATTTGAGTACCCGACTTAGGATTCGAAAACCATGAAGTACTCGGAACCCGTATTCGAGTTCTATAATCTGAGTACTCGAGTACCCGAGTACTTACTAAGTACTCGAGTCAGGCTGTACTCGGCACATCTCTACGACACGTGCGTGTGCGCCGTACGGCAACTAAGTAACGTGACAGTTGATCTGACACGTGCCACACCTGAACTTTACAAAAGAAATCAATGTCACGTCACACAGATGGGTGCTGTGCCATATATTTGCATTGCCCGTGACAAGTCACGTGTCAGATAATGGATTAGATCACTCGTCACTAACTGCCAGACTCAGACTCAGAGACTCTGTATAAGAGAGTATGTATAAACTCCATGTTAGGGAGCGATTTCAGTAACCATCGACGACTCTGACTGCGGCAGATGGATGCCAAATAATCATGGCTCCTAAGTACGCAAGATCCCGCAAAGGTGGGCAAACATTATCACCGATAGCGACCGCCGACAAATAGGTTGAACACCTTTGTAGGAACTTCGTGGTAGGAAATAGCCCAAGACCGAGATGTGTGGAGAAAGGGGAGGCCTCTGTCCAGTGCAGGAGAGACGATTAACGGCTATAAAAAGTACGCATTTGATGGTTAATTTCTCAAACTTTTAAATGAAGGCAGCTCAATACATAAGAAAGAAGACAGAAAAAACATTTATTCGACACTAATCGCAACAAGAAACAAAACATAAACATAGGAGACAGAAATAAAAGAGTCAGCGCGAACTGTGCCGATAAGGCATAAAATGTTAGACTGACAAAAACATAAACAGCTAAAAGCAAACCATCCATCAATCCATTACCAAATTAATAGCCAAATTCTGAAACCCTGCATATGCGTTGCAATTGTTTCGTTCGTATACCATTCGATCATTTTGCTACGTCGGACACCCGCTAACATATGTGTCAGTTGTCGGCTCGTCGGAAACATCCGACCAAACGAATTCGATGTGAGTTATAACGTTTTCCAGTGCTGAAAAATTGCGCTACGTATATTGTCGAAATGTCGGGGAGGTTTCAGTTAAAACGGATTTTTAATTAAACTTTGGCGAAAGTTATTAGTTTTGGCAAAAAATATGGGAGTTCGGGGCATGTTAGTTTCAATAACAAAAATTCCCTAAACTTTAAAATGGTGGTCTGTGATTTATCATACGTACCCATTTACAAGCATACCCCTTTGGGTTTAACAGTAGGTAGGATGAGTATCTTTTGAGTATAAATGTATACTCATAGAAGACAATGTAAAGAGTTTGCAAGCAAGATGGCTCGAACTTCCGCTAACTGCGGTTATCATCTTTGAAACACAACGTTTAAATTTTCAGCCGAAACCTCGAAAATACAATCTCCACACTGGATAATTAGCTGCCGTTAAGCCAAGAGTTTGCGAATCTGAACAAAAGCCGTGTACGAAACACGAGCCGGCAAATATATCTAACCACACAGCGGAGGGCAACTGGAATAAAACGTTATCAAAACCGAGGCCACATCGTGTGGGAACGTTTGTGTATTGTTGCTTACTATAGCTGGCAAATTAATATGAACATGTCGTTTATAAAGGTCTTTTCACGGTCTTTTGACGGGCCCGTTGGCGTGGTTGGTTTAGATTCTGCCTATCACGCTGCAGGTAGTAGGTTCGATTGTGTGCATGAACATATCTGCATGTCCCGAATCTGGGTGTAATTATGTATATTAAGTAGTGTAGTAAAAGTAGTATATGTAGTAATATCAGTTATCTGGTTTTCATAGTACAGGCACTGCTTAGTTTGGGATTAGGTATACATGTGTCAAAGAATGTCCCAGAATATTTATTTATTTCAGAGTACCCGTGCCTTGTTTATGGTCTTATCCTCTTAATGTATTGTCAATGTTCAAACTCTATTGAACTGCTTAGGGCAGAGTTCACGTTAGATCAGCAGGTCGTTTGTTACCAGTACACCAAACAATCAGTTACTGATCTGGCGGCCCGTTAGTGTGTTGGTGAAGGGCCTTAGAATGTCTCTGACCATTATTTTGAAGAACTCTAACGAGATATTGAGTAGCTATCAATGTTTTCAATTTATTATGAAACATACGAGGATACGACGTTGACTTATTCCTCATAAAACTTGGCACGTGTATTAATAGTTTACCGAACTTTAAACTTTGCGGTTTACCTCAAGTAATTACATTGATCAAATTAAAAAAAAAAAATTAAAATGTAAATGTAACGTCACGACTTTTATCCCCATTCGGGGGTAGTCAGAGGCTTGAGTGGCAATACACCACCACATTGTGGAGGTATTAACCAACTCAAAGCCCACGTTACACCAGATAGTCAGAACCCAACGTGACAGGTGGTGAACCTTGTCGCTGTGTATACAGGAACTGACTATTACCTAATCTCGAGGAATAGGTAGGTTTCCTCACGAAGTTTTCCCTCACCGTCAGCGAACTGTAAATTATGCACATAGATGAAAATTCATCCACTGGTGCATGCCCCACCGGGGATCGAGCCTGGGACCTTCTGATTGCTAGCCCAACCAGTTCACCCCTAGGCTACAGTCGCTCATTAAATTAATTTGTTGCATTACACAGAACATATTATTAAGTCTCAGGAAACTTTCGTAAACATTCTAATCGTAAGACCGGTGTACTGCTGCTTCTTGTAAAATAGTTTTGGATTTGTTTTACTTATCTTTACTGGTTACAATTTAGTTAAATGGGAAAGGTAGGTTGAATGTGAAGGAAGGAAGGAATAAACTTGTGGAGTAAGTACTTAATGTTACCATTAACATATTTTTTATAAATTTGCTGATGCTACTAAAAAATAAAAATAAACTAACATTAGTAAAAGTTAAATAACATTAAAGAAGCCTAGATCTTCTTGATCTACAGTACTTTAGAAGTTACAATAAGATTATACCTAGAACTAATGATAACTTGGAAAAAAATACCCGAGAGTTCAATGTTCTCTAACTTACTAGGTAATATCAACCAGTATAATATATTGTACCTACATATAAAGGAATAACTTTAAACACAAGGGTCCCATGACAACATCAATAGCTCCACGAGAGTCGGCACTCGGTATCCACGCGTCAAATATTACGGATGAATAGGGTTATCAAATTCAGGATGATGAAAAATAATACTTATTTAACAAAAATTGAGAAAGGTATGCTGAGATGGTTTGGCCATGTCGAGAGAATGAAAGAAGAACGATTGACGAAAAGAGCGTATAAGGCGAGTGTGAATGAAAGTGTTGGAAGGGGTAGACCTAGGCGGACGTTTCGAGACCAAATCCGGGACGTATTGAAAAAAGGCCAGGTCAAGAGTACCCTAAACCGAAGAGCGTGTATGAAGGGAATAATGAAAGTGGACGAAGCGAAACAAGTATGTAAGGTTCGTAGCAAGTGGAAAGAAGTGGTCTCTGCCTACCCCTACGGGAAACAGGCGTGATTATATGTATGTATGTATTTAACATCAGAAAATGCGGTCTCAAAACGCTCTTTCTTAATAAGCGTATTAGTTTGATTGCTAATGTGGCATCATATTTATGATTATTATCTGATTAGTAAAATGTATTGATCAATCGACGACATCATTGTCTTTTGAAGGAGGACAGTAGGTACTCATTTAATCCTCCGAGTAACCTATTCTAGACAAAATGATGTACTTAGAAGAATAGAGACACTTACGTGCGCAGAGAAAGGAAAACCAAGTATTATTAATATAAAATGTTAGTTCAGTAATATGTATAGTTTTCGGTCGCTAGTCACTCACAAAGAAATCATAACTTCATAACATTAAGTGACAACCCTATGCGCGGGTATTCATCACCCCGTCCATTCTACACTTTGACGTGTGTTTAATTAAATTCAGACGTCGGCTCTTCGAAACACTACGAATTGGACCTTGTATTGAAATTTTGGTGTGAATCCTTGTTTGTATATGTTCATAATACCTTCGTGACGCAGAGGGTCATTAGTCATGGTAGAACGGATATATTAGCGGTTATTTCTTGTCTGTATTAAGTTATAGCACGAACATTTATACATATAGCAAATAACAAACAAGAACGGAATACAAAATATTGATGAAAGTACTAAGTTTGTTTACTTCCTAATTGAGATCAGAATTAATTAATTAGACACGACGGCACATTGTTGGATTCATTAAGAAATATGTCTGACAACACATTATCTGTCCGTATAGAAATTCAAATAAAATAAAACGCTATATCTGATCATAATAGCAGTACCCGGCCGTCTGTTAGTGAGATCAACGATGCCACAAGTGGACTTAATAAAAGAATTCTCAGTGAGAAATGAACCACTACGGCTATTCAAGTACCGGTTCTAAAGGCTGCACCGAATACTGCGAGCATGCATGCGCCCGCGCACAGCGTCGATCCCGCACACGACATGAGTCAGAGCGCGTTGACCCGCGGCTCGCGATGGACGCGTCTGACACATTAGATACTGCTTTAATAACACACTAAGATAATTTTACAACCGGTCCGCCGTACAAAGGATCGTACTATTATGATAATTGAAATGACTACTAGTACGGTTACTAGAGTGTAAATGATAACGGTCGTGACTCGCGTATCTGTGTGCCAAGCAAATATTTATTCAAAATATTTGTACAATTATTATTGTATTTACTTTATAAATAAAATAATATATTCTTTACGAATCATTAGATCTTTTAGCACACATGTTAAGAGTGGAGTCGGACAACTGGTATTGAAGCCGACTTTCTCTTCTGCCCCCGCAATTTTTTACTCAAACGCTTTCCAGCTAGAAATGGTACGAATAAAACAACCTTCCAAACATATGCAACACACAATGCATTATAAAACTTTCTCGATTACGTAAATACAGATCATAAGATGCAAGAATGGAAAGTCGAAAGCTCAATGACACGTGACAGTAAAATACGAGGACGCAATATTCGGATGACTAACGTAGAAAGTAAGAGCGAATGAGGAAATAATTTGGTCAATAATGCGGGCCTCTTGTGAAATCTGGATGACAACGTCCTTTAAAAAGTACATTTAGTTCTCGAAAACTGAAAACAATCACATAATTACGTGCGTGTATTTTTTGGGACGAGAATAAATGTATAAGGTTACAGATATTTACTACTATTTATTCCCTAAAAACAAAAAGGTTGATGGAACATAAAACGAAACAGTTTTCAGAGCACGAAAAAGTAATTTACGAACATTCCACAAATTTAATTCAGGCAGCCATAATTCTCTAGGCACTAAGCGCTAGGTGTTAAAAAAAGTACGTGCCAAAATACAACATTTTCCGTAATGTTATGCTAGGGTTAGCAGCCAGCGAAGTATTTAGTTTAGCTTTATTTGCCTTAAAGATAATTTGCTTTTGTTCTTTTAAAAGGTACTGGACCTTATGAAAGTTTTTAACGACACAATTTCTTTAAACCACACCATATAACAATCACGGCATAGGAATCTGGAGCCGGTACTGAAGCATAAGCATGTACGGTCTAAGTTTCCTTATAACGAGGTGCCTCACCTAGGAAGTTTTTACTGTCCAACTTGGTCGCGTGCCGGGTTGCTGTACCAACTAGTTTCAAACGACTTTAATATCAGTATGACAAGTTTACAATGTTGAACAATGTGATAAATGAGTTTGCGAATTTATGTTTCCAATGTAATTGAATATTTTGAGACGTGTCGGGACAATCTTTGTAGTGTAGATGGTAATGAGAAACAATTACTAATCTTGGAAACTCATCAAGATACTGAAAACAATATGAGGTCTTTAGAAAGCACTAGTAAAGCCCTATTTTCATATGACTCCATTGCGAATAGTAATGACAATAATTGTAACACAATAAAGATAGAAAATAGAGATAAAGTATATAAACATATCAACACAACCCCGCTAATTGGGCCACATTCGCATTGCTCATGAAATGTGTCAATAACAGAAATGTCGGCAGAGCCTTGGAGGAATTAGCGTGTAACATAGAAAGATGCGCTAAGTAGAAATATTAGCAACTTTACTGTACGACATAGCGACGTATCATAGTAAGGCAGTAATTGTAGAAAAGAGGCAATGTTTGTCGCTAAAACTGTATTCGGGGATAAATTTACAAATAGAAGGCATGTTTCCAGCGATGGTCTCATACTCATACCTTTAATACTAGATATTATTATCAAGGGTGGATGCTTTCAACGTCTTCAACTTGGCCAACCCTTCGCCAACTTCGAAGAGGTCTTTTGAGATCAGGTGTTACCTGGCAAAGACCTAATGTACAACAGTTTGTTTGGGCTCATTAAACCCCTGTCTAGTGAAACATATTCACTTGCCAAAAGACAACGATGATGTTTCAATAACAGCGACACGAAGCCAATATTGGCAATTTGGCAACCGCGCTAATTTAATTGGGTTACGTCGACGCATGAATTTCAATAATCTTCTGGATACTGGTAACATGTGTAAACTGTGAGCGCCGCTTGGAGGCTTTATCAATTTGGTTCATTAAAACAGAGATTGGAAAGCTCCTAACTCTGGCGGAATGATAGTATATGCTTACTTCGGTGATAATGGAAATATACACACTACTTAACGACGTTTAGTTCGCTAGTTAACAGTGATTATATAAAGCATGGTTTGACAGAGTTTACGTATTTTACCAGAAATGTTTATAAGCAGGCATGCTCCCGAAACTTATTAAGGAACAAGAAAGAAAAAGTGTTCTTCAAATGTAAAACCAAGCATCTGAATTATTAAGTTTGATATCCCAAAGATATATTCTGGACAAGAATTTATTAAGGTGTTATTGGATGTTTTCCACCAGACAAAAAAAACTCATTTCTGTTTTTCTTAAAGGATACGAATGTACCGAATATGTGTGAAATTTCCAATATAATAGTTTTTATAGATGCCCGGATTACAGAACTAGTCCGAATGCCTGGTGCGACCGCGCTGACCTCCCGGGCCGGCGACGATTGAATAATAATAGAATTTTATTGGTATCGATCCTTGATCAAATAGTTTTCATTGTGAGCACGTCGGTTCGTTTTAGATAGATTTGGTAGCTCTTACTGACTCTATGAGGGGTATTGGTGCTTATTATGACACACCTGAAAGTGCTATCTTGCTCGTACGTTACCATTATAAAAAGGAAGATAATACTAATTAGTTAAGTGGTGTACCAAAGAAATCAGTACCATTATCGAATGGCCTAAACTTTCATCCACGTTTAATCCACTTGATGTTATAACTTTTGTTAGAAATCCTAAACAATATTTCAAGCCACATAGGCCTGAATATTAGTTTTTCGGTCTATTCAATTTAGTGGACTAAAGCCCCAATTCCATTATTCGAATATATAAAAATTGATTACCTCTCTCTCTGTCTTTCTATTTAAGTGTCCGAAGACCCTTATCGGTGTAGCTGATGGAGCTCTCTTCATCTATCCCTATCTAGAGCAGTCTTAGAAATTTCAAAGGCCTATGTTATTTGGTTACGACGGAAACATACCACTTTATTTATATCTCTACGGAGAATAGTAAAATAGTATGTTTCGTGAAATAACGATTCTGTGTAATAACTCAATCTACATAATATCTGGGTTTAACCGGCTGGTTTATAGTTTATTGGATTTTTTTATGGCGAAAAAGCTTCGCATATGGATATAATGTAACACACACACACACATAATATGTTTATGTCCTGTTGGTACCTCAAATATATTGAGGTTGTTGCCAGTATTTTGAGTAGTAGATAATCCCTTTGAGACACTCAAGATATCTTTAACTCACTCACTCTCGACCTGACACAGGAGATACAGGAGACTCTTGTAGATACAGGAGTAACGAGAAATTCTTAATACCTGAAACAAAAATAAAGTCGTATGTTAATTATGCTGAATCAGTCTTGAAAACATTAGGACAATAAAATTCTTTGCCTATTTCACTATATGCTTTTTATGTCACATGGACTCTACAAGCTATTTAAATTCATCCTTCACTGTTCATGGCTTCAAGCCTTATTTATAAAAGCAGTAAGCAGCCGATACACAATAGACGGCTGAGTACTCAAAGGCTACTCAAATGTTTAAGTCTTAAGTCGTTATCCGTCAGTTTTATATGGCACGTCACAGTTAGGCAGCTCTCAAATTTGAGTTGCGTACTCGTATTCGAATTCTAAATCCTCAGTGCTTTATGAAAACCACAGATGAGCTCTCAGAAGACGGAAGCTCCATTGGCAGTGTCTGCGAGCGGTTAGTTTAAAGCGTTTTGCGAACATTTATTGAATAGCAGAGCCACAGAGTGGATATTCTATTCATCTGTGTCACCGTAGACACGGAAATGAAGGACGTGTGCTGTCATATGTACTGCCTTTCTAGGTTTGGCCCAAGTCAAAGCATTTTACTTCTCACTCAAGCTAAATAATGCAGTTTCACGTCGAGGAAGGCTTACAACGAGAAAGTAGGCATACTGCGTGTTTTTTTTAACGTATATTATCTCGCTACAAGAAGCTGTTTCACTACGCCAGCAACAGATGGCGCTTAACGCAACGCTCAATATAATTGAGGATTCTCCATACAAGGCTGAAACGCGGCATTAGTTTTCAACCAAAATACTAATCTAAAGCGCTGGGTTCCTCCAATAGCGGCGCCGTCATATAACGGCCGTAACTAGAACGTTGGCTATGTAAACAAAATGGCGCGGTGTCCTAGACCGCTACCTGTTTACGTAGCCAGTGTTCTAGTGCGGCCGTTATATGATGGCGCCGCTATTGGAGGAACCCATAGCTTAAGAATTAGTAACAGAATCGTTGGGTAATTAAGCGGGAAATCGTCCAGACTGCTTGGTTGTAGCTTACTTGGGTGTAGTGAATTATTTCATTTTGTCTTCTGTCTCTCAGCTCCATGCTTATGGAGTGTTGGCAGAACTTCATCTGTTTTATGCGGTCTTCAGTTAGTGCGGACTCCGTACCGCGCAGTAACTTCGTTTATACCGCGCCGAGGAAGCATCAGCGATAGTTTCATTTACACTTTGTGTACGGCTTACAGGAGAGTTTATTGTGTTTACAATTTCCATTGCCTTTGTTGACAGCGCACACACCCCGTGTTGCATACTCGGAACTCTACATTTCAAATTTAATCTGAATATTTTGCATTACCTACTAAAGTATACTAGGACTCTAGTTCAACTTTGTCAAGATTATAAATATCCAAAGGTCTCTATGTCGGGTATTCCGGCGAGCCAGGGTTGCCAGATGTACGATTTAAGTCGTATTTATACGATTTTTTTGATGTTTTTAACATGTACGATCCAAAGATGATAATCGTACGTATTCCTACGACTTTTTCACATTTCGTAAAACCCGATATAGAATTAACCAAAATCGCTATTTCTACCTCAATAATAAGGGATTTCCCTTGACCCGTTACAGATAAAACCCGACCAATTTGCGAAACACTTCATAATGACAGCTAAATTAAATATAACGAAACTTTGAACGGCAAAAAAACATTTAAAACGGTATGGATTTTGTGTACATTTATCTCCAACACAAGAAATGCTGTGTAAGATGAATAGTAAATGTAAAACAATTTACGGACATAAGTAGATACACACTACTTATCTCCGTAAAGAGTTTTACTATTCGTTATTCTGATTTCTTTACAATAAAAGTATATTATTAAATACATAAAGTTATTAGAATCGTACTATTTTTTTGTATGAGCCTTCTTAGGGAATACGAC
Source organism: Drymonia ruficornis (assembly GCA_947859195.1). Taxonomy (NCBI): domain Eukaryota; kingdom Metazoa; phylum Arthropoda; class Insecta; order Lepidoptera; family Notodontidae; genus Drymonia; species Drymonia ruficornis. The sequence continues at coordinate 7,658,595 of OX401925.1, read as the reverse complement.
TTTTTATTTACCCACCGTACGATCTCCCCATTCACGTCTGGCAACCCTACGGCGAGCTATTCAAAACGCCGGAACCGCCCGGTCTCTACCACCCAGTGGCGCAGATGTATAGCGCACAGATTAGGTTTCTGCGCGGCTTATCGGCACTCTATGTGTGTGCTTATGTAGAGTTATTGATATACGATAACAGCTATTGTATTATGGACTTAGCGCTTAGTAACCGGTGTTGGTTGGCAACTAAGCAGTTCGAATGTAGAGTCACATTTGACTTATAAACTAGATGACATAGCAACATAGCCCTTATCTATACTGGGTGTCTTGTAACGCTATGCTTGTTGATGGGCAGTATATCTAGTAGAAGAGTAGGTACTAGATACTATCCTATAATACGGTCACCCCATGACTGCAGAATATCACACAATTTTTCAACTCTATTTTCATACCGTAATGAGAGGTAAACTGCAAACACTTGCAAGCCGTGGTGTGGTGGGTGTCCGTTACATCGGTTTGACATTGTTTTCAGGTCGCTACCCACCGGGACAGTAGCGTGTGTCCGCTGGTCCGGCGTGTGAATGCAGTGGACGCGGCGCCGGCTCAGATAACGATGTGTATTGTGTTGTTCAAAACTAGAGTGTATTGTTGGTATTCAATGTGACGTTTCGGGTGCTTGAAGCTTGGAAATAGAGAAGAGATACATAGTCTCACTATTCAGACATGCTCGACTGTTGGACAGAATTTGGGCATACAAGCGAGGTTGTGAGTATACCTCTTCAACAGTCTTGCTTGATGTTAGGGGGCGTCCATAAATTACGTGAGGCATTTAGGGGGGGAGGGGGTGGAGCAAAATCTCACCAAATCTGACGTGGGGGTGAGGGGGTGTCTCGGCAAATCTCACGTAATTGTTGTTTACCGCAAGAAACATTATAACATTGCAAGAAAACTGGGTTAAATTAAGTAAAACATGTTTCTCCCTATAAGCTTTTGAAAAATCTCACGTGAGATTAGAGGGGGAGGGAGGGTGTCGAGCAAAATCTCATGAAATCTCACCGTGGGGGGAGGGGGGGTCGAAAAATCTCAAAAATCACCTCACGTAATTTATGGACGCCCCCTTATTGGTTGGAGAGCCAAGCTGTAGCCAATTGACTGCAGCTCGGCTGATATGGGCTGGCCCGACCGGAGTAGTAGTGAGCACACCATGTGGTGGCACATGGTGTGCTCACATATCCGCAATGTTTAAGGATATTCACAAAGAAGATTGGCTGCATAAGCCACACGGGATCACACGAGCGACACGGGGTTTGAAGCAGTCGCCGTGGCCGAAATCGGCCGGATCAGATCATCATCACGACCCTCTTATAGAAATTCAGCGTAAAGTAGCGTACAATTTTCGTACGATGAGTGAGAGCCGGAAGACGTAGACGTATATCTGAAGATATTTTAAAATTTAGTTGTTGTTTGCCTTTTAGGAAATGCACAACTACAGAAAGGGCGTGTTAACACGTCCTGAAAGCATCCTAAGCGCGGTAAAACACGGGAGGGAAACGGTATAATAATAATAATAAAAGCCATTTATTCAGACCATAATGAAATAGGTACTTAATAATAATTTTAACATTTCATGCATTATAATTACTTAAATATAGATTACTAATTAAACATTGATTACTAAATTAAATAATGATTGCTAATTTAAATATTGATTGTTAAATTAAATATTATCTAAATTATTATAATATATTTATTGGTTTTAACACCGGCTATGTTGGTCTGTGTGCCATTCGGCAAAGGCCTCTTCCAATTCCTTAGGGAAACGGTATAACCTATTTTAAAATATAATAATCTCAAATCACCAGCCACCTTACCATAAGATTCTTAAATGACATGTAACACTATTCCACGATTGTTCCGCCCATGGAACATAGCTCCCATTGGTCGATCGAGTGAACATCACACGACATGTTACCTCGGACGGCCATTCACGTCACAGTTCACTGGACAACGAAACGAGATAACCGTGCTGTAATGGATCGAGACTCAAGTATTGCAACACTGCAGTTCCATTTCAAGAAAATAATATTTTATTACTCCGTACACGGGAGGTAGCTTATTTTCTATCACCAATTCCAAACGAAATTTATCTGGGACATACCATTGATGTATTTTTCTGGAGATATGGTACCTTATTACATCGCAATCACGAAACTCGAGCTCAGCGCACCACTGCAGCGAAAATAACACATTTTTTATCGTACTTGCAATTCGAAAATTAAATTATTAAAATACATTTTCAACCTTATCCTTTCCGCGAGCGACTGAGTCATACATTACACTACGATAACTAAAACACTTATGTCATTCCCATACATTGAAGCGTAACGATTTGTAGAAACGCTTATAGACGAATCCACTTGTCCAGGCCCCAAGGACGTTACAGTCCAGTAGACATTACGGAATACAATTTAATTTGTATATGGGGATAAGAGACGATGTCTCTAGCCATAATACATCGTATATCATGTCTCAGTCTATCACTAGTAGACATCCAGTCTCTGGAGGAGTCTCTCTCATGGAGTCTCTCCATATATTCGTAGGTAAACCTTTTTCAATTTCCTTTTCAGTTCTCGCAGACGACTGGCCATGTGAATGGGCAGACAGTGGGCACTAGCGACGTGGACCGACGTCACAGACAGTACAGTTCAATGCACATTGGAATATAATAATACTAAGTACATCGTTGCTATGTTGTCGAGGTCTGGGAACTAAGGACATACCTTATTTATGTGTATGAAGATAGTCCAACTATATTACTAGCGATTATAATAGGACCTGGATTGCGTCTTTATAAATATCTAATAATAATATAATATCTTTAAAGGTGGTAGAGCCAAGCTGTAGCCAATTGACTGCAGCTCATAAACGGGCTGGTTCGATCGGGGTAGTACCACCCTCTCATAGAAGATCGGCGTAAAGTGGCTATTACAGCTGCGTTTCGTACAATGAGAGAGCCGAAAGGCCATCCCCGTCCCCTTCCCTCCATCCCACTCCCCTTCAGGTCGGCATTGTGCGAGCAATGCCTTTGGTATTGTAAGCATCTATAGGCTACAGTAACTGCTTAACATCAGGCGGGCCGTACGCCTTTTTGCCACCGCAGTCCAATAAAAAAAAAAACTCCAGACTAACATACATATTATATAGATTTTTAATGAAGGTTTCCCCAATAGAGTTCAGTGGTTTCGCAGTGGTAATTATTAGCGGACTCAGAGGCCTGTATGTTCCCAAACTAAGCAACGCTTGTACTATGGGTCCTGAATAGAAGTGGGTGCTTAAACGAAAAGCCGTTTGAAAAGTTCGCTTTTTTAAGTAAGCGCCTAAGCGTGCTTACAAATTTAAGCGTGTTGCTTTTAAGCAATGACGGCAAGAAAGAGAAAGAAATTACAAAAAAAATACAAAAAGTAACCTTATTTGTATGACAATACAGTTCAAATCAATATTTAATTAAATTTAACCTTATTTCTTTACCCATAAAAAGCAATAATTTATAATACATTATATTAGATTAAAAACCATATTTCCATGCACATAAGACTCACTATAAATTTTTCAGCGCGTAAGTTTTTGGCTTTTTGCTTGAACTTATGTTTAGTAAGCATTTTGCTTTTGTTGTCCGTTTATTGACGGACGAATTTTTGTTTAATTTAAAAAAGCAAAAAAGTAGAAAAGCATAAAAGCAGAAAAGCACTTTTACAACGACTTTTAAAAACAAGCGCAAGCGTAACAACGTGCTTTTAATATAAAGCCGTTTATCACATCTTTAGTCCTGAACAAGGACTGGGGATAACCAGTGACACCTAGCCCAGGACTAATTATGAAAAAGCCATTTTCCAAATTTGGTTCAGCGGGAATCTAATCCGTTAAAGTTAACGTTAAGTACGCGGTACACGAAGCAGTCCATTTTTCGTCGTCAAATCGACTTTAGAGCCGTGTCACATTGCCGTGCTATCACTGAACACAGAAGACCGGTGATACAAATATCTATATGTATCATGTGTTTGAGGTCATTGACCACTGGCCGTAATGCAACAGTGCAACATCCAGAAAATTGCAGTGTCAAAGTGCGAACGCGGGTTACTGCAAATTTGCTCACCGCTCCGGTGAACACCGGAAAATGCACTTTACACTAGACACATAATTTAATAAACTGAGTAAAAAGACAACGATCTCGTATGTATTACGAAAGACCAAGATATCACTATGCATTTGCTACAGTATTATTCAATCCCTAGTTAATAATAGTAGCGCAACGTTGTCCGTTTGTCCTTGTGTCATGTCCACAGTGTAAAGACTAAAGAAAGAGGTGCCCTTATTAGATATATGTATGAAAAAAAACGTGGTCATTGTTTTTTCATTTTCATTATTCTATCTACCGGTAAATAGTTGAACTACTCGCTTCGTTTTATGTCGATGTTAGTACTAGGCCGACCACTCGGCCGAGTTGCTTAGGGCCAGTCCCCTTGGTAATTGGTCCATGGTCATGTCTCAGTAATTGGATCGATTTCAATGATGTTGTACAGATCAAATTACAATTCTATTTCTGAGGTGGTAAGTCATTGCGCGTCTCTACCTGCGGGACGTAAGCTTTCTTATGCTCGGACTCTATATTCATGAAACAATTCGTTTTGCTTACCGATAGTAGAATTTTGACAGAGGCCAAATTCTACTGTTCGTAAGCAGAACTAATCGTTTTGTTAAATATAGGGACCGGGCATTAATTATTAACAACGCTAAGGGCTTGTTTCTTCATTGCCAGTAACAGCCAAAGTAATGTCAACGGTAAGCGATTCCTTTAGTTGTTAAAGAAACTGGTCGTTAAACTAGTGATATAATAATATCCTGGGACAATAATAATAATATCCTGGGACATTTTTTACACACGGCTACCTGATCCCAAACTAAGCAGAGCTTGTACTATGGAAACCAGATAACTGATATTACTACATATACTACTTTTTTATTTGTAAATACATACTTAATATACATATACACCCAGACTCCGGACATACAGACATGTTCATGCACACAAATGCATATCACGGGTAGGAATCGAACCTACGACCTGCAGCGTGGAAGTCGCCTCCGCGCCAACCACGCTAACGGGCCCGTCAAATCAACATCTAAAACTTTTATTTCGAATGACCCATATAATACATCACATCTCTATTCTAGAGGTGGGAAATCTGCAGAATTCCGAATGGCGCAGCTACCGCGGGACGTAAAACATTAATTTTGATTTGGGCCGTCGTCGTTCATCACGGTAATGTCGCACAGAGGGTCGCCTCTATTTGCGTTGTAGCGTTTAGCTTTACTTTTGAGAGTTCAAAATTCAATCAACGCCGTTTTGCTAGTATTGGAACGTTTTCCGACATCCTCTGATATTTTAGAGATAATTAATAGTTACCTAGTTTATCTTTTGAGAGGCGTTAAGTAGACACACACAGACAGATGTTAATTACTATTTACTAATTCCTAGCGAAGGTAAGCTGAAGGTAGAGTTAGATTCTAGTAGGTCTATTTGTTATAAATAAATAAATATCGCCATATTTACATACCAACTGTATGGTCCCAAACTAAGTATCGCTTGTACTGTATATACCATACAATGGGCTGGGGGGCGGTCCCAGTGAAACGCAGACCAGGGCAAAATACTTAAAGGCCGTTTTCGAAATTTGCCTCTGGCGGGAATCGAACCCGCAATCACCCGATGCAGTAAGCCGAGCGGCCAACGCTCCAACTTCGCTAAGCTGTCGTCAAATTATTCTGTACTACAGTCCCCAAATTCCGCAAACCTTGATATATAATGTTCTAGCGCGGTCCGGTAGGCGTGTCGAACAACACTGTCGCCCTGCGGCGATTTATCGCTTGCCACTATGTAATTAAATTCACAAAGGGACTCCTGCACGTACTGAACGACATAGTACCTACAGAATTTGAGGGTATAGAACATCAATAAGAAGTGATACCAGGGTCAATTAGAAAGAATCGTACTTCGAAGCATCGAGATAATATGTAACACGTTCTAGAGGCGCCACGTCAAACAAACTTCATCACACGTAGGTAGAAAGAGCGCGAGCAGGTGAGAGAAAATAAGTAGAATGACTGAGTGCGGCCACAGTGCCGCAATAAAATGGGACATCATTGTGAAGCGCAGTGTCTGCTCTAGTACGTAGTACAATTATCTCGATGTTTCTAAGTTCTAATCTATCTTCTAAATACAATGGTTTGTGTCAACGGTGGAAAACAACGTAATCCTGTTCGCCTTTAAACGTTTCTTACGTAACTTACGTTTTCGTGTAGGACAATGACGTTTTAAGTATTTACGAAAATGAAGTATTTATCTAGATTTTGTTTTCTAAACAGTCTGTGCCGGTATCTAAGCATCCCATTATTCAAAGTGAATTAAATAAATTTCGAAATTCCAGTAGATAAAATAGTGATTAAGCTAAATTAATCACCAGGTAATTTAGTAAATGTGTACAATAAACAATGCGGTGCAATTCAATTAATTCAATTACTATTTAATTGAATTAGCTGAATGGATAAATATTGCATAATGGCGTGCATTAATTATGTACCTACTCAATTGACATTTGCGTTTGGCAGATTTTGTGGTATTAACGGCCTTTTAGTGTTTAGGGTTGCCAAGTTTCAACCATAATAAACATACAGATATAAAAAAAATGAAAATAGACACATAAGCAGTCAACAACGGTATCATTCCAATGCTCCAAACTGCATGAGCGACTTGGAAACCACCATCTTTAGAAACTTTGCTTTCAAAATTAGCTCTTCCAAGAAATAAAGTAAATCACAAAGAACTCTTGAAAATTATAACGATGAGTCTTTAAATAGCTTGATTCCAAAACCAATAGGTGCGTCGACAAGCCCCGTGCCACGGCGCCCGAGCCATCAGTTATGATATTATGTCTACGCATTCAGACGTCAAAACTGACCGCTCGGACGCGCCCCTCGCTTCTTGTAGTCACACCCATTGAATATTTTGCAAGAAAACACTAAAACACAATTTATAATAGGAATAACAGACTATATAGTACGTTTTTTATACTTCCTATTTGGTAGGCAAAGATGGCGTCCAGCGGGGCGATTGCGTAACTTTTTGTCAATGTTTCAATTGGTTTCGTATATAATTGACACAGGATGAACGAAACCAATTGAAACATTGACAAAAAAGTTACGCTTCCCGATCCTGGGGGGTTACTCCGAAATACGTCGCTGACGGATCGTCCGAAGTACAGATTCGATTTACGATCAAAACAATGTCAAATCGTAGAGAAAAACGAAAGAAGAAATGTCAAATCACGACAATCCGTCAGCCGAAACGTTAGGTTCGTATTTCGGAGTAGGCCAGCTGATCCCATCATTGCTATCGTTAAAAGGGTAACTGAAGCGATTTATAAATTCCTATTGAACAATACATTTATCAACCTTGCTCGTGTTAATAATGAGTTCATTTCACATAACCGCAGCACGCATTGCGACATACCTACTAATGGAATTATGGCTTGTGCGGTGACATGACAGCCAATATACTTGTGCACACAGTCGTACAGATTTTTTTCTCGTAAACTAACTGTATACTTTAAAGTCTGTGTATTTGTCATTATGTATGCCAAACTGAACAGCGGAATAATAATTCACCAGAAGATGAGCCGTATTGGCAACACCGACATGTCAAAGGTCTCGTCGAGGGTCAAACCTTGGCGTCATCGTTGGACACCATTGTCGATCCTGGCTTGCAGGAGTAACAGTGGTGGGAGCGTGTGGCGGGCTTACTCCCAATAAAAAACAATACACCGACATGTTTTCAACATTATTTTCCGCAAGCGACTGACTCGCACTGTGTCCATAGACCCAGTACGACTTAGTCACTCGTGTTTACTAGGACAAACTATTTTGGACAATCACATGTCTCCCTAATTCATAGTAATGTCACGTAATGTCTTGCTGGATGCTATCATTGACAATCTTGCCACGTCAATCCCCTGTGTGACCTGTGTCAAGTCTGCAGAACTCAGTCTCCTGTCCTGAGCCCAATATCTCCTACCCAGCAGTTAGTTAGACAATGGGTGGTAATAACTCTAGGTTCTTTTGTGTGGTACAATAGAGCTGCAGATTTGTTAGCGGCGCCATAGATTTATTGCCGCCGCGGCGCACAGTGGAACGTATTTGAAAATTTGGGACTTAGGGGTTGAAATGTATATTTTTGGATTCTCCTATTTAATACAAGCATTTTATGTTTCTATCACTTTTTTATAAGTGCTTTACTTTCTGAGATATGGCCGCTCTAAATTGGCCAAAATGGAATTAGCGATATTAAAAAACGAAGTACGTTTAGAAAAAATCTGATGATGGATTTAGATTCTACTAATTGATCCAAGCATTTTATATTCAGGGTAATTTTTCATTAAACCGACTCTTTCAAAAGTTATAGCACTTAGAAGTTTTTGATTTTTTTAAATTGCTCAATAACTCGAAAATCTCACGTTATTTCAAAATATCTTTTATATACTCGTAAAGATGGCATCTTTGGCTACAATTTGCACTATATGCCAAAATGCGAAAATCTGCGATTTCGGGTCAATATAAGATTTTCTATATACATGGATGATTTTTTTTTAAATTTCAATCTTAATCCCCTTTAAATCCAAAAATTTGGGATTAAAATGTATATTTTTGGATTTTCCTATTAAATGCGAGCATTTTATGTTCCCATAGTTTTTTCGTGAAGGCCTTACTTTTCGAGTTATGGCCGCTGCAAATCGGCCATAGTGGACTTAGCGATATTCGAAAATGAAGTACCTTCAGAGAAAATTTGATAATAGATTTGGATTCTACTAATTGATGCAATCATTATATATTCAGGGTAATTTTTCATTAAACAGACTATTTCGATAGTTATAGCACTTTGAAGTTATTTTTTTTATGAAAATTACTTATATTAGGGAAATCCAAAAATATACATTTCAACCCCAAATTTTGGGATTTAAAGAGGATAAAGTGTCAAGTTAGGAAACTATCATCCGTGTATATTGAAAATCTTAGATTGACTCGAAATCGCAGATTTTTTTAATTTGGCATATGGTGCAAATTGTAGCCCAAGGTACCACCTTTACGAATATATAAAATATATTTTGAAATAACGTGCGATTTTTGAGTTATTGAGCAATATAAGTAATTTTCATAAAAAAAATAACTTCAAAGTGCTATAACTATCGAAATAGTCTGTTTAATGAAAAATTACCCTGAATATATAATGATTGCATCAATTAGTAGAATCCAAATCTATTATCAAATTTTCTCTGAAGGTACTTCATTTTCGAATATCGCTAAGTCCACTATGGCCGATTTGCAGCGGCCATAAATCGAAAAGTAAGGCCTTCATGAAAAAATTATAGGAACATAAAATGCTCGCATTTAATAGGAAAATCCAAAAATATACATTTCAACCCCAAATTTTGGGACTTAAATAGGATAAAGTGTCAAGTTAGGAAACTATCATCCATGTATATTGAAAATTTTAGATTGACTCTAAATTGCAGATTTTTTATATTTGGCATAGGGTGCAAATTGTAGCCCAAGGTACCACCTTTACGAATATATAAAATATATTTTGAAATAACGTGTGATTTTTGAGTTATTGAGCAATATAAGTAATTTTCAATAAAAAAATAACTTCAAAGTGCTATAACTATCGAAAGAGTCTGTTTAATGAAAAATTACCCTGAATATATAATGATTGCATCAATTAGTAGAATCCAAATCCATTATCAAATTTTCTCTGAAGGTACTTCATTTTCGAATATCGCTAAGTCCACTATGACCGATTTGCAGCGGCCATAACTCGAAAAGTAAGGCCTTCACGAAAAAATTATGGGAACATAAAATGCTCGCATTTAATAGGAAAATCCAAAAATATACATTTTAACCCCAAATTTTTGTATTTAAAGGGGATTAAGTTTGAAATTAAAAAAAAAACATCCATGTATATAGAAAATCTTATATTGACCCGAAATCGCAGATTTTCGCAATTTGGCATATAGTGCAAATTGTAGCCAAAGATGCCATCTTTACGAGTATATAAAAGATATTTTGAAATAACGTGAGATTTTCGAGTTATTGAGCAATTTAAAAAAATCAAAAACTTCTAAGTGCTATAACTTTTGAAAGAGTCGGTTTAATGAAAAATTACCCTGAATATAAAATGCTTGGATCAATTAGTAGAATCTAAATCCATCATCAGATTTTTTCTAAAGGTACTTCGATTTTTAATATCGCTCATTCCATTTTGGCCAATTTTGAGCGGCCATATCTCAGAAAGTAAAGCACTTATAAAAAAGTGGTAGAAACATAAAATGCTTGTATTAAATAGGAGAATCCAAAAATATACATTTCAACCCCTAAGTCCCAAATTTTCAAATACGTTCCACTGTGCGGCGTGCGCCTGTCGGTTTGATCTATGGCCCTGATATACTGCGAAAATGATCTTTTGACCTCTCCCTATTAGGGATTATTTCGAAATTTCGTGGAAAAGAGATAGTTTTAATGTTCAATCTTGGTAGAGTTTGGTAGATGATAGTTATTGGTATGCCCGGTAAATTATGGGTTTTGAATCAAGTTGAAATGGCCGATCTAAGATCTAAAATTGGGATAGGCACGCAAAAAAGGCATCAATGCCTTTTATAAGTTCTAAAAATTGGAGTTACGACTAAAATATAAACAATTAAAAAAACTTAGTCATAACTAAAATATGGAATGTACGGACACAACTTCTGAAGTCACAGAATGCATGAGAAACATGAATGCCACGATAAAAATTCCAACTAGTAGAAGTGCTATATTTGCCAAATGTATGTAGGTATAATATGCTTCAACTTTGTAATCCTTTGTGAACACCACAAAATAACACGAGGATGTTGAACCCTATGCCAAACTTCATTCTACAAATACCCATACCGTAGGTAGATAATGCATCTGTATCACTATAAGAGGAAACCTGTCCCGTATGAGATGGACGAAAAAGGAATTCATTAAACAAATCAAGAACATTGGCACTCGATAAATACGTTCTTGACCTAACAAAGGCTCTTGCATGTGTGGGAGCATATTAATTTTACGACGGATTTATTTCTGCAAATTCAAAAGATGCAAACATGATTTGCCTTTTTTTAACCGACTTCAAAAAAGGAGGAGGTTCTATGTTCGGCTGTATGTATGTTTTTTTTTTTTTTTTTTTTTTTTTTTTTTTTTTTTTATGTATGTTCACCGATTTCTCCGGCATTTATGAACCGATTTGAAAAATTCTTTTGCTGTTCGGTAGATCGTAGCTCCAAGTTGGTCCCATAAAAAAATAATTCCTAGAATCAACCCCTAAGGGGGTAATTTTGGGGGGTGAAGGTCGTCTGAAAAAAAATTTTTTGTCCGATTGACTTGAAACTTAATATGTATATTTTGCATAAGAAATAATGAAACTCATGTTTCAGGATTTTCGAAAAATCCCCCCCCAAAGGGGTAAAACGAGGTGTTGAAGTTTGTATGGAGAGTTACCGTTTATCTCTAACGTTTATGAACCAATATTTCTTTTTAAACTGTTATTTGGTAGGTGACTAAGTTGTTTTGGTCCCGTACAAAAATCATTTCGGAAATCTACCCCCAAAGGGGGAAACTAGGGGTAGAAGTACGGTAGAAAAATATATTTGTGTCCGATTGACTTGAAACTTAGTATGTATACTCCATATAATAAACTAAGAAACTTTTGTTTTGGAATCTTGGAAAAGTCAGCCCCCAAAGGGGTCATTTGGGGTGATAAAGTTTGTATGGCGCCACTAAAAATCATGAAATAAAATTATTTTTATAAAAAAATAAAAACCGACTTCAAAAAAACCTGGAGCACTAAAAAGCCTGAAATAATATTTCTATTACCACCACTGTCTACCCCTTCGGGAAAATCAGGCGTGATGATGTGTTATCGAGTATTTGGAGTCGGTGCCAATCTTGGTATGCCGAGTCTACCTACTATAAAAGTAAGAAGATAGATTGGCACCGACCCCAAATACTCGATAACACATCATCACGCCTGATTTTCCCGAAGGGGTAGACAGTGGTGGTAATAGAAATATTATTTCAGGCTTTTTAGTGCTCCAGGTTTTTTTGAAGTCGGTTTTTATTTTTTTATAATTGGAATATATTTTAAGGTCTATTGAAGCACTTTGCGTAGCTTCTTCTTTAAGAAACAAGACCTCCAGCATCTGTGTACTCCACAATCCAAATAAAAGCCTATTCTCAATCTCTTAAGCGAAATAATTAATTTACGAGCACCCACAGAGGCGAGCAAATTAATTGAAGTGGACAAATTCCTTATTGGCCAACGGCAAGCAATCTAAATTCTTAACGTTGTTTATACTGAGGGAGACCACAGATTATTGCATGACAGTAACAGGAGGGACGAAGGATCACACTGATAAAGTACGATTAGATGAAATCGAAATGACAGTAACCGATGACGCAATGAAAATATTGGTGGAGTTGATAGAATGAGGTTCAAACGTTGTAGTTGTTGAAAAAAATATTTTAAAGCACAGAGATAAGACTTGGTATTATTATTGCGATAAAACCGTAGATATGAAAGCGTAGGAAATTAAGAAAGTAATCACAACATCCAAGTTAGTATTCACATTAACGACCATAAAACCCATGAAATTGTTGTAAGAACAAAAACCAATCGGCTTTAATTCGAAGACTTTTTTATTAATTCCAACTGATAATTCAATTTTCAATTTAAAAACTTTCTAAAATTCAGGCATTCTCCGACGCGTGTAAAATCTTTAAACGCCAAAATTAGCATTGAGTTTCAATTGCGAGATTACTCATGCCCCGCGGGTTCCCCCGACTTCAAAGCTGTGATTTTCGAGATTTTTCATTAGCAAATAAACGAGATCGCTGCACTCCCAGACGTCTGTGTTTACCCCTTTCAATTCAATCTAGTTATTTACAAGAAGCGACCACATTACGGACCGCGTATAAACAATTTCGACGGTGTCGTTTTGCATTTACAGATTTGAATGAAAATTTTATGAGCAAGTCGTAAAATAAAAACTGCGCAAACTAAAGCTGAACGCAAAAATCTGCAGAAATGTTGCTCTAAGTCCTTGTTGTCTATACTCGCTTCAAGAGAAGAAATTTTTATCAAGTCCTGGATTACTGTCATGTTCAACACAAGATTAAATAATAACAATGTTTTCCATTTCTTACTAACTTGTCTCAAAAAAGAACAGGCTAGTTCATATACCTCTACATAATTCCACTGTAATTTCAATCAACTACTCGTATTATCTTTATAACGACATTACCACCTATATTAGAATTATGAATAGTGCGTACTTATATTATTTTTGGAAGCTTCACTGGTTAATGTGCTTTCTATTTATGTTATTGTAAGTGTTTTATAAAACTGGTTGCTTCCAGTATGTACTTTAATAAATAAATTAGACTTGCAACCAATAGTATATTCGGCCATATGCCGAATACCGAATATTCGGCGAGCTTCCTGGCCGAATAGCCGAATATTCGGCAAAAGTATTCGGCCGGAGTGTGGAAGGAAGGGAAGGAAGTAGTCTTTATTCAGAGCGTCTTTTCCCTGAAGCTGGGATGGTCTACGATAAAAAAGGACTACATACTTGAGTAACTAATTGAGTAACTACTTCGCGAAAATGCACAAAAATTGGACTTTCTGCATTATAATCTATCGCTTCTAAATTTTGTTACGATAATTCAAATGCGTAGACACTGACATTTATTTCATTGGTTTTTTTTGTTAAATTTTGTATTAAAGAAGTTGATTATAAACCTGTGACTACTTTAATGATTATAAGAGATTTTTTATATATTTTTAACCTGCATTATCCCACTGCTGGGAAAGTTCTCCCCCAATACACTCCACATATCTCTATTAGACGCGCCGCCGCGCCGCTTCCATCCATCACCCCAGAGAATTATAAAAATAAATCAATATTTACTTTCATTGTACCATTTATCTCAATAAAACTACATATTCTTAAGTGTTCGGTATTCGGCCGAATAGTATGTAGATATTCGGTATTCGGCCGAATAGCTTAAAAGTAGCCGAATAGGCCGAATACCGAATAGTAACCGAATATTCGTTGCGATGCTAAAATAAATACATTTTTATGTAGGTGGACTTAATATACTAGAGCAAAAAAAGATACTATTTCCATTCGAAACGTATGCTCCATGTTTTACTTGTGGGAGTAAATTGGCGCGCGCCAGAACCTCGGGCGTCGGGTGAAATACTCTTTACTGCGGAACTCTTTATTGCCTAAGGAGAGACTTAAAGCCTGTCAGTACGTGTTACGACTATAACAGGACTACCTATGTGGTTATGGCGCTTTATTGCATACACTTGGAATTATTACTTGAGCATTTATTTTTCACACGCTGTAAAAGGCAAGTTCAAACTTCTCTTATAAAATGCTTCTAAATTAGTCACCTTTGGATGTTTCTTCTTCTTTGTTATCTTTAAAATCACAACCAGTGCTGAGGCTACTGTTTAGTAATGCAGTTTGCACTATGCAGTGATGTCTTGTATTACTAAACATTACTGCATCTTTAAATGTCTTCCTTCTAAACGTTCGCTTTTCTTATTATCCATTTTTAGGATAGAAACAATACATACTGCACTTATTTTTGTGATTTCTCTATTAAACACTCCTACTGTTGCTCCATTAGCAGGCTTTTAGCTACCATTCGGAACCGCATTGAGGTTACAATAATGAATACCAATAGAAACTTTCTCGCGGTGACAACAAGAGAAAGGTGATGGTAACCACGAAACGAACGCGCTGTGGCCGCGGCCGATCGAAGTCTAAAATAGATACAAACACCACGATTTGTAGCATTTTTGAAACATTGACTCTACTTCGAATAATAGGAGATGAAGATGATTATAGTGAGATAGGTGTGTGCCGCCTCCAGTAGATTCATTAGCTGAATCATTAATGCGTAATCACTGCATAGCTGCCTCATGACTTGTTTCTGGACCACAGTTCCTTTGTTATTTGTAAGCCTGGTTTGGTTTTCCACTGGAAGAATTAGCTAAAGATAATACACTGCCGCGACCCCTCATGTTTCTTAGCGGCTGCAAGGCTTGCCGTTTCATTTGAGAGGAACTTTTATGCGTCCGACTTTATTTGTGACTGGAATAGGTACGTGATAAAAGTTTGTGCAGTTCTTTACATCCTATTTAGCTTTCACAGTGTACCGAAAGCTTATTTGGTCGACTGCATTGTTAGTTTGATGATTGTGATTCTCATGATCTTCGTCTTTCGACTTTAACCCCTCACAAAATATCAATAGATCGTCTTTTGTTTTTACCCACCGACATATGTACAAGAGCTGCTTTGATTTTAGGTCAAAAATTTATCAAGACCCAAATCCATCAGAAATTCCAATCGATTCACAAAGCATTTTTCAGGACAAAATTACTTTGTACCGTCATTTGGGATATTCGTGTTCTAGTATATATGGCAATGTTAAATTTAACGCATAATTTGTTTCTACTTCACACGTTTTTATTGCTTGCCATAAAACATCAATAACATATGAGTGCGATGTCGTGTCGTGAAACCCGTTCAATACAAATTAAAACCCTATGATATGACTACATCACGACTAACATTCAATTAATGATATACGTAAATTAAAACTAGATAATGCATTCACAGCTGTGCACAACGATTTTAAACCTTGTTTAAATAAAAATAAAGTGTTATTTGATAAAATACACGTGAAACAAGGTAATGAGAACGAAAGTTGCGATGCGTCAATTGAATGGAGGATTTGCAAATTAATGTGATGATTTGATTTCAATTATTAATTATTCACGTGTGTTCAATTATCATAGAGGAATAAATGAGTATTGTAATTATGTACATAATACATAATGTACTTCCAAGTGTGAAAACTTGTATTAATTTATGTATATAGTTGCAAGTAGTGCTACCAGTTTAGTGCGTGTTTCCACTCACTAGTTTTTTATTGCAGAGGAAGGCACACGGGCAGTCGGTCCACCTGATGCAAAATGATAACCGTCGTCCAGGATATCTGTAACTTACGGGGAGCAGACACGGTGCCGACCTAAAGATGCCCTTTGAAGAACCATATGTAGTAGCGCAGGGGAAAGACTACAACTTCTAGTCTACGTAAAATATTTGTACGTCAGATTGTATCGGTCACAATTTTCTGTATAATTTTTAGGCGCTGACTAAGTAATACTGATGGTAGAGTTACTGTAAGTTGTAGGTTAGGAAGATACATAGTATACACATACTGCGATGGAGAAAGGCGACAAGACAGACAGAAACAGTTGTCGTTCAGCAATGCTACCTATTCGTAAGTACCCAGGTTGCGTCAAGTGTTGCACTACAACCTGGATTTTTCACCTAACTGGGACCCTTCCGTCTTTAACATCTTTGTCGCCTTTCTTTGTTATAGTACGCGGAATGCTACCAGATTTTATTGTTGAAACGAGAAGAACAATTGGATTTTTGGTCAGTATCTAAAAATACTTAGGTACTAAATTAAAATAATCCCTTGAAATTCCTCAAAAAGATTTACTCAAGAACACTGCCCAAAGACAAAGGAATGCAACTGCATGGATATTTCTCATGTTGTAATTCGCAACTACTATTGTCATCAGGATCCTTGATAGCAATCGGAAATATCGTTTAGCAATCGACACGACTTCCATTTTTTGGGCAGAATCTAAAAATATTTACTAAATTAAAATAATCCCTTGAAATTCCTCAAAAAGAATTACTCAAGAACACTGCCCAAAGACAAAGGAATGCAACTGCATGGATATTTCTCATGTTGTAATTCGCAACTACTATTGTCATCAGGATCCTTGCAAGCAATCGGAAATATCGTTTAGCAATCGACACTTCTTTAAACAATATCAATTAGAGCGTCTGGTGTCAAGGTTCCACATGTCAGGCGGCAATTTAAAGCAATATCGACCAATCCACACTGGATTTTATTTGCACGACCTGACCTACCGCAGGTCATGGACGAATAACTTTTTTATAACCACACGCTCGTAACATTGGTTTCTCAATCGATACTATCGATTCGAACGTATCGAATAAATCGTTCGCTTTGTTATATGATTGGTTGGTTGTATTTCATTAATTTGATCGGTGAGGAAGTTGAATTAACTTACGAAATGAGGTGATTTTAATTGGAATAAAAAAAAATGTAATGACGTCAGAGTTTAATTTTAAGTTGGGCATTGTTGAATATTTAAGACTGAAATTAGCTCACGAGTGAGGTTTTTTATTCAAAATGTATGTACATTAATAAACCAATTCATAATTTATTACTTATTACGGCTGCAATGAGGAAATTAACAGTATATTAATTATTCAGTGTTTAGTCGGATGTGTCACCGACGGTGTTAATACATAACTTATTAATTTATCACTATGAGTAATATTGAGATATACTAAAAATCAGCAATTGAATGTTATAAGAACAGCAGAAAATACCTACTACTAACAATAATAGCGACTGTAGCCTAGGGGTGAACAGGTTGGGCTAACAATCAGAAGGTCCCAGGTTCGATCCCCGGTGGGGCATGCACCAATGGTTGAATTTTCATCTATGTGCATAATTTACAGTTCGCTGACGGTGAGGGAAAACATCGTGAGGAAACCTACCCATCCCTCGGGATTAGGTAATAGTCAGTTCCTGTATACACGGCGACACGGTTCACCACCTGTCACGTTGGGTTCTGACTATCTAGTGAAACGTGGGCTTTGAGTTGGTTAATACCTCCACAATGTGGTGGCGTATGGCCACTCAAGCCTCTGACTACCCCCGAACGGGGATAAAAGTCGTGACGTTACATTATTATTATTATTTAACAATAATTAATTAAACGATTTTATTGCTCCGATTAAAAGTCAAGAGCAGAAGGCCGATATAAAAAGAAAGAACAGTAAAAAGATTAATATCGGTACGAAGCAAAAGTAAAAACTTGTTTACAGCAAACATAATAGTGGTGGAAGAAGCCCCGAGCCGCAATCTCGGCGGTAATTAAAAACTCGCCCTTCGAGGACAAACTTAGGAGTGTCGCACACAAGGAGCTATATAAAGCGATGTAAAGTTATATGATATCAAATGAGTAGGGTTTTCTGTTGGATACGACCGATTGTATGTATTTTTTGGAATATTTAGCAACGTTGCAATGTTTTATAACAATAACGTCCAAATGGTTCAGATTGTTACAATAATGCGATAATAATATTATTGTTAACTAACTAATATCCGAGAAACTGGTTGGAACTGGTCAAAGTTATAGCTGATTATTTAATCTAAAAATCTACAGAGGAAACAAATAATGAAGTCCATAATCAAGGACCATTAGATAGGTACAAATAATACAGCATAGCTACTCTTACTGTAGATCCTGTACTTGAGTTTTACCGAGAATTAAAAGAAAAGTAAAACGGTCCGGCCTCAGCGGACCGAGGGCGAAGTTAAAATGAGTTGTAAATCTAATACGGAGTTGCCAACAGGTGATAACGAGGAAGTGTAACTGAGAACCAAACCGGTTGGAATAGATACTGTAGTTATTAAAATAAACCCTGAATAAAATAGCTACTTAAGAGGTGATACAAGCGAAGATAATGTTACTAACATATGGTCAAATACGAGTTTTGGTATTGAACACAATTCTTAAGCTTCCAATGTTCATCCATGACACACTCCCGCTGATGTCATTCCTATGTCAACAGTTATAGAAGTATCCAATGAAGATATCGAAATTTGACCTTTGTGAAATCCCGGATACATTAGAAACTGTATTCGATCCCTAAGACCTTTAAATAATAATATGTTTGGTCGACGATTATGATTTATTACACGTCTTATGCACTAGTTAGACATGTTTTATTAATATGCGTGCCATGCTATGATCATTGCAAGATTGATTAATGAAAGATGCAGACGGAGTCCCGAATCAGCTTCAAATGGATCTGGTACGAAGTGGTTAGAGTTAATAATATTGCTATATGTAGATGACTTGTTTATATTTTGTCGGAATTTATTTACAGGATCAAAGGTCAATGAAACATGACATACTGCAAATGCTAAAATCATCAGTCTACGATAAACCCTACAGAACAATCGTATGAGGCATAGCATGAAAAATGAAAATATAGCATTTCTTTTTTATATACAACTAAAGCGGCAATCAAGCGTCCGGCTCGCCTGATGCTAAGCAGTTACCGTAGCCTATAGACGCTTGCAATACCAAAAGGAATCGCTCGCACGTTACAAGGGAAGGAAGGAGGATTTGGGCTTCCAGCTCTTCCACTCATCGTACAAAACGCAGTCGAAATAGCCAATCTACCATCATTTACCAAGTTCTCATTAGGCAAGTATTGTTTTTCTTCTAAAGGTTTGTTAAAAATATTTTCGCAAGAATGCCCAATTACAAAAACACGCCACAACCATTCCTCCCCGATCACAAACTAATCAAAAGTCCAATACGTCATTTCCTCTTCCTGGCTGTTACCTGCAACAAAACAAAAGGCACGTAAATACAAACAGATCGTAGAGAGTTAACAAACAAGTAGGTTACTCGACGACCAGAATAAAGAGACCTCCTGATAGCAACGAAAACCTTAGAAGGGAGTTATTGGCAAATGTGCCTCGTTTAATGTAACTCCATTAGTTTTATAAACTTTTGAGTAACTATTTACAAGTTTTAGAGATTATTATGTGCTCCAAATTATGTACAGCAAAGAAATAATAATCCTCAAAACCGTAATATTATATTAGTACTTATACAAAAAATAACCACAATTTATGTCGACTTTCTAGAAATCATCTATATTCAAATTTTATATGTTCAATAAACTAGATTTTATGCGCTCGTAATATTTCTTAGTCTATTATAGCGTAAACATGTTTTGATAGGAAAGAACGCCGAAGGTCTCAGCGGATTGGACGCCGAGCGAATTGTCCAGTGTAAGTCAAATCAAGCGTTCCCTGATACTAATGGCAAAGCCCGGTGCTTCCTTGTATCGGTAACGATGTTAAGTTTCAGGGATATGTTTTCTTTTCGGGAAATTAGGTCAACACGGTAGGGCTAGCACACGCGCTAAGACAAGACCTTTGTCACGCATTATGTCACACTGGGTCACTCTCTCTTACTCAATGCAAAGGAGAGAATGAGATAAAATCGATTTATCTCGCGTTTTGTCTTGTCACGGCCGGCTGTGCTAGCAGTGCATGTTGTGAGACAAAGCTTCAGTTGCGTTCTTTTGCGATATCAGTATTGTTTACTGGTGTCAGAGTATTGACAGCTTTCAATATAATTTTTCAACCACATAATAGGTACTATAAATATGTCCCGACCGATTTATACCAAAATAAATAACATAATATCGTAGTTATATTCATCGACCTGATGACCCAGAAACAATCTAATCTGAGAACTGTCCGCGCCCATTATCCGAATTATACAGAATTGTATAATCGCTATAATAAAATGGTCGTTTGAAGGTGTCCAATGTGTATTTCAATTATTTATAACAGCTGCTACGCTTACTCTTGTTAATTATGAAATATTTCAACACTAGGAGTGTTAGGGTCGTTTGAGAATTTCAAAATAACTGTAGTTTAAGCATCAATACGGTAGAAACCGCTAAAACTTATAGAAGTAATATCTTATCAAGCCAGTTAACCTACAATCATTCTAAAAATACAAGGCATTTTAAGCTATCTATCTAAAATGTTGACAAAGGAAGCAGACAGTTTGATATTCCTTTTGAAATAAGGTTAAATCTTGGCGTCTACATTAAAATTGGAAAAACGAAATAAACCAACATCCGTTTAATATTGCTTGATTTCGCGACCCATAATGAGAGGTAAACGAGGTTGTATAAAAAGAAGTAAACAGTATTTCACGTCAATGACGCTGTAAAAAGGCTCTTCAATTATATCTGTGACAAGTCAATTTACTCGAAAAGCAATCAAAGCCATCGTGGGATCCGATTCAGAAATCGCGTTGTTTTTCGGACGAAATCGCCGCAGGCACCATCGCCCTGTAATTTCCGCGCACTAACAACTATTGAGGGCACCATTGTTTCGAAGCGTTTTCACGATTTAGCAGTTCCCAACACGCTCCGATGGATTTGAACGCTCCAACGTCCCTTTTCTTTTGCTTTGAAATAGCTGAAACATAGCATTTAATCAACAATAAAAATGGCCCCGGAAAAAAGTCAGCAAAAAGTTTCTTTGAACAAGCACTTTGTTTCTTCAAAGTCCAACCAAGAGCGAGGTAATTAACGGAAACTGCAGCTCTCAGTTCGAATGCTCCAGAGAATATAAATGAAATCGTGAGAAGGTAAAATGACACATGCGTCTAAAATTAGAAACGTTTCATACACGTTAGTTTATGACAGCCATAATATATTATGCTGTGACCAACATTGGAAATGAAAGGAATTCCGCCAACAATAATACGGCATGGAAAACAAGAGACGCCGTTACGATAAAATTTCTAGTGAGACATAAATTGTGTTTTTATTAGGAACGAGCTGGAGCCACGCGGAAGACATAACGAGACATAAAAACCGGCCAAGTGCGAGTCGGACTCGCGCACGAAGGGTTCCGTACCATTCTATAAAAACGGCAATCATGTCTGTTGTATGGGAACCCCACTTAAATATTTTTTTATTCTGTTTTAGTATTTGTTGTTACAGCGGCAACAGAAATACAAATTTTATTCTGACTTTTCGGATAGTTTTGATAAAATCTATTGCTCAATTCGAAATTGTATCCATAAAGGGCTATGGTAACTAAAGAGTGCACAGTATGTGCCAGCATTCAAGTCAATATTGATAAACACATTATCTATTTGAGTATAACCCGTTGTGGTAACAACACGAGGAAGTTTTGAATTTAAACCAATATGGTCAAAATATTTTTTTAAAGGTGCATTCTCATTAGATTCCAGTAAGTCTACATTAAAATCCCCGCACACTATAGTCGGAGGCAACGGGAGTATTCTGCCATCAAATATGACACTATGAAAGCAATACAACAATTTCCAATCGATCGAAACCTAGAGATAATGCAAAACTTGTCAATAGCAGGCGAATTTTGGTCGTGACTATATTGCGATCTGAAAAACGAAACCATAGCGCGATCTAGGAGCTCATCTAGCGTCATCTAGTGGTGCGTAGCGGTACTATTATTTTATATATTATGAGGTTCTTATTTTATATTATCTTTGTTATAGCAACAATTATTTACTCTTTGCCACCTCACTCCCATAAAAAAAAACTGCTCAACATCAGGCGGGCTGTACGCTTTTTTGCCACCTCAGTCCCATAATTGTTAGTACACACCTGCAATAATAGGTACATAAAGTACACAAATAAATAAATACACATTCTGTGAAAAACTATTACAACGCCATCTATAGTTCTAATACTCTGTGCTTGAAACTCCGAATGCATTTGAAACTTGATTTACAAATATGTTTACGTACGTAAACAATGTATTTGCACAAATCAGTTTAGTGTTAACATTATTTTAATTTAAGCTGTGGGTGACAAAAAAAATGCGAATTACTCAAAAAAAAATCAACTCATAGTAAGATTCGAACCTAATACCCACATACACGTGGACTAACGCCTTAACCATACGGCTAAGATGATCTCTAGTATTGCACTCGAATTATTATACTACTTATGACACTGTAATGCCAATGATATCATAACAATGTTAGATGGCGCTACTTTGATTAATTTAAAACTTATTTATGGGTCAAAAATGTAATTTTACATTTCTTTTTTTTTCAACAATTTATGTAAAAGCTGTCATAATGATCACTCATGATTAAAATGTTAGTTTTCTCTTTATATATTGTTTAATTTATGAGTTATAAATAAAAACGTCAAAAATATCGAGTTTATTGTATGGGGACCCCCTTTATTTTTAAGTTTTATTTTATTTTTAGTATTTGTTGTTGTAGCGGCAACAGAAATACACATTCTGTGAAAATTTCATGTCTCTAGCTATTACCGTTTGTTAGATACAGCCCGCTGACAGACAGACGGACAGACAGACAGACAGACAGACAGACAGACAGACAGACGGACAGCGTAGGCTTAGTAATAGGGTCCCGTTGGCACCCTTTGGGTACGGAACCCTAAAAATGGGCATACGACCGACTAATCTAGAGATCGCTGCCGAGATAATCGAAACGGACGACATATAGCGATACCAACCGAAAAACGGTCCTCTAGAGAAATTAACTGCCAATGATACTATTTTCCTTAACATAAAAACTTAGTGTATTTTAACACAAACCTGCCAGAATCCTCGCTATTGTTATTCAGATCATACAAAACCTTTCAATCCCTGTCAAAACCCTGTCAATCATACAAAGCCTTTAAACCTTCGAAGGAAAGGAACACTTAAGGCTTGGGGACCGCCCCAAGGGGTTCTGTAATGACTGTAAAAGCACTTTGGTGTGGTACGGTCTCGGCTTAGGAGTTCCTGCGAGGGAGGCTCAAGACTATAAAATGTTCAAAACTAAGCAAGTTCATCTAATCCTATCATGAGTTAGATAGACGGGTATAGATAGTGACAGACGCGCGCAACACCAATCTCAAATGTTCTTCGTTTCTCCTACGCTATCAATTGAATTATCAGAATCAACATCGACATTTTCAAACACTCGGGTAATTTGTAATTCTTATAGCATGAGATTTTCGACAAATCCCCGTCCAACATGATCGAGAAATGTGCAAAATCGCGAGACAGGTCGTCGGATCGATCGGCCGAGCGGCAAACATGGATGGCACTGTGACCCATTTCCTAAACAGGCCAGTGTATACGTATTCGGGAAGTTCTGCGAAATGTGGTTTTTCGGAGTAGTTGTTTCAGCATTTTGGTAAAGGTCAATTATATTTTAATGGCTAGATTCTGCTTACTATTCTTACTTATCAAATAAAGCTTACTGGCGGTATTTTGCAATTTTCAGACAACATTCGGTTTCTTGTCTCGTTTAAATGTTCTTTTTGGATCTTTTTAACAAGCTTTCTATCAATGAAGTTTGTTATAAAAAATCATCTTTATATCTCACAACTAGGGCATCGGTTCCGATACCCTTTTACACCATTCTCTTGAAAGAGTGTCCAAATCTCAAGACAGGAAGTCGCACATAGTAAAGGAAAAACAAATACATTTTCACTGCCTCGACATACAGCCGACGCAAGCAACAGTTGAGCACATATTTTCACTTTCTCAGCGACCAAACCATCCGTCATGTCCGAGATTTGACACCCAAATCTTGTTGGACTACATTTCCATCTGGGCTGGAAATGGGCCGCATAAACAAGTATGTCACGTGACAAGGTGACAACCTTCAACAGAATTGATAATAGCAAAAGACAAACACGATTGAACCCTGAAGATCAAAGACACTCCAAACAGGTGAACAAATAAACCAGCATTTACAAAGTGGAATATTGTCCGGAGATAATGGTAGAACATTTACTTGGACTGAAAATACAAAGGTAGGGACGTGACAGAGTATATGTTGCTTGCACCATCAAATATCGCCGAGTATATAAACCCTATGAATAATAATGTAGCGTACATAGGAAATGAAATACGTCTAGAAATAGAAGTAACGGCACTGAGCGTCGAGCTAATGGTATTGGTAGCGCCATTTATAGGTGTTCCACTCCTCTCAATTGAATGAACATAATTATTAATAGAATGGAGGATATTGCATATGTTAATTTAAATTGTAGTTAATATGCGATGTAGAATGTCGAGTGTGACTTGCATCGGTCAAATTTCAGATACAAACATTTTATAAATAACTGTGACCTTTGTTAATAGAGGAAAATAAAACTGGACATTATTCACAACTTCACAGAGGCATTAGGTAACAAAACGTAGTTTGGGATCAAAATTGCCCTGTTGTTGTCTGTTTGCATACTAAATGATACAGTGGCAGGAAGAGCCCCATAACGGAGATGCACGATTAATATAAGTCCCATAAATTCACTGACTGCATGTCTGGCAATTTGAAGTGTTAGTCACTGATAAAGCCTTGTCTGAACGGCCTTTATCAGTTCCTGGAAGCTTTCAATGGATCCACGCCAAATTGATTACGGGGAAACACCGTTCGCTTAAATCCGCTACATTTTTTCAAACAAAGAACATGGTATACAAAGGAATAGGCAATCGTTCAAGACAGTTTCTGGCGGAAAATTGGAGCGTGACGTTTTTACTTGCGTTTGTTTGAATTTATGCGTGGTTAACCATAAAATAGGGAAAAGCAAGAGTTATAGATTATCTACACACTATAACAACTCATATTTAGTGGTAGATTTTTGCAATAAATAATAGAAATAAGCGAAAGCGATGTCTGAAGTAAGTGTTGGGGCTGGCAGGCTAAGCGTGTGGAGCGGGCGACATTGTGTGACCTTCGCCCGCGACCAATCGATACTGCGGCACTGGCATAAAACTACACGATTATTACTGTAATCCACTAATCGAGCCATTCACAGACAGAATACGATGTTTTCATTGTTCGTAAAATGGTAAGAAAGGATTAGATGTTTAATAGCATTAACATTTTTGTCAGTCTCAATGATGTCAATGTTTTCTAATTCCTAGGCACGGAATACTTATTTTATGAGTTTAGATACCAAACAATGCCATCGTAGCCATATTCCTGAGTAAACTAAAGTATTATGTAGATGATTACTTAAATTGTTTACATTCTTTCTAAGATTATGTCTTTGTTCTCCCACAACTTCCTGCGTGCAAAATTTACTATGTGTCCATCGCAGAGGAGCCTTGTAATTTTACCATTATTAGAACTAATTATTTTTATTAAAAAAAAAAACAAAAACGACTTCAAAAATTCCTGGAGCACTAAAAAGCCTGAAATAATATTTCTATTACCACGTCTGCCTAGCCCTTCGGGATAATCAGGCGTCATGGTGTGTTAGCGAGTATTTGAAGTCGGTGCCAATCTTAGTATGCCAAATCTACCTACTATAAAAGTAAGAATATAGATTGGCACCGACTTCAAATAATTTTATTTCACGTTATTTAGTGGCGCCATACTTTGTCACCCCATGAGTGCAAAGTTCTCATCAATAGAAATACCTAAATAAAATAAATTCAGTAGCAATAAAACGCTCTGCTATAAAATAACGTACTTCTGCATTTTCAAAATAAACTTAATACCGGAGGAATTATTTAAGTTGGCAACCCTCAAGACGGCACAAACGAGATTTTATTTATTTTACAAAAGAAAACATCCAGTAATTTCTCATTTCGTAATTTATATTAGGTGCTGTATTCACGGTAAACCAAATTGTTTGAAAGTCGTTTTGCGCTATTCGTTGTTGACATTTATAATAATTTTTATCCTTGTTCCGAATACGACGACCGTATTTTAGCGACCTATTTCATTTTTTTTAATAGAAATAATATGTCATTACAAACTAGAAGTAGAACTCTCCAAGGCATTCGCAATTAATGTTATTAGAAAATAAAAATATATAGGACATAAACATGATTATCTGTCTGTATGTATTATACTTACACCCCACTTCAACCCCCTGAAATCTTAGGTTCCGATTTTAAACCAAAGGAGCTATAGAAATAGGTTATCTTATTTTCTTGTGTTAGTTCTTCTAGAATAAATTTGGGCGTATAAATAGCTAACTCAAGTCGCATCATTAATCATATCAAAGTCACGTTCTTCAAGCCCCAGACTTCGCATAAAAAATAGTGCCAACTCCACCATTCGTGGTTTCTTGTTCAAGTTATGCAAAATTTTGGCGAATTTCACCCTAACCGCCGAACCGCGTCGAGGTCCGAAGGTGCCTCTACCCAGCCATGACACGGTCCCAGGGACTGTCACTATGTGTTCCGGCCAGTTTCTTTCAATGTTACCCGTGCTCAGATTTAGGGGTCACGATTTATGAATTCGCTTTTAGAAAAGATATCTTTTGGTATGTAACATTGATATTTTTACAAATATCTCACAATATCTCACAGACTGGTTTAGGTTTTGAGGTATTCTATACTTGCTGTTGTATTGATTCCGATACCACGTTAATATTTAAGGGCGTAATTAAATAAAATCAATCCAGTTCGGTTCCCGTATATTACCCAAGTTCCTGTACCGTAAAATAAATACACATATCGTTATCACTACGACGATATATTTTATTTGTTTATTAATGCTAAAGTTAATATGGGGATCAATTAGAGCTTATCATAACTAAGATAGTGAAAGAGAAATATATGTATGTTTGTTTTTCTTAAACAGTGACATAACGATTGAAACCATTTCGATGACAGAGAACGAAGGCTAGATTAAAGCATATCGTTATTGATTATAATGAACAAACCGAAAACCTGATACAAGCAACGTGACACGAATCCAGTGATGATAAGCCCGGGTAATATTTTTCGCTGCCAATTAACATGAAACAATAGCCCGGGAGTTAACTACCTTTATCACCAGACACGTGCTACCAGCGGTTACCAACATTGTTCGTATAAAAATGCGGACAGATTAATTAATCAGTTGTGTACGGGTTAAGATTAAGAGTGATATTAATGATATGAATATGAATATGAATGAGTATGATATAGGGCGTGCAGTTTCGTAGATTTTCAATTTCGGAATTGGCCTACGAAATTGGGCTCGTCAGTTTCGAAATTTCGGAATTCCGAAATTGAAACAACATTTTGGTAAATCGTTTATAAATTGCAATTTTACTGTAAATTTGAAACGTTTTCTGCATGCCTGCATGTCTTAAGACATGTGAAATCCACCAACCCGCACTGGGCCAGCGTGGTGGATTATGGCCTAACTCCCCCTCGCATTGAGGGGAGGCCCGTGCCCATCAGTGGGACGTTAAAAGGGCTAAATTTTTTTATTTTTTTATTTTTTGAAACGTTTAGTATAAATTTGTGTTTAAGGCTAGTTTCATTAAAAAAAAACAATAGATATGTCGTTTTCGAATCATTTTACGACGAAAAATTGCTTTCAGCCGCAGCTTCAACTAGTGCTAGATTTTATTCTGTAGCTCGACCCCTAATATTGTGATGATATGTTTAGTGAAAAATTCGTTAGAATCGGTTGAGCCATTTTCTTGTGATGCTCGAACATAAGTACAGATATACAGACAAACAGACAACAAACCAAAAACATTTCATTCAGTCACCTTTAAAAATATTTTCACAGACCAGCTCAGGCAATTTCGAAATTGTATAAATAAAATAAAGCGTAGCGCTATATGGGTGTGAAACGTGGACCCTCATTGAAAGAGACGAGCATAGTGTAGATTGAAACGTTTGAAATGTGGTGATGAAGGATAATGGAAAAAAATCTGTTACAAATGAGAGTCAAATAAAGAAGAACGTTTAGAAACAATACTTAGTAGCAGAATAAAAATGTTTTCATCTCATACAATATGACAACTTTATGAAAATCATCTTAGAAGAAAAGATAGGAGGAAAGCGATGATGAGGAAGACGCAGGATCAGGAATAAATTACATGAGCCTGATTTATTTTAAGGTTGATATCATATCGTATCAGGAGGTGAAAGATACTGCCCTAGACTGGGAATGATAGAAAGAGCTTCATCAGCTACGATGACAAGGGCCTTCGGGTACTTAAATAGAAGAAGCAGATAAAATAAGCAAAGTCTCTACATTGCTGGCGGTCTCATCGGCGTAATTAGATCAATATTATTAAGCGAAAGACCTCAGCAAGTTGGACCATTGACCGTTAGAAACCATAGCAAAGTCAGGAAACAAGTAACCTGCCTCAAATTGAATGAAGGACTTGTCATGTTAAGCAAAATCAGGGATCTTGGTGCAAATCGCTACTCTAGTGGAGACTCGAGACTATCGAAAAATAAATGTCCACTAAGGGGACCTCAAGTGCTATGAAAAGATGACGTTAAGAAGGCCGCACGAACTGGAAAGGTCCTGTTAGACAGATAAATGGAGGATACTGAAGGAAGTCTATGCAAAATGGTTAAAGGAGAATTAGGATTTTTTGGGGAAAATCTCGAAAGGATAATAAAAACAGTCTGGGCTCTTTCCTTACCCGACACTGATTTCACTCCTGTGTCGTTGATCTATTCCACAAATTTCTAGCCTTCACCTTCATGATCTGGTCCTCTGTACGTGCCTCTGCCTAACCTAATCTCATGATTAGCAAATAGGGTCTTCTACTATTTATCAAATTCGGATTAATAAGAAACAGGATCAGGACAGAAATACACCCTCGCTCTATAGCTATTTCGTGCCTCTATGTTCAAACGATTTCTTGGGTTTGGTTTCATAGACTCTAGTTTTACGCATCATGTTTAGGCTCAATAAGTTAAAACTGAGAGAAAGTCCAGGCTGACGCAAGCCTTTGATTTGAAAGACTTGATGAAACTTGTCGTATTTTGCCCCGCCTTGATAAACCCCTCCAGGAAATATGAACAGTTTTGGGAATATAAGTAAGTAGTATCCCTCTCACAATGTTTTTGTACTTTTATTCTCAATATTTAGGTCGCGGGATATTATTCTACAGGCATTTTAATAGTTCCATAATGTTCCAGTTTCAATATAAAGACTCTAGGATAGCGCACGAAGTGGAAAAATGATTCATTCAAGAATTACGGCGGCTGTTAAGAAACTAAATTTAATTTCGGATTCCGAAACTGAATGGCCGAAATTCCGAAATTGAAAACTATGCAAAAATGGTCCGAAATTTCGAAATTATGAAATATCGGAATTTCGGAATGCACCCCCTAGTATGATATGAATGGTTGGAGTGTATGTAGTATGATTGCAAAACGCGAGGAATAGAAGATGCTGTTACCCCAGTACGTTAAGGCAGATGATGGTGATGTTTCAATCAATTTTGAGGTTCCCTAAACCGCGAGTTTGAGGATCATATAACGTGTCGAATGGAGGTAGACGCGCCACGGGAACACCAACCAGATGGTCGGATGCCATAAATGTGTAGGGGACAGCTTTATCAAATGACCATATGAGGTTTAATGTTGTATACTTTATATTGCACATAAGCCAGCCGATTCATCAAACCATTTACTTAGACCCACCCAGTTTAGCATATGTATTACCTTAAGTCTGATTCTGTAGTATGAAGAAGGTGTTAGGGCCTCCGCAGACTAGCTACTTTTAGCATCGGCGATCGGCGATTTTGATGCTGCGTCTCGCTCGTTCGCGCTCGAAGAAACGCGACAGTCGTCCGGACTCATCTACCAACGAATGCCCTTGGGGATCAGATGGTGAAAATAAGGCGAGATCCAGAGATATATCTTGCCGCAGTCCTTATGTGTTATCGTCTCCGCAATGAGCTTGCATAATTCCCGCTCAGACATAGGAGGTGAATGTAAAAAATATGGAACAGGGCGGGCATTACATGCTCAAGCAAAGATTACGGTTTGGTTCCAAACTGATATATTGTTTTGCACATGCAATACCTACCTACATGAACCGATCGCCGCGTTGTCTGAGCAATCATTTTAGACATCTCATGACGTTTGTAGACTCTCCTTGATAATGGCACTTATGAATATACTAGTTCGGACTATCCCAGTGAATCTTATCACCTGGTAAACCAAGCGACCAGACTCATATACAGGAACAATATTAAAGCGACGCATTAACCCGGCTTAGTAGGAAACACCATGGATTATGTTTAGTGAATTTAATGAGCACATCTACCAAAATATCACGACCAGTACAGGAATATTTTACTTTCCTTGTATTATTCAATGATTAGGTACTGCAATTTATTTAGTTATTGAGGATAAATTCGATCCAGAGTTGCCAATACTCACTGCGAATTATATTTCCAACAATAGAGTTCTATATTTGAATGCCGTGTAGATAAACGTGATCTATCCTCTCTTAGGTTGGAATAAATTTCACCTTGAAGTCTTGGGGTAGTTCGGAATATATTAGAAAAACCAGATTCCATCTAAATCCTCTACAAATAAAATCTTGCATGTTTATATTTACGTCACAAATCCACCTTGCATGCGATACATATTCAGATACAAATCCCCTGAAGGCGTATCGGGTTCCGTGTACACACATTCCCCAGTGCACACAATCCCTATAACATTCAGAGCGTCGCGTTGCAGAGTGCAGAGCCCACACTGCTGAGTGCGGATCCGCCGAGGCAAACAGAACAGCCGTAGATTTGTTGCTGAGTTTGCAAAGGCCAGTAAGCGGACCTTGCAACTTTGAGAATGGTATAATAGCCTCAGACTAAGGCGAGGAAAGCTTTCTTGTGTTTAGATTAAGAAACTTCTACGCACTAAGAGCGTTTTAATTTGGGAATCCAAATTTTCCAAATGAAAACCCGTTCCTACATGAAAAAAATTATACCTATTATTATGTACCTCAATGGTTTTGACTTTTAGTATCAGAAATACAAGATGACCAGATTAATTTTTGTTACCAACATTTACTTCCTTTGCTCACATAGAATAGACCAAGTAAAAGGCGAAAGCTCTCAAAACGTTACTTTTGAAAACTTCTTGTATATTGCAACGTAGACTTTATACTACTACATCTACTTCGCTTCAGCTAAGGGAAAGTTGCCCAAACAAGAGCAGGTGCGACCCCGGATACAAAGTGGGTCGTGATGGCTACCGCTATATAGCACAGTGCTATGAGCACTGCACTAGACGAAACTAGAACAAAATTGAAAAGTTCGCAAAGCAGTTAGGAATCTGTTAACGAAGTTGGGTAACTGATGATATCGGTAATAAATGGGCAGTCAAAATACTAAATGCATCTGTAAGGGCGTCAAACATTGAACATTATTGCTGATCTTATCCAAATTTGTAATACAATATTAAGTGACTTCTATATGAAAATTGGGGCCGTTTGCAAGATACTCCAATAACCCTAAAAGGTACATCCAACACCAACACCGAAGTGTTCCCAAAACATGTCAGGAACACCGAAATATATTTCAATGCGTTCCCAAATGTGGGCCACATTTTTAGGTCAAAGTAGTAAGAGTGCATTGCGGAATGTGGAGTGTATTCGGTAGATGGCTCGAGAGACTATCAAGTTGGTATATCTTGATTACGACCACGTAGCGAATGTGATATGCATCTTACGGAGCTTTAACGAGATGAAAGTCTCGGGGCTAACGGTGCCAAATGCGACTACTTTACTGGACAAGTTTTATGGTTGAAACAAGAGGCGCCTCATTTCATCGCCAATTGGCTGTGATGCTGCTACCTTGAAGAACGTAATGGCCGTCTTGGGCGGTCATCACAAAAGGAAGATTGGACAACACAATATGGGAGCGGCCGTCATGACGACACCGCTATTTGACTTCACGGTGTCAATCAACGCGCTCTAGTAAACCACGAATCAAGAAACCGTTCAAGCACAAACCGTTAGTGACGACCGACAAATTGCGGCAACGCTTTCCCAGATACCTCAAGCCTCAGGCTAAAATACAGTTGACATCTGATTACTGAATCAGACCTGAGCCCTACTCTTTTACAAACGAAAACGAAACAAAAACGAAAATTGTTAGACGTCTCCGTCGTCGTCGAATCTAAACGTCAAACAATTTTCGTTCGTAAGAAATGTCGTAATCAATGAGAAACCTGGTAGGAAATACGCGAATTTCGTCCGAAATTTCGTTTTCGTTGGTAAAAGAGTAGGCCCTCAGCACTGGTAGCACAGCCAGCCGTGACAAGACAAAACCAGAGATGAATGAATTTTGTCTCATTCTCTCCTATGTATTAACAAAGAGACAGAGCGACTAAACTCTTGTCTTGGCGCGTGTGATAGTGCAGATAAGTGATAATCCTGCAGTGCTTAGCAGCAACAAAAATACACATGTTCCACTCTTTAAATGTACCCTAAGTTCCTTAATGTTTACACTAGGGCGTGCAGTTTCGTAGATTTTCAATTTCGGAATTGGCCTACGAAATTGGGCTCGTCAGTTTCGAAATTTCGGAATTCCGAAATTGAAACAACATTTTGGTAAATCGTTTATAAATTGCAATTTTACTGTAAATTTGAAACGTTTTCTGCATGCCTGCATGTCTTAAGACATGTGAAATCCACCAACCCGCACTGGGCCAGCGTGGTGGATTATGGCCTAACTCCCCCTCGCATTGAGGGGAGGCCCGTGCCCATCAGTGGGACGTTAAAAGGGCTAAATTTTTTTATTTTTTTATTTTTTGAAACGTTTAGTATAAATTTGTGTTTAAGGCTAGTTTCATTAAAAAAAAACAATAGATATGTCGTTTTCGAATCATTTTACGACGAAAAATTGCTTTCAGCCGCAGCTTCAACTAGTGCTAGATTTTATTCTGTAGCTCGACCCCTAATATTGTGATGATATGTTTAGTGAAAAATTCGTTAGAATCGGTTGAGCCATTTTCTTGTGATGCTCGAACATAAGTACAGATATACAGACAAACAGACAACAAACCAAAAACATTTCATTCAGTCACCTTTAAAAATATTTTCACAGACCAGCTCAGGCAATTTCGAAATTGTATAAATAAAATAAAGCGTAGCGCTATATGGGTGTGAAACGTGGACCCTCATTGAAAGAGACGAGCATAGTGTAGATTGAAACGTTTGAAATGTGGTGATGAAGGATAATGGAAAAAAATCTGTTACAAATGAGAGTCAAATAAAGAAGAACGTTTAGAAACAATACTTAGTAGCAGAATAAAAATGTTTTCATCTCATACAATATGACAACTTTATGAAAATCATCTTAGAAGAAAAGATAGGAGGAAAGCGATGATGAGGAAGACGCAGGATCAGGAATAAATTACATGAGCCTGATTTATTTTAAGGTTGATATCATATCGTATCAGGAGGTGAAAGATACTGCCCTAGACTGGGAATGATAGAAAGAGCTTCATCAGCTACGATGACAAGGGCCTTCGGGTACTTAAATAGAAGAAGCAGATAAAATAAGCAAAGTCTCTACATTGCTGGCGGTCTCATCGGCGTAATTAGATCAATATTATTAAGCGAAAGACCTCAGCAAGTTGGACCATTGACCGTTAGAAACCATAGCAAAGTCAGGAAACAAGTAACCTGCCTCAAATTGAATGAAGGACTTGTCATGTTAAGCAAAATCAGGGATCTTGGTGCAAATCGCTACTCTAGTGGAGACTCGAGACTATCGAAAAATAAATGTCCACTAAGGGGACCTCAAGTGCTATGAAAAGATGACGTTAAGAAGGCCGCACGAACTGGAAAGGTCCTGTTAGACAGATAAATGGAGGATACTGAAGGAAGTCTATGCAAAATGGTTAAAGGAGAATTAGGATTTTTTGGGGAAAATCTCGAAAGGATAATAAAAACAGTCTGGGCTCTTTCCTTACCCGACACTGATTTCACTCCTGTGTCGTTGATCTATTCCACAAATTTCTAGCCTTCACCTTCATGATCTGGTCCTCTGTACGTGCCTCTGCCTAACCTAATCTCATGATTAGCAAATAGGGTCTTCTACTATTTATCAAATTCGGATTAATAAGAAACAGGATCAGGACAGAAATACACCCTCGCTCTATAGCTATTTCGTGCCTCTATGTTCAAACGATTTCTTGGGTTTGGTTTCATAGACTCTAGTTTTACGCATCATGTTTAGGCTCAATAAGTTAAAACTGAGAGAAAGTCCAGGCTGACGCAAGCCTTTGATTTGAAAGACTTGATGAAACTTGTCGTATTTTGCCCCGCCTTGATAAACCCCTCCAGGAAATATGAACAGTTTTGGGAATATAAGTAAGTAGTATCCCTCTCACAATGTTTTTGTACTTTTATTCTCAATATTTAGGTCGCGGGATATTATTCTACAGGCATTTTAATAGTTCCATAATGTTCCAGTTTCAATATAAAGACTCTAGGATAGCGCACGAAGTGGAAAAATGATTCATTCAAGAATTACGGCGGCTGTTAAGAAACTAAATTTAATTTCGGATTCCGAAACTGAATGGCCGAAATTCCGAAATTGAAAACTATGCAAAAATGGTCCGAAATTTCGAAATTATGAAATATCGGAATTTCGGAATGCACCCCCTAGTATGATATGAATGGTTGGAGTGTATGTAGTATGATTGCAAAACGCGAGGAATAGAAGATGCTGTTACCCCAGTACGTTAAGGCAGATGATGGTGATGTTTCAATCAATTTTGAGGTTCCCTAAACCGCGAGTTTGAGGATCATATAACGTGTCGAATGGAGGTAGACGCGCCACGGGAACACCAACCAGATGGTCGGATGCCATAAATGTGTAGGGGACAGCTTTATCAAATGACCATATGAGGTTTAATGTTGTATACTTTATATTGCACATAAGCCAGCCGATTCATCAAACCATTTACTTAGACCCACCCAGTTTAGCATATGTATTACCTTAAGTCTGATTCTGTAGTATGAAGAAGGTGTTAGGGCCTCCGCAGACTAGCTACTTTTAGCATCGGCGATCGGCGATTTTGATGCTGCGTCTCGCTCGTTCGCGCTCGAAGAAACGCGACAGTCGTCCGGACTCATCTACCAACGAATGCCCTTGGGGATCAGATGGTGAAAATAAGGCGAGATCCAGAGATATATCTTGCCGCAGTCCTTATGTGTTATCGTCTCCGCAATGAGCTTGCATAATTCCCGCTCAGACATAGGAGGTGAATGTAAAAAATATGGAACAGGGCGGGCATTACATGCTCAAGCAAAGATTACGGTTTGGTTCCAAACTGATATATTGTTTTGCACATGCAATACCTACCTACATGAACCGATCGCCGCGTTGTCTGAGCAATCATTTTAGACATCTCATGACGTTTGTAGACTCTCCTTGATAATGGCACTTATGAATATACTAGTTCGGACTATCCCAGTGAATCTTATCACCTGGTAAACCAAGCGACCAGACTCATATACAGGAACAATATTAAAGCGACGCATTAACCCGGCTTAGTAGGAAACACCATGGATTATGTTTAGTGAATTTAATGAGCACATCTACCAAAATATCACGACCAGTACAGGAATATTTTACTTTCCTTGTATTATTCAATGATTAGGTACTGCAATTTATTTAGTTATTGAGGATAAATTCGATCCAGAGTTGCCAATACTCACTGCGAATTATATTTCCAACAATAGAGTTCTATATTTGAATGCCGTGTAGATAAACGTGATCTATCCTCTCTTAGGTTGGAATAAATTTCACCTTGAAGTCTTGGGGTAGTTCGGAATATATTAGAAAAACCAGATTCCATCTAAATCCTCTACAAATAAAATCTTGCATGTTTATATTTACGTCACAAATCCACCTTGCATGCGATACATATTCAGATACAAATCCCCTGAAGGCGTATCGGGTTCCGTGTACACACATTCCCCAGTGCACACAATCCCTATAACATTCAGAGCGTCGCGTTGCAGAGTGCAGAGCCCACACTGCTGAGTGCGGATCCGCCGAGGCAAACAGAACAGCCGTAGATTTGTTGCTGAGTTTGCAAAGGCCAGTAAGCGGACCTTGCAACTTTGAGAATGGTATAATAGCCTCAGACTAAGGCGAGGAAAGCTTTCTTGTGTTTAGATTAAGAAACTTCTACGCACTAAGAGCGTTTTAATTTGGGAATCCAAATTTTCCAAATGAAAACCCGTTCCTACATGAAAAAAATTATACCTATTATTATGTACCTCAATGGTTTTGACTTTTAGTATCAGAAATACAAGATGACCAGATTAATTTTTGTTACCAACATTTACTTCCTTTGCTCACATAGAATAGACCAAGTAAAAGGCGAAAGCTCTCAAAACGTTACTTTTGAAAACTTCTTGTATATTGCAACGTAGACTTTATACTACTACATCTACTTCGCTTCAGCTAAGGGAAAGTTGCCCAAACAAGAGCAGGTGCGACCCCGGATACAAAGTGGGTCGTGATGGCTACCGCTATATAGCACAGTGCTATGAGCACTGCACTAGACGAAACTAGAACAAAATTGAAAAGTTCGCAAAGCAGTTAGGAATCTGTTAACGAAGTTGGGTAACTGATGATATCGGTAATAAATGGGCAGTCAAAATACTAAATGCATCTGTAAGGGCGTCAAACATTGAACATTATTGCTGATCTTATCCAAATTTGTAATACAATATTAAGTGACTTCTATATGAAAATTGGGGCCGTTTGCAAGATACTCCAATAACCCTAAAAGGTACATCCAACACCAACACCGAAGTGTTCCCAAAACATGTCAGGAACACCGAAATATATTTCAATGCGTTCCCAAATGTGGGCCACATTTTTAGGTCAAAGTAGTAAGAGTGCATTGCGGAATGTGGAGTGTATTCGGTAGATGGCTCGAGAGACTATCAAGTTGGTATATCTTGATTACGACCACGTAGCGAATGTGATATGCATCTTACGGAGCTTTAACGAGATGAAAGTCTCGGGGCTAACGGTGCCAAATGCGACTACTTTACTGGACAAGTTTTATGGTTGAAACAAGAGGCGCCTCATTTCATCGCCAATTGGCTGTGATGCTGCTACCTTGAAGAACGTAATGGCCGTCTTGGGCGGTCATCACAAAAGGAAGATTGGACAACACAATATGGGAGCGGCCGTCATGACGACACCGCTATTTGACTTCACGGTGTCAATCAACGCGCTCTAGTAAACCACGAATCAAGAAACCGTTCAAGCACAAACCGTTAGTGACGACCGACAAATTGCGGCAACGCTTTCCCAGATACCTCAAGCCTCAGGCTAAAATACAGTTGACATCTGATTACTGAATCAGACCTGAGCCCTACTCTTTTACAAACGAAAACGAAACAAAAACGAAAATTGTTAGACGTCTCCGTCGTCGTCGAATCTAAACGTCAAACAATTTTCGTTCGTAAGAAATGTCGTAATCAATGAGAAACCTGGTAGGAAATACGCGAATTTCGTCCGAAATTTCGTTTTCGTTGGTAAAAGAGTAGGCCCTCAGCACTGGTAGCACAGCCAGCCGTGACAAGACAAAACCAGAGATGAATGAATTTTGTCTCATTCTCTCCTATGTATTAACAAAGAGACAGAGCGACTAAACTCTTGTCTTGGCGCGTGTGATAGTGCAGATAAGTGATAATCCTGCAGTG
This sequence comes from Drymonia ruficornis, assembly GCA_947859195.1. Lineage (NCBI taxonomy): Eukaryota > Metazoa > Arthropoda > Insecta > Lepidoptera > Notodontidae > Drymonia > Drymonia ruficornis. Next base: position 7,620,266 of record OX401925.1, on the reverse strand, counting down.
CTTAGCAGCAACAAAAATACACATGTTCCACTCTTTAAATGTACCCTAAGTTCCTTAATGTTTACACTAGGGCGTGCAGTTTCGTAGATTTTCAATTTCGGAATTGGCCTACGAAATTGGGCTCGTCAGTTTCGAAATTTCGGAATTCCGAAATTGAAACAACATTTTGGTAAATCGTTTATAAATTGCAATTTTACTGTAAATTTGAAACGTTTTCTGCATGCCTGCATGTCTTAAGACATGTGAAATCCACCAACCCGCACTGGGCCAGCGTGGTGGATTATGGCCTAACTCCCCCTCGCATTGAGGGGAGGCCCGTGCCCATCAGTGGGACGTTAAAAGGGCTAAATTTTTTTATTTTTTTATTTTTTGAAACGTTTAGTATAAATTTGTGTTTAAGGCTAGTTTCATTAAAAAAAAACAATAGATATGTCGTTTTCGAATCATTTTACGACGAAAAATTGCTTTCAGCCGCAGCTTCAACTAGTGCTAGATTTTATTCTGTAGCTCGACCCCTAATATTGTGATGATATGTTTAGTGAAAAATTCGTTAGAATCGGTTGAGCCATTTTCTTGTGATGCTCGAACATAAGTACAGATATACAGACAAACAGACAACAAACCAAAAACATTTCATTCAGTCACCTTTAAAAATATTTTCACAGACCAGCTCAGGCAATTTCGAAATTGTATAAATAAAATAAAGCGTAGCGCTATATGGGTGTGAAACGTGGACCCTCATTGAAAGAGACGAGCATAGTGTAGATTGAAACGTTTGAAATGTGGTGATGAAGGATAATGGAAAAAAATCTGTTACAAATGAGAGTCAAATAAAGAAGAACGTTTAGAAACAATACTTAGTAGCAGAATAAAAATGTTTTCATCTCATACAATATGACAACTTTATGAAAATCATCTTAGAAGAAAAGATAGGAGGAAAGCGATGATGAGGAAGACGCAGGATCAGGAATAAATTACATGAGCCTGATTTATTTTAAGGTTGATATCATATCGTATCAGGAGGTGAAAGATACTGCCCTAGACTGGGAATGATAGAAAGAGCTTCATCAGCTACGATGACAAGGGCCTTCGGGTACTTAAATAGAAGAAGCAGATAAAATAAGCAAAGTCTCTACATTGCTGGCGGTCTCATCGGCGTAATTAGATCAATATTATTAAGCGAAAGACCTCAGCAAGTTGGACCATTGACCGTTAGAAACCATAGCAAAGTCAGGAAACAAGTAACCTGCCTCAAATTGAATGAAGGACTTGTCATGTTAAGCAAAATCAGGGATCTTGGTGCAAATCGCTACTCTAGTGGAGACTCGAGACTATCGAAAAATAAATGTCCACTAAGGGGACCTCAAGTGCTATGAAAAGATGACGTTAAGAAGGCCGCACGAACTGGAAAGGTCCTGTTAGACAGATAAATGGAGGATACTGAAGGAAGTCTATGCAAAATGGTTAAAGGAGAATTAGGATTTTTTGGGGAAAATCTCGAAAGGATAATAAAAACAGTCTGGGCTCTTTCCTTACCCGACACTGATTTCACTCCTGTGTCGTTGATCTATTCCACAAATTTCTAGCCTTCACCTTCATGATCTGGTCCTCTGTACGTGCCTCTGCCTAACCTAATCTCATGATTAGCAAATAGGGTCTTCTACTATTTATCAAATTCGGATTAATAAGAAACAGGATCAGGACAGAAATACACCCTCGCTCTATAGCTATTTCGTGCCTCTATGTTCAAACGATTTCTTGGGTTTGGTTTCATAGACTCTAGTTTTACGCATCATGTTTAGGCTCAATAAGTTAAAACTGAGAGAAAGTCCAGGCTGACGCAAGCCTTTGATTTGAAAGACTTGATGAAACTTGTCGTATTTTGCCCCGCCTTGATAAACCCCTCCAGGAAATATGAACAGTTTTGGGAATATAAGTAAGTAGTATCCCTCTCACAATGTTTTTGTACTTTTATTCTCAATATTTAGGTCGCGGGATATTATTCTACAGGCATTTTAATAGTTCCATAATGTTCCAGTTTCAATATAAAGACTCTAGGATAGCGCACGAAGTGGAAAAATGATTCATTCAAGAATTACGGCGGCTGTTAAGAAACTAAATTTAATTTCGGATTCCGAAACTGAATGGCCGAAATTCCGAAATTGAAAACTATGCAAAAATGGTCCGAAATTTCGAAATTATGAAATATCGGAATTTCGGAATGCACCCCCTAGTTTACACCCATGTTTGGTCACGTACCAATCCCAGCGTGTAATTAATGCAGTGCCGTTACACAGTCCCCGGACAGGCGAGACTGTTCAGTATTCATGAGATCGTGGCTACCACATTACACCCTGATCTGCTTGCAAGTAGTTTCGGATTAGACATCCCTCGCCCTCGCTTAGTTAAAGTGCGTTTCACTTGGAATTGAGTAGTTCCAAGCCTTGCCAATTTGCGCGGAGGTGTGTTAAGGAAATTACGTAACTTATGAATTATTGAGGCGGTGATCGTAGAACGGTGAACTCGTTTGGAATAGTATGCCTCTTTCCGGACCGATATGACTACCACTCGCTTCAGTTATAAGGGTTTGATCGCTGTCGCATCGCGGTCGCCTTTCCAGTGTAGTCCCGGTCTTAAGGGCCACCGCAAATACGCTACTTTTGGCATCGGTGATCGGCGATTTAGTCGCTTTTAGCATCGGAGCAGTCGCTGCGTTTGAACGCAGAGTCGCCAAATCGCGACGCAGCATCGATACAGTCGCAAAATCGCTGATCGCCGATGCAAAAAGTAGCATGTCTGCGGTGTCCCTAAGGTAACCCGTCTATATAATTTATAGGTCATTACTAAATTTAATTGGTACTATTAACATTAACCAATGCTGATTTGAATTGTGTCCCACTATCCTCATGGCGTGCATTAATCCCGGTCTTTATGAAGGACCCAGCGATACCCAATCAGCCCCAGATCCGATGGATTACGCGATAGTCGCGAAAGTCCCATCAATATTCATGAGCAGAAATCGCGTTGTCGATGAGTGTCGACCGTGGTGATTGGTGACGCTCTATATCGATATCGATCGACTTTGTAGTTTTTAGTTGGTGCTTGTGAACTAAAAAATCTTCTTTATTTGAAAAAAAAAATAGTCCCAAAAAGTTCAGTTCTTTTCTTGAATATTATCAACCTAATATAATTATTCTTCTAGGCTGTCTACCAATTTTAGTATCCTTGATGATGATGATGAAATACCAAGGTACCTACTTCAAAGGAATCTCTAAAGAACTAAAGGTAAAGCGGTAGTGGGTACTTGACTGACACAGTAACTGACTTTTTGGGCCCTTGTAACGTCCTGTTTTAAATGCTAACTATCTACACGTGCCAATATTACAAGTCTCAAAGGGCGAGCACAATATAGACGGCACCCGAGCTCCAACTAAAAGCATTCAACAAACAGGTTTCTATTATGGGCGACTCCCTCTGAACATCCCAACATTAGTATGCAAATTTTTCATATCGTCCCCCGACAAACGGCCGGACTATCAATCTGTTGCGTCCAGGTGCCCGTTGTCATGGCAACGATCTCCTTTGTACCGTGCTACCATCCTAACGGGGACGTTATAATTAAACGTAAACTAATATTCAGGAGTGTAAGAAATGTAACGTCACGACTTTTATCCCCATTCGGGGGTAGTCAGAGGCTTGAGTGGCCATACACCACCACATTGTGGAGGTATTAACCAACTCAAAGCCCACGTTTCACCTGATAGTCAGAACCCAACGTGACAGGTGGTGAACCTTGTCGCCGTGTATACAGGAACTGACTATTACCTAATCCCGAGGGATAGGTAGGTTTCCTCACGATGTTTTCCCTCACCGTAAGTGAGAAGTGTAAGAGAAATTCAAATAAACGTGTGGACGCTAAACACAAAATGCTACACTGAAATAATGAGTACTAAGCTGAGGTGCGCGAGTAAACGGTGCCGCATTCAGATTGGCCCTATCAAGGTTATTAAACTGCCACCAACTTATCTCTGCAGGTAGTCTAATTGCAAACTAACATCATCCAAATAAAATGTAAGTCTATCTGACGTTGTTTCTTAGCTAGTAGGGACACTCTTATCCACATAGATGAGTTGGTCTCACTGTACCAGACGGGGGCCTTTACAAGATCAAAATCCCCTCGCCTGTCATTAGCTGTCCATCTCGGGTTATATTGTCGCTGGCCTGCAGGAGACGATTAATAAAATTCGAAATAGAACACACAAACAACTTGTCAAAACTGTCACGAGATTTTTCCAAGAACTTTGACAGGTCGACCCACGCACATGTCACTGACATGGATTGCGAAAAAGTGACAAATTCGCAGATGCGCCGGGAGGGCCAGACTACGGCCACAAAAACGGCACGACGGCGTCCGTTAATACCCTTCAAAACCGGCCACTAGAATTCCCTAACATCATAACGTGTCAGCCACTAAAACATTCTACGACTTAAACTTTAGTACTACGTATACTAGAGCTGAAATTCAAACGTCACAATCAGAGGTTGACACTCTCTCGCATAGTCACGTTCATAACCTCAAAATAGATATTTAGGTCGGACTCAGTCATGCGGATTTTGGAGCAAATTGACCTAGATTCAGTGTCTCATAAATTATTGAATTTTTGTTCAATTTCGATAAGCCTTTGTGGTAAAAGTTATTCTGTTTTTATGCAAAATGGAATGTGTTTACATTATTTATGTTGAAGGGATTAATACGGAAAGGTGTCAAGTCAGGTATTGCGAATGATATGTTAAGTTGTCCAAAAGAAATAAGTAAGTGTGGAAATCCACAATGCTGTTTGATTTTCAGGTCTCCCAGATTTCTCTCTCAACAATGCAATTCCAAATTCAAAAAGGCGTGTACCGTTTGTGACGGAACGAAACGCGGCCCAAGAAGTCGTTATAGAAGCTAATGGCCCATTTGGAACTAAGCACCCCGCTCGTTATTCACGGTAGGATTCGAATACGCGTGGAAATCGCTTGTTACACGTCCAGTGACCGTTTTTACGTCATTTCGAAATCGGCTTTCTAATCCCCCGATTAAGGGCATGTTCATACCGCGCTGGCTCCAACAACCACCCGGTTACAAAATCAGAAAAAAAAAATAGTTTTGAATTAAGAATTCATAAATTTATTTTAATTTTCAAATATTGTTGTTACAGCTTATCGATTTATTCGAACTGCGACGTGTTAAACACTTATCGAAAAATGGGTCGTTAGAGGTCGAAAGAAAAAAAAAACGAACGCGGTCGAAACCTTAGTTTTTCTGTCAGAAAAGTCAGTAGTGTCAATGACAAGGCCTTATAATGGAAACAACAGTTATTCATTCTAATTCTGATCTGTATTATTTTTTAACATAATATAACTAGAGGGTCTGTAAATGAAATCAATAATCGCTTCGCCTCTTGAGCGTGTCACAGAACGTGACTTGACTCGGATGCCAATTTTTCATCGACAATCGACCGGGAGTTAATCGAGTGGAAAATGCAAGAATATCGAGAGGCATTGACTATCTATCGATTATCGATATCGATATGTCGGCACCGGATTATTTTTGCGCCACCGCTATTTACGTTTGAGGCGGTTTATCTGGTTTCGACTAGCGGATATTGACTGACATGTTTTTAAAATTCGAATACGGATTATGGCGTATTTAATTATAGCATCGTTCCATATTGACGGGTCCGACGGATGGGTTTGATAGGCAAAAACTTTAAATGCATTTTTGTTATGTAGTTATTAATATTAATCGCAGTTCAACTAACTAATGGGATTATATTGCTAAATATTATTTTCCTCGCTCAATTTCCAAGCACTTATCATTCTAGTAAATACGATTAATATTAAACTTTATTCCGAAGTAAAAGGAACTCTTCTCTCGTGCCAGTGTTAAATCTGACAGTGTTGCCAACGCGTAAAATAAAGGACGGTAAAATCAAGATGAAATAGCCCTAATGCAATCATCAAAAGCCCCAAAAAAAAAGCCCTAAATTGTGTACCTATTTAAGCGTATTGTTTATAAATGAGTTTCCTGTTTTATTAAGCTAAATAAAATATAACTTAGTTTTAATGACTTTTCATTATAACTAATTAAAGATTTAAATTATCGATAATCAAAGCCCAACATGCATGTTTTGGCCCTAAATTTTGGGCTAAAAGCCCTAAGTTGGCAACACTGAAATCTGTTCATAAAACAGGATTTGTCTCATGCATTTATTTTAACACGTACGAAAGTCAAAGCGTCAATTACTAAACGACACGTGACTATGAAATATGTGTTCTATTTCGTAGCTCATTGAGTTTATTATTGCGATACATGCGTGAAGATTGGTGTTGGGAATGAAATATCGTTTGAATAATATGCAGGGGTGCTAGGGTGGGGATAGTATATTATAGTATAGTATCCCCTAGATTCAACGTGGACGTTTACAAAAACTGATGGTCGATATTCGGCCCATCACTAACGTGCACCAATACCAATACGCACTACTAAGGCCCGTATTAATAAATCGAATTCAAGATTGAGATCGAACTTGATGGACTTACACTGGAATTACAATCACGTTTGTTGCTAGAAGTGCTTTGTAAAACAATTGTTAACTGGCTAAAAATCTCTAAATAAATAAATTTAGATGGAATATAAGCATTTTTTTTTGTCAACCTGGGTCGTCACATTGCTGGGCTGGCTCCCATTTCTTCCTTCACTCCTACCTGTTTATGGCAATACTGGGCTAATCCTTGAAGTAGGTACCTAATACTAAAAGTATTTACTTAGGTATTAATAAACAAGTATACAATGTGGGTAACTAATTAGCTGCGGAACCATTTGTTATGCTATGATTTATTTGACGCGAAACGCTCCGAGCTAAACACCACTAATAATAACTTGGCATGGTTAAGATTCTTGTGGGTTTATTATAATTAAGGTATTTTCATAGGAATTTTGTGTTCGAATTGGGTAATTTACGTGGAATTTTTGGTATTAATTCAATAAAATTTACATTATTTAGTAAGATAGATTCAGTACTTAGATAAATAGATAAATATTTCAAGACTAACACACTAATTGTATGGTCCCAAACTATAGGTACCGTACAATGGACTGGGGGCGATCCCATTGACACCCAGACCATGGCAAATAACGAACATGTCATTTTCGAAATTTTCCGCTGGCGGGAATCGAACCCGTAACCACCTTAGTGAGCCGAGCGAACCCTAACTAATTCAACAAAGTTTTCTCCATACATATTAGGTCGTCTAGAACGCTTCTGAAGGTTGGCTGGCTCAAATCTAATTTCCTTTTAATATGTCGAAGTACTCGGAACGCGCGTTAACTAAATCTGTTATCCCTGAGCGAATGAAGGTAGAATACAAATGGGTGGAGTATTGTGAAGATGTGTTCACATTACAAATTCTTTGTGTAACGTCACGACTTTTATCCCCATTCGGGGGTAGTCAGAGGCTTGAGTGGCCATACACCACCACATTGTGGAGGTATTAACCAACTCAAAGCCCACGTTTCACCAGATAGTCAGAACCCAACGTGACAGATGGTGGATCTTGTCGCCGTGTATACAGGAACTACAGGAACAGGAACATGAGGAGGATGTGTACAGGAACAGGAGGAAATTCTTTGTGTGGGATTCATCTCCGTATTAATACTTTCCTTATTGTATTGTCAGTAGAAGTGGGTGCTTAAACGAAAAGCCGTTTGAAAAGTTCGTTTTTTTAGTAAGCACACAAGCGCGCTTACAAGCACAAGCGTGTTGCTTATAAGCAATGACGTCAAGAAAGAGATAGAAATTCCATTTTTTTTAAAAAGTAACCTTATGTGTATGAAAATAAAGCTCAAATCAATATTTAAATAACTTGAACCTTATTTCTTTACCCATAAAAAGCAATACATTGATACTAAATTATATTAGATTAACAACCATATTTCTATGCGCATAAGGCTCACTATAAATTTTTCAGCAGATAAGTTTTTGGTTTTTTTAATGCACAAAAGCACTAGAAAAAAGTAGAAAGCTGAAAACTTATACTTACTTACTTACTTATACTTAGGCTTATTATGTAATTTGTATAACTGTTACCACCACTGAACTTAAAAGCTGTTGTTTTTCCTAGCTATAAATAAATAAATAAACTAGTTCAAACTAAATAAAAAGCAGAAAAGCACTTCCGCGCTTTTTACAGCTACTTTTAAAAACAAGCACAAGTATTACAGCGTGCTTTTAATATAAAGCCGTTTATCACATCTTTAATTGTCAGTGGCCAACCTGGTGTCAGAGTTCAAACTGTAGTTAACTGGCTAAAAACCTCTATAAAGGCGGCACGTCTACAGATAATAGTGCTTTTATTTAATCGTCCTAGTGATTCTGCTATTGTTTCTTGATGCTGTTACCTTATTGTTATGTGTAGGAACCGTGGTTACCTGCAAAAGAAATCAGTGTTAAATACAAACATCTAATAAATAATACATTCAGGTAATGGCTTCTATTTGGGCTACATAAGTGGTATAAAATCGGATGTGTTATTTACTTTAACAAAAGCAAACTGGTATAAAAATGTACTCTGTCAGTGCCTACTTACTACCAACATAAAAATAAATCATCTTTGCCATTTGAGCTGTAAAAAAATCATAGTTACGTCAACCACAACATCGAAACTAGCACGGATACATTGATTTATTATTTAAGCAGATATGGTACCTTTTAACGTCGCAATCACTAAACTTGTGCTCAGCGTGGTACTACATGCAGCGAAATTCACACATCAGTCATCACACTCGCTGTTGGCGTTTCTAGCGTGTATTTGTGTTCGTGTTGGTTCTCGGGTTCGCAGGACTCTTCAATGATTCGTATAATTTTAATTTAAACGTATAACGTATATTTATTATAATTTTATTTAACAGAGCTCTTCAGTTCCGACATGGATAGCGAATATAAATCAGGTGAATGAGTGAATGTATCGAATAGAACGGTGACTGCGCCGAGGTTCACTCCATAGTTCATTCTTCCGTTCATTGCTTCAATGTAGTTCAGACTGGTTCCGCTACCCGCTCACAGATGGCGCGACGTTCGTATTGGGTGCGTGAACATGCCGGCCGCCTTGGAAGCCCCAGGCTTCCAATGTAAGATTCGGTGCGGGCAGTCACTCTTCGCATGTAGGCACGGGAAGCGGGCAGATCTTGGAGCATGCCCGCCTAATGGTGCCAGCCGCCGTACGGATCTCAGCGACTCTGGATACGCCATCAGCTCCTGGGAACAACCGAATAACCCTGCCCATTCTCCACTTGAATGGAGCGAGGTTATCTTCTTTGATCAAGACTAAGCTGTCTTGTGTGATGTCTTCACTGTCGTGTTTCCACTTCGTTCTTCTCTGAAGCTCCGATACGTATTCCTTTGACCAGCGTTGCCAGAAATGCTGCCTCAACTGTTCCACTCGGTCGTAACGCCCCAAGCGGGCAGGGGTAGTCGTCGTCAAGTCTGCGCAGGCTGGTGCAGTCAAAGGTCGGCCAATCAGGAAGTGTGCTGGTGTTAAGGGGAGGTAATCATTTGGATCTGTGGACAGAGGGGACAGTGGACGGGAATTCAGGACGGCTTCAATTTGCGTTAGTACCGTGCTGAATTCCTCGTACGTTAGATTCGCATCACCGAGTATCCGTCTCAAGTGGTGTTTACATGATTTGACCCCCGCCTCCCACATTCCACCAAAATGAGGGGTGTATGGTGGTATAAATGTAAAACGAATGCCATGATTACCAGCAAAGTCGAAAATATCCTTTGGATTTTCGAAAACGACTGAAATCTCCTTCTGAGCACCAACGAAGTTTGTACCATTGTCTGAAAATATCTGATATGGCTTGCCACGACGTGATATAAAACGTTTTAATGCTAATAAATAATCTTGAGTAGTTAAACTGCCAGCTAATTCAAGATGAATGCAACGAGTAACTAAACAAACGAATAAACAAATATAATTTTTAATAAGTTTTGCACCTCTGCCTTTGCGGTTCAAAACAAACATGGGACCTGCATAATCAACACCAGTATACATAAACGGAAAGCTTTTTTCCAGTCGCTCTGCTGGCAAGTTGCCCATGATTGGCCTCAAAGTATGGCCTTTCATGCGAGTACATGTGACACATTTATGAACTACTTGTTTAGCCAAATCTCGAGCTCTCAACACCCACCACCTCTCACGCATGGTGTATACTAGGAGTTGAGGTCCACAATGCAGTAATCGCTTATGTTCGTAAGTGCATAATAACCATGAAAAACGATGCTTACCATACAACAACATTGGATGTTTCTTGTCGTAAGTAAATCCTGTAGCATTACACAACCTCCCACCAACACGAATTATATTATCGTCATCCATAAAAATATTTAAGCCCGATATTTGATTGATAGATTTATTACTTTTCACTTTCACCGGTAAGTTATTTTTAAGGTTATGATATTCATTAGGGAACGATTGTGTTTGCGCTATGCGAGTGAACATTAGTAACGAAGACTGCAGTTCGTCCGCTGATAAGAAACCGGTTTTGCGGTCCTGCTTGCGCGCGGCCGCTCGCGAATTATGAATGAAACGTAAACAATATGCACCGGCCCTTTGCAAACGAATAAATGATGAAAATCTTTCGAAATTAATTAATTCTTCGGAATTTATTACGTGTAAAGTTGTAGCTGTGATCGTGTTAACTTTCATTTCCGGCAAGTCTGTACAAATAGGGTTGCTACTACTATTTGGCCAATTGACTTTGGGTTCACGTAAAAACGGAGCCCCGCCCCACCATAGCTTATCGCTATCGTATATGAGCGAATCAAGATTGACACCTCTCGTAATTAAATCTGCGGGGTTCTCCTTGCCTTTTACGTGCCTCCAAATAGTACCGCCCGTTAATTCATTAATTTGTACGACTCGGTTTTGTACAAAAGTTTTAAGGGAACGTGGAGACGTGTGAAGCCAGCCTTCAACTATTGTTGAGTCGGTCCAAAAATATATTTTGTTGATTTTAATTCGAATTGATTTAATAATTTTATCGTATAACTTTGCACCGATGACCGCTCCACACAACTCTAACCTAGGTATTGTAACGGGTTTTATAGGTGCTAATTTACTTTTAGCGCACAACAATCGAACAGCTGTTGGGGTTGCATCGTCACCACTATCGTCACAAGTACGTATATATGCACATGCCCCGTAGGCGTCCTGAGACGCGTCAGTAAATATGTGTAGCTCCCTATACTGCGTGTTTATTATCGTTATATATCTAGGTATTCGAATCATAGGCAGACATTGTATATTTGAAATAAAGCTCTGCCAAGCGGATACTATATCCGCTGGGACTTCGTCATCCCAGTCTAATTTTTTGAGCCACAGCTTTTGCAAAAGTACAACCCGCAGTTTTGTTGTAATACTGTCTTCACGGTAGACACCATGATGTGGTAAAATATAATACGGTTTTTTAATATCGTTTACGTTATCTGTCAGTGCTGTCATATGGCCTAGGGCTTCATACTCATGCATGAAATCGCAATATAATTTTTTATAACTTGGTGAACGTTCTAACTTTCTTTCCAAGGATAAAAAACAACTCCTAGCCATATTGTACGAGTCGCCTAAAGAATCTGCGGATTCTTTTAACGGGATTCTTACGTAGAACCTACCGTGTTCATCGCGTTCAGTTGTCTCCGAAAACAACTTTTCACAAAAGCGTTCATCATTAGAAATTTCTGAACGTGCATCAGTTAATTCTTCTAACTCCCAAAACTTTTGTAATTCGAATTCGACTTGAGCAACATTGCATTGAACATGGTTGCTATACGATTGTTTTATAGAAATAGGCCCGGATATAATCCACCCAAGTTCGGAGTCAAGTAGGTATGGACCGGAACTAAGTCTAATTTTATTCGATTTTAATAATTCCCAATAAACATCTGCACCTATCAATATATCGACAACGGACGGTATATTGAACATGGGATCAGCAAGTGCAATGTCATTAGGTATACGTATACATTGCGAATTGACGTCTATTGAAGGCAACTTCGAAGTAATTGTAGGTAAGACCAAACAGTGTAAATCGAGGTTGAAATCGTTTACCTTCGAACGAATATTAAGTTTACAGGTGTGGGTCGACTGTGAGACGACTTGTCCTACGCCTGAAATACGAATTGTGGACTGTAATTTCTTTGCGTTTAAACGTTTACATAAGCGTTCAGTTATAAGGCAATTTTGACTACCATTATCTAAAAGCGCTCTAACCGTGTGATAATTGTTATCAGAATCGGGTACTTCGATTAGCGCGGTGGACAGTAGAACCTGTTTCACCGTCGCTGTACTGCAAGCTAATGCATTCCGCTCGGCGGAACCTACCTGTTTACCACACGGTTTGTTTACAAGATTTACTAGTGGAAGCGTAGACGCGACCGTAACTATGCTATCTTGTTTGCGATTATCTGAGTGTAATAACGTATTATGTTTGTTTTGGCATAACCTACAAGGACCAAATAAACAATCATTAATGGAATGGTTATTAGTACGCAGACAATTTTGACACAAGTTTTTATCTGTGACAAAATGGAACCTATCTGCTACCGGCAAGTTAACAAAGGTTGCACATGCGTATAGTGCGTGATTAGCGCCACATAAAACACACTCACGGGTTCGTTTATTCTTATTACTATCGGAACTGGATTTATTCTGTGCAGCGTATGAATGTACGTGAGGTGATTCATGCGAATTTGTTTGTTTGTTGTTTTTATACGTATTTGAGGACTTATCGTTATTAAATTTCGGTTGGTGGTTAGGCTTGCTGTTACTACCTGATTTAATCATGTCTAACATGTCTGCCCGGTTTCTCAGGAACATGATTAAATCATCCAACTTTACAATGTACGAATCTCCAGTTGTTTGAGAAACGAGCGTACCTTTATGGGTCTCCCACTCGCGTTCTGTAGTCGTGTCGAGTTTAGAAACGACTAAGTAAAGTACTAACGTGTCCCACGTATCAGTAGGCTCGTTTAAAGACTTCAGTGCACGTAAATTGCGTAATGTCGTATCTATAAGTTTACGTAACTGCGCTGGAGATTCGGTATTGAGTTGTGGTATAGTAAACAACGATTTAACATGATTTTGAACTAGAAGACGATTATTATGAAACCTTTTCTCAAGCAATTCCCATGCGTGAGTATAGTTGGTAGCTGTAAATTCGAATGCACTTATAACTTGCAAAGCAGAACCACTAAGAGATGATTTAAGATACTGAAACTTTTGTATGCTATTTAAATCTTGACGGTTATGAATCATGGTGTGATAAGAGTTCCTAAACTCTAACCACCGATCATATGCACCATCAAAGACTGGCAACTTAATTTGCGGCAACTTTATAGGTACAGGAGGTATTGAAGAATTAAAAACTGAGTTTTCGTTTAATAAGCACTTCGCGGCAGCCATATTAGAATAATAATGTTCTTCATATGATTCCCTATACTCTAATTGAGCAGTACAATCTTCCTCGTCTACTAATTGTTCTATTTCGCTTTGAATATCATTAAAATTTTGAAAAATAAGCGTTGCCGACTGTGTGCGTAACTCTAAATCAAGTTTCTGATTCGTACTTATATCTACGTTTTGTAATTTACTAAGAAACTTTTCGAATATCGTTAACCTGCCTTTAAGAGTGCCTCGTTGTCTTTTTAGATCAACGAGACGGTTATTCGAATTTGAAGTGCTAGCTAAGCGAGGAGATTTCGGCCTATCTAGATATTTCGACTTATCCCTGACTGTAACGTTTTCGGCAGGTACCTGATACGCCTCATCATCACTCATTTTGGAGAATATGAAAGACAAAAGTACTCACAGTTAGACACCACGTGGCACGGTGACCTGGCGATGTCGAAGCGTAACTGAAAGTTATAAAACACGGTATTAACACGGGAAAAGATACGGAAGAAGGAAGGAAAGTACAACCTGATGGCTTCGACCGCGGATCAGCTTGATTTCTCGACTTCAATTCCACGTTGTCATCGATCGCTGGTTCTTCTTCGTAGATCGGCTCTGGAGGAGCACTTGTTGGCGTTTCTAGCGTGTATTTGTGTTCGTGTTGGTTCTCGGGTTCGCAGGACTCTTCAATGATTCGTATAATTTTAATTTAAACGTATAACGTATATTTATTATAATTTTATTTAACAGAGCTCTTCAGTTCCGACATGGATAGCGAATATAAATCAGGTGAATGAGTGAATGTATCGAATAGAACGGTGACTGCGCCGAGGTTCACTCCATAGTTCATTCTTCCGTTCATTGCTTCAATGTAGTTCAGACTGGTTCCGCTACCCGCTCACAGATGGCGCGACGTTCGTATTGGGTGCGTGAACACTCGCAATTCGACAATTAATTTATTAAATATATAAGAAGGCATTATTCACCAGAAGATGCGCCGTATTGACTATACCAACATGTGTTTAACATTATTTTCAGCGAGCGACTGAATCGTACAGTGTCTATGGACTCAGTTTAGTAGGGCACACTATTTTGGACAGTCACATGTCTCCTTTTATCTTGGTAATGTCTTTGCATGGATATGTTTTTCTTATTTATTGCCGTTCGTTTGTTTGTTCCCCGCTCCATTTCTTACTGCCACGGGTTACAAATGGGAAAATTATTCATTCCATGCGAAATTGCGATTCAAAATAACTTTAAGAAACAAGTGAGGGTGCACGTTGCGTTAAATTATGAGTTACGTCATGGCTAGCTAGTTGATATATTACAATATTACCTAAGTTGGTAGGTGCCTCTAAGTTTAAATTAACATAATAAAAACATAGACAGTAACTTTAACAAATATTTCAAGTCTTGAGTTACGTACAAAATACGATTTCATAAGAAAAAAAATATATAGGTACCTAGTCAGCTTTTTAATTTCAAGTTTTTTTATTATTATTTTTTTGGTAACTGGCAACACAGCTTTACATTACAACACCTACATTCAAACGACCTCGCTACACAACCTCTGTAAATATAAATATAGCCCAGTTAACTGTATTTTCAGTTCAGTAGGTAGGCTCTGAATAATGAAAATATTAATTAACCCCGCGATAATGAAAGACAGGCGAGCAAAGCTAACGAGCCACATCCGCGTCTCGACGCTCAATTAATACGAAGCCATGCTGTATGACAATGTGAGTCATACGCAGTGTTGCCAGATGACCTGCTTTCGGTAAGTCGATAGTTCAGGGGTGACCAAGAATGTCTATGTAATTTTTTTTTTTTTAATTCAGTATAGATATTTGGCTATGATAGCCAGTAGGTTAAACTTATATTCGGCGCTGTTGTGACAGACAAGTCATTGCCGGTGCCAGATATAGAGCACCATAGTTAAAAGGGTGTTAGCAAGGCTTATGGGGTCATGTGACCTGCAATAAAGGAATTTTATCTATTTATTGCATAGCTTTCGCCGTTTTTGTACCTATGTTTTATCTATGGTTGATACCATTATTATGCTAGCAGACTATTAATAATATCAATAAATTGTAATCAACGACGTTTTGCTTCAAAAGTTTGGCACCTGTTTCAAAGACAACACGGTGTGTAATAAACATGTTTGTTGTATCAATTTGCTTCACTCGTTGTCACCTAAACGTCTTGAAATTCATGTTAAGTAAATAGCAATTACGGGTGCCCGCATCCATAAACAAGTACCTAATTACTTCTTCTTAAGTAAATAAATAGTAATATGTAAATAAAAAAAAAAAAAAAAAAAAAAACAATAAGCAAAAACCTGTCCGACAGTTAGGTACATTTTGACAGATTATCTATAGAATATTGTCCTATTCTATGGGAAATCTGTCAAAACGGGATTGTGAGATAAGTGTTTTGCTTATAATTAACTCGAGAGTAAGTGATGGCTTGTCTATGGATACCGGGTTCAAAGTAATATGTACTTACTTAGTAAAATAATATTTTCAGTTCATTCAGACGAACAAAAAAGCATTTGCTAGTTGTGTTTGTTTTGTACTAAGCCCAGACTGCAAACTGGTTGAGGCAAACTGGTTTGGTACAGGTAGATGTCCGTGGGCCAACGGTCCAGAAAATAGTTACAGTTCTTAAACGCATTTCTTAAATGCAGCCTTTTGCAACCGAGTAACTAATTGAGGTAATTACATTCGTAGACTCTTTTAATATCGGGTAATCGGGGTAATTTACGGTAAACGACTGCAATCAACTTTTGTAAATTAATACGTCGCGTCGGTGACTCGAAATTATAATAAATAAAAAGTATTAAAACGATCATAATGTTACGGAGAATCCACCTATTGGTGTTAAACAGAGGCTGACTAAAACCACAGAGTAAAGACTAAAGAAAGAGGTGCCCTTATTAGATATATGTATGAAAAAAAAACGTGGTCATTGTTTTTTCATTTTCATTGTTCTATCTACCGGTAAATAGTTGAACTACTCGCTTCGTTTTATGTCGATGTTAGTACTAGGCCGACCACTCGGCCGACTTACTTAGGGCCAGTCCCCTTAGTAATTGGTCCATTACTAAAACATACGAATATTACTCCTTTAGAAGGATTGTGGGCATTTGAATTTGGATCGCTGAGCTGTTAGCACGTGTTGCGAAAGCGTAATTTCTCGATTACAAGCCGACTTGAGGAGTTTTGATTTATTCCTACAAATCTGTTTATCCAAAAACGCCAACGTAGCACAAGATAGCAGACAACATCGACCCATGGTCTCTCGTTACGACAAATACATTTTAATCGTTAAATAAAAAATATATGAACACTGGATATAATTAGACCACCCCAAATCAACATTTTAACTCAAATAACCACAAAGTTAGCAAATTAATGGCGTACTATGTCAACACTTTCACACATAACAATAGCGAGATAACACGACGTGTGGTAACACTGTATCATCAATGGCCGTGCGACTAACTGCATTGTGACGCAACAGGGTTAAAGTAACCGCGGTTTATGGCTTACACAACGTGAAACATTTAACGTCAACTCGAGAGTTAATGGGCCTGATATAATGGTTTATTGGGTGGATTTAATCATGACATACGTAATAGATTTGACGAAGATGATAAGGAACTAGTTTTCTCAAGTAGTCACTTGAAGCTGCAACATGTTGACTCAAGACTCATTTCTTAGTTTGCTCTCGAATGGAAGTAGCTGATTACTGATCAGCCAAATATAAGGTGAGACTGGAAACCTACACCAGAAATTGGGAAAAGCTGGAAAAAATTAAGATTTTTGGTATGGACACTATCAAATTCTTGGAATGAGTTTCTTTGATTTGGCCGAGACGATAAGAAAGCGGTCCTAATGATTTAGAAAACGGTTAGGAAAAATCCTGATAGTTAATTGGTACGTCCAGATACCTCGCATGCCTCACCCTAGCAATCTTATTATGACATTCCGACGTCAAAACTGAGTGCTCGGGCGCGGTATGGGCCTAGTGTACGCACCCATTGATTAACATCACCAATTTGTTGACGGCGGCGGTGCGTCTATCATGTTAAAACTATTGCAAACGCTTGTAGCAAATTTAACGAACGAACAAATGAAAAACTGTTTGACAGTGGCTACGTAACTATTTCATAATAATGAGGTTATACGCGAGATAAGATAGTTAATATTAATAAAATTAATTGAAACGTTAACAGTTACAAATGTATTTGTAATGTAGGTTGCCCGCTGGAAGCATCGATTGTATCACCGGATGCAGTAAGAGCAATGAGTAATAGACCATTTTAAACTTGCACAATCCAAAACTGTAGCTACTTGAATTTAGAGTTCGGACAAGTATTCTCCTATAGGGCGTTTTGGGCTTAGTTGGATTCCAGCAAGTCTAAAACGCAACTATACTTTTCGTCGATAGTTAAAAAGCAAGGGTACGCGCCTTGTGTCAAATTTATAGAACATAAGAGATGTTAGATATAGAGATGATGGAATAAGAGATGTGTAAAATGAAAATTCCTGGACACATGTAGACGACTTTAATATATTTATTACTAACTGAATCAAATTAAATGACAGTGCATCGAACGCGTTGGTAATGCATCAACGTGCAGGCCGTTCAAGTTATCTAGGCCGCACTAAAAATACCATTATGTCAACACGTGTGAAAATTCAAACGCATCTACTACTATGCACGGAGCATCAACTTTAGGTGCAATATATATTACAGTCAGTACGAAGCATCTAATGGAAACGTCGCCCATAATCTGGTCGAAATAGTGATTAGAATGATATGTCTCTTACATGTATAGATGTTAGATGTTGTACAATGTTATGTAATGCAACTGTATTTCTTCATGGGACTCTAAACCATAAAATCAGTGATATATGGACTGGATTGGCATAAAACTGTCAAGTTATTTGGGTATCATTTAAGTTCCTTACAAATACACTATTTGGAAGCTACAAGAGGGCGTAGGCGGCACTCGATTTCTATCAGAAAACATCGAAGCGAAGGAATGTTACTTAAAGTAATGAATAACGATACTATCGATTTCACTGTTACTCGATATATCTGCGTCTTAATTTACGCTACCTCCCTGGTACAGTACCTATCTATCTACTATATTCATCAATGAACGTGATATACATAGCAGCTTTTAATTAACGCATACCACGCTATCAGACGAAACGTAAACATTCATAATTTTTATCGTTTTTGTGAGAGCATGCGGCTTATTACAAAATTCTCAATGAATTTTCACCACACGTCTTGTTAATTGAACGTATCATCATTAGCGTGGTAGTTAGAATCAGTAACGGGCGTCAGTTACGCAGTGAATCAGTAGAGATTAGGTGATATATGCCATCTACCCAAATTCTTCATCTGATTTAATGGTCTCTTGTCGGTTTAGATGAGGAATTATTAGATAGGATTACTGAATCGTCAAGATACAACGCGTCTACCTGTCGGTATGCACGTACACCCGACTCACATGCAACGGCTTCCATGGTGTGTGAAAATTGGCAAAAAGATATTGAGAGTCAGTGCAATTATGTAACATTTGCTCTTGTTGCCTACTTTGCAAATCACAACTAATATTGTATGTATATCAAACACAAATGCGGGTCATTGCAAAAGTATGTGGGATAATATAAACGTTCACAATTTTAGCATTGTTAGCGTACAATTAAATTATCGAATGATAATTTTTAGAAATTAGAACGCAACTAACAATGAGACATGACCGCGTTGTATTATCTGTGGGTTTTACAAAATCTTGAACGCAGCAAAAACACAAGGTTGTGATTGCAGCAATCGTTAAGTGTTGATTTCGTGTTTTATAATCACACAGAACCATCCACGGGTATTGCGAGTTCAATTTCGTGTTGTGGGCCTACAAACTGATGCGGGCTTTTATTATTTTCATGAATGTATTCGTTGCCATTGTAACTTTTATCAATCACCTCGGTAGATGTCGCTTAACCAATATCAACGATGCTAGTACAAAGTATTTTTTTTTCTAATGACCTCCAGTACAAAGATGGTGATTTTCTATACAAGTCTAAAACCATGGTCCAGTTACTAAGGGGACTGGCCCTAAGCAAGTCGGCCGAGTGGTCGGCCTAGTACTAACATCGACATAAAACGAAGCGAGTAGTTCAACTATTTACCGGTAAATAGAACAATGAAAATGAAAAACAATGACCACGTTTTTTTTTCATACATATATCTAATAAGGCCACCTCTTTCTTTAGTCTTTACTCTGTGTCTAAAACCCACAGGATCATGTAAGTTCAAAATTGTACGTTTTACTTAAATGTCACGCTATAGGATAAAAATACACATGTCCCATGAAATTATTAACGAATGTCCCATGTCATTACACATAATGAGTGACACATGTCGCCCGGTATTACGTAAAGGGAGGGTAGGAATAACGAGGGAAAAAATACGGCAATGGCGCCAATCGCCATTTTTGAACAGCGTTGCGCTAAGCGCAACTTTCAATTAGGGTGCGTTTCCACTGACGCAGAGCGGAGCGGACCGTGAATTGGCCAATCACAGTGCTCGAAATCTCCACTCCGCTTTTGGCCCATCACAGTTGGCCAATCACAGTCCGCCGCCCCGCCCAGCTCCGCGTCAGTAGAAACGCACCCTTAGTGCTGTGCGTTAATGTTAATAATCGAGTGGAGGGGCCATTAAGATCGGTATCACGGGGATTAAGAGGCATATAATGTTGAAAACCTTTTTAGTTGTAAATTATTGTTCGAATAATTGTTTAATTATTGTTTTCACTTTTTTTTATTATTATTGAACAAATAACATTAATAAAGCTGATTGTTCCTCTCACATGAGTCCCAACATTAGATCTAAGAAGCCCGAAGGTCTTGCCTTCCCAATCATACCCTAAACAACCCAAAGGTGAATATTCACACCTTTGGGTTGTTTAGGGTATGATTGGATTGTATCTATCACAAGTTTATCTTAAAACAGTACGATCGGTCACAGGTGCCGCCCACACATGCCGCCTTTCTTTAATACTATCAACACATGTTCCCTTTATAAAAAAACACCATAAATAGTCGGTCCCTACACGTTTTATCGACCATAAACTCGATGCGTACTCTCTCGCCGATAGATCACGAATGCAGGGGGAATATAGGTACAGTTTTTACCGATATTTTTTCTATATGAACGGTGAAATGGAAGCGCGTCAATGTTCGCCTCGTGTGAGCCGTGGTTTTGGGCTGTTATCTGCAGCGAATATCTTTATCTATGGGCTGTACGCGGTAATGGTTTGCTCAGTGTTCATGTTCACAATAAACAAACTTACGAAGGACCATTCATATTTTACACCTATACAAAGCAATACTAGCTGTCATCGTCCAGAAACACTAAATTTCGACCAGCAAAGCCGTAAGAAGATCCCGAGGCGTGCCGAGAAGATTTATTGACATTGAGTGGACCGTGTGGGACCTATCACTGAGATTTGTAACTCTAAACCCTGAGCCGAGGAAACTACACTAAAGCCGCTTTAGAAGCGTCTATTCCCGGAATGGTGTGAAGCGATAGCCCTTCAGTTATTCAGTTTTAAAACGGCTTCGTTTTCGGTCGACTATTTTTGGTTACGGTTATGATGTACATTTTACAAGCTTAACTTTATAGGACATCCCTTTTGTGAACGCTGTCTTTTATTCCAAAAATAAATATTGGTTGTTTGCTAAGGACTATTTTGGGAACAAAGGCTCGAAAACTTTAACGTTTACCAGTATAACGTTGTAACGTTCCGAGTTTATTACGTCTTTGTATATTATTAGAAACTTATTTTATTTACAGAACTTAAGTTATCCTAGCATTTTGTCTTTTCTATCAAATTTTTTGGCTCGAGAACGTCGTCGAGATAATAATTCTTATTACACCCGACGTGATTTATAAAAGTTATTTGTTCAATTTGAAAAAACATATGTCATACTGCTTCGAGTTAAAAAATCGTTGTGATATCTATGTTTTGACTTCTTATTTCTGGAGCTCGTTATAAAAGTATTTCTTCCAATGTTCTCGGTATCCCTCGGAAATAAATCAGGCATTATCATGCAGTGGAATCTCCCTCCATCTCCCCGGTCACGGCACGTGATCCACTCGTCATTATCATAATCCCGTTTAGCAAAAATCAAAAGAGCCCTCCATCTTGCCTTCATTTGAATTATAGCATCAGCGCTCCTTTGGGATACATTAGACGCACAAAGCTTTATGGACAACACATGAGGCGGTAAAGAAACTTTTCCAATTTATTATTTTGTATGCTGCGATCTCGGATTTTCATCATATTTTACTCATTGTACTAATTCTAAACCTATTTGTCCGTGATACTTGGTACTTGGCTAGTGTTTTTTTAAAGATTTTTAGAAATGAGTCAAAAGCGCACTTTGCTTCGTACCTATTGCACGTATTTTCCAATTGAAGTTCCATCGTCTCAGTAAACAATGTTACGTCATTGGTTTTGATCGTCTCATTGTCCTCGAGACACTGCATTTCATAAATTGAGACAAACAGAATTCAATTCACGAACTCGCCGAATTGTTGACAATATCGCTGTCCCTTTGTTCTTCGTAATTTGCTTTTACAAGAAAGAAATGAGTGGGAGCGAACAGAAGCTCGCATCTTGAACTTATATAGGTATACAGTGAAAAAAAAGTTGCCGGCACATTTTTCAACTAACAAATCAGAATAACATTTGTAATACCTACTTAGCCAAAAATCTATTAAAAACGCTTAAAATTTTGTCTAGAAACGTGTAAAACTGTAATCGAAAAAATATATTGTTACTTGCATCGTAGATAAATCTGTCACCTTTCTCGTCCTTTATTTTAAATTTACAAAATAAAGTGTCCCACGACACACGTCCCCGTCAACTAGGCTCTCTCTAGCATAATTGTATTAATCGTTGTCAACTATGCCTAGGTTTTCTAGGTGCTTAAATTTTCGCTAGGGGATTACAGCGTTCCTAACTTAGTGAGATTTTGGGAATAACCTAATTTAAAATAAAAAGATTACCCAAATATTTTGCTTCGTATTTAAGCTAAGGGTTTGAGTGGTAACATCAAGGTTGTAAACGTTTCAAAGTAAAAATTACGTATATATAAATACATTTATTTTTCATAGTACCTTTCAGAGGCTTTGGATCTTCTTAAGATATATTTTTGCTCGGAGCACGTAGACTAGTCTTTCAATTCTGAAACGATGAGTGGATAGCAGCAATCTACACACCAAACTAGTCTCACGTGTGCTACTTCCTTTGAAATAGAAACTCGCATAGCGCTACAAATACAGTATTAAGTACCCCCTAAGATTACGTCAACCGGTACAAGATTGCAATTTACTCCGAAACGGATCTGCGATCGTTCTCTCAAACGAGAGCAGGATAAAGACATGACTAATGCGCTGCATCCTTGAACTTTACAATATTGCACAATGGAGGTTAGAATGTATTTGACAAAGGTATTACGGCGTAGAATGACTGCAGAACAAAGCTGATAATTTAGGAATGCATCGAGATAAGAAAAAGGTTTAGAAATAGGGATCGATATGGATGGCGGATCGTTATATTCAGTTCCAGGAACATCTTTCCCTGGAACATGAGACTAAATACAAACATTAGACAGCAATAAATGTGATTTATAAACATCATATTGCATTAAATTTCGGTATTGAACTGTGGTGTTTAAATAACATAAAGAAGCTATTTCTAAAACACTATGTAATCGGAGCGAAATTCTATATGTGGGTGAGCTGCTACCTGACCTACCCGTAAGACAAGTTTTCGAATGGTATGCCGAAGTTTGTCAACCGGCATTTCGTCAGCAAAATTAGTCCTTCATGGAAAAGGTAATGATATGAAGATGAATCACATCATTCACTAGGAAATACACAATTATGATTTAAACAATATCACCCACAAGGCTGCAACGTAAAGCATTTTTAAACCGACTTCAAAAAGGAGGAGGTTTCTCAATTCGACCGTATCTATACTAATATATAAAGAGGGAAATGCTGACTGACTGACTGACTGACTGACTGACTGACTGACTCATCAACGCCGAGCCGAAACTACTGAAGTTAAAGACATGAAATTTGGATAGTAGATATATTTTGTGACGTAGACAAGCAATAAGAAGCGATTTTGGAAAATTCAACCCCTAAGGGGGTTAAATAGGGGATGAAAGTTTGTATGCAATTTCGTCATTTTTCAAGTTAGAATTATGAAAATTTGTGTTGAGGTGTCTTTTTAAAAATAAAAAATATGGTTTTCGGCGTTTATGAATATTCAACCCCTAAGGTGGTAAAATAGGGGATGAAAGTTAGTTGGGAAGTTTGTATAGATGTTCGTCATTTTTGAAGTTAGAGTTATGAAAATTGGTGTTTAGGTTCCTTTTTAAAAATAAAAAACTTGAATTGCTGCGTTTTTGAAAATTCAACCCCTAAGGGGGTAAAATAGGGGACGAAAGTTTGTATGGAAGTTCGTCATTTCTGAGGTTAGCATAATGAAAATTTGTGTTTAGGTTTTTTTTTACGTATTAAAAATAATAATTTCATCTTTTTTGTAAATTTAAACCGTAAGGGGTTAAAATAGGGGGTGAAAGTTTGTATGGAAGATCGTCATTTTTTGTAGTTGTAATTATAAAAATTGGTGATTAGGTGACTGTTAAAAGATAAACAATATTAATTTCAGGGTTTTTGAAAATACATCCCCTAAGGGGGTAAAATAGGGGATGAAAGTTTGTATGGAAGTTCGTCATTTTTGTAGTTAGAATTAAGAAAATTGGTGATTAAGTGTCTTTTAAAAAAATAATAATAATAGCGTTTTTGAAAATTATACGGGGTATGGGATACGGGATACGCGATATGGGATACGGGATTTTGTATATGGGATACGTGATACGGGATACGGGTTACGGGATATGGGATGCGGGATGCGGGATGCGGTATACGGGATGTGGGATACGGAATACGGGATACGGATACGGGATACGGGATACGGATACGGATACGGGATACGGGATATGGGGTAAGGGATACGGGATACGGGATACGGGAACGGGATACGGGATACGGGATACGGAATGTGGGATGCGTGATACGGGATACGGATACGGTATACGGGATAGGGATACGGATACGGATACGGATACGGGATACGGATACGGGATACGGGATACGTGATACGGGATACGGGATGTGGGATGCGTGATACGGGATACGGATACGGATACTGATACGGGATTTGGGTTCCAGAGAACGGAAACGGAATTTTTTTAATTTATATTCTGCGCTGACGAAGTCGCGGGCAAAAGCTATATATATATATTTTTTTATGTGTGTTCGCGGATAACTTCGTCGTTTATGAACCGATTTTGATGATTCTTTTTTTGTTGGAAAGGAGATATCCCAGCGGTGGTACCATGATAAGGAAACTAGGATCTGATGATGGCATCCCGGAGAAATCGAGGGGAACCTTCGAAAATCGTAGGAGCGACTAGTGCGTTTGTAATTTTTTTCATTAAGTATTTTAAAGCACTACTATTTTATGAAGGTCTGGAGTCGATCTGATGATGGAGCCGAAAGACAGTCGAGGGAACTCCTCAACGATTTACAACAATTACCTGGTGTTTGGGCTTGATTAATTTGTATTGATGAGAACTTTACACCTAGATGGGTTGTGACTGTCATTAGGGGTCTTATGATGAAGACGAGGGACAGTCAAGGGAACTCCTCAACGTTTTACAGAAGCTACCTTGTGTTTGGGCTTGATTAATTAGTATTGATGAGAACTTTACACCTAGATGGGTTGTGACTGTCATTAAGGGTCTGATGATGGAGTCAAAAGACAGTCGAGAGAACTCCTCAACGATTTACAGCAATTACCTGGTGTTTGGGCTTGATTAATTTGTATTGGAGAGAACTTTACACCCATATGAGTTATAAGTGCCATTACAGGTCTAATGATGGAGACCATAGACAGTCGAGGGAATTCCACAAAGATTTACAGCAGTTACCTTTTGTTGGGCTTACTTCATACGGTTCAATATGCCAAAATGTTCATTGGTATGGCGCCACTAAAAATCGTGAAATAAAATTATTTTTATAAAAAAAACAAACCGACTACAAAAAAACCTGGATCACTAAAAAGCCTGAAATAATATTTCTATTACCACCTCTGCCTACCCCTTCGGGAAAACCAGACGTGATGGTGTGTTATCGAGTATTTGGAGTCGGTGCCAATCTTGGTATGCCAAGTCTACCTACTATAAAAGTAAGAAGATAGATTGGCACCGACCCCAAATACTCGATAACACACCATCACGTCTGGTTTTCCCGAAGGGGTAGGCAGAGGTGGTAATAGAAATATTATTTCAGGCTTTTTAGTGATCCAGGTTTTTTTGAAGTCGGTTTTTGAATATTCCAAGAGTTGCAAGGATAACTAACACGATTCAGTAACAGTTTTAAGTTATCATTGGCTTCCCCTTAGGACGTCAATACATTAAGGTACGAAATGTGTGATTTTATCGATCCTTCTTGCACTATTTGTGAGTGGTAAGTATCTGAATGAAATCACAAAGTAACACAATTACAAACATGCAGTAGCGTAAACTTAAACCCTAACTTAGCACGGCAACTTAACCGTATCGCGGCTTCCCCGAGGTGCTCGATGCGGATCATCGGTAGAAAGTTTAATGACTTCATACCTAGTTAGTTCCTAACTGTACCGTATTATTGCCGTTCCCCAGTTGAACCTAACGTTACCAGTCATGCGATCTGATCGTTAATAAAACGATACTTTTAACTGAAGACTGTTTCAGAACTGTCCCAGTTTTTTAATGGAAGTTGCTTGAACAATTGGAAGAAATGCGACTTCTTTTTTGGTACCGATTAAATAAACCTATTTATGGCAACTTTTAAGTGATGAAATAAAAAAAGAGTTCCTAGACTAGACGATCCGATAGCAAGGTTAAAATACCAGTTTATATAATATAGACGCAAATGTTTCCCACTTTGGTATTTACAGCTCCATTCCGAACTAGCCACTTTACGGATATCGTTCACCCGTATAGCTCCCTCAGGTTCGTAGTCCATCGAACGTCAAGCTTAAAACCTTTAAGAATAAAAGGCGGCTGATTTAAGGCCCCTGGTCGGCGATAACGAGAAAACAGACTGCGCCACTGGCCGCCTCAATAAAACTCCCAACTACCCGCATTTTATCGCCGCTCACGATCTACCCGCATCTCCGCCGCAGTCTAATCGCGTCAGTGTGGAACACTGGCCGCGAGTTATGTACCCATTATGCTTGATCTACGATTCTTCTACCAGATGTACCAATAAATTGGCCGGTTTATACGTTTTCAGTGACCTGGAAGTTTTCCTAGCTTCGATTTGCCGATTCTTTAAGACATATAATAATGTTTAACTTCTAACATCAATCGTGGATACATCATAGATATTCTCTGAATTGAAAACCGTATTAAACAAGTCCGTAAAGCATACCAACACGGCTCACGTTACTGGCCACACGAGACGCGAATCCCAAGTGACTTTGCCTGGGCAAAATAAAATTACACAACCACCCCTAAGGGCCAACACACGCGGCAGTTACGTTAAACGGGATTATTGGCTGCACTCCAGTATGCACCCCCCAATAATACACGGTTGGACAAAAGGGCGACAACCCCAGAAAGCATTAGTAAGGATTATTGGTACCTATATATTTACCAAGGATTACGAGATAACGTGTCATAATCTAACGCTTTGTCTGCATTCGATTCAATTGTTATTCGATTAGTTAAAGATAAGATAAAGAGAATCCGAGTATTGGTCCATCGAGATAAAGAACGAGGTTTGGTAACGTCAAAAACGTAGGCAAAAACATCCAGCTAAAAGGATATTTTGTAGGGAAAGAGAAAAGGTGTCAAATTTCTGTGTTAAAACTAATTAAGGGGGATATCACAAGTGTTCATTTAGTCATGGTCATCTGTTGTCCTTATAAATTATGTAGACTGGACAACACAACACCCTTGAGTTTCCGATGAGTCACCGGGACGGACAAATGAGTTGGCACGAGTGTTGAGGGGGAGTCGCAATTAGTTCAACACCAGGTTGCATGGCTGAACGATACAACGGTATGCCGAAGAGGGCTGTTTGATTTATTTATTCAATTAATGGTTTTAGGGAAGACAAATTGATTTTCAATGATTGCACATAAAATTTTAATAGGAAATCTATCAATGCCGATTTCCAATGTAATGTAATTATTCTAGCTAATCCTGCCTACACTACTCTTAAAACTTACTTAACAAACGTTACTTGAGTATCTAAGTTCTGTTAATTTCAGTCGATTCACAATCTTCATTTCGCCCCACGCCTGGATTATGTTTACTCCCTCAAAAATACACATTACATCGTCTACGTTTAAAGGTTCCACACATTCGAATCCGATAATCGGATAGCGCTTGCAGGTTCACCAAACCAATAACTCGTTCAAGATAGAATAATCCGATTACGCTACCCACAAAGAAATCGTCGATCGGCTTTACTAAACTACCGAGGATCATAACGAGAATGCTGCCCGTCTCTACCAAGTACCGTATATTTTATTGAAACTCGACGACAATGAAATTGGATTTGACGCTGCTTTGATTCTTTTGAAATCGGAACTTTGAATAAAACTATATGAATAGCATCGGACTCACACGTTTTGTAGAAGGCTTTGAACGTTAAAGCGAAGGAGTGAATTTAATCGTTTGCTCATAAATCAACAGACGAAACTATAGACCACGTAAGACGTGTTTTAAAGTTAGCGATGCAATGTAAGAGTGTTTTGGTTAGTGAGTTGCGAGTACTAGGTACTAACACATCCCTTTTTAACTCGAAATAGACTGCAGTATGCACTACTCTCGAGCGCTGGAACGTGGAATTACAGGCATTTAGTATTATTGGATTAAGTAGTGTTAATTTGACCTAATATTAGTAGACCGCGTGCCATCACGCCTTCCGTACATTTTATGGGATTACATACCATTCGCCAGTTGTTTCACATACACGGTGTTTTTACAATTCCATTCTACATTTAGGAAGTAATATTTGTCTTCTAATTAGGTTAATGTTTTTCTCCTACTTTATTTGAAGACTCACAAAGCGTTCAGCAAATGACCATATTTAGTTCAGGGTGACGCACACACTAAAACCGTCCCAATGCCAGATCTGTTGATTGAAGGATTATGTAAAGTGTGTCAGTTATCATATTTTTGACAAAAAATATTCAACGTGGATAAAGGTAGCTCACGCGTGTATTCTTCAGGCTTTCGCTCATCCCATTTGCGACTTAATGGGCCGAGTGAGTCTGCCGTCAGGATTCTAATGGAGAAACGTCTGCGTCCGATCAGAGAGCTTTTCAACTTCTATATCACTTGGCCATGTAAGCGAAAAGGCTCCTTTGCGAGATACGTTTGAAAGCTGTTAAATTCGATTCTGAAAGCGTTTTGAAGCGGCGCGGCGCAGAGATTCTATGATGGTTTTACGTGATTCAATGAAGTTTCTATGTTGCGACTATGTTGGTAGGGGGCCATCCATTAATTACGTCACACGTAAAGGGGGGGGGGGGAGGGGGTCGACGAAATGTGACATTGTGTGACAAGGGGGAGGGGTCCTAAGTTAAGTGACGACACATTTAAAAATCTAATATATCCAATGTATTAAAACTGCAAACGAATTTTTTTTAAAATTTCAGAAAATTGAATAAAATATGTGACGTCACACAGGGAGGGGGGAGTCTCGCAAATGTGACCAGCTGTGACAAGGGGGGAGGGGTCTAAAAATCATGAAATTCGTGTGATGTAATTAATGGATGGCCCCTAGCGTTTTGAGTAGGTAAACCACAAAAATGCAGTGGTACGAGTATTTAATCTTAAAGGCATCTATAAAGTTGTAATTCCTGTGTGGATCGAAACCCGTTAGAATTGCTGTTTTGTAAACTTGCTGCGTTTCGTGGCGATTCATAACAAATGACAATACGTGGTTTGTTCGCGCTTTCCCTTGATTTGCAATTGAGAAATAGATTCTACTGTTTTCGTACACATTACTAGAAGAACACCTGATAACTGGCAATAAATAAATTATCGTTTTTCTATTTAACAAGTAACAAAATCGTGACTAGAATATACTCAACTTATGATTCATTTTTGCAAGGGCCCTCCCCAAGTTATAAATTTCTTACACATTCACGATGTAAACCTATTTACAAGCGTGTGTAAGATTACAAAATAGGGGTTGGTGTAAAACTAACAAGGGTGAACCTCTTATTAACGGCCTGTCAGATGTATTACGCCCAAATCCCTTTTGAGTCATATCCTTTCAACTGCAATCGCATATTGATTAAAAGTTTGCCAATGACTCTGCTCACACACAATGGTAATGAACTACCTATTGTTAGAAAGGGAATGGGTAAGAATTGAAAGTTTAAATCCGTTGAAGATTTAAAAAGGCAATTATGATGAGATTTCTCTTTCTCAAAACTACCCGCCTACCATTGAATTAGACTTCAAGTTCCTCCGATTGTTTTCATAGACAAGTACCTAGGCGCTTTATTTAAAACATAATTTAGGAAAACGTTACGTCAACCAGATTTAAAAAGATACTGCTAACAGAATTCGCCATCTGCTAGCGCTGTTCCTTCAACTTTTTAAAGTTGAATGGCATTGCTTCAAATGTCGACCATATATCTTGGCTGATTTGAAAAGGGTAAACCAGCGACCAATATGGGATTCGCCGCCAACAGGCAGGCTAAAAAACGGCCAACATGTAGGCCAATGGAGAGAGCAGTCTAGACTCAATGTAACCAGCTAATAGTATAAAAAACACAAAAGGAACAAGATACACACAGTCAACAACTAAAGAAAAATAACACTTCTCGTGTACGTTTATTTACACCGCCAACTTTAAGTTTCCGCCGAACTCACAAGAACCCTCAAAGTGGCATGGCGTATTGAAAACGTCTTGTACAGCTGTGCGTGTTACAAGGGCCGTGCCCTATCCAGTTTAACTGATGGTGGAATAAACAAACATGTATTGACAAACGACGGTATTGAGAACGATCGATATGTCGCGAGAGCGTTGAAAGAAGTGCCGTTTTTGCTTGTTAGAAGTCTTTGGCTTTGTTTGAAAGTATAACATTTCAGTCCCATAGAAACCCTTAAGGTACCGAATCTCGGCAGTGCTTTTAAAAATGTTTTGATACAAAATATAACAAGCCTTCATTAATTTCCGGCAAATAAAATTCAGATTTTAACGAAGTTCTTTAAACTACTATAAGGCTTCTAACAACGTAACAACACCGAGATAAAAACAACGGCCAATTGTTTGCCGTACTACTAGAAGGTATAGTTCTTGCAATTCACGAAGGCGACCGGCCCATGGTTGTGTTCGACATGTACATACACATTGTGACAGTGTACGGTGCGTGGCGGAGCCGTAAACGCACACATTAACACGTATACAGATACGTCTTTACACAACCAAGGGCCGGTCGCCATCGTGAATTGCAAGAACTATACTCTTGGGAGAGGTGGGGCCTGAAAACCCTGGCGAATTCAACCCTTGAGACAGCAGCCACGATGCAATTCGTCTATCGCCCTGATAACATTTATGTGTCGTATCTCATTCGAAATGAAAATTCTCGATTATATCCTTTCGCCGAGCGAATGGAGCTAATTAGGACGAAACTCTAAATATCTCGATATCGTTTTTGCTAGTTGTTTGACAAATTGTTTCCTAATTAACCAGTTTCGTAATCCAATTAACTGATCATTTTGTCGGTTTCTTGACGAAATAAAACACGATGTTACGAAACAATCTCAATGGAGTCCACGGCGTTAATTAAAAATGTTTCGATAGATTCTCTCGCGGAAGTTTACCTTGCCTATGGTCGGTCTACCGGGTAGATAAGTTTTTTAACGCGAGCCTGGGTTTACGTAACAACTTTCTATATTGGTTCCCGATAAAAAGTTACGTAACCGCTATGGTGTTTATTTTGTAAAATGTTCCTATTGAAATTCATCTCTAACGTGCTAGTCCGTCCTCAGCGTTGCCTAATGGCATACATATAAGGCATCATCGAGGCTTGTGTGGTTAAAATCTTAAATGGAATCTGCAATTTAATTTTCATGTAGGTATAATACTTACTAATGAAAACATTTTTTAGAGAAGTTCCGGTAAGTACCAAACATACGTTTATTAGGAAAATATAAACCTAGATACCATGGAGTGAAAGTATATTAATACTCATGAAACAACGAAGAAGATAAAAACAAAGTTACAAAATAACCTAATCAAGTAAAATCTGTATTAAAACGCGTCACTTTAGCGCAATAAAGCAACTTAACAGCTAAATTAGTTAAAACGTTGCTTCGTGTCGGTTATAATTATAATTTCACAATGCAGGTGATACACAGCATTGTAAATGATACAGACAATAGATTACAAAATCATTTGAAGATGTGAACGTCATCTCTTTTAAGGCAGGGTATTCATAAGCCGCCAAATACTGCGAACGCTTTGAATTCTAAGGTGCCATTGCCAGGTAGCGTTATATTTATGATTTTCCAGTTTTGGACAGTTGCTCAACATTTATGAATTATGGCAATCAGTAACTAGTGAAGTCTTTTTATCGCCGGTAGATTATATGTCCCAAATAATAGAGCAATGTGCGTACTATGCCTAATATCATTCAGAGTACGCCTTTATGTGATCGCCCACGTCCCGTCACTAACCTCTTTACCTTTAAGATAGCATCAATCTTTTGATACAATGATACGATGTCGTTTTCAAAGGCACAGGTAAGCGTTGGTGTATGAGTTACGACGTAACTGTTCAGACGTTTTGTTTATTGAGACTTTTATGGTAAGCGACCATTTAGTTACCGAAGTTGATTAGGCTACTAAAAGACTCTTTCTTGATTTTAGCCAGGAGTGAAATAAACCACAAAGTCTTTCGAGACTCAACATCAGTGGCAAATAAAAAGCTACAAAGTAATGTCAGTACAGTACTGTCTGGGATTTAATAAATTCGACATGACATGCAGAGTTCGCTAACCCACACTATACTGCCAAATTTAAACTATCAGAGTCATCCGATATTATTATCGTAAGTCGTTGTCATAATAAAAACATCAATCTTAAAAGCGAATATCTCAACCCAAATGAAAACCTTTATATTTAGACCCTTTTCAAACTAATCCATCATTCAACTTTAAAATTGCTTTTTTAAAGATGACCGATCACATTATGTAGTACCTATCTATCGATTATGTGTTAATATAAGACACATCAAGTTCAAGTTGAATGAACTGCTGCATGAACAGGAGGATAAACAGTACTCGATTGGCATGACCGCGACGCGAGATCGGAGCAATAACCACGGTCGACCACGGGCACACCGTTACAATCGTGTCACGCCTATACCGACGTACGAAATAAGAATAAACCACGTGCTGTTATGTGGCGACGAGAAAATTATTAAAAAACAAATGTTGTTAACTCAACTTTATATATAGATGATGCGATAGACGCACTGTTTGGATCACTTTCTGTTTAATATCATTGGAATTGTCACTCATAGCTCAGAAGAACAATGGCGGCGTATGAACGTGACGTATAACTATAGACTTCACTAACCTTTCAAGAACCTATTTTTATAAAGATGGAATGTGGTGTGAAGTACACAGGTGTTTGAAGTGTCAAGTGTCGACGGTACATTCTGTATTATAATGAGAATGATTCGCAATGAATTTTGTTGACAGACAAAATAATAAATAAGCATCATAATACAGAATGTATCGTCGACATTTGACACTTCAAACACCTGTGTACTCAACACCACATTCCATCTTTATAAAAAAAAGGTTCTCGAAAAGTTATTGCAAGTCGTTAATTATACGTCACGTTAACGCCGCCATTTGTAAAACGTATTGTTCTAACGGTTTAGAGGTAATTACGTAACAGCACAGAAAACTCCAGTATTCCGCATTTTCGACCAGTCATTACTCTAATTTGGCAGCGCGGTGTCCATTTCAACTTTTGTTAAAACACAAAGGAAAATCCACTTTGCATTCAAAAAGCGTTCGAGATTACAATTGCTTTCGATTTCCGTGAGAAGAGACATCTGAATGAGATGCCTGTTACTAGCTTAAAGTAGGCATAGCGACTACGACATTGGATTTTCTCTGGGGAAATCGGTTGTCAATTTACCTACAAAGGAGTGAAACGAAGACTAACTTGAATAAGTCGTTGAAAATCTCTATTTGGCAGCCTGAGGTTTAAGGCTTCGCATACATAAACAATTATTAGATTATGTTCAACTTTAAGGCACATCAATACTTCAGAACCTTATCACTTGTGGAAAAGACCGACTCCAATTTCCACTCATCGCTTGAAAGCACTCGGAAACTTTCATGATTGCGCGACATTAATCAAAAATAAAAGATACATTGTGAAACACCGAATCCGACCCGATAATTTGTGGCGGAACATTAAACTGGTATCAGATCGTACACCATAATATTGCGGAAAGTGCAATAAACTAGATCAAGAGGATTTAGCAATGGGCAGCGTGTCGAAACACTTACAGTTAAACATCCCATTGTTCGAAGCCGAGGACCGAGACTCGTGCTCATCTCGTCATAATTACAGATCGTTAACCCTCGATTTTGAGGTCAGCACTGTACCAGCTGACACTGTGACCTGGGAAGGCAGATCTGCGAATTGTGCCACTCGGCGCACTTGCGACTTTGGGGTCTTGTTAAAGCTTTACAAATGTCGGTGATTTATTTGTGCCGGGCTTTTGAGGCTTTGCTTAAGTAGAAAGTGGGTTTTGTTACAATTGTTTTCTCTGCAGTTCTGGAATTCTGTTATAAGTACGCCTGAACAGATAAGCTCTTTGTATCCGAGGACCTCTGCTTGCAGTCTGAGGTAGAACAGAACTCCTATTTTGATCACAGGTATTATATCGGCGTATGAAGGGATTAGGTTAGATATCTTTCCCATAAACCTAAAACGATTTCAAGTACATTTCAAGACTAAGCTTGTTAAACGCGAATAAGATGTATGAATGAGTAGGTAGAACTTGTTGCAAGTGGCCGTAATCGTAATTAATTGCGAAAATTAAAATTATATATTAAATTACGTTAATGCCCTACGCGATACTTTAATTACTCTTTAATAACAGGACATTGAAGCGGCCGTGCGTGGAAATTCTTTTCTCCAACCTTTTTTATCTTAAATGCGTAAAAGCTCATTAAAACAATTAAGTTGGCCAAATTATGATTTCCTTTTCCTCAGTTAGGTAGTTAAGATTGATCACTTTAAGTTTGGAGGAACAGTTTTTAATTGGAGGATTACCTACTTTGACTTAATTTATGGTAGATATCTGAGCAGTCTTTTTGGAGATTACGAAATTCCCAATGTAATTTAAAAATATACAAAGAACTAAGTAACTAAGGATAGAAATTAAGCACTTAACTGATAAACTGCACACATATCTTTGAAGGTCAATCGTCATTTAAAATATTGTAGTCATATAAAATAAAACATATCCAAATGAACGACGTTAATCAAAACATTATCAAAACAGCTGCCTATTTGATTTTGGGGGACAATGGCAACTATAATGGATTCATCTGTACACTGAAGAATGGCGGACAAAAGGCATTGTTTCGCCAGAAGCCGTAACTTCGCCAGAAAAAGGGTGAAAACATAAGCCTGCTGCAAAAAAGCCGACGAATGGTCAACCAACGTCCTTTGTCTACTGATATTGCATACCGAAAAAAAGGCTAAGTACCAATGTGCCTGTTGCAGATGGGTGTATTTCTCTTTTTTACCTATTAGTAACCACACATAATGTTCCATAAGTATGCTACTCAGTCTAGAAGGGTAGACGCTTATTTTGTTTCTTTGTCACTCCCTTTCCCAGAAGAACTGATGTACTTAGGTCTTATCGTTACACTGACTTATGAATCTTTCGATCCACTTCAGCGATAGAGTGACTGAACTCATGGGTCATGGGTTCCAGGTTTCAGAGTGATTTCTCAGTTCTTAAATTGTAAAAGTAGGCTACATTATGTAACCAAAGCAGATGCCTAGGTATCATGCAAAAACTAAATAATTGACTGGACAATATGCAGCGTTGATTCACGCAAACTCCATTGTATCCCCTTATTTTCTCCTTTTTATCCTTTTCCCCGCCGCGCCGGTCTTTGTTTCGTTAATGAAAAAATATCCTCCATGGATTCATGAACGTTTCATTTCAAATAGCGTCTTTTTCATTGTGAACTATCGGTAATGCAAATTAAGTGCTCTGATAATTGCAATTAGCATCTGTTACTAAGTGTAATGATCTTTGAGGTAGGTACTTAATTGCCCTTTCAAGCAGTATTATTATGAAGACCTTTGCCATGGTCATGGCGACACTGAGCAATTATGCATACAATACACTTATTGATTTAATAATAACAGCTTCGCGAGCGGTTGTATAATTCATTGATGGAGAAAGTCGTTCCGTTGCACTAAGTTGGTAATGACCGCATGTTTTCTAATAGGTACCAGGCATTTAAACATCCGTGTTCATTGACGAAATGACGACGCCTTTGTCATATTGATTTAAGCTGTGAAAGAATTCGTTGAAAATCTTCTAGGGATAATTAGGTTAAAACACCTACACCAGAGGTGGATTTCAGGACCAATTTTCCTCTATCTTTGCCTTAGCTTTAAGAGGTAAGAACCTATTTGGTGATTTACTACTTTGGAAGGTACTTCTTAATTTGAGA
Organism: Drymonia ruficornis; assembly: GCA_947859195.1. Taxonomy (NCBI): domain Eukaryota; kingdom Metazoa; phylum Arthropoda; class Insecta; order Lepidoptera; family Notodontidae; genus Drymonia; species Drymonia ruficornis. The sequence goes on along the minus strand of OX401925.1, from coordinate 7,583,875 downwards.
AGTAGGTAAATGGGATTCTTAATTTCCTTGGTAGATAGCTCAAATATCTGATTCAAAAAGTAAATTTTAAAACTAAAACCCGACTACTGAAAAATCGCGCTCCAAAAAGTATGAAACAAGAAAATATTCTCATCTAGAGGATAGCCGTGGTCCGTGTAGGTCCTTTAGGGCCAAATGGCATATGAACACGGACCACGGCTATCCTCTAGATGAGAATATTTTCTTGTTTCATACTTTTTGGAGCGCGATTTTTCAGTAGTCGGGTTTTAGTTTTAAAACTTACTTTTTATTTAATTATTTTGGAGTTATAGGTAACAATGTATATATTTTTGAAATGTGCTCATCAAGCTCTTTCATTTGATACCCCACACGGTTTTATTAAAAAATGTTTTTTTTTTTAGTTCATGACATTATGTCGAGGGCAAAACGCCGCAGGCATGGAACAGAGGTGTGGTGGTTCTTTTCTTCAAAAAGGGCGATAACGCTCTGCTGAAGAATTATAGACCGATCTCACTTCTGAGCCATGTCTACAAGCTGTTTTCGAGGGTCATAACGAACCGTCTCGCACGCAAGTTTGACGACTTCCAGCCTCCCGAACAAGCCGGTTTCCGTAAAGGCTTTAGTACCGTAGACCACATACATACGCTGCGACAGGTTATACAGAAGACCGAGGAGTATAACCTCCCCCTTTGCTTAGCGTTTGTGGATTACGAGAAAGCCTTTGATTCGGTCGAGACCTGGGCTGTATTGCGGTCTCTCCAGCGATGCCAAGTCGATTACCGGTACATCGAAGTGCTGAAGTGTTTGTACGAAAACGCCACTATGTCAGTCCGTTTACAGGACCAGAACTCGAAACCTATTCGGTTGCAGCGAGGTGTGAGACAGGGAGACGTTATCTCTCCGAAACTGTTCACCGCTGCACTGGAAGACGTTTTCAAGGTTCTGGACTGGAATGGGCTGGGCATAAACATAAACGGCGAGTACATCACTCACCTTCGGTTTGCCGACGACATAGTGGTCATGGCTGAGACTATAGAAGACCTTAATACGATGCTTGATGGCCTCAGTAGAGCCTCCGAACGAGTTGGTCTTAAAATGAACATGGGCAAAACGAAGATCATGTCGAATTGCCGTGTTGTACCTGCTCCCGTGAAGATCGGAGACTCTACACTCGAAGTTGTCGACGATTATGTCTACCTGGGACAAACCATCCAGTTAGGTAGGTCCAACTTCGAGAAAGAGGTCAATCGACGAATCCGACTCGGCTGGGCAGCGTTCGGGAAGCTACGCAATATCTTCTCGTCCCAAATACCGCAGTGTCTCAAGACGAAAGTCTTCGACCAGTGTGTGTTGCCAGTGATGACCTATGGCACTGAGACATGGCCGCTTACAATGGGCCTCATAAGAAGGCTCAAGGTCACCCAAAGGGCAATGGAGAGGGCTATGCTCGGAGTTTCCCTGCGAGATCAAATCAGGAATGAGGAGATACGCAGAAGGACCAAGGTAACTGACATAGCCCGTAGGATTGCAAAACTTAAGTGGCAGTGGGCAGGGCACATTGCTCGTAGAACGGATGGCCGATGGGGCCGAAAAGTTCTCGAGTGGTGGCCGCGCACCGGAAAGCGTAGCGTGGGTAGGCCTCCCACAAGGTGGACCGACGACCTGGTGAAGGTCGCGGGAATCCGCTGGATGCGGGCAGCGCAAGACCGGTCATTGTGGCGAACCTTGGGGGAGGCCTATGTCCAGCAGTGGACGTCTTTCGGCTGAGATGATGATGATGACATTATGTCCTCTAGAGGGCGCCATATACAATTTTATGTGACGTCACATAGCCTATAACCAGCGCGCCATTAAGCCGCTTCTAACGATATCTCATTTGTCAAATTACGACAAGTAGTTTGGAAGTTAGGTGGGAACAGACGCACATACATACATACATACATACATACATATATACATACATACATACATACCGGTCAAAATCATAACCCTCCGCCGTAGTCGGGTAAAAAGTAACACGAGGAATTTAAAAATATCTCTTCTAAAAGATCCTCATTGCGCAAACAGTAAATGAAGAAATCGCTTCGTACAAATCAGATATTATGAGCCGGCACGTTTCTTCCCAGAACAAAGGATTGATTAAAGACATCAAACGCGTGATGGTTTGTGCATTCCTTTTAGATTCCCTGGCATCACTCAGCAAGATAAGCAATGTATTACTGCGATTTCAATCAAGATATTTCTCAATGTTTATGCAAGAGTAAGTTCTCCAGAGCGAAGAGAAACTTGATGACAAGTACTGACTGTATTAGTGTAATTTTCGCGATATACTTACCTAATTCAGAATGATAAAGTCAAGAATCATGGACTTAACGTTAACCTAAACATTTATTTGTGGCATAGGTCAGTTGGTCAGGGGAAATTAGATGAAAAGCATGACCACGGCCTAGATATCCATAAACTAAAATAAAATTGTAATGACATCAATCGATACACAGTAGATCGTAATGTGAAAAAACGCTACTACAAAAGTATTCAATAACCAGGCATGTGAAAAGGAGGTGAGGAGGTAATAAACAAACATCGTATTTAATTCTGTATGTCGAGTGGCGTTATACGTCGTGCACAGAAATATCTTCACAAATTACACTTCGCTCTGACTGGAATAACTAAGAAGCTCAATGGTGAAGCCAGTAAAATTTTGACCGTTGTTGCAGTAAAAAACCCCTAGGATCTATGGATTTCCAAAATCTGTAGATACCTATAGAATAAAATCGGAATTAAAATTAGCAGGACCCGATAAACAATTAAAATCGCCCACATATTTATTAAATTAAATTATTTTGTTGCGTTGCGGGTCCTGCTAATTTTGATTCGGATTTTATTCTGGAAAAAGCACATACCCCGATTGCCATCTCGACCTGTCGCGGACTATACTTTATATTTATTTTAGATTGGTACCGGGCTTGCTAAAGTGTGGTCCACAGTGGCTTATTTTCTACAATAAAAGGACAACCGCATTTCGGGGTCTTTTGGGCTGTGATATTGTTGGGACTTGGGACCATTGTTGCGTTGACCTACTTTTAGTAAAAACACCTACCTATTGCAACGTTTAATTCGGCGATAGAGTACATACCTAAATAAAAACACGTGACAAAGGAGTTCTTTATAAAGCGCCAATTTCCTACATCAGTCGATTATTCTACAGACCTGAGTTCTGGACAAACACAATAACGCTTTATTGCTGTAGCGTAAGAGTGAAATTCAAATGGATTTAAAAGCGGATTTTATGTCCAGCCATTTGGTCGTCAGCTCGAGATGGCTGCGGGTGTAGGCGTGGAGGATGTTCAACGGTGCATTCAAACGGAAGACTTGCCGGTGTCACTTTAGTTTATTATTCTTTGTTCAGCTTCTATAGAACATTGTTGTTTCTGAACGCCTACTTAGTAAGTTATATTAGGATCTTAGGAGTTTGTAGGTAGTAATATTAAAAATGCGAAAGTAACTGTCTGTTACGTCCGTTTTCGCGACTAAACTGGTAAACCAATTTTGATGTATTCTCGTATAGAGGACCCTGGAGAATGAAATCGGATGTAAGTTTGTATCAGAAGAGGATCAATCATTTCTCAATGATTGATTGATGATTGATTTTTTTTTATATAATTGATGGAATCAGGCGTAACTTTGCGGAAATCCATTGTTGAACAATTATAGAGAGGGACCCACCACTCACCCTCGGAATTGTCAACCTTCAATATTATAAACCAAATGAATTGATCGATAATAGAAGAAGCCAACAAGACCTAACTCCCTGTCAGTCGAGAGTATGTCCGTCATGAGTCATGGGCCCTAACAATTAGCAATACTCCGCAGACAAAGCGAATCCTAAATAAATTTGACACGTATTTCGCCTCTAAACGAGGCATCCTCAGGAAAGCTGGACTGCGACTGAGCTGTTTTTTTAGTTTATTTAATAAGTATGGAGATAGATGAAAGCTTAGAGAAAAAAATAGGCTACTCGAAGTACAAAAATATGCGCAGGCGAAGTCGCGGGCACCAGCTACTACTTTAAAAACAGTACAGCATAATGTGCTTCGGTTATAGGTACAATTGTCAACTCTATTACAACTTGTAGTAAGTAGGTAGTGCCTGCCTACCTACCGATCTTAAGTGATGCTTTGCGTGAGCCCTGCTACCGCGCCTCCCCCTTGAGTAACAAATTGCATGAACTTTTCAAAAGATTTGTTATATTGCAACTTTTAAAAGCTCAACTAATCGAACCTTTAAAAGCACTCATTAAATAGGTAGGTACCGAGATAGACATACCTAATTTGGAAAAGGAAAAGACAATAATCTGTATATTGATATATACATGAATACCTGCATATAGTGCAAGCTGTTTAAATAATAGGTATGTATGCATGAGGAAACTCATTAAGAAAAGTAAACATCCTATTATGTTAAAATATTGTCATTATACTGCGTGGTAGGTATCTATGTACATATCTGATTCTCTTCATAAGACTGAATACTGGTAAAAATTGTACCTTGAATAGGTACAATTTTTACCAGTATTCAGTCATTGATTAGGTATCAGGGATGTTAACAAATAACATAAACATGTGTAAGGTACTATGCATGACACCTACATGGTTAAATAAATGCTATGTTTTGAGGTCTGATTTAGTAGGGCACCTATTTCATCAACCAACCAACCAAAATGTATCCATTTACAGGCAACCCTGCCTTGTCCAAACACATTTAATGACATCAAAAGCAGTATAGCTATATGATCAATACAGCACAGTTATCTTAGGCTCTGGTTTTAATAAATCAATGTCAATACTAAAAGTGTTCTTGAATGTGCTGTTAACATGCTGTGTTTTAAGAATTAGGTACATTTCCAAGTTCAATATTTATTAACACCGGCCGAAGTCCCTTATATCAACCAGAGGAAATAATGTATTGACTACTAAAACATTTAATATAGCTTCAAGACACTGTAATGTAACTTGAAGGACCTACCAACTAAAATAAATGAAAATCAACTGTTTATTTAAAACAATCAAATACAAACTTGAATGCTTGGAAAGTAACCACCAAATTTATAGAGATTTTAGCCAGTCTACAATGGTTTTTAAAAGCATTTCTAGGAACAAAGTTGATATGTATTGCCTATGTAAGTTGATCATAGCTTTCTATAAATTTGGGGGTAAGGCTTCATGTCTTCACTCAATCAGCTACAGTTTCTACAGATTCTAACTTCAGTGACAACTTCTATCTTCCAGTGAAATTGAAAGTAATGATGTCTATTGTTTTGTTATGATGTTCAGTGTCTTAATTTGCATATGTTCACAGCCTCAGTGCTCAGCTAAACAAAAAAAGTGTTAGCAAATTTTGAAAAAAGAAGAACTCATCTAACATCATCTAGGTCGTTTTTTTAATATGTTGTGATGGAGGGTAGGATTTTGTCACAGAATCAAACATTTTGATGATATCCACAACATTTTTCAAGGCTATTCAGTTCCCCAGTTTCATAAATAACAAAATTAAATTATTAAGTTACAGAAAGTCTGTTGTTGTACCTTAGGTACAATAAATAATATCAATTAATAATAATATCATATAGAATAAACTGCTGTGAATGACCTAATTACAATGATGACCTTCACTTTTTAAGTATGTATCTATGTAATTTGAGGAAACTAGTGAAGAATTATAACATGATAAGTATTATAAGTAGGTCACTGCTATATAGTGAGTGATAGTTACACAAGTCGTGAATGGTGTTGCCAAAATACCTGATCTAAACAATGGTATGCAACACCTGTCTCCAACAAATAACGTAAACTGTTCATGCTATTCAATGTGCACTCTAGCCACAGCAGCAAGAGAAAGGAACGGGATTTAAAACAAAAAAATATGACCTTTTCAGACCAAAAACGCTGGGCAACGCCAGCCAACATACCTTATCTCCTGGTATGTTTTTCGCCGACATAGTGTGTCACCTTTCTGTTCTGTGTTCCGACGTCGTCTTGGGGACGATATATCCAGAGAAAGGATCTCACAGTAACCGTGAGAGCCCAGCATACGACACAAAACACTCCACTTTACCAATCACTTGGCCATTATCACTAGTCGAGAGATGCATCAGAGCCACAAACACAATAATCGACCCATGGTTTGGAGTCGTAATCAGCACGATTTCCCATTGAGATTCATCGACACAGATAATTTTTCACAACACTATACACAAACACAGCGACTGACAGAAGCTAACTTGATTGAGTTGAGCTTGACGGAAAATGGCGAGGGATGAATGTCGTCCCTCCCGCCGCTCGCCCCGCGCATGCCTCTACTCTACGCTATGGCTTGGCTTGACACTTCTTAGTTCACAAATTTATTCTAGAGGACGCCACTAAAGTAACTAGTCCTACCAGTTTATAGATGTCACTATTCACAAGATAAATATGGTACGATACGTACCAAATTCTAACTTCTAAAATTCTGTAAGTAAATGATTGTCATCTGTATGAAGCAAAAGTTCAATTTATATATATAAAACAATTTTGTGTAGGTACTTAGTAAAAAGAAAAATATGAGTTGAAATTTTTGAATTATTTTGTTTTTGCTCCTTACCTAGATTTCTTGCTCACAACGCCATCTCTTGAATAGAATTTATAAAAAAAATAGTGAGTACCACAAATTTTACAGTCGGTGCCAACATTACAATAAAAATAATCGAGTTCACAAATTAGTCGATTTCATAGTAGATAGGTCCGTACCGAACTGGCGTAATATAATAAGTCAACGCGATTTATTACGCCAGTGATCATTCGATTTCGTTCCCCATACATACGCAATAGTGAGCTAGGCTACTGGATCTTACCTTGAGCTTGCACCGGACGAAACCAATAACATCGGACCTCCGTTATTATAATTATGTTCTAAGTATTGTACTATAATACCGACCGAATCCCAAAAACGACCTTGAGATATACAGTAAGAATTATTTGTTATTTTTTTAAAAGGTGTAAGAACAAATCATGTTTATGAAGCTTTTAAACGCTGGCTACATGGATGTTGTTCGAGGCTGGCTACAATTTAAATTGTATTAATTTAACCGGAAGTTATATTTTAGTAATAAGTTGACAGTAAAAGAACAACACACCTCACTACTACACTAACTTCCGCTTATTTACAATTCGCAAAATGGCGGATGGAGGCGTGGATATAGATCTATACGCCGATGATATTGAATCCGATTTTAATCGCCAGGTACGTAAACTATCTTTAAAACATTACCTAAACATCTAGCTACCTATTGATATTATTTTCGGCACGTTTCGTGTCGGTTATCATGCGTTATATGAGTTTGTTTGCACGGCCCCTTCCAGGACGAGTTCGGCGGTGAAAATGTGGATTTATATGACGACGTGATTGCCGCGCCGGCGACGAAGCCCGAGGATGGAGACGGGCCCCCCAACTCGGCGGCGCCGCAGCACCAGCACCCGCCGGAGGAGACCAACGGCAGCGGTCCGTACCACAACAACGCATCAAGCCACGGACATCATGGCCGCCGTTTTCAACTATACGTCGGCAACCTAACTTGGGTTTGTACATGATTTTGACTAATTTAGATCATAATGTAAATATAAGACAGATAATTTGTGTCTGATGTCAGTTTTTCTATTGGTAATGGGAAAAATTGTCATCTTAGGACTGCCGTCTGCCTCTCAGGTTTCCCGTTGAATCCGTTATTGTTTTCAGTGATAGTATCTCTGTAATAGGTGTAAATGAATGTCTAACTATAGTTATTTAAAATCACTGAAGAGTTTGAACTAAGTGGAACTAAAATGAGTATGTACCGAATTATTTCAAATCATAAATACCATGCTTAGATCAAACTCAAAACCTACTCAAGTAGTAATCTAAATATTCTGAATAAATCTTGATAATTTGTTAACGTGATATTTAGTACTTACACTACAATGTATTTTATCAATACTAAAATTAAATTATCTTTTCTTATGTTTAAAATTTTAACATGAATGTTCATCATATTACCATAATGTTTATTACCGATGAAGCCAACGCTGAAATTGTGTGAGCACATTTAAAAACCACATTGTATAATTAGGAATCATTCTGTTAGCGGTACTGTATGATGACTATGTCATACGTAAAATCAATCAATCTATTAAATTGTAGTTAAATTCCATCTGAATTATTTATAAACATTAAAATCTGAGAGGCGATGGTAGACCTATCTGGTAATCACATGAAAATAGGTTGTAGGTATTTTTATGTCACTTGATATTTTGAAGATATCTATGAAATTCAAGTGAATGACTGATTACCACGAAATTAGAACAATAGTGTTTATCAAAAAAAATATTATCTGATTTAAAGAAAATTGTTAAGCTATTTTCATATGGTTACCATCTAATATTTTATAGTAGGTAAATGTGCATCTGTGTATTAAATATTTCACAGCAGCACATAACTCGAGGCCTTTTTTCACAAACTACTTTTTTAGACTGTTTTAATTTCAATGTCTTCAATGATTAGATGGTTCAATGAACTTATTTGTGAAAGAGGGCCCTAATATTGACTAAATATTTATACCTACCTATTTCTAAAATTAAAACTAGTTTATGGTATAGCAAAATGTATGGCAGATGTGAAAGTGATAGGTAACTGTTTTATTTTTGGTACGTAACTGAGCTTCTTGCAAATAAGACACCAATTTTATGAGACTAAACAGGTGTGTAGGTAAGTAGTGAGGTATTTTTGCTACCATTTTACTTGCCTTTGTATAATGGTTGCAAAATGCATTATTTTAAATTGAATTTGAATTGTATTGATAACTGCATACTTTTCTAAGTAAGGTTCTCTATAGACAGTTTGACATTTCCTAATGGGCTGTATGTTTGTTCGCACTATAAGACCTCACAGTAATGTTTGTATACTGGTCTTAGTTTGTCCACTTTTTGTCAAACGAAGCACATAATTCATCCTTTTTTTCTATAATTTGCAATACCATAAACTAAAAGCAAAAACAAGGAATACTGGCATTTTATTCAGTTTGTCAAAAACATTGTAATGTAAGATTTTCTTCATAACAACAAAGGACTCATAAAAACAGAGTGATTACATTCTAAATTCAAGTATAGTATAGTGTATTTATAGATGTTCAATTTAGTGGTAAATGGCCTCTGTAAAATAAAAATAATACCTATTATTAGTGTAAATAATAATAATAAATGTAAATTTAGAGTTATGTAAAATTATGCCATTTTTGCATACTTGTTTTTGCTTTAATAATATAAATAAAAAGAGGAATATATTAAATTTGGATAAGAAGTTTATGATACACATGCTAAGACCTGAGCCAAGTTCTTTATCATAAGGCTGGAGCTTTTTGAGACATGGACTCCGGGGGCTTATCACAAACCCGGATTTGTGATTATGACCATAAGTTATTATGGATATATCTTAAATTCCAAGTCCGAATGGAACAGATTATTGCTTTTGGATCGGGTTTGTGATAACAGCCCTGACGAGTGTACATGACTCCATAGAAAATGTGCCCTGTGCCCGATCTTGGCTTCGCTCGGACCCTGTATAGTGTACCATAAATCAGCCTTCAATTGTTCACACAACTATCTGCTTTGATCCTTTTGAAACATGTGTGAATAAACTTACACTTTGAGAAATTTTTTGAAAATCCTATTTCGCACCGAATCAAGAAAAAAATAATGATTTGTTTAGATTTTTTTCTTGATTGTTCGTTATACTGTTCCACTTTTTGCAGAATATTTGACTTGTGATATTTTTATTGACTTGTTCAATTGTTTTCATATTTTTGTTTTACTGGATTTGGTATTTATCATAATGTCACACTTTACAAAGAGATATTTGCATATAAAAATAGTGTTTTGGTTGGTCAGTGTCATACCATCTTATTATTATAATGACAAAAATAGTTTAGTTAGCATATTGCTGTTCATCAAATTCAACAATCAGGTGGTCAATATCTAGTTTATTAAATGTTTGTAAATATTACATTATGATTTCATCACTATTTGTCTACAAACTAGTTATTCTCATTTGACTAAAAAAAAGGTACTTTAAGCATGTAACTTGCAATTAGTTTGTTATATATTTAATGTTATTCTATAGGCATGTGCGATTATTAGTACGGACTACAGAAAAGGCTGTAAATATCTCTTTGGTGTTCGCTTTGTTTAGGCAGTATTTTAATGCTGTCTATCTAATATTTCTAGTCTAGGGTAATATTTGGCGTGAATGTATGGGTGTCTTCAAAGGGTCTTGGAAAGTAAAATAATAGTATTATAGTAACTTGGGTGTGTTCCAATAATATAAATGTACTTTTAAAGACCCTGATTTAGAATTTTCTAATGAATGATGAAGAATGAATGGATTGTTATGTATTTATATTATATATTAGCTCATGTACCCCTCACTAATATACTATGTTTACACATTCTCTAAAATATTGCTTAACAATACATAAACACTGATTTTGCACATATATGACAGTACCGTGTTCTGTATGCAATCACGTAATAATAACAAATTGTTGTCCCAATGGTTGTCTGTTATTTTAATTTGTTTATGGCTCTAGTGATTAACATAGTGGACATTTGTGTCATATCTGTAGGCTACGATAGTTTAGCGGGTGTTGAGAGGGCAGTATGTTCTATATTATTTCGTATAGTAGTGTAATAGTGTTATTGCCTGTTTCGAACCATGCTTGTTATTCGATAATCGGAATATTGGGCCGTGATTTGCATGAGATGATAATCAGCCAGAGTATCGCCCAATATTCTGGTTTGGTTCATAATACTTAACTAATATTTTTCTTTATCAGGTTTTTCGGAGGTAAGATGTTTTGAGCTCGTTCCGCGATTATGTAGCTATTTGTGTCTATTATGTTTTACTGATTATATTTTTTATTGTTTTTTCTTTTCTGTTGGTATGATATCTCGACAGATGTCTCGCACTTTAGCTGTATTATTTACGGTTGGAACATGTCCAATAATTACTTTTGTTGTGTAAACAAGTGTACTAAATATATCTTGACGTTTTTGGTTCAAATGTTTCAACTTTGGATATTGAAACATGGTCTTGTGTATAGAAAATTTAACTGTATTTTCTTAGTCGGGCGGAAATATTTTGGAAATAAACATAGTCTGAGTATACTTAAATTATCTATTACATTATTCTGGTATATAAATCGTAAATGTACGATTTTGGAGTGATAACGTTATCATATCCGCGACATTCGTTGTATAAATAATTATTTTTCTGTCAACACTGTATCCATTATTACACCCGTAAATTTTGCATAGCTCTATAGGATTGTAACATAAGCGAATATCCTAAATTATTTCCCTGTAACATACAATTCGGCTGATGATAATAGCATGATTAAACAATTTGTGATGATGTTTGATTGAATATTATCCAATGTAAAATCTCCCTATTGATTATACAGATTTTATTTGTACCTTAGAAAATATTGCAATTCATTTTAGTGTAAAAAATAACTTCTTGATATCTATAATATTGATTCTTCTCTAAAATAAGGCATATTACACAACACCAATGTAAAATGCGTACGTTTATCTCCTAAATGTTAACTTCTGTTTCTATAATAATTATTTTTCCTTCCTTTATTGTTCAGAAGGATTCGGCCTCCCGTTTGTCAGTGTCGGAGTTTCAGCAGTTTGTGCACTGCTTTATTTAATTAAAATTACTGAATACTGCCAATATCTGTGAAAAAGTTATGATGAATGTCAATAAAAATGTGGCAACAATGAAATCTGTTTCCTTTCTCCTGACGTCTCCTACGTAACGAGAATTACAAATCGATAGAAATTATTAGTGCTTCGAAAATTAGTCGATTAGGTTTCAGAGGTAACTTGCTAATAGTTTCGGGAACAAATTGACACGTTAGTTAGGGTCAGTTTACAAGTTAGGAGCTCTTACGTTTGAAGTTACAATCGCGGTATTCACTCGTTAGAGGTACGCTATCGCACGCTGGTCCGCTAAGTCGCGGGTGGCTTCATCACGTATGTATACAAAATATCTCTTAGTCACGCCTGAAATCGTGGTTTAGTTTTGAATAACACTTTTTTCAGTGGGCGACTGACCAGGACATTGCTAACGCTGTGACTGATGTCGGCGTGAACGATTTCCAAGATGTCAAGTTCTTCGAGAACCGAGCGAATGGACAGTCGAAGGGGTTCTGCGTGATATCGCTCGGCTCGGATCAGTCGATCAGGATGGTCATGGATCGCCTGCCCAAGAAAGAGATACACGGACAGCATCCAGTCGTCACCTTACCCACTAAACAGGTAAGCATCATGATGAGATACAAGCGTAAAATAAAAAAAATAGGACAACCGGTCACCTAAGGTCACTGGTGCTCCATAGTAAAACAGGTCACACAAGGTCAAGGTTATCATTTATATACCCGTCTACAGACTGTACCACGGGGAGTGTTCTGATGAACTGTTTAGTTTGGTGCCACTGCCACTTATCCGCTAATGCACACTTCGACACTGACAGAGATTTCACTCGCACTATTTGGATGCCTGATATCCCACTAATGTATGTGCATCGCGAGCCTACCTTCCGCGCACGTGCAAGTTGTGGAATAATCCTGAAGTCTTCTTTGCACTACGACATGGGGTTCTTCAAAGGGCATGTTTACAGGTCCATCAGATGGACCATCCGTCCGTGTGCCTTGCTAAGTGTGGTAGACAACACATTACGACGCTCTAGGCTCTTCAAATTGTCTACGCCGGTTACACCCTCGGCCCAAAACGTCAAACATTTATTTTTATATCAAAAGACTACAACACCCTCCTTGCATGGTCTGATTGACGCTTGAAGAGATAGAACTATACCAAGATACAGTTAGATGAATACAGTTAGATGAGAGTGCATTTTGAGACTCATCACATTAGGGCTCAGTCTGTAAATTTTTACAAATTGAAATTCACTGATATCTTCGTAATTTCAGTCGGTAAAAAAATTGCAGGCCCGGCCCAGACTGTGTGAAGTGGGCTTGACAGGGCAACTAAAGGTCTAGTAGGTGAACCTTAGGCTTTATCAGACAATAATTACATTGAAGGAAACAAACTTTCGACAACGTAGTTGTATTTTCCACAGGCATTGAATCAGTTCGAGAGCCAGTCTAAGACCAGGTCGACGCCGCCGGGACCCAACAACCCTAGCATGAGAGGACCACACCCTGGCGGACCTCCTGGCCCACACCCTGGAGGTAATATATCCATCAACCGGGAGATGACCACTGTTGGGCTTAGTACTTCCCTAGGAATACCATATATTATGGTCCTCCGCCACTCTCATCCACCGCGACCTTGCGATGGGTGTATCCTATTTAGCTATGAACATTCAATCACGCACTAACGACCTTCTTATAGGATAAAAATAAGAAAAAAGTTGCGGGGCGGGAGTGGAGGCAACGCATTGATTGGTGTATCAAAAATAATGATGGATAGGGAACCAATACAAAGTTTGCCATTTCTCAATACGACTGTGCGTTCGAGCGTATTGTGAGACCTCATAGTCATCTTAGCCATAGGCCATAGGCCCGCCGTATTACTTAGTATAATGGACTTAAAAAAACCATAAAAAAACATTTCACAAAAGTTGAGTTAAAATGATACCCAGACATGCATCTTTCTCGCCAAACTTTAAAAGTAGTAACAAAATTCTTACCCATTGGCGGCGTCTTCATCAGGCGCATGCCTCGCGCCAGCACTCAGTTTTGACGTTGAAACGTATAGACACAATGTCATAATATGAGTGCTCGGGTGAGGCATGCGCGGCATGTGGACACATATATTCATCCGCTCGTAAAGCGCTGTAAGGGTGCGCGGTACAGGCGATTTAGCTCAAGCTACGTATGGCAAGCGGGGACTGCGAAAAACTTATACTTCCTGTATGTTTATGAATATATGGCCTTAGATATTTTGATCAGTAAACGGTAAGAAGATTTTTAATCTGTTCAACATTTTGCTTACATCAGATTTCTTCGGCGGCGGACCAAACGGGCCTGGTCCTAACGGCCCCCGCATGATGATGCCGGGCCCCGCGCACCACCAGATGCGCGGGCCGGCGGGCGGCGCGCACGGGCCGCACGGGCCGCATGGGCCGCCGCACGGGCCACACGGCCCGCCGCACCACATGCCGCAGCACCAGGGCCCGCCGCCGCATCACATGCAGCACCAGGGTCCCCCGCCCCACCAAGGACCCCCGCCTCGTGGCCCGCCTATGCAGGTACATTGCCCCATATTACTTTTTTGTATGTGACTAAGGTGGTAAACAAGCGTACGGTCCGCCTGATGTTAAACACTTACCGTAGCCTATAGATGCTTGCGACACCGAAGGCATCGCTCGCACGTTGCCGAACAGAAGGGGAGTGGGACTTCTTACAGGCAGCAGAGGTTTCGGATTCAATTCCCACTGTTATCTACACACATTTCTAGCACAAGCGTTTAGCATAACTGATACTACTGAGGACCTAGTTCACCAACACACTAACAGACCGTTAGAGCATCGTTATCTGTCACTTCATTTCTGTCAGTGTCAATTTGACGTTCACGCCATTTTGGCGCCGCCCGCCCTGTTTTTATCCTCATTCTATAGCCTTGCTCAATATTCCAAAGCAAACTTTTTTCCAGTTCCAAGGCCCCCCTCAAATGCAGCGCGGGCCCGGCGGGCCAGGGCCGGGCGGGCCGGGCGGCCGGCCCGGGCCGGACTGGGGCCCGCGCGGGCCGCCGCAGCACATGCCACCGCAACCCGCGCCGCAGTACGGCCCGCCGCAGCATCAGATGCCGCATCAAATGCCACCGCCGCACCCGGTACGTGACCTTTGCCCAGTTTGCACCTACCTGTTTGAATCAGCTTCCTTCACTTTTCTTTCATTTTGATTTGGAATTTTTGTTCAACCGAGTTGCCAACTATATTGGGCAACCTAATCGTAATTCCACCATAAGAAAACAGTTACAATAATACTTTTTTTGCCATCAGTAATGTCATATTATGGACAGCAAGCCATATTATGGACAGCAAGAGACAAATACGCAGCCAATTAATTTTAAGTAGCTTATTTCAAATTAGGGATGTGCTGAAAGCTGGAAAAAAAATATCGGTCTACACAAGTTGACCAGGGGCAGAATTACTATTTTGGAAAGTTATGATGGACTTACACTGGCGTTACAAATCACTTTTCATAGAAATGCTTGGTAAAACCATTGTTAACTGGTTAAGATTATCTAACCATAAGTTTGGTGGTTAGAGTATTGTGTAAGTAAGGCGTTGTAACGTGTGTTTCGTTTGTTAGGGCGGTCCGGGCGCGATGGGCCCCGCCATGGGCGCGCGAGGGCCCGCCCCGCTGCCGCACCACCCAGGTATGCCCCCCTACCCAGGTACGAACACGTCTTTATTATTTATACCAATACTAACGCACACGACACACACATACACCTAGCTCAGATACTATATTTTACATGATCTCGGCTTAGCTTGCGTAGTATGAAAATTGGAGTGACTGTTACGAGCCAGCATACCCACAGAGTAAAGACTAAAGAAAGAGGTGCCCTTATTAGATATTTGTATGAAACAAAACGTGGTCATTGTTTTTTCATTTTCATTTTACTATTTACCGGTAAATAGTTGAACTACTCGCTTCGTTTTATGTCGATGTTAGTACTAGGCGGACCACTCGGCCGACTTGCTTAGGGCCGGTCCCCTTAGTAACTGGTCCATGAGCATACCACAGTGCCAATCCTTAAGAAGATTATCTAATAAGCTAATAACGCATACTTATTGAAGTTGTCTTCGTATTCAGGAGAGGTACCATAGAGCTACACAGTCGTAAATCGCCTTGGTCGCTCACACATGCCGAAAATAGAGCAATACATTCTCTATTGAATATAAAAATCGTAGAGCTATTCCCATTTATCGGTCGCACTATTTGAAGGCGGATATTTAAGAAAAAACATTATTATTTCGAATCACTCCTCAATACTTAACACTGAAAACTACACAATCTTACTAATCATTTTAATTTTGCATGTGTAATAAATAACTGTTGGTCATCTAAGACCGGTTTAGCAAATGCACAGGACGTAAAAAGCAGCTCGTCTCTGCCTTAAAGTTACTACAATGACCAATTTAGAAATCCAACATTTAGTCAGACTCGGAGTGAGACTCTTCTTCCGTGTTTAATGTTCAGCAGACGAATATTGCCACTAAATGGTCACCCATCTCTAACTGACCATCCCTGGTCATCTGGTCATCTGACTGACCTTGGACCATCTCTGACTGATCAGTTTAAAAAAAAATTAAACATGGGCTTGCTCGTGACCGCAATCTTGCCGCAACGATGAGGTCGACTGTGGAGCGAGCGCACCCATAAGATGCCTGTTCACCCTACTTTAGAGATTTGGGTTGTACGCACTCGGAAAAACAGACGCAGGCAGGGAGTTCCACTTAGTGATGGGATGTTTTCGAGAACATTCTCACCCTTGGAAACTTACTCGTGAGATTTTTTGAGAATCTTATATTTTGGATGACGTTACCCTAACTTTAAATCTTAAAAAGAATTCAAACCACCATAATTGCATGTTTAATGAGGTTTATGCCAAGTTTAACATGCTTCAGAAGATAAATTCTCGATAATTCTCACGAGTAAGTTTCCGAGGGTGAGCATGTTCTCGAGAACATCCCATCACTAGTTCCACTCCTTGCAGTGATTGCAGCTGGCTATGACTAGGTGGTGTTATCAGTGTTAGAGCGGTTTCTCGTTTGTCGTAGGTGTCGGTGGCCCGGGCGGAGCGCCGGCGCCGCACGTGAACCCCGCGTTCTTCGCGCAGCAGCCGCCGCAGCCCGCGCCGCAGGTGCAGCCGCCGCCGCAGCCCGGCCCACCAGGTCAGTATTACACACACCACATACATCACACGCACACATCACACCGCACACATCACACCACACACGTCACACCGCACACATCACACCGCACACGTCAAACCACACACACCACACACAAGCACACACAAAACACACGTTGCCGAAAGTCAATAGAGAAAACATGTTTTTTTTGTTACTAAGGTGGCAAATAAGCGTACGGCTCGCTTGATGTAAGGCAGTTACCGTAGCCTTTTTAAATGCTTGCAATACCAAAGGCAGCGCTCGCACGTAGCCGACCTGATGGGGAGTGGGACAGAGGGAGGGGAAGGAGGTTGGACTTCCGGCTTTCTCGCTCATCGTGCGCAACGCAAATGTAATAGCTACTTTACGCCGATCTTCTGTGAGAGGGTGGTACTACCCCGGGCGAACCAGCCCATATATGAGCTGAAGTAATTAAATATAAGAGTACCAGGGCAACATATATCGTACGAGATATAACTGCATGAGCAGCAAGGGAAGAAATTGGGAAGAAACCTTGGCGTCATCGTTGGACACCATTGTCGATCCTGGCTTACAGGAGTAAGGCTGCGTTTCCATTGAAGCGGAGCGGGGCGGAGCGGGGCGGAGAAGAGCAGTGAAAATTGGCAACTGTTTCCATTGAAGCGGTGCGGGGCGGAGCGGAGCGGGGCGGAGCGGGGCGGAGCGGGGCGGAGCTGGGCGGAGTGGAGCGGAGAAGAGCAGTGAAAAGTGGCAAATGTTTTCATTGAAGTGGAGCGGGGCGGAGCGGGGTTGAGCGGGGTGGAGCGGAGCGGTGCTGGGCGGAGTGGAGCGGAGAATAGCAGTGAGAAGTGGCAAATGTTTCCATTGAAGCGGAGCGGGGCGGAACGCGGCGAAGCGGAGCGGGGCAGCGTGTTCATATATTGTATTCGAAAGTCCGCTCAGCTCCGCTCAGCTCCGCTCCTCTCCGCTCCGCTCCTCTCCGCTCCGCTCCGCTCTGCTTCGTGCCCACCACTCGGCACCACAGCATGCTCAGCTCCGCTCAGCTCCGCTCAGCTCCGCTCAGTTCCGCTCAGCTCCGCTCTGCTCCGCTCAGTTGCGCTCAGCTCCGCTCAGCTCAGCTCCGCTCAGCTCAGCTCCGCTCCGCTTCGTGCCCACCACTCGGCACCACAGCATGCTCAGTTCCGCTCAGCGCCGCTCAGCTCCGCTCAGCTCCGCTCAGCTCCGCTCAGCTCCGCTCAGCTCCGCTCAGCTCCGCTCAGTTCCGCTCAGCTCCGCACAGCTCCGCTCAGCTCCGCTCAGTTGCGCTCAGCTTCGCTCAGCTCAGCTCCGCTCAGCTCAGCTCCGCTCCGCTTCGTGCCCACCACTCGGCACCACAACCTGCTCAGCTCCGCTCAGCTCCGCTCAGCTCCGCTCAGCTCTGCTCAGCTCCGCTCAGCTCCGCTCAGCTCCGCTCAGCTCCGCTCAGTTCCGCTCCGCCCAGCTCCGCTCCGCTTCGTGCCTACCACTCGGCACCACAACCTGCTCGACTCCGCTCTGTCCGGCTCGAGGCCGCGTGGTCATTTGTTTTATTCGAAAGTCCACTCATCTCCGCTCCGCCCAGCCCAGCTCCACTCCGCTCCGCCCAGCCCCGCCCCGCCCCGCTCAACTCCGCTCCGCTCCGCTTCGTGCCCACCACTCGGCACCACAGCCTGCTCGACTCCGCTCTGTCCGGCTCGGGGCCGCGTGTTCATTTGTTTTATTCGAAAGTCCACTCATCTCCGCTCCGCCCCGCTTACACTGTTTCCACTGATGCGGAGTGGAGATTTCGAGCACTGTGATTGGCCAATTCACGGTCCGCTCGGCCCCGCTCCGCCCCGCTCCGCTTCAATCGAAACGCACCCTTATAGTGGTGTGAGTCTGTGGCCGACTAAGCCCTAGTCCCAAAAAAAAAATGGAAGAAATTCTAACGAGTTATTATGTATAATTTATTTTCAATCAATATTCCATTCAAACTATTGCGTTTTAAATATTAGCGTACTAGGGCAACAGAGCGCTGAAGGTAATAATGTGAAGAGCATCAAGGGCAGATGGGAAGAGGCACTAATGATTAGTTGTGTCAGGTCCGGGCGCGCCGTACGGGCACCCGGCGCACGGCGCGCCGCCGCCCGCGCAGGGCCCGCCGCCCGGCGCGAGACAACCCTACGGAAGGCCGCCACAGGTCAGTTACTTACTCAACTACACTGTTTCAAAGGACAGAATTTCAGTACTACGACTAATAATTTTACATCGTTTATTCTATATTTTTGCTAATCTGGTATTCCTTAGAACAAGTTTTTTTTTATTGTTTAACATTTGTAACTGACTTCAAAAAGGAGGAAGTTCTCAATTCGGATTGTATGTTTTTATATGTATTTTGTTTGCCGCATATCTCCGGCATTTTAACTACAATGCTGATATGTTATGGCTGTAAATGTATCTGAAAGGCGTTGCTCTATGTTAAGAGAGCCTATTGGTACACTGGATTATTAGTCATATATAGTGGAATTTCTTAAAATGATCTGTTGGAAAAATGGTACGCTTCTGAAAAAAATGATTTAAAAACATTTCTGAAACTTGCCCCGATAGCCATCAAATCCTGATATAAAAATAGTGTACTGAAAAAATACTTTCGTCGTTAGAATTACCCGCCGGCCGCGGAGCCGGGCCGCGGGCCGCACCACGCGGCGCCGCTGGGCGCGGGCCACGCGCCGCACCCGGCGCACCCGGGCCACGCGGCCCACCCGGCCCACCCGGCCCACGCGGCCCATCCGGCCCACCCGCCGCACGCCGGCATCAGCGAGGCCGAGTTCGAGGAGGTGATGGGCCGCAACCGCACCGTCTCGTCCAGCGCCATCGCGCGGGCTGTCTCCGACGCTGCCGCCGGGGAGTACGCGTCCGCTATTGAGACGCTCGTCACCGCCATATCGCTCATCAAGCAGAGCAAGGTAACCACATACTCTAATGGTATTGTATTGTTATTGACAAAGAGCAACCATTGAGTTTCTTGCCGGCTCTTTTCAGTGGAAGCAGCTTCCAAACCGGTGGTAGGTTCTGACTATTCGTAGGTGCTCTGTTGGCCTACATATTTTTTTTGTCATGTGGTATATTTGTGTATGTAATCATAATAATTAGCATAGATAAGTTGTCTGATTTCGAGATGGTGACATTTCCTATATTTTTCTTTCGATAACATTATTTTTGTTTGTCGTAGGTGGCACACGACGACAGGTGCAAGATCCTGATATCGTCGCTGCAGGACACGCTGCACGGCGTTGAGACCAAGTCGTACGGCAGCGGCGAGCGGTCGCGCCGCTCCCGCTCCCGCGACCGCGACGCGCGCGCGCACCACCGCACGCCGCGCCGCCGCGACCGCTCCGCCAGCCGCTACCGCGACCGCAGCCGCGACCGCGAGGACCGCGACAGGTGAGCCACAGCGACACTCGCACCACACGCCGCGCCGCCGCGACCGCTACAAGTGAGCCACAGCGACAGCTATTGGTCACAGGGGGCTTACCACCACCTCTTATAGCAGTGTTGTTTTAACGTTTCAGCGGCCATTTGTGCAATGACGTTTCTTATTGTCATGACAGTAAGGTACGTCATTGCACAAAAAGACGCTGAATCGTTAAAACGTTCCTGTAATTGAATCGCAATAAGAGTTCGTGGTAAGCCCCCAGTTGACAGGACTGGTTGGAAAGAAGAATGTATAACATCAGATTAAGAAGGTAAAAGAAGTAGTCAGAGTACCGCCTATTTGAACATAAGTACTCATAATTGTCGCTGATACCACCCGCAAGTAATCTAGATCGAATTAACAGCGTCAAGATGTTAAGTAGAACAAGGTTTGTATATCCGTGGCCCAAACATGAGGCTAATTTTACAGTCACGTGTATAACCGCGCGTGCGGTAACCGGCGTGGGTGAAAATGAATGTATCATCGCGTTTTATTGTTGTGCGGCTGACTCGCACTGACAGTTCATACAATTTGAACCACTTACCGCACGCGCGGGTCATAAGCGCTACTATAAAATCAGGCTTAGCGCCCTATCGCACGAGGCAACCATGGTTGCGCCACCAGCGGGTGATTCGATAGCAGACACCAAATTGATTGCGCTACCAAGCGGACACCAGGTGCGAAGTCAAAGCGTTTATTTTGTTTAGGCCTACGGGTGCCCCCGTTACAAATAGTCATTTTACATTTTTTCCTTAAAATCTACCGCCGGATCGGAAATGCGACCTCGGCTGAGAAGATCCGGCAAGGAACTCAGCGGGCTTGTCTTTTTTTACATTGTTATGTTATGTTACCCTTCATACAGCTCTATACATTTTGTTGGTGGAGCGACTGGTTGCGCTACCACTGGTGTCCTCGTGCGATAGGGCGCTTAAAGTGTGTGTATGTCGCAATTACGCGAGCCAGTAAACGTTTCACGACCGATCAGTGTGCTAATGTATAAATTTCAAGTTTCGAAATTGCAGCCGAGCGATGTCAGGTAATATTTAAGAATATTTCAAAGTACCGACACACCGTTACCCCGTGACTACTGAAAATCTTATGCAGTGTAAACTTATATCTTTCGGTTTGATATTGACACTGAGCATTTGATTACAGGTATAGGGAACGGTCGAGGGATCGCGATCGTGAACGCGACCGCGACGCGTAAGTGTCACTACATGGTGTTAGGTTACACGAGGGACGTATTATCATTACGCGTGATTAAAAAATATGAATAAAAAAACACTAACAAATAACAGGGAAGATTAAAAAAAAAAAGATTGTAAAAAGTTTTGCATCTTGGGCCATCCTTACGCTATCGAGCGACTATGAGCTTTCTTACCAATAAAAACATTATAAAATAATTTTAAGGCGGCCCAGTCACGCAACACCCAAAAAAGAAATGTCTGTCTGTGGCTCCGTACGGCGTCAGCGAGGCTTGACCGGTTTTGTTTTCCCTTCATACTTTATTTTATTCATTAATTCGTATTTTATTCGATAATTAATTAATCAAAAATTGTTTTTTTAACATATTTGTAATGAGAATCGAATACTCAATGCCCTCTTTCAATACGTCTCTCGTCTTGCTTAACACCCTGTATACATGTCATGACTCCATAAACGTCATACAACGGTCACGAGACGGTCATGAGACGGTCATAAGACGGTCGAAATAGTGTTCTAAGTGTGCCCCATATGTGTTTACGTAGACTACAGTATGGTGTTCTTTCACAGGTATTACAGGGATTATCGTGAGCGCGAACGTGACAGGTCTCGCTCTAGGGATAGGGAACGCGCCGAGCATTACAATAGAGGACACAGTCGGGAGGAGAGGTGAGGTTTTGACTGTATTGTGCCTTTTGTAACACGTGTGAAGTACGCCAACCCGTATTGGGCTTGGCCGTTACTATGGGTTACAATGGAATCTTAACATTGGGATATAAGCCCAGTATAAGGCAATAAAATTGCCCCTAATTACATTGGTAGTGGATGAAGCTGCAGTAGTACATCTGCCTATGCCTTCAGAGAATACAGGTGTGATGTTGAATGAATTAGTCTGGCCAAAAATTAAGAACTTGATAGAGGCAACCACAACAGTTCTATACTGGCTGTTTGGAGGCAGTGGTTATACACGAGAGCTTTTAGTGGGTGTTTGTATTTTAAAGGGGTCTACACTATGGATCCTCTAATAGAATCTGCCTACTTGCGGTAATTCGCTTATCACCTGTCACATTGCGTTCACCTGTATCTAATTTTGGTGAAAAGTTGATGATGTAAAGTCTATTCAACTGTTGCTATATTGTATGCATTGACCAATAAACTATAGCTGCATAGCTGGGCATGCACCTTCGCCTAACAATATTACCACTGCATAATATGTGTGACCGTACCACGCCTATTCCGAAATACGATACGAAATCCGAAGCATTACGATTCGGATCCAAAGTTCGGATTCGATAGTCGTGATTTGACGTTTCTTCTTTCGTAGACCCTACTCCGAAAGAATCCAAAACTTTCGGAGTTGGAAAACGCACGATCCGTCAGCCCAGGCATTTCGTTTCGCATTTCGAAGTAGGCGCCCTGACATTTTGACCAGTCGGTAAGGTACAAATAAAAAATTCGCGGACGCAAGTGGCGTTAGTCATTGGTCAAGGACCCATACCTGTATAGATATTTTTTATAGTGAGCCTCCCTACCAACCGTAAGGTTACAAGAAGGAGGCACACTACCTGGCAATATTGTTTAGTGGTTGTATTACGTATTGTACATAGTAATGGTAATTCCCCGCAGGCCCCGCAAGTCTCCTGTGGAGCCGGTGGCGGAGAGCGGCGCGGGCGACGCTAGCGGCACCAAGAGCCGGTCTGCGGCCGCGGCGCCCTACTACGAGGAGCGGTACCGCGAGCGCGAGCGCCGCGACCGCGACCCGCCGCCCGCTGAACGCGACCGCGACCGGGAGCGCGAACACCGCCGCGACGCACGACACTAGACACTAGCCTAGCCTAGCCACCTCCCCACACACCACGCGTCTGTTCACCGTTAAGCCCGCCACATACATACGGAATTCCGTTTCGAAATATCGAATCGGGATTCCGAACGCAGTAAATCCATCCAAATGTAGGCCCGCCACATACATACGAAATTTCCGTACGGAATTCCGTTTCGAAATATCGAATTGGGGTTTCCGAACGCAATATGTCCATACATTTGGATGGATTCCGAACGCAGTAAATCCATCCAAATGTATGGACGTATGTTTCCGTTTCGGAATTCCGAATGGTAGGTAGCCTGTGCGTCCGGAATTATTCCGAACGGAAATAAACGTATGTGTGATAAGCTTACGGAATCCCGATTTGATATTTCGAAAGACTTGCGCCGACTACAGAAGAAACGCGTCGCATCGAATCGAGTCGATTCGTTAATTCGTCGCAAATCTTCAACGAAGTAGGTTGTTTCTGCATAATGGACAGCTCGGATGAACAAATGTTTTCGACGCGGGGAAGCGGACGCTAGTCGACTGGGGCGCACCGAGGCGAATCGAATCGCATCTCGTCTGTGTGCGCGAGCGACTCGATTCGGCGCGTCGCTAATGGACGCTGTTTCATACTAAATATACATTAAGAGGCGAATTTCTTCGATTCGACTTGACTCGGCGCGCCTAGTAGACGCGAGCCTTAAGAGCGCTTTCAAATTAGCGTTTTTTTGCGCGTATACGGTCGTTTCGGCTTACGCGCTTACTTTTGAAACACTATGTAACACCTGTAAGATAACACAGATAACTATCAGTCCTCGTGATGTGAACCAAACCATTATCATATAAACGTGAAAATTACAGAATTTATATCACTTGTCACATTTTAGTTTTTTTTTACCAGTTCGGTATTTCATGAATTTTGTCAGCATAACCTACTGTCTCGTTTTTCTGTCCTGTTGTAAATTTTTCATGTTATTTAGTCATTTATGATAACCAAAGGAATGGTGCGTTGATGGAGAAATTGTAATGACTGTCCATCGTATTGTGTATCATAAACTCTATCCACAGACCAATAAGCTATAGACACCGCAGAGCTGGGCACTGTGCACACTGAGCTGGGAATGTGCACACAGTGTGATTTTATTGCCAATAGCGCCAAATTTTGACGATTGCATTCATACATAAATGGACGTAAGACGCGTCTTGCCTTATTGATCTGCGCCTATCAAACAAATTATAATGATGGCAGTTCTTTTTTGCTGTGCTCTGTCTTAGTTGTATATGCCTTTTGCAACTGCAATGTAAAATTCATGATTGACATTCCAAAAGGCGATTGTAGTGTAAAATGCATCCACTTTAGTGACACGCCACCTCAGAAACAGATCGCAAAGAGCGTACACGTGCAAGCGAAAGCAGAATTCGTAATTTCATTCATGCTTAAATGCTTATTTTATAGAATTCCCGTACTGCGTTTAAGCGCACGGACGCTTACGGACAGACTACAAATAAATCTGAAAACCGACTTCCAGATTGCTTCATTCGTTGAACTATAGACTGTACGCGAATTTTATTTAGAATTTAAATAAAAATAATGTCCTTGATATTTTGAAGTCTGGTCATATTATGGGCATCGTTTCCCAATTTAATGACCCACTGTATTTGTAAAGATATTACCATAATGGTTATATGTTTACGTAGAAAATCGGTTGGTAATATTTTAAGGTTAGTCATGTAAGTTAAGATTCTCGTATGGATTGTTCCATATAGATTATGACCCTGATTTAGGATTTAATTTAATAAATTGATGTAATAATGATTGGTTGTTTTTATGTTTGTCATTAGATTTTTAATTATTTTCCTTCATAAGTTTCATAATCATAACACAGGGCCGCGACTTGGCCCCCTTTTAGCAGTTCTCTGGCCAATAACATGGCAACCGCCAAGAATTTACGATTTATAATGAATAATCCACGAGGGGCCATCCATAAATTACGTCACACGTAAAGGGGGGGGGAGGGGGTCGACGAAATGTGACATTGTGTGACAAGAGGGTGGGAGGGGTCCTAAGTTGTGTGACGTCACATTTAAAAATCTAATATATTTAAGTATTAAAACCAAAATTTAATTTTTAACGGAAAATTTCTGAAAATTAAAAAAAAATGTGACGTTACACAGGGAGGGAGGTCTCGCAAATGCGACCAGCTATGTCAAGGGGGGGAGGGGTCTAAAAATCATGAAATTCGTGTGACGTAATTAATGGATGGCCCCCGATGGCTAACCTATGGCGATGGCACAAATGGCCAATTGTTAAAAGACTCGAAGCCCAGATCATACACACAAAAATAGGTACATACAATTAAATGCAAACAATAAAACGTAATTGAATATATTCTCACTTTTACTTATCTCACTAATACTTAAGTGTTTTACTTAAAATTACAAAGGTTATTATAAAGTTTTATCTATAAATTATAAATGATCTTTTACACGAGCAGCCTGACATACCCTTAAAAATCCCAACCTTGTCTCATGAAAAGAACATGAACACAATTTATTCATGTAACCCTGAAGGTATATTCGTTAAAATCTAACGTAGTTAGTTAGACAATGTATAATTCGTTATTTTTATAACACACCTTTGCTTACAGCGTACATAAATGATATTCAAATGAAATGAGACACCTTATTAGCGAGATTTCTTCGTTTACTGGAATTATTACAGATATGAGTGAATTTCACGAATGTAGTTAGAAATAATAATAAAAAATCGGCCATATGCCATAGGCATTGTTGTATTATTTGAGCAGATACGGTACCTCCTACATTGAGAGTTTGTACTCAGCGCGCCACTACATGCAGCGAAATTCACACATCTGTTATCGCACTTGCAATTCGACAATCAACAAGGCATTTTGATGGCGATTATTTTCCGAGCTGCGGTCTCGAAAGTGGAAATAGCCTTAATGATTGCTAACCTCCGGTAGGAGACGGCACTAGAAGAAGAAGAAGATTTACCAGAAGATGAGCCATATTGGCAATACCGACATGTTTTCAACATTAATAAACGCAAACGACTTGAGTCGTACTGTGTCCACGGACTCAGTTTAGTGGGACATACTATTTTGTACAGTCACATGCATGTTGGGTTACCAAAGTTGTAGCGTTCCGTAGCCATTTCAATGAGGAAAACATACTTTTGGCTTGCTTTTTGGGTGGTCATCAAAGACCACAACCTAAACATAAGTAGCTACTTTCTGTGGTTGTTCTGCAGACCTAAGACTTCTGGGGTCACCCGTATATTTATATACATCTAAGGGCAAGGCCCCACTAGCGCGTTGCGCTGCGTCGTCTTAGGGCGAGGCTCCATCTACGCGCTGCCCTGCGTCGCGCTGCGTCGTCGGAAGATTTTGTACTGGCACGTCACCCTCCCCGCTTCGTCTCTCGCCCGCTGAAACCTGCGACGACGCAGCGCAGCGCGTAGATGGAGCCCGGCTCTTAACGGATCAAAGGGTCGACGGGCGAGAGACGAAGCGGGGGAGGCTGATGCGCCAGTACAAAGTCTTGCGACGACGCAACGCAACGCGCTAATGGGGCCCGGCCCTATGGTGATAAACATGCGTAGGTACGGCCCGTATGGTGTAAAGCATTTACCGTAGCCTAGCCGTAGCCTGAAATACCAAATTTATCGCTCGTACAGGGAGTGAAATGTGTACATTTCTACCCAACTTTCTGCCTTATTTCTACCATCCATCCCCATTGTTTTATCATACGAATGGTAGGTACATGAAGGGTCTTTTATCAAATAACCGAACGTTTTATTGTAGTTCCATTGGGATATTTCATTTTTACCGATACATTTTTTTACATGTGTTCTTATGTAGGATAACAATGTGTTACTGTTTATTTGGGACATTCCTGTTTGTGTTGACGTCAGCTACTACGCGTGTGAATGTTATTATAGTAACTATAATATTATTTCCGTTGATAGAGTGAGCATGGGGTCTTAGCGCCAAATGGTAATTTTGCAAATGCAATTCAGTTTTCTGATTTTCTTGCAGAATCTTTAGCAATTCCGCTAATTCGTGCGGGTTCCAAGACAACTTAGCTTTCCCCGGGACTCGTCGAGGGTCAAATCTTGGCGTCATCGTTGGACACCATTGTCGATCCTGGCTTACAGGAGTAACAGTAGTGGGAATGTGTGGCGGGCTTAGTCCCATAAAAAAATCCGCTAAATTTCGATATTTCCGAGACATGCTCGTCCTAGTGTGGAAGCCTACACTAGAACGAGCCAGTCTCGTGGAACGCAACGTAACACAAAACTAATCACTCGCCTGTCCTGTTTTTTTCAACTTACTCGATGCTTCGCGTACCTCTTCAGAGGTCAAAGGAGAAAAATTATTTTTATAAAAAAAAACAAACCGACTTCAAAAAAACCTGGATCACTAAAAAGCCTGAAATAATATTTCTATTACCTACCACCTCTGCCTACCCCTTCGGGAAAACCGGACGTGATGGTGTGTTATCGAGTATTTGGGGTCGGTGCCAATCTATCTTCTTACTTTTATAGTAGGTAGACTTGGCATACCAAGATTGGCACCGACTCCAAATACTCGATAACACACCATCACGTCCGGTTTTCCCGAAGGGGTAGGCAGAGGTGGTAGGTAATAGAAATATTATTTCAGGCTTTTTAGTGATCCAGGTTTTTTTGAAGTCGGTTTGTTTTTTTTTATAAAAATAATTTTATTTCACGATTTTTAGTGGCGCCATACCAATGAACATTTTGGCATTTTGAACCATATGAAGTAAGCCCAACAAAAGGTAACTGCTGTAAATCTTTGAGAAATTCCCTCGACTGTCTATGGTCTCCATCATTAGACCTGTAATGGCACTTATAACCCATATGGGTGTAAAGTTCTCTCCAATACAAATTAATCAAGCCCAAACACAAGGTAGCTACTGTAAAACGTTGAGGAGTTCACTTGACTGTCCTTCGTCTTCATCATCAGACCCCTAATGACAGTCACAACCCATCTAGGTGTAAAGCTCTCATCAATACAAATTAATCAAGCCCAAACACCAGGTAATTGTTGTAAATCGTTGAAGAGTTCCCTCGACTGTCTTTCGGCTCCATCATCAGATCGACTCCAGACCTTCATAAAATAGTAGTGCTTTAAAATACTTAATGAAAAAAATTACAAACGCACTAGTCGCTCCTACGATTTTCGAAGGTTCCCCTCGATTTCTCTGGGATGCCATCATCAGATCCTGGTTTCCTTATCATGGTACCACCGCTGGGATATCTCCTTACCAACAAAAAAAGAATCATCAAAATCGGTTCATAAACAACGAAGTTATCCGCGAACACACATAAAAAAAAATATATACGGTCGAATTGAGAAACCTCCTCCTTTTTGAAGTCGGTTTAAAAATACCTATATTTCCTTGCGTCGAAATTAAATATTTTGTGTTTGTGACCAAAAAGTAGGGGTATTGGTGAATGAACTCTATACTTTTTATGTTACTAAAGTGGCAAACAAACGTACGGCCCGTCCGATTAAGCAGTCAACGTAACCTATAGATGCTTGCAATACCAAAGGTATTGCTCGTTGTCGACCTGAAGGGGAGTGGGACAGAGGGAGGGAAAGAAGGAGGTCGGGCTTCCGGCTCACTCGCTCATCGTACGAAACACAACTGTATAGCTACTTTACGCCGATCTTCTGTAAGAGGGTGGTACTAATCCGGTCTAACCCATGTACTTTATGATCACATGGCTTCATGTACAAAGCGTTCGTATAGGTATAGTCCGCGACAGGTCGAGATGACATTCGGGTTATGAGCTTTTTGCAGAATAAAATCCGAATCAAAATTAGCAGGACCCGCAACGCAACAGAATAATTTAATGTATTAATTTTATGGGCGATTTTAATTGTTTATCGGGTCCTGCTAATTATGATTCGGATTTTATTCTGCAAAAAGCTCATAACCCAAATGTCATCTCGACCTGTCGCGCACTATAATAGGTATCTACACTAATATTACTTATTATGAAACAAAAAAATATTACGTTAAACTTGTAAAGCTCTTACGTCTACCTGGAGTTTGTGTCGTAAATATCAATTAGTAACAAGTTTTAATTAAAAAGGTGTGGGCAGACCGACGTAACCCGTTACGCGTTGATCTAATTCTGTTATTATAACAAAGTTATGGAGGCGTTGATGACGGAGGCAAAAGGTAGTAAGCTTACATAATTACTACTTACCCAATCATTTGACTTTAAAAATAAATAATATTAAATAAAATTGAAGTGGCTGTTTGTAATTTCAAAATATCAGCTTTTTATTAAATGCATATGAAAGTATATACGGTATTAATAACAAAAATGCCATTTTCTTGTTCTGTCTGTATGTTCCGGGTAAGGGGGCGTCCATGAATTACGTGATGCATTTATGGGGAGCGGTTCGAGCAAAATCTCACCAAATCTCACGTGGGGGAGAGGGGGGGTCTCGGCAAATTTCACGTATTTTTTTTTACCGCAAGAAACAGTGTAAAATTGCAAGAAAACTGGGTTAAATAAAGTTTTTTTTTTAACTAAACTGAACTTTTACTTTACTTTTTTTTGTTAAATTACTTAAGTAAAACATGTTCCTCCTCTAAAATATAGCTTTTGGAAAATCTCACGTGAGATTAGATGGGGAGGGAGGGGGTCGAGCAAAATCTCACGAAATCTCACCAAGGGGGGGGGGGGGGGGGTCGAAAAATCACCTCACGTAATTTATGGACGCCCCCTAATTTCCGAAACGACTGCACAAATTTTGACGGGACTTTCACTGGCAGATAGCTGATGTTATAAGGAGTGTGCGTATTTAAAAATCATAAAGATAACTTTTATCTTTTTTTTTTTAATACGCACAGCTAGAACAAAGTATTTCGAATTCAAAACTTTATGAACGATGCGAAATTCGTCAATACGAAATAGGCAATAAAGATAATATCGGTGTAAGTATTGATATCCAATATGAAACAATGGTTTCGTGAACAGTATCACTGTTTACAGTCCATTGCGTCGCTTTCACAATGTTATCGACTATTATCATTGAAACGGTCGATGTAAAGCGCAGTCGGACGTAAAGCTAAATTCAACTACAAGATGGGGTTATTGTTCTTCTAAGGGTATGTTTACAGATCCCAAAAAGGTCGGACTCCCCTTAAGTTGCAGGCTGGGCAACTGTTGCTACTTACCATAGAGGACCGTCTATCCTCCCGGCCATGTTAAAAAAAGTCATAAACGATCATCATCATTCCTGGACGATGAACTTCGGCATGACTCTTTGTATATATGTCGCCGCCAACTGGTTTAATACTTCATTCAATTGGGCAGCTAGGCCGTTCATTAAACGCCGGCACTCAATACAATGGCTAAAGGACGCCTAGGCAAATTGTCGAATGCAACGTTTAATAAGGGGGCTGAACGTTGCTTGGCCGCTTGGGTGAATGACATTTGTGAATATTATTAGGGTGACCATGACTTCTATGACATAGTCGACGGAGCCCCGCTTCGCGGGGCTCCTATTTCTGCGTTCGGGGTCACCAGTAACCTAACACGAAGGAAATGACGGGGGTTAAGCTCGCTCGCTCCGTTCGCTCGCTAACCCCCATCATTTCCTTCGAACCTAACCCAGCCAAGTCGAGTGCCCCAAAGTCCGGAGCTCGCTTCGCTCGCTCACGCGTGCAATATGCAAGACATTTTAATTCTAAACATTGTTTTACTAAGGTATCCAGATGACGAAATGACATCTAGTAATCCTGCATAGGCGTCCGTATGCTTTTAGAATAATTCATGGTCACCTTAGCCTTTCGAACATTGTTGATAACCTCAATTGGTTTAAAATTCGGTTCCGTCTCATTATTCGTAAATAAATCCATGTTATGGTCTTGTTTAATATTAATAATTATCAATAGAACTTTTTAACACTATCACTAAACATAGTAATTCGCAAAAAAAAAACAATACACATTTAATCAGCTGATGACAAATAGGGACGCCATATTTGTTAGATGACTACTGGCGCTGCAGTGGCGGAAAAAGGAATTAAATTTAAATGAACCGGCGGCTTTTGTTTCAGCCTTCTCCAAAAGGCTAGCTTTCAACCAGCCAACTCGTTGGACGTTTAGCAATATGTGTCAATTCAACGAACGGCCTAGGCGTCTTATTGAGTGTCGACGTTTAATGAACGGGCTAGCCGCCCAATTGAATAGCGTATTAAACCAATTGGCGGCGACATATATATTTTAATAAATTTAACAAAGTAGGTTTAAGCTTATCTTAGGGCCACCGCAGACTTGCTACTTTTAGCATCGGCGATCGGCGATTTTGATCCTGCGTCTCGCTCGTTCGCGCTCGAAGAAACGCGACGCAGAATCGATACGTCACAAAATCGCCGGTCGCCGATGCTAAAAGTAGCAAGTCTGCGGTGGCCCTTAGAAGATACTTATAATTAGGTACTACCGACCTCCTTTGAATATACCATCTAATTAATCAAAGACTAACCATTATTTTAAAAAAGAAGCTTTCAACAAATAATTTCTTTCATCTGAAGTAATATAATAAGTCTATTCTATTAACAAAAAACTAATAAAAACAATGTCGTGTTATTTCAACTATGTAGTTAATAGTTAACGTTCCCTTTGCAAAGATAATAGTTCATCGTCTTTTGTTATTTTTTGCACCGCGAGCGAGCGCCGTCAGACGGAATGAGAGAAAACGAACGCTCTGACAGATGGCCGGCGAGGTGCGAGTGGAATAGCGAGAGCTGTGGAGACGTTCTTGTCTTAATTAATAGGGGAGACTGAGGACACTTGATCCCTTGGGAGACTTGGTTACCAGGCCATAAATCAAAAACTACAAACTATTTTTAATATCACTACATGCATCCATAATCTTAACTATCATTGTCGGTGACCCAATGTCATTTTAAAAGTAAATAATCGACAACTTCAGAGCAGTGGCGTGTTTACGTTTGCGGCGGGCCAACATCTTTTATTGCGAGTATTTTTATCGTTATTTTCAGATATTAAAATAAATAAATTACGGAATACAAAGAAAACTTATGAAAACTGATTAGTTGAAGTGTGTGTTAAGAGGTTTTCTCTTGAATATTTTTCTTTATTTTAATAAAAAAAAATAGTATTTTTAAATCTCGCTCAAAGGTACACTTGATCATGGCAAGCATGGGTAGACTTGATCCCAGGAACAAAACCTCAGAAATGTATACAGAGGGATCAAGTGTCCTTTGGCATAGGACACTTGATCCCTCGTTTTTGATTGTATATTTACTTATCCGAATTGACAAGATGTTACAAAAGAATCCCCTATGATCATGTCTACCCGGATCAAGTGTCCCAGAACAAGGGACACTTGATCCTTTCGTAGACTTCTGGGAAAACGCAAAAATAATGAGGAAACACATACATATTTCACGATTTGATGATGCAAAAAGATAGATGGATATATCTTCTAGCTAATCATAAAAAAATATCCCGTTAAACACTATTATTTTATGAAATATGAGCGTAAAACCAAAATGGGGATCAAGTGTCCTCAGTCTCCCCTAATAATAGTGTCCTCAGCTACATATTTTGCTGGTCAGGGAGGCTAACAGCGCCAGTCGCCACATAGCAATTCTGCAAATGCTGGCCCCCTGGCCTCTGCCTCTTTAGAAAGCTCACCACTGACTGAAAGACGTTCTTGTGTTAAATAATAATAGCTTTTGTCCTTAGCTATATCTTCTGCTGGTCAGGAGCCCTGCTGTACAATAGTCACACATTTTACGCCATTCGTGACCATTTCACGGAAATTTTGCGGAATTGCTAAGGATTCTGCTAAAAAACCGAAAAATGAATTGCATTTGCAGAATTGCTATGTGGCGCTGTTAGCAGCCACTGCCTTTTAGAAGGCTAGCCAAACTATTCTGTAGTAGGTAGTTCCACGTAGGTATCTCAATCTGTTTTTGTCATCCGCTTTGTCAAACGCGTTAAGTATCTGTTTGATTAATACATATTAAACAGTGTATAGCACTGATAGCATTACAGAATGAAGCCATTTGATCTCTTGATGGCAATTAGGTCTTGGCTGTCAGCATCCGCCATTGAGAAGCCCGTACAATTCTGTCCAGTGGTTTAACTCCAATTTGAATAGGTAGGATTTAGGTCTTGGAGAGCACTCGGCAGTGGTTCTGTGTAAATAAATCGAGGTATGGAAGCCGATAACAATGTCTACAGATCGGTAAAAGATATAGGAAGACACATTGCAAAATAATATTTTAGGTACAACATTCCGCTCCACTGCTTTCCATGTCCATTGTCAATTGCCAGTATTGGAAAACATTAAAACGAGAAGTTCCTTCCAGATGGCGACACAATAGCTGTCACCAAGTCGCGAGACGCGCCTGGTGTGATTTTAACAATTCAATACTTTCAAGTATTCAATGAAAACACTCTATTGAACATTGTGGTTGGTCGAGATAATAATTCAATATGATCGGATGACCTGTTTTACCTACTACACCACCAAGCCAACTAGGTGAATGCTCCCGGTGAGGACCTTTAGATGAAAAGAACAATAGTAACTAGGTAGTAACTAGTTAGTAGGCAACTACTCTTCCAAGCCAACTAGACACTCGGGTATAAATATCAAATAACAATAAGTCAATGATTCCGCGGCCCTTCCACCACGTAGTGGGAGCTACTGCCACGGGAGTGCGCAGGCATTGGTCTAGGCTCACTACGTTGTGGACAGACCGCGGAATCATTGACTTATTATCATTTGATATTTATACCCGAGTGCCTAGTTGGCTTGGAAGAGTATTTACCTACTAACTAGTTACTACTTAGTTACTATTGTTCTTTTCATCTAAAGGTCCTCACCGGGAGCATTCACCTGTAATGTAACGTTACAGAGTCGAGCATTCATCAGTGAGGGAAGAGAACCGAACTGCAATGTCTGTAATATTTTGACACAACTTGTACCATCAATATTACATTAAGCGACTGTAGCCTAGGGGTGAACAAGTTAGGCTAGCAATTAGAAGGACCCAGGTTCGATCCCCGGTGGGGCATGCACCAATGGATGAATTTTCATCTATGTGCATAATTTACAGTTCGCTGACGGTGAGGGAAAACATCGTGAGGAAACCTACCTATCCCTCGGGATTAGGTAATAGTCAGTTCCTGTGTACACGGCGACAAGGTTCACCACCTGTCACGTTGGGTTCTGACTACCTGGTGAAACGTGGGCTTTGAGTAGTTTAATATCTCCACAATGTGGTGGTGTATGGCCACTCAAGCCTCTGACTACCCCCGAATGGGGTTAAAAGTCGTGACGTTACATTAAATTTTTTTTCACTTTACATTACCCTATTACAATATGGATTACTTGTAGATTATCGAACGTTTACAGTATCCTCACAGTTCAATGTCTAATATATTTCAATATCGTTTCACATAACACGAAAAGCAGGAGCTTATGAAAATTAAAGTTTATTAATCCTGCGACGGGTTTAAATTGAAATAACATAAGTATAATTTCATACTAAAATTGAGATCTGTTGGTTCGTACTTGAAAATAATGATATTTTATTGCTAAAACTAATTTAACAAGTTTTAATAATAATGGCTATATGTACGTTAAATGTAACGTGCTAGGAGCGTGATGATACAAATTATATACTTTTTTATAGGCCTGAGGTGGCAAACAAGCGTACGGCCCGCCTGATGTTAAGCAGTTCGTAGTCTCTATAGACTACGCAAGAAAGCGTGCAGCAAGCATCTATATGCTTGCAACACCAAAGGCACTGCTCGCACGTTGCCGACCTGAAGGGGAGTGGGACGGAGGGAGGGGAGGGGGCTTCCGGCTCTCACACTCATCGTTCGCAACTGTAATAGTTGCTTAACGCTGATTTTCTGTGAGAGGGTGGTATTACCCCGGTCGAACCAGCCCATATATGAGCTGCAGTCAATTGGCTACAGCTTGACTGGCTTGGTCGTGGTCCGTGGTCATACGCCACTTTGCCCTAAAGGATCTACACGGTCCACGGCTATCCTTAAGATGAGAATAATTTTCTTGTTTCATATTTTTTGAGCATGATTTTTCAGTAGTCAGGTTTTAGTTTCAGAATTTACTTTTCTATTTCAGGATATAGCGAAACGAGCACTTCAGATTTAACATTGTCCTTAATACGACACTTGCCGTAAACATAAACCCATGGCGGCGGCAATAAACTTGTAAATCCAATGTCATGAGCGTCGGCGGCGGATTACGATGTATTATTAATACACAGGGTGAATGGGTTATAAGGCAATCACAATCCTTTGTTTTTATCCGCGACGCTACGGAAAGAGGGGTGTTATAAGTTTGAACCCTTAACCCCGATGGATAGAATGTTGTGATAGACTTACACTGGTAGGTATTACAAATCACTTTTGGTCCTAGAAATGCTTTGTAAAACCAAAAAAATGGTTAAAAACCTCTGTAAAGGCGGTTTGTCTGTCTGAGGCATGGACCAGTTACTAAGGCGACTGGCCTTAAGCAAGTCGGCTGAGTGGTCGGCCTAGTACTAACATCGACATAAAACGAAGCGAGTAGTTAAACTATTTACCGGTAAATAGTAAAATGAAAATGAAAAAACAATGACCACGTTGTGTTTCATACAAATATCTAATAAGGGCACCTCTTTCTTTAGTCTTTACTCTGTGGTCTGAGGCATCGTGAGTCTCAAACGAAATGACAAAGATCAAATGGCAAGTTGTAAGGGAAATATACCCACCGCGGACAGAGTTGATATAGGTCAGTATGTATATACCTATAACTTTTTTTTTACAAATTTTTGCTGGAATATACGACGATATTCTGTCTGTCTGGATGTTTGTTCCGGGTAATCTCCGAAACGGCTGGACCGAATTCGAATCGCGGGCACATCTAGTTAGGGGGCGTCCATAAATTACGTGAGACATTTAGGGGGGAGGTAGTTGACCCAAATCTCGCCCAATCTCACGTGGGGGAGAGGCGGGCGGGGGGTCCCGGCAAATCTCACCTAATTTTTTTACGGCAGGAAACAGTGTAAAATTGAGAGAAAACTGAGTTAAATTAAGTAAAACATGTTTACCTACTAGAATATGGCTTTTAAAAAATCTCACGTGAGATTAGAGGGGAAGGAAGGGGGTCGAGCCAAATCTCACAACATCTCACCAAGAGGGGGAGGGGGGGGGGGGTCGAAAAATCACCTCACGTAATTTATGGACGCCCCCTTATTTATATTATACATACATTTGCTCTGAGGACTGATCACTCAGAAGTCAGACCCAGAACGCGCGCACCGTGCGCACCGCCCAATCAGTCTCATAAATTTACATTTCTAGCTGTCAAACTACTTCAACGGACGACAATTTAGTTATTGACATAAAAATTTGATAAGCCTGATAATATCATTGGTTAAGCCTTAAAAATAATGATCTAGCCAGCACTATAAATAAAGCACAATAATACGTCATTGGGCGACCTCCGGCGGTTATTAAACCACAGATTGCGTTGGCTAAACTAATTATTATTCCAATAACGACATCGATTCGGTTTTCATAACAGCATTACCTTTCATTACCTACTGACGGATAAAATATATTTATATTTAGATAATACGACCTCAGTATTATTACCCGACTACGGCGGAGGGTTATGATTTTGTCCGGTATGTATGTATGTTCATCTGATCCCTCATAACTTCCAAACTACTTATCATAATTTGAAAAATGAGGTTACTTTGATCGTCCGCTGGTTATAAGGCTTTGTGACGTCACATTAAATTAAATATGGCGCCCTCTACAGGACATAATGTCATGAAATATTTTTTTAAAGAAGCCCTGATGGGTATCAAATAAAAGAGCTTAATTAGCACATTTCAAATACATACATACATAATTATGTTGTTAGCTATAACTCCAAAATTCAGTCTAAAACGCCGGCTACTGAAAAATCACGCTCCAAAAAGTATGAAACACGAAAATATTCTCATCTAGAGGATAGCCGGTTTCCATGGTCACATGCCACTTTGCCTAAAGGACCTAACCGGAACATTTTTGTTGAAGATACGTTACTTCCTCTTTTAGTCACCGGGCCAGATTTTGTGACACTACCCTAGTTTAGTAATGGTTTTTTCATTATTTTCGAAGATATATTTCCAAAGGATTGTCTGGGAGATCCGTAGAGCCTTTGTCCAGCATTAATAGCCGCACTCTCAAGTTTATGAACTCGGAGCTGGGGGCTTACCACGAACTCTTATTGCAGTTTTGTTTTAACGTTTCAGCGACTGTTTGTGCAATGACGTTTCTTATTGTCATGACAATAAGGTACGTCATTGCACAAAAAGTCGCTGAAACGTTAAAACAATACTGCTATAAGAGGTGGTGGTAGGGCCCCTGGTCACGTTTACTCGTCCGAGTAAACCAAGTAAAGTTACTGTGGAGGCGTGCTTTTATTATCCGTGGGCGTAGTGTATTAACCTCTATAACGGGGCTAATTCTGTTGTGCAGTCACATCTCGACTAAACTGAGGCCTCAAGTCGATCAAGATCTCAAGTCTGCGGACTTGGAAATGTTAGTCTAATATACACTGAACAGCAAAGAAAACGGTTCGGTTAGAAAATTCAATATCTTCAAAAGTACCTGACCTAGCTTTATGAAATAAACACTAAATTAAATAATATTTTAATGTGCTTAAATGAAAATAAAAAACTGGCCAAGTGCGTGTCGGACTCGCACATAAAGGGTCCGTACCACCGTAGAATAAAAACGTCAAAAATATGGCCTAGGTCAGGTACTTTTGATGATATTGAATTTTCTAACCGACCCGTTTTCTTTGCTGTTCAGTGTAATTGTTAGTATTTTATTACCCGACTACGGCGGAGGGTTATGATTTTGACCGGTATGTATGTATGTATGTATGTATGTATGTATGTATGTATGTATGTATGTATGTATGTATGTATGTATGTGCATCTGTTCCCACCTAACTCCCAAACTACTTGTCGTAATTTGACAAATGAGGTATCGTTAGAAGCGGCTTAATGGCGCGCTGGTTATAGGCTATGTGACGTCACATAAAATTGCATATGGCGCCCTCTAGAGTACATAATGTCATGAAATAAAAAAAAAACATTTTTTAATAAAACCGTGTGGGGTATCAAATGAAAGAGCTTGATGAGCACATTTCAAAAATATATATATTGTTACCTATAACTCAAAAATATTTAAATAAAAAGTAAGTTTAAAAACTAAAACCCGACTACTGAAAAATCGCGCTCTAAAAAGTATGAAACAAGAAAATATTCTCATCTAGAGGATAGCCGTGGTCCGTGTTCATATGCCATTTGGCCCTAAAGAACCTACACGGACCACGGCTATCCTCTAGATGAGAATATTTTCTTGTTTCATACTTTTTAGAGCGCGATTTTTCAGTAGTCGGGTTTTAGTTTTTTAAACTACAACATGGAGTTCTTCAAAATACTGCTCCACCAAGCCAACTAGGCACTCAGGTGGAATGCGGCTTCCCCACCCGCCACCGCCACCGTGCGGGTGACGTCACATTTGACAGGCGCCTACTTGGCTTGGTGGAGTAGTACATGTTTACAGGCCCCGAAAATGTCGGCACCGCCGTATTCCGCATGTAGGTATATTATTGCCCTATAATGAACCAGGAATTTTTTCGTGATTTTGACACTAATTTACTACGTAAATGTGTCAAAATTCGAAATTCGAACTCCGAATTAAAAGGATTATTGTTTTCTTAATATCAGTCCAGCAGGGCTATTACGTATCTCAGTTGACAACTGGCGTCGGTTGTACACCGAACTGAAGCCGAACTGAAGCCAGTTGTCAAATGACATACGTAATATCCCTGCAGAAGGGCTAGCCAAGTGGCATGAACGCTAATCGAATAGAATAGAATAAACTTCACAATGTATGGAAATGTCAAACGTCGCTATGTAAATCAACAACTAGTCGCTATGAAGATCACGCTTGAGATCACGTGACTTATGTCATTTCCATAGATGAAGCGTAGCGATTTAAACGAACGCTTGTAGACGTCAGCCACTTGTCTAGCCCTTCAGAAGGGCTAGACAAGTGGCTGACGTCTACAAGCGTTCGTTCAAATCTTTACGCTTCATGTATGGAAATGACATAAGTCACGTGATCTACATAGCAACTTGTTGTTGATCTACATAGAGACGTTTGACATTTCCATACATTGTGAAGTCTATTCTATTCTATTCGATTAGCGTTCATGCCACTTTTCTAGCCCTTCTGCTTCTTTAAAGTTGCAGAAGTGGGCGTCGGTTACCACTTACAATCAGGCCCTCATCCACTAACTATAAACTATTGCGAAACTGATTGGCTGCGTTCACATCAGGCGCATGCCGCGCCCGAGCACCCAATTTTGACGTTGGAACTCAGACCTAATGTCATAACGTAAGTGCTCGGGCGAGGCATGCGAGGCATCTGGACGCACCAAATGACTAATTCACAAAGATATTAGAGACCAGTGGTTTCTTAATGGTTAATTGTTAAGAGATTCGTGGACCATCTGTCCCAAAATGACATCAAAAGTGTAGTTAAGTTCGATCTCAGAGTTGAGACCGATTTATTCCTTCCTAGATATATTGCCGTCCTGCTCATGGTCGTCATACATGAGCAACATTTTTAGTTGGGCTAAATTAGTTTAGTCGTAATTCGTAGAGAACAGAATTAGCACCGATGTATTTAAATGCAATTAAAGAAAAATTAAAGTTGCTAGTTTGTTTTGGCTAGCATAATTTTATGCGTGGGATGATAAGTAGAGTTCAATTATTGTATACTTTGCTCCGATATCGACCTCTATAGACATGTTCTTTTAAAAGGCATAGACCTAACAAATGTCTTCTTAAGTATCTATTCAGGTTGAGGCACTTATTGGTAAATTAAGTGGTGAAATGTGGGTGGATAACCTTGCTTATCATTGGAATTGCCTCCAATCAATTGTACAGAAACTATAGTAGGTACAGTCACCTGCACGGCCATGGTATCATTGCGAACATAATCTGGGCTCTCTTTATTATTGCTATCCGTAACTAAGAGGGCTCCGCTTATGTTGAAAAAGTTACGTTGGTTAAAAATAAAAACTAACGTCACGACTTTTTATCCCCATTCGGGGGTAGTCAGCGGCTTGAGTGGCCATTCACCACCACATTGTGGAGGTATTAACCAACTCAACGTCCACGTTTCACCAGATAATCAGAACCCAACGTGACAGGTGGTTAACCTTGTCGCCGTGTATACAGGAACTGACTATTACCTAATCCCGAGGGATAAGTAGGTTTCCTCACGATGTTTTCCCTCACAGTACGTTACGTTGGTTAGTTTTGGACCATAACGTGAGGGTGTTCATTTGGCAATATTTATTTATTGACCTATAAGTACCCCTCTATAAGTGAGGTAAAATCGGCTCAATGCATCGGACGGTTGCGGGTTCAATTCCCGCCCGAGAAAAATTTTGGAAACGGCCTTTCGTAATTTTCCCTTGTCTGGGTGTCACTGGGATCGCTACCAGTCCATTGTATGGTAGCCATAATACGTTACTTACTTCGGCACCATACCATTGATCATCATATTGTAGTTAGAGCATGGGGTATACTATTTTAGCCGCGTTCTGCGTGAGTGCGGGTCTCTGAAGGCAGTGGACCGCGAGACACCCTTTCATGAGTGAAGTCACGCATTCATACGTTATCGAGTTTAAAAACCGTAAAATTTACTTTGCAAGGTGCGCCTCTCGACCAAAACCACTTTAGAGTATGAATATACCTTGAAACAAATAAATGAGCATTATCTACGTATGCGTATGTAAAGAAAATAAAGAAAACATTTATTTGGCACAGCACAAAAAACACACCACAGTTTAAATAAAACAAAAAAATATAAATAAACAGACAGAACAACAAAAAGGTAGAAACAAAATCAAAACACAAACAGAAGAAGACGAATGTGTCTCACGGCTGGACCAAATAGGTTCCCAGATCATTCTAATGCCAGCGGACCTAATACGGTCCTTATGCAATAGTGCTAATGAACTGCATTGCAATTCATTTTTCCGATTTTCTGAGGAATCCTTAGCAATTCCGCTAAATATCTATAGAATAGTGACACATTTTACGCCATTCGTGACAGTTTCACGGAAATTTAGGGGATTCTGCTGGAGGGTTGGAAAAATGAATTGCTTTAGCAGAATTGCCGCAATTCATCTTTGTGACGGTATTAACCCCACAGGCATAAGCTTGGCGCTGATTTTCACCTGGGACCCGAGTGCCTAACGGATGTCAAGCAGAGAATAGAATAGAAAGTAGAATATAGAATTACTTAAAATTAGATACTCACATGACTAAATTATGTAGGTATTATCTACGTATCTAGCCCAACACCATTCCCCGCTCTTCCCCTTCATTTGTCCCACTCCCCGTCAGGTCGGTAACGTGAAAGCAATACCTTTGGTATAACATGCATCTGTAGGCTACGATAACTGCTTGACATCAGGCGGACCGTAATAAAATGTATGAAATGCAGTTGCTATAGAACATTACTGCCGCGGTCTGTAATGAGTGTATTGCTGGCAGCGGTGTTGATGGCCGAGAGCGCAGCGCAGCGCAGCGCAGCGCAGCGCAGCGCAGCGCGGCGGCTGGCCAGCGAGGAGCTCCTCAATACGATATGAAATCTCATACAAATTTGATGGCGCCTTTATTTGCAACGCAGCAACGTCGACTTTGCTAGAAGAAAATTTGCAAAATAATGACAACATTATAAGCATTTTTGAGTAAATGTATTTATTTTATTTAAAGTACACCACATTCACGGGGGTTGGGGGTGCGGGGGGAAGTAGGGGAGGGTAGTTAACTTCAATAAAAAACAAAACAATGCCATTGACCGACAAACAGTTGTTAGCAGACTATCATTTATTGACGCGATTATAATTATTGTATTTTACAATTTGTTTATCGATGCCATGTGAATGTATAATTACACCGCCAAATTTATCGAGATTATAGCCAGTTTACAATGGTTTTAAAAAGAATTTCTTGGAACAAAGGTGATGATCAGATCAGAAGTGAGGGTCAGACATGGCCCCTAGTACACTTGCAAAATCAGTTTTATTTACATGACTAGACGGCCCAAAAAAGGAGTGTATATGTTTTCAGGATTCATGTACGTATGTGAGATCTTTTAATATACCATAACTTTTAAATCTCTGAACATTTTTTTAAAATTCTGCGTACAATGACATCCACACTTTATTTTGTAGTCTTTTCAGTAGGTATACACATTGAATGTTCGCGAAGCCTACAGACTACAAATTCAAATCAGCTTTTCGTCTGTTCATCTTATTGCAAAGATTTAATTTAATACAAGGCGCACGCTCTGATGGTAGACAGTCGCTGCACTTTCTTTGAAATTGTGAATAAGAATATCACAGAGAATATTTTATGATATTTAGATGTGTTGAGAATAGCAATTAGAGGGAACTAGAGATGGGTTGTACTAGGTAAATTTGGGACATGGTGCACCTATTCCTAGTATTTAAAAATACGTGATACAAACACCTGTTCCACCTATTCCACCTAGTCTCAAGTACTTATCGGCTATGGTTCACGTACTTAGTCCTTAGATCCATAATAGGACTCGATACATGAGAACAAATGGGGACAAAAATTGCTTTTTGCTCACTTCAGATGTTGCTACTGCTTACAATATGTCATACTCCATAGTAATTATGT
Source organism: Drymonia ruficornis (assembly GCA_947859195.1). Classification (NCBI taxonomy): domain Eukaryota; kingdom Metazoa; phylum Arthropoda; class Insecta; order Lepidoptera; family Notodontidae; genus Drymonia; species Drymonia ruficornis. The sequence goes on along the minus strand of OX401925.1, from coordinate 7,540,572 downwards.
AAACAAACTTGTTTAGATTAAAATTATTCCATAATATATTGATTGCGTCGTCACGCTCTCGCAGTACGGTACGGTACTTGGTACTTGGTTTGTCAGCAGACGTGATGAGCGCTAATACTAGGTGGACTAAGTACTGCCAAATTGGAATAGGTGCCACCTAGTCTCGTAAAATACCTAGTCTTCGCACCTGTTCTAGTAAATACGAGTCATCTCTAGAGAGAACAATAATGATTATTATTTACCGATTTCTAAGACGATTTGGACTTAGAAAATGAAGAAATTAATTATTTCTGAGCTTTTCTAGGGTTCCTTCTTGTGGGTTTTTGTTTTTTTAACCAACGTCGACTGAAGTCTGGAGGCTATTACGATCGAGGACTATCTATTTCGTTCGTTCGTGATTTTGACACTAAAATACTACGTACATGTGTCAAAATTCAAAATTCGAAGTCCGAGCGAAAACGATTATTGCTTTCGTACCGGGTTCGGAATAGGCTCCCAAGTTCCTTCACATATAATTATTCAGTGTTAACGCGCGAGGCAGCTTTGCCTCGCAATGTTTGACATGGCACGCGCGAGGCAAATGCTCACTGATTGCTCGGCTATGCCCTTCTCCGTCTAGAGTGTAGGTTGGCTCGACCTTTGCCTCGCGCGGCATGCGTGTGCTCTGGATCCCCGCTATTTGAAACGACTATTTCTGTCAATAAAATACGTCCACCTAGAGAATAATGTAGGTAAATAGCTCAGTAAATGGCAGGAGGTCACTCTATTTTCCATGTAAGTGGGTACACAACATTGTTGGCCATGGATATTACATTACACGGCCCGGGATGCCGCCCACGGCGCCGTAACGTGACGGCAACGCGTGTGCTTAGGATTATGCAAAAATAAGCTTTGTTTGTATTTAGATAGGATCCATTAGGTTATAAAAGGTGAATCGGATTTTTAGAGGTTTCGATGTCAAAAAATGGGGTGACTTAGTAGAAAGTCGAGAAATATTTGACAGGACGTTTAGAGCCCAGCTGTAGCCTATTGTCTGAAGCTCATATACGGGCTGGCTCGACCAGGGTAGTACCAATCACAGAAGATCGTATCTCTTCCTCTTATCGCATGGTTAGTGGCCAACCTGGTTTCAGAGTTGTTCAAGCCGCCCGAAGGCCTCTCACAAGGCTTAACGACTGCTGCCTAGATAACAACAACCGGAACCGACTTTTAGTGCCGTCCGAAGTACGGAGACCCAGGCATGGTCTCCCATCTCTCACTGACCTTGCCAAGCGTTGCTTAACCTCCGATCGTTTACCGATCAGTGATTGAATCTGGCTATGAGCGCCTTCTGTAGTATTTCACCGTTTTATTCCATCGCATAGCTCTATCTCTGTTGGATTAGATCATGGGTCTACCATACGCAACAGTGTGGGGAACTGTTATTTCCAAGGGCGAGGGCGTGAGGGCGTGGGGGCGTGGGCTACCGCTTCATTAACACGTTAAGGTGTGATTATTTTAACGCAAATGTTGATTTTCCGCTTTGTTCCAGCATATGTACTTACTCAATTAACTGCGGAATGGAAAAGGGGAATTCTGGGCTCTTTCTTGGAAAGTTGAGATATGGCTATTGTTTTATTGATATATCCCTTGCAATTACGACGTTCGTCATCATCATCATCATTTCAGCCAAAAGACATCCGCTTTTGGACATGCCTTTGTCGCCAAGATGCTTTTATCGTCTAAACACAGGGACCGCTATTAGAAATATGATTTTTTAATTATAAGTAGTTTTTTGTAGTAAATTTGACATCTTAGATTAATTATTGATATTACATATGATACCTTAGATTAATTATTGGTCTTTACGATAAATAAGTCTATGCTTTACACTATTTATTTTATACTAAAGATATAGAGCCATTGACTCTACTGAAAGAGCAGTTATAATTGAAGCCTAAAACTGAAGTATTATTAATTCATTTCAAGAACCAAGGTCTTATAAATTAATTACGTATTTGTTGATTCAGACACCCAATTGTTTCAATATTCTTTTTATAGAATCCAATTATTGTAACTAATTCAGGACTGTGAATGAACCCACATCAACGCTTGACAAGATATGTAGGTAGCGCCAGAAAAATATTGTTCGGTCCATATATGTACGGTCAGTAACATAAGTCGTAAGTATCAAATCGCCTGCACACTTTTTTTTTGCATCAAATCTATTATTTCTTCTTCTTTTTTATATACTATTGACTGCCCCACTGCTGGGCAAAGGCCTCCCCTTTTCTCTTCCACAACTCCCGCTCCACAACTATTCCTATTTCATTATTTCTTCATCGAAACAAAATATAAATGTGCTAATGTTTGGCTTTGATAATATTTACTATCGTTTGTAAAATAAAATTTACTACCGATTTGAATAATTGAGAGTATTCAGAGACTTATATTGCTGGCTGTACCAACAACGCAAAGATATTACCAAGAAAGAGGGAAACATGAGACTGTCCAAAATAGTATATCCTACTAAACGGTGTCCATGGACACGGTACGACTCAGTCGTTCGCTGACAATATGTTATGTTATTAGCAATGTGTTAGCAGTCCCCTGGCCGATAAGATGTCGACCGCCAAGAATGTTCGATTAACAATAAGCAATTCACGAAGATAATATTAGGGACCAGTGGTTTTTCAATGGTCAAAAGTGAGTAGACTTGTGACCCTGATATTTTAGCGTAGCCATAGACTGACTGCTTGGAGTAGTCCGTCTATGGCGGCTCTTAGACTACACTATGGACCAGACATATAAGAGGACCTGCTGGCCTACTCCGAAATACGAACCTAACGTTTCGGCTGACGGATTGTCGTGATTTGACATTTCTTCTTTCGTTTTTCTCTACGATTTGACATTGTTTTGATCGTAAATCGAATCCGTACTTCGGACGATCCGTCAGGGACGTATTTCGGAGTAACCCACCTGGTCTAAGCAACCGGGCCTTATGACTCAACTAGGCCGCTGACGTCATCACAGTAGGCGTGGCTTAAGTCAGTGTGCTGTTGGCGTTCGTCCTGTGCACACTTCTTGCCAACGCTTGCATCCCAAATATACTTCTAGATGGTGACCCTTTGTACGTACCTTTTACCATCCTACACTTAGTGACATCTAGTGTGAAAAAGTTAAACCACGTACTAACATCGACACAGAACGAAGCGAGTAGTTTTGCTATTGACCTGTAGATAGAAAATAAACAAGTGGGTGGAATCTAACACCCCTTCACCCGCGCAAACTGTCAAGGGTTGTTTCATAGAGAAGTCTAATAAGAACATCTCTTCTATCTATATTCTCTATGGACTACACTACCCTTGAAACTTCGTTCAAGAGCTAGTTCCTTATATAAACATGAACAAAAAAGATTTTTCTAGGTACGCCAATATAAACAAACGATAATTAAAAACAATATCCCAAGAGCTCCTCCATTTGTGACAATAAAGGTCATGCCAATTCAATTTATTAGAAAAACAATTTTCTTTTAGAAAAACATGAAATGACCTCCCCTTTGTGCGTGTGTGTATGTGTGTGTAAGAGATTATGTTCAAGAATGACTAGTCATTGTAGTTTCTTGAAATCCTCCTTTTGGTTTGACCGTAGGTCACTGCATCGGGTGATTTTAGTACAAGCGTTGCTTAGTTTGGGGCCATACAGTTGGCGTGTAAGTAATAATAATAATAATAATAATAATATCCTGGGACATTTTTTACACACGGCTACCTGATCCCAAACTAAGCAGAGCTTGTACTATGGAAACCAGATAACTGATATTACTACATATACTACTTTTTATTTGTAAATACATACTTAATATACATATACACCCAGACTCCGGACATACAGACATGTTCATGCACACAAATGCATGTCACGGGTAGGAATCGAACCTACGACCTGCAGCGTGAATGTCGCCTCCGCGCCAACCACGCTAACGGGCCCGTCAGGCGACGAAGTCTGGCGATATTTATTATTATTTATTGAGTTCATGCAAACTTTGCGTACTAATTACTTTTTAGTGTTTTTGTTAAATAATGCAAAAAATATGGCGTCTCATCGCTGCGAAAATGTGTTTAATTCTAAGTTTGATTGAGCATTACGTAAAAACTCCTAAACGGTTTTTGATAAAATTTGGTACATTGGTAAGTTATCCACTGTATATACTACTTTTTATAGGTATTCGATATCCATACGGGTGGTAAATGCTCATAGCAAATAATTTAGCCACTAATTATTTTGTAATGCCAATGTTTTGGTTTAATTTTACTACATTGGGCAGTAATTATGTTAAAACTATGGCTTAATATCATCAACCTTGATTGTTACTCGAATATTTCTATCTTGCTCATACGTTGCAACCATAAAAAGGACGGCAATATATTTATTTAAGTTCAGTTTGTGTGCCAACATAATCAGCACCAATCTAAACACGGAAATAATGAAAGTACTACGTCGTAGCTATCTACTACGGCGTAGCAAGATTACGAAAATCGTTGTTTACTACGGGCTACGAGCTGTTTGCTTAACGATGACATCAGGACTTGGGTAAATAATAGTACTAATTCTTGGCATAACCAGTAACACAGCTGTGACTCCTATAAGCTACTTATTAAGCCTTGAGTATCTTAAGTACCTTATTAAGCAGTTACCGTAACCTATCGATGCTTGCAATACCAAAGGCATCGCTAGCACTTTCCCAACTGAAGGGGGGAGGGGAGGGGGGCTTGGGCTTTCGGCTCTCTCCATCATCATACTTAACGCAGCTGTAAAAGCTACTTTACTTACGCCGATATTCTGTGAGAGGGCACTGCCCTGGTTGGGCCAGCTCATTGAGTTGCAGTCGATTGGCTACAGCTTGGTTCAACCGCCAATAATATTATTGGGATCGGTTCATATTCCTTTCGTTGCCTTTTATGGCAGCCAAAGGCCTATTTAACCTCAAAATGGAAAACAATCGCATAACAGAAAGCATAAACCATGGACCAATTACTAAGGGGACTGGGCCTAAGCAACTCGACCGAGTGGTCGGCCTAGTACTAACATCGACATAAAACGAAGCGAATAGTTCAACTATTTACCGGTAGATAGAACAATGACAATTAAAAAACAATGACCACGTTTTTTTTCATACAAATATCTAATAAGGGCACCTTTGTCTTTAGTCTTTACTCTGTGGCATAAACACATGTGGAATCTAAACGACACCATTTTTGTTTGATTCTGTGCCAACGCAAAATGACCAGCGTAAGATGAGCCTTGCGACCTCCTGGGAAATCATTTTTGAGGTAATATTTCTTCCTGAACCAGGAGGCAGGGTAGGTCAAGTTGTGTTGGGGCGTATACAGCACATTATCGGAAAACGCTAAGCATTCATTAACCCCTATAGTCGCGTAATGGGACGTTGGAATCAAAAAATCGTCAAGTGAGAAATTGGTCCAAATACCAATGGGTTCTAGTATTCTTTTGCATAAATAAACTAGCCTTTGTCCCTGACTTCGTTCGTGTTGATCTCGGAACGGAATTGAAAACAATTTTGCTATTTTACCCCTGACCCAGGTATTTAACGAACAATGTTTGTTAATGTTTAGTATAATAAAAGTTACTCTTTATAACATCAGCTATCTGCTAGTGGAAGTCGCGTCAAAATCGATCCAGCCATTACGGAGAGTAACCGGAACAGCATCCAGACAGATAGACAGACACAGACAAAGACAAAAATGTTAAAAATTGTTTTTTTTTGTTATCAGTTCCGGATATACTTTCATAACAATATGCATTTAAAGTAGCGGCACGATATGAAGGCCGGTTTGACATGTGTGAGGGGAAAAGGATGAACCTTATTATAACGGAATAAGATTCATTTTCGCATTCATTTTTTGACATTCTTATTTTTTTAAACGGCCAGTCTTATTTCGTTATAATAAGGTTCATTTTCTTCCCCCCCCACATGTCAAACCGGCCATCGTAAAATGCCGCTACTGTAGTGAAAAGCTACTTATTATTTTGACAGCAGTAACTTCAACTTTATTTATTTGTATGTATGTATGGGTATGTATAGATTCAAGGAACCCGAAAAATTGTGATGGCGGTCCGCGAACTAAGCACGTGGGCATACATTGGTTTATTATTAGGTTAATGGGTTCTCTGGTTGCCCCCTTGCTGTGGCTGGCGTGATTGGTGTTGAACTTGGGACGCCTACGCACTGTGGGGGATGGAAGGTCATTAGGGTCGCGGCGTCTAAGGGCAAGGCAATGGAGGACAATAATGTGATCAAGAATGCCACACAGCAATTCTGTAAACGGATTTTTTATTTTTATTTTTTACTAGAATAGTCAGCAATTCGCTAAAGCTGGCAAACAAGCGTACGGCCCGCCTGTTGTTAAACAGTAACCGTAGCCTATAGATACCAAAGGCATCGCTCTGTAAGGAGACCAGCAGGCCGATTGCGTAACATTTCGACAATGTTTCAATTGGTTTCGTTCATCCTGTGATGCTTTATTAATTGAAATTGATTGAAATCGGGACGGGTCTGGACTTCACTCTTCCCGATTTCAATCAATTTCAATTGATAAAGCATCACAGGATTTTCGAAACCAATTGAAACATTGTCGAAAAAGTTACGCAATCGGCCTGCTTGCGACTTGAAGGGGAGTGGGACAGAAGGAGGGCAAGGGGCTGGAATGCCGGCTCTCTCACTCATACTACCCTCTCAAAGTACATCGGCGATGGATCTTCCGTGAGAGGTTGATTACCCCGGTCGAGCGCATATAAGAGCTCCAGTCAATTGGCTTTTCGCTCCACCACCAATGAATAACAATGAAAGTCGAGGTCACCACACCATCTTTTCCTGGATCGACCATGACGGCGACTTCCGACCTTAATTCATCTTCATTCAATGTTTAATTTCAGGACTCCCCTACCCATTATTCAGGTAATTTCAGAGTGCACTCAAAATATTATAGCAATATATTATGCTTCAATTTAACTTTATATGCACTTAGCTTTAAACAAGGTTATCTGTAAGGCCTCTTACACACGGGAATGCACCGCACATTTTCCATATTTTTAGGCGAAGGCTAGACGTAAAGTATATACTGTGGTCCGTCAGTATGGTACATAATGATGGATGTCATTCCATCGACGCAGGCTACACGTTCAGTATTTATTCCGTCAGTATTGTGACGTAGTTCGTACAGTGCAGACGTCAAATGAAACACGAAAGCTTGGTATGGATATTACCTTAGCGCTTGGTTTAATCCGCAATCTCAGAAGATATGTCCACTCTATTGCTTTCGCGACGCGGAATGCCAAACTGTCATTCTCGAATTGAAATTCGTGGTAAATACTGTCATCCATCAGTATACTAGCCTACACGATCAGTTTGGACCACGGTTTTTGGTAAATAATGACGGACCACAGTATTTACTTTACGTCTAGCCTTCGCCATACAGTTAATAAAATAGCTATGAAATGGAATATTCACGTAAGTTTCAGTAAAAGAATGAGCATTATTAAAATAACAAATAGGTATCTAGTCGTGATATTGGGCATCACTACGACGAAACGGCGATATTCGATTATTAATTAAAGGGCATTAAAACATGTATGTACCTACTTGTTTTTACTCTCATGAAACATCTTGATACTGTATAAATAACTAGCTTCTGCCCGCGACTTCGTGCGCGCATAATTTATCCCACGGGTACCATACATTTTACCGGGATAAAAAGTAGCCTATGTGCTATACCAGACTAATCTATCTCTGTGCCTATTTTCATCCAGATCCGTTCAGCCGTTCTGGCGTGATTGAGTAACAAACATCCACCCATACATACATCCATCCAAACTTTCATTTAATATTAGTGGGATAAATGCCTGCGTGTACATCAGGCGCATGCAGCGCCCGAGCACTCAGTTTTGACGTCGGAACGTATAAACATAATTTCATAACATTAGTGCTCGGAGGCATGTTAGGCATCTGCATGCAAATAACGTAGGCACACCATAGATTTAACATATTTTTTACAACGTAGAAGATGAGAGTAAATAGATGTAAAGAGTATGGATCCAAGAAAATTTTACTCGTAAAGAGGTCTTTCCAGCTATGCAAACTATAATATACGCAATAAAACAACCCCTCGCCTGCAGCGCACCCCGAACGCATCCCGGTCCTCGGCATTGAAATAGCACCTGCGTCGAGCTAGGTGCGTTCCGATTGTTTCCGTCGCGACATTCGCGCCCAGACCGCCGGCCGCGATGGGCGTTCCTCGAGTCGGTACAACCGCGCCGCCCGCCAAGCACGGGCTCGAGCGACCGAGTCGACCCCACCTGTTGATAGTCGACGATTCCAGGGAAACGCGAGCGAGCGAAGGTTAGTTCCATCTTAGAATTTTGAAAATTATTTAATTTTGGAGTGTTTTATTTTTAATCGGTGGATTAAATTTGAATATTCGAACATAAAAAAAATGTTTTTTATGTTTTTTTATTTGGTGTTTTTAAAATTAAATTATGTAAGTAGGTAGGTTTAATTAGGTAGTAAGTATTTAAACAGTGGATTGTGTTACGTAATTATTTTGAATTTTGAATAAAAACAAATACGTGGGAATTATAAAAAACATCGAAGAAAAAAGTGATTTTACGTCGCAGTTTTAGGAATAACATAATGCAACAAATTTAAACAAAGATTTAAAAACGATTTCGTTTTACAACTTTGAGTAAATTAATTGAAAATCTTATTTTAATTTAACAAAAATATCACAAATTTTGCAAACACAAATTCAGATAAATATTTGCTATTTTAGCAAAGATAATATAAACGTTCAGTGTATAATTTTATCAACAGGATCCCATTATCTGCCCGCGTTGTTTGAATATCCGTTACAAGTTATGTTTTATCATAAAGGTTATTTAGTACATAACACGCGAGAGTTACGGACGCTGCAGATAACTTAGTAGTGAAATATTTATTAGTACTTGATGATACTGGCAGTAAACTTACTGTGTCGTAAAATATAGTGCTTCTTTTGAGGATAACATTCTGAACATCCTTTATAAGGTCAGTAATTTATTATTTTTTATATTATTATTTTTTTAAACCGTAAAGATTGCCCTTTTTACCAACTGATAAGGAGAGGCCTCTGCCCAGCAGTGGGACAGTTAACAGGCTAAAAAACTATTTTAATATGGGTATCATCTTTTATTTAGATCATTGTCACTACGTAACTTGTTTATTAGATTTATTATAAGTCGCTTATAGTAAAATAATAAATAAGTAATAAATATTACTAGATTGACACACCAACTGTACGGTCCTAAAATAAGCAGCGCTTGTACTATGCCATACAATGGACTGGGAGCGATCCCAGTGACACCCAGACCAGGGCAAATAACGAAAAAGAAGTTCTCTAAATTCGCCTCGGGCCGAAATCGAACCCGCACCCACCCGATTCAGTGTGCCGAACGGCCTACGTTCGAACCACTGTGCCAAGCGGTCGTCAAAATGTTGAGATTATTTGGGTCTTCATTTTAAAGTAGGCAAACTTGGCCCACTTCCCCTGTTAGGGCCTCCGCAGACTAGCTACTTTTAGCATCGGCGATCGGCGATTTTGATGCTGCGGCTCTCTCGTTCGCGCTCGAATAAACGCGACGCAGCATCGATACGTCACAAAATCGCCGGTCGCCGATGCTAAAAGTAGCTAGTCTGCGGAGGCCCTTAACGGTAAAATTGAATGTTTATTTCTCTGATCGAAGAAAAGTTGACTTAATTAAATGTCATCCTCATATCCGTCCCTTCAATATAATGTCAAACTGAACGCGGTCAAGTAATTTAATTTTATTGTTTCACAAACCGAGTTGTATTGTAAATGTTAATTTAGTTTGCGTGCGGCAGGTGAAGGGTTACGTTAAATTTATTTTAAAATCTTGTTTCCTACATTTTGGTGGGAATTGGAAAAGTGATGTTGTCATTTTTGTTTTAATTTCCATAACATGTGTTTCCTTGTATTATAATATGTAAATTTGGTGGAATATTAACCATTATATATCATTGCATCGAGTTGCGGGTTCGATTCCCGCCAGAGACAAATTTTGAAAACAGCTTTTTCACAACATGCCCTGGTCTGGGTGCCACTGGGATCGCCCCCAGTCCATTTTATGGTAGCCATAGTATTTCGAGACCATACAGTTGGTGTGTAAGTCTAGCGATATTTTATTATTTATTGTTTACTGTTTTTATTGAGTTTCGCGGAAATTAGTGGTTTAGGTAACTCAATTTCAAACTCTTATCTAGTCACATAAAACAACTTTAGATTGGACATAAATTAATATAATTTTTTTAGGTCATGTATACCCGGAAACACGGAAAAGCAAAGTTTGGAATATACTTAATAAAAAAACCGGCCAAGTGCATGTTGGACTCGCACATAGAGGGTTCCGTACCACTGTAGAATAAAAACGTCTAAAATATCAAGTTTATTGTATTATTTTAAATTTAAACCCCCCCTTATTTTTAAATTTTATATAATTTGTAGTATTTGTTGTTGTAGCGGCAACAGAAATACACATTCTCTGAAAATTTCAACTCTCTACCTATTACCGTTCATGAGATACAGCCCTCTGATATGACAGACGGACAGACGGACAGACAGACGGACACCGGAATCTTTTGGGAACGGAATCCTTAAAAGTAGAGAAAAAATAAAAATAACCACAGAATAAATAAAGTACCTACGTAAACCCTTTGAACTAAAAAGTTTATCTTCGTCCGGAATATCGGCATGGTTAATTATCGGGGAACCGCCCCCCATCCCCCCGCCTCCCCTCTCCCTCCCCCAGAAAGTATTTGCGAAGTAAACAGACTCCGTACTCGGGATACTGTAATTGATGTTTTTCTCCCCAATTTATTAAGTTATTATGTATTTAATATTATTATATCCCGGATTGTTTTGATGACCGCTTGGCGCAGTGGATTGAGTGTTGGCCGCTCGGTTCACTGCAACGGGTGGTTGCGGGATCTGTTCCCGCCAGAGGCAAATTTCGGAAACGACCTTTTCGTAATTTGCTCTGCAGGCCGATTGCGTAACTTTTTCGACAATGTTTCAATTGGTATCGTTCAGCCTGTGATGCTTTATCAATTGAAATTGATTCAAATCGGGACGGGTCTGGACTTCACTCTTCCCGATTTCAATCAATTTCAATTGATAAAGCATCATAGGTGCCATTGCCCAAGCGTTGCTTAGTTTGGGACCATATAGTTGGTCTGTCTGGCGATATTTATTGAGGGCCTCCGCAGACTAGCTGCTTTTAGCATCGGCGACCGGCGATTTTATGACGTATCGATGCTGCGTCGCGTTTCTTCGAGCGCGAACGAGCGAGACGCAGCATCAAAATTGCCGATCGCCAATGCTAAAAGTAGCTAGTCTGCGGAGGCCCTTACTGTGAAAAAAATACTAAACATCAAAATAAAAATATTAATTTACTTCAAATATGATTACAAACTGCTTTTAGCGTTCCCTCTATATTGAAGATAACTAATACCTACGTTTTAATGTTTGAAATTAAATTCATAGCGTTTCTTTTCGTCAAGGTCACGTGCTTCAGCTATTTTATTTATATTTTTTATAAAAGCAATCGGCTCGTGTGACGCCGTCTCGCCCGCGTTACGGTCACCTTTACGTTTACTTACACGGTAATCAATCACGTCGTCACGCCACCGTGCTATTTACCGTCTGCAATGTAGAAATAAATATCATATTTATTTTGTGAGAGTTCTTGCTAAGTGGTTATCTAGTTACCTTCATTTTACGTTAAATAATAATAATAATAATTTAGCCCTTTTAATGTCCCACTGCTGGGCATGGGCCTCCCCTCAATGCGAGAGGGATTCAGGCCATAATCCACCACGCTGGCCCAGTGCGGGTTGGTGGATTTCACATGTCTAAAGACATGCAGGTTTCCTCACGATGTTTTCCTTCACCGTAAACAAGTGATAATCATATTAAAGGTATGTAAGTTGTGTATATTAATTTTAGGTTAGCAAAAAAAATATGTATAATGTGTGTATAATGTGTGTGTAATGTGTGTATGTGTGTGTGTGTGTATGTATGTGTAATGTATGTATGTGTAATGTATGATACTAAGGTGGAGAACAATTATATGCCCCGCTTGATGTTAAGCAGCTACCGTAGCCTATAGATGCTTGCAATACCAAAGGCATCGCGTGCACGGTGCCAACCTGAAGGGGAGTGGAACAGGGTGAGGGGAAACGCAGAAACGAAACGCAGCTGTAATAGGTGCTTTACGCCGATCTTTTGTGGGGGTTGGTACTACCCTGGTCGGGCCAGCCCGTATGTGAGCTGCAGGCAATTGGCTACAGCTTGGTTCTACCATCAATACACTCAAATTTCGAAATGGTAATCCAACTCATCAACTACTTGCGAAACTAAGGCCCGTATTAATAAATCGATCTCAAGATTGAGATGAAACTTAGATCCATAACACACCGGGACGCCAGGCGATGTCGCCAGCTACCGCAGCCAACTAATTTGTATTAAAATGTATAGGTATAACACCTGGCGACCGTCGCCAGTCGGTCGCCAGGTATGTTACCTGTCATATTTTGACACATTTCAATACGAATTAGTTGGCTACGGCGGCTAGCGACGTCGCCGGCCATGTATCCCAACAATTTGTATTGACTGGCGACGTCGCCAGTCCGTCGCCAGGTGCGTTACCTCCCATACATTTCAATACGAATAGTTGGCTACGGTGGCTGGCAACGTTGCCGTGCTACCCGGTTTATTATGGCCCTTTTTTGACAGATGCTCCATACATAAAACGTCAATGCATTTATTAATACGAGCCTAAGCGCCGCAATACACGGACTGCTCGTAGCAGTTCATCTCGACCGCTAGAAGCGGTCGCTGCACGGCGAGTAGCAGTTTCAATACAAAATTTCCATTTACCATACACGGACTGCTTGTAGCGGTAAATGGCAATTTTGTACTGAAACTGCTGTTCGCCGTGCAGCGTCTGCTTCAAGCGGTCGAGATGGGCAGCTACAAGCAGTCGCGTGTATCGCAGCCTTAAGAGCTATTATGAAACTATTATCGTGTTAACTCTATTCCTTGCTTGTATGTAGAGTCTTATAGAGCGGCACATGCTTCGAAAGCCTTCTCATGTATTCGCTGACGTATAGGTTTTCTTACTATGTTTTCCTTGACCGCTAAGAGTAGGTAATTCATACCTTGTCATTACATGACACATACTACACTCCACCAAGTCAACTAGGAAAGTTAACGCCCTTGGTGTTGCAAGCATCTAAAAGCTACGTTAATTGCTTAACATCAGGCGGGCCATACGCTTGTTTGCCACCTTATGAGGCTAGCCAAGTGGTTTCAACTACAAGCGTTTCTACAAATAAAAAAATTAATGGAAATGACATTAAGTGACGTGATCTACTTATCGACTTGTTACGTCATTTCCATAGATTTAAGCGTAGCGTTTTGTAGAAATGCTTGTAGATGAAGCAACTTGGCTGGGGAGCAGTCCTGTAAAAAAAGTAATGATTTGTCTATAGTGGGGGTTAGAGAAACACATTTTACCACCAGATAATAAGTTAGAATTTCCAAGGTACTTTAAAGTACTGTGAACTCAGAACGGGAATGAAGCTGTATATTTACCCTTTATAATATGAATCTCACCGAAGCAAAGATAGTTTATATCATATACCAAGTTAAATATGATTTTAATTAAAAATTAAGACGCGCATAACGTTAATTAATTGTAATAAGCTCTCAACTCTGTTCAGAGGTACTATTTATTACTACTATTTTACTTAAATAAATAGTAGCTCTGAACTGTTTTTAGGGGAAACCGCAGATATGCTACTTTTCGCATCGGCGATCGGCGATTTTGCGACTGTATCGATGCTGCATCGCGATTTGGCGACTATCTGCTTTGCGACTAAATCGCCGATCGCCGATGCAAAAAGAAGCGTCGTTGCGGTGGCCCTAAGAATATTTAAAAGAGATTTTTGGTTGATAGTTCATGAGTTGTTAAGGCGGGGTTGAATCAGGGCGAAGAAAATGTAGATTCGGACCTATAGGACTGGTGGGGACAGCCTTCCTCTTTTTTATGGGAGCAAACAAGCGTATGGGCCGCCTGAAAACTAAACAATACAACTGTACAATAAACAGTTGATACTCAAGTGTAATTAAAGACACTTTGATACTTAAGTGTAGTTTATTAAAGCGTAATTTTATTTGTTGTAGTTTGTGGTGTGTTCTGAGTAAACGTTTTCATTTTAAAGGTACGATTCCGACATACGCGGTAGACAGCAGACGTCAGTCGGTCTCATACAAATTTGAGGTGTGATCTGAGTAAATGTTTTCATTTTAAAGGTACGATTCCGACATACGCGGCAGACAGCAGACGTCAGTCGGTCTCATACAAATTGTAATGCCGTCTGCCGTCTTGGCACATGTCAACGCCACAATTTGTATGAGATCGACTGGCGTCTGCTGTCTGCCGCGTTCGTCGGAATCGTACCTTTAAAATTAAAACGTTTACTCAGAACACACCTTAAACGTGGACCTTAATTCATTAGCGAGAGAAAACCTTTTAGCTTAACGAGGAGGGATCATTTCTCAAACTTAGAAATAGACTACAAAGTTTCTCATCATCTTGTGCGAATGTTACACTATTTCTTTATCTATCTTCCTTATATGGCCGGCGCAGACTGGGTACGGCAGGGCATAGCATTTTAATTTTTATCAATCGAACTCAATACTTATTCAATTGAAATAAGGTCCATATTTCAATTGGATAAGTATTGAATTCCATTTAAAATTAAAATGCCATGTCTTGCCGTCCCCAGTCTGCACCGGCCAATAATGTAACTCTACCATGACTTTTAGATGGGGAGCCGTAGAAAGATTTTCTGGATTTACTCGAGCGCGTCAGATTAAGATAAGGGAGATAGCTTACATATTGATAAGAACCTTCGACCAGTATGAGCCCTTAATATTGGTGGGTACGCTCAGGAGAACCAAAAAAAATATAGACCATCTTAAAATACTCGAACTAGTCTGATTAAAATAAGGGGGATTCATTACTAGCTAAGAAGTGTCAAAAGTGTCAAATTTTGCTAATTGGATCGGCAGTCTAAGAAATATTCTTATTATAGGACTGCGGTGGCAAAAAAGCGTACAGCCCGCCTGATTTTAAGCAGTTACCGTAGCCTATAGATGCTTACAAAATCTGGCGCGCTCGAGTAATTTTTTTTTTTCAATTTATCATGTTGGAGCATGAAAAGTATCAATATCTGACAAGTTTGGGTATTACCATGTCCACATTGAAATTGTCATGTAGACGCTTCCCCCACCGCTGCAAGTGGAAACATCTAGAACAATGTATTCTTCCTATCAGCTCATCTACCGAATCTACTAGGTTTGGACGACGCTCGAGTAAATCCACGAAGTGCACGCTGGGCTCCCCATCCATTTATAGAGTCCTAGAGAGTAACCTTGGATATAATGAGGTTTTACAAAGAGAATGAACAAACGAATTAATATAATTTGAGAATAGCCAGTGGCTATTTAATTTAATTCCCGATATTAAAGCTTCCACTGGCACTAAGCAAAGGCTAGCAAAAGTTTGGATAAGCGATTTAATTTCGGGGTTATTTAATTTACAATATATACCTACTATGCGATTAAAATAAAAATAGGACCGGACTAGCGCCATGTTGTGACGTCACAACTGGAACTTGTACAGGCTCTCGGCTAATGTCACTCATAAGTGCAGTACTAGGTACCGTACTTATATGAGTGAAGTTTGCCGAGAGCCCTTCCTATTAAATTATTTAATCGCATTGTACCATAATATTATAGGTGGTACAGCCAAGCTGTAACCGCTGGACTGCAGCCAATATATGGGCTGGCTCGACCAGGGTTATACCCTCTCACAGAAGATAAGCGTAAAGTAGTACAGCTGCGTTTCGTATGATGAGTGAAAGAGTCGGAAGCCCAACACCCCCCCTTTCCCCGGCCTCTGTCCCACTCCCCTTCAGGATTGTTTGCCGATCAGTGTATGCAGCTGGCTATGAGTGCCTCAAATCTCATCTCTCAATTCTCATCTCGCATTCGGTATTTGTACCTGATTAAGTAATTCTGTGGTAACAAACATTGGCCATCGTTGGCCCTACGGGTGCTAACAAATTTACCATTCTATACTTGTATTTAATTACGTATTCTGTGGTGATAAACTCAACAATAAAAAAATACTATTCTTCAATTTGTTTATTTGTCTCTCTATATACTAGAGGAGGTCGTAGCCTAGTTGGTAAGACGCCCGATACATCGGCGCGTTAAACCACGTTCGCCTCGGTTGGGCCTTGGACGGGTGTCCGAATTATAACATCTGACCTCCTCCGTGCTTCGGGGGCCACGTTAAACTGGCGCTCCCGGGTGTTATTTGAAGATCTTTGGCAGTCGTTACTGGCAGTCAGAAGCCGTCGTGTTTTAATTTATTGTCGTTATGTCGTCACCATCCTGTATACTCTAGTTTCATTAACTTTTCAGTTAAGTAAGCAGGTGTTTCTCGCCCGTAGTCACACACACATAAAACCTAGTCCTTTTTTATGTTATATACGAAGTAATGTCACTGTGTCCTTGTTTATTTTTCCTTATTTCCTTGTAACGTTAGAATATAGAGAGACTTCTTCTTCTTCCTAGCCTTATCCCATTATGAGGGGTCGGCTTTCACTCTACCCTGATTTGGCTGATCACCGATATTTACACGGAGCGATTGCCATCTGCCCTCCGAGACCCAACTTGTGGGACTATCGGCAACCTAAGGGTAAGGCCATTTTTTGTCAGATTTTTCAGGCTTCTGACTGCCCATAACTACTGTCAAAGATCTTCAAATAACACCCGCAATGACAGCGTTAGGTAAGGATGCTTCTTTTGGGAAATGAACATAGGTATTTATATTTCAGGCTGTCATAGTCACAGAGTAAAGACTAAAGAAAGAGGTGCCCTTATTAGATATTTGTATGAAAAAAACGTGGTCATTGTTTTTTCATTTTCATTTTACTATTTACCGGTAAATAGTTGAACTACTCGCTTCGTTTTATGTCGATGTTAGTACTAGGCCGACCACACTGAGAAAAAAAAATTACGACAACAAAATGGTATTTGTAGTTCCTAGTAGTCTTTTTAGTATGTTTTACTAAAAGTTTTGTATTTACAGCAAATCTTTTATAAATGCGAGACATTACATAAAACATTCGCTGTAAATACAAAACGTTTAGTAAAATAACATTAAAAACACTACTAGGTATTACAAAAACTATTTTGCTGTCGTAAATTTTTTCTCAGTGCACTCGGCCGACATGCTTAGGGCCAGTCCCCTTAGTAACTGGTCCATGGTCATAGTACACTGGCTCATTAGCGCTTTAAAATCCCATTATCTAGACAGAAACGTAATGTATACCGTCCCATGTGTTCCAATAAAGTGTAGTATTTCAGTCCTAATTGGCAATTGGCAACAGTAGTGACAAGTTTACTGCTACACAATAGCGACAATAAATCCCTACACCTACAACCCTCTTTCACTGGTATGGCCACGAAACCAGCGGTAAGTTATTTGACAAATGTTGACATAGACAATATTTGAGTTAATTGTAAATTAAACATCTCTCTTATTTTATCGTATGGTTAGTGGCCAACCTGGTGTCAGAGTTGTTCAAGCTGCCCGTAGGCCTCTGACAAGGCTTAACGACTGCTGCCTAGATGAAAACAACCGGGACCGACATTTAACGTACCCTCCGAAGCACGGAGACGCTCAGTTCAAATGCCACTAAATGGTCACCCATCTCTGACTGACCTTGTCGAGCATTGCTTAACCTCCGATCGTTTACCGATCAGTGATTGAAACTGGCTACGAGCGCCTAAATACGCATTTGACCTAAAGCATTATTAAGCCCGTTATGCTCGGGATACACGGCGACACTCGACACTCAGTGTATCTCAGTGTAGCTCCACTACCACTACAACTGTAACAAGGTGTCGCGGTGGTGTACACAAGCAGACACTCGATGTATACACTGAGTGTATTAGTGTCAAGTGTCGTGTACCCCGAGCTTTAGAGGTGGAATTTTCTTCTACGCTATAAAAGGTACCTACCATGGACCAGTTACTAAGGGGACTGGCCCTAAGCAAGTCGGCCGAGTGGTCGGCCTAGTACTAACATCGACATAAAACCAAGCGAGTGGTTCAACTATTTACCAGTAAATAGTAAAATGAAAATGAAAAAACAATGACCAAGTTTTGTTTCATACAAATATCTAATAAGGGCACCTCTTTCTTTAGTCTTTACTCTGTGGTACCTACCTACTGTTAAAATTTCATGTTTCATGTTTTGGCTGTGCACGTCTTGATAGACGGAGAGACAGACTTTACGGACAACAAAGTGATCCTATAAGGGTTCCGTTCCTCCTTTGAGGTACGGAACCCAAAAAAAACATTTCTCCGAGCTTATGCAAGCTAGGTTTAATCAACTTTAACCAAATTAAGTCTGGTATAGATCTAAATTAAAAATTAACCGTCGCCCACTCATCTGGACGTGAAACAATAGAAATCGGAGCTTCCCAGCCACCGAGGGCACCTATAAAATGCTCAGAACAATATCCGTTAAGACTATTCTCTTTATTTTTACATCCCTGAGTTTTTCGAAGATTAAAAGGTTACGAGAGCGGACTTAAGTAAGTTACTAGCTTAATGAAAAGTTTCTGGGAGTTCTTTTAAACTAAATCAGCATCTATAGGCTAACATTAAATGCTTAACATTAGGTGGGCCGTACGCTCGTTTGCCACGTTATTAACCTTATAGCAAAGTTAATAACAGATACACAAATAAACGAAATTATTTACTTAATATACATAATTATAGTAAAGTAAAAAAATCTTAATATTAAATGATGACAATACCAAGATTGAGCTCTTTTGATTACGGAGGCCAATAATAAAGAGAGTTTAGCTTATGTTGGAAATATTACCTTAGACGTGCAGGCGACCGTACTTGCTATGAAATATGTCACTTACCTTCAAATAATTTATTTTGATCAATGTTGAGGAGTTTTAACTTATAACAAAATTGTCCAAAAATAAAAAATAAATATCGCCAGACTTACACACTGTATGGTCCCAAACATGGACCAATTACTAAGGGGACTGGCCCTAAGCAAGTCGGCCGAGTGGTCGGCCTAGTACTAACATCGACATAAAACGAAGCGAGTAGTTCCACTATTTACCGGTAGATAGAACAATGAAAATGAAAAAACAATAACCACGTTTTTTTTCATACATATATCTAATAAGGGCACCTCTTTCTTTAGTCTTTACTCTGTGATCCCAAACTAAGCAACACTTGTACTATACCTACCATAGAATAAACTGGGGTGATCCCAGTGGCACCCAGACTAGGGCAAATTACGAAAATGCCGTTTTCGAAATTTGCCTCTGACGGGAATCGAACCCGCTACCATCCGATGCAGTGAGCCGAGCGGCCAACGCTCAAACCACTGCGCCAAGCGGTCGTCAAATATTCAACTCACCACGTATGCATTTAGCATCTCAAAGTTGAGATCGAACTTAAGACGCTGCTTTTGACAGATGTTCCATACATTAAACGTCAAAAGCGACTGTAGCCTAGGGGTGAACAGGTTGGGCTAGCAATCAAAAGGTCCCAGGTTCGATCCCCGGTGGGGCATGCACCAATGGATGAATTTTCATCTATGTGCATAATTTACAGTTCGCTGACGGTGAGGGAAAACATCGTGAGGATACCTACCTATCCCTCGGGACTAGGTAATAGTCAGTTCCTGTATACACGGCGACAAGGTTCACCACCTGTCACGTTGGGTTCTGACTATCCGGTGAAACGTGGGCTTTGAGTTGGTTAGTACCTCCACAATGTGGTGGTGTATGGCCACTCAAGCCTCTGACTACCCCCGAATGGGGATAAATGTCGTGACGTTACACATACATGTCAAAACTGCATCTTAAGATCGATCTCAGCTTTGAGATGCATTTATTAATACGGGCAAATAATCGACGGAACCACGAAGTATCAAAACCATAAATAATACCGAATAAAGAAACCATCGATCACTCCCAACGATGCATAACCTCTTCCAATCACCTGTTCCCCGCTTAGATCCGGGAAAACGGGCCAAGATCACCGGCTCCCGGCGTCCGGGCAGATCCGGGCACATCCGGGCTCAAGGACAACGGTGTTGCGATCGCCGTTTTTATTAATGTTTTAATATTCAGAAACATCGGCTATTGTTTTCACTTCGCTAAGCGAATAATGTGCTTTGATCCTTGAAAATATCGGCCAATATTTTGTTTTTGTAAAATTGCCCACTTATTAACACTGCAAAGACAAGTCGGTGGTAGAGGCAAGCTGTAGCCAATTGACTGCAGCTCATCTACATGCTGGTTCGACCGGGGTAGTACCATCCTCTCACATGAGATCGGCGTAAAGTAGATATTTTAGTTTCGTTTTCTTCGATGAATGAGAGCCAGAAGCCCAACCTCCCCCCTCTTTATTTCCCACTCCTCTTCAGGACTGCAACGTGCGAGCGATGCTATTCGTGTTGCAAGCATCTATAGGCTACGGTAACCGCTTAACATTAGACGGCCCGTACTTACCTTAGGGCCTCCGCAGACTAGCTACTTTTAGCATCGGCGATCGGCGATTTTGATGCTGCGTCTCGCTCGTTCGCGCTCGAAGAAACGCGACGCAGCATCGATACGTCACAAAATCGCCGGTCGCCGATGCTAAAAGTAGCTAGTCTGCGGAGGCCCTTATTTATGTTTGTCTGTCTGAGATAGCGTAGCTCCAATACGGATAAACATATTCCAATGCTATTTTGCTTATAAGCTGGTATCGGAGCTTGTTAGAATTCAGAGGTTTCAAAATTACCAGTGATTGTTGAAAACCTTCTATAATATGCCCTTAGGGAGACTGTTACACGCTTCGCTAGCCAATTACCTTTCTCCATTGAAGTAATGAGAAATCAATTCTGAATATTTCGTTTCAGGCCTGTAACCTGGGCTAATTGTACCTGCTTCCTCGTGAAAGCTGAATAGCCTTTGTAATTTTAGATTCTAGATATTAAATTTATATCGATCTCTTCCGACATTGTTTCTACAACACGCGCATGCCGCGCGAGGCAGCTTTGCCTCGCAATGTTTGACATGCCGCGCGCGAGGCAAATGCTCGCCCTGCCTCACCCGAGCGCTGTCATTTTCCTCGCCTCGTTTGACCTAGTCATGAGACAGAACGATAATTTTATACCTTCGGGTATACCCTTCTCTGTCTAGAGTGTAGGTTAGTTCACCCTTTGCCTCGCGCGGCAAGCGACTGAGGCAACCGCGCGTGCGGTTCGAGGCATGTGACGGTACGGTACGGTACCCATAGTACGAGCATTGCTTAGTTTGGGACATTACAGTTGGTGTTAAGTCTGGCGATATTTATTTATTTATTTGCTACTGTTCACCCATCTCTGACTGACCTTGCCAAGCGTAACCTCCGATCGATTACCGTATACCGATCAGTTATTACAACTGTTATAAATATTAGATGTGAATTCTACGAAATTACTATAGCGTAACATACAAACAGAGATCAAGTTCTGGGAACGCGTGGGCATGTCTGGCGTATGATGTTCAGTTTGTAGTACACCCACATCTTGTAGTACACCCACATCATACGATGTACTATAAATAGGACACGACTCAGTGCATAGTGGAATGTCGGATACTTTTATCTTTGAGCTGAAATTACGGTTGGAATGTGCGAGAGATTTGCTTGTACTGTTAGGTCCTTTTTGTAGGACATAACGCGCGTCATAGCTTACTTTTTGTGAGATATAGGATGTTTTAAATCTAAACTACGATTCGTTTATACCGTAGGTAGACCTATCTTCTTTCTACAGTCAAAATTAATTCTACCAACGTATTTTGTACCAAATGGTGTTTATCAGTAAATATTTACGAAAATGAGCGTTTCTTCACTGGCCGACACGGCCCGGCAACGACACCAGCCCCACACCGATACCGACATAATCATACGCACAAATCTATGTAATTGTCGTTACCGACATGTCGTTGCCGGGCCGGGCCAGTGAGACAGCGTACAGCAAAATTTCAAAGAATTATGAGTTCGGTATCGGTTCGGTATCGGTTCGGTATGCGATGTCGGTATCGGTGCGGGGCCGGTGTCGTTGCCGGGCCGTGTCGGTCAGTGAAGAAACGCTCAATGATTACTTACTTAACTTGTTTTTGGTAACATATAAATCTACCTATAATAATAAAGTAGTGTTCGCACTTGAAAATAGTTTTTTTTTATAATACTAAGATGTTGATAAGTCTTAAATGTTGCCGCCTGCAGGTCAATGGCTACATTACCAGTATAAGCTGCGCTGTCTTAATTACGATTGTCAATAATAATGAGAGCTCAGCTTTTATTGGAAACGTTTCCAACAAATTGCATCTTGAATCTATTGAGTATCGTTAAATCGTTAACTCAGTTATTAACTCTTGCCAAACCCGTAGCGGGTTCTCTATTACATTAAGCTTGTCCTTAAATTCCACAACACTATAAGTAGTTTGAGAAAGTTCGTAAAACGTAAATTTCATATTCAGTACCCTTTGAGTCTCAAGGGCAGTTTGTTTTGCGTATTTTAACGCAAATTAAGTGAACCTTTAGTTTATTTGAGGTTGGAGGAGTATTTATCTTGGGGTTTTGTGTAGATGGAGAGTTTTATGGCTAGAAAATTGCGAATTTAGTCTTGGTTGGGCAGTTAACACAATTTATCTGTTAGGTACAATCACACCGCGACTGCGACTGCGACTGTAGCCTAGGGGTGAACAGGTTGGGAGGTTGGGTTGGGAATTATCATCTATGTGCATAATTTACAGTTCGCTGACGGTGAGGGAAAACATCGTGAGGAAACCTACCTATCCCTCGGGATTAGGTAATAGTCAGTTCCTGTATACACGGCGACAAGGTTCACCACCTGTCACGTTGGGTTCTGACTATCTGGTGAAACGTGGGCTATGAGTTGGTTAATACCTCCACAATGTGGTGGTGTATGTCCACTCAAGCCTCTGACTACCCCCGAATGGGGATAAAAGTCGTGACGTTACATTTGTACAGTCATCGACATAAGACTTTGAAGGTTCTTAGTTTTTATAATCGTTTCCACGCTTATCCACATAAATAATACAATAAACTGTGTACATCACAACAGAAGGGCTAGACAAGTGGCTGACGTCTACAAGCGTTCGTTCAAATCGCTACGCTTCATGTATGGAAATGCCATAAGTCACGTGATCTACATAGCAACTTGTTGTTGATCTACATAGCGACGTTTGACATTTCCATATATTGTGAAGTCTATTCTATTCTATGCGATTAGCGTTCATGCCACTAACCCTTCTGTTTTTAAATATGTAGCTAATATTTCGTTTTGACAATTTCCATCAATGTTTGTAAAATAAACATATGTTGCTGACTGTATTTACTAGATATTTATATATAAAAATGCGTCTTTTCACGCACAAGATTATTTACTTACTTGAAGAACGCAACTGTAATCTGAGAGCTCCTTAATTTTAAGACACCTTACATAAAATGATAAATAACTTCTCAAACAGCTAAGTAGGACTTAAGAGTTTAAGTAGCATTCCAGTACTCGTACAAAAGCCTCTCTCATTATGATAGCTGTTCATTCTTCCCATAAAATACCTTTCTCACCAATAGATGTCGCTATTCCGCCTCGTTAACTCGCGCAATTGAAATACCTATTCTATAAATAAATCCTAAATGACCTCCACAATAAAACACGACATATTTTTATCTCCATCGATGTCCCAGGAAACAGCAGTCGGTACCAAGGTTAGCTGCGCGGGACTCGATCATGACCTACTTCCGGGTCAAGATCAGACGGAAATGGGGGGAGGGGGATGACGTATACCGCATGCGCATAATACGCAACTGCAACTGAATGAAGCGAGAGCTGGTGTCTTCCGGTATTAGAGGGTTGCTATTTCCTTTATGTCAGATGTTATGGGTAACTATTGTATGTATGTGCCAAGTTTACACGAGCTTAGTAGCTAATGTTTAGTACTCTTCACTTACACTAATAATATAACACCAGATTAATACACCTAATGTTTGGTCACAAACTAAGAAACGCCTGTACTATAAGTACCGCACAATGAACTGGGGGTGATCTCAGTAGCACCCAGACCAGGGCCAATTATGAAAAGACCATTTCCAATATTTGACCCTGCAGAGAGATGCAAAGCACCTAGCTGCCTACCCTCGAACCACTGCACAAAGCTGTCATGTAAACTAAGGTACCGAATTAGTGCTTAGTATGTGCGAAACGGTCATTGTAAATGAATAGGAGCCGATCCTATTTACTTAGCGACAAGCCGACTACCCTCATTATAATTTATTAAGCACTTGTCGCTTGCTGACTGCGTGAACAGAAGCATTTAGTGACAAATTGGAAGAGCAAGTTTAAATACACATGTATCTTTCTTTAGGTTTATCTACGCACCATTTCGAGTCAATATCTTTACTCGCTATCCTTACTTCTCACTTGTCACTAAGCAGGTTAGTACTAAGCGATTCGTACCAATGACAAGTACTAAGTCCGTGTAAACTTGGTAAGTATTATGTATTCAATAATAGAAATATATGGACTTTACATAAGAGACAGTGTAGAGAGCCCCAAATTAAGTAATCCTATCCGTGATTTCAGCAACTTTTGAAACTATAGGGATCAATTACGAATTTTTCGATTTTGTTTTCGGGTAGAAACCATTTTAATGTAGAAGTTAGGTTCAAACTGCGCCATCTAGTTGTCAAACTCATAAAGATTAAATGATTTATTAGATTTACGAACGGAAACCTCAATAAATACCACTTTTGTGAATATTTTAACCTCTCCAGGACCATCGTCTGAGAGCATTATAAAACTAATAAGATAAATCAAAACTTACTCCTGCCATTTTGTAGAAAAAATATAATTGCTACCACGAACGAAATGACGTAAAAACTGTACTTTATAAAGAACAAAAAAATTCAATCGAGGTCTTTTTGTTTTTACAACTTGGGAGGTGAATGTCCCGGTCACTTCCCCGGGACTTATAAAATATGGTAATAGGAAAACTCATTCTGGAGTACAGGTGAGTGCCATTGGTACCTGCAAAATTCAAACAAGAACAAAGACATTACTAAGAAAGAGACATGTGACTGCCAAAAACAGTTTGTCCTACTAAACAGAGTCCATGGACACAGTACGACTTAATCACTCGCGGAAAATAACTTTGAAAACTTGTTTGCCAATACGGTTCATCTTATAGTGAATAATGCCTTCTCGTGTATTTGATAAGTTAATTGTCGAATTGCGAGAATGATCACAAATGTGTGAATCCCGCTGCAGCGATGCACTGAGCACAAGTTTATTGATTGCGATGTGATGAAAGGTACCATATCCGCTAAAATAATACATCAATGAAAAAGTTCCACTTTTGTTTAAGCGCATTGACTTTGTAAACTTTTCATTAAAACAATCACTGGTTCCAAATTTTATTCTGTAATAGGATTAAGATTTCTAGAGTACGGTCAGCAACGAAAGTCGCTGAACATTCTCAATTTTTCAAATAGCTTGCACACTTTTGTTTTGCATCAAATCCATAATTTTTCTTTATCGAAACAATGACATATTACTAATGTTTGGTTTTATAAAGGTTTACCAACGTTTGTAGAATAAAGAGTATAACCGATTTGAAAAATTCTGAATGTTCAGCGACTTTCGTTGCTGACTGTACCTAGTAAATAACGAGGCGTTTTTTAGGTATTTGTGCTACTTAATAAACGTTTACTAACATTGTTTTTATTTTAAAGTAAATCTTTAATTAGCATAATTATTTACCTAAACCAATTCAATTTACTTAGTATTAAAAATAAATACTACGCTTTTAAGAACACACGTATCGGTAAATGTAGCAGTATTTTAAACACTAATATTTATCAGTGATTTATAATACAGTAAACTAAGTATTTGAAATACGAATACATTGAATGGATGATATTTCAAAGAAATAATTCAAGTTTTTGTGCGCAATGGCAGTGATTGATTTATATTTGTTCCAGTATTGATTATGAATAGAATTATTGGTGTTTTATTGAGTTTTCGGACAGATGAATAGAGATTTACCCCAAATTATAGCTGCGCACTTATCATCCTTCATAACTATGGCTTTCATCTCGTTTCTAGAATTGTATTTTATTATCCTTACTTAATATTTTATTGGTATTTCAATATCGTTAGCAAGTTAGATTTTTTGGTACCTACCACAGAGTAAAGACTAAAGAAAGAAGTGCCCTTATTAGATATATGTATGAAAAAAACGTGGTCATTGTTTTTTCATTTTCATTGTTCTATCTACCGGTAAATAGTTGAACTACTCGCTTCGTTTTATGTCGATGTTAGTACTAGGCCGACCACTCGGCCGAGTTGCTTAGGGCCAGTCCCCTTAGTAATTGGTCCATGGTACCTACTATACTAAATATTTTTTTATTTTTTTTTCTAATATTGTTTGAAGGAGGTTGGTGTTGGAATAGAATCATGTTAGACATAATAAATTAATATTGCACTGTTGGCCACTGGCCTCTCACACCAGGAGTTTGGCCAATGTTAACTTTGGCCAATTGATTGCTTTTACATTTTTCGAAATCTGGTTAGTTTCCCACGGTTATCTATACTTCTATATCTATATCTATACTAATATATAAAGAGGGAAATGCTGACTGACTGACTGACTGACTGACTGACTGACTGACTCATCAACGCCGAGCCGAAACTACTGAAGTTAGAGACATGAAATTTGGATAATAGATATATTTTGTGACGTAGACAAGCAATAAGAAGCGATTTTGGAAAATTCAACCCCTAAGGGGGTTAAATAGGGGATGAAAGTTTGTATGCAAGTTCGTCATTTTTCAAGTTAGAATTATGAAAATTTCTGTAAAGGTGTCTTTTTAAAAATAAAAAATATGGTTTTCGGCGTTTTTGAATATTCAACCCCTAAGGTGGTAAAATAGGGGATGAAAGTTAGTTGGGAAGTTTGTATAGATGTTCGTGATTTTGGATGTTAGAGTTATGAAAATTGGTTTTTAGGTTCCTTTTAAAAAATAAAAAACTTGAATTGCTGCGTTTTTGAAAATTCAACCCCTAAGGGGGTAAAATAGGGGACGAAAGTTTGTATGGAAGTTCGTCATTTCTGAGGTTAGCATAATGAAAATTTGTGTTTAGGTTTCTTTTTACGTATTAAAAATAATAATTTCATCTTTTTTGAAAATTTAAACCCTAAGGGGTTAAAATAGGGGGTGAAAGTTTGTATGGAAGTTCGTCATTTTTTGAAGTTGGAATTATAAAAATTAGTGATTAGGTGACTTTTAAAGGATAAACAATATTAATTTCAGGGTTTTTGAAAATACATCCCCTAAGGGGGTGAAATAGGCGATGAAAGTTTGTATGGAAGTTCGTCATTTTGTAGTTAGAATTAAGAAAATTGGTGATGAAGTGTCTTTTAAAAAAATAATAATAATAGCGTTTTTGAAAATTATACGGGGTACGGGATACGGGATACGCGATATGGGATACGGGATTTTGTATATGGGATACGTGATACGGGATACGGGTTACGGGATATGGGATGCGGGATGCGGGATTTGGCATACGGGATGTGGGATGCGTGATACGGGATACGGATACGGGATACGGGATTCGGATACGGGATACGGATACGGATACGGGATATGGGATACGGGATATGGGGTAAGGGATACGGGATACGGGATACGGGATACGGAATGTGGGATGCGTGATACGGGATACGGATACGGGATACGGTATACGGGATAGGGATACGGATACGGATACGGGATACGGATATGGATACGGGATACGGGATACGGGATACGGGATACGGGATACGGGATACGGGATACGGGATACGGGATACGGGATACGGGATACGAGATACGGGATACGGGATACGGGATACGGGATACGGGATACGGGATACGGGATACGGGATACGGGATAAGGATACGGGATAAGGATACGGGATACGGGATACGGGATACGGGATACGGGATACGGGATACGGGATACGGGATACGGGATACGGGATACGGGATACGGGATACGGGATACGGGATACGGGATACGGGATACGGGATACGGGATACGGGATACGGGATACGGGATACGGGATACGGGATACGGGATACGGGATACGGGATACGGGATACGGGATACGGGATACGGGATACGGGATACGAAATACGGGATACGGGATACGGGATACGTGATACGGGATACGGGATACGAGATGTGAGATGCGTGATACGGGATTTGGGTTCCAGAAAACGGAAACGGAATTTTTTAAATTTATATTCTGCGCGGACGAAGTCGCGGGCAAAAGCTAGTAAGATTATAATGAGACTAATATACCTGACTTTGATATGACGGTCCATTGTTGAAAAGTTTTACAATATAAGTGCTCTTGGTTATTGGATCTCTAGCCCAATATTTGTGCCCAAGAATGAGGACAAACACTTGTAGGAGGCTGGCCATATTGTGCTAAGTGCTATTCAATATTCCACGACGTCCATGCCACAAAAATCTCTTTAAATTGACTCCATTTATTCAGTTTTATCATGGCCTGCACTTGAAGGATCTTTTGTCATGCAAATCCCAAGCGTTTTCTGATAAAGATATTATTTTTTCTTTCCTAACTCGAGGGTGTAGGCTAACAATGAAAAAAGCCAAATTTGGTTTCGCAAAAGACAGCGAAAGGTTGAATAAACACGAGCGAAAGACTTGGCAGGTTAAACTAGGGGATTCGTTGTTATTACTAGAACGTAGTTTGCCTATTTTATTACCCGACTACGGAGGCGTTATGATTTTGACCGGTATATATGTATGTATGTATGTATGTATGTACGTATGTACGTATGTATGTATGTATGTATGTATGTATGTATGTGCATCTGTTCCCACCTAACTTCCAAACGACTTGTCGTAATTTGACAAATGAGGTATCGTCAGAAGCGGCTTAATGGCGCGCTGGTTATAGGATATGTGACGTCACATAAAATTGCATATGGCGCCCTCTAGAGGACATAATGTCATGAACTAAAAAAAAAACATTTTTTAATGAAACCGTGTGGGGTATCAAATGAAAGAGCTTGATGAGCACATTTCAAATATATATATATATTGTTACCTATAACTCCAAAATAATTAAATAAAAAGTAAGTTTAAAAACTAAAACCCGACTACGGAAAAAACGCGCTCTGAAAAGTATGAAACAAGAAAATATTCTCATCTAGAGGATAGCCGTGGTCCGTGTTCATATGACATTTGGCCCTAAAATACCTACACGGACCACGGCTATCCTCTAGATGAGAATATTTTCTTGTTTCATACTTTTAAGAGCGCGTTTTTTTAATATCGTAATTTTTGTAACTGGATTAAGGATGGTTAGTATTTTTATAGGTGAAATTGATGAAACAGTAATGTCACGGGTATAATACCCGAATTATATAACATGTATCCATGTTCAGTATCGTTTTGCCATACCAAACATACTTATTTGATTTATTATAAAAACTCATTTTCTATACACGTTATCTTTGTAAAGACGTATGCGAATATTATAGGTTCCTAAGTAAGTAATATTTTAATTAATAATAAAAATTAAAGCCTCGAAAGGAAATATATCATTTAATTAAAAATTAAGGCACATTTTTATTCGACATGCAAAAGAGGTAGAGCTCGATTTCGCTTCATTTCCATCCGAGTTGTCTTTGTATCGGCGGCTTTAATATTGCTTTTTTAATTCGCCGCGACCCTTGGGACGGAATAATGTGATAAAGGGTTATGTTTAAAATTTAATTTAATTAAAAGTTTTATTTGTATTATTTAATTTTAAATATGCCAGAACTAGTTTACATTATTTTTTATAAATCGGCTAAGTCTTGTCCGCGGTGGCAAAAATGTTGATGGTGATTTTTTGAGCGAGCAAATAGTATTCTAGGTACAAATTTTGAAAATGATGGCTGCAATTTGGCTCCAGTAGCTTTAAATTTCGAACTGGGGCCTTACCACCACCTCTTATAGCAGTTTTGTTTTAACGTTTCAGCGGCCATTTGTGCAATGACGTTTCTTATTGTCATTACAATAAGGTACGTCATTGCACAAAAAGTCGCTGAATCGTTAAAACGTTCCTATAATTGAATCGCGATAAGAGGTCGTGGTAAGCCCCCAGCTTTGCTTATTAAACAATCAACGGTAGGTAGGTATATGAGTTCATAAACTCTATCCGCTAAATTTATAGTTTGTTAGCCAGTATGGTTTGACCAGGATTTCTAGGAACAAGAGTGATTTGTTATGCCAGTGTAAGACCATCATAATTTTCTAAATTATATAAAGTTTTCGTTCGTAACGTGGGCCGCAAAAACACTAGCAAGCGACTATGAGCTGTCTTATCAAAGGGAATTGACTCGTGTAAACCTTAATTCTTTTCCACTTCATACTTAACCCGTGGAATGATCCAAAAAAAAAGTCAGTACATTTTCTATTGAACTTAGGCACATGCGTATGTGCACGCATCACTCGAGGGGTTAATTAATTTTTCATAATTTCGTATTTTATTGGGTATAGCATAAAGGTAATATTTTTTGTACATTTCCGGAATGAAAATAAAAAACGGAATACCTCCTTCAATAAGTCCCTCGTCCTAACAACCTGTAGATGCGATTGTTCGGGATTCTTGCATGTTCTCGAACAAGGGGCGGGTTCCAAGGGTTGTAGGTCAAGATCGCTGCTGAGCCCCGGGTGACCTGGTTTTCGGTCATGATCAACCGGGAATGTTAGGGCTGCGCGCGCACACTCCGTGATTGAACATCCTTGTTCTATTTCCTTGTGACATTGAAACTTTGAATAGGACGATGACATGGAGGAAGGAAAACATTTTCGAACGCTGATTTTATTTTCATTGCAATTTTAATTTTGTTTGACAACTGATGAGTGTATTTTTATATAATACCTATTCATTTTTTTTCTGGTATATTTATTAAAAACCGGCCAAGTGCGTGTCGGACTCGCACATAAAGGGTTCCGTACCACCGTCGAATAAAAACGTTAAAAAGTTTCTAGTAAAGGGATTATATTTTTAGTATTTGTTGTCGTAGCGGCAACAGAATAGTAGATTGTATCATAAGGGAGCAAAATAATATTTTTTCCAATCCAGAGCGAAGTGAGGGATTCTAGAGTAGAATCCCGAGCGTAGCGAGGGATTCTTTAGTAGAATCCTGAACGTAGCGAGGGATTCAAAGTACGTCGCCCGAGCCAAAAATATTTTGCGCCCGAGAGATACACTCTACTTTTCATCACCCTCTATGAGAAAATAAAGGGCTCCTCATATTTTATTGTAATATTATTATTTAATAAGACATTTAAAGGTGGTAGAGCCAAACTGTAGCCAATTGACTGCAGCTCATATACGGGCTGGCTCGACCGGGGTAGTACCACCCAAGATCGATCTTTACGCCGATCTTCTCACAGAAGATCGGCGTAAAGTAGCTATTACAGCTGCGTTTCGT
This sequence comes from Drymonia ruficornis, assembly GCA_947859195.1. NCBI lineage: Eukaryota > Metazoa > Arthropoda > Insecta > Lepidoptera > Notodontidae > Drymonia > Drymonia ruficornis. The sequence goes on along the minus strand of OX401925.1, from coordinate 7,508,785 downwards.
ACGATGAGTGAGAGAGCCGCAAGCCCAACCGGCCCAACCGGGTCGGCAACACTCGAGCAATGCCTTCGGTATTGTAAGCATCCATAGGCTAGTTCGCGCGTTTTAATTTGATTTATTTTTTTATTCAGCTGGCGGCTCGACTATGGGCCCCGTCGCGTCGTACCAGCCAGTCTTTATTCAAACAATATTTGTGTTGGATTTATTTGGCGCTGAACACTAAGATATTCTAAATTCAAAAAGTGCGCCGCAATTTACTTTCCCGCAAAAAAAGTTCATTCCGGCGCACTTTTTGAATTTGGAACAAGTTTCTTATACACCGCCTTAAAACACCACCTTTGGGCTCACTTAAAGGCGAACCAAGTCGTCCTTTTCGAATAGATGGGATGAAAATACATATTCTTCAACTCTCTACCTATTACAGTTCGTAAGAAAGCCGCTGACAGCCGGACAGACAGACAGAGGGACAGACGGACAGCGGACTCTTAATAATAGGGTTCTGTTGGCACCCTTTGGGTACGGAACCCTAATTAATTAGCGACGCACCCCGGCTTCGAGTCCGACCGAACCCGGGCCTCGAGTCTTTTAACAATTGTCCATTGCGAAACCACTGGTTTCTTATATTATCTTCGGGAATTCTTCATTGTAAACCGCAAATTGGCGGTCGGCTAACAGGCCGACAACATATCAAACGCCAGGAGTTTAGGATTTACAACGAAAATAATATTAGAGTCCATAGGGCCTACTCTGTTTCAAACGAAAACGAAATTTCGTCCGAAATTCGCGTATTTCCTACTACGTGTCTCATTGATTCCGACATTTCTTACGAACGAAAATTGTTTAATGTTTTCGTCGTAGTCGAAACCAAACGTCAAACAGTTTTCGTTCGTAAGAAATGTCAGAATCAATGAGAAACGTAGTAGGAAATACGCGAATTTCGTCCGAAATATGATTTTCGTTTGAAACAGAGTAGGGCCTCAGTGGTCTCGCAATGGACGAAGTTCTGTGCGTTTAATATTCTCCGGGATCGAGTTCACATGCCCGCACAACATATCTTACGAAAGTCTCGCTTCTCTGTGTACGTGCTATGAATAGAATAGGACTGGTCGATATTGACGATTAAAACAAGGTAAGTATTATAATTGCCGACTATCGAGGAAGAAAAATCCACCAACCCGCACTGGGCCAGCATGGTGGATTATGGTCTGAATCCCCCTCGCATTGAGGGCGGGCCCGTGCCCAGGAGTGGGACGTTAAAAGGGCAATTTTTTTTGAGGAACAATAATATTTGTGTGAGATTGAAGGTTTATCAGAAATTTCCTTGGAGAATACATATTAGTCAGATATGGTACCATCTAACATCGGAATCATTGAACTTGTGTTAAGCTCATTAACATGCAACGAAATTCACACATAATTTATTTGTTTGTTGAGTAAAAAAAAAACTAATACCTATTAAATACTAAATCCGAATAATGCGCTTCAAAATACCTTTCTATGAAGACATTTTGATGCTTATTGTTCACTAGAAAGTCAAATTAATGATGAGCCATATTGAGTATTGACCATGGACCAATTACTAAGGGGACTGGCCCTAAGCAACTCGGCCGAGTGGTCGGCCTAGTACTAACATCGACATAAACCGAAGCGAGTAGTTCAACTATTTACCGGTAGATAGAACAATGAAAATGAAAAAACAATGACCACGTTTTTTTTCATACATATATCTAATAAGGGCACCTCTTTCTTTAGTCTTTACTCTGTGGTATTGACCGACAGTTCAGATATGCGTTTGAAATGATGTTCCGCAGATACTGAGCAATGGACTCCGTTTAGTAGGGCAAGCTTTTTAAGGTTCCGTATTGTGGTCATATCTCCCTATTTTGTGGTAATAGAAAAAAATACTGATACTAATATTTTTCTTCAGGCAAGATGTTTGATTTAATTAAATAACTAAATATTTCATTTAATAATATGAATTATTGTAACTGGAATTTGTTTGACGCTGACAAAATAAATAATACGATAGCAAAATAACTGAGCATTTTTAGGATAGCTTTGATGAAAGCGTATCTCTCGAATACTTTGTTAAGATCCATTAAATATTATACGTAGGACGCACTCGCAAGGTCACACAGTGCGGTGCATGCTTTACCACCTTTTTGACGTTATTTGGGGAGCATCCTTTGTCACTTATTCTTATCATATGGTTAGTGGCCAACCTGGTGTCAGAGTTCTTCAAGCCGCCCGCCTAAAACAAGGCTTAACGATTGCTGCCTAGATGACAACTACCGGGACCGACTTTTTACGTGCCCACCGTAACACGGAGACGTTCAGTTCAAATGCCACTAAATAGTCACCCATTTCTGACTGACCTGGCCAAGCGTTGCTTAACCGATCATTTACCGTTCAGTGAATTCAGCTAGCTACGAGCGCCTAAAACTGGCCCCATTAAGGGCGAGTTCACGAGCACACTAACGGACCGTTAGAACAGTAACCGATGGTTTGATGTACTGGTGACAGTCCGTTTACCGCAAAACGGTCCGTCAGTGTGTTGGTGAACTCCGCCCTTAATCACTTAACCCATTTCAGGATTAATAGGGTGTCATACTGTCATGAAAAAAAATCGGTCAAGTGGAAAATTGAATTGGCAAACTCGCGTAATTCTGTGCCGCTCTTTATCGGCTTGCTAATAGAACATTTTATATTCTATTTATACCTACATTTCCTGTTCTACATTAGTAAAGTTTACCTATGTATACATCTATACAAATAAATAAAATTGAAGTGTCTGTTTGTAATATCAAAATACCATCTTTTTACCCCACTACGACGGAGGGTTATGATTTTGACCGGTATGTATGTATGTATGTATTTATGTATGTGCATCTGTTCCCGCCTAACTTCCAAACTACTTGTCGTAATTTGACAAATGAGGTAAGTATAGTTAGAAGCGGCTTAATGGCGCGCTGGTTAAAGGCTATGTGACGTCACATAAAATTGCATATGGCGCCCTCTAGAGGACATAATGTCATGAACTAAAAAAAAAACATTTTTTAATAAAACCGTGTGGGGTATCAAATGAAAGAGCTTGATGAGCACATTTCAAAAATATATATATTGTTACCTATAACTCCAAAATAATTAAATAAAAAGTAAGTTTTAAAACTAAAACCCGACTACTGAAAAATCGTGCTCTAAAAAGTATGAAACAAGAAAATATTCTCATCTAGAGGATAGCCGTGGTCCGTGTTCATATGCCATTTGGCCCTAAAGGACCTACACGGACCACGGCTATCCTCTAGATGAGAATATTTTCTTATTTCATACTTTTTAGAGCGCGATTTTTCAGTAGTCGGGTTTTAGTTTTTAAACTTACTTTTTTATTAAATGCATATGAAAGTTTATACGGTACTTTTGTCTGGATGTTTGTTCCGGATAATCCCCGAAACGGCTGGACCAATTTTGACGGGACTTACACTGATAGATAGCTGATGTTATAAGGAGTAAGTTAAGCTACTATACTATAGTTATTTTATTTAGAAAAGCTATTACAGTTGCGTTTCGTACGATGAGTACTAGAGCCGGAAGCCCAAACCCCGCCCCTTCCCCTCCCTCTGTCCCTCTTTCAGGTCGGCAACGTGCGAGCGATGCCTTTGGTATTGCAAGCATAAGCTACGGTAACTGCTCACATAAAAAAACGTCGAAATCTCATGGTTCGATCGGACCATAGGGAAATAAAATACGTCCATGGGGTCGGACATAGGGGGTTCATTGCCCTCTGTAACATAAAAGTTTCTAAGGCTTCGAGATATCTATATTTCATCACCTACGGACGCCTCCTGAATTATGAATGTGTATGAAATATTCCTGAAATCACTTGACTTCGGCTTCGTAGAAATGAAAGCAATTTTTCAGGTTGGTTACTTTTCTTTGCTTATTGGGGCGGAAGTGATCTATTGAACTATCGGAAAAAAGTCATTTAACGGCTGAATACTAAAAATTACGGAAACCAAAGACTTTACCAAGAAAGAGGGAAACGTGTGACTATCAAAAATAGTATGTTCTTCTATACGGAGTCCATGGACACGGTACGACTCAGTTGTTTGCGGGATAAAATGTTGAAAACATGCCGGGATTGACAATACGGCTCATCTTATGGAGGGTAAGGGTCGCCACATACATACGGAATTCCGTTTCGGAATATCGAATCGGGATTCCCTTAGCTTATCACACACATACGTTTATTTCCGTACGGAATAATTCCAGACGAACAGGCTACCATTTGGAATTCAAAACGGAAAAATTCTGAACGTATGTGATACGTACCATACATTTAGAAGGATTTACTGCGTTCGGAATCCCAATTCAATATTCCGAAACGTAATTCTATATGTATATTGCGGCCCTAACACGCACCAAAATGCTTCGAATTACGAATGCGACAACAGATGTATGAATAACGCTGCATGTAGTGCTGTGCTGAGCACAAGTCTAGAGATTGCAATGTAAGGAGGTGCCATGTTTTTTTATGGGACTGAGGTGGCAAACAAGCGTACGGCCCGCCTGATGTTGAGCAGTTACCATAGCTTGCAATACCAAAAGCATTACTCGCATGTTTTTGACGTGTAGCCCGATTCACGTAACCAAAACCGTAACGACATCTCAGCGATATAGTCGTTGATAGCCTTTTCTTGATACGAATATTTCATATCGCTGAAATGTCGTTACGGTTTTAGTTACGTGAATCGGGCCCCTGAAGGGGAGTTGAACGAAGGGAGGGGGGGGCTACCGGCTCTCTCACTAGTTCCTTTACGCCACTCATAGTTACTTTACACCGATCTTCTGTGAGAGGTTGATACTACCCCGGTCGAGCCAGCCCGTATATGAGCAGTCGATTGATTCCAGCTTGGCCCTACCACCAATCCCACTAATATTATAAATGAGAAAGTTTAGATGGATGGATGGATGGATGTTTGTTACTCAATCACGCCAGAACGGCTGAACGGATCTGGATCAAATTTGGCACAGAGATAGATTATAGTCTGGAATAGCACATAGGCTACTTTTTTTTTAAACATGCGCGGACGAAGTCGCAGGCAAAAGCTAGTAAATCATATTTGCTAAAATAATACATGAAAGACGGAAACATTATTCGATAACTACATTACCTTTTATATACCCCGATGAATTATTAAAATACATCAGGTTACTCTTTCCACAAACATAGATCATCCATATTCAGAGTACCTGCGTTCCACACAAATATGCGAAGACATAAAACCCGAGGATTTCCTTTTATTATGATTAGAAATGTATCCATTACTCCACTCTGGTTTATTTTCAATATGAAAAGGCCCTCACGATGTTTCGCTACAAAAACGCTTATTTAGCTTTTAATCTCCGACTTTTTGTTATAAAAAGTATTTGCGTTCAAAGTTAACGAAATGCAAATGCTGCTTGGTCCGATAATTATGTTTATTAGTACTCACTTAACTGAAACTTAAACTTTTTTATGGGTACACTTATACAAGTCTTTTTTATACCACTGACGTGACAAACACGCGAACGGCCCGCCTGATGTTAAACAGTTACCGTAGCCTATAGATGCTTACAAAACCAAAGGCATTGCTCGCACATTGCCGACCTGAAGGGGAGTGGGATGGAGGGAGGGGGAGGGGGGTGGGCTTACGGCTCTCTCACGCATCGAACGAAACGCAGCTGTAATAGCTGCTTTACGCCGATCTTCTGTGACAGGGTGGTACTACCCCGGTCGAGCCAGCCCATACTATATGAGCTGAAGTCAATTGGCTACAGCTTGGCTCTACCACCAAGAAGTCGCAAAGGAGACCGACACGGTTTCATACAATCTTGGGCCAAAATTGTAAAAGGATGAAAGTGGTGTCAATTATTAGCTAATATAGCCATATATCAATTCATTATAAATTTGGCCCAGGAATGCCCATCTCCTTTGGGAAGTTTTTACACGAGTTGCCTTATTCTTGCAAAGTGCAATTTATTGACGACCGCTCGGCTCACTACATCGGGTGGTTGCGGGTTCGATTCCGAGCCGAGCGACCGAGCGAATTTCAGAAACGGCATTTTCGTAGTTTGTTCTGGTCTGGGTGTCACTGGGATCGCCCCCAGTCCATTGTATGGTAGCCATAGAAACTCTAAGGTCAAATCTTGAATGTCTGTAATAAATAAATATAGTAAGTACTAGCTGTGCCCGCGACTCCGTCCGCGTCCAGTCGGTGAAGCCCTTAAATATAATTTTGTCTATCGTCTAATCTGTATTACGTCAGTCTGCATCAGTCTGAGTTCGTCTGTCCGTGGCTGTCTATCTGTACCAGTCTATACCAGTAAGGTGGTAGAGTCTGACCAGTAAGGTGGAGATCGGCATTCAAGTAGCTAATTTACCTTCGTTTCGTATGATGAGGGAGAGAGCCGGAAGCGCAACCCAGCCACCTCCCCGTCCCCTCCCACTAACCCCACTCCCCTTCAGGTTGGAAACGTGCTACCGATGCCTATGGTTGCAAGCATCTATAGGGTACGGTAACTGCTTAACAACAGGTGGGCCGTACGCTTGCCTGGCGCCTTAGTTGTATAACAAAAGTTTGACTTTATTTGTCTGTGTGTATCAGTTTAGCTGTAAGTATCTGTCTGTCTGAATCGGTCTGTCTGTAATCTATCGGTAGGTGAGTATCTCTGTCTGTACCAGTCTATCTGTATCCGTCTATCTATATCTGTAGTTACTCACAGTATCACGACTGAGCGGTTGGACTCCAGAGCTCAATGTTTAAGTTTGTACTTGATACCCATGTTCCTTATTTAAAATGAGTGAGTGCTCCAGACTCACGGCTTAGGTAAGAGTCACTTCGCAACATCGTGTTTAAAAAGTTAGAGTCCGGAGTTTATCGTCTAAGTCAATAGTCAAAGCGTTTATTTTGTTTAGGCCTAGGAAGGCACTTATAAGTAGTCATTTTACATGTTTTCCTTAAATTCTAGCGCCGGATCGGAAACGCGACCTCGCCTGAGAAGTTTCTACTTGATACCCACATTGCTAATTCAAAGTTAGCAGGTCCTCCAGATTTATGTTTTAAGCAGGCAGTTACCCAGCAGCATTATTCCTGAGGGGTTGGAGTTCAGAGTTCACTGTCTATACTTCTATTACTACTTAATTCAAAATCAGCAGGTCCTCTAGACTTACTTCTTAGGTAGGTAGCTTCCCTACGGCATTAGTACTGTGGAGATGAATTCCAGAGTTAACGTCTAAGATTCCGCGTGATACAAAGACCCGCTTAATGTTTTTTATACGTAATTAGGAATAAAAAAACTAAATTTCTTGAAGCAAGGAAGATATTAAATTTTGACATGTGGTGCAAGGCAGGTATTGTCTGATTTTAAGTATAGCGACATCTAGTTAAGAAAAACGAAACTTAAGCTTGTAGAACGCAGCAATAAAATATTTATTATTATTATTAAAATTAAGATTATCTATTCCAAATAGTGTCGGATCACACACAACGTAGGGCTCCGTAGGGCTCCGCTCTAAATAGACGTATTTCAATAACTAAAACTTATTTTTTGCTAGAATTTCTGTGTGGTCATAAAAATTTACAACCTAATATTTTAGAAAAAAATATCTTAGATGTTAAGTTGGACTATTAGTCATATCCATGCCAAATTTCATTGAAATCAATCCATTGGATTCGAAGTTGTGCGTGTTCGAATATTTAGGTAGTTTTTGAATGCTTTGTGGCAACTTTACCGAAAAAAAAAATGCTAGATGTTAAGTTAGACTATTAGTCATATCCATGCCAAATTTCATTGAAATTAATCCGGTGGATTCAAAGTTGTGCTCTTTCAAACATTTAGAATTTTTAAGTAGTTTTTTGAATTTTCTGTGGCAACCCTAAATATTTTCGAAAAAAAAAGTATCCTAGATGTTAAGTTAGACTATTAGTCATATCCATGCTAAATTTCATTGAAATCCATCCGGTGGATTCGAAGTTGTGCTCTTTCGAAAATCTGAGCAAACATACAAACATACAAACATACCCACAGACAAAAATTCTAAAAATGATAAAAATGAATTCTGCTGGTCAATCTAAGTCCCCCCCACTATTTTTTTTCCAAATATTTCGAATGTACAGACGCGACCAATTTTACATTCTTATTATATGTATAGATTATCAAATAGGTGACTCATAGGGTAATTGTTGCTATTAAATTGAACTACCTCGTCTTAACCATTAAATTACTTTACTACGTGGCTAGAAAATTAAATCCAATTATTTTGACAAATCACGAAGCTTTTAGTAGACTAGTGATGTAATGTTCATTTAGCATAGTAAGGAGGCTCTAGAGTAGTGATGTCATCTTTTATTCAATAGCTAATTTAGTCTGTACCTAGCAGAGCGGCAAATGGAAGGTATTGTGAAATATTCGGTTGATTTTCTGAGTTTTTTTTTCATTATGTTGGATACAAGAGTCGACGGTAACTCTCGTTTTGCGAATGTACGGTCAGCAGCATAAGTCTCTGAACATTATCAGTTTTTTAAATCGCTGGCTTTTGTTTTGCATCCAGTCGATTATTTTTATCATTTAAGCAAAATTTAGACATGTTGCTAATGTTTGGCTTTGACAATGTTCATCAAAGTTTCCAAAATAAGTTTTAAAACTAAAACCCGACTACTGAAAAATCGTGCTCTAAAAAGTATGAAACAAGAAAATATTCTCATCTAGAGGATAGCCGTGGTCCGTGTAGGTCCTTTAGGGCCAAATGGCATATGAACACGGACCACGGCTATCCTCTAGATGAGAATATTTTCTTGTTTCATACTTTTTAGAGCACGATTTTTCAGTAGTCGGGTTTTAGTTTTAAAACTTACTTTTTATTTAATTATTTTGGAGTTATAGGTAACAATATATATATTTTTGAAATGTGCTCATCAAGCTCTTTCATTTGATACCCCACACGGTTTTATTAAAAAATGTTTTTTTTTTAGTTCATGACATTATGTCCTCTAGAGGGCGCCATATGCAATTTTATGTGACGTCACATAGCCTTTAACCAGCGCGCCATTAAGCCGCTTCTAACGATACCTCATTTGTCAAATTACAACAAGTAGTTTGGCAGTTAGGTGGGAACAGATGCACATACATACATACATACATACATACATACATACATACATACCGGTCAAAATCATAACCCTCCGCCGTAGTCGGGTAATAAAGAGTATCACCGATTTGAAATATTGAGAGTGTTCAGCGACTTATGTTGCCGACTGAACCTAGATTTTTCAATATTCTTGAGAAGATGTGAGGTGCGGTTCGTACGGAGGGGCTATGCCTTGCTTTCTGACAAAATGTAGGCAAGAACTTATGTAATTTCGTATGAAAACAGAAACTGCGTCTGTCAGACGGAAGGGCAGACGTACGGACGGACGTTTGGACGGACGGACGGACAGTCACGATGGACGGTCAGACAAACGACGGTGCCACAAAAATAGGGTTCCGTTTGGATCCTTTTGGTACGGAACCTTATATAATAAAGTGCCTTGGTTTACAAACATAAACAGTATCACTTAAATGGACGGTCAGACAAACGACGGTGCCACAAAAACAGGGTTCCGTTTGGATCCATTTGGTACGGAACCATATATAATAAAGTGCCTTGGTTTACAAAGATACACAGTATCACTTAGTATGATAATGAACAATGAAACGTAACTTTATGTTCATTCGTCATCCTAAGCGGTAATAGCCCGACCTTTGTTTCGTATCACTTATGTTAGTAAAATTAAATGTCAAGGACAGTAACAGCTGTAGGCCTCTCACTGATAGATACTGCGTATAAAATATTGTGTATCATTGCGACCTTATTATATTAAAAACCACACACCAATAACCTAGTTAGAAGAATAGAGGCCACTTTTTTGTTTTGGACACTAGAGAAACGGGCTGGCTCGACCGGGGTAGTACCACCCTCTCACAGAAGATCGGCGTAAAGCAGCTATTACAGCTGCGTTTCGTAGGATGAGTGAGAGAGCTGTAATCCCACCCCCCCCCCCTCCCTCCATCCCACTCCCCTTCAGGTCGGCAATGTGCGAGGGATGCCTTTGGTATTGTAAGCATCTATAGGCTACGGTAACTGCTTAACATCAGGCGGGCCGTACGCTTTTTTGCCACCGCAGCCCTATAAAAAAAAAACTTAGGTCCACCTATTGTATAAGAATGGGGTATTGGGGAAAACGACGAATTTTGATTGACCATTAAAATTGTCATGAACGATCAGACTTAACCAGTGGTACTGCATAAGCTAGGCGAATGGGGGTGCGGCGTCTTTGGCATATTTGTCTGTGATATAAACTTGATAAACATCTGTCACCTTTAATTGTACTACAAGTACTTAATAACTTTGACAAATTTATCTAATAAATAAAGGGTGAGTCAAACGTCACAAAGTTTAGTCCGAACTCCAAACTGACCGATATTTACACAACGAGCCAAAGACATTACCAAAATAGAGGGATACGTTCAAAATAGTTAGTCCTACTAAAAGCAGACCATAGGCAAAGTACGACTCAGTCGCTCGCAGGAAATAATTTTGAAAACATGTCGCTGTTGCCAATACGGTTGTACTGAATAATGCCTTCTTATGTATTTAATAAGTTAATTGTCAAATTGCGAGTGCCATAACATACCTACTGGGTGAAATCAAAATCGCCGGCAATTATTTAACCAGTGATTCTACACATGATTCAAAATATTTTAGGAAAACAAATAAAATAATCTATTGATAAAAAAATATTGATCGAGTATTCAAATAAGCAAACCATATACCTGTTATACCTTACCTGGCTAATACATTTTTATCAATTGATTTGTTGATTAATATTCCCTAAATATTCTGAATCATGAGTAGAATCACTGGTTAAAATATTGCCGACGATTTCGATTTCACCCAGTATATGTGAATTCCGCTGTATGTCGGCACAAGTTTTGTGATTGCGATGTTGGAAGGTGCCATCTGCTAAATTAATACGATCAATGCAACGAACTGTTTTAAACGTACGCGAACTTTTCCCATTAGTCTCACAGAGTAAATAGCAACAGCTCTACCCACTACATCGGAGTATCTCTATCTATGAAGGTTGGGACTCGTAAAATTGACAAAATTGTAAGTGCTCCAAAAGTTTTACGTTCGAACGTAATGGTTATAGAAATGGGTACGTAATGTACCTACACTATCCAGTATTATTACCAATTTGTCCCGTGTAATTTTGCAAGAAAAAAAGAGCGTCTTTTTTATATACCCCTGCATAGGTGCCCGTGACACGCGATCGGGACTCTGATGATAAAGTAGGCCCTTCCGGCGACTTGTTATTTTTTTACTTGCATTTTTACTTACTTACTTATCTTATAAGGCTCGTATTAATAAATGCATCTCAAAGTTGAGATCGATCTTAAGACGCTGTTTTGGACACATTGTGTCCAAAACTGCATCTTAAGATCGATCTCGACTTTGAAATGCATTTATTAATACGAGCCTATACTTTTTTACGTTTGTACAACCCTATGGATTTCAAAACTAGTCTGAACTGGTTCGGAAGCTTAAAAGAAAGGTGACAAAATAATTGTCTTATTTCAATATTTGCTGTATAGTTTGCATTTAAATATTTTAGGTCTATCAAAGCCTTCTCAATTTTATTACTCTGGTTTTTGTCCCTCTTTTGGTACATAAAATGGCCAAAATAGTGGTCTGTAACTTTTATGGCCGAGCGTAACGATCCAGAAATGTTTTGGAGCTCTATATTGGGGCCAATGTTTGTCCAGACCTTATGAGTACGAGGGAGAAATGTGACTGCCCAAAAACAGTATTTTCTACTGAACTGAGTGGACGTAGTCTGACTCAGTCGTTCGTAGAAAATAATTTTGATAAAATTATTTTTATAAAAAAAAAAAACCGACTTCAAAAAAACCTGGATCACTAAAAAGCCTGAAATAATATTTCTATTACCACCTCTGCCTACCCCTTTGGGAAAACCAGACGTGATGGTGTGTTATCGAGTATTTGCGGTCGGTGCCAATCTATCTTCTTACTTTTATAGTAGGTATACTTGGCATACCAAGATTGGCACCGACTCCAAATACTCGATAACACACCATCACGTCTGGTTTTCCCAAAGGGGTAGGCAGAGGTGGTAATAGAAATATTATTTCAGGCTTTTTAGTGATCCAGGTTTTTTTGAAGTCGGTTTTTTTTTTTTATAAAAATAATTTTATTTCACGATTTTTAGTGGAGCCATACCAATGAACATTTTGGCATATTTTACTGTATGAAGTAAGCCCAACAAAAGGTAACTGCTGTAAATCTTTGAGGAATTCCCTCGACTGTCTATGGTCTCCATCATTAGACCTGTAATGGCACTTATAACCCATATGGGTGCAAAGTTCTCTCCAATACAAATTAATCAAGCCCAAACACCAGGTAATTGCTGTAAATCGTTGAGGAGTTCTCTCGACTGTCTTTTGACTCCATCATCAGACCCCTAATGGCAGTCACAACCCATCTAGGTGTAAAGTTCTCATCAATACTAATTAATCAAGCCCAAACACAAGGTAGCTACTGTAAAACGTTGAGGAGTTCCCTTGACCTGTCCCTCGCCTTCATCATCAGTCCCATAATGACAGTCACAACCCATCTAGGTGTAAAGTTCTCATCAATACTAATTAATCAAGCCCAAACACAAGGTAGCTACTGTAAAACGTTGAGGAGTTCCCTTGACTGTCCTTCGTCTTCATCATCAGATCCCTAATGACAGTCACAACCCATCTAGGTGTAAAGCTCTCATCAATAGAAATGAATTAAGTCCAAACACAAGGTAGCTACTGTAAAACGTTGAGGAGTTCCCTTGACTGTCCTTCGTCTTCATCATCAGACCCATAATGACAGTCACAACCCATCTAGGTGTAAAGTTCTCATCAATACAAATTAATCAAGCCCAAACACCAGGTAATTGCTGTAAATCGTTGAGGAGTTCCCTCGACTGTCTTTCGGCTCCATCATCAGATCGACTCCAGACCTTCATAAAATAGTAGTGCTTTAAAATACTTAATGAAAAATTTACAAACGCACTAGTCGCCCCTACGATTTTCGAAGATTCTCCTCGATTTCTCTGGGATGCCATCATCAGATCCTGGTTTCCTTGTCATGGTACCACCCCCGGAAAATCTCCTTTCCAACAAAAAAAGAATCATCAAAATCGGTTCATAAACGACGGAGTTATCCGCGAACACACATAAAAAAAAAAAAAAAAAAAAAAAAAAATTATACGGTCGAATTGAGAAACCTCCTCCTTTTTTGAAGTCGGTTTAAAAACTCGTTGTTATTGCCAATAAGGGCATCTTTTTGTGAATAATACGCATCAAAATGCCTTTTGACTGTCGAATTGTGAGTGCGATGAATTTGGTGCGCTGAGTACAAGTTTCGTGATTTAAATGTTAGGAGGTACTATATCTGCTAAATTAATATCAATGGCTTTGTATTTGGAAAAAACGGTTTGATTCCACAAATTCTTCTCTAAAGACCAACATTTTTTGTAGGTAACGGGATGTTACATACCTAAGGATAGATCTAAGGTTCTTATCACTTCCAATAAACTATAATGGCGATGAGATATTGCGGCATTTTCGGGAACATCTCTTTCGTTTTTGTCGACTCGGCCGTGACCATATTTTATTACTATTGGACAAAGACATCACTAAGATGATGAGACACGTGCCTGTGCAAAATAGTTTGTCCAACGAAACTGAGTCCATGGACACAGTACGACTCAGTCGCTTGCTGAATAGAACGCTGTAACCATGTCGGTATTCATCATCATCATCATCTTCCGGCATTTAAATTTAATGGGGGGTTGATGGACTGGCGACGATGTCAGACACCCAGACCAGATAATGAAAAGGCCGTTTCCGAAATTTGCCTCTGGCGGGGATCGAACCCGCAACCTCCCGATGTTGTAAGCCAAGCGGCCTACGCTCGAACCATTTCGCCAAGCGGTCGTCAAATATTACCTTTTACGTTTGGACCTTTTTTGCTAGACTAGCCTTTTCCAAAACAAAACTAATGAAATACTAAGGTGTAGAAAAGGCATAAGTATAATATAATAATGCTGTAACATAGTGTGGTGATATTTCGTCGGTTAATTTAAGAGCTTTTTCCACGAGGCGTGGCGTTTAAAAATGAGAGTGGTTGATGTTTACGACTGCGTGATACAGGGCCGCACTGAGGTCATGTTACTTATAAAATGGGTGTTTAGAATGTGTGAATACAATTATTTGAGTTTTAATAATGGAATAAAAATAAAAATAAGTCAGCTAATAATAACAGTAAATAAGAAACCTAATTAATTTAGGTGTTAGTCATCTGTAAGAGATCGTTGTTTGCTTTTTAACACATTGGAATATAAGCAATTTGCTGGACAGTTGAAATTATTTGTGTGCATATAAAATATATCTAACTACCTCTATTTTTGACTTGGATTTTAATTTAATTTTGGAAATCGGTCCCTGAAATCTGAGGTAGTAATATACTTACGTCGTAAAAGAAACATGGGTTGAATAAAAAGTCGCCAAAATTAGGGGAATATGAATTCGCAAAATCCGCTACCGCTTACATAATATAGAGTTCGGCCCTGTGCTGAACAATGGTGATAAATCATGCGAAGGCTATGACGGCTGGTTTTATGAGCGCGTATTTTTCTACTAAAATCACTTACTACTTATGAAAATAACCACTTTAGTATTCTACCACTGAGACAGAGAAATGGGAGGAACATTTACACTGTCTTCGTTTCAGGTAGATACACTTCAGTAATTCAGTATTGCGTTTTCATGCAAGATAATGTCGATTATTATAATAATAATAATAATATCCTGGGACATTTTTTACACACGGCTACCTGATCCCAAACTAAGCAGAGCTTGTACTATGGAAACCAGATAACTGATATTACTACATATACTACTTTTTTATTTGTAAATACATACTTAATATACATATACACCCAGACTCCGGACATACAGACATGTTCATGCACACAAATGCATGTCACGGGTAGGAATCGAACCTACGACCTGCAGCGTGAAAGTCGCCTCCGCGCCAACCACGCTAACGGGCCCGTCAAATTGTCGATAAGATCTTATTTATTGGTGGTAGACCCATGCTGTAGCCTATTGACTGCTGCTTATAACCGGGCTGGTTTGACTGGGCTAGTACCACCCTCTCACAGGAGATCGGCGTTAAGCAGCTATTACAGCTGCGTTTCGTACGATGAGTGAGAGAGCCGGAAGCCCAAACCTCCCTTCCCCTCCCTCCGTTCCAGTTCCCTTCAGGTCGGCAACGTGTGAGCAGTGCCTTTGGTATTGCAAGCATCTATAGGCTACGGTAACTGCTTAACATCAGGCGTGCCGAACGCTTGTTTGCCACCTTAATGATAAAGTGGGAGGCGTTTCAACATGCTTGAAAAGGTTAAGGCATGTTATCCCGGCCGAGAATTGGATGCGTTGACGAATTTTCAAATCTGAGTTCTTCTGTGTTCCGAAGTGTATGTCACTCTAAAGGTAGGAGTTCGTTGCAAGCGGCAGACAGCAGACGTCAGGCGGTCTGGCCGACTGACGTCTGCTGTCTGCCGCTTGCGACGAACTCCTACCTTAAGTTAGCGGTAGCCTAGTAGTTGATCAAATTTTGATTTTGGTAGTGAAACCAAAATTGGTGTACAATACATCTCTGTATCTAGTAGGTATATCATATAACAAGCATTTATTTACCTCAAGCCGCAAATGTAATTGTATAAAATAACAATACATTCTTGGAAATGTAATACAACCGCGGGAATATCGGGGTTTACCTTGAAATATTAAATAGGTCTGTAGGTTAGCTCGTTAAGCTAGACAGGTCTAGGCTAGCCTGTAATCATTTGAACTGAAGGAGAAATTAGTTTTTAGTTTAGTTTAGTTTAGTTTAACCTAGTTAGCTTTGTTTATTGAAAAGTATTTGCCTTTAAAGGTTTGGAAATAAAAAACAACTTTTGTTATTTTTTTACAACTTCAAAAACGTTGGTTCTCATTCGTCTGATTGTTTTTTACTTAAATGTCGTGTTTTAAAAACATCAATTTGTTTTGTGTCGCTGAAAAGGGTCACATCTGAAAAAATATATAATTAACTTAAACTAAAGGGAAGGGGAAGGGGAGCAGCAGTGGTAGCCGATTGGTTTAGCACGCGTCTTGCGGGCTTAAGGTCATGGGTTCAAACCCTGGCTCACACCTCTGGATTTTTCGAAATCTATGTGTGAATCATAACTTTAATATGATTATCACTTGCTTACGGTGAAGGAAAACATCGTGAGGAAACCTGCATGTCTTTAGACATGTGAAATCCACCAACCCGCACTGGGCCAGCGTGGTGGATTATGGCCTGAATCCCCCTCGCATTGAGGGGAGGCCTGTGCCCAGCAGTAGGACGTTAAAAAAGGGCTAAATTATTATTATTATAAAGGGAATTAGGGACTGTCCAGGGCGGCGGCTTCCACTTACCATCAGGTGGACCGTCTGCCAGTGTGCCATCCTTGGCTATAAAAATAGGTTTAGTGCTTTTAAAAATAATAAGCAGGGTAAAACTGGCGACTGAGAACAACTAGCCAATACGTAATTTAACCGCTTAAGATGAATTAAAAAACGCTATCTGTAATGCACGAACGTAAATACATACCTGGACTGTTCACTTCTGAACAAAAAACGAGCCGAGCGAGAGGCCCCAGTTGGGACCGTGTCCCTCTCACTCCGAGTTGCCATGCCAAAATAATATTATCGTTGGGTAGTGATTGGTGGTTTTTAAATCAAGCAAATAAATTAATTTATTATTTATCGTGACTATTGTTTTATCATATAAACAATAGTCGCGATAAATAATAATTTAATTCATTTTTTTTAATTTGAGTGATTGGTAGTTTTTAAATCAAGGAAATAAATCAATTTATTATTTATCGTGACTATTGTTTTATCATATAAACAATAGTCACGATAAATAATAAATTAATTTATTTACTTGATTTAAAAACCACCAATCACTACCCAACGATAATATTATTTTGGCATGGCAACTCGGAGTGAGAGGGACACGGTCCCAACTGGGGCCTCTCGCTCGGCTCGTTTTTCTGTCTACAGAATTGTCAAGGTATAATAGACCTTAAACCAGGAGAATAAAGTTGAATTTCTTCTTAACCAAAAACTCAACTGGTTTATCCTGTAGTAATAAAAGATCCTTGCTGTAATGATAACCGATTATTGACTATGATATTATACTTAAGTAGCTTTATTTGATTCATTATAAAAACTTTAAATATTGTCATTTCTATGTCCATTATTTTTAAATTGCCTCAATCTAAACATCAAACAATTCTGTTTGCATAGTAAATATTCAATATCAATAGAATAAAATAGTATTTCGAAGTAAAAAACTCAGAATTCTTGCTTCAAGAAATTTCAATAATGTTCTAATGACACAAGTTTAGGTAAATAATTTACTGTTAGGCACTCTTATTCAGAAATTCGTGGAATTAACTTTGAGCGTAACTTTAAGGGAGAGTTTATTTGTTACTTGTGTCCTTAATCTGTTTTATTTAACATAGGTAAACGATGGTACACGACTTTGTTTGAGACATTAACTGCTACTAATTGAGTACGATTGATTATCACTACAAAATTGCGAGTTCACAATAAAGAATTACTTATACCAGGGGGCTTACCACGACCTCTTATCGCGATTCAATTATAGGAACGTTACCTTATTGTCATGACAATAAGAAACGTTATTGTACAAAAAGTCGCTGAAACGTTAAAACAATACTGCTATAAGAGGTGGTGGTAGGGCCCCAGATAGCAAATCTTCGTCATAAAGACGTACGTTTATGTTACTGACCCTAAATTGACCTTAGATTGACGTCTTTTTTTCGTCGCCGACCGTATTTGCTACCTGGGGGCTTACCACAAGCTCTTATTGCGATTCAATTAAAACGTCGTTAAAACGTTCCTATAATTGAATCGCAATAAGAGCTTGTGGTAAGCCCCCTGAGATGAGATGTTTTGTGTATTAAAACCAGGAAGAGTACCTATCGAAATCTTCTATTCAAAATTCATCCAATTACAATGGCTTTACAAAGTATTTTTCAGAAAATGTGATTGTAATGCTGTTGTACCGCGAGTAATTATAACTTTCTATACAGGGTGAAAGAAGGACGAATTCCCTCAAAACTCGGTCTTTTTGCCACCCTGTATATTTTGTCCAATCTTTGTAATCTCCTACGTCTTTTTATATACAATCGCATTGTAGCACTAAGCGGTTTCCCTCAACGTTATTAAGCGCTTACGTACTTAATAACACGAGGTAAACACACCGGGATTTAAACTTAAATCCCTTAATAACAAGCAATATAACTTCAAAGGAAAAAAACGCAGTAATTAAGCTCTCTAGTCAATCAAGATTAATTTTAAACACGATTTTAATTGGAAGGATTCTTTTGGTTAACGATTTGGTAAATGATATAGAACGCTACTACCTACAGACATTTTAATATTTAAAAGAATAAATGAGTGCTATGATGAATTTTTATCTTTAATTAATAACTTAGCAATTTAAATATTTCAAGAATACAAAATTGTATATATTTCGTTTGAATTAAAAACTAGATAGAGTCGCTTGATAAAAAAACACTACTACGCTTGTATATTTTCAAACTGGTAGGCAGAGATGTTCTGTTTTACCCATTGATGTATTATTTTAGCAGATATGGTACCTTCCAACATCGCAATCACAAAACTTGTGCTTCCGGCTCTCGCACTCATCATACGAAACGCACCTGTAATAGCTACTTTACTCCGATCTTCTGTGAGAGGGTAGTACTGCCCTGGGCGAACCTGGTCGTACAGCTTGACTCAGCCACAAATGAATTTTAATTTGCCTAGCAATACATCACGAAGGAACAGCAATAAGCAATTATTTTCGTTTCAGCCGCAGCTATAAATTACACTGAACGTCTAGACTGAAACCTAGACTGAAACCTACTGAAGCCGTTTAGAATTGTTTACACGATATTATTTCTTAACAAATATACAGGACAACATTAATATCTGGTAAATGAAACATCATCAATCATAATAAAATTGCAAATCAACAATTTTATTTGTACCTTCTCAGTTATTTACACTCCTGTTTAGCGAGTCCTAAATAAAATGTATTATTTAAATATAACGTCACGACTTTTATCCCCATTCGGGGGGTAGTCAGAGGCTTGAGCTTGGCTTGAGCTTGGCTTGGCTTGGCTTTTAATGTATTATTTAATGGAATGAAAATATACGTGGAATTATTTATTGCGTAATTTTATTATTTAAGCCTGTATATAAATAAAGATGGTTTGAAGCTGGTCCTTAGAATGAATATAAATATCCATCAGAGTTCGAAAAATAACGTAAATTATTTCATCTACTTCACGAACGTTTTATTACAAAAGGGTGTTAATCCAGCTATCATATAAAAGGGTGTTAGCAAGGCTTATGGGTCATGTTACCTGCAATAAATGAGTATTTTTTAAATTTTATTTTTAGTTATATTATTGTTATGTAAATATTTGTACAAGTGATGTCAATGTTAGGAGGTAACATATCTGCTAAAAAATACATCAATGATGTAAAGTATGACATCAGTAATATAAGAAATACGTCATATGGTACTATTTGCCGAAGTAAATCTAGCGTTAACATTTATGTGTCGCCTTTCGGTACATTTAACTTGTTGATCTCGGTTCCTGAGAGTTATTCTTCACGCTTCGGTACCAATGTGGGCCGGCAAAATGATAATATTTATATATTTATGGAAGCCGGGCACAAACAATAACTTTATCAATAAATAAGTTTCTTGTTGGATCTTCTCAGTCGAGGTCGCGTTTCCGATCCGGCGGTAGAATTTAAGGAAACAATGTGAAATGACAATTGGTAAGTGCCCCCGTAGGCCTAAACAAAATAATCATTTTGAATAATCATACAAAGACATTACCAAGAAAGAGGGAGACATGTGACCCTGAAGATCGTTGATGGGACCGACCAAAATAGTATGTTCTACTAAACTGAGTCCATGGACACAGTACGACACTGTCGCGAATTTATTTTGATGATGCGAGCAAAATCTATCAATATTGTAAGGAACATTAATTATAGTTGATCAATCGTGGAGGATATGGAGCACGGCACATTGAACTTCTTTCCGTGGTTTAAACTATAATCTATCTTATGACCCTTAGGGCCTCCGCAGACTTGCTACTTTTAGCATCGGCGATCGGCGATTTTGATGCTGCGTCGCGTTTCATCGAGCGCGAACGAGCGAGACGCAGCATCAAAATCGCCGGTCGCCGAGGCTAAAAGTAGCAAGTCTGCGGAGGCCCTTAGTTTAACCTTTATGTTTGGACTCTCCACTGACTTCTGCATTTACGGGTAGCAGCTACTAATGCTTGATAATCATTATTTTAAAACTTAAAACTTGCGGTTGAAGCTCGTCTTAAGAATGTCTCGAAACTTACGCGGTAAGAATACCTAGAGCACTTTAGCTGAAGACTTGCAGCTCATTGCAGACGGGAATATTACAATAAATAATGCTATGTAAACAGTAAGGGACCTCAACTTTTATTTAAAGTTCTTTCAACCCTAGATGAAATGTAAAAATATTATTCTACCTCCGTGAACATTGTGGCGGTAGGACCACAATTGAAAATGTCCATTTCTTGAAATAACCACATCTTGAATGTTTTATTTACAAAACGCCAAATTTTTAAATTATTTACTCTTTATATGTTACTGGGGTGGCAAAATCCTACGGCCCGCATCTCTAATACATTTTCCTCCATTTTTTTTAAATGTATCTATTTTTTAAATGTTTTTGTTTAAATTTAAAACATCGACAAAGAAACAAACAGTCTAAAGATGCATAGTTTCCTCATTTTTAAAAATAATCCGCGTAGTGCCATTAATTGGAGGCAACAAATATGTAAATATGTTGGGTACTGCTAACAGTGTAATAGGTAACAACACAAATATTGTAAATCTCACATGAAAGGCTCTGAAGTCTGAACACAAAGCAATTTAGCATGTAAACAATTTAGATTTTTTTAATAGCTTTCAGCATTTCAGTCTATTTTTATTTGCAAACCATTTGTTTGTTTGAGGATTGTGATGATTTTCAACGGGGTTAGTCGGTTTTAGTGGCTAAATATATTTTTTAAACTGTGAATAACAAAATGTGGTACCTAAATAACCTCCGTGTGTGTTAGATCACAAAGGGTTCCTTTCATTATTTAGTATGTTAAATGCTTGATGCTATGCACTAATAAATTGGTGCGTTTAGATGCCTCGCCCGAGCACATGTTATGACATTATGTGTATGCGTTCCGACGTCAAAACTGAGTGCTCAGGCGCGGCATGCGCCCGTTTAGACGCAGCCATCTAATCAATTAAAAAACGGTGTTAAAGTACTAAAAACAAAATTAATAGTTATCATAGGAATGCCACGTTGTCATTTTTATTAAAAGAGTAGAAGTTATACATTTATGCAACAAGTGATAACCCTAACTCTTTTGCATATTATACGACATATTGCATATGCAAGATTCTTGCATGCTCTCAGTAACTCCAGTGGAGAACTCAACGATGCTTGAAATGCATCGATGCTATCTTCCCCTGTTATAAAATGAGTAGGTATGAAAGACATTCTTGTGTTCACTCACACTTAAGGAAGGTACTATAAAAAAATTACATCTTTTGTAGTGAAATATAAGAGCAATACACCGACTAACCCACAAGTTTATACATATTTTTATTACGTTAAAAAACTGTTTTTACTAATCATGTTTCAAGTGCTTAACTTTTAAGGTGTTAATTTGTTTTATAAAAATAAAAAACCTGTTTCAAAATCGACGGATAACTTTAATCCAACTAATAAAGACGATTAGACAGATATTCTATGGCAAAACATCAGATTTATTTACTGAATAAAAATTATCCGTAGATTCTGAAAGTGGACCTCATTAAATCAAAAGTAGTACTGCAATAAACATTTTTCAGAAAGAAATTGGAAAATAATCTTTGTTTTTCTGAGAAATCCTTACTTTATATTTAATGAAAAACTTCCTGTGTATATGAGTATAAGTTCCAGTAAAAAAATTAATTAAATATTATGACCAATATACTGTGAACCCTCAAGGATTTGCTTTATACAATATGTTAAAAAAACCCTGTCCGACCCGAAAACGTATGGTTGGGTATCGAGATTAGATTCCATTTTTGTAAAAAAAAACTTTTTTTTTTTTTTTTAAATTTTCAAAAAAAAAAATTTTAATTTTTTTGGCATAATATGTGTCCCACTGCTGGGCAAAGGCCTCCCATATTTTTTTGTAATACAAATACCCCGTTTACATAAAAAAAAAATCATAAAATGACGTCATCACATACTTTGTGGTCTGTCGTGACGCGACACGATCTAACATAATTACTTCTGGTAACGGTGTTGTCATATTTTTAAAATTAGCTACATTATGTGGGAAAAAGGCAAAAAAAAATGGCACTTTAAATGTTCATTAATATGTTTACTATCATGTTTTTTTTTTTATTATTTTATTTGGTCATGTGATTGGGGAACCTAATTACCGGTTTCGGCTCGGACAGGGTTTTCTTAACATGTTGTATAGATATTTAGAATACTCATTTAGGGCCACCACAAACATGCTACTTTTAGCATCGGCGATTTTGATACTGCGTCTCGCTCATTCCCGCTCGACGAAACGCGACGCACCATCGATACAATCGCAAAATCGCCGGTCGCCGATGCTAAAAGTAGCATGTCTGCGGTGACCCTTACATATGGCCTGCAGTAATATTTCTAGAACTACCTACTTAATAACATTTCTCAAAGTATCTCATAATAATTGATCGGTACATTGATTTATTATTTTAACAGATGTGGTACTTCTTAATATTGTAATTACCTGACGTGTGCTCAGCGCACCACATGCAGTGAAATTCACACATCTATTATCGCACTCACGATTTCAAAATCAAGATGCATATCACCAGAAAATGAGCCGTATTGGCGATACCGACATGTTTTCAGCATTATTTTCCTCGAACGAATGAGTCTCACTGTGTCTATGGACTCAGTTTAGTAGGACATACTATTTTGGACAGTCACATGTTTCCCTCTTTCATAGTAATGTCTTTGTATAGGTACAATAGCATTGAGCTTGTTATCCTGCAGAGGTAAAACCCCGGGGTTTCCCGGAATTTTGTTATTTTGTTTACCGCACATAATAACGGTAATCCCGCATTATATAACGGCCTTCGATTATACCATTCCCCTGAAAATTCACGCTGAAATAATATTTGTTTAGTGGGCATTGTATTCCGCAGTTGATTGTCAGGCAATAATAACGATGCGGGTAAAATCTGGTATTTGTCGGTTTGCAAAGGGCCAAGTTCAACAATATACTAACGGACCGTGAGATTAGTAGACGTCTGTTACCAGTACATAAAACAATCGGTTATTGCTCTAATAGTCCGTTAGTATGTTGGTGTTGGTGAACTCGGGCCTTAATCGCTCCATTTTATATCAGACAGGCAATCAAGCAAAATTACGGATTTAAAATATCTCGCTCTCAAGTTTATCCTTGTCTCTGAGGTATTTTTTACAAGTAAAAAAACATTAATTTAGTTATATAGTTTGTAAGTACCTAAATAATTTATTTTCTTTTCGTTTATATATACCTACCTGTATACCTACACAGTGTCTATTATTTATATAAAAAAAGTCCAACATCAATTATCTTTTTGAACATCTAACCTATCGTTTTAATATCCAACACCCAGTTACTGTGCGCGAAACTGTATACGCGAATCTATCATTAAATCAATGTCAAATTAATGGCACATTAGCGTTTAAACCAACTGACGCAAAGTTTGATAACAAATATTCTGGTTCCATCTCTAACAAGAATAAGAAAAAAAAAGAGAGCATCACATCATTATTCAGTTCGCTTGTCGTATTCCGATCGCTTTGTCTGCAAACTTCTGCGTCTGCCGTCTGAATATTGAGTGAGTCAATCAATTGAAACTGAATCAACACTGATTCTATTTTGTGCAGACCGAATTCTAACGATCCGTTAGAATAGCAACCGATTGTATGATCTAACTTGTAACTGTCGTTTACTACTCTAACGATCCGTTAGTGGGTTGTTAAAGTCGGTCCTAGGTCAAATAGGACATCTAGCTACATTAATACAAAATCAAGTGCTTTTCATATAAAAAGGTATATCAAGCTAGTTTTAATTAAAACATGAATAGTAAGACTATAAAAGTCTTACTATTCGGCACAGGTGCTACAATGGCTGCGTCCACAAGCCCTTAGCAGCCGTGCTCCAACAGTATGCCGACAGTTTGTCGTATGATGTGAAAACCATGCCCGGCGCTCGACTCATGTAGAGGCAGTCATTGGGTCTATATGAGACAAGCGGCGCGCACGAGCAGTCAGTTTTGATGTTGGAACGCATGGATATAAAAGCAGAATTGATGGCTCGAGCGTGTCAGCTCGCCTATTATAGACGCACCCAATGAGGGAGGGATCGAGGCTGTAGTCCATCAAGTGTGGGTTATAGATTTCACATAGGTACCTCTCCAGAACTTAATAGTTAGTCTTAGGCTCGTATTCATAAATGCATCTCAAAGTTGAGATCAATCTTAAGCTGCTGTTTTGACAGATGTTTCATATATTAAACGTCAAAACTGCATCTTAAGATCGATCTCAACTTTGAGATGCATTTTAATAATACGAGGCTCAGACAAGCCTTGTCAGTTTGTTATCCGTAACTAGATAGATTTGTTAGATTGATCTGATTACGGCTACGGTACTGATTACGTCTCACTGCTGTACCGGCCTCCCCTTGATACGAGGGGGGTTCACGACACGGACGTAAATCCGGGAGAATCGGCCGGCTTTCGCGGATCTGGATCTATTTTACATAAAGTATATCCAGGGTACAAATCGGAGCGGATCATTTGCATAATGTGTGCAGATCATTCGTATTCCTATCCGTCAAATTCCCTTTATTTATGGAATGAGGCTAGTGCAGATAATACGAGTGTATATAATACAGAAATTACCAAAGGAATTGAATTCGATTCGCTTGGGTTTCGCGCGTTGATTTTTTGGAACATATTTCTTTTTATAAAACATGGGCCGCAAACAAGCTTACGGCTCGCCTGATGTTAAGCATTTATGATCCCACTAATATATAATATTTATTATATAAATGTGAAAGTTTAGATGGATGGATGGATGGATGTTTGTTACTCTTTCACGCAAAAACTACTAAACTGATTTGGATGAAATTTGGAACACAGATAGTTTGTAAACTGGATTAACACATAGGATACTTTTTATCCCGATAGTATGTTCCCGTGGGACTAATTATGCGCGGACGAAGTCGCGGGCAAAAGCTATATAAATCCTTGCAATACTGAATGCATCGCTCGGTCGTTGCTGACGTGAACGGGAGGGAGATAGGAGGAGAAGGGAGGGTTTGGGCTTCCAGCTCTCTCACTCATCGCACGAAACGCAGCTAGTTTACGTCGATATTCTGTGTGTGGTAGTACCCCAGTCGAGCCTAGCTAGCCTAGCCTGGCTTTACCACCATACAATATCTATAGGTATATTTGGTAGACTAGAGAGGATATTAGGACCATAGAAAAAACCTTTTTCAGAAAGTAATTTTGTTCTGGCACTCGTTATGTCAACACTGTCACAGATACGACACTAGAATTATTAATACTACTAATTACACTATTTTGATTAATATCTCACCCAGATTACAAGAACTGAACTATTTAAACTGATCCCGTCTAGCCTATTGTACTATTAAACAAACTATCAGTTTCGTCTAGTCCGTAACGGCATCATATTTCATAGTAAACGAGCGTCTCACCACAATCTGTATCAAATGTTTTGCTCACAAAGGAACCGGGATGATCCTGGGCGTTAATTAAAACTGGCTCAACCAACCGGCGGTGTGCTAACATTTGTTGTGTATTGTGTTGAGTCTTAGGCGAAGGCTAGACGTAAAGTATATACTGTGGTCCGTCAGTATGGTAAATAATGATGGATGTCATTCCATCGACGCAGGCTACACGTTCAGTGTTTATTCCGTCAGTATCGTGACGTAGTTCGTACAGTGCAGACGTCAAATAAAACACGAAAGCTTGTATGGATATTACCTTAGCGCTTGGTTTAATCCGCAATCTCAGATGACATGTCCACTCTATTGCTTTCGCGGCGTATTTACCACTAACTGCCATTTTGGAATTGAAATTCGTGGTAAATACTGTCATCCATCAGTACACTAGCCTACACGATCAGTTTGGTCCACGGTTTTTGATAAATAATGACGGACCACAGTATTTACTTTACGTCTAGCCTTCGCCTTAGCTTACATTAGGAGATGATACGATTTTTAGGTCATGTAGGATTATAAGGGACGAGATTTTACTAATTAATTATTTTATAGAAAAATACATTTTATGTTACTAAGGTGGCAAACAATCGTACGGCACGCGTGTTGTTAAGCAGTTACCGCAGCCTATAGACCAATGACGATCCTGGCTTACAGGAGTCAGTAGTGGGCATGTTGCGGGCCTAATTCCATTTAATAGCAACAACAGTACTCTTCAACATTCGTGTTATCTTTTTTTCTTTATGGTTTAGTTTTTTGTGTTTTTTATTGCATCAAGCACTAGAAGATCTTTGGCTAGATCTAAAATAGCCTCCCCAACCCTCTCAGTAAAGTGGCGCATACGTTGGATATTTAAGGGCCACCGAAAACACGCTACTTTTAAATCGCATCGCATCGAAGATTTAGTCGCTTTTTCGAAGCTAAATGCAGCGACCAGTCGTAAAATCGCGATTTTGATTCTGCGAAGCACGTTTAGCACGTTTAGCACGTTTAGCACGTCTGCGGTGTCCATAGCTGACAAATTAGCGGACTTTTTGGGGAACCCGAAAACTATGTTTCACCAGTTTTTTTCCAATTGCCCACACCCATATTTACCACTTTCCGCTTAAGAGTCTTCATATCATCATTGTTCTAGAAGCCTGGCCACCCGAGGGTCTGGA
Organism: Drymonia ruficornis; assembly: GCA_947859195.1. NCBI lineage: Eukaryota > Metazoa > Arthropoda > Insecta > Lepidoptera > Notodontidae > Drymonia > Drymonia ruficornis. Next base: position 7,481,520 of record OX401925.1, on the reverse strand, counting down.
GGCTCCGGAGGGGCATTCAGGAGTACGCGGCAGCTCCGTCGACTACGCTGCAGCGCTGCTGCTCACGGTGATGGCAGCTGTGCTGCTGGCTGCTGTGGGGTACCAGTGTGCTGCGACATGGCGGTGGATTATGGGCAGGTGGGTTTGAGGGTCATTTTAGCCTGGCTGCACAAAGACTTCGCTTTGGGTCAGTGACAGGGTATTGTCGATGACATTGAATAAATAATTTTATAGCAATAATTTTACAGTACAATTTAACTTGAACGCCGTTTCGTTATCGTCTCTTTATTGAAGCATCGTTCATGTTATCTATAAAGTTATTTATCGTGTCAATTTAAATATATTGAGTTTATATTAAGTTATGTCTCCGCTTACCGTTCTCTTTCTATCTATTCTATACGGTTCAAGTTTATTAAATAATTCTGTCTATCACCTTCGATTCCGGACTCCGCACTCATATTATGAAATTATAGGCGTTTGTGCACTATAAGGAATTTTACTGTCCGGCAGTCCGATTTTTTACGGTCCGATATGGCACGCCATAAATGTATATACTAGTTTGTACACTATACGTAAATTTACCGTCCGACATTTTACTTTTCCCCATTCCGGGCCGTTCGAAGAAACTCATTGTTCCTAAGGTAATTACGCGTGTGTGGCGTGTAGTTTCAAAGAGAGCTACCCTAAATTGCGCCGCACCGATCCGAGAGACGGACAAGTGCACAAGCCAATCAATCGTTTTTTTATGCCACATCGGACCGTAAAAAATCGGACTGCCGGACAGTAAAATTCCTTGTAGTGCACAACGCCCATGTGTTCCGACGTCAAAACTCAGTGCACGGGAGGCGTATGTTGTAGACGCAGTCAATAAATAACATACTCTGTTTCCCTTTGCTTTGTCGAAGGCAATGTCGAGACGTGTGTCGTTACATTATTTTCACGAAACGTAACGTAATCGGTTACGTCGAGGGCGTCACTGGTTATTTAATAGGTGATTTTTGTAACTAGTTATTTTTGTAACCTTGTGGTTTTCGTCATTACTAGCTTCTTATATACAAAAATACAAACATTGTTATTTGTTACTTTTAGATATCTATGGGTGACCAGTGACATAATACCTATGATGTAGTTCGGGCTACAGCTAAATAACCTGTTACAAAAATCACCAGTTACTTGTTCATCGCGTAAACAGTGATTCGGTGAATTAGCTCGTAACCAGTTAATGTAGCCGGTGACGTGAAATAACGCTCACGCCTAGTAATGTCATGTTTAGCTTTTCCTTGACTCTGTAAGGATCAAACTTTATTTGCGGGATCACTGTATATTCCGGCTTATAGTGGGCATAGATATCAGAATTTAAAGGTGCCGAATTATTCGAGGTTAAGTCGTAGGCAAGTTTATACACTTGACTACAAAATACAAGTAGTTCCAAATATCGGTCTGCTTTTGTTCTTGGCAGGTATTTTGTTGTCTAGAGGTCGCTAGACGAAGATTATGTTGCTAGATTTTCTATGAAATTGCTTGTAGCGATAAGCCTATTGTACCTTCCTAAAGTTTTATTATATTTTCTGCTCATTGGATACTAAGGAAAGATGTCTGGATTTGTTATTAAAGAATAAGTATTTCATGGAACAAGATTTTAATAAAATTATGCTTATAAAATTAGGTCAGTAGTAATAACAAAATATTTGCCTTCTGAAAAGATTGACATTGGTGTTTCTTGCCCATTTTGCTCTGTAAAAGGTATTTAGAAGTAATTGTAATAACATAATTCTTTCAGATTTTTTATAATTCTTCGACCTATAACTTAGGAAACATTTCCAACATGAGCTGACCACTTTTCATCTCTCTCTCGAATCTCGTTAGTTTTATTCAACGACCATATTTTTTTTATGTGACAAAGCATCGCATGCCGCGCGAAACAGCTTTGCCTCGCGAAGTTTGACATGCCGCGCGCGAGGCATGCTCGGCCTGCCTCACCCGAGCGCTGTCATTTGCCTCGCCTAGTTTGGCCTAGTCATGAAACAGAACGATGTCAAACTGATTGCTCGGGTATACCCTTCTCTGTCTAGCGTTGGTTGCCTCGCCATTTGCCTCGCGCGGCATGCGACTGAGGCAACCGCGCGCATTTCGCGAGGCGTGGTTGAGCAGCCTGATGCGGCATGTGCGTGTTGTAGACGTATAAGAACTTATTCTTCTCTTATTTTAAAGTATGTATTTATTTTGAAATCAAACTAAGTATATCCTTTTCCCTCTAGGAAAAGACGTGATTCCGAGGAGAGCAACTGCGACTCCCTGTCTCGCCAAGCGGCCATACGCATCAGCCACTCACTGCCGGACCTTCAAACCGAGCCTCTGAAGCAGGAGTATGTGCAGGAGCATAAAGACCCGGCTAAAAAGGTAAGACCACAATACTACGCCTGTTATCCCAGTAGGGTACGTTGCGATGAACTGCGGGGTACCGTTCGCCAAAAAATTATCTAGCAAAACAGTAAGCATCACTTTTAGTGCCTTTAAGTCCTTGTATGCATTTGTACTTCATGGGACAATGTCATTAGTACGAATCAACAAAGTAAAAAAGAGTAAAAAATAATTGGCTGTTTCGCACCATGGTCCGGAAGTACCTATTCAAGAGCGACGTTTTTCACCAAAGGGCTAACCGGTTGTGCTACTACGAAGCACCTAAACATTTGTATCCAATATATACCAGCTTATACTAATATCAAATTAGTAAATCTCAGATGAGTTTGAGCTAGGTTTACACGATCGTCCGCCTCCAACGCACGAGGCATGAGTTATCACCGTACTTATGTGCACAAACGGGCGTCGCGATAAACTACGTCACGTACGAGCGTTTCTGCTGCTACGCGCGTAGCTACTCATTCGTCTAACTAGCTTAATGTTAAAAAAATAACAATTAAAATCTAATGTCTACAAATGTCGCCGTTTATTTTATCGTATGTTAGCTATAGCACTTTTTACACGTGTAGCCATGAAAGGGAATGAGTGAAAAAGCTTACACAATCCAAATCAAACACAGCTGGGGTTCAAGTGATCCCAATCACATCGACACCAGAATCCTTTCAATGCGTATGGATTGGCAAACAGATTTGCAAATATTGGCTGCCAACAACTCCCCCGCTGTAAGCAATACTAGCGGAGCGAACGCTTAAAGCTAAACGCCATTAACGTACCGTGATTTTACACTGGCGAATCTAACACCAATTTATAATGTTGTCTCTATTTAATGCTGTAAAAAAATGGAGTTAGCAACATAAATCGGTGGAAATATTTCGCCAGTGCAAACTTACGGTGTGAGAAACAAAACTGTAGGAAAACGCAGTCCGCTCGCTCATGTAAACCTGCCTCAATTTTGCCCAAAACATAGCGTAGTTTCAGAGAAAGTGTAGGGACACCTTTTTGACGTATTCGTATCGATATGAAAATATCGATTACTATCGATATATTTTATAATCACATAGTATATCTTCTGTTATATCAAAACTGGACAAAAATGGACCCTCAAAGGTAGGCAAATCGGATTAACATCTGGACACCCGAAGACGGTTGCCAACGTCTTGGCAGGCCAAGGCGCAGATGGGGCAACGATTTAGACACCTTTGCGGGTAAAACGTGGCCACAACAAGCCCAAAACAAGGACGCGTGGGGGTTTTGCGCGCGCAAAAAGAGGTGGCCTTTGCCCAGGAGTGGGAATCTGCACAAGCTACCGAAAAAAATCCAAATTGTTTCTGAAATTGTGTGGAGATGTGTTTTCCGCTATACGCTACATCATAAACCACAGCCCAATATTTTCATGGAAATATTTATTTGTGAAGTCGAAAAACCGTTCCCCGAATCACTGAAACCCTTCTCTTGTATACCCGAGGCGAGTTGTGAGTAGATCTTTTTGCGTGTAAACCTAAAAACGGGTTTTTTTCTATTATCTTCATTGTTATGGTATTTTCTATGTAAACAGAGTTCCGAGTTCCTAAAGGATATAACCTTATGTAGTACATACATATCTGCCTTCTTCCGACGAATATTAGACCACCGTCCACGTAATCCGGGCGGGCTGGCTGGGTTTTTCCAACCCTCCTTCAACCACCTTTTTTATAGGACTGAGGTGGCAAACAAGCGTACGGCCCGCCTGATGTTAAGCAGTTACCGTAGCCTATAGATGCTTGCAATACTAAAGGCATATCTCGCACTTTGACGACCTGAAGGTGAGTGGGAAGGAGGGAAGGGGAGGGGGTGTTGAGCTTCCGGCTCTCTTACTCATCGTACGAAACGCAGCTGTAATAGCTGATTTACGCCGATCTTCTGTGAGAGGGTGGTACTACACCGATCGAGCCAGCCCGAATATGAGCTGCAGGTAATTGGCTACAGCTTGGCTCTACCACCTTCGAATACCACCTTAGCTCAAGTGGACGGGGCCACAGAGTAAAGACTAAAGAAAGAGGTGCTCTCATTAGATATATGTATGGAAAAATCGTTGTCATTGTTTTTTCATTTTCATTGTTCTATCTACCGGTAAATAGTTGAACTACTCGCTTCGTTTTATGTCGATGTTAGTACTAGGCCGACCACTCGGCCGAGTTGCTTAGGGCCAGTCCCCTTAGTAATTGGTCCATGGACGGGGCCCATAAAACAATTGAACATCTCGCGTGCGACAGAATGCGCCAGGGGTTAACGAACTTTACGAATTTCAGCTAAGTGCTTTCATGTTTACTTGGCGCGGTCGCGTTAACATCCCCTGCCAGCTTAACGCATGATTAACTTCGGGAACTTGGTGCGTTGACCTCGTTAACCCGGCTTTCCCTGTGTCAAGTTTTTGAGCATTGTAAAAGGGAACAGTAATGTTTTTTGAGACGAAAAGTGTCTAACATTTATATAGGTACTCGTAGTTTTTATGGAATATATCTGCCAAAACTTTTTAGTCATAGTCACGTTTAAAAAGAAAATAATAATAATAATAGGACGACCTTCACTCATTTGCTTACCGGATCAAACTTATATTTTATCAAATAAAATATGTTTCTGAACATATACCAATAGGGTTTCCGTTAAAAATATGCTCATTGTTCAGCGTATGTTATAAATATAACAGTACAAAAGTGGTCTGATGTATGCACGGTCACCTGCAGACCAATATATCCAACATAAGCTGGGCTCTGTTTATTATAAACACACGTAATTGGAGAGAGCTCAGCTTATTTTGGAAATATTACCGTAACCGTGCAGGCAACTCTACCTACTATATCCTCATCATCTCAAAGGCACCTACTACGAAAGTTTACTCTATCCTATGGATTCGAAATATATCGAGATTCGAAAAAAATACTTTTTATTTAAAAATTAATAAAGTTTCCAATGCAATAATATCCAACTTTGCTTTTCTCTTTCAAAGTCGCTGAGTTATTGTTTCTTTGGGTTTTTTAATCAAGAGTTCTTTGATGCGGCGAATAATGAGCCCGCTGCAGTCGTAATTAAAACTGTCGAGGACATAGCGGAATAAAACATTCATGAAATTCATGAAAGTAGCTGTTCAATCTGGCGGCAGATTAGCTGGCGATTCGACTATTGATTTGTTTAAAATGTAAACTTTAAATAATGTAAAAATGTAACGTCACGACTTTTATCCCCATTCGGGGGTAGTCAGAGGCTTGAGTGACCATACACCACCACATTGTGGAGGCATTAACCAACTCAAAGCCCACGTTTCACCAGATAGTCAGAACCCAACGTGACAGGTGGTGAACCTTGTCGCCGTGTATACAGGAACTGACTATTACCTAATCCCGAGGGATAGGTAGGTTTCCTCACGATGTTTTCCCTCACCGTCAGCGAACTGCAAATTATGCACATAGATGAAAATTCATCCATTGGTGCATGCCCCACCGGGGATCGAACCTGGGACCTTCTGATTGTTAGCCCAACCTTTTCACCCCTAGGCTACAGTCGCTTTTTTTTATAATAAACTTTAAATAATAAAAACATTATTTTGATTTTTATGGGCTGGGAGGAGTCTATAACTGCAAAATTTATAGAGATTATTAGCCAGTTTAAAATGCTTTACAAAGCATTTCTAGGAACAAAAGTGATTTGTAATGCTAGTATATGTCCATCATAACTTTCTATAAACAACATAATTATGACAAACTATTTTGGAAATTCACATGTCTCCCTCTGTCTTGGTAATGTCTTTGATATGAGGTATAATATGTGAAAACTAAAAAAAATTGTCGTAAAATGAGAATAAAACCGGCCAAGTGCGTGTCGGACTCGCACATTAAGGGTTCCGTACCACCGTAGAATACAAACGTCAAAAATATAAAGTTTTTTTGTAAGGGGGTCCCTTTATTTTTAAATTTTATTTTATTTTTAGTATTTGTTGTTGTAGCGGCAACAGAAATACACATTCTGTGAGAATTTCAACTCTCTATCTATTACGGTTCGTGAGATACAGCGCGCTGACAGACGGACGGACCACAGACGGACAGCGTAGGCTTAGTAATAGGGTCCCGTTGGCACCCTTTGGGTACGGAACGCTAAAAGTGTACCTATCCAATTTCAATATCACCTGTTGAAAGTGCTTTCTGTGGACTTCTTCCCAAGGGCCAATATTTTTCTCTTACCTTTAAGGGTAGACAGGAGTTATGTGTCGAAAATGTGGGAAAAAACGTGTAACCGTATTTTATGTGTTTTTAGGGGTTCCGTACCCGAAAGGTGCCAACGGGACCCTATTACTAAGCCTACGCTGTCCGTCTGTCAGCGGGCTGTATCTCACGAACCGTAATAGGTAGAGAGTTGAAATTCACAGAATATGTATTGATGTTGCCGCTACTTCAACGATAACTAAAAATAAAATAAAAATTTAAAATAAAGGGGTTCCCCATACAATAAACTGGATATATTTGACGTTTTTATTCTACGGTGGTACGGCACCCTTTATGTGCGAGTCCGACACGCACTTGGCCGGCTTTTTTTGTAAAGAAATAGTGGGAATACTTTACGGTACTTGCATTACGTTGGCGATGGTTGGCCTTGGCCTGCGTTTGCCAATATTGATATTGGTCAATATAATAAAGCACTTTTGTCATGTTACAGTCACTATTCGGGAATCGCCATGACTCATCAGTGAGCTGTATTGCTGATTGGTATACTACGGCCAACGGAGAGCGATACGAAAATGAATAGATTATATAAAAATCGTAATATTAGCCTTATCATAGTCTTATTCGTGGGCACGGACCTCCCCTCAATGCGAGAGGGATTCAGGCCATAATCCACCATGCTGGCCCAGTGCGAGTTGGTGGATTTCACATATCTTTAGAAAACTTGTTAGATTTCCAAAGATTTCCTCACGATGTTTTCCTTCACTGTAAGCAAGTTATAATCATATTAAAGTTATGATTCGCACATAGATTTCGAAAAATCCAGAGGTGCGAGCCGGGGTTTGAACCCTAGATCTTAAGCCCGCAAGACGCGTGTTTAACCGATGGGCTATCACTGCTCTATACTTAATAATAATGTGTTACTATTATTTAGCTAGCCCAAGCAATTTTAGTTTATATTCTAACTTTTCCAGTTGCCTACAAAACTTCTTGATCTGCTTTCGAAGGCAGACAAGGTCGATTCGACCCTAAAAGGGAAATGTATGTCGTAAAAGTCTTAGTTGAAAACTTTTGTTCTTTATTTTCGACTTTGACTTTCGATAGGTAATAAAATTAGGTTCTGTTTGAAAGCCTAGACTTTTTACGAAGCACCTAATAATAAATAGCACCTAATGGATTTAGTCTTTCATCCTGTAGCTAGGAAGTCAAAGTTAAAGAGTTTATTTTGTTAACGCTTACGGAGGCACTTACAAAAACTTACTTGGGGTACTTGGAGGCACTTACTTGGGGCCATCCATAAATTACGTCACACGTAGTAATGGGGGGAGGGGGTCGACGAAATGTGACATCGTGTGATAAGGGGGTGGGAGGGGTCCTAAGTTTTGTGACGTCACATTTAAAAATCTAATATATCTAAGTATTAAAACCGAAATTTGAATTGTTAACGAAAAATTTTGAAAATTGCAAAATATATGTGACGTTACACAGGGAGGGGGGGAATCTCGCAAATGTGACCAGCTCTGACAAGGGGGGAGGGGTCTAAAAATCATGAAATTCGTGTATAGTAACGGATAGTTCCGGATAGTAACGCGGTCTCGGCTGTAAAGATCCGGCAAGAGATTCAGCGGGCTTGCTTTTTTATATTGCCGATTTCTTATCTTAAAATTCAAAGTCGTGACTGACTGATTGATATATCCACCTAGAGCCTAAACTGCTGGTCCTAGAGATATGAAATTTGGAGGGTGTGTTCTTTGTCAAGTATAGGAATCCACTATGGGTTTTTCGGAATTCCACTCCTAAGGGCGTTAAAGTTTGTATAGAAGTCGCGGACAAAAGCTAGTATTTAATGCAAAGAGTAATTTGGTAAGTAAACTATCATATTTTAACAGGTCATCTAAACGTTACGTCGTGGTGTTATAAGTTTTTAATAAAATGTTGTGTTCAACTGACACTGAGAGTATGATACAATATATTTCCTCAATATTTAATATGCTTGTGTACATAACCTTCGCCTTTGAAACGTAACATAATACAGTATTTTTCCTCACAATTCAATATCCCCTTACCTTTTTCTAATATAAAAATCTACAAGGTACGTTATTTACAATCGAGCTATCGTCAATATAATAGAAACGAGTGGTTTTCTGATGTGACTGGTCTGAAACCCCATGGACCTTAGTGTAAATAAAAATCGAATTACTTCGGTGGATAACAGTGACCTTTTGAACGTAAACAGAATGGGATATTTATCCCGATATTACTTGTAGGTTGAATAGGAACCAATCTCAAAATACCGACTTCGCTCAAACGAGTATATTTTTCTTCATACTCCTATTATTTATTACAAGACTAAGTGCGAGTAGGACTCGAGCCCTGAGGGTTCTGTGCAAACTTAAAAGGGAGTTGAATTTTAAAAAACCCTGAAATTTATATTACTTTTCCGTGTCTTACCAGTTTCAGAAAAAAATGGGACGTCCATACAAAACATTTACCCCTTAATTTTACCCTCTTAGGGGCGAAATTTTCCAAAATCCTTCCTATGATCTGCTTCGACGTTATAAAAGGTACCTTCTGTCAAAATTTCTTGATTCTTACTCCAGCGGTTTGGGCTGTGCACGTCTTGACAGACGGACAGACGGCAACGTGATCCTATAAGGGTTAATTTTTTCCTTTAGAATCTTTAGATGTACGGAACCATAAAAATACACTAAATATTCATTTTAAATGAGGTTCTAGTACTATTTAATTTACAAAACGACAGGGGAATGTATTTTACATTGTTAAATCGAGTAGCCACAGGCAACTCCTCTGTAATGTCAGTTTCAGATATCAAAGGAAAACCTAAAGTAACCATTAAACAGAAATTTTCTGAAAATTCAGAGGTAATTTCTTAGAAGTTATAAAAACAAGACTAGACAAACAAAATTATAAAATCGTTTATTCAAAAGGCAGTGATAGCTGATTGGTTAAGCACGTGTCTTGCGGGCTTAAGGTCCAGGGTTCAAACCTCGGCTCGCACCTCTGGATTTTTCGAAATCTATGTGCGAATCATCACTTACATACGGTGAAGGAAAACATTGCGAGGAAACCTGCGTCTCTTAGAAAATCTAAAAAATTTTCGAAGGACAAGAGAAATTTGTTTTTTTTTTATTTTTTAAAATACCTAATTCATTTTTTTTTTATTCACAATGTGTTAATGCCTGCCTGCTCACATAGCGTTGCTGTTTGAAAATGTATACAATTATTCTTTTTCTTTTGAAAAGTGTAACCGTTGAGTTTCTTGTCGGCTCTTCTCAATGGAAGCAACATTACGAACCGGTGGTAACGCTAAAATATTTTTCCTAATTTGACAATTTATAAATGCTAATAGATAGATAGATAGATAGATAACTCTTACAATAATCTACTCTATACTCTATTTCTCTAATATTACATGAATAAAAAATGTTGAGTCAGCGTGGTGGATTATGGAATAAATCCTCCTCACATTGAGGAGACCAGTGCCCAGGAGTGGAACGTTAATAGGGCTATTATTTATTTATTTGGTTTACACCATCTGTTATTATAGAATGAGACTACATGTTAGGGCGATTATATGAACAAAAATACTTACAGCATTATTTTGTTTTCTTTTTTTAGTATAAACAAGCTATGCCCTATTCAACACTTCGTACGCGTAAATTTTAGAAAATGATTTCCCGCGACGACGTCCGAGTCCGCGTGGAATTTAATGGTTTTTTTTTCGCGGAACCCTAATTATTTTTCTAAAATAATAGTCTTAGTTACTCCCTGTAACATCTGCTATCTGCCGGTGAAAGTCCCGTCAAAATAGGTTCAGACATTTCGGAGATTAGCTGAAATAATCATGCAGACAGATAGAGAGACAAGTAGACACAAACATTTTCAAAATTGTGTTTTGGTTATTAGTACTGTACGTATATACCTACTCTAATATGCATTTAGTAAATAGCTGTTATTTTATATTACACACTTCAATTTCATTCATTTGTATGTAGGTATATGTATGTATAATGTAAGGTACATAGAAATTTAGCACTTTTTTCGATAAGTATCATACGTCGAGACACTTATCGTCCCAGACAAGAGGCGGAGGGAAGGAATTGGGCCAACGGCGCTGCCTACCCTTGTAAATGTCAAGGGCAATAGTAATTGATCCGTTTGAGGCCAGCAAGTGGCGCGTGAAGGGTGGGAAACCAATAGTTTCCACCACAAAATACCAATTTCAGTTCCTGCCACAAACGTTACTTCTATGTAAGTCAAGTATATTTATGTATTAAAATTAAACTTGTTGGCATAGCAACACCCATCCAGCGGAAGCTGTAAGAAACTTGTCAATTTTTTTTACATATCACTAGTTGTGCGTCTATATGTTAGAAAAATATTACCCGCGTTAATCCCGCGTGTAATTTCCCGCGGTTTTTTTATGTTTCCCGCTGAACCCAAATTATTATTCCTAAGTTACTCCGTGTAACATCAGCTCTCCGCCAGTGAAAGTCCCATCAAAATCGGCCCAGCCGTTTCGGAGATTTCCCGGTACAAACATACAGATAGATAGACAAACAGACAGAAAAAGTTATTAAATCGCGTTTTTGTTATAAGTACCGTATGTACTTTCATGTGCATTTAGTGAAAACCTATTATTTTGATATAACAAACAAACACTTCAATTTTATTTATTTGTATAGATAATATTAAATCGAGGGTTAGTTACACGGGGAGTAAATTAGCTCTCGTGTGACAAAGAGCGAGTAGGTATATCACCCTCTTAATTACGCCAACAGAAAATAACTAGCATTTTTGTCCTACGTAACTTAATTTCAAGTTAATACTCTCGCAAATATGAACTTAATGAGGAAAAGACTCGGCGAGCGCTGTAGTAAAAATTACAGAGATGTTTATTTTCTTGAAGCGGCCTATTTTTTATTAAAAATAATATATTAGAAATTAGGGTTTCATAATGTCGTCTAAACTCTAGAATCTTGTCATGTTTAAAGATTTGTTCACATTAGCTTATAGTAAGAGAGAGATAGTAAGAGAATTTCAATTGATAAAGCATCACAGGATGAACGAAACCTATTGAAACATTGTCGAAAAAGTTACGCAATCGGCCTGCAGGTCTAAAAGTTGAGTGAAGGCCAGTCGACAGTCCGCTTAGAACGTCAGAACAGCCCAACTAGTCTTAGACTAAGAGCCAATACTGAGAGGAAGGTGGAATAACAATTCTTCTTTTTATCGTATGTTTAGTGGCTAACCTGGTGATAGACTTGTTTAAGTCGCCCGAAGGCCTTTGGCTTAACGACTGCTGCCTGAAGACAACAATCGGGACCGACTTTTTACGTGCCCTCCGAAGCACGCAGACGCTCATTTCAAATGCCATTAAATGGTAACCCATCTCTGCCTGACCTTGCCAAGCGTTGCTTAACCTCCGATCGTTTACCGATCAGTGATTGCAGCTGGCATCCTCTGGATGCGGGCAGCGCAAGACCGGTCATTGTGGCGAACCTTGACCCTGTTAGCGTGGTTGGCGCGGAGGCGCCTTTCACGCTGCAGGTCGTAGGTTCGATTCCTACCCGGGACATGCATTTGTGTGCATGAACATGTCTGTATGTCCCGAGTCTGGGTGTATATGTATATTAAGTATGTATTTACAAATAAAAAAGTAGTATATGTAGTAATTTCAGCTATCTGGTTTCCATAGTACAAGCTCTGCCTAGTTTGGGATCAGGTAGCCGTGTGTGAAAAATGTCCCAGGATATATTATTATTACCTTGGGGAAGCCTATGTCCAGCAGTGGACGTCTTTCGGCTGAGATGATGATGGTGATGATTGCTGTTGGTTATGAGTATCAATTGAATGTCATGTTTCTTCGCAGGTTCTCCGACAAACGACTCTTCCAATCGTGCCAACCCGTCACCAGACCTTCCAACGCCAGCTGTCCCACCGCCTCGACCTGCCTTCCATACAGTTCAGCATATGCAGCCTCGAGCGAGCTGACTCTTCCATAGGACTTATAAAGGTAAGAATTTGCAACAAAAAAAAAATCATAGAGTTTTTATTTCCTCTCCTGCCCCCCTAGCCAGCTTGGTCTACGAGTGTGTCTACAAATCGCTACGTTTAAATGTATGGAAATGACATTACAAGTCGATAAGTAGATCACGTGACTTATATCATTTCCATACATGAAGCGTAGCGTTTTGTAGAAACGCTCGTAGACGAAGCCACTTGGTAAAGGTGGCTGGTTTATATAAAAAAAATACAAATCTGATTCTGATATGATGCCAAGTAAAATAATTGCTAGTTATCGGCCGCTAGCCCGCAAGACACGTGCGTAATCTATCGGCTAGCCTATACTACTTATAATAATATTATAAATGCGAAAGTAAGTGGTGTGTGTGTGAATGTTTGTTACCACGAATCTCCTTAACTACTAAGTCCATTTTAATGAAATTTGAACCGTAGATAGTGTAGATCCTGGAATAAGACATAGGCTAATCTTACACATCAGTTTCCACGCGAAGCTGCGGGGCACAGCTAGCAATTATTTTTTTGTAAAAACACCCACAGAATACGTGTAAAATGTATGAAAATTAAGCAGGTTCTATTTAAAGTGGTGTCCCCGATCATCCTTGTAGGTAGGAACAAAAATGGGGTTAATTATGACCGGGTGTCGTCACCGTGGCCGGGAGAAACATTTCGGCTAGCATAACGACCACCCTTTTAGACGTTTTAATACACGAGGCTGCTTATAAAGAGCCTATGTTATAATCTTGTGGAATATTCATAAAATACAGTCTGGGTGTAATTATGTATATTAAGTATGTATTTACAAACAAAAAGTAGTATGTATTAATATCAGTTATCTGGTTTCCGTAGTACAAGCTCTGCTTAGTTTGGGATCAGGTAGCCGTGTGTAAAATAATGTCTCAGGATATTATTTAAATTTTGCAGTTGGAATATAACACAATAGCTACCGATCGGAAGGGCTAGACAAGTGGCTGACGTATAAAAGCGTTCCTTCAAATCGCTACGCTTCATGTATGGAAATGACATAAGTCACGTGATCTACATAGCAACTTGTTGTTGATCTACATAGCGAAGTTTGACAATTCCATAGATTGTGAAATCTATTCTATTCTATTCGATTAGCGTTCATGCCACTTGTCTAGAGGGGGCTGATATTAAAACTACTGACGCCTATTTCTACTGTGCCTACGCTAACTATCATCTATCTATAGCACAGTTAACTAGAAGCGATACGAAAATGAATAGATAAGTATTTAATTAAATAAGTTGTGTTTCGTATCGCTTCTCGTTGGCCGTAGTATCTATTAATTTAATAATATTATCTTACCTAGTTAACAAAAAGTTTCCGTGTTTTATGCCTATCCTGGGCATAAAACTATAATTAATTCCAGTAAAATAATTTAAAAATCAGGAGATTGTCTCAAACTTTGTGTTAATAAAAGAAGTAACTACCGAAAGAAATACTAAAAGTTACGAAAAATAACTACAATTCTGCCTGGGTGTCCATAAAAAATAACTCTACAAACTAACAAACTGCTAATGAAACAATACAATTCCCAATTGAGTAAAGCTATGCTACCATACTCGGGGCGATCCCTGTGACACCCAGAACAGTAGCCCGATTCACGTAACCAAAACCGTAACGATGTCTCAGCGATATAGTCGTTGATAGCCTTTTCGTATTATGAAAATGCTATCAACGACTATATCGCTGAGACATCGTTACGGTTTTGGTTACGTGAATCGGGCCACAGGGGAAATTACGCAAAGGCCGTTTCCGAAATTTGCCTTTTGCGGGAATCGAACCCACTACCACTCGATGCAGCGGCCTACGCTCAAACCACTGCGTCAAGCGGACGTCATAACTGAGCGTAACCAGTATCTATTATCTTCACAAAAACACGTCTAGTCCAGACCCCGGATCAATCAATCCAGTAATCATCTTCGTAAATTAGTCACCGACTTTAATCTGTCGTCTGGAAGATTAGGATATCAGCTGGTGAGTTAACTTGTCCAATCAATCACTTGACCAGCGGTTAGACGGTTAATCTGACTGATTGCACACAGATTTGATGAAACTATTTGATTAATAACTAAAACTTAACCATTGATTAATAATTGTTCTAAACCACTGATGTATGAGTTTAGCAGATATGGTACCTCGTAACATTGCAATCACTGGAGTTGGACAGACACTTATTTCCCTCTTTTTGGTAATATCTTTGTTAATATCTAACATTTTACCCGCCGCCACACCCTCATAAACTTCGATATGATAAGTTTAATATGATTATCACTTGCTTACGGTGAAGGAAAACATCGTGAGGAAACCTGCATGTTTAAGAAAATCTTACAAATTTTCGGAAGACATGTGAAATCCAACAACCTGCACTGGGTCACCGTGGTAGATTTATGGCCCTCACACCGAGGGGAGGCCCGTGTCCAGGAGTGGGACATTAAAAGGGCTAATATTATTTTTACTATTGTATCCTTCAGGTTGGCACTCATCTATCCCGACCAGCACCGCTTCGCCGCTCGGCGTCCACTCGTTGTCGACAGGTGGTCCGCGGGCGGATGCTGCTTATACACCATAAACGTCACGTGATCAACCAGTGGACCGCGCGTGGTCAACGAGTGAACGCCGCGTGGTCAGCGCGTGGTCCACTTATTTCCGGTTCAGTTAGTGGATGCCGACCGACGAGGCGGTGCTGATCGGGTGCCGAGTTGATAGATGAGTGCCAACCTTTATTATAGTGTCTTTACAAGAATGGTTCTGGCAGGTGTCCTTAACATTTCCATCAAAACTGTCTCGAGTTGGATATAATTTTCATGAAAATATTTCAAAGGTGACATATTTATTTGTTCTTTATAAAACAAAATATAGTACTTGTTATAAATTATACGGCTGGCCACTTGTCATCTTGTAACCCTCTTCATTCAAAACGTATCTTAACACGACAGACCTTTCCAATTCTATTTGCAGTAAGAAAACATGTTTTTGAATACGATAGTAGTAACTGTATACATAATAGAGTATCAGATTATTAATTTGTTGTACAATGCTATTGGTAATTCGATTTAGGGCAGGGCTCCATTAGCGCGTTGCGTTGCGTCGTCGCAAGATTTTGTACTGGCGCATCACCTTCCCCCGCTTCGTCTCTCGCCCGTCGACCCTTTGATCCGTTGCGACGACGCAGCGCAGCGCACTAGTGGAGCCGCGCTCTTATTTGTAGGGTGCTAGAAGAACTAAAATTTAATAAATACTCGAGAACTATAAAAAACCGGACTTTAATCGGACTCGCACATAAAGGGTTCCGTAATACCGTATATTTTTTATTTTTTAGTATTTTTTGTTGCAGCAACAGAAATTCTGTGAAAATTTCAACTCTCACCAAGTTCGTGAAATACAGACCGCTGACAGACGGACGGACAGCGGAGACTTAGTAATAGGGTTCCGTTGGCACCCTTTGGGTACGAAACCATAAAAAAATGAGACTAAGGCGATAACCAGGAAGTATGATTAAAACTGACGAACCTTTTCATACCGCTATTGTACATATACCTAAGCATGTTTCCGGCTTGTCATAATTCACAACATTTTATAACAGTCAGAAAAAACTGGGCCTTCTTAGCTTATTTTAGAAAATCGCAGTGTATTTCAAAGAGAAATCCGAGCCCATTTTTTCCGTCCACCATTTAGGACCACTCTTTTACTAAAACAACTAGGTGAGCTCTTAATGAAGCCTCTACTCAATGCACACCTGGCCTAGTGATTATCACCCCTTTGTCTCTGTTTCGTTCACTTTGAAATCTTTTTTGGTTTATTTTTGTCGGTAATTACAAGGTGAGAGTGTTTCTAGAAATTTCGGGTTTGGATCCCGCACGAATTTAATTAAAACAAACAATAGGAGGAATTGCAAGAAGATTATCCACTTCCAAAGTTGCAAAGCAGGAGATAAAAATAACAGTATAAGCAGATTGCCACAATCTCTTGAAACCAACAGATGGAAGACCAATTATAAAGCACCATGGATAAACAAAATAAAATAAATATCCTGGGACATTCTTTTACACACGGCTACCTGATCACAAACTAAGCAGAGCTTGTACTATGGAAACCAGATAACTGATACTACTACATATACTGATTTATGTTTATAAATACATTCTTAATAATTATACATAATTACACACAGAATCGGGGTATGCAGACATGTTCATGCACACAAATGCATGTCCCGGGTAGAAATCGAATACGACTTGCGGCGTGAAAGGCGGAATCTAAACCAAACACGCCAACGGGCCCGTCTAAGTCAACGGGATATTCGGGTTATCTGGAAATTTGTATATCGTCGACTATAGGTACAGTTTGCAACAGATTCTATTAAAGTTCTATTTCGCAAAGTAGTATGATCGAGACCGTAATTTCGTCAAATTTGAATATTTGTAAACAACATGATGACATTATCGGACTTCTTTGTTTCCCATACAATTGAAGCTATCTCGCCATCCTTGTCTCGTCTTTCGTGAACTGTCACTCGTACATTTTGACAGCCGGGTGTTTATTAAGACCATTGTTCTCTGCGACGCAGCTATCAATTCCGGGCGCGTCATTTCCACCATTTCCGATACAACCGGCTGAGTAGGGTTGGAAAATGACCTATTCATGTAAACCTATTATCGAATTTATTTTACGTTATAAATTTTATAATTAAATCAACTGATTACTTAAATTATAGTACTTTTATTTTATTTTAGTAGATTTCTACAAAAATATAATATAAATACTAGATAGACACGACATGTATCATTCAAATGAATAATATTTAGTTATGGAAAACTTATACTCACACAATTATGTACAAAAAAATATAAAATTCTAAATTAATATGGTAGGTTAAAAGCTGCTTCCTGAATCCATGTAAGGTTGCCAACTTGACATTTTAAAATACTTAGAAGAACTAGAGTGACCAACATAACAGATTTGCAAAGTTGAAGTCGCCCGCAGAACCGATGGCTATGGCATTACAAATACGGATATTTACTAAAAGAAATAAAAGTAACTGCACATATAAAATGTCTGGAGGCCTTTTAAGTATTTCATCCCACATTACAACCTGCACAACCTTCATGCCTTTCCATGCACATAAAAGTTATCCAAGATTGAAATCTCCATAAATTTTCTCGTCGCTGCTAGTATTTTATGGTTGAGTTCCCAGCCTGCGCTGTCAGCCATTGCAATTGGATCCCGTTCGAGGATATTGGAGTCGGAATTAGACGCTCTCATTATTGGACACCGTTTCATTCCAGTTCTATTAGGTTCGTTGGGATGAAGGAGTCATTTACTACTTCACCAAGCCAACTAGAGTATCTAGTTGGCCGATCTTCTGTGAGAGGGTGGTACTCCGGTCGAGACAGCCCGTGTATGAGCTGCAGTCAACAGGCTACAGCTTAGCACTACCAACTACAACCTACCTGTGTCAGTAGCTTCCACTACGTGGTGGAAGGACCACGGAATCATTGACATATTATCATTTGATATTATACCCGAGTGTCTAGTTGGCTTGGTGGAGCAGTATAACTGAGTTTGAAAGGAGAGGGTGGCCTATAAAGTGGTATATTTATACCTACTATAAACAGATATAATTGTTTGTATGAGTATGTAGTGTATTTGTAGGAAGTAATCTCGGAAATTACTGATCCGATTTTGAATATTCTGGCACTGATACAAAACAACATTATCGCTGAGTAACATAGGTTAAAGTACCACGCGAGCGGAGCCGCGGGTAAATGCTAGACAATATAAAGGTAATGTTTTGTCTTAGGTGGACAACTTTAACAGGCAAAGTAAAGAGTTTAACATCCTAAATTCATAGAATAACTGTGACATTTACGTAGACAATAGATGTGTCCATATAGCGGGCATGCCTCACCCGAGCACTCATATTATGACATTACGTCTATGCGTTCCGACGTCAAAAGTGAGTGCTCGCGCGAGGCATGCGCCTGATGAAGACGCCGCCAATAGCGACTGGCGACTTTTATAAATAAATAATAATAATAAATGTATTTATTTTTCCACGTTATTTGAAAAGCTACGTAGTTTAACAAAGAGTAGGATCATAACTAAAGCTTATTTATAAACAGAGTTTAAGTATTAACTTAAAATTATTTATGGAATGGACTGGAGCCTAAACTAGGGCAGCCCTGTATTTCAGGACTCCAGGTCTCTCTCCCGCGGTGAATGATACAATTAATTTGATGCTAATATGGTGCTTTAGAATTTAGGCATTTGAGAATGTATTCCAAAGGAAGCGTTGATGTGTGTTGTATAAAACGTATTAACTCTTGGCAGAGCAACTGAACTTGGAAGAAAAGCTAAATGAATACCTTGGAATGTGAACCTAGAAATATTACTCTCGTTAAGCCGATTTTTCTCGGTGTAGGCAAGAGATTTTCATAATGAGATATTTTGAGGGCAATTTCGAACAAGAAAAGCGGCTTCTTTTATTTGAAAATGAACAAAATGTAACAACTTATTACCGTGAGTTGGCATAACAAAAGACTTTTACGAATTGAGGTAAATAGATAAAGTGGAGTAAATTGTAGAGACGGTTGTCGACCGGACTTATTACGAACCCAGACCATCTGGGGGTTACTTTGAAAAACGAAACGAAAACTTCGGCTGACGGATCGGGCGAACGGATCCGAAGGACGGATTCGATGATCGTGATTTGACGTTTCTTCTTTCGTGGATCCTACTCTGAAAGTTATTTGACATTTTACGATTTCAGCGTTTGACATGGTTTTGATCGTAAGAAACGTCAAAAATCACGATTATCGAAACCGTATTTCGGATCCGTAACACTTTCGGAGTAGGAAATAGCCCGATCCGTCAGCCGAAGCTTTCGTTTCGTTTTTCAAAGTAACCCCCCTGTTTCGTTCGTTCGTGATTTTGACACTAATTGACTAGACGACGACCGTTTGGCGCAGGGGTTCGAGCGTAGGCCGCTCGGCTCACTGCATCGGGTGGTTGCGGGTTTGATTCCCGTTATTTTTAGGGTTCCGTACCTAAAGGGTGCCAACGGGACCCTATTACTAAGCATACGCTGTCCGTCTGTCCGTCCGTCCGTCTGTTGTCTGTCAGCGGGCTGTATCTTACGAACCGTATTAGCTAGAGACTTGAAATTTTCACAGAATGTGTATTTATGTTGCCGCTACAACAACAAATACTAAAAATAAAATAAAATTAAAAAATAAAGGGGGTAAAACTTGATATTTTTGACGTTTTTATTCTACGGTGGTACGGAACCCTTTATGTGCGGGTCCGACACGCACTTGGCCGTTTTTTTTAATTTTGCAAGTAATAATCATAGTTCACTTTGTAAATTTCAGCCATTTTATAAATTTCAATTTTGTCTGTTTTTAAATCATCGCGGATTGGGTCGAGTTTTGTGGATTTGCGGTTACCTTCTAACCTATCTACAAAATAAAAGTTTAACAGTCAAATGAAAGGCACTGAACTGAATATTTTTTATCGTTTATCGTTAACATTTTACGGCTGAAAAGACCGTGTTCCAAGATCGTAAATTGCGTTATGTTATATTGTTTTCTCAGTAAAGGTGGTAGGGTTGGCCGTAAAACAGGTTATAATGGGGTAGTAGGCATCCATTGTGATGATTTCTTGGTATTTGCACTCCGAATTTCATGTCGGGTGACGTACGTTCTGCCCTATTTCTGGGAACCAGTAAATATCACCTTACAGGATCGAGTAAATTAATAAAGGACTACGCGCAAGCTTAGCTAGGTTGGCGTCGTATCAAATTGACTGCAGCTCATAATATATATGGGCTGGCTCGACCGGAGTAGTACCACCCTCTCACAAAAGATCGGCGTAAAGGAGCTATTTGTAAACTCCATGAGGTTTGTTCAGTCATGGTTCAGTCTTGTCGACCACAGACGACATAGTATATACCAACTTTTTGTTTGTTTTTTTATAGTTTTGGGTACGAGCCCTTTTAGTTTTAATTTAATTATATTTTTAACGGTTTGCTCCGTGAAATCGCCAAACGGACCCAATGGAAGACCAGCGCTGGTTCTTGCTGACCAGCACATGCTGAATTGGGTCCGTTTGCGGCTAGCATAGTCGATAATTGTTTTTCTTTCTTTTTATATTTATTATTGTTTTGTCTTGCTAGTCGTAATAAAGTTTCTCTTTCTTTCTTTAATTCTATTTCAGATGAATTTCGTACGATGAGTGAGAGAGCCGGAAGCCCGTTGACGGAAGCTCAGTCCTTTCTTCCTCTCCCACTCTTCAACTACCCTTCAGGTTGGCAACGTGCGAGCGATACCTTTGGTATTGCGAGCATGTACATGCTACGGTAACTGCTTTACATTAGGCGGGCCGTACGCTTGATTGCCACGTTAGTTAGTCACCTAAATAAACATGTTATTATGGGGTGATGATTTCTTGGTATTTGTACTCCGAATTTCATGTCGGGAGACGCACGTTCTGCCCTATTTCTGGGAATCAGGAATATCATATTATAGGATCGAGTAAATAAATAAATAACAAAGAAAAAAATCTCTACCATAATAATATTCTTTGTTCTGTTTTATTCTAGGCAACGTAACGTTGGTGACGTTAGTCGCTTAAAAAATAAACATCTTCCCTATACTCTTAATTCAATTCAATTCAATTCAATTCAATTCATATATTATATTATAATAATTCATATATATGTATACTCTACAAAGTTATTAAAATACTGTTTATTTTCAGCCGGAGTTGTACAAAAACGAGCTAGTGCGGCAGTCGTCGACCGACAGCGCCGAGCTGGAGTTCTGCGGGAAGCTGCACTTCGCTCTCAAGTACGATCAGGAAGTGGAAGCTCTCGTCGTCAAGGTACGCCATCGTACTATACCACCAAGCCAACTAGACACTCGGGTATAAATATCAAAGGATAAGTCGATGATTCCGCGGTACGTCCACAACGTAGTGAGCCTGAGCCAATGCCATTGACTTATTTTCATTTGATATTTATACCCGAGTGTCTAGTTGGCTTGGTAACGTAGTAAGTTCTAAAATTAAGCATACAGGATGCCTTAAAAATCATACTATATATCCAGCCCCCCTAGCCAAGTGGTTTCGTCTACAAGCGTTTCTACAAATTGCTTCGCTTAAATGTATGGAATTGACATAACAAGTTCGATAAGTAGATAAGGTGACTTATGTCATATCCATAGAAGAAGACATAGGCGACAAAGGCTCGCATGCCGCGCGAGGCTGCTCGGTCACATGCCTCAGTCGCATGCTCGGGCGAGCGACTTTTTACGTGCGCTCTGAAGTACGGAGACGCTCAGTTCAAATGCCACTAAATGGTCACCCATCATTACCTGACCTTGACAAGCGTTGCTTAACCTCCGATCGTTTACCGATCAGTGATTGCAGCTGGCTATCAGCGCCGCGGTATCTCCATTTGATAGTTTATTAACCCTGTCGATAATGATCAAATAATTGGAGTATTAAGTATTAATTACCCGACTACGGCGGAGGGTTATGATTTTGACCGGTATGTATGTATGTATGTATGTATGTATGTATGTATGTATGTATGTATGTATGTATGTATGTGCGTCTGTTCCCACCTAACTTCCAAACGACTTGTCGTAATTTGACAAATGAGGTATCGTTAGAAGCGGCTTAATGGCGCGCTGGTTATAGGCTATGTGACGTCACATAAAATTGCATATGGCGCCCTCTAGAGGATATAATGTCATGATCTAAAAAAAAAACATTTTTTAATAAAACCGTGTGGGGTATCAAATGAAAGAGCTTGATGAGCACATTTCAAAAATATATATATTGTTACCTATAACTCCAAAATAATTAAATAAAAAGTACTACTACTAGTACGTACGTACGTAGTACGACTACTGAAAAATCGCGCTCTAAAAAGTATGAAACAAGAAAATATTCTCATCTAGAGGATAGCCGTGGTCCGTGTTCATATGCCATTTGGCCCTAAAGGACCTACACGGACCACGGCTATCCTCTAGATGAGAATATTTTCTTGTTTCATACTTTTTAGAGCGCGATTTTTCAGTAGTCGGGTTTTAGTTTTTTGATCATTCAAATGAATTATTAATCGGATCAACCTATCGGCTTAAAATTTCACGAAATCTGTGATTGTGATTATGATATATATGTGATTATGGTATATAGTCTGGGTGTATATGTATATTAAGTATGTATAAACAAATAAAAAAGTAGTATATGTAGTAATATCAGTTATCTGATTTCCATAGTACAAGCTCTGCTTAGTTTGGGATCAGGTAGCCGTGTGTAAAAAAATGTCCCAGGATATTATTATTATTATATTTTGTGAACCATTCTCGGAGGTCAAGTTGGTTGAATGTTGGTAGGTATTATCGATAAACACACATAGAATGGTCACAAACTAAGCAACGCCTATAATTAATGGGTACCTAGTAACATTTAGACCAGGGGCCCTACCACCACCTCTTATAGCAGTATTATTTTAACGTTTCAGCGACTTTTTGTGCAATGACGTACCTTATTGTCATGACAATACGAAACGTCATTCGCTGTAAGGTTAAAATAGTACTGCTATAAGAGGTGGTGCTATAGGCTCAAGGAAAATTACGAAAAGATACTGCCTATATTTTCCCGGCATCGAACCTGCTAGGTGGCGTTCGATGCAGGGAGCATTGGGATTGGTCTATTCTTAAACTCACTGACGGTTCATAATAGTATCTAGTAGGTCGGTAGATATGTCTTAAATACATTTATTTTTGAAGTTTCTTATTGGTGATGTAACCTAACTGTAGCTAATTGACTGCAGCTAGTAGTAGTACTACCCTCTCACAGAAGATTGCCGTAAAGTAGCTATAGGTAACAGCTGCGTTTCGTACGATGAGTGAGAGAGCCGGAAGCCCAACATCCCCTCTTTCCCACATCTCTTCAGGTCGACAACGTGCGAACGCTGCCTTTGATAACTGCTTAACATCAGGCGGGCCGTACGCTTTTTTGCCACCGTAGTCAAATAAAAAAAAAAGTTCTTCTACCTAACTTTGTGTCCATCACGAACCCCAAAAACAAACCTACTCAAGCTTGAATACCTTGCAATTAAACTCAACACATGTTCATCACACATTGGCTCTTAATAAGATGCAAATTAAACCTAATCTTGCGTGAGAGGCCCGCTCAGCCGGCACAGATGAGACGCATCTGGCGATCTCGTTATTAAATCTCGAACGCCAATGTCAATGGGGTTGTAACGGGGTCAATGAACTTGCCGGAAATGTTCACCCTACAGGGTGACCCGAAGTGAAAGGTCAGAGAATGGAATTCTGATATCAATGCATTTCTTTTATACAGGGTGTTGGGTTAGGAGACACGTATTCAAACCCATGATCATACCATCAACCAAATTTCATGGTTACACGTGACTAAAAATAATATAAATAAACAAAAAACACAGGACTGTAGGTTCCAAATTAAGTCCCATTGGAGGCCATCCCGGTGATACCCAGACCAGGGCAGATTACGAAAAGGCTGTTTCCGAAATTGACCTCTGGCTAGAATCAAACCCGCAATCACCCGAAGCAGCTGAGCGGTTTACGCTTGAACCACTGCGCCAAACGGTCATCGATAATATTTGAAGAAATTAGATTTATCTCCCTCACGCTCAAAGTAAAGTATGCATTCTCGCTTGGAACTGTCATTGTAGGTAGGTAATAAAAAAATGTAAAATATTGATTCAGCACAATCAAACAGGTAGAAAAGATAGATATGAAAGCAACTAGCAACATTACCTTCAGTTTGAGATGTGCCGAAAGGCAAGAGGAACAAGGTCTCCTCCAACACTGATTTTCAACCAAAGCCTCCTCATACTCTGTCTTACATATAACTGGCTACCCAAATATCAATAAAACATCCACTACAAAACAAAATAATAATAAATATAGAAGAATTGATAAAGTGTTATCAGCAGGGCAATTGTCTAACTTGAGTTGCAATCATTTTATGACTGACACATAAAATTCGGCGATTTTGACAACAAAAATTCATAATTACGTAAGTTGCAACTGAAACCGTGTTTGATATTTAAAATATCTATCGATTAATTTATTTTCTATGAAAAAGCGATGACGTAACTCGTTTTCCGTGAAGTTACGCAAGCACAATTTGCCGATAGAGATGGATTTCAGTTTCAAACAGTGAATGATTGATACTGAGTTTCAATAGAGTTACGCAATCGACCTGATGATAATATAATTGTGTGTGACGTTACGACAGCAAACGCCCGCCTCGCCCGATTCCCGCATCTTACGTATAGGTGAGGTAATAAGGTTTTTACCACCCGGAAATCCAACCTTTTCTAATTGAAATGTTATCCCTATCAACGTGAGTCGTGACCTTTTCCATCCAAGATTAACCCCGACGGAAGCATGAATGACTGAAGTTACAGTAATGTTATAGTAGTGTATTTACTTTAAGACTGTTAACTTGTTACCAAGTTTGGGTAATGACGGAGACTTCTATAAATACACGGGAAGTTCGGTGCGCCGTGAACATACAGGAAGAAATTGTTTAGGATAGTTGACGAGCCCGTTGGCGTGGTTGGCGTGACGGCGCCTTTCACGCTGCAGGTCGTAGGTTCAATTCCTACCCGGGACATGCATTTGTGTGCATGAACATGTCTGTATGTCCCGAGTCTGGGTGTATATGTATATTAAGTATTTACAAATAAAAAAATAGTATATGTAGTAATATCAGTTATCTGGTTTCCATAGTACAAGGTCTGCTTAGTTTGGGATCAGTTAGCTGTGAGTAAAAAAAATCCCAGGATATTATTATTATTATAGAGTCGCTATGAACATTTTGCTGTGTAAGCTTGATACATAGAGTATCTTTAGTTTTGCTCAGCGTATCAGGAGGGATCGCCACACAGCAATTCTGCAAAAGCAATTAATTTTGCTGATTTTCTAGCAATTTCGCAAAATTTTCGAAAAATTGTGACGAATAGTGCTATTCGTGACTAATTTACGGAAATTTAGCGTGTCACTGGATCGCCCCAGTTCTTTGTAGGGTAGCCATAGTACAAGCGTTGCTTAGTTTCGGACCATACAGCTGTTGTGTAACTCTGGCGATATTTAGTCCTGAAATATACCTATCACTGATAATTTAAGTTGACGGAAAAAAAAAATCCGAGCTTTCAATCACTGGGGTGACATGAAAAAGATTTTCATGATACTTCCGAATGATCGATGGTCCTAATGGCGCGCTCTGATTGGTGGGTACACCCGGTAGATGTCACCTCCATTTGTAATCCGTGAAATTAATTGGTTTAATTGATCTGGTGTGAGATCGGGAATTGGGTTAATTAATTTATTATTCATTTGGTTTTGTGAGGGGTCCCGTTATCCTGCCTATATTTTTAGCATCCTAATTTATTTCCCTTTTTAGTGGCGCAAGGTTATTGCTGTCATATAAGGTTAATTTTATGATGGTGGATTGTGGACTGAATCCCCATTGCATTGGGGGGAGTCCCGTGCCCAGGAGTGGGACGACAAAAGGGCTAATATCTTTATATTCATATTTATAGTGGTTAATGACCTCGCACATCACGTCGTCCATTGCGAAACCACAGGTCTCTACTAAGCTGTTCTCTAGCCGAAAAACTGCCGACCTACATGAATTTGCTATTTACAACTAATAATTCATGGAGATAATATTAGAGACCAGTGGTTTCTCAATGGAATATTATTAAGAGACTCAAGATCCAGTTGATGTGTTAGGTAGTTATTTCCATGGCAGAGTATTATACATGATAGAGTAGTAAGTATCCAGTAAAAACTAGTTATATTATGTCTAGATCTTCGAAGCCCGCGACCTGCCCATCAAGGACGTGACCGGCAGTAGCGACCCTTACATCAAGGTGTTCCTACTCCCAGACCGCAAGAAGAAGTTCCAGACCAAAGTACACCGCAAGAACCTAAACCCTGTGTTCAACGAGACCTTCTTGTTCAGGTCAGTTAAAAAACATTTTCTACAAAGGGCCGGATCAATGGTAGTTGATCGACAATACAACATATTTTTTGCGTTCCGTACTCAAAGGGTGCCAACGGGACCCTATTACTGAGCCAACGCTGTCCGTCTCTCTATCTGTCTGCCTGTCCGTATGTTCATTTGTCAGCGGGCTATATCTCACGAGCCGTAATAGGTAGAGACTTGAAAATTTCACAGAATTTATGTTGCCGCTACAACAACAAATACGAAAAATACAATAAGATTTAAAACAAAGGGGGTCTCCTTACAAGAAACTTGATATTCTACGGTGGTACGGAACCCTTTATGTGCGAGACCGACACGGAATCGACCGGCTTTTAAACATGTTTTCTACAAAATGTGGTAACATTTAAACATCATCATCATGTCAGCCAAAACACGGCAACTGTTAGACATAGCCCTCCCCCAAGGTTTTCCACAACGACCGGTCCTGTGCTGCTAGCATCCAGCGGTTTCCCGCGACCTTCACTAGGTCGTCGGTCCACCTAAGGTCTACCAACGCTGCATCTTCCGGTTCTTCTTACATTTATACATAAATTACCAAAAACATTTTATTCCTGATGGTCTGAAGTTTAATGTGGTATATTTTATTAACAACATGGGTCAACGGATTATACAACAAATTGGGCCTAAAATTACCGTTTTGAGTTTTATTAAGCTATTAAAAGAAAAGATTCAATTTCAATTAAGAAATGTGATAAAAATCTGTCAACGAGATATTGAAGCTCGGCTCGGGTAACGAAGTTTGATAACGAATTTAAGTTACTGACAGAAACTGTAAGAAGTTTTAGGTAACTTTAGTTGTTTTATAAAGCTGATGGTATGTTATTGTACCTTTGATACACGCAAACTGTACGCATCGGACTTCACTTTTTTTTAACCGACTTCAAAAAAGGAGGAGGTTCTATGTTCGGCTGTATGTATGTTTTTTTTGATGATGTGTTATAGAGTATTTGGAGTCGGTGCCAATCTTGGTATGCCGAGTCTACCTACTATAAAAGTAAGAAGATAGATTGGCACCGACCCCAAATACTCGATAACACATCATCACGCCTGATTTTCCCGAAGGGGTAGGCAGTGGTGGTAATAGAAATATTATTTCAGGCTTTTTAGTGCTCCAGGTTTTTTTGAAGTCGGTTTTTATTTATCAAAAAATAACTGACAATCGGCGCGTAAACGTAAAAAAATAGGTTTTTTAATGGTTTTGGAACCACGCCTTGAGAACCTAATTTTGTTACCCAACTTTTAAATTCAAAATTTTGCCCTAACGGATTTACCCATATTTTTTTATATATAACGGTTTTACCGACATTTTAACTTTACCATTATTTGCTCTGTGTTCATAAAAGTTTATTTAGACTGGTGTTTTATTTTATTTCCTTCTGGGCCACCTTTACACGTCACATTGGGAATTCTCAGGTAGTTTCAGGTGTTCTCATTCCCATTCCCATTCTCAGGTAGTTTCAGGTGTTCTCATTCCCATTCCCATTCTCAGGTAGTTTCAGGTGTTCTCATTCCCATTCCCATTCTCAGGTAGTTTTCCAATCTGTGGTCTATCTGTGAATTATTAAGCAAATATTAATATGTCCGCAGCCTACTAACTTTTCATATTACTTGAGACTAACTTTTTAATCCGATTCTTTTCATTTTCGGAACTATTTTTTATCATAGTCACGATTCATTTTCGATCGTCCATCAACCGATTCCCGTCGAAGTTACCGATAATTGAGTTCACACTTTGTCGGCTTCGACATTAATTATATTTAACTTAAGCTTCAAGTTTAATTGGATTGCTCTCCCGGGTTGAATGTATTTTACAAATATTGCAAGTTCATTAACCAAGAACATTAAAAAGCTATTGGGTTGTAATTTAAAATGAGCTTTGCAGAATTTATTATGAACTTCTATGTGTTAATGAGTGCGTACACATGTCCCAAGCCGCCGCGCCCGAGCAATCATTTTATGACATTGAAATCAAAGCTCGGGTGCGCCGCTCGGCTCTTTTAGACACACTCAGTGGCTATGTCTAAATCTAGCTAGCAGCGCGTCCGTACAATCAGTTTCAACGTGATCATGTAGATATAATGTCAAATGATTGTTCGAGCATGCCGCGCCGCTCACCTTTTTAAGAGGCATCCATTGGCTGCTTCTACAAGGCTAGGGCTCTTCAGCGTCCGAGCAGTCAGTTTTAACGTCTAAAGGCTAAATAATGTCATAGCTCATAGCTCAATACGCTCAAACCTCTTATAACCTCGGTACAAAATGCAGTGTTGCCAGATGACCATGTGAGTTTCCCCCAAATTTCTTCGAAATCCCCCCGAATATGAGCTTTTTGAGAAAAAATCCCCCCAAAACAGTTTTTATTCATTTGAAATTTCAATTTGTATTTTTTTTTAAATATCAATTTTCATTTTTATACAAAAACAAAAATAGGTACTCTTTCAATAACTTTGTCACAAAACGATATCGAACTAATTGAATTAATATATAGACTTTATTACTGAAAATAAGTAGGTATTGATGATCCTCCGTGTTTATTTTCCCCCCCAAAAATCCCCCCAAAGAATCCGTCCCCCCGAATCTCCCCCCAAAGCCCCCGAATTTGCAGGGAATCCCGCCCATCTGGCAACACTGACAAAATGCAATCTGACTTCGACTTGCTGATTACATGAATAAGTAAAACTTTACTGCCAAAAATGTTATCATAACAACTCCTTGATATTCAGATACACATATACCCATAACAAACGAAACAAATTCAAAGTTTGCAGACGCGGTATTTAAAGCTGAACTCTTACTGGAGGCGCCCAATCAGAAACTTGGATTGCCTTTGAAATTTCACATTTTTTATTATCCATGAAAGGCTTAGAACGGTGACTATTTGATATATTTTGAAATTAGATATTCTATTAAAAAATAAATAGAAAAATTGTAAATTTGATGGAAATGCCATCTCGGCCGTAGCGTAGCTGTTATCAAGCCTTGTTCAAGCTTTAAGGGTCTTCGAACTCGAGAAGTTTGGCGTAAAATCTTTATTTGTTGAGGATTTCAATAAAGTTTCAAAATTTGCGGCTTTAAGTAAGTGGTCATTGACACGCAACAAGTTGAATAAGTTACTACCCAAGTACTGGTTCAGAGTTAATTTTCTACATTAACAACAAGGCAAATTGTCAATTTCTTCTGGACTAAAAAAGTTGAAAATTTAAAAAAGAAAATAGTTTGACAATGACGTATGTTCGCGCGCTCTGCGGTTATAGGTGGTAGATTCGGCGGCGTTTAGCTATTATAGCCGCGTTGTAAGGTGGTAGAAGCAAGCCAAGGTTTGACTGGCGGTAGTACCACCCTCTCACAGAAGATCGGCCAACAATTTCGATGTCACCCTGTATATGATATCCATACACGTAGCTATTTTGAAATGATAAATATAAGTAATATCTTCGTAATAATAATCACGAAATTTATTTATTTATTTATTTCAGAAACCATTTACAATTTTAAATTGTTAAAGGTTGATTGGACTCGGGACTTTATTGAACTAGTGTTCAGTCTCCTGCCTCACTTTATGTACATTTATGTTATTCAAGTCAGCAACACAAAGCATCAACTCAGACAATGCTTCATACACGAAGTTCACACAGAAGAAGGTAGACGTGTAAGCACAAGTTTCTATAGTCAGCTGAGCTGTCAGTTACGCTCGTGTACTTTGTAGGAATAGTACTACTATTACTTAACATCTTGACAGCACCTAAGTAGATAGCTCGTTTAGGTGACTCCTCATATGACGTTCCTTTTGACGTTTAAGAACGTCAAAGAAAAATTATTCTAATTGTGGTTTAGTAAGATTTATCTGTTAAACTATTGGTTAATTGTATAGTGATATAGGTGAACCATAATTTAAAGCAATTAGCACTATTTATCTTTGATATTCTTAAACGTCAAGAGGCTAGGGAGTAGAGATGTATTGATACTTCAAAAATACAATAAACTCATATATATACATATATCTACTACATAATAACTAAATAAATATTGCAGCACGTAATAGCATAGGTACAGACAAAATAAATACATAAACAAATATTAGAAGCAGTCACTATCACTACTAGTATTATTTATCATCATTTCTTATTCATTTGCAACAAATTGACAACTTTTTCGTCTTTATTCCAATTTGAACTTTCAAACAAAGTATCTAATAACTATATTTCCTCACCAGTGTTCCGTACGAAGAACTTCGCCAGCGCTACATCCAGTTCTCCGTGTACGACTTCGACCGGTTCAGCCGGCATGACCTGATCGGTCACGTGGTGCTCAAGGGTCTACTGGAGTCTGCAGACCTTCAGCAGGAGATCGAGTATACTATGAACATACTGGCTGCGCCTCAGGTGAGATATTGTAACCAATAACACTTCCTTTTCGTAGTCGGTTCTTAATTATAATAATTTTTTTATGTGACTATGGTGGCAAACAAGATGCTTGCAATGCCAAAGGCATCGCTCGCACGATGCTCATCTGAAGGGAAGTGGGACAGAGGGAGGGGAAAGGGGGGGTTCCGGCTCTCTCACTCATCGTACGAAACGCAGCTGTAATAGATACTTTACGCTGATTTTCGGGGAGGGTACTACACCGGTTGAGCCTGCCCGTATATGAGCTGCAGTCAATTGGCTACAGCTTGGCATCGCCCCCATAAAATAAGTTAGTTTTTTCAAAAAATCTGAAAAATTGTCGAGGAAAAGTTGATTATTTTAATAAATGAATATCGCCAGTCTAACACACCAACTGTATGGTCCTAAACTAAGCGAAGCTTGTACAATGGGTACCATACAATGGACTGAAATGGACTGGGAACGCCTAAATATATGTCAAACGAGCCAAGTTTTAACGATGCGTTTTGGGAGCGCGTATAACTATAACTTATTGTTAAGTTGTCTCGTTAAATGCTAAGTAATAATGAAGGTACCGAGCCTTATGTAAAGACAATTATATAGGTGATAGTATGTACATTTAATTTAAAAGGTGTTTTCCTCTATCTTATGTCACATGACGCCGTACACTCAAGCCCAAGGAAATTGGGCCATTATTAAGTTACGTATTATTAACGTAAATTCTTTAAGGAAAACATATGCCACGAATGGTGTGTATTCTTAATTTAAAAGATATCTCACGTTGCTTCAACTTCAACATATTATATTGTTCTTTTGAAGGTACTTTAGTATCGTCAGATATTTTTATGTGAAGTTCTTTTGCTTCGAGAAAATGAAGTATAAACTCTGAGCATAGATGTAAGTTTTCAGAAGATGATGAAACCGACGTGGTTGAAAACTTAGACGGTTCGGAGCTGAAGCAAATATAGAGATATGTTTTTAATATCCTATGTAGTGACTCACTCACTATCTATATTAAATACCTACAATGCATTGCATACATTGTAAGATTGACGGCCGAATCCTCAAAGAGTACTCAAATATTTAAGTCAAAGTTTAGCAGCACTCAAATTTGAGTTGCGTCCGAGTATTCGGCGGTTGAGCTTTGAATCTAACAAGCGTTGCCTAATTATCAGTTATAAATTAGTAGATATTTATTTGTCATATACTAACCTCAATTCTCAATTAATAAACGACGAACGGTGGAGTTACAAAAAAAAATACAGAAGAATCATAACAGATAAGTACCTCTGTCAAAATTTCCAATTGTAATTTGACTAGACACTCGCTAAAAACGTGTTTAACTCTATTTTTAATAGCGCCGTAATTTTTTAACCACAAGATTGTCAAGATGCACCCAATAATCTATTTCTATTAAGTACATTTCAATTAAATGTTTAGACATACCTATTATTACCGCGAAAATTAATCATAACAGATTTCACGTTAAATCCCAAGGATGTATAGTTTCGTGTGGCCAACACAACACAGGTCGAGATCCCTATGATCATTAATCACTCGCTTTCCGACCTTCGTTCTTTGCCTTTCCTTAGGCCCTTCGGGTCCAAGGACCACCTTTATGCATTCCTTATCCTTGAGTGTATGATGCCGTGAATTATAAGCAGCGACCTAATTTTAAATTAGGTCGGTATTTTGGAAGTTATTAGTGTCAGCTTGAGGAAGGTAGATGCGAAATGAGCGTTTTTCTGCCTCGCGCATCGCCCGTCATTTATAAGGAACAGCTGAGCAGTTTATTTTCCTGGCAATCTGAATGTTACAAATGAGACATGCAAAAAAGCGTTGATGAATTGTTTTAGTAGATATGACACCTTCTAACTTAGGCTCGTATTAATAAATGCATCTTAAAATTGAGATCGATCTTAATATGCTGTTTTTGATAGATTTTCCATACATTAAGACTGTATAGGCACCTAACGAGGCATGTTTGGAGGCAATGTCCTCTTAGACGCGTAGGGTAAAATTTTTGAAAAAAATAGCACCGTATTTATTGAACCCTCATCTTTAAAAAATAAGCAGGAAAAAAGTGCTACATGCTCATTTACTTTGTGAAAAAAAATATCAGAGTGAAGCTGTTTTCGTCTTAAAATTTATATCTCCTTCTAAACGGCTTGGAATTGTTAATTATTTTTTTCACTAAAATATCGAGAAATATAATACCTACAAAAAATAAGTTCGATTTTGGCTATGCAATAGTTTTTCACGTCACAGTTAATGATTTCCGATATTTTCGCAACAAAAGTGGGCGGGGTTTGTGCGCTCTCGACCAATCCAGACGGCCAAAACGCTCGGCCGGGAAGCGCGGCCTTAAACGTCAAAACTGCATCTTAAGATCGATCTTAACTACGAAGCGAGCGAAATACGAGCCTATGACATCACTAAACTTGTGTTTAGCGCACCAGTACTATGATTAAAAGATTTTTAAAAATAATGAAAATATTTTTCGAAAGCAGTGTTAAATCTACACAACAACCTTTTGTCGTGTTAATCAGTCAACAGATCGTTGACCCTCTTCCCTAAGGAATCGCTTTTTAATTAATTCTTAACATAGTTTTATGTGAACGTGTCAAAAACAGTATTTACATAAAAATACATTCCGAAAATTAACTGAAATTACTTCCAGTTTTAAATCTTTCGGGCCGCTTTCACCGTGTTAATCAATCATTCAGGCCGTAGACCCCGCTCACTAGAATCGCTCACACTTAATAAGAAATTGCTCGTATTAATTCCACGCGAACGTCTTGTAATTACATTTTAATCTATAGTTTAACAGCTGCTGAAAGGTTTTTGTTAACAAAGCGTGTGGGATAGAGGCTGAGAATAGGTTGCGGTTTTGTTAAAGCTAGCGGAGCGATGAGCGATATTAGAATGCAGCTTGCTCGCTCCCATAGCTCACGCTCGCACGCCCTTTTTGTCTTGATCAATACAACTACTTTTTAAAACAATTGATAGAATGTGTTCCTTGACCCAGACATTCATTTTAAAAATACACTTTTAAATATGCATTCCAAATTATAAATAAATTCAGAGTAATTATAGTATATTTTTTTGTACATAAAGTCATAATAAATAGCAAGTATATTTACCCTTGATCTAGCGTATTAGGTGTACCTATTAGCTATCTCAACTATGGTGTATTAGGTATACAAGCTACCCTATCTCTATCAGAAAAGTGGTAAATACATTATATTACAAATGGATAAAACTCGTAACCCGCAAGAAATTATACGTACGTGTACCTGTTTAAGCTTTGTCTAATGGATTGCTTTTCCAAATATTGGATCTTAGGGTCTGCGCATTATCCTAACTTTATTGAGACTTATTGAGCGACTGTAGCCTAGGGGTGAACAGGTTGGGCTAACAATCAGAAGGTCCCAGGTTCGATCCCCGGTGGGGCATGCACCAATGGATGAATTTTCATCTATGTGCATAATTTACAGTTCGCTGACGGTGAGGGAAAACATCGTGAGGAAACCTACCTATCCCTCGGGATTAGGTAATAGTCAGTTCCTGTATACACGGCGACAAGGTTCACCACCTGTCACGTTGGGTTCTGACTATCTGGTGAAACGTGGGCTTTGAGTTGGTTAATACCTCCACAATGTGGTGGTGTATGGCCACTCAAGCCTCTGACTACCCCCGAATGGGGATAAAAGTCGTGACGTTTACACATTGAGACTTATTTAAGTTTAAGTCGTAAGCTGGCGTAAATAAGCTCCACTTTATATGAAATTATTATATAACAGTATTTTTCTTGATAAATACTACTTACGGCCGTATTCACAAATCATAAATAAAATAAATAAATAAATAATATCCTGGACATTTTTTTGTTTTTTAATACTCGTCTGCAGTGCACAGATACACTGATGGATATCAGCAGTAAACGGACTGTCACCAGTGCATTAAACAATCAGTTAGAGGCTATGCCCACGGAGCAACTTTAGTTGCCGAAACTACCAACTTTTTAATAGTTTTTTGGCAGTTGCAGCAAACAATTGCCAGTTGCAGCAACAGTTGCCGCGATTGCCGCAACTGTTTCGCAATTCTTTTATATGAAAACAGTTAGTTGCGAGTTGCCAGTTGCCGCAAAAGTTGCCTGTGTGCATAGCCTCTTACTGCTTTAACAGTCCGTTAATGTGTTGGTGTACTTGTTCCCTCAGTAAGGGAACAACTTTATAGAACTTTGGCTGTGCATTTGAACGCACTGTGAGACCACATAGTAATGTTTGAATACGGACCATAATGACTCATAACTAACTTAAAACGGTTTGTAACAAAAGTAAACTTTATTTGCTTTCTTTATTTGTCAATAAAAATCTGTGTACTGTTTTATTAATTTACTAAAAGACCTGCGACAAAAAGTCTCTGACCCCCACGTCAGAGGGAGACCGCGGGACGGGCCAAAAAGCGCCCGGACTATAAAAAAAAAAAACAAAAGTAAACTCTGTGACTTATTTATGTCTGTGTCTCCTTTATATTTTTTTAAAGATCTGATCATAATCCGCCAAAAAACTGGACATCTATCCATTAAGGTGGTAGAGCCAAGCTGTAGCCAATTACCTGCAGCTCATAAACAGGCTGGCTCGACCGGGGTAGTACCACCCTCTCACAGAAGATCGGCGTAAAGCAGCTATTACAGCTGCGTTTCTACGATGAGTGAGAGAGCCGTAAGCCCACCCCGTTTCCCCCTCCCTCCATCCCACTCCCCTTCAGGTCGGCAAATGCGAGCAATACGTTTGGTATTGTAAGCATCTATAGGCTACGGTAACTGCTTAACATCAGGCGGGCCGTACGCTTTTGCCACCACAGTTCTATAAAAAAACAGTGGTAGAGCTAATAACATACTTTAATTCGCAATAATTTGTTCACAGGAGAAGAAAGACTTAGGAGAGCTGATGCTATCGCTCTGTTACCTACCCACTGCTGGCCGGCTTACCGTCACCGTGATCAAAGGCAGGAATCTGAAAGCAATGGATATCAATGGATCATCAGGTGATTTACACACACGTTTTTTATTTAACGATGTTATTTTTACAATTTTTACCAGATTTTTTGTGTGGTACCGGAATAAAATTGCATTACCTGTTTGTCGTTAAAGAACAATTGAAAAAATAACGTAAGGAACTAGAATATTCTTGGCTTCTCGGCCAACTTGGTGTCAGAGCTGTTCAAGCGGCCCGAAGGCCTAACATGTCTTAACGAGTGCTGCCTAGAAGACAACAACCGGGACCAAATTTTACGTGCGCTCCGAAGTACGGAGACGCTCAGTTCGAAAACTCCGATTGTTTACCAATCAATTCAGCTGCCTATGAGCTCCTGACCATAATATAATCTCATGAGTAGAGATAAGTAGACTCTATCAGGTACCTCTTCGGTTCTAGTAGATATAATTTTGATCATAAGTGGTGGTCCATTTTTTAGGGTTCCGTACCCAAAGGTTGCCCACGGGACCCTATTACTAAGCCTACGTTGTCCTTCCGTCCATCTGTCCGTCTGTCAGCGGGCTGTATCTTACAAACCGTTATAGCTAGAGACTTGGAATTTTCACAGAATGTGTATTTCTGTTGCCGCTACAACAACAAATACTAAAAAATAAAATAAAATTTCAAAATAAAATATTTTTGACGTTTTATGTTTATTGTAAATCACTGACTACCTCTGAGTATTAAAGCCGTAATAATATTTTATTACTTTCCACGTCTCTACGCCATAATTTAATATAAACTTAGCTGTTCCAACGCCGGTTCACTCAGAACTTTGAAACTACAGTATTTATTACCCTGAAATAATGGACAATAGTTAGATTAATTGCACCACAAATTAACTCAATCAATCCTACTCTATGTAGAGACGTTCACATATAAGCGTGCTCGGCGGTACCATCAAAACACTAAAATAAAAAATTGTAAAAATACGGTACAAGATATGTAATGCTTAATGTAGAAAGACCTAAGTACGGAAGTATCATAGTGTCTGAGTTATTGGCCTTTTACGTTTCTATCTTTTGCGTTGCGGCCTTGGAACACACCGAAAGGCCTATAAAACAGTGTTAAAATTGCATTTATTAATAGCAGCCATTCATAATCTAATTAATAATTATAATATTTGAACTCAGCTCTTATGCCTATACATAGATCACTATTAGTGATAAGGCCGCCCATTGTCCACTTCCTGTGTAATTTATGTCATCCTATCCTATCCTACTAATATTATAAATGCGAAAGTAACTGTGTGTGTGTGTGTGTGTGAATGTTTGTTCCCACGTATCTCCATAACTACTGCACCGATTTTAATGAAATTTGAAACGTAGATAGTGTAAACTCTGGAAGGAGACATAAGCTAATCATACCTATAAATTTCAACCCCTAAGATGGTTAAATAGGGGATGAAAGTTTGTATGTAGGTTCGTCATTTTTGAAGTTAGAATTATGAAAATTTGAAATTAGGTGTCTTTTAAAAAAATAAAAATTGTAATTTTAGCGTTTTTGAAAATTCAACCCCTAAGGGGGTAAAATAGGGGATGAAAGTTTTGAATGTTATTTTGCATGGATGTTTGTCAGTTTTGAAGTTAGAATTGTGAAAATTGGTGTTTAGGTTTCTTTTTATATATGTAAAAAAATAATTTCAGGGTTTTTGAAAATTCATCCCCTATGGGGGTTAAATAAGGGATGAAAGTTTGCAAGTTCGTCATTTTTCAAGTTAGGAGTATGAAAATTGGTGATTATATGTCTTTTATAAAATGAAAAATGATAAAATCAGGGTTTTTGAAAATTCACCCCCTAAGGGGTTTAAATGGGGGATGAAAGTAAGTCATTTTTGATAGTTAATAGTTGTTTTGGTTTCTTTAAATAAAAATAATAATAATTACAGGGTGTATGTAAATTCAACCCCTAAGGTGGTAGAATAGGGGATGAAAGTTTGTATGGGAGTTTGTCATTTTTGAAGTTAGAATTAAGTATGAAAAATGGTGTTTAGATGTCTTCTTAAAAATACAAGTCGGTTTTGGGATACGTGATATACACCGTGTTTATGTTCACTTACTTTAACTTCGACATAGTGCTTGGAACATTACCATAAATGGGATGAGGGATGCGGGATGCGGGATTCGGGATACGGGATCCGGCAAACGCGATCCGGGATCCGGGAAACGAGATCCCAGATACGATATCCGGGATCCGGGATCAGAGATGCGGGATCCGGGAAACGAGATCTAAGAAACGGAATCCAGGAAACGAGATCCAGGATACGGGATCTGGGATATGGGATCCGGCAAACCGGATCTGGGATCCAGCAAACCGGATCCGGGACCCGGGAAACGGGATCGAGTCCGTTTTTTTTTAAATTTAAATTTTGCGCCGACGAATTCGCGGGCAAAAGCTAAATAAGTGTATGTGTCTGTATGTGTGAATGTTTGTTGCCACGTCGGTATCTCCATAACTACTAAACTGATTTTAATGTGAAACGCAGATAGTGAAGGCTCTGGAATAAGACAGACTAATCATAAACATCAATTTCCACGCGGGCGAAGCCGCGGGCACAACTAGTAATTTATAAATGTTTGTTTTTTCCTAGTGGTGGATTAATAAAGAGTTACCTATCTATCTATAGATAGTAGAATATACAGCATGTAGAAGTATCCGTGAAACTGCGTTTTATTAAACAACTCTACACTTTCGAATACCACTGTAGTGTGAACCGGCCTCAAATCAATTTGCCGTAAACGTTTACGTGTTGGTATACCTGATTAAGTGGCATTGTTTCTCCGAAACAACGCTATCGGGTTACTGAATTAATTGCGGGTTTGATAAGCGGAACATTTAGTTAATATGTTGGGCCAGTTTTCAATCAACGATATTAGTATGTAGTAACGTAGTAATTAGTAGTACGTAGTAATTCGTAGTAGTAAGTAGTACTACGGTAAAGTCACTTGAGGCTGCAGTCTGCCAGTAACCACTGGTAAAGGTACGATTCCGACG
The DNA here is from genome assembly GCA_947859195.1 of Drymonia ruficornis. Lineage (NCBI taxonomy): Eukaryota > Metazoa > Arthropoda > Insecta > Lepidoptera > Notodontidae > Drymonia > Drymonia ruficornis. Next base: position 7,442,345 of record OX401925.1, on the reverse strand, counting down.
AACGCGGCAGACAGCAGACGCCAGTCGGTCTCATACAAATTGTGGCGATGAAATCACTAATAGATATTTTTTCAACGATAATCTAAAGAAAATGTATCATAACTTCAGATATCAGTTTATAACTCTAAAAACTAGTTGGGGTGTCTGAAGGTTTTCATATATATATATATAACGTCACGACTTTTATCCCCATTCGGGGGTAGTCAGAGGCTTGAGTGGCCATACACCACCACATTGTGGAGGTATTAACCAACTCAAAGACCACGTTTCACCAGATAGTCAGAACCCAACGTGACAGGTGGTGAACCCGGTGGGTTCGCCGTGTATACAGGAACTGACTATTACCTAATCCCGAGGGATAGGTAGGTTTCCTCACGATGTTTTAAATAAATAAATTGTTCAATAAATTGTTGTATAATGAAATGAATAAGAAACTAGTCTAAGTTCTTACTAAACTTGTCGAAATTCTTGTCACTAATGTTTTGAATCTTTTAGCATGACGAGCGTCAATCACTTGTTAACGATACCCAATAAATTAAATTATTGTAATCAATGAAAGCACTTAGAAAATAAATTGTTGAACGTGCTTTTCAAAGCATGGATGAGATAAAATGTTATATTTTAACATGTAATTTTGTACTGGCCCATAGACTTATTACTCTTATGGGGTTACCATGCCTGCACCGATGTAGGATTGCCAAATAGGTAGCTATCTCATCATAATAAAACACACAACACGAAAACCGAAGTCAATATCAGAAGTCGTATCGGAGCGGGACGATTGTGGAATAATAATGGGCTATCTCGGAGGGAATTTAGGACAATACACTTTGGTAGAGATGTTTAGTTTGACCATATATTCAGTGTGTTGTGTGGTCGGATGTATTAACTATTGTATAATAATATAAGGTCTTTATTTAATAGTGTACGATATTTTACATGGCTCCTTAGTAAATGAACCTAAACTTGTATTTATCTATACAAATAAAAAATTGTGTATGTTTATAATGTCAAAATAACAGCTATTTACTAAAATAATGTGAAAGTATATACGGTACATATAACAAAAAAAGCAATTATTAAAAAAATTCTCTGTTTGTGTGTTCGTTCCGGCTAAACTCCGAAACGCCGATTCCAAATCTCCAATTTTGAAGGGACTTTCACTGACAGATAGCTCATCACCTAATTATAAGGAAAAGCTTAGGCTACTTTTATCTATGCAAACTTTTTTTTTTTTTTGTTAAATTCCACGCGTACGAAATTGCGGGCACAGCTAGTTATTAATATTTCCACTTTACCGGTATTGATATTACCACCTTTCCAACAGTTTTTTTAACAATTTCAGCGGCGCAAAAGGCTTTTACAATTGTGTAAACGTCGTCGCCTGAAAGCGATATTTTTCACAGTTCAGGAATCCCTTTAAGACCCACGCTTTAACTCCCGAGACTGAATACTCTGATCAATAGGATGGGATCATTTGTCATGGTCTGAGACTACCTCGGGCTCGTTTTGTTGCTATGGAAAGGATTCCCTTTTGTGTAGGTTCAAGGTCAGATGACGGTGTTTTTCTTGTTAAAGAAGTACAATGCGATTAAAATAAGAATAGGACGGGCTCTCAGCTAACTTCGCTCATATAAAGTGCTGTACTTCTGCGTGAAGTTAGCCGAGATCCGTAACATTTTCCTGTTGACGTCACAACAAGGCGATAGGGCGGTCCTATTTTTTTTTTAATAGCATTGTAGCCTAGTCAAGTTGCGACCAAACTCTACTTAATAAAAAGATGTTGCTACACTGACTGACTAGCTGCGTCTATATCAGGCGCATATCGCAACCCGAGCACTCAGTTTTGACGTAGGAACGCATAGACATAATGTCATAACATGAGTGCTCGGGCGTGGCGTGCGAGCATCCGGACGCACTAACTAACAGACAACGCACAGCCGAGGGGTCTAGGAGCATGAAATTTTGCACACAAATTTCTTTTATGACGTAGGTGAGCACTTTAGAAAAAAACGGCCAGGTTGCACTCCTGGAGTGCCGGTAGAAGTGAAAACTTGAATATTAACGGTGTGCATTCTTGATATTTTGGAATGGTTAGGGAATAATTTTGCACGAATTGCTTCTATTATCAGTATAAAAGTACTATCATTTATGTGAAATAAATGAATATTAAATACAATATTCATTTATTGCGCTATCGTACACATTGTTATGATGTCATTGTCATTATAGTCATTTGCTTTAAGTAGTTAAGTTTTTCGAATGGTTTTGTAACCACCATCGTAGCCGAGCGGACACAGCGTTGGTACATAACGTACGTACTACGTAGGTCGGAGGTTTGCGCCCGGCCACGAGATGTCTTTTGTGAAATTTGTAATATTTGTTTCTTCAAGTTACTGGTAATCCGTAAAGTTTAAAATAATATATATAAAAAAATTGAAAACATAGTATCGAACCTACGCCCCATAGAGCGAGCACTTACCCAGATCCATCGTGACCTGACAGCTACTAATCTGACGAATTTTTCGATCAGGGCACTTGACCCTGACGCGAATTTAACCGTTATTCCTCATTCCAAGAAAAGTGCACAACGCCGCTAAAGAAGTTTTCACTTCAAAAACATGTTTTAAGGGGGTTAAATAGGGGATGAAATAGCGCTGAAATTAAAAAAAAAATGTATATTTATGACTAAAAGTCACCCGTATCGACACCATTTTTGGAAATTCATCCCCTAAGGATTTTAATATAGGGTGGAAGTCTGTATGGAAATAATTGCTCAGACGCTCCCTTCGTCTCTTATAGGCGCATCCAATAGATACAATACCGCCAATACGAAAACATAATACATAGGTACCCAGATAAGCCACCATTTCAAACCAACCCTTGAACAAAATCTCAGACGGTCACGTTGTTTAAAAGTACCCCCGGCCCGACGGCGGTATCCGCCCCTTTGATCACCTGCCCCGCGTAATCCGGCACTTTAGTATTCCGTAAGGAAATCGTACAACGTTTTGCAGACCTTTTGTATTCAAGACTTGTCTGTCTGAGATGGGAAGGAGAAAACACGCGTAAATGGGACATTTAAACCTATTGGTGTGTATGGTAAATATAATGTTTTGTATAATAGGAAACATAAAAAAATCTAAATTAATATCACCAGACACGTACAGTATGGTAGCCCTATATACTGGTACATAGGGCTACTATACAATGGACTGGGGGCGATCCCAGTGACACCCAGACCAGGGCAAATTACGAAAGGCCGTTTCCGAAATTTGTTATTAGCTATTCAAAAACTGCAGTTAAAACCAAGTCCAAGATTTGAGTGCCTACCTAAAATTATAGTTATTTAATTGTTTATTTTAACGTAACTACAAGAACAACAGAGCTTTTCGGCAAAGTTAAAGTCATAGTCAAAAATCTGTATTGACACTATTCATTCACTAACTGCCTGTGCGATCCGTGGTGACCGCAGCAATCTTTAGCGTGATAGGTTGATAGTCTTGATGGATTGATCGATTGGTTGATAGGAAGTATACTCGAGTATTATAAATTCAGTTATTTATTGATCACTTGATTGATATGCTTGATGAATGATTTTATTGGCTGATAGTTAGTGAGCCCCGCGACCGTCTAGCTATAACGAACCGTGTGAATTGATATAAACTATTTATTCCAATTTCTTTGGATATAAATGATTGCCTAAGTCGCGAGGTTCACGTAAGTTGCCGAAGCGGCAGAATGTGCGAGTTGCCTCGTACACTGCCATTCTAACCCTGTCTTCTTCTTCCAAACAGATCCGTACGTAAAGATCTGCCTGATATGCCAAGGCAAACGCATCAAGAAGAAGAAAACGACGGTCAAGAAGAACACTCTTTCGCCGGTCTATAATGAGGCCCTCGTCTTTGACCTTCCGGCTGAGAACGTGTATGACGTCACGCTACTCGTCAAAGTTATCGATTATGACAGGTAAATTATTCATTTTGACAGGTAAATTATTTATTTTGACAGGTTAATTAATGATTTCGACGGGTAAATTATTGATTTTGACAGGTAAATTATTGATTTTGACAGGTAAATTAACGATTATGACAGGTAAGTTTAATCATTCCTGAAAAATTGCTTAAGAGGTTATTACACCTTCCTAAATTTAGCTAAATTTAGAACCTAATTTAGAAAGCTTCTGATTATTTAGGATTCTAACTTGCTAAATGCGATTACACTTGCCTAAATTCAGTCATGACTAAATTAAGTAGCCTAAATTTAGGAAGGTGTAATAACCCTTTAAGTTGGGGATATTACAATAATGTGTTAATCTAGCGATTTATATTACTACTAATATAAGTATAGTCAGCAGCAAAAGAACCTGAACATTCTTAATTTTCCAAACCGGTTATAATACTCTTTATTTTACAAACGCTAATGAACATTTTCAATTCAATTCAGTTCAAATAATTTCTTTATTCGTGTGATTTTTGGGTAGTACAAAAGATCTTAAAGCTAAAAATATTTATGATCCTCAAAAAACCTGCGTCGACTGGCTTACACTTCTTCCTTACTAAGTATTGCAGAATGTCAGTGTATAACCAATTTTTACATTCACATTATAAAAGAAAACAGAATAAAATAATAATTTCTATAAAGTATAATAACTATAATAATGTCAATACTAATAAAAAAATTCATACAGTCATAACGCAGACCAACCATAATACTTCATTAAATAAATTTGTCATCAAGGTATTTTCAAAACTAAACACTAGGAACTTGTCTAAAGAATGTTCAGCGACTTATCTTGCTGACCGTACCTACCATAAACAAATATCTTACCTCTAGATCTTGATAGTTGAAGAACACAATGTTATTGAAGGTCACGAAAATCAATTAATTCAATAATAATTAATTTAAAGCATCGTAAAACTTGATTGGCATTTAACATCAAAATGTTTCGGTAAAATTTAAACTATTTACGTCGATATTACCTCGGGACTTAAACTCTAAGTTCACGACCTTAAAGCCCTGTTTAATTATTCTGAAAGTTACAATGCAAAATGATTCGCCTTTCAAAAGCCAAGTTCCTATTTGGAATGTACCCACTTGCTCCTTTGTGTATTCTAAAGAAAAGGCACCTTTAACATTTTGCAGTGTTAGAAGGGCACGCGGTATATTTAAGGTGACTTTAAGTCAGAATCAAAAAATGCAAATCTGTTAAATAAAGATTAGTCGAATTATTCTAAAATAAGAAAATGTTTTTAACACACTTATTACCCGTATTATTTTTCTTTAGATCCTCTACATCCAAAGGTTGCCTGGTAGAGATCCTATTAGTGATAAGGCCGCCCATTTTCTACTTTCTGTGTAAATTGTATAATTATTAATAAATGTTTATTTTTCTAGTGGTGGATTAATAAAGAGTTATCTATGCATCTATCTACCCATAGACTAATATACTTCTGTCCATAATCATTAAAAGTTGGCGGGATGACAGGGAAGATGACGTTCAAGGGAGAGCTTTGAACGAACCAATCCAAATATCAGGGGGCTTACCACCACCTCTTATAGCAGTTTTGTTTTAACGTTTCAGCGACTTTTTGTGCAATGACGTTTCTTATTGTCATGACAATAAGGTACGTCATTGCACAAAAAGACGCTGAATCGTTAAAACGTTCCTGTAATTGAATCGCAATAAGAGTTCGTGGTAAGCCGCCAGGTCCGGTGACATGTATTAGGCCAGCGGGGGTCCTCCTATTCGGCGTCTATAAGCTTATTTGTCTGTGTATTTTGACGACCGCTAGGCGCAGTGGTTCGAGCTTAAGCCTCTCGGCTCACTACATCGGGTGGTTGCAGTTTCGATTCCTGCCGGAGGCAAATCTCTGCCAGGTCTGCGTATCTCTGCGATCGCGCTCACTCCATTTTATATAGGTGGATAGGTGTGTTATTCTCCCTATATTTATTTATTTTCCTAATATTTTGCTTATTTTTGTCCAAAAGAATCGGCCCGAACGAGCTGATCGGCTGCACTGCAATCGGTTCCACGCTGATCGGCCTGGGCCGAGACCACTGGCTGCAAATGCTGGACAACCCTCGTAAGCCAGTAGCGCAATGGTACCCCCTTAACAAGAGCCCCCCAGCCAACATCACCCTCCCGTCCCATGATGCGCAGAACGTCGGCCTTAGCTGCTTGAATGGAAGGTAAGTGCCCAATAACATAAAGAGTCTGACCCCCACATCAGAGGAACCACCTCTGATGCGGGGGTCCATAGACATAATTGGGGGTCAGAGGGCCCAGAGTCAGCTCAGAGTCTGATGCGGGCCGGGCGTGTAAGAAAAGACGTGAAAAAAGTCAAGATCTTTTTTATTAATCTATAAATATAAAATTCAAAGTCCTGACTGAATGATATATGAACGCACAGCCTAAACCGCTGGTCCGATCGACTTGAAATTTGGAGGGGGTGTTCTTTGTGAAGTGTAGGCATCCACTAAGAAAGAGTTTTTCGAAATTCCAACCCTAAGGGCGTTAAATAGGGGGTGAAAGTTGAAAGCCGAAAATTGGTGCAGTATTTTTGATAATGCAATCAGTTTCTACCCTTGAGTTTGTTTCTGAAGAAAAATATATCATTTGGTTCCTGTAGGCCACGCGGGCGAAGCCGCGGGCGGAAGCTAGTGTTGCTATAAAGAAGATAGAAAAAATCTGTAAATAAACGTACGTTTCACGTCCCACTCGGCACGGGTCTCCCCCCAATGTGAGGGGATCCAGGCCACAATAGATCACGCTGCTGGCCCAGTGTGGATTGGTAGATGTCACATGTCTTTTGAAAGTTAGATTTTCTAGGACATGCAGGATTCCTCGCGATGTTTTCCTTCATCGTACCTAAGTGATGATCATATAAAAGTTATGATTCGCACATAGATTTCGAAATATCCAGCGGTGCGAGCCGGAGTTAACCTTGGACCTCGCAAGTTTAACTAATCGGCTATCATTGCTTCTAAATAAGTATAACATAATAATAATTAATTATTATTTTTAATTTTCATAAACATCTCAAATGCTTTAATATCAATATATTATAACTTCATATAATATTCACTGAATACGTCCAGATATCTAATAAATCCATTAATAAAGCTATCATCGTCTCAAAAGTCAAGACTTGAGTTCAAGGATCATTGACACGGGCCCTATACAGGGTGTTTCAAAAGAACGGAATAATAATTTGAGTACATGTACGATAGCTGATATGTAAATACCTAGTAAAGGCAAATTATGCTTAACTATCATATTTGCTGAGTTATGGGCCTTTGAATATTTGTGACAAATTTCGTGTTGCGGCCTTAGGGCACTTCTTATGGCCTAGAAAACAATATAAACTGCATTTAGGAGTAGCAGCCACTGATATAAAAGAAAAAGTTTGTGAAAATCTTGCCTAATTCGTGAGATAAGTTTTTTTTTTTTTTTACTTATTGTTGGGAAATAATTATTTAAAATGTTCGAATCTTAGTATTTTTTTAATACAATTTCATTCCACTACCTACCGATACACATCCAAAACCCCGAAGTATTATTTCGCACTTGTGAAACATCCTGTACTTACGTGTTAAACAAGTGGCGTTGTTTACCTAAACCGTACTTAATACCTCTTAAATAAATTTTATAAGTCCTTCAGAATAATTTTAAGGCTTCATAATCCAGGTTTAAGAGTCAATTCCAATTCCTTTCACAGATGAAGAGACAACGCGTGAACGACTGAAGATTTGAACATCAATTGATATCACGTCAAGCTTACAGACGGTATTCTCGCGATGCCAAACATAGCAAGTAAATGTGATTAGAATTAACGGTTGTATGTCCATTTACTGTAGCGAAGAATCCATGTTCAGTGATATTGTAACGTAGAGAAAGAACTAGAGTAGAGGTCTGTTGAAGTAGATGAAAAATGAATTTATCCAATAGAAATTCTAATTGTTTGTAGAAAGTATCATTTGTAGTTCGTAGTTCGAATATTCAAATGTATTCATGACATTACCATTCATTTTCTATTACTGTATTCTGTTCTGTCCTCGTATTCTTTGAATATTATCTGAAAACCTTGAAAACGCACATTTCAAATTCAAGACTTATCATGTCATGTACATAATAATTATATAATATTAATGTTGTATAGTTGTTGTCTTTTGCAGTAAGAGTATATTGCATTGTCGTCATATCTAAATTATTTGATAATATTGTAAGATATAAAGATTATTATACGCACGTTGACGTAATGGAACGAAAATATCGAGGCACTTGGAACGAAACTTGACAAAATATTTCTGCTTACTTAGCGCCGCCATACACGCGACTGCAAAAATGCAGTCCGTGTGCAGTCGCGTGCCGTCGAATGCAACCAACTGCAATAGAGCTGTCACTTCCGACTGCAAAAATGCAGTCCGTGTGCAGTCGCGCGCCGTCGACTGCAACCAACTGCAATAGAGCTGTCACTTCCGACTGCAAAAATGCAGTCCGTGTGCAGTCGCGGGCCGTCGACTGCAACCAACTGCAAAATGCAGTCCGTGTATGTTAGCGCTTAATAGGAACCATAGCATGGTATGTTTATTTTACTGTTGCACAAGTTAAGAATTGTTATAAACAATGGATGGATGTTTCAAACATTCTTTTGGCGGACAATAATGTAGACGGGAATGTTGCACGAAATATTTTTCAAATGAAGTTCACTGACGTCATTGTTAGAACAAAACAATCTTTGTAAGATGAAAATGAAGCTTTAAATCGTATTAAAATTATAAATGTATTTAAAAATCTGCATATTTAAAATATTATATTGATATTAAAATATGATATAAACGTTTTGAATACTCAATGGAGGCTATTTAAAGCTATTCTGCGCTTGATACGGAATATGATTTAATGAATGGCAAAGCCGAACCTTATGAAGGATTATTTTTGCAATCAATAATATTTATTATCTTGTTACATCTCTATGCGATATAAAATAAAGATATATAAAGCTGATAAAAGGATTACTGTTATAAAGATTTCCATAAAGCCAAATAGCTGCATTTGGATTAACCCTAGACTATATTTTTCAATCAGCTGCATTTGATAATGTTTATTGTTCAGGAAGTATTTTATAAATGTATACTTAATATTTATCTAAGTGTAAGACTAAATCTAAGATTGTATATCTTCTCCACCTGAGCTGATTTCAAATTTTCTACAGACGATTTCTTGAGATGATCTATGAATGACGCGTTGAATGAGAACACTACAGATGTAAACAATTTAATTTCAAATATGAAGTATACTAAATGGTGAAATCAATCGTGAAGAAATCTGCATGTCTGAGAGAACTTTCACTTCTCAATAGACGTATCCACCAACGCGCGTCGAGCCATGATGAACTGAATTCTGAATTCCTGTGTGGCTCAGTACCATTTGGTAAATATCCCAGTTCGTACGGTCAGTATAAGTCGCTGAATATTCGGAATTTTTCCTATCACTTGCACATTTTTTTGCATGAAATTCATATTTTTTTTTTATCTAAACAACATAATAATTTTGTTACTAAAAGTAATAATTTGGTTTGCCATTGTGCACCAATGTTTGTAAAATAACGAGATATAACAATTTTAAAATTTAAGAACGTTCGGCGCCTTATGTTGCTGACTGTACTACACTACCTACAAAAAAGTTGCGTTTCGTAAACATTTTAAATCCATGCAAATAATCCCATTTGGTATTTTTTAATTCTTTTTTTTAAAAGGAAAGTCGTGCCGCGGGATTTTATTATTATTTTGAGTAACCTAAACTTAGAACCTACTTTTTGTAGGCTATGTACGTGAAGGTACTATAATAATAATATAGTACATTGTATTATATGTATTATAATACAATGTTTTCTTAACATAAACTCGGTCATCAGACTACAGACGTCTGTAGGTTCTCTGTTCTTGAACTGACAAGTTTTGTATTTCATATCATAGGAACTTAGATAATTGATTGGTCGAGCCTCGACTAGATGGCTTCGGTGTAGTTGTAAAATGCGGCAACGAATAATGCTCATATAAATGAGCATACGAGTCCAACTTGACGTAATCTCGTAGCAACCACTCTGTCACACTGATCTGCCGTGTTGACATTTTTCTTTAATTATTTTTACATAGTAAAATGCCGGCCTGCGCGGTAAAATTATGCAGAAACAATCAATCAAACAATAAGAAAGACACTGGGATCACATACCATCAGTAAGTATTGCATAATATCCTAATTTCAACGAAAAATAACACCAACCATTAAAATGTCAAAGAATATAAATTACACCGTTCAGTGATACCGCGTAATAAAACTTAATTTCCCCAAGGTTGCGATTTTTATTGTTCTGCAAATAAATAATTATTTTTATATAAGGTCGTAAGTTATAAATAGATATTTTGCAAGGCACCTTACTAAATGCTGAAGATGATGTATCCACCCTACCATAAAAAAATAATCGCTTGGTATAAATATTTTCGATCGGTTGGTTCAGCTGGTTAGTAACGAGCATTAAAAATTCCTTGGTAACGAGTGATTCAGTCAAAGGAACCCAACATATTTCTTTTTGTGGTAAGTATCACAGAGAACATAGAGGGAAGAGTTGTTCTTTTTAAAAAACTTTTATTTTTTAATTAATGGCCTCTTTCCATTCGGACCCAATGTGATTCTGCCAATGTCAACGTCTTATTAGCAAAGACTTATTAGATTTACCTAAGAAACAACGTGTGACAAATTGCGCGGGTGAAGGGGTCGTTGAGGACAGAGATAGGTGGAGGAGGATGGGAGAGACCTATGCCCAGCAGTGGGACGAAATAGGTAAATAAAAAATGGGAAACTTTTTTTATACAGTCTACTAGTAAGTAGCTTATAAAATACATAAGTGAACAGTCAAATAAATGTCAAATGGTGAATGAATGTATATGAAAATATTTATTTTCCCACATTTAAATAATCAGGTTTATTGGAGGGGCGTACATTTTTATCTCTACCTTCATATACATTCATTCACCATTTGACATTTATTTGACTGTTCACTTACATTATGTATTTTATAAGCTACTTACATCAAAACAGCAAATAAGTATCTACTTACTTGTAGACTGTATAAAAAAACGTTTCCCATTTTTTATTTACCTATTTCGTCCCACTGCTGGGCATTGGTCTCTCCCATCCTCCTCCACCTATCTCTGTCCTCAACGACTCTTTGTCAGTCCTTCTCTAAGGCGTCAAGATCATCGCACCATCTCTTTCTAGGCCTGCCGCAACGCCGTCTTCCCTCTTCCGGAACCCACTCGCTTGAAATTTTAGCCCACTTGTCAGGATCTATTCTATTCTATGGCCTGCCCATCTCCACTTAAGTTTGGTAGTCTTTGATTCATGGGGTAAAAGTTTAGAAGTTGACCACACTATTTACTCATGCTTGTGTGCGTTGACGCAATTAGTTACACACATTACAATATTGAGATTGCCGCATTCAAGGAGCTTTATTTCATATGACGTGCGGTGTCTTCCTAAAGGCACGTCACTGCATAGGAAATTGCTATTTGAAAAGGAAATGATTCCTTTGTTTCAAGTCTCAAACTTTTACATATCTTGGCAGGTTTATGATGCGAATGTCTATGTATAGGGTATGGATAAGATTGATATTAGCCAATATGAGCGATTTTCATAATATGTAACGATCTGTGGAGACTGGTTTCAATTTCAGTAAAAAGAAAAATGTTATTTTGCTGTCCAAAGCTTCATAATTTTATTTAGGGTGGTTTTATAAATTATTGTCAATCATAAATTTTTAATCTTTTGGGAATATCAAATAAAAAAAACAATGGACAATTCAACGGTTATTGAAGGTATTCTTAATTCAAAAAACCGCGAAACAGAATTTATCGCACCGCATTTTGAAAATTAAACGTTTTTGTTAAGTTGTAGGTAGACGAACGTTAAAAATAGTCGGTACCATTTTTCCTCCACATGTAATATTATTTCTGAAAATGTTAATCAAAAATAAATTATTGGAAATGACAGTACAAGAGACGGTTGAATGAGAGGTAATATTTTTGTATGAGACTAGGATACTCGTCGTATGTTACTAAGTCTTTATACTGTAAACTGTATAGTATTAAGTGAATGTAAGTACTTATACTGATTTATGAATAAAATGTTGACATTTTTAATCATTGGTATTTTATTTACGAAAGATATCCACCTAAGTTAGCCGAAAGTTAATGAAGAGTACGAATTGTATGAAGTCGAAATAGTGGACAATATTTTAAACGGTGAGTCTACACATGATTCAGAATATATTATTTAGGGAATATTAACCAACAAATCAATTGATAAATAATTATTACCCAGGTAAGGTATAACAGTTAAATGGTTTGCTTACCCGAGCAATATTTTTTTATCAGTAGATTTTTTTATTTGTTTTCCCAAAATATTTTAAAATATTGCCCACAATTTCGATTTCACCCTGTATATGTTCATGCACATTACACAAAAAATCACTGTAGTAATGAAACTAGGTTTAGTTTACATTCTAAACAAACTTAAATAACACTTTATACTACCTTAAGTATTTTATAGAATTGTCAACAAAATAGGCATATTTATATCAAGAAAATCCCGATCATGACTAGTTCAGTAATAACGATCGCAATTAATTCTTGAGACAAGCTCCAATTTCCAATTGATTTACACAAACCAATGTAAAATTTACAGAGTAAATAATCGAGTAAACTCGAGTAAATCTCGCAACGCAATAAATTGTAGTCGAGCCAATATCAACGTCGCCTTGACAATCAGAGCCGAGCAAGTTTACCAACATATTGAATTTAAATTGGGTCCTGTCGAAACGATATATTACATTTGTAATCTAGTACCAGATTACCTGGTCTCGTGTATGGGGGGCTTAAGAGTGAGTGGGGGTTTGTTTATAGTTTAACATGATGTCTGTGATGGCGTATTTGCACGAATATTTTCGTTATTCCGCCAAAGCAATGCATAAAAAAAGAGTTACCTGAGAGTTATAAATAAATATGTAATGTAATGTAACGTCACGACTTTTATCCCCATTCGGGGGTAGTCAGAGGCTTGAGTGGCAATACACCACTACAATGTGGAGGTATTAACCAACTCAAAGCCCACGTTTCACCAGATAGTCAGAACCCAACGTGACAGGTAGTGAACCTTGTCGCCGTGTATACAGGAACTGACTATTACCTAATCCCGAGGGATAAGTAGGTTTCCTCACGATGTTTTCCCTTACCGTCAGCGAACTGTATATTATGCACATAGATGAAAATTCATCCATTGGTACATGCCCCACCGGGGATCGACCCTGAGACCTTCTGATTGCTAGCCTAACCTTTTCACCCCTAGGCTACAGTCGCAGTTATAAATAAATATCGCCAGACTATAACACCAACTATGGTACAAACTAAGCAACGCTTATAATATGGATACCATAAAATAGACTGGGGGCGATCCCAGTGACATGCAGATCAGTGAAAATTACGAAAGCACCGTTTCCGAATTTGTCCCTCGCGGGAATTGAACCCACAACCGAGGGATGCAGTGAGCATACACAAATATTTGTGCAATTATGCCATGTGACGCGCCAGCATATCTTACTTATACAGAATGAATTTTAAATCATGGGCATACTTTTAAACGGTGATTCTACACATGATTCAGAATATTTAGGGAATATTAATCAACAAATAAATTGATAAAAATTATTGGCCGGGTAAGGTATAACTGTTCACTGATTTGCTTATTGGCTTAGTCGAGCAATATTTTTTTATCTATAGATCTTTTTTTAAAATAATTCCCAAAATATTCTGAATCATGTGTAGAGTCATAGTTTAAAAGGATGCCCATGATTTCAAATTCACCCTGTATAAGAATTAAGATTTTTAAGGTCCATTTTTTAATTGAAGCGACTGTAGCCGAGGGGGGAACAGGTTGGGCTAACAATCAGTAGGTCCCAGGTTCGATCCCCGGTGGGGCATGCACCAATGGATGAATTTTAATCTATATGCATAATTAACAGTTCGCGGACGGTGAGGGAAAACATCGTGAGGAAACTTACCTATCCCTCGGGATTAGGTAATAGTCAGTTCCTGTATACACGGCGACAAGGTTCACCACCTGTCACGTTGGGTTCTGACTATCTGATGAAACGTGGGCTTTGAGTTGGTTAATACCTCCACAATGTGATGGTGTATGGCTACTCAAGCCTCTGACTACCCCCCAACGGGGATAAAAGTCGTGACGTTATATTATTTTTTAATTTCATGTTCTAGATATTCACCTTAAGACGATACAAGAAAAAAATGAATTTTAGTTTCGGGGTGTGGCTGGCGTCGCGAGAGCTGCCGAAGGATATATCCCTCTCGCTTAGCTAGGACAGAACAGCTATGGAGTAGACTATAGTATAGTTATTTTTTGAAGGAACAATATTGTTTAATTCGTACAATTAAAATAATATGTCCCAGTGCACCTTTTAAAATAGATGAAATGGATGAAAATATTCAAATATATTTTTTTCGTTTTATATGGGATTTTTATGTCGAGTGTATTTGAAAAAAATAATTTAATTTCTATGTTGTTTTTATTGCTGAAGACAAAGTAAGTCAAAAGAAGACAAACGCTACCTACAATATGCTGATAGATACGTATAACAATACTTCGATCGTATAATAGCCTATAACCAGCGGACGATCCAGACGCGTCCAACGATATCTCATTAGTCAAATTATTATGATATAAAAATAGTTTGGACGTTATACGGGAGCAGATGAACATACATACATATCGGTCAAAATCATAACCCTCCGCCCACCGTAGTCGGGTAAAAATGTACATACTCTGTGTCAGTGACTGACTGCCGGATATGAGTATCTTTTTCATGTTTCGTAGGCTAAGGAATACTTTGGTACTTAACTTCGATGCCGATCATGAAGTCATCAGCGGTGTCATAATATTTTTTTTTACCATATTTAATTTATGTTTTAATTTAATTTTCAGTTTTTATTAATTTTATTGATTTAACCATGCATTTATTTTTTGTTTATCTTTTTATCTTTATTTTTTTATCTATCAAAATCACCCTTAGACTGGTTACCGCCACAGGTGACAAGAGGGCTGGCTCTTTCCTTGCTCAAAAAATTCGCTTGACAACAGGAACAGCTTGAATACAGGGAGGACATGCAGCCAGTATCCCACGCGGACGGTATTTGTTTAATTAGGGGTAGGTTTTTATTTTATTGTATTTTATTTTAATTTATGTATATTATATTGTATTTTAATGATAAAACATGAAAAATTAAAAAAAATCACTAAAAAGCCTGAAATAATATTTCTATTACCTACCACCTCTGCCTACCCCTTCGGGAAAACCGGACGTGATGGTGTGTTATCGAGTATTTGGGGTCGGTGCCAATCTATCTTCTTACTTTTATAGTAGGTAGACTTGGCATACCAAGATTGGCACCGACTCCAAATACTCGATAACACACCATCACGTCCGGTTTTCCCGAAGGGGTAGGCAGAGGTGGTAGGTAATAGAAATATTATTTCAGGCTTTTTAGTGATCCAGGTTTTTTTGAAGTCGGTTTGTTTTTTTTTATAAATATAATTTTATTTCACGATTTTTAGTGGCGCCATACCAATGAACATTTTGGCATTTTGAACCATATGAAGTAAGCCCAACAAAAGGTAACTGCTGTAAATCTTTGAGAAATTCCCTCGACTGTCTATGGTCTCCATCATTAGACCTGTAATGGCACTTATAACCCATATGGGTGTAAAGTTCTCTCCAATACAAATTAATCAAGCCCAAACACCAGGTAATTGCTGTAAATCGTTGAGGAGTTCTCTCGGCTGTCTTTTGACTCCATCATCAGACCCTTAATGACAGTCACAACCCATCTAGGTGTAAAGTTCTCATCAATACTAATTAATCAAGCCCAAACACAAGGTAGCTACTGTAAAACGTTGAGGAGTTCACTTGACTGTCCTTCGTCTTCATCATCAGACCCCTAATGACAGTCACAACCCATCTAGGTGTAAAGCTCTCATCAATACAAATTAATCAAGCCCAAACACCAGGTAATTGTTGTAAATCGTTGAGGAGTTCCCTCGACTGTCTTTCGGCTCCATCATCAGATCGACTCCAGACCTTCATAAAATAGTAGTGCTTTAAAATACTTAATGAAAAAAATTACAAACGCACTAGTCGCTCCTACGATTTTCGAAGGTTCCCCTCGATTTCTCTGGGATGCCATCATCAGATCCTGGTTTCCTTATCATGGTACCACCGCTGGGATATCTCCTTACCAACAAAAAAAGAATCATCAAAATCGGTTCATAAACAACGAAGTTATCCGCGAACACACATAAAAAAAAAAATATACGGTCGAATTGAGAAACCTCCTCCTTTTTGAAGTCGGTTTAAAAATATTTTTTTTTTTTTTTTTAAATTTAATTTTACTTTTATTTATTGTTTTATATTTATTGTGAAATTATAATAATTTTAATAATCAATATTGGACTATGTCTGAAACAAAAACATTGAATTGAATAATTTAAAAAAATACAAAAATTATCACATTAACTCGTTAAATCACGGTTTACACCCGCTAGAACGAAAAAGATCCTAACATGGTAGGTAGGACCTGAGGGTTGGCCAGTTAATTACTTAAAATACACTATATTTATTTCAAGAAAACATTCATAAGATCTGAAGGCGTCGGACTCGCACATAAAGGGTTCCGTACCACCGTAGAATAAACACATCAAAAATATCAAGTTTGAGACTTGATATTTATTTTTAAATGTTATTATATTTTTAGTATTTGTTCTGCACCGGCAACAGAAATACATATTCAGTGAAAATTTCAACTCTCTACCTGTTACGGTTCGTGAGATACAGCCCGCGCTGACAGACGGACAGACAGACAGACGGACAGCGTAGGCCCAGTAATAGGGTCCCGTTAGCACCCGCCAAGCCCGCCAAGACCCAGTCTATCTCCATACCAAAATTCATCAACATTGGTTCAGCGGTTTAGCCGTGAAAAGGTAACAGACAGAGTTACTTTCGTTTATAATATAATAGATTGAATAGGACGGACAAACATTTTCCTATCCATATCTGTAATGTTATTTTTTACGATAATTTATTGATGTATGATATATTTATTACTTGCCCATCCATACCTACAACAAACGCAATAAAGCGACTCCATTGTTTTGACAAGCAATGTATTCCCACTGTCGGCCCAAGACCATGCTGCAAGTATATAACAGTAAGCGAAATAGGGAGTTTTTACAGAAATGACACGAATAACTATGAAATGACAAGAGATGACACAAAATGACAAGAGATGACACAAAATGACAAGAGATGAAAAAAAATTACACAAGACAAGGAAAAGCAAACGAAAATCACGCTGCAGTGCAGGTCATAGGTTCGATTCCTGCCCAGGACATGCAGTTGTGTGCATGAACATGTCCGCATGTCCCGAGTCTAGGTGTAATTAAGTGTATATTTCGTTTGTATTTACAAACAAAAAGTAGTATATGTAGTAATATCAGTTATCTGGTTTCCATAGTACAAGCTCTGCTTAGTTTGGGATCAGGTAGTCATGTGTAAAAGAATTTCCAAGGATATTTATTTATTTATCATAGGCGTCGGCGGACTGTAAATACTGTACTGTACCTGTAATGTGGCACGACCGTAATATTTTTTCGTAATATTTTTTAAAAAATCCTTCACAGGTCCGACGTCGAACAAGTCCGAGCGGACACTGACAATACAAAGTTAGAGAGAGACATGGTTAGTTCAAGTACTTAAAATGTGAGATGGCGATATTGTGCGCGCGCTCGGAAATAAACAACGTAAGCGCCAAACCACATTTTCTTGAATTAAAAAAAAACTACTTCATGAATTAAAATATGGTTGAAGGGTAGTTTAGATATCATTATTTGCTATGTTTTAGAAATAATTTCGTGATCTAAATCGTAAAAACATCGTGGTAGCAAGGAAAATTGTAAATAATTAGAGCTCATTTCATAATTTTTTTTTATCGAGAAAATTTCGTCAAATCGTGATTTGGATTTAAAGATACTCAAGATAATATAGTCAAAAATCATACATCTAAATATAAGATTCCTAGTCCACATACTTACTTAAAGAAAAAGTAGAATAGAAAATCAACCAAATTTCGAGCCCTCGTCTTAATACCTTCCACCTTAATATGGAATATATGTATAATTGGTTCGGAACTAGCATGAAAGCACTTTATACACAGCATCACTGCAGATACGCTTCCTAGAAAACAGATTGGATCCGGTATCAAAGGGACGGGAACTCATTAACGTAGTTTGTCGGAGTTGCAAGACCCCAGTTCCGCCACTTTCAGACACGCACACTTTATCAAATGTACATATAAGAAACGAGTTTTTTATCTGGAGGATAAGTTTTTTAATTCTTAACCTAAGGATGGCCCAGAAGAAAATGGCGGGATGAGTTAGAGCTGCGATACACGCGACTGCTTGTAGCTGCCCATCTCGACCGCTTGAAGCAGACGCTGCACGGCGAACAGCAGTTTCAGTACAAAATTGCCATTTACCATACACGGACTGCTCAAGCAGTCGGCGAGCGGTCGATGCGTATTTCCAAAATATAACTTATGGCTTTTGCCCGCGACTTCGTCCGCGTAGAATTTCAATTTAAAAGAATGGATCCCGGATCCCGGACCCCATTTCCCGGATCCCGTCTTCCTGATCCCGTATTCCGGAAATCACGTATCATGGTTCCCGGATACCGTAACTCGTTTTCAGGCTCCTGGATCCCGTATCCCGACTCCCGTATCCCGGACCCCGTATCTCTGATCTCAGATCTCGTATACCTTATCCCGGATCCCGGAACCCGTATCTCGGATTCCGTTTCCCGCATCCCGTATGGCTAATCCCGAATCCATTTCCCGCATCCCGTATCCTGACTGCCGTATACCTGATCCTAGATCCCGTTATGTTAGGGTTAGGTTCGGAGGTTACGACGTGGGTTACGTGTTAGGTTACTGGTGACCCTAAATGCACGGGGCTCCGTCGACCTGGTGATGGAGTAATATGGCTGACAAGTGAATGTACCTACTTATTCTGTGTTGACTTGTTGGCTTACTCCAACCTGTAACCGATCATAACTTTATGGAGCGCTGACATTATAATTTGTAAATACGCCGCTCTCTGACAGGTCGTTTCCATGAACGTAAATGAATACTGGACAGCTTACTGCAGCACAAAAAACGAGCCGAGTGAGAGGGGCCCATAGTGGTACAGTGTCCCTCTACTAGGGTGTCCACGCAATAATAAAATTTTAACGTACTTATTGTATTATATAGGTACATGAGTAACGCACATGATTGATATTTTATAACTCTAACGGAGGTTTCTCTATGCCTGGCGAAGATATAAAAGAAAGTACCTTATTATTATGTTTCATCTTCGCGTTGGTAGCCACTCTACAAGTAAAATAAACATTTCAAACAATGGATAAATAAATAAATATCTCCAGACAATACATCAACTATTAGGTCCCAAACTAAGCAACGCTTGTACGTACTATAAATACCGTCCAATGGACTGGAAGCTATCCCAGACCAGAGCAAATTACGAAAAGGCTATTTCCAAAATTTTCCCCGACGGGAATCGAACCCTCAACCAGTCGGTGCAATGAGCCCAGCGGCCTACGGTCAAACCACTGCGGCAAACGGATGACAAAGTCATGTGGTTTTATGGCCACCCTGGCTGAGCATTATTACCAATGTTACCATCTAAAGATAAAAAAAATCCGATCTTTTACAAAATATAAATAATATTCAATATTACTTGCTATAAAAAATATATGACTACAAATTAAAAATGATCATTATGAATCCAACATGTTTCGACGAAACAATAGTCACGACACGATAAATAATAAATTAATTTATTTGGTTGATTTAAAAACTACCAATCACTACCCAACGATAATATTATTTTGGCATGGCAACTAGGAGTGAGAGGACACGGTCCCAACTGGGGCCTCTCGCTCGGTTCGTTTATCTGTCTAAGAATGGTCATAATAGACCTTAAGGCAGGAGAATAAAGTTGAATTTCTTAATTTCTTCTTAACCAAAAACTCAAGTCATCAATCCTTCATTATACATCCGTGGTCGCTTCAGATCAAATCCCCAATGTTGCCAGATGACCATGTGAATTGTTCCCAACTTTTTTCGAAATCCCTCAAAAGATTCGTTTTTTGAAAAAAAAAAAAAAAAAATTGGTATTGCTCATTTAGGAGAAATACAAAATCAAAAATACTCTCTTAATTTTTATATAAGTTCAACTACATATTTATAAACAAATATTTTTATATTCCATTTTATTTTACTTGTTTCATTTAACATATAATTTGTTACATGTCATGTTTTCAGTGTTAAACATTTATCACATTTTCGATGTAGGAACAAAATTGAACGGGTGGACCGACTAAGATTTAGTTTTTAGGGGTCCGTACCTCAAAATGAAAAAACGTCGTCGACCCCCAAAATCAGTTTTCGTTTATGTCGATATGTAACCAATATCGACCACTTTGGGAATCCCTACGCTAGGGCAACTAAATATGATTGTTTAGATTGGGTTACCCCTAAAAATATAACGCCCCTAAAAAAATCCCATCCCACTTATTTACCCCCTAAATTTGACTCCTTTAAAATTAGTAAACACTATTTAGGTTTTTTTTCTAAAAGTGAATTTTCGGGTGAGTTCGAATAAAATTGGTGGGAAATTCACATGGTCATCAGCTGGCCACACCGGTATTATATAGAATGCAACGCGCCGGCGCGCGGACCGCTACAAGCAGTTCGTGTATGGTAAATGGAAATGTTGTATTGAAACTGCTACTCGCCGTGCAGCGACCGCTTGTAGCGGTCGAGATGAACTGCTACAAGCAGTCCGTTTATTGCGGCGCTTAGACTCCTATTATCGGCCAGAGGACTGCTAACATTTGCCCGACAACATGTACCATATATTAAATAAATATCGCCAGACAAACACACCAACTGTATGGTCCCAAACTAAGCAACGCTTGTACTATGTGTACAATGGACTGGGGGCGATACCAGTAACACCCGGACCAGGGCAAATTACGAAAAGGCCGTTTCAGAAAATTGTCTCTGGCGATAAATTATTAAGAATAGGCGAGTCGGTCGAATCTAGCTTATTCCATTGATGTATTTTTTAATTTTAATTTTTTTATACGATTGCGGTGGCAAAAAAGCGTACAGCCCGCCTGATGTTAAGCAGTTACCGTAGCCTATAGATGCTTACAATACCAAAGGCATAGCTCCCACATTGCCGACCTGAAGGGGAGGGGGTGGGCTTACGGCTCTCTCGCACATCGTACGAAACGCAGTTGTAATAGCTGGTTTACGCCGATCTTCTGTGCGAGGGTGGTACTACCCCGGTCGAGCCAGCCCGTTTATGAGCTGCAGTCAAATGGCTACAGCTTGGCTCTACCACCTTGAATATTATTTAACAGATATGGTATCTTCTAACATTCTCACACAAATCTATGAATACGATAGGCCTTTATATCTCAGTGCCCACGCAACGTACCAAAAATTCTCAAGGCCGAGTCAGCTACGTTATTCCTTGGATCACCATCCACCTCGTTAGGTGCCGGATCCGGTGACAAAGGAGTGGCGTTTGTTACTGAAAGATCGCGGGTTCGAGTTACGGGGAGGCAAAGTTAAGGTCGGTATCGGGTTGAAAAGGTTACACGTTTGGAATACACCTTGAAAGTATTTTTAGAGGTTTTGGGAGTAAAAACAGTGATAGCTGATTGGTTAAGCATGTATCTTGCAGGCTTAAGGTTCCAGGGTTCAAACCCCGACTCGTACCTTTGGATTTTCCGAAATTCTATGTGCGAGTCATAACTTTAATATGATTATCACTTACTTAAGGTGAACGTCGTGCGGAAACCTGCATGTCTTATTTTTCCATTGCGCTCCAAACACATGTCTCAACATCCACCATGTGGATTGTGGCCTGAATCCACCCTGCATTGAGGGGAGGCCCGCGCTCAAGAGTGGGACGATAAAGTGCAAATTTAGATTTTTTACTTCCGGCTCTCACTCATCGTACGAAACGCAGCTGCAATATAGCTGCAGCATTTATTAATTTATTAGCCCACTAACTAACTTTAAGGCGGAAACCCACCGCGGCGCACGGAGTGGCCACGCCCACGGGCCACGCTTCGCTTTGCAAGAAAATGTTTGTAAGACGTTCTTCGTGCGTGTCCTCTCCGTGCGCCGCGGTGGGTTTCCGGCTTTATTAGCCAACTAAAACTTTCTTATCAAAAATTAACACTCATATAGACCAAGTTTAGTATTATATGTGAGACGCAATCCTAAAAATACCGCAACGATTTTTCTCACAAAGATATGAATCCTTCTCTCTCTGGCCTGAGGTGTGGCCTCTAAACTATCTCAAATAGTATGTGTGCGCAAATATAAAAAAATAATATACAGGCTGACTGGTTGAACACTTTACATATTGATATAGAGTGCTCAGTCTCTATTCTCGTTCTAATTATGTAAAAAAAAAATAGGTGCCTAATATTTGCCTAATTTATTTTTAATTATCCACTCAAAACAATAAGCGTGGTCAGGATTGTACCTCGTTGATTTGACGTACCTATCAAGTGTCATTATCTCCGTTCGCGCCATGTTCGCAGAACACGCATACTAGCGATAGCGGTGTCCACAATTTCCGAGTTTTAGCACATTAATTTAATTAAGGTTCTCTCTGTAGTTCATTGGTATTTTTTTAATTTTTTTTTTAAACGTTTCAAGTTACCATAAATTATCATGTCTTTCAATATGTAAAGTGTTTAACCAGTCAGCCTGTATAGGTATTTCCATAGTAGTTGTTCTGTGGTAGCTGCAATCACTGATCGGTAAACGATCGGAGGTTAAGCAACGCTTGGGAAGGTCAGCCAGAAATGGGTGACCATTTAGTGGAATCTGGCACGTAAAAAGTCGGTCCCGGTTGTTTAGGTAGCAGTCGTTAAGCCTTGTTAGAGGCCTTCGGGCGGCTTGAACAACTCTGACAACAGGTTGGCCACTAACCATATTATAAGAAGAAAAATTACGAACTAGCGTTAACGTCATTTCGTGGCCATCACTTCAGCCACCCTGAAAATATTTCGAAGGAGCACTGTTCGAGTATTTCTATCGCAGCCTGTGATCTTAATATATTTGTTGTAATAAATCTTGGTCCCTTCATTTTTCAGTATAAATCGACGGATATCAGCTTCACAATTGACGATTTAACAATACGGCTGGTTTTTCTAGACCGAAAAATATTTTTGATGCATTGTGGAATTTGGGCTTGAGGCCGGAGCTGCACTGGGAAGGCGATGCGACAACGAACCCTATAAACATATGGCAGTGACCGCATCATATGAGCGAAAAATTGTATACACCGTGTTTATGTTCATTTGCTTTAACTTCGACATAGTGCTTGGAAGATTAACATAAACTTATCATTTAAACCGTTTTACGATATACGAAAAAAAAAAAATTTTTATTGTTTTTTTTTTTTTATAAAATAAGTAACAACAATAACAAATTAGTATTGTTAATTTGACGTGACACATGCGAGAAATGTAAAAACAACATCAAGACGAACTCATTTTTTAAACCTTGTCGTACATAAGGAACATTGAAAACTCTTTACTTACGAATGAGGCGAAAATAGTATTTGGTTATGAATTAAGAAAATTTTACACTGGTTTAACTTAGATTAGTGATTAAATTTAGGTTTTAAATAACTTGAAAGCGGTACGAGTTAGGCACTTAGTTTCTTTGAGAAATTAACTCAATAAGACGTAAGGAATTTACCCTTAAAGTTAAAGCAAATAAACATGAACACGGTGTAGAACTCGTCGTCAAGTCGCAATCGCCTTACGGATGTGACCTCGACCTAACCAACTTCGAACAATATATTTGAAATTTTTGAAACGTGATTGATAACACAAACTCTCTTTTTTAATAGGACTGAGGAGGCAAACAAGCGTACGGCCCGCCTGATGTTAAGCAGTTACCGTAGCCTATAGATGCTTGCAATACCGAAGGCATTGCTTGCACTTTGCCGACCTGAAGGGGAGTGGGAAGGAGGGAGGGGAAGGGGAGGGGGTGTTGGGGGTGTTGGGTCTATTAATAGTAACAACAAAGGGTAAAACTTATCGTTTTAATAATTATAATCATGCTAATTATTTAACGTTAAATGAGTTAATAAGAAAAAAATCCTACGTTTTTGAATGAAATAAACAATTTTTTTTATTTATTTTTTCCTAAATAAAAAATATCGTTCCAAACTTCCCACGGTCAAATGCATTATAACCACAGAGTAAAGACTAAAGAAAGAGGTGACCTTATTAGATATATGTATGAAAAAAAACGTGGTCATTGTTTTTTCATTTTCATTGTTCTATCTACCGGTAAATAGTTGAACTACTCGCTTCGTTTTATGTCGATGTTAGTACTAGGCCGACCACTCGGCCGAGTTGCTTAGGGCCAGTCCCCTTAGTAATTGGTCCATGATTATAACTTTAACTTTCTGTTATAAATAAACATGTTCCTTAACTTTCTGACGGACAAAAATCTTCAGCCTTGTGCTACATTACCAAATGGTTACAAAAAAAACACTCTAAACCGGTCGGTGTTCACTTAATAAAAAAACAAAAGTCATAAATAACTTATTTCAGTGATGTTATCGATGTATCGATAGCTTTTACATCGTTTCTAATTTACATAATTTGAGGTCTTTAAAAGTGATTAATGTAATGTAATGTAACGTCACGACTTTTATCCCCGTTCGGGTGTAGTCAGAGGCTTGAGTAGCCATACACCACCACATTGTGGAGGTATTAACCAACTCAAAGCCCACGTTTCACTAGATAGTCAGAACTCAACGTGACAGGTGGTGACCCGTGTCGCCGTGTATACAGGAACTGACTATTACCTAATCCCGAGGGATAGGTAGGTTTCCTCACGATGTTTTCCCTCACTGTCAGCGAAAGTGAAAGTGATTAATTCTATACAAAAACTAAACTATGTACCTAAGGTCAACAATTTAAATAACAGTTACGGTTAAAAGGAATAAAATTATCATCAAATATCCAACACAGCTTCCCAATTAGTTCGCAAGGCTTGTTGTTTCATTAGCACCCGCCGGCCGCGGTTAGTACAAACGACCCTTCTGATCAACTGCTAATGAAAGCTTGTATCTAGGTCTCGAGTTTACAACTGTAATTTCGATTTACTTAAATACAATCGCTGTTAGTAAATTATAGTACTCATTTAGCATGGAAAATCCTTGTAAAATCTTCTCTTCAATAAAACACATAAATTACACTTCATAATTTTATTTTACTTCTTCTCTTTTTATATGAACTATTATTAAATATTTTAATGGTCATTGTTGCATGTTGTCAATGAGGCACATTATCGGACTATTAGGTAGAATTCTTTGACAGGAAGTCCAAATAATGTGACATGACTGATCTAATTCAAATTCAAATTCAAATCATTTATTTTGTTTAGGCCTACGGGGGCACTTAAACATTGTCATTTTACATTTTTTCCTTAAGTTCTACCGCCGGATCTGAAACGTGACCTCGACTGAGAAGATCCGGCAAGAAACTCAGCGGGCTTGTCATTTTTACATTGTTTTTTTTTATCGCCATTTACTTATTTTAATACGATGTATTTTTTTAAACAATAGCTCCAGTGTGCTGCTTTCTAATCTAACGCATCTGACACGTGACTTGTCACTCGCAATGCAAATTATAGAGCACTGCCAATTTTTTTTTCCGAATGGCCTCTGCTGCCAATATTAGAAGCGTGACATAGACGTGACAATCAACTCATCATCGGTAGCTGCGCTTGCAACGGAACTAGAATAGACGGTTTCAAATTAATCTATCGATAATGTTCTATCGACACATGAAAACCCTGCGGTCATTCTAAGGCTGCATTTGTATTAGCATCTAAAAATAGTCGCATCGGGAGGTGTGGCCTTCAAAAGGGATTTGCTCAATGTAAGTAGGTCAGAGATTTCTACGCCTACAGTGGCTTACTGGTAAAAGGAACCAAGTTTTGAACAAAAGTGGGTAGCAACAATACTTGGCCTTTTAGCAAGAATAGCTTTTGGAATAGGTACTGTTTATCTTAAAACGTTAATTATTCTCATGAAGACAAGTCAATATTTCACGCATTTCATGGTTGGTCTAACTGACTGGCGTGTAAACCAAGGTCACCGATATAGCCCTGCGAATTCGTAGGCTGAAGTGGCAGTGGGCGGGGCTCATAGCCTGAAGAACTGATGGTCGATGGGGCAGAAAGGTTCTTGAGTGGCGACCACGTACCGGAAAATGCAACGTGGGTAGGCCCTCAACAAGGTGAACCGACGACCTGGTGAAGGTCGCGGGAAACCGCTGGATGCAAGTGGCACAGGACTGGTCGTTGTGGAAAACCTTGGGGGAGGCCTATGTGCAACAGTGGACGTCTTTTGACTGAAATGATGATGATGAACACAAACTTTGTTCACACCTAACAACAAAGAACAATGTGAGCGAGATCGAAATCAATAACTATCGATAGCGATAATGCGTACTCGTGCAGCGCTAAGGCTAGGATCGCGCGGGCGATGCGCAAGTATGCGGGGTGTCACCTCCCCCGCGCCTCAGCAGCTCATATCCCGATTGCCATCTCGACCTGACGCCTAATCTATACACTAAAAACATGGTCGTTCGTTTGGCATTCTTGCGTTCCTTGACATTACGTTGGCGCAGTGGTTCGAGCCTCCGTTAATTTAATTTATATTTGTTAATTTACATGTTACGTCTTCATTTAGCGAACGCGCCACGCCTTGTTGGCAAATAACAAGATATAATTTAAATTACATGCTGAGATTTACAATAATTATATATTAAGCTTTAAGCATCATCAAATATATTAGTTACTTAATTAAAGGACGTAGATATCTGAAAGAAAATTAATGTAAAACTATAGGTGGAAGCGGTGAAAATGTTTCTCTTTGATGACTGACCGCGTAAAAATAATGTCTAAATGATTGCTGCGGCGCGCCGCTCGCCTCTTTTAGACGCGCCCAGTAGACGCGTACACAAGTACCTCGGTATTAGCACGGCGCAGCAGAGCGATCAGTTTTGAGGACTGACAACAACGACATTAGTAAGAACTGATTGCTCGGGCGCAGCTGCTCGAGGCTTATGGACGCGCCTACGTATTTTTATTTATAAAAAAATACTTACCTCCCCATCGTAAATAAAAAATAAGCATTAAGTTTAACTAAGTTTGAACGCTGTCTACTTATTTAATAATTCCGCGGTTTGTAGGAAAGGCTTTGCAAATGTTGTAACCCACTTCGGAACATCTGAAATTAATCTTTCGTTGGTAAACACAAACTTTGCAGTTCGAAATACTTAATTCGGAATTTCAAGGTTCTAAATTGGAAAGTGATTAATTTACTTCGTTATACTATTTACTTAATTACAGAACAATCTTACGAATGAAGCAATCTGTTTATGATTTTACTTTCTCTAGGTAGGTTCCTAATTTTTGTAGGGCGTAATGTTTACTACGCGTAACTACGTAACCCGTTCATTATTCCGTAGCCGTAGCATTACGCGTAGATGCGCGAAGTCGACATTGCATACGTAGCGTCTACGGCAACTACGGCGTAGGGACTAAGAAGAGTACTCCGACTACGACGTAGCGTAAAATTATGATGCTACAAAATATTGTAGGTAGCATCATAATCAAATAAATGCCCCGCTTCCCGGCCGAGCGTTTTCGCCGTCTGGATTGGTCGAGAGCGCACTAATCCCGTCCACTTTTTTTTTGCGAAAATATCGAAAATGATCAATTGTGACGTGAATAGTGATGGGATGTTCTCGAGAACATTCTCACTATTTTATGGATATTTTCACATAGCATGTGGCGTTTTTAGCCCGCTAGTAATTTGTAAACTGAGCAAAGTTAGTTCATGTTGTCATAGAAAAGGAAATTACCAGTTCAACAACGTACTGTATATGCTCTCAATGCAGAGTAATTGAAGACCGCGTGGCGCAGTGGTTCATAGGCCGCTCGGGTCACTACATCGAATGGTTGCGGGTTCAATTCCCGTCAGAGGCAAATTTCGGAAACGGCCTTTTCGTAACTTTTTCTTGTCTGGGTATTACTGGGATTAGGGTGTGGGAGGGTGTAGTTTTTAGGACAGTACGTCGAATACTCAAAAGCTAATCAAATTTGAGAGCTGCTTAACTTTGACTTACCGGCTCTCTCACTCATCACACGAAACGCAGCTGTAATAGCTACTTTACGCCGATGTTCAGTGAGAGGGTGGTAGTACCACGCTATTCGCCTGTACAATAAAGTCACAGGTTAAGGTCAACACGTCGAAGTTTGAAGTAGGAACGTTGGAAAAATAAAGCAGTCCGCTGCGTGCTAGCCAAAGTTAGAAACTGCTAGTTTCAAACGTTTCCACGTGAATAAATAGTTTTATGTTTTCAATGAGAAATAACGACAAACGCATGATCTTTCTACGTTAATAGTATTAAGATTTTAAGGGATGAATTGTAGATGATCGATTTCATAGATGTTTCTTTCCATTTATTGATTCTAAAAACGGAAAAATTATTACTGACAACTTTAATATTGCTTTTGGATGTCAACTTCTTGGTGTCACTATTCTATTAGGTATATGAAATGCGTTCAATGTTATCGGCTGCATCCAGATACCTCGCATGGCCCGCGCGAGGACCCATGTTATTAATTTATGACATTATGTCTATGCATTCCGACGTCAAAACTGAGTGCTCGGGCGCAGCATGCGCCTGATGTAAACGCAGCCATTGAAAGGTCAAGCACAAATTCTTTCTCTATGGTCGAGTGGGACACTCAAAAAGACAAAAGAACAGCGAGGCACTCAAGGTATCGATGCTATTGTCCTCTTCTACCTAAGATTATTAACATCTAACTTAAGACTGTACAGGCACCTAACGAGGCATGTTTGGAGGCTATCATCTCCAAGACGAGTGGAGTAAAAATTTTGAAAAAATATCACTGAATTTATACATAGAACCCTCATCTTTAAATTTTAAGCAGGAAAAAAGTGCTACATGCTATTTTACTATGTGAAAAAAAAATTACCAAAATGTAGCAGTTTTCAAATTTAAATTTGTATCTTCTTCCAAAGGGCTCGGAATTTCTAAATTTTTGTTTCACCAATAGATGGGGAAAGATAATACCTAAAAAAATTAAGTTCGATTTTGGTGATGCAATAGTTTTTCACATCTAGTGATGGGATGTTCTCGAGAACATTCTCACCCTCGGAAACTTACTCGTGAGAATTTTCGAGAATTTATCTTCTGAAGCATGTTAAACTTGGCATAAACCTCATTAAACATGCAAGTATGGTGGTTTTAATTGTTTTTAAGATTGAAAGTTAGGATAACGTCACCCAAAATAAAAAATTCTCACGAGTAAGTTTCCGAGGGTGAGAATGTTCTCGAGAACATCCCATCACTAGATGTGAAAAACTATTGCATCACCAAAATCGAACTTAATTTTTTTAGGTATTATCTTTCCCCATCTATTGGTGAAACAAAAATTTAGAAATTCCGAGCCCTTTGGAAGAAGATACAAATTTAAATTTGAAAACTGCTACATTTTGGTAATTTTTTTTTCACATAGTAAAATAGCATGTAGCACTTTTTTCCTGCTTAAAATTTAAAGATGAGGGTTCTATGTATAAATTCAGTGATATTTTTTCAAAATTTTTACTCCACTCGTCTCAGAGGAGATAGCCTCCAAACATGCCTCGTTAGGTGCCTGTACAGTCTTAAGTTAGATGTTAATAATCTTAGGTAGAAGAGGACAATAGCATCGATACCTTGAGTGCCTGGCTGTTCTTTTGTCTTTTTGAGTGCCCCACTCGACTATAGAGTAAGAATTTGTGCTCGACCTTTCAATGGCTGCGTTTACATCAGGCGCATGCTGCGCCCGAGCACTCAGTTTTGACGTCGGAATGCATAGACATAATGTCATAAATTAATAACATGGGTCCTCGCGCGGGCCATGCGAGGTATCTGGATGCAGCCGATAACATTGAACGCAT
Source organism: Drymonia ruficornis (assembly GCA_947859195.1). NCBI lineage: Eukaryota > Metazoa > Arthropoda > Insecta > Lepidoptera > Notodontidae > Drymonia > Drymonia ruficornis. The sequence goes on along the minus strand of OX401925.1, from coordinate 7,412,065 downwards.
TTCATATACCTAATAGAATAGTGACACCAAGAAGTTGACATCCAAAAGCAATATTAACGTTGTCAGTAATAATTTTTCCGTTTTTAGAATCAATAAATGGAAAGAAATATCTATGAAATCGATCATCTACAATTCATCCCTTAAAATCATAATACTATTAACGTAGAAAGATCATGCGTTTGTCGTTATTTCTCATTGAAAACATAAAACTATTTATTCACGTGGAAACGTTTGAAACTAGCAGTTTCTAACTTCGGCTAGCACGCAGCGGGCTGCTTTATTTTTCCAACGTTCCTACTTCAAACTTCGACGTGTTGACCTTAACCTGTGACTTTATTGTACAGGCGAATAGCGTGGTAGTACCACCCTCTCACAGAACATCGGCGTAAAGTAGCTATTACAGCTGCGTTTCTTGTGATGAGTGAGAGAGCCGGTAAGTCAAAGTTAAGCAGCTTTCAAATTTGATTAGCTTTTGAGTATTCGACGGACTGTCCTAAAAACTACACCCACCCACACCCTAATCCCAGATACACGCAAACAATGGAAAGTTACGAAAAGGCCGTTTCCGAAGTTTGCCTCTGGCGGGAATTGAACCCGCGACCATCCGATGTAGTGACCCGAGCGGCCTATGAACTACTGAGACAAGTGGTCATCAATTACTCTGCATTGAGAGTATATTCTGTATGTTGTTCCTGAACTGGTAATTTCCTTTTATGTGACAACATGATTGTTCAACTTTGCTCAGTTTACAAATTACTAGCGGGCTAAAAACGCCACCTGCTATGTGAAAATTTCCATAGAATAGTCACTCATTTTACGCCATTCGTGACCAGAGAATCCGTAACGAATTTAGTTGGGAAGGTATAGAGCTAAGAAATCCATAACAAATGTAGAAAAATGTAACGTCACGACTTTTATCCCCATTCGGGGGTAGTCAGAGGCTTGAGTGGCCATACACCACCACATTGTGGAGGTATTAACCAACTCAAAGCCCACGTTTCACCAGATAGTCAGAACCCAACGTGACAACTTGATCCATAACATACAGTGCAGAAATGTTTGTTCTACGACAAAAATTGATGAAGTTATAACCTTTTGCAGAATAGAAATGTGGCGTTTTTAGCCCCCTAGAACATGATTTAAAAATATATTACCCGCCACCTCGCTTACATAACCGCACCTTTAAGCCAACAATACAATAATGACGGTTAAAAGGCTAACAAAGGTAAATTATTTAACTTTCCTCGTAGTCCACACATGGGCAATCAAACAATGAGAGGGACATTGCAATATGCTACACCGCTAGCTTATAGACGTTCGCTAGAAGTCGCTAAACTCTAACGTTAACGTAAAAATATTTGTATGATAAAAACAGTAAAGGTTTTTTTTTATTGCACAATTATATTGCAGCCGCGGTTCGTACGATGAGTGATAGAGCCGGAAGCTTAACACCCCTCCCAACCATCTTCCCCCCTCTGTCCCACTTCTCTTTAACATCTATAGGCTACGACAACTGCTTAATATCAGGCGCGCCGTATGCTTGTTTGCCACCGTAGTCACATAAAAAATAAACAAATAATTTTCAAAATAACTTTGAACTTATCAAAAATACGTACGTTTACAGTTTCTACAACAGTGCATAATTTTTTTACGCAGACGCTAGCGACTAGCGAGGGTAAAACTCATAGATATATTTACATGCCCTTAAATAACCTTTAAAGTTTCCAACTAATTACGAACTAATTAGCTTAAAACATTGTAGTTATGGGTGAGATTATTAAAAGGTTAACAAGAGGATCATTCCTACTTATAAATATAAATACTTTATTAAGACAAATCCCCGAGGATTAGAAGATAAACAAATATACAGGTGGGGAATTAATTACCACCGCATTTTGATAGCACGATCTTGTCCACCCGTACGGCGTGCAAACACGCACACCCACACACACACACACACACACACTCACACACACACACACGCCACACACACACACACACACACACACACACACACACACACTCGCACACACACACACACACACACACACACACACACACACACACACAAATTACATACAAAGTAGTGATAATAATATAGTTAGAATCGCGCACCCAGGAATCGACACTACAATAGCAATTTACTTACTAACGATTTTCTTAACAAAACTTCAAATGCAAACGAGCTATTTAGTAAACCACATTTTAAACCATCTCTCTTAGCGCCGCCATACACGCGACTGCAAAAATGCAGTCCGTGTGCAGTCGCGTGCTGTCTACTGCAACCAACTGCAATAAAGCAGTCACTTCCGACTGCAAAAATGCAGTCCGTGTGCAGTCGCGTGCCGTCGACTGCAACCAAACTGCAAAATTGCAGTCCGTGTATGTAAGCGCTTAGTTGTAGCCAGTTGAAATGCAGCTGCTTCACCATTTTTTACTGGAATATTTTGTATAATAGAGAGGATGTCATTAGACCTAGTTTTGTGAGCGCTTCCGACCCTCAGCCCTGAGTGCGTACTTGAGGAAAAATGCATTCTTTGTAAGTCACAATGTTCATTCTTCGCGTACAATTTCTTTTGTGTACGTAAACGCAACATGGAAATTATTTTAGGTTTTTTTTTATCGCTGGCGTCACTGTCTTGGTCGACCCCAGTAAAGGCATATTATACATTATACTTCCGTAGGACTTCTGTAAGTGTGTGACTAAGATGACAAACAAGCGTACAGCCCTACTGATGTTAAGCAGTTATCGTAGCCTGTAGCTTGCAATTCCAAAGGGAAGTGTGACAGAGGTAGGGGAAAGGGAGGGAGATTTAGCTTCTGGCTCTCTCACGAAATGTAGCGGTAAAAGCTACTTTACGCCGATCTTCTGTAAGAGGGTGGTACTACTCCTATGCCTCCGATCTGGATTGGCTGATCCTACAGGGTTCCGTTTTCCCCATTTGAGATACGGAATCCTAAAAAGATAGAAAGATAATAATTGCTTTGGAACAGAGCGCAGAAACTATAGCTCTTAGGAACTCCATTATTGTATACCTAGCCAAGCTCCAAGCTTCAAGCTCCAAGTTCCAAGCTCCAAGCTCCAAAGCGACATTACAAAACCCATCCTTAATCACTTACAAACTTATTGAACGAAAGGCGATTAGAAAGAGTCTGTTCATGAATATTAATGGGTAATGAAGGGATGATTGGCATCTTCGATAAATGCCAAGACGTTAACCCTTGACCTATCTCTATTTAACGATCCTGACGTTATCTAAAACCCTTTGACAACCACTTCTACTGATTGTTAGTTGGGATTAATTGGGACAGCATCTTGATCGAAAATCGTCGATTGATATTTTATAGGCAGGTGGAAAAATGTCTAATTACTAATTATGTGCGTGTACATAAGCCGAGCGGCGCGTCTGAGCAATCAGTTTTGGCATATGACCACGTAGACAACATCTTATCTGAATTGGTGCGTCCAGATGCCTCGCATGCCTCGCCCGAGAACTCATGTTATGACATTATCTATGCGTTCCGACGACAAAACTGAGTGCTAGGCCGCGGCATGCGCTTGATCGGGTGCGGCTGCATTATTTATTGTATTTCTTCAGTACGGTTTAGGTACCCATCTAAAGTCGCAATCACATACTTAGGGCGGAAACCCACCGCGGTGCACGCTACGCACGAAAGGAGTCAATGATGATAATTTTGTTCGACAATGACGTTAATGACGTCATTTCGTGCGTAGCCTCTCTCTCTGTGCACCGCGGTGGGTTTCCGCCCTTAAGTTCAACGCACCACTATCTGCAGCAAAATTGACACATCTGGGGGCTTACCACGAACTCTTGTTGCGATTCAATTGCAGAATCGTTTTAACGTTTCAGCGACTTTTTGTGCAATGACGTACCTTATTGTCATGACAATAAGAAACGTCATTGTCACGTCATTAAAACGTTCCTATAATTGAGTCGCGATAAGAGGTCATGGTAAGCCCCCAGTTATCGCACTCGCAATTCGACATTCACTCATTAAATACATCAGAAGATATTATTCACTGAAACATAAGTCGTATTGGCAATACCGATATATTTTCAACATTACAGGCTGACTGGCTGAACACTTTACATATCGACGCTTGAAAGGCAATCCTGACTAAGCGACATATAGGCCGATATTGAGTTATATATACCATTCGAACCGCAAAATTTTTCTACGTCGTTTGGTCTGGGTCCCATAGCTCTACGACGAGTTTTACTGTCGCTTAGTTATAGCGTGATTTCAATCAATTACACATTTTTGTGCTCACTTAGCGACAAAAAAATTAAGATTTTTTGGATTGCCGGCGGTAAGGACATAGACTGTTCTACTGTTTGGCTTTTACTCCTTTTTACTTGTAATGAAAAAAACTTTTAAATTCATTTAGTAGTTTTTACTTACTTAAGCAATTATAACTTATAACGCTTATATATTTTAACCAGGGCTGAAGTACCTTTTATTGATGTGGTTGGATAATTTAACCTGATGTAGTATATTTCCGTAAATTTACTTGTACAATTTTACTTGAAATAAAATAGAAGAATATCGTTGCTTAGATAGTTTTACCTGTATAATATAAACAATGTTTGGTCAGCCTTAGATAATTTTACTTGATAACTTCAAATATTATTGACGGTGGTTAGATAATCTTAGCCGACTTCATGAGATGGTTGTGACTGTCGCTTAGATATTTTTACCTGAACGCAACATATATTTGTGTTAGTCGCTTATAACTTCACTTGTCCGAATGGCGTCGCTTGCGTATGCGCGTGACCTCGCGTAATACGTATCGGCAGGTCGACGTTTGGGCGCGAGGTGTCGTTTACGGTGGACGTGCGACACAGATTTTTATAATTTTGCAGCGCAATTCGCTTAGTAATGGTGAGAATCCAATCAAATTACTTCAAAACAACATTTTGTGTAACATTATTTTTTACTGTCGGTGAGGGAAAACATCGTGAGGAAACCTACCTATCCCTCGGGATTAGGTAATAGTCAGTTCCTGTATACACGGCGACACGGTTCACCACCTGTCACGTTGGGTTCTGACTATCTAGTTATGTTGCACCAACGTCCTTCACCCTTAGATTAATCGCTGACTTCGTACCTTCTTATCATCAAGTCAATAAGTGTATTAAATTACTTTATAGAGAAATCCTGGTAAACAAATGTATCAGGTTACTTAAAAACATCTTTATCGCTGAGTTAGCGTCTAGACTTGTTGACTATCCCCACCATAGAACCCAAGGTTGCTAAGTCAGCTAAATTACATTATATATAGGACTGCACGATCCTGAGACGTCACTCTTGGACGCGCCTCCGAATCGGTGCACAAGTTTCACTTAAGTATTTAATTGTCATATCGCGAAGCGCCTCAAAATCGGTGCACGTAATATTGTAAATTAAATAAATAATTTTAATTTTAAAAAAAGTAGTTTCAACGTTCCCAAATTTGACTATCTAGTGAAACGTGGGCTTTGAGTTGGTTAATACCTTCACAATGTGGTGGTGTATGGCCACTCAAGCCTCTGACTACCCCCGAACGGGGATAAAAGTCGTGACGTTACATTATTTATTACATTATTATTATTTTTTACTTACTTATTTTAAAACAACTTCATGTAAGTTTATTTTTGGTTTGTTTAAAAGTTGATTATAGAAAATAAGAAAAATTTAAATAGACTATATCATTACCAATAAGAGACAAATATTCAATGATGTCTCCGTGATTCATAAGGTGGAAACCGAAAGTGATCACCGAATGGTGAGAGGCACTGGATATAAATTCCAAGTTGGAAAGGTCTCGTCTGATGAAGTCTACGCTCCGACTGATGCTTCTCAAATCCAAAACCCCGAGAGCATTCAACTCAAACAAAAAAAAATCTTCGAAAGCCTAGAGAGCTGCGCCTCAGTGGACGAAATAAATAATAGGTTGGTGGACACTGTCCAAACAGTAGGGTCTAAGTACATTAAAACTCGCCGCACAAATAGTCCGCAAAAGCTCTCCAGCCATACTCTCAACCTCACGGCTGATCGACGCTCCATGATGCTACAGTCTTCGGATGATGCTTTCGCATATAAGCAGCTCAATGGACAGATATGGAAGTCCTTGCGACGACATGACATGTGTAACTTTAATACAAATTGTATTAAGGATACGATAGAGCAGAACAGAAGCTCCAAAGTGTTCGCAAGAGCTGTATCTATTGGGCAAAGCCGGTTGACGAAGCTAATAAACCGAGAATGGTGGCATAACGTCGACCAAGGCAGAGGTATTGAGAGAGGTTGAGACGTTTTATGGACAGTTGTACACCTCGGTAGCCAAACCTGTTAGTGGTGTGACTAAAGACCCTAGAGCCACACTGACCCGACATTACACTCAAGACATCCCGGATATCAGCTTGTATGAGCTAAGAATGGCCCTCAAACAGCTCAAGAACAATAAGGCGCCAGGGGAGGACGGAATTACCACAGAACTTTTGAAAGCGGGTGGAACACCGTTACTTCGTTACTTTCAGAGGCTGTTTAATTCCGTCATCCTCGAAGGTGTTACGCCAGAAGCATGAAATGGAAGCGTGGTGATACTTTTCTTCAAAAAAGGTATGAACCGACTGGCGCGCAGGTTCGATGAATTTCAGCCTCCTGAACAAGTCGGTTTCCGAAAAACCTTCAACACCATAGACCACATCCAAACGCTGTGGTAGGTTATACAGAGAACCGAGAAGTGCCACTTTGTTAAGCATTAGTGGACTATGAAAAACCCTTCGAGTCGATCGAAACATGGGCGGTACTACAATCACTCCAGCAGTGTCCCATTGACTACCGGTACATCGAAGTGTTGTAGTTCTTGCACAGTAACGCCACTACGTCGGTCCGAGTATAGAAACAGTGTACGGGGGCAATTCCACTGCAGTGAGGAGTCAGACAAGGAGACGTAAATACTACGAAACTGTTAACCGATGCATTGGAAGATGCTTTCAGACTCCTGGAATGGCAGGGATTTGAAATCAACATAAACGGCGAGTACAAGACTCACCTTCGATTTGCCAACGATATTGTGATCATGGCGGAATCGCTAGAGGATCTTGGCATAATGCTCCATGGCCTCAACACAGTCTCCCAACAAGTGGGCCCTAAAATGAATATGGCGAAGACGAAGATCATGTCAAACGTCCTTGTTGTGCCCACTTCAGTTATAGTTGGTAGCTCCACTCTCAAAGTCGTCGATTAATACGATGCCCTAGGCAGCTAGGGCAAACAGTCCGTTTAGGTTGATTGATCTTCGAGAGAGAGGTCAGTCGTCGAATCCAACTCGGCTGGGCAGCATTCGGGAACTTACAAAACGTTTTCTCCTCAAAACTACCTCGGTACTTAAAGATAAAAGTCTTTAACCAATGTGTGTTACCAGTGATGACTTATGGCACTGAAAAGAACTGCAGTGGGCCTCATAAGAAGGCTCAAGGTCACTCAGAGAGCTACGGAGAAGGTTATGCTTGGAGTTTCTTCACGAGATCGAATCAGAAATGAGGAGATACGTTGACACACCAAGTTCACCGACATAGCCTTGCGAATCGGTAGGCTGAAGTAGCAGTGGGCGGGGCACATAGTCCGAAGAACCGATGGCCGATGGGGCAGAAAGGTTCTTGAGTGGCAACCATGTACCGGAAGATGCAGCGTGGGTGGACCGACGACCTGGGAAGGTCGCGGGAAACTACTGGATGCAAGTGGCACATAAACGGTCGTTATTGAAAAACTTTGGGGAGGCCTATGTCCAATAATGGATGTCTTTTGGCTGAAATGATGATGATGATATAGAAGATATTAAATATGACTGACTGTGTTGTTTTGATGTTACAAATAATAAGATAGTCACAACACCGTGGGATGAGAACTGACAAGAGATATTAATTAGTGCAGGAATAAGGTCTGAATAGACCATATTCGTGCACTTAAATAATAGCTCTCGTCTCTCGTCACGTAAAATAAACTTGTCTTGAGGTCTTATTTGCCTTTTCTGTATAAGTAATTGTGTTTTTTTTTTTCAATAAATGTTGAATTTCTATTTATTTCTAATTTTCAGTCTTTAATTAATTTTATTATAGTATGTTAGTTGAGGACTTTATGGTTGAACGTCGGTTACGAAGGGAGTGTTTGTGTCAACATCTTCATTAAGTTATATATTCCGCGATTATGTAAACTATTCGATAACGCTTAGAGGAGTTTACTTGAAATAATTTAAATATTTAGATTTCCTTAGATGATTATTCCCATAACTAAATTTTAAAATGTACGAGTTTACTTATATTTACCTGTTACCGCTAATCTTACAGTGATAGCTTAGATAGTTTTACTTGTTTTTAAATAGAGGTAACTTTTATATAAGCGACATAAATGTCTTAAATTAAAAGTGTCTGGTACGTTAATCCAATATCTTCAATAGCTTAAAAAAATAAGATTTCCAAAGCTATTGAAATTATTTTAATACGACTATTTATAAAATTTATATGATTTTTTTTGTAAAAATAAAAACTTTAAATCACTCTCCTGTAAAGTTCACCTAATGTCGCTTAGTAAGGATTGCCTTTCAAGCGTCGATATTGATATAGAGTGCTCAGTACTCGATTCTCGTTCTAATTATGTAAAAAAATAGGTGCCTTATTTGACTAATTTATCTTTAATTATCCACTCAAAACAATAAGCGTGGTCAGGATCGTACCTCCTTGATTTGACGTACCTATCAAGTGTCATTAATCACGTTCGTAAAGAACACGCGTACTAGCGACAGCGGTGTCCACAATTTCCGAGTTTTAGCACATTAATTTAATTAAGGTTTTCTCTGTAGTTCATTGGTATTTTTTTAAACGTTTCATGGTACCATAAATTATCATGTCCTTCAATATGTAAAGTGTTTAACCAGTCAGCCTGTATATTCCGCGAGTAATTGAGTCGTACTGTATCCATGGATTTCAATTAGTAGGGCAAACTATTTTGGCCATCACGTGCCTCTTACTTGGTTATATCTTTGAGTTAACCTATCCTTCGAATCTCAAGTGTATCTCCCCCTATCTCTTTGTATCTCCCCGCCCTCGCACCGACGCGTGTCTAGCACGTGACGTCCCCGCACTTGTCGCTTCCTTGCCAATGACAATGACATTGTCGTCATTGGGCCGCCTGAGGGACACAAGGATATAGAAATTATGGATACGCGTCTTTACTGCATCTGTCAATTTATTTATTTATTTACATCAAGCAGCGATGGCCCATATTATAAACCTTATAACCTTAAAGATACACATAAAACATACGTATATTAATATAACTTATAGATTAAGTACACGTCACTGTACGGTCTAGTGGCACTTGTCCCCGGAAACGCCGGAACAACACGCCATTCGGCCAGAAGTTCTCCTCTATGACGAGGTGCAGATAACAGTAGCCCGATTCACGTAACTAAAACCGTAACGATATTGATATCAACGACTATATCGCTGAGACATCGTTATGGTTTTGGTTACGTGAATCGGACCACAGGTCGGTATTCGCACCACAAACGCCTTAAAGTTGACGTTGCGGCGTTACTCTAACAGCTGCACCCTCGGCACGTACTTGATCTTCTGGCGCACGTATACCACGATGTACTCCCCGTTAGTGCCTGACATTGACACACACACACTGGTCAAGTTACGGCTGTTGGCATAATACCATGGAAGCCATGTTTTTATGGTTCCGTTATCTCTACGAGGAACCCTTATAGGTAATTTTAAAGACAGTCCTTAAAATTTAAATATTATTTATTTTAACCAGTACAGACGTTATTACGGTAGTGGCACGCTATGAAGGCCGGTTTGACATGTGGGAGGGGGAAAGGATGAACCTTATTATACAGAATAAAATTAATTTTCGCATTAATTTGTTGATATTCTTATTATTTAAAACGGCCAGTCTTAGTCCGTTATAATAAGGTTCATTTTCTTCCCCCCCACATGTCTAACCGGCTATCGTAGAGTGCTGTTACTGTAGGGATAAATATGGTGTGCCAGACGTGTGATATTCGGATGGAGTTAATTAATTTTGGCTTGTACCTAGGATAAGTTTTTCAGGCACACAGGCGAGACCCAGACGGGGACGTGTGGGACGTTAATAGGGCCAATATTTATTATAATAACACGTATTGGCTAGTTACTGACCGTGGCCAATTATACCAATTTTTGTCCTATTAAGTCTCTTCCAGTAACTTTGTATCCACAAAACCACGTTGCTCATCACGTTGCGTCCAACCCGAGCCGTTCCATTTACGTTCCTATTTCACCTTAATTAAGGTAAAAGTGGTGGGTGGTGGAAAAATAGTATTTATTTGACACTTTAGTCGGCCAAACACGTGCTAACGTTATTGATTTGATTAATTCGTTCTGAAGAAGTCTAGATTTGTGCACGTTTTCGTGTGTGGATGGCCAAATCCGAAACTATGAGGAATACGGAAAGGTACTCAAAGGAGTCTCGGGGCCGATTTAGATGAAAACTAAAATATTCGTAGCCAGGAATCGAACTAGTTGATTTTGAAAAAAAACCACACACTGTACCTATTATTACACCATTCGATAGTGTCGCTGATAAGGAACGAATTCTGGGAAGTAATGACATATAATATTTGATAAAACATTTTATTTTAAATAGTTCACTTATATACTTGAAATAGATAATTTATTGTGATTTCAGTGGATTTTTTACCCAAATATATGTTTAAATGTCCCAAAGTTAAATGTTCCGAGTTGCAGCCACAGATCAGGCCCTAAGTCGCTTATCCATTGTGGTGCCACTGTGGCGTTTTGCTGTAGTGACCGACCCTGTCATTGGTCGGTCAGAATCAACCTACCAATCAGAGGCCAATCTGCCGGTCGGACGACCTATCAGAGGGACGATCACTATAGCAGCTAAGGTTTAAGCAGCAATTAAGCTTTAAAATAGTCATAAGAAGTGAGAAACTGATGTGGCTTGTTGTTGACATGTTTTATAACATTTTGTTCATGTTTGGGCAACATTCCTCTATTATAAGACCGTTGCGTTCTAAGAAGAGTGTTAGTTCCAATCAAGTGTCCAATCTTAATCCGGAGATCCGGTAGCTTGTGATGTGAAAGTTATCTAAAATAAATAAAAAAACTTAATGTAAAAAAAATGGTACGGTGCATGTCCAATGTAATCTGAGCTCTAACTATTATGGTCATCTATGGTAAAGAGAGCTCAGGTTATGCTTGACATTTCCCTGAGAGATGCGACCTATTTGAATCATCATAGTAAAATCCCAGTAAACCTATTGTTGTCTCTATAAGACTAAATATTTTGGCGAATGCGTTGTAAAAGCCTAGTGCGTCCAAATGCCTCGCAAGCCTCGTCCGAGCACTCATGTAATGACATTATGTCTATGCGTTCCGACGTCAAAATTGAGTGCTCGGGTCCGGCATGCGCCTGATGTAGACGCAGCCATTTGCATGTTTATGGAACTCATTCTCAGAAATATTGACAGAAATATTACATTGATGTATTATTTTAGCAGATAATTTGGTACCTCCTAACATTGCAATCACTACCCTTGTGCTCAGCGTACTACTACATGCAGCGAAATTCACAGGACCGTGATACACATTCCAAATCAATTTTACTTTTTATAATACATAATCTGTCAAAATATTTTAGTTTGACATTTATGTATAGTATATTAAAAAAAAAACTTAGCAGAACTCACCACAATCCATTGACCATAAGAAAGATAGAGGACTGGCCCTATGTGACGTTATCTGAAGCCAAACACGAGCAAACGGCAGTCCAAAATGGCGCGACTCCGCCCACAGCTAAAAGTGTTGTACTTTTAGATAGTCGATAGTATCCATATCGATATACCTAACGATCATGTCGCTGGAAAAGTGCTGGGTCATGATTAGGTAGGTACAGCTATGCTGGGCTAAATCAAATAAGGCAAAAAAGGGGGGACACATATCTGTTAGGGTCAGGTCAATGTCAAGCGTGTACATTACCGGCACGATGGAGGCGGGCGCATTTCCAGGGTGGTATGGCTGGATCCTCACGTCCTTCTGCGCAGGCACATCACTAAATCCCTCGCTTGGGTTTATCCAGTTCACACAACACAATTACACAAAGGATTGAGTAGATTTCGTGCGATTAAAGTTTTTAGACACAGGAAGCACCGCGACGGGGCGGGTGTACTACACAAAGGTCGGTCAGTCAAGTGTCATGACGCGGGAAAGAGACCGCAGCACAAATATCACGTTAATCAGGGGTAGGCAGTACAAAATTATGTTTTTATTATTACTACTGTGTCAATGCGGTAATGGATCGGTCATACTCATAGAGTAAATACTAAAGAAAGAGGTGTTCTTATGCTGCGTTCCATTCACCGTAATTTTTGTTATTTTCGTCCACAAAAAGTGTTAAAAACGATAATAATGATCACTTTCAGTACAAGTTGGTGCGAGTGGAACGTGATTTGTGGACAAAAATAACGAAATTAACAGTAAATGGAACGCACCATTAGTAGATATCTCTATGAAACAACGCGTGGAAATTTGCGCGGGAAGGCGCGGATGGTGGGGGTTAAGAAATGCGTGGCATCTATCTACCGGTAAATAGCAGAACCACTCACTTCGTTTTATGTTAGTACGTAGTTTAACTTTTTGCACTAGATGTCACTAAGTGTATGCTGATAAAAAATGACGTACAAAGGGACGCCATCTAGTGTCGAATAGAATTATATTTGGGATGCGAACGTTGGCAAGACGTCTGCACAGGACGAACGCCAACAGCACACTGACTTAAGCCACGCCTACTGTGATGACGTCAGCGGCCGAGTTGTGCGATGTCTAAGCAACGCGGCCGAGTTGCTTAGACCCAGTCCTTCTTTAGTATTAGGTTCATGGTCATGCTTACTCTAATGTTCTTGCTTGCTTGCGGTGGCTCTGTGGAGCGGGTCACCCTCTTCCCTCTAAAATGGTTGTGCAGAGTGACGCTGCTGCTCAAGTAAAGTAATTTTCACATGGCAACTCTTCAGGGTTCGCAATTTAACGTTAGAGACGACCAGAATTTCGATATCTCGGCCTTGTTGGCGCCTCAACTTAACCATGAAAATATTTACCTGTGGAGAGCCTAACGCATAGGTACACGGCCATCATCCCTACCTACCCCTGCCCAATGTAGCAAAAGCGTAAAATTAAAAATCGACAAATATATCAGCTAAAAATCTTGCGAAATCGGGCGATTTTGAATAAACTCTATTTTAACTTCTTTAAGCCGTCTTAGTACAAAAAAATCTCACATTTAATTTTAAAATTTTCACTATCATAAATCAACTTGTTATCTCTTTCGTGAATCTTTATGGTCTTGAGTAGTGCTGACAAATATTATAAAACAATTTTAAGGCGGCGCAGTCACGCACCTTCCAAAACAAAAATTATTTCTTTGTGGTCACCCCGGGGTGACGGCGCGGCCCGACGTGTAGGTGAATAGAATATGTATCGATAACTTTGAAACAAAACATGTAAGAACAACACTACGTTTTTATGTAAACATAGCAAATATTTGTTAGTTCTATTTTAGTTGAAAATATGAATTAGCGAGTACGATTATAGACGGGAACTCAATTAAAAATGAATATAATGTACACAAAATTTATTTTCACACACTATAAATACACTTAAATATGAAAATAACACAACTAACCTGGAAAATAACAAACCTTTGAAATTCTTTCGAGAATCAGAACTACATGCCCTAACGCATCACTAAACTATATTGTTTTTTCCTTGATAATCCTAAATAATATAATAAAGAGTCACAAAATACACACAGTTCACCGTAAAATTTAAAATAATTTGTATAATACGCTGACATGACAGATGAAGTACTAACCATAGTGACCCGACCATAGCCGTCAACCCAATATGGCGGTCCAAAAAGGCCCTCAGGGAGGCGGCTTACTGACGGAACTAACCAAAAACTTCCAGAAAAATGAAATATATGACATATACTGTACTGTTTTACATAGCTAAATTGTCACGAGTAAGAATGAGACAGATATGTTTTCGTTAATGTGGTCCATATTTGCATCAAATATGTATACCATAAACAATAGCTTCCGATCTATTACTATATATCTATGCCACAATCAATATAACCAATGTCAGTACCAGCTGGCCTACTCCGAAATACGAACCTAACGTTTCGGCTGACGGATTGTCGTGATTTGACATTTCTTCTTTAGTTTTTCTCTACGATTTGACATTGTTTTGATCGTAAAACGAATCCGTACTTCGGACGATCCGTCAGCGACGTATTTCGGAGTAACCCCCCAGTTTCATTTTAAGGATCGACCGAAGAACGAATTAGATGGTTTTTGAGGAACGTAGACCTTCACTCAGATCTAGGCCTAGTCTCCATACGGAAGTACTTCAAAGAAGCGTCCGAACGCTACTTTAAAAAGGCTTCCGATCATTCGAATGCTCTAATCGTCGCCGCCGTCGATTACGAGCCCGCGCACTTAGACACACTCAGTAGTACCTACCGCCGCCGACCGCGGCATGTACTACTCGACCCACCCGACCCACTCACCGTGCTCCTCGACTCAGATGTCGAGGAGACCGACACACGCACACTACCCATCATACACCGACCTCGCCGGCGAGGTCGACGTATTCCCTCTTCCGCCAATAGGTGCCTCTATGCGCCTGCGCCAGCAGGACCTAGACGCACCTAGGCATTCGACAAGCCCGCTGAGTTTCTTGCCGGATCTTTTCAGTGAGGTCGCGTTACGATCCGGTGGTAGTTTTTTACCTCCGTTCTCTCTCTTGAGACAGCAGCCAAGCCGAGGCCGAGCCCTATGTGGCGCCCTTGAGCGTGCTGTCCCCTACCCTTCTGGTTGGAGCGCACTTTGCACTCGCCAAAGTCCGGGTGAAGTTGTAGAGGCCACTCTGGCCAACAACGTATTGTCAATTCAAAAAAAAAAAAAAAAAAAAGAAAGAACGAATTAGATTGATAAACTTAATTATTGAATTGATTCACAAATACCAAATCTGTTTTGATTATGAAATAATTCAAAAATAATAATAATTACAAAAATATTCGCTATTATATTGCTAATATTGACAAATTATAACATCACTAGATCTTTTTTCGAAACTTTTAACGTCTGGGTTCTTGGCAATGTTAAAGTTATTTTGGAAATTATTTCTCCGTTAGTCAAAGTAGGACATATCGCACACCTAGCAAAACAATGGCACATCTACACAAAATTGCGAAAATTAGTTATATAACTTTTAATGAGTTGTATAAGTTATATAACTCATTTTCACAATTCTGGTAGATGTCCCTTCGTGTCATACATTTTACAGCAGCGCCCCTAGCGGAAACTTGTAGCTTTACTGACGATTCGTTCGGTATTTGAATACGTTCAAAACAGACCAATAATGATGCGTAATTTGAAAATTAATAACACTACGTCAGTCATAGGTAAGCCTTTTCATTTAGGTTTTTGCTCTCCTGAAAAGTAGCTATTTTTGACTTATGCACTGTTAGAACTTCACCGACGCGCTGCTTTCCTGAAATAAAAGTGTGGTTTTTTCTCCGCTATTTTTAGACCACACTCAGCGGCCTTAGTAAAAATTGTTATATTTATAATTTCATGCATATTTGGAGTATAAAATGTAACGTTATATTATAATAGTATGTATTATAAATACTTACATGTCGATATATAAATATTATTGTAATATAAAATACTTACACAGTAAATAATATATTTTGCTACTAGAACAGATTTTGTTAGTAATGGTTTTTAAAAGCTAACAGTTTAACTTTTGTAGCAGTTTATACTATCATAGTCATTAAACAAATGTTTTGGATAATGCAAATAATACACAGAATAATTAAAATTCACTCGTTTAATTTATCAAAAAGTTGAAACAAAAAAAACTTGGCAGCGGTGGGATTCGAACCCACGCCTCCGAAGAGACTGGTGCCTTAAACCAGCGCCTTAGACCGCTCGGCCACGCTACCACATGAGCTATATGTCGAAATTATCAGCCAAACTCTACAGCACTGATAACAATGACGTCACAACACTAGCGTTAAAATTTCTTATCTCTAGAGGCGATGATTGTATGCGCACAGGAGTATTAAAAATAGTATGGGAACACATTCAAACTCTGTATAGAAGAGAAAATGAATAAGAAAGATAGAGTCTCCGCAGTGACTATCTAAGAAAATATCATTATTTAGTGAAGCAGTCATCAATATCTAATCCTCACCTCATTAGGGCCTGTGCCAGATTTGAAACGATTTTTATTCCCAACTCTATCCCAATCAAAAATGTGATTTCGCAACGCAAACTCGCTGACAGTATTTTATCGACGAGCTGAGGTGACACTTTAAGCCGAGGCCACCTCACTTCAGAACATAGTATTTTTTTTACTTTGGTAAGAAAATATAAATTATAAACCCCATGAAATGAGTATGCCAATAGTAATAAAAATACCATACCCCTTGCAAAGAGGAGAAATATGCCCGGTACAATAGCAATTCCACGAAATATCATTAGTGAAATTGGATTATATACGGATAGATAGTTTTTCATAGGCATCTCTGCTTACACCGTTAGGAAATATCGGCATGATGATGTATGAAGTATTTCCTTTGCTCTACCGGAGAGTTCTTCAAAAGGCATATCAGGTATTTAGAGGTCATATATAAGGTATTTAAGGTCTCTAAAAGGTCGGCGCCGCGTCTGCTCCCCTAAGTATTGCAGATGACCTGGGCTGCAATTGTCACTTTCCATCAGGTGGACCATCTGTCAGTGTGCCCTCCTAGGCAATAAAACTACTGGTAATAATAATAGTAATGACTACTGGTAACTTAGACCTATCGATAGGTGGACAAAAAGATACCGGCCCAAAAATAAGATTATTAAAAGCATAGTTGTACATTCCGAAGCTATTGGCAGACAGTAATTTATCGACCACCCACTGGAGCGCGCTGCTGTCCCCGCACTATCTAATAAACAGGGCCGTATTAATAATAACAATAATATCCTGGGACATTCTTTAACACACGGTTACCTGATCCTAAACTAAGCAGAGCTTGTACTATGGAAACCAGATAACTGATATTACTACATATACTACTTTTTGTTTGTAAATACATACTTAATATTCATAATTACACCCAGGCTCGGGACATACAGATATGTTCATGCATACAAATGCATGTCCCGGGTAGGAATCGAACCTACGAACTGCAGCGTGATAGGCGGAATCTTACCAACCAACTAACGGGCCCGTCAAACGGACCGGTCACTTGCCACCATTGACTTCATAATTCATATGCACTAGATATCTAGTATCTATAGGGCGAAAATTTTCAGATACCATATTAGGAAGACAGATTTAAAAAAATCCACGTCCACGAATGTTTGGCCAGTGGGTAATGATCAATCTATGTCCGTGTGCGTTTCTGGCAGGATTTGTCGTGATATTGTCCGGGCTAATGAGGATTTAGTGCCTAGCGCCCGGGCACCTTAGTTAATTGACTAAAAAGTTTGAATTACAAATTAATAGGAAGCTATCGTCTAGTGGTTATGTGGTTGATGCTTGCTTGCTTGTAGACTAAAGTAAAAGCGGTGACAGCCCAGAAGGGCTAGACAAGGGGCTGACGTCTTCAAATTGGCTACGCTTTATCTATGGAGACGTTTGACATTTCCATACATTGTGAAGTTTGTTCTTTTCTATTCGATTAGCATTCATGCCACTTGGCCCCACTAGCTCCTCAGGGGCCCAAGGGACCAATTGAAAACCACAATATCCAAATTATCTTCGTTAATTCTTGACACGGCTTCGGCAAAGTTGCCACTTCAAAACGGCACAAAAAATAGCTGTCATATGTTATGTCAATTATGTAAACCTTTTTATCAAGTCCATCCCTGTCCTGGAATAGCCAGTCCGAAGCTACGTGAGTTTCATTGGGTTGTAAAGAGCAATTTCATCGCGGCATTCAAATATGGCCGACGGCTTTAAATGAGAAAATCACGCTCTGTGGGATCTTTCCGGTGTATAGGTATGAGTTTAATTAACATATAGTAGAAATAGTCTTTATTTACGATGCAATAACGTTTCTCAAGGTAGAAATAAGGGGGGCTAAAACGCCAATAGCAATTCTGCAAACGCATTTCATGTTTCAGGTTTTCTAGCAGTAGTAATTCCGCAAAATTTCCGTGAAATAGTCGCAATTCGCGATCATTGTACGGAAACTTACCGGAACTGCTGAGGATTCTGCTTTTTATAGGACTAAAAGCGTACGGCGGCTAAAAGCGTACGGCCCGCCTGATGTTAAGCAGTTACCGTAGCCTATAGATTACTTACTTATTAAGGGCTCTTCTTAGAATCTTCAGATAACTTTTATCCACCAAATAAAAATGTTATTCGACGAATCTGAAACGGGCTCTAAATGTCTTATTTAATTACCTTTCAATTGTTTTTACTTTTACATGTTTATTGCACTGTTAACATTGCAACGTCATCAAATAACCTACCATTACGATTCTTATTTCGCAAGCGATAGAAGCGATTTTAGCACGCGGTCGTTATCCACGTCAGCAAAAAAACCTAACTTGGCAAAATCAACTTTATTACCAAAACTTGAAAGGCGACATCACAGCTCGGTCATTAAGTACAGACTAAAGAAATAGTGTACAGACATTACAGAGGTACAGACAGCAGACACATTACTGTGCCAGACGCAGCAGGTGCAGTCCGCTCGTAAACCTTGGATTTTAGGAAATAAGGCTGCGGTTTCATTGTAGCGGAGCGTAGAAGGCATTACAATGTAGCGTTTGCAGTCGTAAATGTTACTTACGCTATTCTCAACTTAACCAGTAATGAAAGAGAAACAAAGCTACATATATGAATAGACGTATATCTGTCCTTTTTCTTCCTATAGGTAGCTCTAGGTAGCTCTCTCCTGGCTGTATATTGGTTTAATTCAACCAAATTAAGAGTTTTAGTTTTAATAATTGGTATAGGGAGATAATAGGGCTGGGACGATTGTTACCTCAAAATCTACTGAAAAATAGACAAAGGGCGACAACATTTTCAGACCCCCTTTCGTACCTTACACTGGGACTAAAATACTGAAAAAATCAAGGTGCATTTTAATCCACCTACACCTGAGAATCAAGGAGAAAGGTGAGTAGGGTATGATTAAAACTCGTTTTAATAGTATTACGTGAGAAACCCTACTATAGGTACGATGGCATGCAACATTTCCAACATAATCTGAGCTCCCTTTATTATTGTCACCCGTAATTAAGATAGCTCAGCGTATAATGGAAATGTTACTATATACTTGCAGATGGAAAGTGTGAAAAAAGTTACGACGCTACAATATACCAGCAGGTCTACCCAATTGCCAATACCAGTTAACATGTCCAGACGTCTATTTGTTATATTTAGTTATGGTCTCGCGACGTCTCACATTATTTCCGATGTAGAAATAAAAAGTGTATTAGATTAGAGAGGTAAGAACTAACTTTATGTACTCCTCAGCAGAAGGTATTGATTAAATATATATTTACACTAGCTTTTCCCCGCGACTTCATCCGCGTAGAATTTAAATTAAAAAAACAATCGGATCTCTGATCCCGAGATCCCGGATCCCGTTTGCTGGATCCCATAGCCCGGTTATCCCGGATATCCCGGATCCCAAAAAATATAGCCTATGCTACTCAGGGATAATGTAGCATTCTATTGATGAAAGAATTTTAGAAATCGGTCTAGTAGATTTTTAGTTTACTCATTACAAACATACATACAAAAATACAAATCTTTTCTCTTTATAATATTTTTATTATTATTAGTATAGAATTATAGATTATCACCAGATCTTTACACCAACTCTATGGACCAAACTAAGCGAATATTGTACTATGGGTACCGTACAATGGACTGGGGGCGATCTTAGTGACACCCAGACCGGGGCAAATTACGAAAAGGCCGATTCCGAAATTCGCCTCTGGCGGGAATCGAGCCCGTAAGCACCCGATGCAGTGAGCCGAGCGGCCTACGCTCAAACCACTGCGCCATACGGTTCTCTATCTTATCTTAGGCTTATACATGTGTGTAGCGTTATTCCGTTAGATTTATTTTCATTGTGTTTATATTTTCGTTATTCAAACTAACGAATGTGTTACGTACGTTTCAGTTAGTGATGCGCCACTTTCACGGTTCCGTTTCCGGTAAATGTATCCATTACTTGTCTCCCGGATTCCCTATACACATCTTGCTGAAAGCAGGAAACAAACCTACAATATTACTATTGTTTACATTCCACACGAATTTAAACTGTATGCCTTCGCAATAAGGACGTAGCGGAAGATGTGTAAGTATATTCAGAGTTGTTTTATGCAAAATATTAGTATATAAAGTAAAGAAGATACTTTAGAGACTGCGGGACAGAATCAGATGCTAAAATAATACATTAATGCAATTTATGGTGAGCATATACATATATTTTGAATTGGATATTTATATTGCTAAGGATTTAGAGGTCTACTTTGAAAAATATCAAATAGTTTTGTATAATTACGTGTTATAGTTTCTTTCACAGTGCGCTATAATTTATAAATAACTCATACACATAACTCAACAATTAAACACATAAAATATGTTATCCAACATTCCAAAAATAGACTATTTAATCGGTCAGTCGACACCAACATTATCTTCCGTAGGTTTGCCCTTCACGGAGAATTGACTCTATACCAACAAAGCGTAGGTGTTCTGGGAAACATAATAATCTTATGTATTGTAACACTAAGCGTAAACCATTAGTAGCTCTACTATTCACTTACGTCTACGCAAACAATTTCTTTAGCGAATTGTGGCTCACTGCTATGATCACCCGAGGAGTTAACAATTTTTCATGCAACTAGGTACAAATAGACGCAGCTATAGCAACTCTAACACACGTGATTCATGATAGAATTGTTGAGCTATCCTGGAAGAGCACGGTAAAGAAAAGTAAAGCCTCAACTCGATAGAGCTTTTCAATCAGCACAGTTTTTGAAAAATTGACAATCTCCATTGCGTTGGCATTGTTAGCTCGTGTAATTTTGAAATTCAAAAAGTAATTTAGGGCCATTAAAGCTTGCGTGCTAGTTCAAACAATTGAGGTTTTATAATTGTGGAGATATTACAAAATAACATGAATGTTATTAAAGGTACTGCTACAAATATATCTGGTCCCGTGGCCAAAAGAGGAACTAAAATGTTCAATAGAGAAATGTCATATTTTGACAGTCTTGTCAAAGAAATTATTATTACGTTCATGAGTCTTGTATACACACTAGCGACGCTGTCAGGGGACCAGATAAATATACTTACGACATAAAATAAGTATACCTACCTGTCCGATGTATGTAGATCTCATTAGTCTTCCAAAGGTAGACCTAAGACCAAGTTCGATAAGAACCAGTCCAATTAAGTGACTGCTGATTTGTTTTACCCTTGTTCGAGAGCTTTGTCTAGCAGTAGGATGTCATAAAAGGTAAAAATGGGGCACTATAGAGGTTGTTTCGAAATCATTGGGACTAGGACTCTGCAATATATTCAGATTAATTTTAATTACATACGAAGCCACTTACCGAGCCACTTACCGGCTTTACCGAGCAAGTCATTATAAGTTTTCTTTCTTTTTTGTAATCAATTTGTTGTTTCTAACATAATCAGATTCATATCTAGAGCTACTCTATATATTCTAATTACATTATAGAAGCTTATAAATAATGTCACTAAGTAAATACTAAGTAATGAACAAACGCTGTCGCTTAATACTACTGACAGCGCCGCTATTAAATCACCCATTCACCTAATATTAAATCTCCTTGAACAGTAACTCCTCAATATTACTTTCGCTACTAAGTTGATATTACCTTAATAAAGACTTTATGTTCTACCAAAGACGCGAACAATGTATTTCGCCTGTTGCTTTCACGGGAGACGAGAAATCAATGTCACAGACACACACACACCAGCCTGTTGCACGGGAACCGTTCACCTACACAGGAAAAACACGTCAATACGCTGAGGTAACGCACACAGATAAAGATACGCGAGGAAATGTCACGCACACATACAAATTCAGGGTCTGGATCACGCACACATTGATACAAGGGAAGCTGCAGCTAGGTCGCGAATGACGTCATTGCGCGCAAGGTCAATATCACTGTTCCGCTCTCCTCTGACTTGTAGATGGTTGGATCTGCTGGCCTTGTCTCGCAGTGGGCTCGTCGTCCCGTCTGGGCCGCGGTGCACGCGTGGCGAGGTCGCTACTATACAAAGGATTTTATATACACCCTGTATACTTACGCTTCTGTAAAAGCAATAGCAAATATGGAGAGCTTTCTGATTGCTTTTGAATGATTGATTATAGTGAAAATGTTCAAGTCCTTGCGTTATTACGGTTCGAGCGTAGGCCGCTCGGCTCAATCCACCGGGTGGTTGTGGGTTCGATTCCCGCCAGATGCGAATTTCGGAAATGACCTTTTCGTTATTTGCCCTGTTATTTAGATGTCACTGAGATCGTTCCCAGACCACTTTATGGTAGCACAGTACAAACATTGCTTAGTTTGGGACCATACTGGTGTGATAATCTGGCGATGTTTATTTATTATTTACTAGCTCTCTCCCGCGACTTCGCCCGCGTTGTAATCGGATTAGCCTATGTCTAATTCTAGAGCATACACTATCTACGTTAAAATTTTTAGTAAAATGGGTTTAGTGGTTATGGTGTTACGTGGTAACAAACATTCATATACACACATACACTTACTTTCGCATTTATAATATTAGTAGGATGGGATAACAGAAAAATATATTTAAGTAAGTACCTTTTGGATCTTCAAATTAATTTAAATAAAATCATTTTACCACTTCGAATCCGGGACAAAAAATCCTGTAAAAATCCTGTAAGCTATTGAAAAGGAACAGACTACCGTGTTTATACGGCTAAATAAATCCGAAACCCGGGGTGACGTCATCGGCAGTCGCCGAAACACACCCCTGAGCCACGCCTACAAATGGCTGAAAATTACGTTGGCCTACAATTATTCTTACTTAGTAACGTTTTCCAATTTGTTATGTGTCGGCTTCGAGTCTTTGATTGATAACTTATAAACTTATCATAAAAGTTATTCACTTTTATGATAAGTTTATCATATCACCGTCTTCGTACGCGTGGAATTTATAATTTTGTTAATGATTGCTAAAATAAAAGTAGCCTAAGTCACCCCTTATAACATCAGCTATCTGCCAGTGAAATTCCAGTGAAAATCGGTCCAGCCGTATCGGAGATTAGCCGCAACAAACAGACAGACAGATAAACCGAAAAAAATGCTTTTTTGTCATAAGTAACCGTATAATACTTCCATATTGTGCATTTAGTCAAAAAATCTTGTTTTGGCATTACAAACCGCCACGTTAATTTTATTTATTTGTATAGATAATCAAAACACTTTTCTAAACGAATGTACATGATTCGTGATGTTAGACACCTGTACAGTCGCGTATAATTTAAATATGAATCGCTCTAACGACTGCGATTTACGTTATTTATGTCAGGAAATCTCTAGGGATGTTCGCAAATTATTGTATTTGCAATGGAAATATTAAGTCGATTTCGCAATGATTACTGTTTAACTTAAGTTGTCCTCGGTATTTCCAAACGATTTAAATTATTGGCATAATAATAATAAGGGTATTAGCTACAGGTTCAATAAAAACGATTTGCGATTTCGAATCTTTCCATACTTTATGCGCAGCGCCCCTAGCGGTAACATGGAGTATTACTGGTATATGTAGTAGGTACTAACTAGCTCTTGCCCGCGACTTCGGCCGCGAATAATTTAAAAAAAGGTACTTACCTATGTGCTATTCCAGACAATAATCTATCTCTGTGCTAGATTTCATCCAGATTCGTTCAGCCGTTCTGGCGTGATTGAGTAACAAACATCCATCCATCCATCCATCCATCCAAACTTTCACATTTATAATAATATATACGCCCGACCGTGACACGAGTTTACTCAATTAATAATATTCAATCACTAGGTACTGGAGCAATTAAAATACTAATAAAGTATCATGCAAAAATATTTATTCCCAAAATTGTCGAGAATCTAAAATCACCTTGACGGACCTTATACTTATTGTATCCACATTTTAATTAATAAATACAAATTTCATGCTTGATTTGTTAAGAACGATAGTTGCTACACACATAATGATAATAATTACTATTCTACAAAAACATTACTATAAACATTTGTATAAAAATTGTTAAAAATATTGCAACTTATTTATGGCAAAATAACATTGATGACGTATCATCATTTACGTAATAATTTCAACCGGTTCTAATGCTAAACACTTTGCACTGTTAAGAATAAATAGGGCTTTAAAATTATTCCATTGAAAGAGAAAAATTACCGAATTTTCTCTCTCAAAATCGAAATTCAAGACATAAGAAGAGAAATATAGAGTAAGGTAGAGTAGTCCGTACGTATTAATATTGTAACCGTTACAAATATTGCTACCTGCATCACTAGCATATATTACCGCGTCCTTATGTACCTCCCCTGATAAAATTATGATTGTTCGACATAAGATATTAAAATGGAAACCTTATTAACATTTGCGAATTATTACCTAGTAATTGGTGAGTTGGTAATTATTTAATTATAATAATTAAATCATCTCTTTCATACACTCAAGGCCAAAAAAAACCTGCCCAATTAAAGTAATACATTTCTCCGATATAATACCTATTATGTCAAAAGTATTGCTTGTAAAGATTTTCTTTTGAGATTTTTTCTTTCCGTCTGATATCTATTGAGCGAGCTTTGAAAGGGTAATTTGTGGAGGTATTTTGTGTTACATCATATTTGATTGGAAGACGGAGACGGTAAAGGTAAAATTATTATACTTATTTCGAATATAATTTGAAATTATGGTACTATGTATGTTGGTTGATTTACATAAAATAGCGTA
Organism: Drymonia ruficornis; assembly: GCA_947859195.1. Taxonomy (NCBI): domain Eukaryota; kingdom Metazoa; phylum Arthropoda; class Insecta; order Lepidoptera; family Notodontidae; genus Drymonia; species Drymonia ruficornis. The sequence continues at coordinate 7,386,944 of OX401925.1, read as the reverse complement.
AGTTTATTGTAAATCCCTAAAATTTTATAATTTCTGCATTATGTCATGCATTAAAAAATAAAAATCAGACGAATGATTGACTTTAAATCAGTAATAATATTTTTATCTATCTGAAATCATGTCTTATCATGTGTCCCTATTTACTCTTATTTATGTGCGAAGTCAAATTATAATTCAAGTAAAATATAACTATGCATGATCGACCGATATGTTTAATGTATTTACAAACAATTAGCAAATTAAAATTGAATGAAACAGATATAAGTAAAATAGGTAATGAATTTTCTAAAATATGCTAAGTTAATAAAATGCCCGATGGAATGTAGAGCATAATCTAATGGACTTAAGTACGTATTTACGAAATCACTTTGTAAACGCTCGCCTCCTATTTTGTGATTTAATTTTTCATTTTATTTTATTTCATTTGTTTCTACAATATTTAACAACAATATTAAAAGTAATCGCTAGATGGCGCTGTAACCTAAAGTGTTTATTAGAAAATATTTTCATAGATCTTGAGTATTTATTTCTATTTCATATTTTTTACGAGTCACGATCAGTACCATAATACCAGAGACTTAAAATAAAGGGCCGAATTTGAAAAAATAATAATAATAGCCCCCTCATTCTGTCCGGCAGTGTAACAAATTTACAAATACAATTGAATTCTGCAAAATGAACTTTGTCAGACTATTAATGCAATTTCTCACTTATATTTTTATTTGTGAGTATTTTGCCCTTATTATCGATCTATAAACTCTAAAATTAGATAATAACCAACTAGATTAGAACTTAGAAATCGATAACTCCAATAAACAAATTCGATTTGATATCCTTAATTCGGTACTTCATCGTAGCGTTGCCCAAAATCTGGGTCGTCTTGCATTTTCGCAAGATCAAGACCAGGTAACCCAAGACTTGAGCAACAGCAAGACTGATTCAAAGGTCTTGTTCACTGCAATACCAAGGCCGATTTAGGGCAACACTATCCATTCGTTCTCGATACTAAAAACAAGAGACGAGCTATCGTAACATCTAATTCAATAGTCTGGTTGAAATATCTCACATGCCGCGCGAGGCAGCTTTGTCTCGCTTAGTTTGACAGGGTGCGCCTGAGCCAAATGCTCGCCCTGCCTCACCCGAGCGCTATCATTTGCCTCGCCTAGTTTGGTCTAGTCATGAGACAGAACGATAATGTAACTATGTGATTGCTCGGCTGTACCCTTCTCTCACTTGGCTCGCCCTTTGGCTCACCCGAGCATGTGACTGAGGCTGGCCGTGAGCGCGTAGCCTCGCGCGGCATGCGCTTGATATAAACGCAGCCATTCGTTCTCGATACTAAATACAAGAGACGAGCTATCGTAACATCTAATTCAATGGGATTCGGATTTAGGAGCAATTGTCGCACCTCACTAGTCCGACTTCGTCGCAGTTCATGCACTTGAGAGCAACGAATTCGGCTGTGAAGTGGTTTCTGTGGAGGCTCTTCTTGGAGCCGTTGCAGATCCGGCACGGGAGGAGACGGAAGCCGCCGCACATCTGGCACGTGTTGCACGCGTCGGGGCTCTGGAATAGAGAGAAGGAAGTCTATTAGATAAGACATGTAATAATAATACATATACAGTATCATCATCATCATCATCGTCATCATTATCATCATCATCATCATCACCATCATCATCATCATCATCATCATCATCATCATCATCATCATCATCATCATCATCATCATCATCATCACCATCATTATCACCATCACCATCACCATCATCATCATCATAATTTCAGTCAAAAGACGTCCACTGTTGGACATAGGCCTCCCCCAAGTTTTCCATCCGGTTTCCCGCGAACTTCACCAGGTAATACATACATACATTGCGAAAACCAGGGACAATTTCCGTGCGTTCAGGCGCTATTGCCATACCTAATTGGAATCGATCCTAGAGAGGCATAGGTCAAATCAGTGCAACCGTGTGTACTACTTTGGAGAATACCGGTTGTATTTTTCATAACTACATTTCTGAACGTATCATTGAATTTAACCTTCATTTTTTATTTCGTAATCCACTTTGCTGAAATTTGTGATACAGTAGTTATATTGTGTAGTAGTAGTAGTAGTGTAGTATGTGTGGAGTCACCATTGCTGACCTTATAAGGAATAGTGTGATAAGAGAGAGATGCAAGCTGAAGGATGATGTGGTGACTAAGATCGAAAAGAGTATGCTAAGATGGTTTGGTCACGTAGAGAGGATGAGTGAAAGTCGATTGACGAAAGCGATGTACGGAGCGAAACTGAGTGGATGCGTCGGAAGAGGGCGCCCAAGGAGAACTTTTCACGGCCAGATTAATGGTCTCTTCCAGAAAGGTCAAGTCCGTAGCACCCTCAACCGACGGCAGTGCATAAGAAGATGTATGAATGTGGATGAAGCAAAAGAGGTGTGTCAAAATCGTAGCATGTGGCAATCTATAGTCTCTGCCTACCCCCTTGGGATACAGGCGTGAGTATATGTATGTATGTATGTAGTTATATTGTACCCCTTCATAAACAGTCTGAAGGGAATTGTATTGTATGCTATTATTTTTTCCTGTAAAACATCGATTAGAGCCGAGACTGCAAAACGACGTATGTGCAAAGATCCTCCTATACAAGAGTTACAATATTAAGTGTGGACTATTCAGAATTCTCAGGCAATTCAATTAATGTATTAAATAGACGACATTGAAGCGACTTTGCACGCGATAACTCCATTAGATTGTGAACACTTGGCCCTTATGCAAATTGTATAGGTTATTGGACGTCTAGACATGCACTTTTCCTGATCTGCCATCTTTATCTGGCGTTTAAATCTAATTTCCGTTTATAGCTTTTGAAATCTGTGGATCTTTGGGTAAAGTGATTGCTTCGGGTGTAAAACTTTATAGGTATACTAGCTTTTGCCCGCGACTTCGTCCGCGTAGACTTCAAAATAAAAAAAAACCGGGCAATTGACTTAAGACTTTTTAGTACTTTTTAGTGCGCCAGGGTTTTATAAGTCAGTATTTGCTTTTTTATAAAAATAATTTTATTTCACGATTTTTATTGGAGCCTAAAAACTTTATCTCGGTACCTAATTCGGTGAATGCGTGTTTTGGTAGGTAGGTATATAGAGCCAAAATCCCAAATCCCCCTCCCCTTCTCCACCCTATTCCTCCCCTCTCTTCCTTCTGCTCCCTCCCCCTCCATTTCCCTTTCCCTTTCCCCTCCCCCTTCCACTTCCCCCTACCTTACGTCTTCCCCTCCCTCCCTCACCTACCCTATGCATACTAAGTTTCAAGTCAATCGGGTACAAACATATTTTTCTTCCGTACTTTTCTACCTTTTGTTTCCCCCTTTTGGGTGTTGATTTCCGAAATGATTTTTTATGGGATCATACTGAAGTAGTACCTACCATATTCAGCTCGGCTTATACCCCAATTATTTAAAATGAATAATCATAACCAATCTCGAGATATGGATGACTAAACATTCGCTGACCCCGCTCTCCCCTTTTCCTTCAAAATATTAAAAACGCTGAAACCCCAGTCTGATTATTTAAAATGAACAATCATAACCAATTTCGAGATATGGATGACTAAACATTCGCTGACCCCGCTCTCCCCTTTTCCTTCAAAATATTAAAAACGCTGAAACCCGTCTGATTATTTAAAATGAACAATCATAACCAATTTCGAGATATGGATGACTAAACATTCGCTGACCCCGCTCTCCCCTTTTCCTTCAAAATATTAAAAACGCTGAAACTCCAGTCTGATTAATTAAAATGAACAATCATAACCAATCTCGAGATATGGATGACTAAACATTCGCTGACCCCGCTCTCCCCTTTTCTTTCAAAATATTAAAAACGCTGAAACCCCAGTCTGATTAATTAAAATGAACAATCATAACCAATTTCGAGATATGGATGACTAAACATTCGCTGACCCCGCTCTCCCCTTTTCCTTTAAAATATTAAAAACGCTGAAACCCCAGTCTGATTATTTAAAATGAACAATCATAACCAATTTCGAGATATGGATGACTAAAATTTCGCTGACCCCGCTCTCCCCTTTTCCTTCAAAATATTAAAAACGCTGAAACCCCAGTCTGATTATTTAAAATGGACAATCATAAACAATTTCGAGATATTGATGACTAAACATTCGCTGACCCCGCTCTCCCCTTTTCCTTCAAAATATTAAAAACGCTGAAACCCCAGTCTGATTATTTAAAATGAACAATCATAACCAATTTCGAGATATGGATGACTAAACATTCGCTGACCCCGCTCTCCCCTTTTCCTTTAAAATATTAAAAACGCTGAAACCCCAGTCTGATTATTTAAAATGAACAATCATAACCAATTTCGAGATATGGATGACTAAAAATTCGCTGACCCCGCTCTCCCCTTTTCCTTCAAAATATTAAAAACGCCGAAACCCCAGTTTGATTATTTAAAATGAACAATCATAACCAATTTCGAGATATGGATGACTAAACATTCGCTGACCCCGCTCTCCCCTTTTCCTTCAAAATATTAAAAACGCTGAAACCCCAGTCTGATTATTTAAAATGAACAATCATAACCAATTTCGAGATATGGATGACTAAAAATTCGCTGACCCCGCTCTCCCCTTTTCCTTCAAAATATTAAAAACGCTGAACCCCAGTCTGATTATTTAAAATGAACAATCATAACCAATTTTGAGATATGGATGACTAAACATGCGCTGACCCCGCTCTCCCCTTTCTCGTCAAAATGATTAAAAATACGGAAACCCCAGTCTGATCAATTCAAATAAGCAATCATAACCAATATCGAGATATGGATGACTTATTAAAACATCCCTTGACCCCGTTTTCCCCTTTCCCGTCAAAATAACAAAACTCGACCACCCCTATACAAACTTTCACTCCACATTTCACCCCTTAGGGGTTGAATTTCCAAAAACACGAAAGAAATCTAAACACAAACTTTCATTCCCCTATTTTACCCCCTTAGGGGTTGAATTTTCAAAAACCCTGAAATTACTCTTTTTTATTTTTGATAATACACCTAATCACCAATTTAAGTAATTCTAACTTCAAAAATGACGGAACTTCCATACAAACTTTTATTCCCTATTTTACCCCCTTAGGGGTCGAATTTTCAAAAACCCTGAAACCCATATTTTTTTATTTTTCAAAAGACACCTTTTCAGCAATTTTCATAATTCTAACTTCAAAAATGACGAACTTCCATACAAACTTTCATCCCTTATTTTACCCCCTTAGGGGTGGAATTTCAAAAAACCCTTTCTTAGTACACATCTACACATCAAGACAAACCCACCCTCCAAATTTCAAGTCTCTACGATCAGCGGTTTAGGCTGTGCGTTGTCTGTCAGTCAGTCAGTCAGTCAGTCAGTCAATCAGGACTTTGATTCTTATATATTTAGATTGTCACTTGATGTATTGGAAAGTGGTCTATGTTTACATAGAGAATATTTACGTATGGCTCCAAAATTAAAGACTCGACGTTATTTTTTATATGATTAAAGCCGGAAAGCCACCGCGGCGCACGGAGAGGCCACGCACACGGGCCACGCCTCGCTTTGCAAGAAAATGTATGCATGACGTCATTTCGTGCGTGGCCTCTCCGTACGCCGCGGTGGACACGACTGCATACATTTGCGAAGCTTGACCCACGTGCGTGGCCTGTCCGTGCGCCGCGGTGGGTTTCCGCCTTAAGATGGCAAACAAGCATGTGTCCCACGACCTCTATTTATTCCAATTTCTTTGATCCCACCTGATGTTATAAGAAGTTTTTTTTAGTCCGGGTGCTTTTGGCCCGGCCCGCGATCTCTGACGTGGGGGTTAGAGACTTTTATTTAACGAATACTATAATAAATAATAATGTATTCACCGTTTGTGCATTATTGATGTTATAAGAAGTTACCGTAGCTTATAGATGCTTGCAATACCAAAGGCATCACTCGCACGTTGCCGACCTGAAGGGGAGTGGGACAGAGGGAGGGGAAGGGGGTGTGGGCTTCCGGCTCTCTCACTCATCGTACGAAACGCAGTTGTTATAGCTACTTTACGCCGATCTTCGGTGAGAGGGCGGTACTACCTCGGTCGAGCCGAGTCATAAATGAGCTGCAGTCAATTGGCTACAGCTTGGCTCTACCCATAAAATCGCTTTTTTCTCTACACTTATCCCACAGGTGGTACAGGAAAGCATGTCGAACTAACACGTCCGTCTGTGGGCGACGCTTCCTGTCGCAGACGTTGCGGCGACGTGCTGACATGTTGCATGCATCTATATTATTGACGTTGAGATGAATGTATGTGTATAGTTGAGTATCAGGGCCTCCGCAGACTAGCTACTTTTAGCATCGGCGACCGGCGATTTTGTGACGTATCGATGCTGCGTCGCGTTTCTTCGAGCGCGAACGAGCGAGACGCAGCATCAAAATCGCCGATCACCGATGCTAAAAGTAGCTAGTCTGCGGAGGCCCTAAGGGCTTTATCTCACCGGGACGCTAAGCGCGTCGCCAGCCACCTCCGCCAACGAATTCGTATTGGATTTGACAGGTAATACCAATTGTTTGGATACGTGGCCGGCGACGTCGCTGGCTACCATCGCCAATAATTCGCATTGAACTATGTCAAAATATGACAGGACTCTACTTGGCGACGGTCACCAAACCCGTCGCCAGGTATACAGCCCTTAACGTCTTTTATAAAATAGAGTCCTTTGGTGGGGCGGGAAAGGTATAGTTAGTATGGGTTTATTATACTAAGGTGGCAAAAAAACGTACGGCCTGCCCGATGTTAAGAGAGCCAAGCTGTAGCCAATTGACTGCAGCTCATATATGGGCTAGCTCGAACGAGGTAGTACCACTCTCTCACAGAAGATCGGCGTAAAGTGGCTATTACAGCTGCGTTTACGATGAGTGAGAGAGCCGGAAGCCCAACACCCCCCTTCCACTCCCCTTCAGGTCGGCAACGTGCGAGCGATGCATTTAGTATTGCAAGCATCTATAGGCTACGGTAACTGCTTAACATCAGGCGGGATGTACGCTTGTTTGCCACCTTAGTCACATAAAAAAATCTTTTGCAATTATTTTCGTTTCTAGCTTTCTTTTTTTTCGTTACTAACATAAACAAAAACGAGAATTAAGTAGGTACAGTCGCACGCATCTCTCAGGGAACACCCCCAGTATAAGTAGAGCTATCTTTATCGCGGATGTCTATAATAAGTGAGCTCAGCTTATACTGGAAATGTAACTTATCACAGTTTCAAAACAACTTAAATGTTTTCTATTTATTTACATAATGTCTTTACTTTCTTTAGACAAAATTAAACCATTCATTCAAAGTTTTTTACGATTAAGGCATAAACAATAAAAAAGAAATAGCGCTAATGAGTGTAGGCACAAAACTTTCATACTAAACCATTCAGTTTTTTACCCAAAATGGTTCCGTTTTATATTACAAAACACTTTCACTTCGTTTCTATGTTACTTAAAATAAATTTTGTTACAGTTCAAAAAATAAGTTACTACACAATATTTACTTTTTAGGGTTCCGTACCTCAAACGTCAAAAGGAAAAAGGAACCCTTATAGGATCACATTCTTGTCAGTTTGTCTGTCTGTCTGTCCGTCTTTCTGTCAAGAAGTGCACAGCTCAACCCGGTAGCTATTCTGTAATGACAAACTCATATTCAACGCATAAATTTTCTGCATTGTCAAATTTTGTACCCAGCTAGGCTATTCTGTAATGTCATACTCACTTCGCACGCGTGAATTTTCTACCGAAATGTCAAATTTCAATACAAAATTTGACACATCACCTGCAAATTCACGCGTGCGAAGTGAGTTTGTCGTTACAGAATAGTCTAGCTGGCCCTGGTGTTAGTAACGTGAAATTTTGTTAGTAGGTACCTTTTATAGTGTAGATATCGAGCTACTGTAGCCTAGGGGTGAACAGGTTGGGCTAGCAATCAGAAGGTCCCAGGTTCGATCCCCGGTGGGGCATGCACCAATGGATGAATTTTCATCTTTGTGCATAATTTACAGTTCGCTGACGGTGAGGGAAAACATCGTGAGGAAACCTACCTATCCCTCGGGATTAGGTAATAGTCAGTTCCTGTATACACGGCGACAAGGTTCACCACCTGTCACGTTGGGTTCTGACTATCTGGTGAAACGTGGGCTTTGAGTTGGTTAATAACTGCACAATGTGGTGGTGTATGGCCACTCAAGCCTCTGACTACCCCCGAATGGGGATAAAATTCGTGACGATACACACACACATATCGAGCTAAGGAAGAATTTTGGAATGATTTGGAATTTTGGAACCCCATACAAACTTTTATTTCCCTATGGGAATAAAAGTTTGTATGGGGTTCCTGTTTGTGAAGCTAGAGACATGAAAATTATTATCAAAGCTACTGTTTACTAATTAAAAAAATATCGGTGCATAGTTTACGTGAAATTGTGTAAACAACACGTCATATTTTGCATTGAGTGTTTGCATTTCTCACAAGGGATGTCACAATGCTAGACTGAGCAAATACGGATAATGTATGCACGGATTATGCAATATGTGCGAATTGTACAGTATTTATTTTTACTTTGTGTACTTTCGAAAAACATTTTATGTTTATTTTTCTTTTTATACGGTGATTGATAATTTCAATGCGGAACCAGGATTTTAGTTACGAAATGGGTTTTCGATCTAAGATAATTTAGATTATTGTTTGTCTAAATATATTTTATGTAGGTAACTGCAAAATATACCTTGACCCTGCAAAATAATTACAAAATACAGTCTCCAATTTTAGGAAAACCAATTAAATCATTGGTTAGCGTAAAGCAACCTTCGATTTACATACCGGCCATGCCTTTAATTTTACACCAGACCAAAAACTACGGTTACACCATGTAAAACAAACAATATCATATAAGATCTTGGATTGGGAAACCTGCTGGTGTGGTTAACAAAAATGTGAATGGTTGTTTGCGTAACCAAGTACTGTGTTTTGTAATTTTTATTAATATTATATTTAGCACGCGACAAGGCGAACGCGGTAGGCATATAAATTTAATGAAAGACGAGAATAGCGACTGATGTGACGAAGAATAATGGTCATGCTGTTATTTTACGAAAATATATATTTTTTAATATAGGAAGTAGGTACTTATTGAAAACAATATAAAACTAGTCCTGAAAGAATGTTGCAGGAGAAAAGTTAGTTTTTTTCTTATTTGGCTAAGGTGGCAAACAAACTTACCACCCACCTGATGTTAAACAGTTACCGTAGCCTATAGATGCTTGCAATGCCAAAGGCATCGCTCGAACGTTGCTGACCTGAAGGGGACTGGGACACAGGTAAGGCAAGGGGGTTGGGCTTCCGGCTCTATCATTCATCACACAAAATGCAGCTGTAATAGATACTTTACGCCGATCTTCTGTGAGAGGTTGCTACCCCGGTCGAGCTAACTCATATATGAGCTGCAGACAATAGGTTTACAGCTTGGCTATACCACCAGTATGTTTTTAAAGTCAAGGATTTCTTTGTGTATTACCTATTTCCATCAAAAGTACAAACTGTTTACTACAACTACTTATATTAATAAATGAAAGAAGATGACATTAATATGTTCTTTCAGATAATAAGACATATAGCATATCCAATAGGTGCTATGTATGTGCTTATTCAATAGGTGACTATTCGGTACTATTCGGTACCGTATTAAATTTAATAACCAAAACATCTCACGATCAGTTCCTATTAGATAACAAACGCGAAGATACGTAATATTGTCACAGGTAATATCGCTAACTATAATAATTGACGCTAAAGGGTCGGTTTCACTTACACGTTCACTTGAATAAACGAATTTGTTCCGTTATTTTTATTTTAGATATAAAAAAATCTGTCGTGTATAAAAATTTGTGCAGTGTTGCATAATACCATCCAATTATTATAAGGTACGAATTATGTAACATAACAGTAACATGACAAAAATATGATGCATAAAAAAACAGTATGTATTTATGATACTTAACCAGATTAAGACCTTCCACGTGACTAAAAACTTTTTATATGGGACTAGGCCCGCCGCACACTCCCACCACTGTTACTCCTGTAAGCCAGGATCGACAGTGTCCAACGATGACGCCAAGGTTTGACCCTCGACGAGTCCCGGGGAAAAGCTAAGTTGTCTTGGAACCTGCACGAATTTAATCAAAAGAAAGGACAGGAGGAGTTGGAAGAAGATTATCCACTTCCCTCCGTAGCAAAGCGGGAGACATAAATAACAGATAAATAATGACTAAAAACTCGTTAAAAATAAAGGAATTCAAATTAAATAAGTAATAAAAACACCATAACTTACTAACTGGGATAACAATTTTCTTAACGAAGTTTCCTAATACAGTACGATGAGAAAAAATGGAAGCAATCTCAAGATTCAGGGAAGTTTTTAAAGACTGCCCGTTATTTGTTTAAAGAAGAATTTATTTTGCCGTCAAAGGTCAGAGTTCCTTCTGCTGTCGTGTCACAAAGACTTGAAAAACATTAATTACAATGTTTACTTTTCCACGTTGAATTTTTAACCAGTACTGAGTACTTTTATGAAACCGGATCGGACTCTACGTTCGTACCGTTTCTGTGGAGTCAGGCGCACTTCAACCCGGAGCATTTCGTCCGGTGATATATTTTAAATATAGAATAGACGAAATTGACCAGACGCACTATATTCCATGTATATTAAGTAATAATAAATTTCGCCAGATTTACACACCAATACGGTATGGTCCCAAACTAAGCAACGCTTGAACTATGAGTAGGTACCGTACAATTGACTGGGAGCGATCCCAGTGACACCCAGACCATGGGAAATGACGTTTAGCCCATTTCTGAAATTTGCCTCTGGTGGGAATCGAACCCGCAACCACCCGATGCAAAGAGCCGAGCGGCCAAAGGTCGAACCACTGCACCAACCGGTCGTCAAACCTACCTACCTTCTTACATATCACATTTTTGTTTGTTCTAGGTAAACTGCTCATAACCAGTTCCCAAACAAATGGCAATGGTCCTACCAAAACGAAGTCGGCTAGTAACTATAATCGCATAAGTAAAAAATCCCCTTTACTTTGGTCCCATATGTGCCCAACCTTGTGTTAACACGTGTTGTCATAACACTGATGGATAGGATGGGCGATTTCGGTAAACATTCGCATTATGTCATAATAAATACATACATTTTGTACAAAAAATATCTTAGTGAGGAGATTTGTGGATATGAATATCGCAGGTAGAGATTTTTGTTGTAAATTTTCGGCAACTTTTTATATGAAAAGGTAAGATCGATTGTTACGTTACCAAATATACCGAAAACTAAATGTTTATGATTACTGAATTAATCACTGAAAGTGGTGACTGAATAATTAAATATGAACCTATGCATGTTATGTTTCCATTTTCTATGAAATATACAAAAACACGAAAGTAATTGACGTATTTTTTTTAGTAGATATGACACCTTCTAACATTGCAATCACCAAACTCGTGCTCAGCGCACCACTACATGCAGCGAAATTCACACACACACACACATCTTTTATCCCACTCGCAATTAGTTGACTAAGCCGATGACTGAGTCGTAGTGTGTCCATGGGCTCTGTTTAGTAAGACAAACTATTTTGAACAGTCACGTGTCTACCTCTTCTTTGTAACGTCTTTAACGACGATAATATTTTCATACATTTTTCCGATTGCATTTCTCCATACATGCTATTAAACTATTGAATGGTGTGACTCCACTCACAGTAGGTTTTTTACCCGACTACGGCGGAGGGTTATGATTTTGACCGGTATGTATGTATGTATGTATGTATGTATGTATGTATGTATGTATGTATGTATGTATGTATGTATGTATGTATGTGCATCTGTTCCCACCTAACTTCCAAACTACTTGTCGTAATTTGACAAATGAGGTATCGTTAGAAGCGGCTTAATGGCGCGCTGGTTATAGGCTATGTGACGTCACATAAAATTGCATATGGCGCCCTCTAGAGGACATAATGTCAACAACTAAAAAAACAAACAATTTTTTTTAATAAAACCATGTGGTGTATCAAATGTATCAAATGAAAGAGCTTGATGAGCACATTTCAAAAATATATATATTGTTAAATAATTAAATAAAAAGTAAGTTTAAAAACTAAAACCCGACTACTGAAAAATCGCGCTCTAAAAAGTATGAAACAAGAAAATATCCTCATCTAGAGGATAGCTGTGGTCCGAGTCGGTCCTTTAGGGCCAAATGGCATATGAACACGGACCACGGCTATCCTCTAGATGAGGATATTTTCTTGTTTCATACTTTTTAGAGCGCGATTTTTCAGTAGTCGGGTTTTAGTTTTTATTTATTAATTTAATCTCCACACAAGGCTAACCTTGTCTTATGACAATCAAATGCTACATTTAGTACCGTAACTTTACTCCTATTTTTTCCGGTAGTTGGAAAACTGTAGTTACCTTGTATGGCTTCAGCATTTTTCTCAGTTCTCCATTCTCGTTTAGTTTTTCAACGGTGTCTGCATCCTGAAATCAAATAAGATCGAGTTTAATTAAAAGTTTTTAATTAACACACTTCTGTGACACCGCAAGCAATCACAGTAGTGTTGTTACGGTAGGTACTGAACTTGCGTTATAAAGGGCAAGGTTGGTATATTATAAAAGAGAAATATGTTTTTTTCAGATTGATCTTTCAGTCTGACAAAACATTAAGAAATAAACGAACAGAACCATATTCTTTACTATGATCTTATCTAAATTCCTACCATTTTTAGTACCTAATAATAATAGATAAATAAATATCGCCAGTGAAACACCAATTGTATGGTTCCAAACTAAGCTAAGCTTGTACTATGGGTACTGTAAAATGAACTGGAGTCAATAGCAGTGACACCCAGGCCAGAGCAGAAACAAAATGTATTCTATGTGTTTTTCATACTTCTGTCGTTAAGTTTATCTTTTGTCGAATAAATTTATTTTTATTTCAGTTTTCTTTTCTTTCTTTCATTAGAGAACATTGTTTTAACAAACGTCCTCTGCTTGTGCGTTCATACGTAAGGGAATGTGACACTCAGGTACGCTACAAGTAAAATTTATGAGTATCTTTTGAACGGACGTAGCGAATGAAAAATGAGTGTTCCGCAACATTTTCTAAGCGTTCCGCCTCATTTCCAAGACGAAGAACTTAGAGGATTTTGAATAATGGTCGCTCCAGTTTGAAATTCTTAGAGTAGTTGACAAATTATCGCAATTTACTTTAGCAGATTTGCTATTAACGGAAATGTCATCGTAGAGGTTTCAGGTCTAGGCACATTTTGGTGGGGTCTTTGCAAAATTTGTTTAACTGCAGGTTTCCAGTATTTTTGAGGAAATTTTAAGCAAAAACCTATCACACAATTACTTAAGAATAAGTAATAAAAAATATATAAATACCGGTGTAAGACACGTACGAACGTTTTAATTTAATAAAATAATAAATCCCTTTAACGTTAAAAAATACGTGTAAAATAAATGATTTCAAAACCTGCTAATTACATTTTGATAAAACCCGTATTCGAACCATGCACCGTACGTTCATATGAATAATAACCATTATTCATATGAACGTTTACTAAAATAAACGTAGGTACATTTATTATTCTAAGACCATCCTGCACTTTGTGATAATACTCTAGTGTTTCCAGCTAGCAATTAATATGCGAGTAAACAAAAGCCCATCAAACTCACGAGAGACCATTAAAGTTAGCAAGTTATTCGGCGCACGTGTGTCCTACGCCTAAGTTTAGAATTTTAGGGATAGTGTATTTACAGTTGCGGCTTGAAGAAGTCGTACTTTGTTGTTTTTATATGCTTTATGACTGATTTTACATCAGTTATAACAATCTTGTTTCTGTGGCAATCAGCCTATACTGTTATTTATGTTCTCCCGCTTTGCAACGGAGGGAAGTGGATAATATTCTTCTAACTCCTCCTGACCTTTCCTTTCATTAAATTCGTGCGGGTTCCAAGCCAACTTAGCTTTTCCCCGGGACTCGTCGAGAGTCACACCTTGGCGTAACAATGGTAGGAGTGTGGCGGGCCTAGACACTATAAAACACACGTATTGCCACGTTTCTAATATTTATTCGTATTGTGTAATAATGCTGACACTAAGCCACGTCTAAGTCCGTAATACCATAGCAGTATAGCAAGAAAAAAAGAAAGAAAAACTTTATTGCAGCAAGCAAAAATACAAAAAGAATAAAATTAAAAAGAAAATAAATAAATAAACAGATTGTGCTCGCCGCAAACGGGCCCAATTCAGCATGTGCTGGTTGACAAGAACCAGCGCTGGTCTTCCATTGGGCCCATTTGGCGTATAGACTTGTATACGAAAGATTCTTAGAAAAAATTTAGACTGTAATATTTGCTATCTCAGAGACACCTTAATACCACGCTTTTCACACAAGAAAATTGAAAATTATAAAAACCCCGATGTGTTCTTGAAAATGGCAATCGATTTCCGTCAAACATCAAAGACCCTACTCTTGTAATGAAGATATGATATGGGTTCATTCGCCTAGGGGTCAATATTGTGTAGCTATACTATATGTTTTACTATGCCATATAATATAACAACCACTTTATACACACAACACGGTCTGTCTAATAACATTTAAAAACAATAAAAAACAGCATAAATGCAAATGCAATTTAGTTTAGCAAACCCAGTGTGCACTAAGCTCAAGGTTCGCTATTGTTAGTTCCCGCGGGAAACTTTCCAATAAAACATGCCACGTATCGCACAACAATGAATTCAATTTACGAACGCCGTCAGTAGAAGTTGTAATCAAAAAATAAATCAAATAAAATATAAATAAGAAGAGGCGTTAAAATAAAAATACACCGATTTTTTGTAAAGAAAATTTTGATTTAGTTTTAGTTCTGATAGCATTTTTTTATATCAATCATTTGCGAAGTAATTATGGCAAAACTACACAGGGACAGCATAGATGAAAAAGCCATTGTAAACTGGCTAGAAATATCAATCAATTTGGCGGTAAGATTTTAAAAATTTGCGGTATTTCCGCAACAGTGGGTTGGACACTCTTGCAATTTTTTTTCAAATGTTTGTTTTTACTTTGGCATAGAAATAGAAACCACTGAATATAATACGCGAGAATTCTCCGCGGTACTCAGTTGGAGCACTGTTCTTTGGAAATTTAATATCGGCCAAATGTTACCCATCAATACGATGGGCCTTAGGACATAGACCTCACTGATTAGATTTTTAACTAGGTACATACTTACTTACTTACTATACTTGAAAGATTCTTACATTAATCGATAAATAACTTATTTACAAAGCCCACAAGATCTTAATTCGTTAGCCGTAAACTAAAAACTTTTACCTACTTTCTTTAACGTTGCATTTAATGAGAGTATTCAAGAAAATTCCTTAGGAAATTATTTTTAACCATCACAATTTGCACTCTACCGTATACGAGTTAAGGTTAGTTTTTAATGGCGCACCGTTAATGGTTCAGTCACCATTAGTTGTTCCTACTGGGCTATGTTGGAATTTTATAAAATGCGTACTTCATCTTCCTTAAAAAGTTTCAGAGCTTAGTTTTTCAGGCTTATGAAAGAAATATTGTCCTTCTCCATGGTTCTGTCTATCTCTAAAGCAAAATTCATCAAAATTGGTTTAGCAGTTGAGTCGTGAAAACGTGACAAAAATATAATAAGACGTGAATTGGTAAAAAATAAATTAAATACATTTATGAATTGGAAAAAAATATACCTACAAGATAAAGGAACAAAAAATATATTTATATTATGTTATGTGTCAGTGATATATTTATGTAAATCAAATCTATGTAAAACAATGCAAAACTAATTCAAACACTATTTTGTATTAGGTCATGGTCTCCTATTTAATGCCATCGGCCGCTTACAGCATCACGCGTACGCCGCGTCACAATTTTACTATAGTGACGTCGGCGTGTGAAGGAAACCACACCAGTACATTTCTATAGTAAGCATTATGACGCGGCGTACGCGTGACGCTGTAAGCGGCCGATGGCATTTAATAGGAGACCACAGCCTTAAGACGCAGTAGTAGGTAGTTATCATAAATTGTCACTTGCTCAACTAGATGACCTCAAGCGTGTTCTAAGGCCAAATTCCATTCGCGGACAAACTGACGTTATGTGATAAGCATGTTATTTTTCCTTTCTTAAGCTTTTAATTGGCGCCTTTGCAATTATACTTAGACAAAGATGTCAATGATATTATAGCAGTAATAGCCGATTGGTTAAGCAGGCGTCTTACAAGGTCCAAGGTTCAAACTTTCCGCACCTCTGGGTTTATCGATGTCTTTATGCGAATCATAACTTTAATATACCTTGCTTATAGCGAAGGAAAACATCGTGAGGATACCTGAATCACTTAGAAAATATGACGAGCCCGTTACTTGACGGGCCCGTTAGCGTGGTTGGCGCGGAGGCGACTTTCACGCTGCAGGTCGTAGGTTCGATTCCTACCCGGGACATGCATTTGTGTGCATGAACATGTCTGTATGTCCGGAGTCTGGGTGTATATGTATATTAAGTATGTATTTACAAATAAAAAAGTAGTATATGTAGTAATATCAGTTATCTGGTTTCCATAGTACAAGCTCTGCTTAGTTTGGGATCAGGTAGCCGTGTGTAAAAATGTCCCAGGATATTATTATTATTATTATAACAAATTTTCGAAAGACCTGTGAAATTTGAACATAACCAAATTATAACAATATAATACGAAGTAAAACGTGTGGTCCTTACCATACTTCAGGGTCCTAACACTATTTATTTACATATTTTCCTCAACCATTAGTGTACGTGTTCTGTTTTGCCCTTACCCTAAAAAAATCTGATTTACCCCATAAAATGCCGGAACGGAACTAAATAAACAAGCTGGAATCGCACGAGTCTTAGGTCAAGGACGCACTGTGCACGTGGAAACAGCCTATCGACGCGTAAGTACTCAAGCGATGGCATACTGGGAAAGTGAACCATGCAAAAAAATATTGAAAAGTTAAAAAAACATGAAAAACCTCGTAAAGTACTACAGCAGTACAACAATTATTAAGTATTTCACACGGCGTCAAGTTATGGGTGTCTGAAAATGGGCGTCGTCGCCGTCGCCGTTTTTTTTAAATCGATCCTTACGATGCTTTTTACAGTATTAAAAGGTCAGCGAACTGGAATTAAAAATGTCCAAATTTCAAATTTAAACTTATGAATTCTGTAAATGTGAAATGTACTTAACATCTGCAGTGTTATCTTGGGATATCATGCAAACAGTGAACATGGGAACTCTCTCTAGATTCACTTTGCGCATTTGTATTCGTCTCCCCACGAGATTACCTATACACCGTATTGCAAAGTTAAACCCATCCCTAGCATGCATTAGCTTAGTTGGGGGGTAACCTAACATTGCACCTAATGTTAGGTTAGGTTATAACCTAACATCTTTAAAAAGAATAACGAATAGAGCTGCACCATCTATAACCAAAAAAAAAACAATGTAAATAAGATAAGCCCGCCGAGTTTCTTGCCGGATCTTCTCAGTCGAGATCGCGTTTCCGATCCGGCGGTAGAAGTTAAGGAAAAAAAATTAAATGACAATTTGTAAGTGCCCCCGTAGGCCTAAACAAAATAAATGATTTGAATTGAATTTGAATTGAATTGAATTGACCACAAAGGTGTAAAATAACGTATAAAGATAACTTCAGATTTATGATACCAAAAATAACTGATCGTAACGTATCGATGGGAAAGACCAATGAAACTGAGCCTACGGTAGGACATTATTTTTATCCCTGTACATAGTAAAAGTAATTCAGTAAGTCAATTTAAACCATTTCCAAGATTGATTGCACCTGCTGTAAAGGGAGCGTATGTGTTTTTTCCTGATAATTTCAAAGGCATTTCAGAGTAATCTTAAGTTTGCTCTGCCCTCAGAGTTTAGATGAATTTAAGTAGATACTAACCCTGAAATGAATAAGGAAGGATGAATGAAGTGGGATAGAAAGAAAGGAAGAGAGGTGGCAGAGTTGGGCAAAATTTTATTGCGATTAATTAATTGCAAATTGCAGGTGATGTCACAATTAACAATTAATTGTGATTTTTTCGTGATTGACAAACAAATCAAAATTAATTGTTAATTGTGACACCACATGCAATTTGTAATTAATTAATCGCAATTAAATTTTGCCCATCTCTGAGAGGTGGTTTGGCTTCCGGCTCTCTCACTCATTGTACGAAACGTAGTTATATTAGCTACTTTATACCGCTATTCTGAGATAGGGTGGCACTACCCTAATTAATCCAGCAAACTGCAGTCAATTGGCTACAGTTTTCCTCTACCACCAATATCAAAAGCACTAAATTCCTATTTAGTCAACCTAACTTACTGTATCTTTACTATACCTACCACAAACTGTTGGCCCTCTATATGTGTGAGTACAGCCATGTGTGTGTGCGCGTGGTAGTTCAACAGGTGGGGCGGACGGGGTGGCTATCGATTGAACCACCCTGGACGAGCTCACTGTCTATATGCCCCTTTACAAAGAGGTTGAATTTGATTATAGTAGTGCTGGAATGTTACACGTTATTTTTTGCGGAAAGATATTGTTGCTATTAGAGATGGGTTATACTAAGTAAATTTGGGACTAGATGCACCTATTTCTAGTATTTAAAAATACGTGATCCAGACACCTGTTTCACCATTCCACCTAGTCTCAATTACTTATCGTATGGTTCGCGTACTTAGTCCTTAAATCCATACTTTGACTCGATACTTCGGATCAGATACAATTTTGTTGCTACGTATCTACGTAGACATTTAATCAGTACATTTGTTTACGTATTAAATTACTAACGACACAAAAATACGTTATCTCAATAATTTAACACCAAAATATCATATACTTGGACTAGAAGACTAGTTAGCTACCACTATGTAGACTAAGTAATTCGTAATAATACGCGATCTCCGCACGCAATCGTAAAATACCTATTCTTCGGACCTGTTCTAGTAAATACGACTCATCTCTAGTTGTTATGTAGATTATGATGATATGTAGGTTCATTATGAATTCGATTTTAGACGGATTTTATCGTGAACCATAGTAGTGTTGCGAATTGGTTAAGCACGCGGCATGCGGGCTTAAGGAACAGGGTTCAAATCCCCGTTCGCGCCTCCGGAATTTTCGAAATCTATGTGCGAATCATAACTTCAATATGATTATCACTTGCTTACGATGACGGAAAACATAATGGATAAACCTGCATGTCTTAAAATCTAAAAAAATCCAGACAAGTGCGAGTAGGACTCGCGCTCTGAGGGTCCCGTACAAATTTTATTATGTTTACTATGTTTGTAGACAGATTTGTAGATTTTCATGTTTCTAACTTTAGAAATGCGGAACTTTCATACAAACTTCCACCACTTATTTTATCCCCTTAGGGGTGGAATTTTCCGAAATCCTGCCTATGCTCTTCTTCTACGCTATAAAAGGTACCTACTGTTCAAATTTCATGTTTGTAACACCAGCGGTTTGGGCTGTGCACGTCTTGACAGACGGACAACAAACAGCGGACTTAATACGGTCCTTATGCAATAGTGCTAATGAATTGCATTGCAATTCATTTTTGCGATTTTCTGAGGAATCCTTAGCAATTCCGCTAAATTTCTATAGAATAGTGACACATTTTACGCCATTCGTGACAGTTTCACGGAAATTTAGGGGATTCTGCTGGAGGGTTGGAAAAATGAATTGCTTTAGCAGAATTGCCGCAATTCATCTTTGTGGCGGTATTAACCCCACTGATCATATAAGGGTTCCGTTTTTTCCTTTAGAGGTACGGAACCCTAAAAATCTAAAGACATGTGAAATCTGCCAACCCGCACTGGGCCAGCGTGGTGGATTATGGCCTGAATCCCCATCGTCTTGCGAGAAGGCTCGTGCCCGTGCCCGGGCGACTATAAAATCTATACATATAATAAGAATGTAAAATTGGTCGCGTCTGTACATTCGAAATATTTGGAAAAAAAATAGTGGGGGGGACTTAGATGGACCAGCAGAATTCATTTTTATCATTTTTAGAATTTTTGTCTGTGGGTATGTTTGTATGTTTGTATGTTTGCTCAGATTTTCGAAAGAGCACAACTTCGAATCCAGCGGATGGATTTCAATGAAATTTGGCATGGATATGACTAATAGTCTAACTTAACATCTAGGATACTTTTTTTTCGAAAATGTTTAGGGTTGCCACAGAAAATTCAAAAAACTACTTAAAAATTCTAAATGTTTGAAAGAGCACAACTTTGAATTCACCGGATTAATTTCAATGAAATTTGGCATGGATATGACTTATAGTCTAACTTAACATCTAGCATTTTTTTTTTCGGTAAAGTTTAGGTTGCCACAAAACATTCAAAAACTACCTAAATATTCGAACACGCACAACTTCGAATCCAATGGATTGATTTCAATGAAATTTGGCATGGATATGACTAATAGTCCAACTTAACATCTAGGATATTTTTTTCTAAAATATTAGATTGTAAATTTTTATGACCACACAGAAATTCTAGCCAAAAATAAGTTTTAGTTATTGAAATACGTCTATTCAGAGCGGAGCCCTACGGAGCCCTACGTTGTGTGTGATCCGACACTATTTGGAATATATAATCTTAATTTTAATAATAATAATAAATATTTTATTGCTGCGTTCTACCATCTTAAGTTTCGTTTTTCTTAACTAGATGTCGCTATACTTAAAATCAGACAATACCTGCCTTGCACCACATGTCAAAATTTAATATCTTCCTTGCTTCAAGAAATTTAGTTTTTTATTCCTAATTACGTATAAAAAACATTAAGCGGGTCTTTGTATCACGCGGAATCTTAGACGTTAACTCTGGAATTCATCTCCACAGTACTAATGCCGTAGGGAAGCTACCTACCTAAGAAGTAAGTCTAGAGGACCTGATGACCTGGACCTCAAGTAGAAACTTCTCAGGCGAGGTCGCGTTTCCGATCCGGCGGTAGAATTTAAGTAAAACATGTAAAATAAGTACTACTTGTAAGTGCCCTCCTAGGCCTAAACATAATAAACGCTTTGACTATTGACTTAGACGATAAACTCCGGACTCTAACTTTTTAAGCACGATGTTGCGAAGTGACTCTTACCTAAGCCGTGAGTCTGGAGCACTCACTCATTTTAAATAAGGAACATGGGTATCAAGTACAAACTTAAACATTGAGCTCTGGAGTCCAACCGCTCAGTCGTGATACTGTGAGTAACTACAGATATAGATAGACGGATACAGATAGACTGGTACAGACAGAGATACTCACCTACCGATAGATTACAGACAGACCGATTCAGAAAGACAGATACTTACAGCTAAACTGATACACACAGATAAATAAAGTCAAACTTTTGTTATACAACTAAGGCGCCAGGCAAGCGTACGGCCCACCTGTTGTTAAGCAGTTACCGTACCCTATAGATGCTTGCAACCAAAGGCATCGGTAGCACGTTTCCAACCTGAAGGGGAGTGGGGTTAGTGGGAGGGGACGGGGAGGTGGCTGGGTTGCGCTTCCGGCTCTCTCCCTCATTATACGAAACGAAGGTAAATTAGCTACTTGAATGCCGATCTCCACCTTACTGGTCAGACTCTACCACCTTACTGGTATAGACTGGTACAGATAGACAGCCACGGACGGACGAACTCAGACTGATGCAGACTGACGTAATACAGATTAGACGATAGACTAAATTATATTTAAGGGCTTCACCGACTGGACGCGGACGGAGTCGCGGGCACAGCTAGTGAGTAATATTGTTATTGGACTACGCCACACACTCCCACCATCGTTACTCATGTAAGCCAAGATCGACAATGTGATCCAACGATGACGCCAAGGTTTGAACCTCGGCTAGTCCCGGGGAAACTAAGGTCGTGGTCTCCTATTAAATACCATCGGCCGCTTACAGCGTCACGCGTACGCCGCGTCACAATGCTTACTATAGAAATGTACTGTTGTGGTCTCCTTCACACGCCGATGTCACTATAGTAAAATTGTGACGCGGCGTACGCGTGACGCTGTAAGCGGCCGAGTAGTCAAAACTCGCATGAATGTAATTAGTGATGGGATGTTCTCGAGAACATTCTCACCCTCGGAAACTTACTCGTGAGATTTTTTTATTTTGGGTGACGTTACTCTAACTTTCAATCTTAAAAACAATTCAAACCACCATACTTGCATGTTTAATGAGGTTTATGCCAAGTTTAACATGCTTCAGAAGATAAATTCTCGAAAATTCTCACGAGTAAGTTTCCGTAAGTTTCCGAGGGTGAGAATGTTCTCGAGAACATCCCATCACTAAATGTAATTAAACGAAAGTGAAGGAGTGTGTAAATATATCCATATAATATTTCCGCTCTATTTCAGAAGGACACGCCAAATACTCTCTGTACGTAGTAGAAAGCGACTGATTAGACCAAGATGGCAGTACGACGCAAAGGGGTCTAATCGGTCAAATTCTATGATGTCAGTGACCTCATTGATTCGTTAGAGTCATCGACCGGGGCCTGTATTTTAATCAAAGGGCCCGAAAAGGGTCTATGAGGATAGACCCAAAAGGATAAATAAATATTTGACAAGAGACATAAAGGAAATTGTAACCTTTCATAAAAACAGACGTGTGGAAGAAATTCGTGGTTTTATTCGTGGTAGAGCTGCTGATGTAGTCAATTGACTTTCTATACATGTTGGCTCGACCGGGGTAGTACCACCCTCTCACAGACTATCGGCGTAAAGCAGGTATCATAGCTGCGTTTCGTACGATGAGTGAGAGAGTCGGAAGGAGCTTCCCCTCCCTCTGTCCCACTCCCCTTCAGGTCGGCAACGTGCGAGCGATGCCTTTGGTATTGCAAGCATTTACAGGCTACGCTAATTGCTTAACATCAGGCGGGCCGTACGCTTGTTTGCCAGATTAGTCTCTTAAAAAAAAATGGTACTAGATAGGGTAAAATATAAAATACTTTCATTGCGGGTAATGTTTTATTTGTGCAAATAAAAGGGTAATTCGTATAGATATGTGGGTAGGACAGCGGGTGCAATAAAGTCGGCTTGTTCAGTGCAATGCGTGCTCGGTATATGATAGTACCTGTGGTTATGACGTCGTAGTTCCTAGGGTTGACACTAATACAAAAACAAATACAGTATTCTTCTTCTTATCGTATGGTTAGTGGCCAACCTAGTGTCAGGGTTGTTCATGCCGCCCGAAGGCCTCTAACATGGCTTAACGACTGCTGTCTAGATAACAACAACCGGGACCGACTTTTTACGTGCCCTCCGAAGCACGGAGACGCTCAGTTTAAATGCCACTAAATGGTGGTGACCATCTCTACCTGACCTTGCCTAGCGTTGCTTAACCTCCAATCGTTTAACGATCAGTGATTGCAGCTGGCTATGAGCGAGTATACTGTATTTTGTATGTACTGTATTTTTTACAAATACTTGAAGGAACTGGTTACCTCTCCTCAATACTGAATTTAAGCTTCCCGATATTTCTATATGTGACTAACCAAACAAGCAGAACCGCCTGATGTTAAGCAGGTACCCTAGCCTATAGATGCTTGCATTAACCAAGGGCATTGCTCGCACGTTGCTGACCTGAAGGGGAGCGGGACAGAGGAAGGAGGACGGGGTATGCCGGCTCCCTCACTCATCGTACGAAATGTAGCTTTAATAGCTACTTTACGCCGTTTTCCTGTGATATAGTGTATTTCGTAGATGTAATTGATATTATGGTTACAAAAATTGCATCAAATTTCATGTTCGCTAAGATAACTAAGGGCCTCCGCAGACTAGTTACTTTTAGCATCGGCGACCGGCAATTTTGTGGCGTATCGATGCTGCGTCGCGTTACTTCGAGCGCGAACGAGCGAGACGCAGCATCAAACTCGCCGATCGCCGATGCTAAAAGTAGCTAGTCTGCGGAGGCCCTAAGAGGGATACTATAAAACAGAACATGTTCTATTTGTATTGCGTTACCAGCTGGAATTGTAAAACTATAAATTGTAACAAACATTAAGCTAGCTTGTCCGTTGGTCTACCCTTACTGACCAAACCAAGTGTATTTTCTTGCGCAGTATACCTCCGTGACAACCCTACCCTAACACGATAGCTCCAGCTTTATGACCTATCTCATTGCGGGTAAGACTATTCTTTATTCCGCGTTAATTGGACCCCCAGATGGAACATGTTCATCATCATTATGGGTAACGTGGGCTATTGCAGCACTTTTATTTATTAGAAGATATTGGGATCTTAATTGAATATACCTAGGGGCTTATTTATTAGCGACGCTATGCAACAATGCCAATGCCATATTTATGTTTATATACTACTAGCTTTTGCCCGCGACTTCGTCCGCGTAGACTTCAAAATAAAAAAAAAACCGGGCAAGTGACTTAAGACTTTTTAGTACTTTTTAGTGCGCCAGGGTTTTTTAAGTCAGTATTTGCTTTTTTATAAAAATAATTTTATTTCACGATTTTTATTGGAGCCATACAAACTTTATCTCGGTACCTAATTCGTTGAATGCGTGTTTTGGTAGGTAGGTATATAGAGCCAAAATCCCAAATCCCCCTCCCCTTCTCCACCCTTTTCCTCCCCTCTCTTCCTTCTGCTCCCTCCCCCTCCATTTCCCTTTCCCTTTCCCCTCCCCCTTCCACTTCCCCCTACCTTACTTCTTCCCCTTCCTCCCTCACCTACCCTATGCATACTAAGTTTCAAGTCAATCGGGTACAAACATTTTTCTGCCGTACTTTTCTACCTTTAGGTTCCCCCTTTTGGGTGTTGATTTCCGAAATAATTTTTTTTGGGATCAAACTGAAGTAGTACCTACCATATTCAGCTCGGCTTATACCCCAATTATTTAAAATGAATAATCATAACCAATCTCGAGATATGGATGACTAAACATTCGCAGACCCCGCTCTCCCCTTTTCCTTCAAAATATTAAAAACGCTGAAACCCCAGTCTGATTATTTAAAATGAACAATCATAACCAATTTCGAGATATGGATGACTAAACATTCGCTGACCCCGCTCTCCTCTTTTCCTTCAAAATATTGAAAACGCCGAAACCCCAGTTTGATTATTTAAAATGAACAATCATAACCAATTTCGAGATATGGATGACTAAACATTCGCTGACCCCGCTCTCCCCTTTTCCTTCAAAATATTAAAAACGCTGAAACCCCAGTCTGATTATTTAAAACTAGCTTTTGCCCGCGACTTCGTCGGCGCAGAATTGAAATTAAAAAAAATCGGACCCCGGATCCCGTTTCCCGGACCCGGATTTTGTATCCCGGATCTCGTTACTTAGGTTCCGTTGCCCGGATCCTGGATCCCGTTTTCCGGATCCTGGATCCCGTTTTCCGGATCCCGAATCCCGTATACCGAATATCCCGGATCCCGTTCCCAGATTCCGTTAGCTAAATCCCGGATCCCGTATCCCGGATATCACGGATCCCGTATCTCGTATCCCATATCCCGGATCTCGTTTCCTGGATCCCGTATCCCGGAACTCGTTACCCGGATTCCGTATCCCTGATACCCGTACCGTAGCCTATACATGCTTAGTATATAAATATTCTCCTTAAAGTATCGACCTATATTTTTTTATTATAGGACTGCGGTGGCAAAAAATCGTGCGGCCCGCCTGATGTTAAGCAGTTACCGTAGCCTATAGATGCTTACTATATAAATATTTTCCTTAAAGTATTAACCAGATTTTTTTATTATAGGACTGCGGTTGCAAAAATGCGTACGGCCCGCCTGACGTTAAGCGGTTACCGTAGCCTATAGATGCTTACTATATAAATATTCTCCTTAAAGTATCGACCTATATTTTTTTATTATAGGACTGCGGTGGCAAAAAAGCGTACGGCCCGCCTGATGTTAAGCAGTTACCGTAGCCTATAGATGCTTACTATATAAATATTCTCTTTAAAGTATCAACCTATATTTTTTATTATAGGAATGCGGTGGCAAAAAAGCGTACGGCCCGCCTGATGTTAAGCAGTTACCGTAGCTTATTGATGCTTACTTTATATATTTTTTCCTTAAAGCATCAATCTATATTTTTTTTATAGGACTGCGGTACCAAAAAAGCGTACGGCCCACCTGATGTTAAGCAGTTACCGTAGCCTATAGATGCTTACTATATAAATATTTTCATTAAAGTATCAACCTGTTTTTTTTGTTATTATAGGACTGGGGTGACAATAAAGCGTACGGCCCGCCCGATGTTAAGCAGTTACCGTATATGATGATAGATGCTTACTATATAAATATTTTCCTTAAAGGATCAACCTACATTTTTTTATAGGACTGCGTTGGCAAAAAAGCTTACGGCCCGCTTGATGTTAAGCAGTGACCGTAGCCTATAGATGCTTACAATACCAAAGGCATTGCTCGCAAATTGCCGACCTGAAGGGGAGTGGGATGGAGCTTTTGGCTCCCTCACTCATCGTACGAAACGCAGCTGTAATAGCAGCTTTACGCCGATCTTCTGTGAGAGGGTGGTACTACCCCGGTCGAGCCAGCCCATATAATATGAGCTGCAGTCAATTGGCTACATAAAAAAAGTTGAAGTCCATATTTTTTGATACGTAAAAAGAAACCTAAACTCAATTATTCATTCGTGTTATTTATTACCTCGGAAATGACGAATTTCCATATGAACTTTCATCCCCTATTTTACCACCTTAGGAGTTGAATATTAAAAAACGCCGAAACCCATATTTTTTATTTTTAAAAAGTCACCTAAACACCAATTTTCATAATTTTAACTTGAAAAATGACGAACTTGCATACATACAAACTTTCATCCCCTATTTAATCCCCTTAGGGGTTGAATTTTCAAAAACGCCGAGACCCATATTTTTTTATTTTTAAAAAGACACCTAAACACCAATTTTCATAATTCTAACTTGAAAAATGACAAACTTGCATACAAACTTTCATCCCCTATTTAATCCCCTTAGGGGTTGAAAGTTCAAAAATGCAGATTTTTTTTATTTATAATACGTAAAAAGAAACCTAAACACAAATTTTCATTATTCTAACCTCAGAAATGACGAACTTCCATACAAACTTTCGTCCCCTATTTTACCCCCTCAGGGGTTGAATTTTCAAAAACGCAGCAATTCAAGTTTTTTATTTATAAAAAGGAACCTATACACCAATTTTCATAATTCTATCATCAAAAATGACGAACATCTATACTCACTTCCCAACTAACTTTCATCCCCTATTTTACCACCTTAGGGGTTGAATTTTTCAAAAAGCTGAAAACCATATTTTTTATTTTTAAAACTTCACCTCCACACCAATTTTTATAATTCTAACTTGAAAAATGACGAACTTGCATACAAACTTTCATCCCCTATTTAACCCCCTTAGGGGTTGAATTTTCAAAAATCGCTTCTTATTGCTTGCCTATGTCACAAAATATATCTACTGTCCAAATTTCATGTCTCTAACTTCAGTAGTTTCGGCTCGGCGTTGATGAGTCAGTCAGTCAGTCAGTCAGTCAGCATTTCCCTCTTTATATATTAGTATAGATATAGATGAACAATCATAACCAATTTCGAGATATGGATGACTAAAAATTCGCTGACCCCGCTCTCCCCTTTTCCTTCAAAATATTAAAAACGCTGAAACCCCAGTCTGATTATTTAAAATGGACAATCATAACCAATTTCGAGATATGGATGACTAAACATTCGCTGACCCCGCTCTCCCCTTTTCCTTCAAAATATTAAAAACGCTGAAACCCCAGTCTGATTATTTAAAATGAACAATCATAACCAATCTCGAGATATGGATGAATAACATTCGCTGACCCCGCTCTCCCCTTTTCCTTCAAAATATTAAAAACGCTGAAACCCCAGTCTGATTATTTAAAATGAACAATCATAACCAATTTCGAGATATGGATGACTAAAAATTCGCTGACCCCGCTCTCCCCTTTTCCTTCAAAATATTAAAAACGCTGAAACCCCAGTCTGATTATTTAAAATGGACAATCATAACCAATTTCGAGATATGGATGACTAAACATTCGCTGACCCCGCTCTCCCCTTTTCCTTCAAAATATTAAAAACGCTGAAACCCCAGTCTGATTATTTAAAATGAACAATCATAACCAATCTCGAGATATGGATGAATAACATTCGCTGACCCCGCTCTCCCCTTTTCCTTCAAAATATTAAAAACGCTGAAACCCCAGTCTGATTATTTAAAATGAACAATCATAACCAATTTCGAGATATGGATGACTAAACATTCGCTGACCCCGCTCTCCCCTTTTCCTTCAAAATATTAAAAACGCTGAAACCCCAGTCTGATTATTTAAAATGAACAATCATAACCAATTTCGAGATATGGATGACTAAACATTCGCTGACCCCGCTCTCCTCTTTTCCTTCAAAATATTGAAAACGCCGAAACCCCAGTCTGATTATTTAAAATGAACAATCATAACCAATTTCGAGATATGGATGACTAAAAATTCGCTGACCCCGCTCTCCCCTTTTCCTTCAAAATATTAAAAACGCTGAAACCCCAGTCTGATTATTTAAAATGAACAATCATAACCAATTTCGAGATATGGATGTCTAGAAATTCGCTGACCCCGCTCTCCCCTTTTCCTTCAAAATATTAAAAACGCTGAAACCCCAGTCTGATTATTTAAAATGGACAATCATAACCAATTTCGAGATATGGATGACTAAACATTCGCTGACCCCGCTCTCCCCTTTTCCTTCAAAATATTAAAAACGCTGAAACCCCAGTCTGATTATTTAAAATGAACAATCATAACCAATCTCGAGATATGGATGACTAAACATTCGCTGACCCCGCTCTCCCCTTTTCCTTCAAAATATTAAAAACGCTGAAACCCCAGTCTGATTATTTAAAATGAACAATCATAACCAATCTCGAGATATGGATGAATAACATTCGCTGGCCCCGCTCTCCCCTTTTCCTTCAAAATATTAAAAACGCTGAAACCCCAGTCTGATTATTTAAAATGAACAATCATAACCAATTTCGAGATATGGATGACTAAACATTCGCTGACCCCGCTCTCCCCTTTTCCTTCAAAATATTAAAAACGCTGAAACCCCAGTCTGATTATTTAAAATGAACAATCATAACCAATTTCGAGATATGGATGACTAAACATTCGCTGACCCCGCTCTCCTCTTTTCCTTCAAAATATTGAAAACGCCGAAACCCCAGTCTGATTATTTAAAATGAACAATCATAACCAATTTCGAGATATGGATGACTAAAAATTCGCTGACCCCGCTCTCCCCTTTTCCTTCAAAATATTAAAAACGCTGAAACCCCAGTCTGATTATTTAAAATGAACAATCATAACCAATTTCGAGATATGGATGTCTAGAAATTCGCTGACCCCGCTCTCCCCTTTTCCTTCAAAATATTAAAAACGCTGAAACCCCAGTCTGATTATTTAAAATGGACAATCATAACCAATTTCGAGATATGGATGACTAAACATTCGCTGACCCCGCTCTCCCCTTTTCCTTCAAAATATTAAAAACGCTGAAACCCCAGTCTGATTATTTAAAATGAACAATCATAACCAATCTCGAGATATGGATGACTAAACATTCGCTGACCCCGCTCTCCCCTTTTCCTTCAAAATATTAAAAACGCTGAAACCCCAGTCTGATTATTTAAAATGAACAATCATAACCAATCTCGAGATATGGATGAATAACATTCGCTGGCCCCGCTCTCCCCTTTTCCTTCAAAATATTAAAAACGCTGAAACCCCAGTCTGATTATTTAAAATGAACAATCATAACCAATTTCGAGATATGGATGACTAAACATTCGCTGACCCCGCTCTCCCCTTTTCCTTCAAAATATTAAAAACGCTGAAACCCCAGTCTGATTATTTAAAATGAACAATCATAACCAATTTCGAGATATGGATGACTAAAAATTCGCTGACCCCGCTCTCCCCTTTTCCTTCAAAATATTAAAAACGCTGAAACCCCAGTCTGATTATTTAAAATGAACAATCATAACCAATCTCGAGATATGGATGACTAAACATTCGCTGACCCCGCTTTCCCCTTTTCCTTCAAAATATTAAAAACGCTGAAACCCCAGTCTGATTATTTAAAATGAACAATCATAACCAATCTCGAGATATAGATGACTAAACATTCGCTGACCCCGCTCTCCCCTTTTCCTTCAAAATATTAAAAACGCTGAAACCCCAGTCTGATTATTTAAAATGAACAATCATAACCAATTTCGAGATATGGATGACTAAAAATTCGCTGACCCCGCTCTCCCCTTTTCCTTCAAAATATTAAAAACGCTGAAACCCCAGTCTGATTATTTAAAATGAACAATCATAACCAATTTTGAGATATGGATGACTAAACATGCGCTGACCCCGCTCTCCCCTTTCTCGTCAAAATGATTAAAAATACGGAAACCCCAGTCTGATCAATTCAAATAAGCAATCATAACCAATATCGAGATATGGATGACTTATTAAAACATCCCTTGACCCCGTTTTCCCCTTTCCCGTCAAAATAACAAAACTCGACCACCCCTATACAAACTTTCACTCCACATTTCCTTAGGGGTTGAATTTCCAAAAACACGAAAGAAATCTAAACACAAACTTTCATTCCCCTATTTTACCCCCTTAGGGGTTGAATTTTCAAAAACCCTGAAATTACTCTTTTTTATTTTTGATAAGACACCTAATCACCAATTTAAGTAATTCTAACTTCAAAAATGACGGAACTTCCATACAAACTGTTATCCCCTATTTTACCCCCTTAGGGGTCGAATTTTCAAAAACCCTGAAACCCATATTTTTTTATTTTTCAAAAGACACCTAATCAGCAATTTTCATAATTCTAACTTCAAAAATGACGAACTTCCATATAAACTTTCATCCCTTATTTTACCCCCTTAGGGGTTGAATTTCAAAAAACCCTTTCTTAGTACACCTCTACACATCAAGACAAACCCACCCTCCAAATTTCAAGTCTCTACGATCAGCGGTTTAGGCTGTGCGTTGTCTGTCAGTCAGTCAGTCAGTCAGTCAGTCAGTCAATCAATCAGGACTTTGATTCTTATATATTTAGATGTATTTTTCATTTCTCATACTCGGAAAGTAGTGTTTATTTGATCGCGGGTGGAAGATGCTACTTCCCACCTTAGGGCGGGATAGACTCTTAGTAATTGCTTCCCTCCCTAGGGTGGGAAGTAATTTTTAAAAATAGAACTAAATTTGGTTAGGCATTCAGCTGTAAAAAATCTAACATAATTAAGAAAAAAATGCATACATGAAGCGTAGCGATTTGAAGGAACGCTTGTAGATGTCAGCCACTTGTCTAGCCCTTCGGATACTTGACGACGGCTTGGCGCAGTCGTTTGAGCGTATCGGACATCGGTATTTATTTTCGTGTAGCAAAATATATTTTGTTTAGTGAGTAGAGAAAAACACGCGCTAGAGACCCGGGCCCTAAGTTTCTTAGCCATTGCCATTGGTCACAATCAACCGACCAATCAGATGGCCGATCACGATAGCAAAATGCCACAGTGGCGCTACAATGGCTAAGCGACTTAGGGCACAGGCTTAGCACAATGTTGCTATATATAGATAACTATGTCTTTATGAAATATACAATAGTAGGCAAAAACACCATTGGAGAAATGAGAACAAATCTGCGAAACCTTTTGTTTTTATAGGACTGCGGTGGCAAAAAAGCGTACGGCCCGCCTGATGTTAAGCAGTTACCGTAGCCTATAGATGCTTACAATACCAAAGGCTTTCGGCTTTCTCACTCATCGTACGAAACGCAGCTGTAATAGCTGCTTTACGCCGATCTTCTGTGAGAGGGTGGTACTAGCCTGGTCGGGCCAGCCCGTTTATGACCTGCAGTCAATTGGCTACAGCTCGGCTCTACCACCTTAACAATTACCTCCAAAATATATGAGAAAGTTAACACTACGATTAAGGAACTAAAGGAACAGGGGCGATTAGTAAATAAGGATATGTGATTTTAGCCTTTAACGTGGTTAAGGAAAGATTTTCGAAATTCAACCGGTCAGAGTGTCAAAATAGGGATTGAAATTGTATGAATAAGGGCCTCCGCAGACTTGCTACTTTTAGCATCGGCGACCGGCGATTTTGTGGCGTATCGATACTGCGTATCGATCGTCGGTGCGTGTATCGTTCGAGCGCGAACGAGCGAGACGCAGCATCAAAATCGCCGATCGCTGATGCTAAAAGTAGCAAGTCTGCGAAGCCCTAAAGTCGCAGGTAACATTGATGCTATAAGTAACTTAAGCAACAAAATTTAATTTCACAATCAGCCGTACGAAGCAGTCTCAAAAGATTAACTTTATGCGATAATGCGACTTCCCTGTGGAAACTTTAACGTTACTGAACATATTTGTTTGAAGCAATCGTTGAAGTTGAGCCATTTGAAGCTACAATGAGACTGGAGTTTCAGATAATCGATTAGTTGATATGATAGAGTCGATCCTACCTATCCCTCGGAATTAGGTAACAGTCAGTTCCTGTATACACGGCGACAAGGTTCACCACCTGTCACGTTGGGTTCTAACTATCTGGTGAAACGTGGGCTTTGAGTGGGTTAATACTTCCACAAAGTGGTGGTGTATGGCCGCTTAAGCCTCTGACTACCTCCGAATGGGGATGAAAGTCGTGACGTTATATATATATATATATAGAGTCGATGTGATAGCTAATTAAGTTCATGTAGATAGATAGATAACTCTTTATTAATCCACCACTAGAAAAATAAACATTTATAAATAATTACACAATTTACACAGAAAGTGGAAAATGGGCGGCCTTATCACTAATAGTGATCTCTACCAGGCAACCTTTGGATGGAGAGGATCTAAAGAAAAAATAATACGGGGGTGTACTTACATAAATTACCACTTATACATAAATTACATTACATAAACAAGAAGATATTACATAGACTGATATACTTATACCTACTACATAATGGCTAAATTAATATAACAGCACGTAATAGCATGGGAATAGGCAAAATAAATACATAAATAAATTTAAGAAGCAGTACTTATGGAGAAAGAAAGAATTTCTTCATCATCTCTTTTTATTTTTATTTAGTCATCTTGATAAAGATTTTGGAGTTCAAACTTTGCCCCGAACTCTTAGGTTCAGTAACCTCTTCCTCATAATGGCAATATAACATCTCTTGCATACGAGAATAATCTGTGCAATGCATTATATATAGGCACTCAGCCAGTTGCAATCACTAATCGGTAAATAATCGGAGGTTAAGCAACACTTGGCAATGTTAGGCAGAGATGGGTGGCCATTTAGTGGCATTTGAAATGAGCGTCTCCGTGCTTCAGAGGGTATGTTAAAATTTAGTCTCGGATGTTGTCGTCTAGGCAGCAGTCGTTAAGCCAGAGGCCTTCGGAGGGCTTGAACAACTCTGACATCAGGCTGGCCACTAACCATACGATAAGAAGATTATGTAAATGATAAGGTATGTATGGGGGTAGGCCATAATATTGAAGCCAAGATATCAATAGATTTCGGGAAAGGGCAAGAAGTTAATAAAAACATTTTCCATTAAAACTATTGAGACAGGTTTGTAGATAGCTGAAACCTACAACAAACTACCTACTGCTAAATTAAACAAGGCCCTTTAGGACATAATATTTCCCAGTTCGCCAACGTTATTTGATGATATAACTATGATAATATTCCTGTAGGTAAATTATAATCTGTATCATGTTAATAATTTAATCTCTGAGGTCTAGTCCGGCCTTGATTTGTCTAACACCTTGTTAAAGGTATACTTGAGAGGATTTTCAATGCCCTTGCTTGGTTCTCATGTTATTTTGATATCAAAAGCTAGGATTAAGATGAAAGCAGTTTATTAACTATTATTTTACCTAATTCTTGCTTAGCGTGAAAAAGCATTTTTATCCTTGCTTAAGATTTGAACAATTTCAATAACATGTAATCTAAGTTATTATTTCGACATATAAAATGTACTCTGTGATTTCAACAACCGCTACAGTAGCGGCATTTTACGATGGCTGGTTTGACATGTGGGGGGGGAAGAAAATGAACCTTATTATAACGGAATAAGACTGGCCGTATCAAAAATAAGAATGTCAAAAAAAAATGCGAAAATGAATTTTATTCCGTTATAATAAGGTTCATCCTTTCCCCCTCGCACATGTCAAACCGGCCATCATAACGTGCCGCAGGTATAGGCGCATTGGTTCGAGTGTAGGCCGCCTGGCCGCTCGGCTCGCTGTATCCGGTTCGATTCCCGCCAGAGGTAAATTTTGGAGAAGGCCTTTTTGTAATTTACGCTGGTCTGGGTGTCGCTGGGATCGCCCCAGTCCATTGTTTGGCAGCCATAGTACAAGCGTTGCTTAGTTTTTGACCATACAGTTGGTCTGTGGCGATAGTCGATAACAACTATGTAGTTCCCTAAAAAATAGTCACGAATTTAGGTCCGCTAAATACATACGGGGAATTCCGATTCGAAATATCGAATTGGGATTCCGAACGCAGTACCTAAATCCATCCAAATGTATGGACGTATCACATATGTACGGTTTTTTAACGTATGTGTGTGATAAGCTTACGGAATCCCGATTCCATACTCGGAAACGGAATTCCGTCGGAATTCCGTATTTATGTGGCAGGCCTAAATGTAATTTTGAATAGTAGTTAGTCCTAGTTTATCATACATCCTTCTCCTTCAAATAATATAGCTTTTGTCTAATTTTAGTTTTTATAAAAATTATTGGATATTTTTTTTGGAAATTTTAAACTTACCCCAATATGTTGACCATCGATGAACAACTGTGGTATTAGGATCTGGTCGCTCTTCATCCTGTCCCTGATCTCGTCCTGGTATTCCGTGCTCATGAAGACATCCCGTTCCTCGTACTTCACCAGTAAGTTCCTCAGGATCTTCTTCACGAGCACGCAGCGTTGGTAGGTGCTTCTCACGATGCCCATGGTCGTTGAGTACAAAACCACTTTTCCGGCGTCTTTTTCTTTGTAACTCTGTGGGGTAAACAAAAAATTAGTTTAAAAAAAAATACATACTAGCTTACATAGAACCTCCTATTTTTGAAGTCGGTTAAAAAAATTTAAAAACGTTTCAAGCGTAAATAGGGTAAAATTATTTTTTTATTGGGCAAGAGATGGCGCTGTAGGGAATTGAGTTTAGTGACATCTTGTGGTGTACCGGAACATTAGGAAGAGCGAGATTGCGACATTGTGAAGGTAGAGGTTGCTGAAATAATTTACAGGATACTCGATAGATAGCGTGTATTATAAATTTACATATAAGATGAAAAATAATTTAAGTTTTTTATGAGCTTTATATTTGTTTGAACTAGCTTGGTTTACCTTTACGAATCTATTTGAATTTATGATGATTGCCGAACATTATTAGTTTTTCAGTACAGTTCAACTTGCAATCAAGTATAGGTACCTATTTTCAATAGTTTAGAATACAATACAATTTCGTAAGTTGCAACAAAATGCAGAGATGCAACCGTGTCAATGTGTCAACCGCAAATTCACATGTTTTACGGCGCAAATGTGCGCTTGCGCAACTTCCTAGTGGACGCGGGTACAGTCTCCGACAGTGGTGCTAATTCTGATGGTACAAAAACTAAACTAAACTAACCGTATCGCCATCTTCCTCATTGTAATACTTATGAGCGACACGGAAATATGTCGTGACTTGACACACGGAAATGACATTTTTTAATTGTAATGATAATGTAGTAGCACTAGTCAACCTATGTAGAACAAATATCTATATATGTATACTAAAAAGCTGAAAAAAAAATGTAGGTACCTATTTATCTATTGTTTTTAGATCTTTGGCTAGTCCTAAAATATCCTTCTAAGCTCTATCAGTAAAGTTGCGGATAAATTGCATACTGACAAATTACCAGACTACTTGGGGAAACCAGAAATCATGGTGCACCACTTTTGTTTCAATTGCCAGGACTCACGCACATTTCATAATTATAATGGTTTATATTCCACCAACATTACACATTATAATACAAGGAACACAAGATGGAAAAAAAAAAACAACATGACTTTTCCACTTTCCGCCAATAATTTCAATAGGGTTATTAAGTGTACATCCATTATTGAGTGTGACTGTACATTCGTACACGCGTCATTACGCAACCAATCACAGGTGAGGTCCGCGAGACGTCTTCTCACAGGTGAAGATGGCGCAATTTACGATCACTATTGGCTAATGGTAGAATGGTAGGATTATGTGACAAGTGTTAACCGTTTGTGTTTTAAAAACGGAACACGGTTTACGAAATTGCCGCAATTCGTTATTTTCATTTTCGTTCGAGTTCGATTCCTGCCAGTGCAAATTTCGGAATGTCTGTTCGTATTTGCCCTGGTCTAAATGTTACGGGGTAAGTCAATTAGGTAAAAAAATACTGGCCACGTGGTACTAGAACTAAGTATTGTCACACGAAAATGACTTTATGAGTGTTCATGCAGCAGATTTGCCGATAGTACCTACGCACATAAAGTCCTTTTGTCACGTATTGGTAATTCAGACGACCTCGTTACAGATAGCAAAGCTCAATTTTCATAGCAGGTAGCCATCTGCCCTAAATGTCACAAGACGTTACAAAACACTTGTTCTGCAGATGCCCTGCCCAGATTACGTCACCGCCCTACGACCTTAAATACATTTCAAGCAGAATCTTGGACTTTCGAGAGATTATCTGATGTTTACGTAATATTGATTTATCATTTATCAGTTTGTCGATCTAAATCTATGGCGTAAGGGCCATCCACGCAACATGATTTGATTATCAAATTGGTCGGGGAATTGGCGATCAAGTTAAGAATTAAATCGTGTCGTGTGATAGGCTTTTAAGGTGGCCACCGAAAGGCCTTGCATGAGTCCAAATGGCGCGGCCGCATTCTCAAATCTGCTCAAGAGCCACCAGGCACCAAGCGTCATTTCAAATTTGGGCTCCGGCGGGCATCGAACTCGGAACCACCCGATGCAGTGAGCCAAGCAGCCTATATTCGAACCACTGTGCCAAGTGGTCGTTACGTGACATCATTATTGATCTACGCAAAATACGCGTAAAACATCATCCATCAATTTCTGGGCCACAGGGCGTATAATTTCATTTAATATCTGATTTTCAAGTCGTCCTTAAAATTTTATTGATGTAGGTACTTTAATATCACGAGTTCTGTCAGCATCTTTTATGGTTCGTTACATCATACCTGCCGAACGGCCTCATCTGACCACCGGATTTCCCAACTGGTTTCATTTCCGGAGAAGTTAAATTCATCTGTGATATGACATTATTAATGACCATGACTATGTCATTATTTTTCCTCTATATTGCCCATGATCAACGACGAGTTGCCCAATCCCACATCAGTTTTATCGTTTGTTGGTCACATTAGTAGCTCTACATTTAGTTAGAGTCGCTAGTTCTTAGCGTGGGGCGGCAAGCGCGCCCGAGCAGTCAGATAATGTCATAACTGATGGCATCGGAGCGGCAACTCGAGGCTTGTGGATACAGCCATGGGCATAAAACTCATGATAGAGCCATAGTACAGAGCTTTGAGTTGTGTTTGATAGAGCGATTGATATGAGATTGATTTTTGCGGAAGCACCGCAAATTTATAGAGATTTTTAGCCAGCTTACAAAGGTTTTACAAAGTATTTCTAGGAACAAAAGTAATGCCAGTGTCAGTCTATCATAACTTACTATACATTGCGGGGTTAACCTATGGATAGAGTTCTATTTCGCTTACAATACGAAAAACCTTCATACGAGCACATATTAAATAAAAAGTGCAATATAAAATACCGTAGCGGACCGTGTTCAATCGATTGCCTTCGATGACTAACCTTGCTCAGAATTGCTAAACGAAATAAAGAAATAAATTCACACGAACATTTCAAAACGTGGACCCATCGCAAAATAGTAGAGTTTATGTAAATTCGGTTCATACCACAGAGTAAAGACTAAAGAAAGAGGTGCCCTTATTAGATATATGTATGAAAAAAAACGTGGTCATTGTTTTTTCATTTTCATTGTTCTATCTACCGGTAAATAGTTGAACTACTCGCTTCGTTTTATGTCGATGTTATTACTAGGCCGACCACTCGGCCGAGTTGCTTAGGGCCAGTCCCCTTAGTAATTGGTCCATGGTTCATACGCATATTTAAGGTAAGTGCACATTATAGTAATGTTTCGAATTTGCGTAATTTGTTTTTTATTATGACAGTCATAACATTTACAAAATTATGTGTATGCCTTGAAAAAGCATTTTTTTTTTGCAAACATGGTAAAATTACTTTACAAATACACTTTATCTGTTCTGGAGTTGCAATGCAACATGCCTACAGACTTAAAGCGACAAACTTTTAGCACCTTTATTTTATTTCACCCTTTTTATGGGAGTTGATAAAATTTTAGTCACCGTACATACTTAGGCCCGTATAAATAAACGCATCTCAAAGTTGAGGTCGATCTTAAGATGCCGTTTTGACGTTTAATGTATGGAACATCTGTCAAAAAACGCATCCTAAGTTCGATATCAATTTTGAGATCGATTTATTAATACGGGCCTTAGACTTGTTATGACAGAAAATGCCAAGTAAATGCAGATGCTTTGTCTATAATTCTTTGAAGTTGAAACATTACTATAGCTCAGAATTTTTATTCATAAGCCATTAGCTGTGTCCATATGGCGCGCATGCCTCACCCGAGCACTCATATTATGACATTACGTCTATGCGTTCCGACGTCAAAAGTGAGTGCTCGCGCGAGGCATGCGCCTGATGAAGACGCCGCCATTGACATAAAATTATTACGTTAATGTCATAAGCACAGTGTATCAGAACCCTAATTAACAACCATAGCTCGCTATTAAGTCCTCCCCGCTAACTGCGTTGCGTCAGCCAGCATGTTAGCAGTTAACTGGACATTGCACAGTAAGTGGGATTAACTCTTAGCGTAGAGAGAGTTATGGGATGATATTTGCAAAATGCTGTCTTAAATTCCTTATCCTTGTCTTAAAGGTATCTAATGATCAACTATTTCGGTTAGAGTCCGTTAGAGCAGTACATAACCGATTGTTTGATGAATTGCTTCGCTAGTGTGTTGGTGGACTCGGTCTTTAGAATTTAAGATGGCATTGTTACTGGTAGATTTTAGCAATATTTGATAATTCAGGGTTTCAGTCTGCTCCCCAGTCTATAGTTTATACCGTTATGTATTCCAACGTACCTATGGTAGGTATAATGTAAATAAATAATAAATATCGAAAGACTAACATACCAACTGTATGGTCCCAAAGTAAGCAACGCTTGTACTATGGCTACCATAAGACATAGAGCGATCCCAATGACACCAAAACCAGGACAAATTACATAAAGACCATTTCAGTAATTTGCCCCTGGCGGGAATCGAACCTGCAACCAGTGAGCCGAGCGGGCTATGCTCAAACCACTGCGCTAAGCCGTCGTCAAATAGGTAAGTAGGTATAAAAATAGATAATTAATTTCATATCCTGTACTATCTTACAAAAAAAGGTTGACCACTCAAAAGTTTATGTTTGCATGTCACATATTGCATCCACTAATCACTTGATAGGGAAGTTGATTGTCCGACACGGCGAGTGAACGTGATAACTGCATATTGGTGGTAATAAGCGGAAAATTGTAGCGTAGACAGTTTTACTGCTATAGATTAATCCTTTTCTTTACATTTGTAAGACATGATAGGAGCTTTAAAATAGAAGAAGGCTGAGCCTCAATTCTCCTAACAAACTTTCCATCGCGAAACCGACCGCCAAGAATTTTCGTTTTACGATCAATTTTTCTTTATTTCGATGAAGAATTCACGAACATAATATTAGAGAACAGTGCTTTCGCAATAACTATGATAGTTACGTATAGTCTCTAGGCACTTATCAGCTACTGTATATTATGTGGTTAAATAATTATTTTGGACTTATAAAACACCCGGTATATTCTCATAGCTAATTCTACGCAAACTTTCACGCACAATTCAAACGCGTTCCTGACGAAGCAACCACGTATAATTCTACTTCAAAACTATCTTCAATTCATTAAGATAGAGTTTGAATTCAAACTTCACAAGGTCCAGTCGATCGTCCCACATCCCAGACCGGTATGTACCGGTAGCCCAGGACTGGTTGGCCTCTCAAGGCCGCACTGGTCGTGACTAGATGTCAGGACGGTTATAATGCTGTGGATAACATCTTTGATAGGTAAGCTTAATAATCGTGGAGGGATCACGATTTAATGGTCAATAGAGCTTTATCATTTTTAGATGTGATCTGATGACAGAGAATGCTATTAGGATGTTTATTATCTACGCAATTATTGTATACTAGGGGATTGATTAGGTACATGACCCTAAAGAAAACATAGAACGTTTTCACCAAAATCAAATATGGATATGATTTATTCATCATCCTAGCTAGATGGTAAGACTACGATGACTGTTATGTATAATGACAAGGTACTTTTTTAGGTCATTTTATGCACGTAACTAGTCAATAGTACAAAGTACAATCCCCAGGGAATCCGCTGGATGCGGGCAGCGCAAGACCGGTCATTGTGGCGAACCTTGGGGGAGGCCTATGTCCAGCAGTGGACGTCTTTCGACTGAGATGATGATGATGAGTACAAAGTACCTGCTTTGTATGTATGTATGTACCAGAAGGGCTAGACAAGTGGCTGACGTCTACAAATTCGCTACGCTTCATCTATGGAAATGACATAAGTGACGTGATCTCAAGCGTGATCTTCATAGCAACTGGTTGTTGGTTTACATAGCGACGTTTGACATTTCCATACATTATGAAGTTTGTTCTTTTCTATTCGATTAGCGTTCATGCCACTTGGCTAGCCCCTCTGAACCTTTCTTTCCCAATAGCCATGCACAGAAAGTTCAAGACTATTCTACGTTTTTTATCCTCAAAAATAAATAAATAACAGACACGTCTCAAGATAAAAAATAATGGTTTTCTTAACTATTGGCTGCGGCTACATCAAGCGCATGCCGCGCCCGAGCACTCAGTTTTGACGTCGGACCGCATAGAAATAATGTCATACCATAAGTGCTCCGGGGAGGCTTGCGAGGCATCTGTCGCACCAATTAATTCGTACGCAGTTCGCTGCGAGATTGATCAATTGTGCTACAAGCTCATTGAATGTAACTGCAAATGACTAAGCGTTGAGGGTGTCTCATTACAATACAAGTGCACAAGGACGAGAAATGCAACACCTTGCCAAACAGTTTTGAGAAATGCGAGCCGTTGTGCTTACTAGTAACTGGATATTATTACTTAATGTCGCCATTGTAATTAATAGCCTTGTCTCATTTGCTGAATTGATTAGAATGTGGGTGACATTGGTTAGGGCCTTCGATGATTCTGGAAAATAAGACAGTTTAGAAATAGACGCAATGTAACAGCGTAATTGAATGGAGGAGATATTTTTGGAATTGGAGTTCTTTTTCGGTAACAAAATTTAAATTTATTAATTTTATACCCAAACTCATTTTGTAAGAATTAATGTTCAAAAAACGAAATCATATAAATTAAATCCTAATTCGTAAACCGTCACATAGTGATAATTTGTAATTAAATTTGTTAATTACAAGTCAATCGGTGAATACATCAATCTAATTTATGATCAACATTATCATAAAATAGTTTAGCCAAACTTTTAAAGGATTGCCAAAAAACTGTTTTAGATAAAGAATACATAATTTTACCATAACTTTACCAACTTGGGGACTTCTATTTAAATATTTTTTCCATAAATGCAGATAAGTTTTGGCTACGTTAATAGATCTAGTTTCTAAGAATGCCGAGTTTTAGAGTTGGATTTTAAAATTTTAGATTGTTGCGTAAAATACGTCAACACTTTAAACATTTTTGGGCACGTAAGGTCAAAACCCAAATAGCTACTAGTAATTGCCCGAGATTCTGCTGCTAAATGCTAAATGCGTAATTTTATGACCAACGTTCTTCTGTAGGCCAGAGGGCAAGGACAATAATAGAAACCTTTCTTAGAAATTTCAATTGGATAATTAGAATTGTCTAAATTAGGGTATGCTCCTGAAAGGTTGCAACCGGTACCGGTAGCGATTGAGACTTAAGTGCCGCCATACATCTGACTGCTTGTCGACAGCTCTAGAGCAGTTGGTTGCAGTCGACCGCAGTTTCAATACAAAATTTACATTCACCATACACGGACCGCTCAAGCAGTCGGCGGGCGGTCGATGCGGTCGAATGCCAACTGCTCTAGAGCTGTCGACAAGCAGTCCGTGTATGGCGGCGCTAAGACTCTCGGTACTCCCGGGTCTAATTTAAAAAATGCTACGACAATAATTATTTAAATATATGCCGGTAACTGTATTTTATGTTTATGTATCACTGTTGTTTTTTTCTTTTCTAACAGCGACATCGAAATGAAATAGCCCCTAAAACAAGAAGTGGCTGGTAGATTATTTTATTTATTGATCTATGTTTAGCCAAACTTTATTAAACACATTGTTGCGGACGCCGAGCTTACAAGAATCAAGCGCGCCGTGATTGGCGCATAGGAAAAAGTGTGTGCGGTAGGAGGCACACTAGTTGTGACCCTCAAAATGTGTGTATAAATGATGTATTTTTTACGAATAAATGTTACTGATATTTTCCTGAATTACGAGTTTAATTTTGAAGATATGAACTCAGTATACAAGCACTGAGATACAGTCCATCCCATACACACATGTCGTGAACCACCATTATGTGCCTATTACCGCAATTACGTGTACAATGCCAAGTCAAACCACTCTACTTCGGCAGTGTCGATAAAAAGAGCCGATATGTCACGAGTCCGCTAACAGGTTGCGACTGCGCATGATTGATTGCACAGAACACAAGCATTGCTGTCCGCGTTCCAATCTCGACCTTGGTGATTAGGGTTCAATGGCTATTTTAGCATCAAGACTAAACAGTCTGGATTATTTGGTGGGAGAGCCCAGCTGTAGCCAATTGACTACAGCTCCTATACGGGCTAACTCGACCGGGGTAGTACCACCCTCTCACAGATCATCGGCGATAAGTAGCTACTACTAGTGAGAGAGCTGAAAGCCCATTACCGTCATCCCTTCCTCTGTCCTAGCTACTTACTTGACGCCGATCTTCTGTGAGAGGGTGGTACTACCCCGGTTGAGCCAGCCCATATATAAGATGCAGTCAGTTGGCTACAGCTTGGCTCTACCAGCATTAAAATATAATATTAAAGCGTGCAACACATGATTGACCAAAATGTTGACTTATCAATCAATCGGCACTACGTGTGTGGACAAACTAATTTGATTATAATCGATACTAACGATCGGTTCTCGATTAAATCGTAAATAATCGAGTGAGTGGACCGCTTAAAGTTCAAGGCCATAAGTTCAACTGTTTGCAACGTCTGATCGACCTTATGGAGATTATCTTGAAGATCAAATTGCACACTCTGTTTTAATATTTTATTAATACCTACTTACTC
Organism: Drymonia ruficornis; assembly: GCA_947859195.1. Classification (NCBI taxonomy): domain Eukaryota; kingdom Metazoa; phylum Arthropoda; class Insecta; order Lepidoptera; family Notodontidae; genus Drymonia; species Drymonia ruficornis. The sequence goes on along the minus strand of OX401925.1, from coordinate 7,343,071 downwards.
CAATCGTATTTAAAATAAAATCAATTAAGATTTATAGAAGTGAATACTTCTTTAGCGGCGTTGTGCACTTTTCTGGGACGGGTAAAAAATTATAAACTCGCGACAGGGGTCACGTGTCCTGATCGAAAAAACGGCCAGGTTGCACTCCGGGAGTGCCGGCAGAAGTGAAAACTTGAACATTAACGTTGTGCATTTTTAAATATTTTGGAATGGTTAGGGACAAAATGTAAAAAAACAACCTGGCCGTTTTTTTTATGTGACTTAGGTGACAAGCGTACGGCCCGCCTAATGTTAAGCAGTACCACACGTTGTCGATCTGAAAGGGAATGGACCCGCAGTAAATTAGCTCACAGCTTGACTCTACCGACAATAATACATTTTTTTAAACCATAACAGTTTACCGATGACTTGCATAATCATTAATTAATAGCCACGCCCAGATGTCGCACATGCCGCGCGAAGCACGACGTTTGCCTCAGTCGCATGCCGCGCGACTCCGCGCGAGGCTAATACTGAGGCAACTGACACTCTAGACAGAGAAAATACCAGAGCGCTCAGTTTTACATTATCGTTCTATCTCATGACAATGCCAAACTAAGCGAGGCAAATATGAGTTCTCAGGGCGCGCATTTGCTTCGCCCGAGGCAAGTCAAACTTTGTAAGGCAATTTGCCTCGCGGTATGTGAGAAATCTGGACGTGGCTAATGAAAACTCTTCATTACTAACAGCTAATAATTAATTATTAATCAACATGTACAAGTTTGTCATGCGTGCGCTTAATCGCAGTTAATTCTTATTCCGTACACTTAACTTCAGAATAGGAAGACACTTCCTTCCCGAGTCATTAAATTGACGACTTAATTAAATGCCGGAGGTAATTGACTCAAGTGTAGCTTTTTACTTAAGAAGCTACTACTCCACCAAGCCAACTAGGAACTCGGAAGGAATGCGACTTCCCCGCCCGCACACCCGCCCGGGGTATAGGTATGTTTACCTACATTATAAAATGTAGGTAAACATACTTTAGGGGAATTAAATTATTGAAATTATTTATTTACTTATTTATACTTTCTTCGTGAACTCTTCATCGTAAATACTTGGCGGTCGACATGTTGTCGGCGATATATTAGCAATCCTCATGCCGATAACATGGCCACCGCCAAAAGTCTACGATATACGAGAAAGATACATAGATAATTATTTATTACTAGCTGTGCCCCGCGGCTTCGCCCGCAGCCTATGTCTTATTCTAGAGCCTACATTATCTACGTTTCAAATTTCATTAAAATAGGTTTAGTAGTTATGGAGATACGTGGTAACAAACATTCACACACACAAACTTTAAAGATGTTACTAACTTAATAATGAATGAACACTAAACTTTAATCGGTAAAAATTCAAGTCATTTTTGTAACAACATTTCCCCATATAGGAATTAATATGGACATAAATAATGGGAGCCATTAGTATGCAAACAGCCGGTTGTGTCCGATGCCTGTCTAGCATAAACTAGCCTGCCTTGAGGCGGCCTACGACTCGCCTACTGACGCTATGGGGGTATGAGATGTGAGAGGACATTACGCAGAGATAAGATGGATAAGGCATTTTTTTTATAAAGAGATCTTATACATACACTAGCATTTCCCCGCGACTTCGTCCGCGTAGAATTTAAATTGATTAAAATCGGATCTCTGACCCTGGATCCCGGGCCCCGTATCTCGGATCCCGTTTCCCGTTGTTACCGGATCCTGGATCCAGTTTGCCGGATCCCGTATCCCGTATCCCAGATATCATAAAAAGTAGTTATAGTAACGTAACTACAATAGTTGGACATATGGTATCGCGAAGTTTTTTGTAGATTTATATGTTCTTTAATATTTTAGAACATTTTTTTGTTCTATCATCAATAGTTTCCGTAGCGCATGCGATGCAAGACATCTTATGGCAAATTTTACGCCTTGGGATACATTATTGAAGTTTTAGTAGGAATCCCTATTTTTTTCTAGTAATAAATATAGCCTTTGTTACTCAGGGATAATGTAGCATTCTAATGTTGACAGAATTTTTAAATCGGTACAGTAGTTTTTGAATTTACTCATTACAAACATCCAAAAATACAAACATACAAATCTTTTCTCTTTATAATATTAGTGTAGATAAACCCTTATACTTCGCAAATAAAATATGTTGCTTAAATTACAGTCAGCTGGCCTACTCCGAAATACGAACCTAACGTTTCGGCTGACGGATTGTCGTGATTTGACATTTCTTCTTTAGTTTTTCTCTACGATTTGACATTGTTTTGATCGTAAATCGAATCCGTACTTCGGACGATCCGTCAGCGACGTATTTCGGAGTAACCCCCCTGTTTAGTCTGAAATTAAATAAAAACAATCCACCTTAGATGTTATTCCGAACCAAGCATGTAAACCATATCCAATCGTCGCAGATGCACTCATTTTGTAATTCCCTTATTTCCTTAATTAATGCATTTACATAATACCAGGGTGCGCTGTACGCTTGCATGCTTGAGTGATACTTCTATCCCAGTTTTTAATATATACTCTGTGATCTTCTTCTTATCGTATGGTTAGAAGCCAACCTGGTGTCAGAGCTGTTTAAGCCGCCCAAAGGCCTCTGACAAGGCTTAACGACTGCTGCCTAGATGACAACAACCAGGACCGACTGTTTACGTGCCCTCCGAAGCACGGACACACTCAGTTCAAATGCCACTAAATGGTCACCCATCTCTGACTGACTTACTACTCTGTGATAAGACCTTTCAAAACACTGCAACAACAGCAATCACAAAGCTAACAAACGCAATATATCACTATCGTAGTCGCAGAGATAACGTTCATTTCCATATTTCATAGAACAAAAGTCGGCTAATTTCTAAACGCAATTACTCAACTCTAGGCGCAGTTTTCGCGACACATACACCGAGATAGAGCACGTGTTAGTTCATAGAGTCACACTTTGTTACGAAATGGTCAGTCTGTTACTAGTAGGTGTTTTTGTGTTACCTAATAACATTATAATCTAGTTTTGAATTCTTGAAATGATTTCCGTGACTTCCTACTTGGGTCGAACTGACACTGCTGGTAGAATTGCCTCACGTTTATAGCGACATTCCCAATATACGCTGAGCTCTCTTTACGGCTGGAGCCGCACTTTGTGCGCTCGCCCTCAAACCGGTGAAGTTGTTAAGGCCACTCTGGCCAACAAATTATAGTCATACAAAAAAAAAAAAAAACGCTGAGCTCTCCTAATTACAAAATAAGTATGGGGACTGGGGACTGGAAACTGGAAAGAATGCAATCCTAACACCTTCGGGGAATACAGGGGGATGGTGATATATACACTTCGATCAAGTGATTCCTTGATCGAAGGATATACAAGAACTTTTTATTTTGCTGTAACTAATGGAATATTATTTTGTACGTCCCTATACACGGCCAGCCTGTGGGTGTCTTATACGCAGAAGCAGTACAGCGCCCTTCGCGTACAGTATAACAACGCGTTTAGGGTGCTGAGGGGGTGGCCCGGCACTGCAGCGCATCGGGCATGTTCGCCGACGCTCGCATTGACTGCTTCTACACGATGCGAAAGCGGTGCACATCCCTGGGGCGCAGGATCCGGGTCAGCTCCAACACTATTCTAAGTGTGTTTGCCCATAGGTTTGATTGTCAGTAAATCAACCATCAATGCATGGTTCATGTACTGACAAACAAACAAATGACTCAGAGGTAGGGCATGTTTTATTAGTAATAATAATGTAATAATAATAATGTGTGAATTTTTTCTAGTGTAATTTATAATTTCTTCTTCGAATGCGCGAATAATTTGAAAATTGTTATTGTTATTATTTTATTGTTTATTGTTACTATTATTTTATATCGACTAACACTATTTATGGCTACTTTACTAACACATTATGGATGTAATGCATATCTGAAATAAATTTAATTGAAATTTATTTATTTATTTATTATTTATACAGTTTTTAAGGGTATTTGCATTGAGGGCTATTAATTTTAAATAATGTAATTATCCATGAGCAGTACTTATAGGTATCATAGACTACCTAAAGTATAGATAGACCAGACGTTATAAATATAGAGCATAAAACAAAAGAATGTTTTATGACACGCACAGGAGTAATCAATTAAGTCATGCAAAAGACAAGAATGCGCTTCGTTCGTGCAATTATTCACTTCACGTGGTCCAACAGGTGCGTAATTACATATTAAGATGTCATTCTTAACGGTGAAATGATCATTCGTGTGTGCTTCTGCGAGGGTCATTTATTTTTATATCACGAATATAGAATATATATTTTTTACATTAATCTTATCTTATATAAGAACATAAGTACCTACAAACTAAGCTTAATTGAGGGAAATTGAAATGTCTCTAGGAACCTACAACATTTCTACAGTGCTTTAACAATAAATTTTGTGTTTTCTTGGTCTGGAAAACGACACAAAAAATATCACAATATTCGAACTAACTAAAATTGCAATTTTTTTCATTAATTTAATAATAAAACAGTAGAAGATTGTTTGCAAAGAATTACGACAATTAATCTTGAAATTTTATTTGCCGCATCTGTGTGGAAATTACGCTTCGTAACTCTGTCCCTTTTCGAACAGGTGTCCGCGTAAATCAAGCTATCAGGCGCAAGCGCATTCCTGCGGCAAACGGAACACGATGCTCCCGCTGGAAGGTAGCCAGTGTAACAGGATATCTGCCATTGTAGCACGGTTACTGGCCTCACAGGTCATGGGAACTGGTTTCTGACTACAAGGGATGGTTTTGGAACTATGCCGTCACTTCGATGACGTCATACATAGCAGATGACGTCATGTTAGACTCATCACGTGACAGTCACAGGAAATCTTATTGTAGGTTGTTAAGAACGGAGAGACCAGAGTCTTAAGTCCTAGGAAATAAGGTGGCAAAGCAATGTTATGCTGATGTTAAGCAGTTACCGTAGCCTGCTTGCAATACCAAAGGCATTGCTCGCACGTTACCTACCTCAAGGGAAGTGAAACAGAGGGAGGGGAAGCTTAGGCTTTCGGTTCTCTCACTAATCGCACAAAACGCAACTGTCACAACTACTTTACGTCGATCTTCTGTGAGAGGGTGGTACTACCCCGGTCAAGCCAGCTGATATCTGTAGCGAGCTTTGCCACCAATAATACAACAATATCTCCGTAATGCAACCTGTACCTACTTACTTTACAGTTCGCTTACGGTGAGGGAAAACATCGTGAGGAAACCTACCTATCCCTCGGGATTAGGTAATAGTCAGTTCCTGTATACACGGCGACAAGGTTCACCACCTGTCACGTTGGGTTCTGACTATCTGGTGAAACGTGGGCTTTGAGTTGGCTTAATACCTCCACAATGTGGTGGTGTATGGCCACTCAAGCCTCTGACTACCCCCGAAAGGGGATAAAAGTCGTGACGTTACCTACTTACTCGCCCTTCATTACTCAAGCGTACTTTCACAACGCGGTTTGCGGTTTTTACCTTTTTATCTTTAAGACTTTCCTCACTTCAATTTGTACATTGTAAATGACTTGTGAAGTAAAATTTCTTTTGAGGTACATTCATACATTATTATAACTACATGAAACCTATGGAAAATAACTTTTCACGCGGCTAAGTTCCAAATGTTTTGACCATACACAACGCCATTACGCTTCTATTCATTTATGTGGGAGTAGCTTCTTGCCATGTGAAAAGGGCCTTTGAAATTGAAATGGAGGTTTCTTCTTTAAACTACATAGAAAGGTGGTGTTTTGTTCATATTCTTCTGTTCAGCATTTCTTTCTATTTGTTTAGAGTTTAGACCGTATTTACAAGGTATTTGGCTATAAGGTTGACCTACGACCTAGTGAAGGTCGCGGGAAACCGCTGGATGCAAGTGGCACAGGACCGGTCGTTATGGAAACCCTCGGGGGAGGCCTATGTCTAACAGTGGACGTCTTTTGGCTGAAATGATGATGATGATGATGAATAGCGTTGGGAGTGGCTGCGTTCAAGTCCTTCCTCTTCCAGGCGTTTGGGCACAAGGGACACTCCAGCAAGAGTTGCATCGACTGGATGGGATCACCGTATTTGCTCTGCGTCATAAAAAGAACCCCACTAGCACATGTCAACATGTGCCAGTGGGGTTCACCGGCTCCGCAGTCAGGTCGGCCGCTACAGACTCAAGTCTGCAGCGGCCGACCTGACTGCGGAGCCGGTTTAGGACTTCCACACTGGCCAAGGCAGGTTATATCCTAGTGTTTTGTGTATAAATTATGCACTATTTTCATTAGGTAAAGTAACTAGCGATATTAAACTGTACGGTGTAGCAACGACAAAGTATTTTCCGCATTCCATGCGGCTTAAAGTCGTGATAATTTACGCACTTCATATCTTTGAACAATTTTGTTGTTGAAAGCTATTTGTAGAAACATTAAATTATATTTATTTAAATATTATTTTCCTACAGTGTAGATGAGATGTAATTCTCAGATCTTTGACAGTCTTTACAATCAGTCAGAAGCCTGAAAAAATTGGTGTTACCCTTAGGTTGCCGATAGTCTCACTCTCGACAACCTAAGGGTCTGGACGGAAAGATAGAAATCGCCCCTTGTAAATATCAGCCAAATCGGGGTAGATGAAAGTCGATCCCTCATAATGGGATAAGGCTAGTAAGAAGTGTACCACAATGTAGAGCTTACTTTATATGAGAATTCAAAGAGATTTGATAATGAATTTCATACTAACCGCATCATTTCTCGAAATCAATGCAGTAGAGAATCACAATACATCAATTCTCAATACGAATCGAGCTATTATTGTGGTGAATATCTGTGTTACCCCACCGCACGATGACTGAAGAAATCATTGAACGCCCGTTACTTCAAATCATTGTAATGATTGTTTGTTTATGTACTATCATAGGCTACCACCATTGACCTCATAGCCCGTAGACCTATTTATTCGTAATGAAAACTTTTCTGTCATTTAATGCAGGTGCGCGGACGCGGGGTACTGCATTCTGATTGGTCCGGCAAGGTCGCGACAAATTCTGATACACACAAACATAGATACAGGGCCCTGAGTCGTTTAGACATTGTGGCGCCACTGTTCTGCTGCCGATTAGCCGGTCGGCCGACTAACCAGAGGGTCGATCACTAAAGCAGCACAATGGCAATGGCTAAGGGACTCAGGGCCCATATCAGTCGGTACTGCCAAACATAAGTGGACGTGGATTTATACAGGGTGAATTTGAAATCATGGGCATCCTTTTAAACTATGACTTTACACATGATTCAGAATATTTTGGAAACATAAATAAAAAAATCTATTGATGAAAAAATATTGCTCGAGTAAGCATATAAGCTAATCCGTTAACTGTTATTACTTACGTGGGCAATAACTTTTTATCAATTGATTTGTTGATTAATATTCCCTAAGTATTCTGAATCATGTGTAGAATCACCGTTTAAAAGGACGCCCTTGATTTCAAATTCACCCTGTATAAGATCTATTTTCCTAATGTCGTATCTGAAAGCGTGTGCGTGTTTGGAGTGGCAGTATATCATCAGTCCACCGAATGTCGGGCCATCTCCTGACGCTAAAATTTCAAATCAAAGTTGGAAATACACACAGTATTTGTTAGAGTTAAACTACTGTTGAATTAACTACATTTAGACACAGAAAATCTAATTACATGGATGAGTGTTAACACACGTCGTATAGGTAGAATTGATTATACGGTCGCTCGGTATCGCTTCCTATCGTTCGTAATCGCGGTCGAAACGAACGATTTTATTTGCTACTAATCAATCAATTGCTGCTACCTGTCGATTATGAAAATTAAGCTACCTGACTACTGCGATTGTGAAATAATAAAAAAGTTACTTACCTACTCATATTTTGCCGTCCATCACTGGAACTGTCTAACATCCTAATACGAAATAGCTACTCAAATTTGAGAGATCATTAACTCGGACGCACAATACAAAAAATGACAGATAACGACGTCTCAAACTGCTAAGTTGGACCTTAAACATTTGAGTGATTTTCAAAAGTATCTGAAAGTCAATAACTTTGTTATTTTTACCACCATTTTTTCCAAAGCTCTACTGATGCGTTGATGCTCTATCCAATCAAGGTTAACTCTACATTTTTTTACCGGGCAAGGTGGCGAGTGATGCGGTTCGTTGAGCTAAATCTACTACCATAGAGTACGAACCTCGCTTAGGCAATCATCTGAGGGCTAGGGAGAGCATTGGAGGCTTCAAGTTTGTAAAAAATCGGTGATGGCAGTTATATGGAGTCTTAAGCATGGATCACTATACGTAACTGGACCATGCACTTGATATTTCTGCTTAATATGATATTGCACTTCATAAAGGTTTCTTAGGTGGTAGAGCCAAGCTGTAGCCAATTGACTGCAGCTCATATACGGGCTGGCTCGAGGTAGTCCCACCCTCTCATAGAAGAAGCAGCATAAAGTAAAGCAGCTATTACAGCTGCGTTTCGTACGATGAGTGAGAGAGCCGGTACCCAAACCCCCCTGCCCATCCTTCCATTCCACTCCCCTTCAGGTCGGCAATGTGCGAGCAATGTCTTTGGTATTGCAAGCATCAATAGGCTACGGTAACTGCTTAACATTAGGCGGGCCGTACGCATTTTTGCCACCGCAGTCCTATAATAAAAAAACTACGTTAAGGTCTCTTATACTTTAACAAATTCCTGGTTGTCATGCCTCAATCGACCCCGTCTCGACCGGAACAAGAACCTCTTACTTTGCGTATTGTGCAACAGTATGCCCATCCTGTTAGTTGTATAGGTCCATGGACAGGCTAGAAGGAAACTTCACCTTATCTTACCCCAATGAAGTACCTATCAGAATAAATAAAATAAACAATACTAGTCGGTGGGCGAGTGAGACGACGTAAACGTGAAGCAATGTATATGCAAATCTAATTTTTGTTCGCGCCGCATTGCAAACGAAAGTTAGCGCAATACGCATGAAAAGTCAAGGCCTGTTGAACAAAGACGTGCGGACGGAATTTTAACGCCAACTGGACGGCTTAAACAGGATGCTATAGTGTTTGTAGTGTCTACACGGTCGCCTGCAATTCTAAGGTAACGTACTGATCCAAAATAAATTGGGCTCTCTTTAATATTGCTTGCTGTATTAAGAGAGCCCAGGTCATGTTGTGAATGTTACTATAGACGTGCAGCTGACTGTACTTGAGAGCTGGAAGCCTAACCCCCTCTCCCTACACCTCTTCAAGTCGGCAACGTGTGAGTGATGCCTTCGGTATTGCAAACATCTATAGGTTATGGTAACTGCTTAACATCAGGCCCGTAAGCTTGTTTGCAACCTTAATCATATATAAAAAAACCGGCCAGGTTGCACTCCGGGAGTGCCGGTAGAAGTGAAGACTTGAACATTAACGTTGTGCATTTTTAAGTATTTTGGAATGGTTAGGGAAAAAATGTAACGAAATACGACCTGGCCGTTTTTTTTTTGTTAAATAATCATATAAAATAATACAAATAAAAATAAAAAATAATAAGAATTAAATAATTAATCATATATTAAATTCGAAAATATAGTAAACATAGGATTCGGAAACCTATGCTCTTTGCGAACAGCACTGACCCATATCCATTCACTTAGGCGCTAATAAGACGTTGACGTTGAAAGCGAAATTATGAACTATATACTTTTTACCCATCCCAAGATAGGACACGTGGTCTGTCGCTACGGATCTGTCGCATTTTCGATCAGGACACGTGACCCCTGTCGCGAGTTTACCATTTTTTACCCATCCCAAGAAAAGTGCACAACGCCGCTAAAGAAGTAATCACTTCAAAAAAAAAATGTATCGAGTCTCGTTGGCCGTGCTTTAATAAAACAGCGACCAACTAATTATGACAAGTAAAACCAGTCCCCTATCATTACAAGCATCTTATAGCTCTAAAGCATATCAATTAAACATTACCACTCTTAATGACTCGACCGGTGAAGGTACTTGATCCAAGGTTATCGGTTACACGGAAGCCGAACTAGGGAAGTGTCTCAAATATTAACAAAGAGTTTAATGCTCGGTTAAGGTCGGCTTTTTGACGAGACATGAAATGGTCTAGAACAGAGGGTTTTTTTTATCGGACAGAGGTGGCCAAAAAGCTTACGGCCCGTCTGATGTTAAGCAGTTACCATAGTCTATAGATGCTTGCACGTTACCGACCTGAAGGGGAGTGGAACGAAGGGATAGGAAGGGGGGGGGGGTTCCGGCTCTCTCACTCATCGTACAAAACGCATCTGTAATAGCTGCTTTATGCCGATCTTCTGTGGGAGGGTGGTACTACCCCGGTCGTGCCAGTCCATATATGAGCTGCAGTATATTTATATACAGTATATGTGCTGCCGTATATGTTTTTTTGTTAAGTTTTTTTTTAAATTTGTATATAATTAAAAAAGTAAGTTAAAATATTCAATTCGAGGTTCTAAACAGTTTTTCTCCAACAAAACGACCAAGATTAAGGTCGTTCTAGTGTCGTGTCTAAACGCCTAGGTCGCGTGAATCACGATACGACTTTTCACGCAATTATTGTATCAACATCAATTGAACTTATCATGAAATAACAACAAGCACGTAACAAAATCTTCATTCGAGGTGACGCTAAGCACCGCCATATACAGACTGCTTGGAGCAGTCAGTGTTGACAGCTTCAAGCGGTCGCTGTTGGGCGATCTGCAGTTTCAATACAAACTTTCGCCATACACGGACCGCTGAAGCAGCTCGCTTGCAGTCGCAGCTAAAAATGCAGTCGGCGTGCGGTTGATACCGGCAGTAAAGAGCTGCTAGACCCGCCGGCCGTACACGGACCGTTTGAAGCGGTTCGTGTACAAATACAAAGTCAGTCAGGTTGAAGTCGACTTCGACCACAACACGACTGCTCTCGTACAGTTGGTCTCAACTGTTCCAAACAGTCCGTCTATGGCAGCACTTACTTTGTTAGATCTAACCTTAGATAATATGATTAGACTTTTATTTTTAAATTAATATAGAATTCCTTGAAAATATTTATCCATGCAAAGCCTATACGGATCGCTAGTCTCTTTATAAGAACTATATCTACATAAACACAAAATAAATTCAAAATCCGTGTCCGTAATTCACGGCTCAATAGTTTTTCATGATACTTATCAACCACATGCAAGTAAAGAAGTCGAGTAAATAATTTATTGCTGCTGTTTTTTATCTTGACGGTATCATTAATAAGTACAGTTAACATAAAAACCAATTGATAGGAATATTATTATTTTATTTTTGATTCTCCTTGTAAGCTTCAGAAGTCTGCGTCAAAATCTGGATTTTATTGGGAAAGCAAGGCAAACCCCCTTATTCATAGAAAGTTATGATCGACCTGTAGTGGAATTACAAATCACATTTGTTCCTAAAAATGTCTTTCAAACCCGTTGCAAACTGGCCAAAATCTCTATAAATAAGGGGGTAAATGTTTATCAAGTACCTGTCTTATCTAATATAGATGATATTGGTAGACTGATATAGTCATAACGCAGAACCAAATAAATAAAATGTAAGAATTAATATACCATACGCAGTCGATAACAAAACAAATAATATTCAGATACTTAAGTATTTCCTCACTCACTTTTTTGTAGTGACAGTACAGCGAATGTATACTATGGAAATAGATTCTATAAATAAACAGATTTAAACGAATATTTGCCTGTGCGTTCTAAATAAACAATAAACGTTTCAAATTAGTTATACACCGTGTTTATGTTCATTTGCTTTAACTTCGACATAGTGCTTGGAACATTATCATAAACTTATCCCTTAAACCGTTTTACGATATTCGAAAAAATCATTTTTTTTCGTTATTCCATACAAAATAATTAAATATTTAATTGATGGCTATTGTAAAAGGTCCATATTAAATTAGTATTGTCAATTTGACGTGACACATGCGACAAAAGTAAAAACAACATCAAAACGAACTCATTTTTTAAACCTTGTCGTACATAAGGAACATTGAAAACTCTTTACTTACGAAGGAGACGAAAATAGTATTTGGTTATGAATTAAGATTTCACACTGGTTTAACTTAGATTAGTTATTAAATTTAGATTTTAAATAATTTGAAAACGGTACGAGTTAGGCACTTAGTTTCTTTGAGAAATTAACTCAATAAGACGTAAGGAATTTGCCCTTAAAGTTAAAGCAAATGAACATGAACACGTTGTATACAAATAGTCAAATCATAAACCGATCAGCATTATCACCGGTTCATTTTTCCCACTTTCTACATCACACGTTTCAATAGAATCGGTTAGAAAACTGTAAGAGTTGCTTCCGACGTACCTCTTGTACGTGAGACCTTGCTTGTAGGAAATGACAATTTAACAGTAATTAGAACTCGTGTAGAGAAGCGGAAGATGCGACGAGTAACTATAATAGACGGGGAAACTGCATATCACTTGGAAACTGCTATTAACTTTGCAACGTTAATTAATGTTTAAAGGCAGTTAAATCGTGCATTAATGAGTATTTCATTATAATAAATATAGCTGTAGATAATGCAGACATCACAGGAAATGATGAAAATAATGATGCGATAAATTCTGATGAAAATTAAAAATTTATGAGCGGTTTTCAAATCTCCATATGAGATGCAATCGTAACCAGCCCCTCTAAACAAATGTCTGTGTTCTACCAACGTTTCTACAGATCGCTACGCTTCGTCTATGGAAACGACATAAGTCATGTGATCTACTTATCGGATTGTACTGTCATTTCTATACATTTAAGCGTAGCGATTTGCAAAAACGCTTGTCGACGGGGGGGCTGGGATGATTGCTTTGACGATTCAATCAAAACATCATTCAATAATACTCAGAACGAAACTCAAATACCTACCTTGATTGTTTCCAGTGAATATGAGATATCAACACATGTTTTCCACCAATTAAACGATGTCTAACAATTGTCATTGTACAGCCTTTGGAACAAGACATGGCAACGTCCGTTCATAATTATGAATGGTAATTAAACAACCTGTCGATTGTTTTATAAAATCTATTGTCCTCAACAGACAACCATGAAGGTTCGATTGAACTGTTAAAAATAAGTTTAATAAACTAGAATGCGTTTACGTCTGATACTTTCGAATTTTGACCTCTAAAATCCGTGTTTAACGATGTAGTAAACGACGGTACGTGAATAAAAATATAATAATAGTTGAAAAAAGTTGTGATGTCTGCTTTGCGTAAAGGTTTTAAAATAGAGAGTGCAGTCTGAGACAATTTTATGGAGATTTTGTTTGAGATATGATAAAGGTAATATGAAGCATGTTTGTGAATTCTAGCGGAGCGACTTTTGTCAAAACGTCTATTTATCTATATAAATAAAATGGTTTGTGAAGTATAGGTATTCACTAAGAAAGGGTTATTCGAAATTCCACCCCTAAGGGTGTTAAATAGGGGATGAAAGTTTGTATGGAAGTTCAATTTCGAAATCTGCGCGGACGAAGTCGCGGGCAAAAGCTAGTTTTCATATATGCCCCCATATATGAATGATCAAGATAATAATGGAAAAAAATTACCTTGGTCGTGTTCTGGATTTGTAGAAACGTCGCAATGCCCGCACGTACGCGGTTCTTGACGCCCCTTATCGTGCCTTTTGAACTCTTTATGGTCGACGGTAGCGCCTCGTTCTTGTAATCCTTCACACCCGCGAAATATTCCGCATCAGTCACTTCACTCTCACTCTTAGCAACACTAACACTTTTCACATCATCAAATTGTTTCTCGTTTAAATGGAAATCGTAAAACTTGTCCGTATCAAAGTAATGACTGCTGTAGAACAATTGCTCTTGTTTCATCTTGTCCTGCTGCTTTCGCTCCTCGTAAGTGCTCTCGCTAATCAGCGGCGTTTTGGAGCACAAACTCGCCGGTGATGACTCCGTCGTGTTCTTCGACTCACTATTAAGCTGAGAAACTAGTCGGAACGACGTGAGCAGTTGCGCGCTTTCATTCGGAATATTAGCATCCTCATTAATATTCTGGTTCGCTTCCTCGCGCGGTTCGGTCTTCGCCTCGCTTTCGGTTTCAACCGTATTGAGTTTCGCTGAACGGTCTCTTATGTCTTGCAGCAGACCGAACGGTAGAAAGCTACCGTCTTTATTGTTCGCTTTGGCGCACGTCTCTAGTGCAGCCGATTCAGCACTCTGTTTCTTTTCTTTTTTACTATATTCGCTATGACTTTCATCGGTGTGTACGCTTATGTTCAACTCGCTGCTATTCAGCGAATCGCACGATATATTAGAGTCGTTGTCTTCGAAATCCACTTCGCTCTGACTGCTCCCGTTTCTCGAGCTGATGAGCGTCACCGACACCGCTTTCTTTGTTGAACTAGATTTGGACGTCTTCTTTTTTGGTAGCGGCGGCGGCGTACCATCAAGGTCGCTGCAGGTTCCCGAGTCTAGTGTGTCGCTCGGGGAGCACTGACCGCTAGACATGACCATGTTAGTCATAGAATTCACGAATGAGTTGCAGTAGATATAGGGCGGTTTGTCCGTCTTCAGTATTTCCTCATTTTCTATAATCTTCGGTCTGCTTTCGTCGACGTTCAGTCGGACTAGCGTGTTGTTTTTCTTGCAGATGTCATTTATTTTGTAAGTATCGAATTCGACGTCACTCTTGAGATGGACGCTCGAGATTTTCGGTGCTTTAGGTTTATCTGCGTCTGTATTTATTCTGATTGTGACCACGTGTGGGCCGTTGAGAGCGTCCGTACTAGGCGTACTCGCGGGTCGATCTGACTGGGTCGCCGCGATGAATACCGTTGTAGATGGAGTCTTAGAATTAAGGACGAGAGAGTGCATCGAACTTAGAGAGTCCATTCTGGCATCGGTGGTTCCGTACCCGTTCGCGTTATTGGGATCATCGCTGGTTATCTGAGTGTATGTTGTGGACCCTCTTTGTTTTACTTTAGGGGGTAGAGGGGGGATGTACTCGACACTAGGACGCGACGTCACTTCTTCCATCATTGTGTCTGTTGCTAATAGATTGGCATAATTAACGGTGCACGGTATTTGGAATGCTGGTCGGGTCCGTTCAAATAGTGTGGGATCTATAAGGCATAATGTTTCCGGTGGTCGTTCGTGTCTGGGTCAATTATCCGGTGCCCTGTTTTTTCTTGACAGCGATGTTTATTTACACCTGTAAAGAAAATAGATTTGAGTTAGTGTTACATCCAAAGATCGTGCACAATACCGACGTAAATATTACTGAGATGTGGTTGCCAGAAAGAATATCTTCAACTGTTTTCAATTTAATTCCAAATAAATTATCGTGTCCTGTCTTTGTAATGATAATATTAAGTTAAATATGCTTAACAGCACGTATATTATAAATTCTGTTATAATAAAATCATTCTTATAAGTACACCTGTGTTGTCTTATCATTTAATATTTCTTTGTAAACTAAAACAATAATGTATTGTAAGATAATAATACAAAAAGTATTACCTTTATATCATATTAATATATTTGCATAACGTTTTTTTTTTACCAAGAGCATTGATTAATACTTAAGTTATCTTGTTTTATATTTTTCTAATTAATTTTGACATTTATTTTCCTATTGTTACCATTTCAAAGTCACGTATAGAGACAAATTTAAAATTCAATATTCCGATTTTTACGCAATATTATTCGTAATATCAATCACATGTAAATATATATTGATATTTCCTAGTGTTGGGATTTGCTTGGAATTTACTAGAAACAAAAATATGTATATTTCAAAAGAATATTCTTCGTTGAATATAAATTATACTACCAATGCCAAATGCTGGCTAAGAAAACCATCTCATGCTAATATCACATAATTTTAAATAATGAGATTACGACACGTTTATCTCACTGGCTGATTGATTGTGAAATTGAAAAAAGGAACTCATTTTTTTAAAAAGGTTTTTTAAATTTGCCATAATCTTTTTTTTAAAGAATGGCATAATTTTTCTACTTAAAATCCACGAAACTACATTCTGTACATCCAATCCCCTCTGGGTCTGCGTAGGAGACGGTCAAGCCAGGTCAAGTAAAAAGAAGTCCCCATTAATTTAAAGTAGGTTGATATAGGTTTATGAAACCGGTTACATAATAAGCATATGACGTAATACTAGCAAATGTAGAGTTATTTATACTAGTGTGGTATAATTAGTGCACCTTTCTAAAGAGATTGGTGAACCTTATATTTTGAGCAATAAAGTTGAATGTGGCTTAGTATATGTATGTATAAGTTGATGGTAATTTAGTATTTTGGGACAGGAAATCGAGACATAATCAAGTTATCTTTTAATGCTGTTATCTCCCACATAATTCAATAGGGCCTCTTAAATATTTATGTAAAATTACGTAACGAAGAAGGCATTAATATTTTAAAATTGTTAATGGCGTTTTTCTATTACACCACCGGCAACATATACATAAATATATAGTGTTTGTGTCCAATAATGGTGATTATATAGAAAAGCCGCGACGAAATCTACTCAACTGAGCAGATATAGAGCAGAGCACTAATTTTGTATCATATTCTGAAGCTAAAAATTACACAGAATTAGTGAAGTGCCGTTTCTGGAAATTTTGGGAATTCCAACTATGCCGGGCATGGGAGATTTGGAAATATTCCTCAATCGTCCCAATAATTCTACATCACCACATAGAATATACTAAAGTATCAACAATATAAATAGTATTGTGGTTTAAAAAAGGAGGCTGTGTTAAAGTTAGTTACTGCTGAATGAAATACTAACTGAGTTTACAATCGATTACGAAACCAAGCTATCTAGTTAGTTTAAAACGGTCCAAGTATTTTAACTAACACAATTTAGCAATAAAATACACTGTGACGACCACCTTTAGCCACACTATTCGGTCCGTATACAATTCAATTGTTTGTTTATGTAACATCTTTATTGGAATTCGGCATGACAGAAAAAATGTTTCAAAAGAGAAAGTCGAGGAATTCTATAAATTTATGAATAAACAAAGGTTTTTAACTTATTTAATGTTCGTTGTAGTATTTGATCGAACTTTTTGACGGTAAATGGAAAAGTGATGTATTTATTTTTGTTTTAATTTCCAATACTTGTGATTCCTTGTATACCTATAATGTTGATATAATATTGCGGGCAATAGGAACAAAAGTGATGAAACATGATTTTCGGTTTCCCCAAGAGACTGGTAATTTGTCAGTAAAGTATTCGCCACTTTACTGATAGGGTTAGGGGGAGAATTTAGGTTATGTTGGACATGTTATCACACGTGCAGGCGACTGTATAAGGATTATTTTTATTATTGCTTGTTTTTTGTTACATTTTTTTTTGTTTTTTTCTTTAAATTTTTCTGCTAGCCGCAATAAAGTTTCTTTCTTTCTTTCTATTAGTTAGGCACAATACAGTTTATGTGCGATTTATAACGCCTGAATTGACCTGCTTGAATAAAAAAAATACGCTAAGAAACTGGATTTAAACTTCTTTGTTCTGAAGATCTCCTAGTCCACTCACGCGCACGCATATATTCATGTCTCTATCTAAGATACGGTTATGTCTAGTCTATAAACAGATCAACGGACGGACAAAAGAATTTTGCATATCAATATGGTAATAGAACATCGATCGAGACATTGATATATTATTTTAGAAGATATGGTATTTTCTAACATCGCAAACACTGAACTTATGCTCAGCGTACCACTACATTCAGCGACATTCACACAACTGTTATCGCACTCGTAATTTGACAATTAACTTATTAAATGCATTTAAGAAGGCATTATTCACCAGATGATGAGCCATATAGGTAATACCGACATGTTTTCAATATTATTTTCGATAGATACTATGAGTCCATAGACTCCATTTAGTAGTACAAACTATTTTGGACAGTCACGGTTCTCCCTCTTTCTTGGTAATGTCTTTGGATCGAGTAAAGGTTTTGAATTAAGTAGGTATTTTCTTAATATCTTTTTTTAAAATTCTGCCGTTGTTATACGAACTAAAGTTAACTAAACTAAATTTATTGCCATCCTCCTCATGGTTATGATCTATGAGCAAGATAGCATTAATATACTTATTCTATCTCGTTATAGAACTCTGCTATAAGCTTAAGGAAATAGTTCCCCAAGTATGTACTCATTGCTTCACAATAATAGGTTTTATAATGTTCTCAATAAATCACATGGAACAGACATTTCAATGATCATTACGTCTATTACAAAACAGCAGAAATCATTTGTCAAAAGGATGAAGTTAACACTTTTCCACAGCCAAGTTATTAATGGAATTCTCAGGTGTCTTACCGGCCTCGTGCTTATTACGTACTGTTCGCAACTAGTTGCTATTGCTATCGTTTTTATAGCAAAGTAAGAAAATAATAAGATTTGTTGTAGTTTACTGTACACTGAGTGAGAGAATAAAAAAAAAAATGACAGCAAGTGATTTTTGTAATAATTACCTTGTATATCGTATTTTTGCTGATCGTTTTATGAATATGAGGCGCTACATAAATATTTGATGTAATAACAAAATGTTTAGTCAAAAATAGGAATACTGGGCACTAGAAAAACCATTATGTTAATCATTATTCTAAGATTTTTTCTGTCAGTGTAACTGGGACGATGTAGTACAATCGAGGTATTGACATAAATTCACTGAAACATTTTTTTTTAAATTTCATCTTATGTCTGTAACACTTATTAAACGATTGGATAGATTTTGATTACATACTATATGGGCTTAGATAATTTATATTTTTTTGGTAATATAACTTTAATAAATGTAGACGTTTATATTCTTGGCATAGCAATTAATAGCAATCTATTTCGTTACAGATACGATACGTAATAGTCCAGATATCCGTTCCAGTGGTTTGGCACAGTTGGCATAAATCATTAAAAAAATTAGCAGTGAAACGTGGTAAATTGTTTTGATTTTGCTAACGGTACAAATTGTTATGTAATGTATTACTATTGTTATGTGTGAGAATGTGTGTGTTATTGTTATGTGTTCAATGTTGCCTCTTATTTGAGTAGTTGTAGATTTGAAGAGTACTTTTTTGATACTTTTTAAGCTAATAATAGAAAGAAGACGATGTTTTGATCATTACATCTTGCCTGTTAACAAACTTTCTTATGTGACTAAGTTGGCATAAATGTATGGCCCGCCTGATGTTAAGCAGTTACCGTAGCCTATAGTTTCTTGCGGGTGGGACACATATCCCGAAGAACTGATGGCCGATGGGGCAGAAACGTACCGGAAGACGCAGCGTGGGTAGGCCTCACAAGGTAAACCGACGACCTAGTGAAAGTCGTGGGACACTGCTGGATGCAAGCAGCACAAGACCGGTCGTAGTGGAAATCCTTGGGAGAGGCCTATGTCCAACAGTGGACGTTTATTGGCTGAAATGATGATTATGATGATGATGATAGTTGTATGCAATACCAAAGCCTTTGTGGCAGTTTTATCCGTCATTTAATAGTGTTTTTTATATGTTTTGAAGTTAAGGGCTTGAATACGTTCCTAGTCTGAACTAACATTCACTATACTGGGTGAAATCGAAATCGTCAGCAATATTTTAACCAGTGATTCTACACATGATTCAGAATATTTAGGGAATATTTATCAACAAATCAATTGATAAAAATTTATTGCCCAGGTAAGGTATAACAGTTAAATGGTTTGCTCATTTGCTTACCCGATCAATATTTTTTTATCAATAGATTATTTTATTTGTTTTCCTAAAATATTTTGAATCATGTGTAGAATCACTGGTTAAAATATTGCCGACGATTTCGATTTCACCCAGTATTTTGATTCCGATCCATACAACAATAAAGTATTAAAATACAACTGACATTTTAAATATTTATACGTAAAAAAACTAGGTTATCTTTATTCCGAACTGGAACAACATGGAGAGCAACAGCAGTTTATACGAATCAGTGATTTTGAATAGAATAAAAAGTTAACAACATAAACAAGATCATGGTTTCGGAACTAAGTTGTCTGGGGTTTTTTGTTAGATGAACTGTGTGAAGATGCCTTTTGGATGTTCAGTGAGTATGAAATACTTGCTAATACAGAGATCGGTTGCCCTTTCGCAATTTGAACTGGTGACTTACCATCACCTTTATAGCGACTGGCTACGGCTATTAAAAGTCAACGCTCATCTAACGACTCGGCACCCGACCAGCACCGCCTCGTCGGTCGGCGGCCACTAACTGAACCGGAAATTAGTGGACCACGCGTTGACCACGCGGCGTTCACTCGTTGACCTCGCGAGGTCCACTGGTTGATCCCGTAACGTTTATGGTGACATAGCAGCGTCCGCCCGCGGTACACCTATCGACAACGACTGGACGCCGAGCGAAGAGGCGGTGCTGGTCGGGTGCGGAGTCGTTAGATGAGTGTTGACCTTTACACATCAACTGTATGGTCCCAAACTAAGCAATGCTTGTACTATGGCTACCATACTGGACTGGGGGCGATCCCAGTGACACCCAGACCAGGACCAATTACGAAAAAGCCGTTTCCGAAATTAGGCTCTGGCGGGAACCGAACCCGCAATCTCTCAATGCAATGAGCTGAGCAGCCAACGCTCAAACTACTGTGCCAAGCAGTCACTGCCGTTATAAACGTACTGCTAAATTATAGATATTTGTAGCCAGTTTACAATGGTTTTACAAAGCATTTTAGGAACAAAAGTGATTTGTAATTCCAGTGTAAGTCCATAACTTTCTATGGGGGGTAATATTTTGTTTTCCTGGTTATTCTGGTTTGTTTACCAATTTTAACTACCTATATGCCTATTAAACATTTTATTTCTTGATTATTGTCAACCAGCACATGCTGAATTGGGTCCGTTTGCGGTGAGCACAATCTGTTAAGTTACTTATTTTCTTTATTTTTTTGTATTTTGGCTTACCGTAATAAAGCTTTTTTTTTTTTATTGTTTTCATTTAAATTTTCCCTTCAACGAGCGTGCAAATCATCTCATTACGGTCAATCAAAGTTACGTAACGGTAAATGACCGTCGCTGATGTTGACAAAATGTAGCACATCTTACTTTCACTATGCCTATGCAGGTGGCTGAGAATCGGGCGTCTACTACGGAAATTCGAAATTCGGAATCGAACAAAAAATCATTTTGTTTTTATGACATTATTATTTAATTCTCACTATTTCTTTTATTTTAAGAACTTTTTTATGGGTAGGTAGGTACTAGGCAGCGTACCGCATTGCTCCGATAGTAGAATAGTACCTACCATTTTGTTACAGACCGCTTTAAAATCAATGAAAAAATATTTTTACAATTTATACAAGCAAAGAGGTAAAGGGAATTACTTCTCACGATTGATCTGTTGAAGTCGTTTTCGAACATAATTAATTTGGTTCACTTTCGGAGAACAAAAGTAGGCTTCTGAGGTAATAAGAGTATTCCGCAAGTTTGGGCATACTATTGAGAAACAACTGGTTGTCAGTCGTAATATTTCTGTATAAGGAATTATACAACCATTTTAATTACAGTCATTAAACTTAATAATATGCTTAAACAAAACTACAATAAATTAATATTTTTGTTACATACAGTTTTTAATGCTTTCTGTATACTTATTATTATAGTCTTTATAGTAGTGCACATTTTTATTCCACTAGCGCCTGCGGTTAATTAGTGAGCATATTAAATTAAAAGTAGTTTTCGTAAGCTAACAAAACTTATAGTAGACCCCTACCAAACGCGAGTATTGATCAAAATCATAACATCATTGCATACTTTTTCTACGATAAGGAAAGTCTTAAAGAATGCGACCGTATAAGAGTCGATGGAAAGGTATTCCCATTTGAATAAACACAATATTGTTTAGAAATACGTGTTACATTATACGCGATGGCCGGTTGTCACGATACGATACGTGATGTGAAATGATGAATATTTTTTACGATACTGTGAGAACAATAGTTACTCTTCTAGTTGAAAGTATTTGTCGCTTTATTAAGTCCGGAGCTATATAGTATTATAATATTTGTACTTTTGAGCTATCATAATAATTCTCGATTTGTCTTTATTAAATACTACCTATTATGAAAACCGCATCAAAATCCGTTGCATTGTTTAGAAGAACTAAGTGGACAAACATACAGAAGTGGTTAGCAATTTTGTTTTATTCTATGAGTTAAATAATAATTTTGAATCTATAGAGTTGTTTTATCATATTATCTTTTACTTGGGAATAACGGAAAAAAATAATAGTACCTACTTAATTGAGTATTTTTATTATCTAATTCAAATTTTACTAAAATTAAAAAGAGAACAATTTCTTGAAAAAGTAAATTTTACGCAACAAACATCTCACTCTGTCTTTATCTAAAAGTCGAACAATGAAATAAAAATAAGTATAATTTACTACGGTTCGTTAGTCACACCTCTAATTCAATTTGCGATGGTATAAAAAAATTGCATCATCTCTACATCGAGTCAAATGATTTAGGGCATGATTCATAAAATAAATTGTTCACCTCTAATTCATTCATAACATTTATTTACTTTTTAGGGTTCCGTACCCAAAGGGTGCCAACGGGACCCTATTACTAAGCCTACGCTGTCCGTCTGTTAGCGGGCTGTATCTCACGAACCGTAATAGGTAGATAGTTGTGACAGAATGTGTATTTGTGTTGCCGCTACAACAAAAAATACAAATACAAAAAATAAAATAAAATTTAAAAATAAAGGGGTCCCCATACAAGAAACTTGATATTTTTGACGTTTTTTATTCTACGGTGGTACGGAACCCTTTATGTGCGAGTCCGACACGCACTTGGCCGATTTTTATTAAATAATACAACATGTTAGTGTAGGTAGATAGTAAAAAAAAAACATAAGTACTAATAGGGTGCGGTTTAGACGAGACTAGCGGTGGGCTCGAGCAATCTCATAAATGACGGCTCGGGTGTGACAGCTCGGGGCATGTAAACGCACCCTTTTACTACGAAAATGTGTGTAAATTCAAAATTCGAAGCGCCAACTCGTTCCGGGTTCGTAATAGCAGCAATCGGTAGTTTAAAATAGGTTTACATACAGTTCCGTTCGTTACAACAATGTTATTTCCAGAATAGAATAGAACATTCTAAAGTTACTACAATTCAAAGTACATGAAAACTTCACACGTTTTTATTTGTAACCGAAGTATGAAGTAACGAGAAAGCTACACAACCATTTACAAGCAATTACACTATTGAATTTCCTGCTAATAGTCTTACGATAGTTATTCCTAGAGAGACTTTCGAAGGTATTTCATATAATAGTCTCATGGTTATATTTACAAACTTTTTAATTAGGTGGTAATATACCGTATTATTACAAGCCCATGATCCATTTGATGATAAGTGGAAACCGCCTCTTAGGACATTACCAACTTAGAGGAGCAGACGCGGCGCCGACCTTTTAGGGATGTAAACATGCCCTCTAAAGAACCCCATGTTAAAGTACAAAGGTAAGTCTTCGGGAGGGAGATCATTCCACAACTTGCACATGCGCAGAAGGTAGGCTCATGATACACGTACTTACATTTCATAGGCCCGTATTAATAAATCGATCTCAAGATTGAAATAAATAAATAAATAATATCCTGGGACATTTTTTACACACGGCTACCTGATCCCAAACTAAGCAGAGCTTGTACTATGGAAACCAGATAACTGATAATACTACATATACTACTTTTTTTTTGTAAATACATACTTAATATACATATACACCCAGACTCAGGACATACAGACATGTTCATGCACACAAATGCATGTCCCGGGTAGGAATCGAACCTACGACCTGCATCGTGAAAGGCGCCATCATGCCAACCACGCAAACGGGCCCGTCAAATCGGACTTGAGATGCTGTTTTTGACAGATGTTCCTTACATTAAACGTCAAAACTGCATCTTAAGATCGATCTCAACTTTGAGATGCATTTCTTAATACGGGCCATACCACAAAGCCAATACCAACTTGTCCATGGGTCATACACACGTAAGTTTTGATCCACAGCCGCGTAGTACATTTATTTAATAGTTAAAAAACTACGGTATAGTTATACACCTGTCCAAAAGCCTTGACCCTCCGTTAATTAATACTGCTGGCTTTGCAATTACCGCACAACATGTTATGTTGTCTGTTTAGCTATTACAAAATAATGGCCTCTGTAATTTTTTGTTTACATAAGAATATTTTAGATGAGTGTAATTGATGAATTTAATAATCATTTATTTGAGGACCGTTTGCGGCAGTGCTTTGACGGTAAGCCGCTCGGATCACTGCATCGGATGGTTGCAGGTTCGATTCCCGCCAGAGACAAATTTCGGAAACGGCCTTTTCGTAATTTTCCCTGGTTTGTGTGTCACTGGGATTACCCCCAGTCCATTGTATGGTAGCCATAGTACAAGCGTTGCTTAGTTTGGGACCATGCAGTTGGTGTGTAAGTCTGGACAATGGACAATACACTGGACAAATAGACAATACAATGGACTGGGGGCGATCCCAGTGACACCCAGACCAGTGCAAATTAGGAAAAGGCCATTTACAAAAAAAAAACCTCTGATGGGAACCGAACCTGCTACTACCCGATGCTGTCGAACAGCCTACGCTCGAACCACTGCGGCAAGCAGCCGTAATTTTAATTTAATATCTTCAATAACATTCAACACAATTTTGTGTGAATCTGAATGTTAAGTTATTGCTATTAGATTACGGAGCTTAGTAGCCGTTGAAACTAGAACCTTGGACTACCAGCAAATATTTATGAGTGTGTAATTAAGCGACCGTTACGCAAGAATATCAATAATAAGGATGTTGATCTTGAAATAATGCGTGTACAGTTAGATGAGCCTTAGGGCTGGGGTACACGGTATTTAGTAAGGCTATAAGTAAGCCCATAGGCTATAGTTTTGTCTACTCTATAGTAAGGCTGAGTTCGGAGGCAGTAGACAACATTCGTTGATAGTGTCCAACAATTGTATTTATTGATGGTAGAGCCAAGCTGTAGCCAACTGACTGCAGCTCATATATGGGTTGGCTCGGACGTGATAGTACCACCCTCTCACAGAACATCGGCGTAAAGTGGCTATTACGCACTGTGAGTGAAAGAGCCCAACCCCCCCCCTCCTTCTCCTCCCACTATCCCACTCCCCTTCAGGTTGGCAACGTGCGAGCGATGCCTTTGGTATTGCAAGCATCTACGCTACGCTAAATACGGCGGGCCATACGCTTGTTTTCCGCCTTAGATGCTACTAACTAGTTAGATTATTATGTTGAAGCGTCAGAATTTCGTAACAAAAGTCACTAGTTATTTCGCAGTTATTGGCTTTATTTCCTTTATATACGTCTTCACATTTAACCGATAATTAAATTGGACACTGACAGATTAACACCGTCTATTACCGCATTTACAAAGCCCACTATGCTTTTATTCGGATGCTTATTAATATGTCGTCGCGTAAGATATGAGATGTATTATTATTATGAGATTCTAATGGCTATGGCCTTTCTGATTACCGATCCCGACATTTAGCCGCGTTCCAAAAGTCACGCTGTCAAGGCCGAGATGCGCCCGCGCCGACATACACGCACGCTATGATAAGGTGCGATACTTTTTTGAGCCTTCTGAGATCATCGAATTCCTGCTTTGGGCTTGTCTTTTTGATGGTCAAAACTGCTTAAATTACATTTAGTATACATATACTTACTTAGGTATCTACTTTTTGTGAAAGAATACAAAGATAATTCGCTATTTATGTTTGCTAAATAAAAGTAACGGATTGTATGACGTCACTAGTACTTACATTTTTCAAAACTTTATTCATGTGTTTTTTTCCAATTTTACATTTATTTGGAAATCATTTTTACGGTTAGTAATTGTAAGGGGCTATGCACACGGGCAACTGTTGCGGCAACTGGCTACTCGCAACTAGCTGTTTTCATATAAAATAATCGCGGCAACAGCGGCAACTGTTGCTGTAACTGGCAATTGTTGGCTGCAATTGCCAAAAAACCATTAAAAATTTGATAGTTTCGGCAACTAAAGTTGCTCCGTGCATAGCCACTAAGACATACTCTATAATTATAAATATTCAATAAAAAATGTCAACTTCCGAAATTTTTAATTACCAATCCTCTTTGTAGTCCTTATGAAGAACTAACATGATGTAAAAAGCCTTCAGCTTAAATTAGTGAAGCATTACATACATACATACATACATATAATCACGCCTGTTTCCCGTAGGGGTAGGCAGAGACCACTTCCTTCCACTTGCTACGATCCTTACATACTTGTTTCGCTTCGTCCACTTTCATTATTCCCTTCATACATGCTCTTCGGTTTAGGGTACTCTTGACCTGGCCTTTTTTCAAGACGTCCCTGATTAGGTCTCTAAACGTCCGCCTAGGTCTACCCCTTCCTACACTTTCATTCACACTCGCCTTATACACTCTTTTCGTCAATCGTTCTTCCTTCATTCTCTCGACATGGCCAAACCGTCTCAACGTCTTCATCTGAAGCATTATAACGTAACAAACGTATTTCCTTTTGAGTTCTTACAAAAAAATTGGGTTGTTAAACTTTTTGTTGAAGACACTCCTTACCGTAATGGAAACCATTAAAATTGTTTGTTGTTTAGTCAAACTAATTGTTAAAATATTGGTGCTGATTATGTTGATACACAACTAAACTTAACTAAACTAATTGTTTCCATCCTTCTCATGATCGTAATGTATGAGGAAAACAGAAATACTTTTAGATTTGTCCAATTTAGTTTAATCGTAATTTGTAGCCAACATAATCAACACACATTGATTTATTATTTTAGCAGATATGGTACCTTTTAACATAGCAATCACTAAGTGCTCAGTCACTAAACAGCGAAATTTACACATCTGGGGCCCTACCACCACCTCTCATAGCAGTATTGTTTTAACGCTTCAGCGACTTTTTGTGCAATTACGTTTCTTATTGTCATGACAATAAGGTACGTCATTGCACAAAAAGTCGCCCTGTTATCGCACTCGAAATTCGAAAATTAACAAATATTAAAGCCGTATTGGAAATACCGACATGTTTTCCGCTACTGAGTCGCACTGTGTCCATGGACTCCGTTTAGTAGGACATACTATTTTGGACAGTTCCGTGTAAAAATATCCCTCTTTCTTGGTAATATCAACACCATTTTTTTGGGTTTTTTTAAACAAGTATTGTCTCAATAATATCTTTAACAAAGCTATAAAAACTTAAATAACTAGTAGAACCAGTATCTAGTAATAAAAACTGATAGGAACGTGTTTGTCACCTTTAGTTATATAAATATTTATATATGGTGTGTTTTTCCATACGACCAGACCGACCTTTTAGGTTTTTTTGTTATATACCGATATATCCATAATTTGTTGTGTGAATAAATTTTCTACAAGTTTCTGGTAGCGAGGTTCGTTTATGATAGCCTAATACCTAACCTGTACATAAGCGACAAAAGCAGATTATTTGTCGCTTATGGGTCTTCAGTAGTTCAAGCTTAGGCCAATCGGCTCACTGCATCAGGTGATAGCAAATTTTCGGAAACGGCCTTTTCGTAATTTGCCCTGCTAGGCTGTTCTGTAACGACTAGGATTATTACGTTCATGGTAACGACAAACTCACTTCGCACGCATGAATTTGCAGGTGACATGTCAAATTTTGTATTGAAATTTGACATTTCGCTAGAAAATTCACGCGTGCGAAGTGAGTATGACGTTACAGAATAGCCTAGCTGGTCTGGGTTTCACTCGAATCGCCCCCGGTTTATTGTACGGTACCCATAGTGTGAGCCTTATTTGGTTTAGGACCATACTAGTTGGTGAGTAAGTCTGGCGATATTCGGGTAGTTAGTCCTCAAAACGACTACGACTACTTACTACTACTACTACTTTACTACGACTGTAGCCCAGGGGCGAACACGTTGGCCTCAATCAGAAGGTCCCAGGTTCGATCCCCGGTGGGGCATGCACCAATGGATGAATTTTCATCTATGTGCATAATTTACAGTTCGCTAACGGTGAGGGAAAACATCGTGAGGAAACCTACCTATCCCTCGGGATTAGGTAATAGTCAGTTCCTGTATACACGGCGACAAGGTTCACCACCTGTCACGTTGGGTTCTGACTATCTGGTGCAACGTGGGCTTTGAGTTGGCTTAATACCTCCACAATGTGCTGGTGTACGGCCACTCAAGCCTCTGACTACCCCCCGAATGGGGATAAAAGTCGTGACGTTATATTTATATTTTTTATTTATTTAGTCCTCAAAAATCCAGACATCTAATTAGTCCGAAAATGTTTACTCTATGGTCTAATTGGAAAAAAAGCCTAAAGGCACTCTAAGTCTCAATTTATATTTTATAACTTAACGGCCGTTTCACCATTTCAACATGACCATCAGAAAGTAGAAAAAGAAAATTTTCCAAACTAGCTCTGCTTTATGGCCATTTAAAAAGTTGATGTAGCAAAAACTGGTGTGGAACGCAAGTTTAGACCGAAAGCGCCATTGACGGAGCGCGGTGTTGTGTTGGTAAGCGACTCACGCGCCGGCTTTCATCGACACTGACCGAGTTGAGAGTGCATGTGTGCGTGAATATGTGTGTATGCGTGTGTGGTGCAGTTTGGTTGCGGTGCAAGTGATAGGGTTAGAGCGTTTTGAATATAAGTTTGAATGGGCTTTTATATAATCATTTATCAGTTCAGTTCCTAGTCAGTTATCACGTCTGAATGTTTTTTTTTTGTTAGCCTATAAGGCTGTCCCACTCCTGAGCAAAGGCCTCCCCTTTTTCCTTCCACACCACTCTGTCCATGGCAATTTCCGGCCACGTCTTTCCCATAAAAGTGTCCAGGTCATCTCGCCACCTTCTCCTGGGTCGACCTCGACGGCGATGGCCATTGGCAGGTATCCAGCTGGTGGTGATATTAGCCCGCCTTCGTGGGTCCATGCGTGCGACGTGACCGGCCCACTCCCACTTCAACTTCGCAGTTTTCTTGCCCACGTCCTTGATGCGAGTTTCGTCACGCAGGATGGTGTTTCTGACCCGATCTGTTAGTTCAGAACGCATATAATTTCATAATTCATCAGCTAGAACTCCCCACCCACTGACTAACAGAAGTATAAATAGGTAAATAAAGCTACTGGCCAACTCTGGTGTCGGAGTTTTTTTTATATAAAAAGGCCTCTGATATGACTAATATATAAAATGAAAAAAGCCCACTCCACACTCACCGATAATGTACTAGAAAGCTTCGATATTCAATGTCTACAACATTTAAATATAAGAGCGACAAGGTAAATAATTTCTTGCCGAATTCTTGGTATGATAATCAAATAAAAAATTTCACATATTTTGTTTATTTAAATGTAAAAGTTACTTAAAAAACAAATCTCTGCGCTTCTGACTTAACCCAAACAAGGACATACAAAGCCATGTGGACACGCCCTTATGCAAGAGATAATTCATTTGAAATGTCTTTTTTTCGGGAACGAATGAGTCAACAGACGAACTTTTCGATCCGGGTTCAAATCAAAAGTATTACTAATCATTGTATTGTGCGGTCTCTTTGAAAAGAATTGAACCTACTGAGGAGCCTTTTTTATAAACATGGACGGCACACTGCCAGACGGCCCACCTGACGGTAAGTAGAAACCGCCTAGGACATATACAACTTAAGGGCTTAAGGGGAGCAGACGCGGTGCCGACCTTTTAGGGACCGGTAAACACGCCCTTTGAGCCCCATGTTGTAGTACAGTGTTGGAGGAATGATCATTTGCAAAATACATTCTGTGTAAGTGTCGCTCTTACTCTGGAAATAATAATAATAATTATTATTATTATTCCCAGGGTAAGATCTACCCAGAGTACTCTGGAAATACGAAATTTTAAGCTCACCGCGGACTCAGAAGTGATTTCGAAAAATATTTTTTCATGACAGCAAAGCAGGGCTAATTACGGAAAAACCTACTTGCATGAACCTTAAAAGATATGGCATTAAAACCACAGCTAAAACGACCAGCAGAATAAGGGGTCTATCTCACCGGGACGCCAGGCGCGTCACCAGCCACCGTCGCCACTAATTCGTATTGAATTATGTCAAAATTTGATAGGACTCTACTTGGTGACGGTCGCCAGTCCCGTCGCCAGGTGTGTTATAGCCATGGACCAATTACTAAGGGGACTGGCCCTAAGCAACTCGGCCGAGTGGTCGGCCTAGTACTAACATCGACATAAAAAGAAGCGAGTAGTTCAACTATTTACCGGTAGATAGAACAATGA
Organism: Drymonia ruficornis; assembly: GCA_947859195.1. Taxonomy (NCBI): domain Eukaryota; kingdom Metazoa; phylum Arthropoda; class Insecta; order Lepidoptera; family Notodontidae; genus Drymonia; species Drymonia ruficornis. Next base: position 7,312,623 of record OX401925.1, on the reverse strand, counting down.
AAATGAAAAAACAATGACCACTTTTTTTTTTCATACATATATCTAATAAGGGCACCTCTTTCTTTAGTCTTTACTCTGTGGTTATAGCCCTAAAGGTTTAAAGTAATTCACCTCTGGGAATGCCAGGTTTAATACATAACAAGATTTATTGAATATAGAATGAGACAGAGCTATGTATTCTTCAATTCACCCGAGCCCTTCACACCCATTTTTTCACTTCCACCTGCCCGCGTGTGTAATAGACCGGAAACACTGGCTACCTGCGCCCGCGCATAACAACTAACCATTTCTTTAACGGACAGGAGATATGATACGATGTGATCGTAAAAAAAGTCTGGACAAAGAATGAGGATACGAATGACAGTTGCTGACAGACTTTTTGTGACGTTACTACGGATTATGTATTATCATTATTTAAAAAAGAATCGCAAGTGGCGTGGTAATTTTATAATTGAATTAATATTTTTTTATTTTTAGAGGAGAATGCTGTTTTTTAAAATTACTTAGTTACCAACCTATTTTATGTTATTGCTGGGGATAAACTATATTTTTTTGTCAAATTCAGATACAAAAGAAGACTATAATCATAATAGTATTCCATGCTAAATTAAAAAGATAAACATAAATAAAAAAATCTAAAGTAACACAATACTCCTTTTTTGTTGTTCCTTGTACCTCATGTCATGTCTCACGTTTTGTGGTACCCTATCACAAATGGAATTATAATGAACAGCCGATAGTATAATAATACGATGATATTCTTTTTATGTTTCTCAGAAAAGTAATAACAAACTTGGAATTTTTGAGCTTCCGCCGCCGCACACGATCTCTAACTAATTCGAAATTGTTTTTTAGTTTGTTACTTTTACGAATACAATTTTGATTTTAATTCAATGTAACAACAAAGAAGTGAAATTAAAAAAATAAGTTCAATAAAAAAAATAGCATAATTATTATCCTATTACATTTCTAAATTTCTTCCTGTTAAACTTTATGGAATTCCTTTACCGCTACTACAATTAGAACACGATCGAATCAAATCGATCCAGCTATATCAAATGACCTACATGTAATTAAAATCGATTGCGTGTTTCATCCCAATGCATCGATATTCGATACATCGCGTAACACCTGCGCCGGTACTTTCACCTCAAAAATCGAGTTTGGGCACAACTCGATACAAGAAATCGATTATACAACTCGATCGATAATTCTGATCATCTTAACATTGCTAAGAAAATTATGTTTAGTAATCATCCTTGTAATTTGTAACGATGTTGTAACAGTTTTAAATGTAATTTTCTGTAATAGACAATTCCTTCCTTTCTCCACATTTCTCCTATTTTTGTATCGTACTTAATTTTAGAGTCTCCACAGAGCAATTGCCATTAATTATGTCGTTTTCAGAATTTGACTACCCGTAACCAATGTCAATGAGTCGGTCAGGCATTTTTCTTAAATGTTCTTTAACCCTTAATAACATCCCCATAATCACTCAAAAGAAAAAAGTTTGATCGGTTATTAAATTCCGGAGTAACACACAGATAAAAGGGACGAAATAACAATCTTCTACCTTTTTATATTGGTTCAAAAGAATCACCCTCCGTAGGTTGCCGTTCAAGTTCCATTTCTTATGAAATACATTGTTAGTCAGATAAATTCCTAAGGAAACAATTCCTCTGTCTATAATATCGAAATCTGCAGTGACTAAGCACACAGATCTCCCGCAAATAACAAGTCAGTCAGTCAGTTCAGCCGTCACTGCGGTCTCACGACCAATCAATGCCAGAAACAATCGTGATTATAATATCTACTTCAAAATATTTTGAATATAAAAAAACGTTATGTGAACGTGCACGCAAGCAATCGAATCGCTGAAATAATGGTCAATACAGAATTACAAAATTGAATTAGTATTTCAAAGTATGAACAAAATTCATTTTGTAATTTGTTTCTTAAATGGCGCAAAGTATTTGAACAGGGGGCTTACCACGAACTCTTATTGCGATTCAATTACAGGAACGTTTTAACGTTTGTGCAATGACGCACCTTATTGTCATGACAATAAGAAACGTCATTGCACAAATGGCCGCTGAAACGTTAAAACAAAACTGCTATAAGAGGTGGTGGTAAGCCCCCAGAACTTCCTACTGACCGAATGAAGTTATTGAATAGAAATAAAATGAGGTGGATATTACAAAAGATTTCTATAAAGTATGTCTAGAGACTGGTGACATAGTTATTGGTGAAAGACTTGCTGCACTGGTGAAAAATTATACTGTGATGGCTGACATAATCGGTGCTACTAATACCCAGAGGTGAATACGGGTGAGGGATGCGAGGCATTAGGATGCACCAAGTCACGTAGCTTGAATATCTTCTTAAGGAAAGGACTTAGACAACATACCTATAGATGTGGACGAGAAAGTAGTGTCGAAATGACAAAACTTTGTGTCAATGGCCACGTCTACAAGCAGCAAGCAGTCGCACCCGAGCAATCAGAGGGGCTAGCCAAGTGGCATGAACGCTAATCGAATTAGAATAGAATAAACTTCACAATGTATGGAAATGTCAAACGTCGCTATGTAGATCAACAACAAGTTGCTATGTAGATCACGTGACTTATGACATTTCCATATATGTAGCGTAGCGATTTGAACGAACGCTCGTAGACGTCAGCCACTTGTCTAGCCCTTCTGATATGACGTTATGTTTACGTAGCTAGACGTCAAAACAAAATTGATTGCTCGGGCGCACCGCTCGGCTCTTGTAGACGCACCTTGTGACAAGTGTCTAGACACCAATGGAAGTATGGATTAAGTGATTTCTAATATAATAAGCAGACATGAAGAAGAGAACTAAATTGTCATCATCATCTTTAAGAAAAATTCCAAAAGATGATTCATTAATTTCAGTAACGACTTCAGACTTTCTCACAACAATTCGTCTATACCAAATTTGACCATTGAAAAAGTCATTCCACCTTTCATTAAAATCGACTCCTAAGAAATTCTCAAGAATCGCAATAAAGATGAAAGTCCGGCCATATTCGACATTAAATAACCATTGAGTGAGTGGGCCCGTTTGCCGATAACCATTCGGTCACCGAGGTCGTTCACATCGGCCACATTGCGGAGTGAAACATCAGCGAGGTGTGGGGGTTACCTGTGTTACGAACTAGTAACACGAATACATTAGTTGCTCCGGTTTTTAAATACGAAATTTCGAGGTGGAAGACACGGTGGCCGTTGTCGGTGTCGTGGTCGTAAACTTGACGTCACTTCTCGAACTCGAACTATCTGGACCCGGTTCAGTTGCCCCGGAACTTGCCCCTTTTAAAGCCTTGAGAAATTCTAAATTCAAAATGTTTATTCAATTTAGGCCTACGGGGGCACTTTCAAATTGTCATTTATCTTTATGTCCTTAAATTCTACCGCCGGATAGGAAACGCGACCTCGACTGAGAAGATCCGGTAAGAAACTCAGCGGGCTTGTATTTTTTTAGAAAGAGATGGATTTCATTTCTTTATTACACCTGCGGGGCCAAATATGCCAGATAGCAATTCTGTAAAAGCAATACAAATTTCTAATTTTCGAGCAGAATCCTTAGTAATATCGAAAAAAAACTGTAATATTGTCGGGAATGACGTAAAACGTGTGGCCTTTTGCAGTTCCACTGGTTCAATTGTACCAAGAGCTTCCAAGCCAGTTACAGTGCCACATCTTATCCGTCGCGGTAACCAAAAGAAGAACTAAATTTTTAAATAGAGAACTGTCATATTTTGACAGTTATTTAGTCGTCAATTAGCGCTATCAGCGAGGCAGTTCGGCTTCAAGGATTTTGGCTAAGATGACGGATGGCTACCTGGATACCTGCGCTTCAATCAAAATGCCAGTGAAGACTATAATTTTTTGAACGCACCTGGGTTTTTTTTTATAGGACTGCGGTGGCAAAAAGGCGTACGGCCCGCCTGATGTTAACCAGTTACTGTAGCCTATAGATGCTTACAATACCAAAGGCATTGCTCGCACATTGCCGACCTGAAGGGGAGTCGGATGGAGGGAGGGGTTGGGGGGGTGGGCTTACGGCTCTCTCACTCATCAAACGAAACGCAGCTGTATAAGCTGCTTTACGCCGATCTTCTGTGAGAGGGTGGTACTACCCCGGTCGAGCCGGCCCGTTTATGAACTACAGTCAATTGGCTACAGCTTGCCTCTACCACCTTGATGACGCAACATTTTTCTTATCTACTTTCATCCACTCAGCATCCAATACCTGTTTTGTATGAGTAAATTTCACAATATCTACATGTTTTGGCAATCATGACCTCAACTTTGCGATTTCCGTTCCAGATTTCTCAGCATACCAAATATCAGATGGCACTCGGTAACATAAGAACCACACACGCCTTATTATGTAAAGAGAAAAAAACCGGACAAGTGCGAGTAGCACTCGCGCCCTGAGGGTTCCGTACAAACTTATAAGAAGTAATATTTTCAAAAACGCTGAAAACATTTTTTTTTGTTTGTAATGAGTAGCCTAAATACATTTTTTTATGTCTCTAGCTTCAGAAAAAATGGGACCCCTATAGAAAATCCACCCCTTATTTTACCTCCTTAGAGATTGAATTTTCAAAAATCCTTGCCATGCTCTTCTTTTCCCTTATAAATGGTACCTACTGTTAAAATGTCATGTTTCTAACACCAGCTGTTTGGGCTATGCACGTCTTAACAAACGGTCAGACAGACAGAGGACAACAAAGTGATCCTATAAGTGAAGTATTTTTCGTTTGCGGTACGGAACCCCAAAAATGAAACTCAATACATAAATCAATCGAATTAATGATAATAAATGGTAGCCGATTTAATATTGGAATCGAAGTTTCCTTTCTACTGGAGAGACACCGCGGGCGGTCACTAGTTCTATTAAAATTCGCCATCTTGCATCAAGGCAAACACGTCTGTAAATGACAGATGAATCAGTATTTTACTAAAAATGCCAAATCAGTTTGTTGCAATTCAGTGTCGAAATCGTGTGCGGTTTCAGCGAAATACAATTAAACATAGTCGTTCCGAGAATCGTTTTCAATAAGTGCTTTCTACATATATTGTTTCAAATTGACTTTGAACTAGATTTTGGTTTTGATTGCAATTTTTTATCGTTAGTATTTATTTATTGTTTTGTATCAACTTGTGGCAATTAAAAAAAAAAAACAAGCCCGCTTAGTATTTTCTCAGTCGAGGTCGCATTTCCGATCCAGAGGTAGATATAAGAAAAAATAAATTACAATGCGTTAGTGTAGGCCGAAACAAAATAAACTATTTGAAAAAAATATAGATTTTTATGCGTATGAGATTATTATGTCAAATTGTAACTTGTAACTTGTAATAAAACACCTCTTTCTCCAAAGTCAACGTCAACAAAATACAAAATAGTAGATCAAAATAGCAGAAAAGCTGATTTCTACCAAATATAGTAGTTAATTGTACCTTATAACCACTTCCTTCCTTTATCAAAATGTCTTTGTCCATTCACCTTGACCATTGGAGTCAAGTTTGTCCAAAATTGGTGGCAATTTAGTAAATTACAATACAATTTTTGCATAATTAGTTATGCAAAAAAGTCTTCCGCGACAAATAAGGAAATTATGGCGGTATCAAAAAACGTTATTATTAGTATACAAGACACGAAAACAAGGTGGAAATGACAAACAGACCACTTTCACTATAAAGAATGAATAATAAAAGTTTTTAGTCCGTTGGTGCGTAACAGTGGGCCCGTTTGTCGGCGTCAGCCAATAAAAATAAGTATCGGAAGTATTTCTATACTTCTATATCTATACTAATATTATAAATGTGAAAGTAACTCTGTCTGTCTGTATGTAACGTTTGCGCGACTAAACTGCTAAACCAATTTTGATGAATTTTGGTATAGAGATGGACTGGACTTTGAAGAAGGACATAGGCTACTTTTTGTTGCGAAAATAAAACTAGAAGGGGGTGAAATAGGGGATGAAAGTTTGTAATTAACTACTGGCATTAAGGTTGGCACTCATCTATCAACTCAGCATCCGACCAGCACCGCCTCGCCGCTCAGCGTCCACTTGTTGTCGAAAGGTGTTTTTTTTTTAATATATTTTTTTCAGAGGACTGCGGTGACAAAAAAGCGTACGGCCCGCCTGATGTTCAGCAGTTACCGTAACCTATAGATGCTTACAATACCAAAGGCATTGCTCGCACAATGCCGTCCTGAAGAGGAGTGGGATGGAGGGAGGACGTTGTTTTTACACCATAAACGTCACGTGATCACCCAGTGTACCACCCGTGGTCAACGAGTGAACGCCGCGTGGTCCACTTATTTCCGGTTCAGTTAGTGAATGCCGACCTACGAGGCGGTTCTGGTAGGATGCCGAGTTGCTAGATGAGTGCCAACCTTTACAAATCACATTTGTTTCTAGAAATGCTTTCTAAACCTATTGTAAACTAGCTACAAATCACTATAAATATGGGGGTCAGTGAATAAGTTTGGCGATATTTAGAATGAGGACGTCGAACCGGAAGATAAGCGTAGGACCTTCACAAGATGACCTTACGCGTCGCACGTAACCAGTGGATGCGAGTAGAAAGGGATTGTGACGGGTGGAAGCCCTTGGGGAAGGACTAGCCGAAAGTCGTCCCATAGTTGTAAAGGTATCAAGTCCAGAGGGCCTACTCTGTTTCAAACGAATACGAAATTTCGGACGAAATTCGCGTATTTCCTACTACGTTTCTCATTGATTCCGACATTTCTTACGAACGAAAATTGTTTGACGTCTTCGTCGTCGTTGAATCTAAACATCAAACAATTGTCGTTCGTAAGAAATGTCGGAACCAATGAGAAACGTAGTTGGAAATACGCGTATTTCGTCCGAAATTTCGTTTTCATTTGAAACAGATTAGGCCCTCAGTACAGTAACCGAAAGTCGTCCAATGATTGTACAGCAATCTAGTCTAGCTTCAGTGCAGTAATAAGTAGACAGAAATCTAATTCGGTGTCATTAAAAAAAGTTAAATAGGTTTTGAACTGTGTCTAGTCTAATTTCCTTTGTATAATTTACATAACTCGTGTTTAGGGGCCATTCATAAATTACGTCACACGTAACGGGGGGGAGGGGTCGACGAAATGTGACATTGTGTGACAAGGGGATGGGAGGGATCCTAAGTTTCGTTACGTCATATTTAAAAATGTCATTTATATAAGTATTAAGATCGAAATTTGACGTTATAACGATATTTTTTGAAATTTTTAAAATATATGTGACGTCACACTAGGGAGGGGGGAGTCTCATAAATGTGACCAGCTGTGACAAGGGAGGGAGGGGTCCAAAAATCATGAAATGCGCGTGACGTAATTTATGGATGGCCCCTTATATCGTGTTAAACTTTTTTTTGTAATAACACGGAGAGTGTACCTTTATTTGTGTAACTTTTTTTTATAATGTGACTAAGATGTTAAACAAACGTCCCTACGGCCGCCTGATGTTAAACAGTTACCGTAGCCTATAAAAGCTTGCAATACCAACATCGCTCGCACGTTGCCGACCTGAAGGGGGGTGCGACAGAGGGAGAGGTAGGAGGATTTCGGAATCGGCCTTTTCGTAATTTGCCCTGGTCTGGGTGCCACTGGGATCGACCTTAGTCCATTGTACGGCGCCCATAGTGCCAACTTTGCTTAGTTTGGGACCATACAGTTGGTGTATTTGTCTGGCGATATTAATTTATTTGTTCTGCATATCGGCCAACGCCTATACCTTGCGTCAAGAAAGTTTTACTCCGCCGTTACTTTTATTAACGTTTTCATTACTTGATCGTATGTCATTTGAGTAAATTGCGGCGTTCTCAGCCTAGATATTAACCTAGATTTCGTCATAGGGCCTCCGCAGACTAGCTACTTTTAGCATCGGCGACTGGCGATTTTGTGTCGTATCGATGCTGCGTCGCGTTTCTTCGAGCGCGAACGAGCGAGACGCAGCATCAAAATCGCCGATCGCCGATGCTAAAAGTAGCAAGTCTGCGGAGGCCCTTACGCATAAATGTACGGGACGTCTTTAGATATGCAATTTGCAGTAGGAAACTATATGCATAGAATTATGGGATTTAATAGTATGTTTATTGATAGAGCCAAGCTGTAGCAAATTGACTGTAGCTCTTATACGGGCTGCCTCGCTAGGGGAAGTACCACCGTCTCACAGAAGATCGGCGTAAAGTAGCTATTATAGCTGCGTTTCGTACGATGAGTGAGCGAGCCGGAAGCCCAACCCATCCCTCTGTTCCACTCCCTTTCAGGTCGGCAACGTGCGAGCAATGCCTTTGGTATTGCAAGCATCTATAGTCTACGGTAACTGCTTAACATCAGGCGGGCCGTAGGCTTGTTTGCCTCAGTACCTACCAAAAACTGGGAAATGATAAGAATTACGCCTGCATATTATAGGATTATTAAAATAACTTAGAACATGTATCTAATGGAACTGTTACATTCGAACCTTCTATCGCATTATACACATTCTATTTGGATCTACTTTATTATATCATGCAATGAACAAGCATCATACTCTGATCGACACAAACTTGTCTACCTGATCTCACAATATGTCAACGTGATAGCAATTTGCACTCTAAACATAAAACGATAGAGTCCAGTATTGACACGTGTACCATATATGGTTGACACATTATAGTGTATTACCGTTCAGTTTAGATCATGCAGACAATCCGCCAGTCACGATAGATCGTTAAACGTCATTGAACTTTAGATGTGTTGAAAAAATCCAAGACTGCAAAAGTAATGTCCGACTCTCTTCTAAAAGATTCATGGTCATATTATTGCAGGTAAAATTTTATTTATGAATTTCTCTTATTATATTTGAATTTCGAATCGACTCTGAGTTTTATTGTTTCCATTTTTGAAACTGGAATCCGTTCCTTTTTGTGTTGTTGTTTTCATTATTTTTGTTTTGCAGTTTGGCTCTTTACTTTTAAAAGCCAGTTTAGCCAGTGTCAATTGAATATTCAATTATTATTGCTGATTTGACATTTATTTTTGAAGTTCGTATACATTCTGATTCATTAATTTTATTCGTTTCTGTTTTGTTTTCAGGTTTTAATTTAATTACGTTCCATTTTCAACTGTCGCAAATTCAAGTTTCGAACTTTAGTACCTTGATTTACTTTCACGTTCACTTTAGTTTTATCGAGATTGCTATCCAGGGGTGGCCTTGCTCTTAATGTATTTTTATTAGTGAATGGTTCAAATTGATGACTGGCCATTTCTGCTCGTGTTATGAAGAAGATCTGTGCAGTATCGGAGTGCGTTTAACTGTACTGTGACCGGGTTTCGGCTTCGGGTTTATGAAACGAGATTCCGCCGGTGCCTATTAGTTAGTCATCAGTGAATATAAATATGATTATTGAGCGTAGAAATCTGTTTGGTAATGTGATTTGGTTCTCAGAACGTTGTATACAGTTAGCATAGTCAGAGGTACCTAATGATAGGTATTCAATTGTAAACATGTCTTATAGGGACCCTATAAAAATCTTTAAAGTTTATAAAGTACTTTATACTTACATTTTTAAACAGAAAATTGATGAATCATTACGTAGGTAGACTGAATTTAAACAAAATTTCCAAAAAATTATAATTTCAAATCTTCGAAATAATATGCACACAACAAGCAACTTACGATTTTTATTGCAGCATAAACTTACTTAATAAAAGAAACAGCCAGTACTTTTTCCTTTATTTAAATTTCAAATTTCGAATGCTTACGCACTAATGACATTTATTATGGTCGACGCCATTATACTGGTTGGAGTAGCCACCGTGAGAGGACTTTGGGGTCAACGACCTAGCCTTCAGGACTTTCTTTGGTCCTGCTACCGAATTGGGCGAGAACCGGTCTTATGAGTAATTACTCGACCGTGGATGTGGCAATGAAACATGTGGCAATTCTTTAAAAAAATTTTTGAGAAGAATTAATAATGTTAAACTAAAAACTGACAGTTCAATTTGCACTTCACTATCTATTTGATTGGGTCCATCTAGCCATCAATTATGTTAGTTCAATTGACTGCAGCTCATATACGAGCTGGCTGGGTAGTACCACCCTCTCACAGAAGATCGGCGTAAAGTAGCTATTACAGCTGCGTTTCGTACAATGAGTGAGAGAGCCAGAAGCACAAACACCCCTCCCCCCTCTTTCCCCTCCCTCTGTCCTAGTCCACTTTAGGTAGGAAACTTGTGAGCGATGCCTTTCGTATTACAAATTTTGCAAATATAGGCTAAGAAAACTGCTTAACTGTTTGCCACCTGAGTGACATTAAAAAAAAACATTATGTCCGTGCGTTCCGATGTCAAAACCGACTAAATTACGATGATCAACGAGCAATCTACAATTTTAATCCGTCAAATACATAGATTGCTGTTACAAATTACGAAAGCATTCGCAACACTATGAGGTAATTTCAAATATTTTAAGTGCGAAAGATAACACTTTATAACGCATTTTTTCACAATAACTGTTCTGTTACGCGTAATTAAGATGCGTGAATATCATTTGGTGCCTCGCATGCCTTGCTCGAGCACTCATGTTATGGCATAATGTCTATGCGTTTCGACGTCAAAACTGAGTACTCGGACGCGGCATGCGCCTAAAGCAGCCAATTAGTAAGGGCCACCGCAAACATTCTACTTTTTGCATCGGCGATCGGCGATTTTGCGACTGCATCGCGTTTTGGCGACTCTGCGGTTGGACGCAGCGACTGCTCCGATGCTAAGAGCGACTAAATCGCCGATCGCCGATGCAAAAGTAGCATGTTTGTGGTGTCCCTTATTTCTTATTTGGTCATATTCGGATAACTAATGCAATACTAACAACCCGGAAAAAACACTAGGGTATCACGGCGACAAGGTTCACCACCTGTCACGTTGGGTTCTGACTATCTGGTGAAACGTGTGCTTTGAGTTAGTTAATACCTCCACAATGTGGTGGTGTATGGCCACTCAAGCCTCTGACTACCCCCGAATGGGGATAAAAGTCGTGACGTTACGTACGTTCACGCAACAAGTCAATGCTTCAACAGGTGTGGTTGGCTCATTACCCAATAAACCACGCACACAAAGTTTGGGAAACCAACACAATAGCACAAAGGGTGCGGCCAGCTTAAAATTCCAACAATCGCCTCTAATCAACCGTGACCAGAGAAAATACTATATAAACTGTTACCGTTGTCATTGTAAACGTTTTCCGTGTTTCATAATTCAGTTAATTGAATAATGGTGCTAATTCTGTTGGCTACAAAATTATGGGTTGTTCCCACACGCTCCATAATTTGTTTCCCGAGGGCTGCAAGAACTTTTTATGTAAAAAAATATGAAATAATAGTTTGTTTTACTTCTGATAACCATACACAATTTGCTTTGGAGCCGACAGGAACGAAAAGTAGATATGACATATTGTTGGGCTTCCGGTTCACTTACTCGGGTGTAATACTTTATGCCGATCTTCTGTGAGAGGGTGGTACTGCCCCGGTCGAGCCAGCTGATATATGAGCTGCAGTCAGAGTTGGGCAAACGTTAATTACAATTAATTAATTGCAATTGAATTTAACTGTCACAATTAACAATTAATTGTGATTTGCTTGCGATAACTCTAGCTGCAGCCAATTGGCTACAGTTTGGCTCTACCACCGATAAATTCATTTAAGGAATTCAGGTTGATCTATTACCAGTATACTGTGTTGTAGAATTCATGAAAAATGTATTTCCATTATGTGCTCAGTATGTGATTTCCTTTTCCGCGTACCTTTGCAGCGCGAAGCCATCAAAATAATAAGGTCTATAGATTATATGACACAAACTGGTTGCAAATTAAGAGCTAAGCGGATCTAATGTTGTAAATTTATGAAACCAGTTCACTCTTTATTGGTATTATATAAAGTATATAATAAGATTAAGCATCGATATAACAGATAATGAATTAGCGACGCAATCTTGCGCGCATAGCCTTTTGTTGTTTAGAATTGTCGGAGTTAACTTTTGTCGCTTATTTAACTTATTTGAACAATAAGTTTTGCTAATAACTGATTATGAAATTCTTAATACCTTTTGTTAAGACGATACAAGAAAAAAATTAATTTTAGTTTCGGGGTGTGGCTAGCGTCGCGTGAGCTGCCGAAGGATATATCCCTCTCGCTTAGCTAGGACAGAACAGCTATGGAGTAGACTATAGTATAGTTATTTTTTGAAGGAACAATATTGTTTAATTCGTACAATTAAAATAATATGTCCCAGTGCACCTTTTAAAATAGATGAAATGGATGAAAATATTCAAATATATTTTTTTCGTTTTATATGGGATTTTTATGTCGAGTGTATTTGAAAAAAATAATTTAATTTCTATGTTGTTTTTATTGCTGAAGACAAAGTAAGTCAAAAGAAGACAAACGATACCTACAATATGCTGATAGATACGTATAACAATATTTCGATCGTATAATAGCCTATAACCAGCGGACGATCCAGACGCGTCCAACGATATCTCATTAGTCAAATTATTATGATAAAAATAGTTTGGACGTTATACGGGAGCAGATGAACATACATACATATCGGTCAAAATCATAACCCTCCGCCCACCGTAGTCGGGTAAAAATGTACATACTCTGTGTCAGTGACTGACTGCCGGATATGAGTATCTTTTTCATGTTTCGTAGGCAAAGGAATACTTTGGTACTTAACTTCGATGCCGATCATGAAGTCATCAGCGGTGTCATAATATTTATTTTTACCATATTTAATTTATTTTTTAATTTAATTTTCAGTTTTTATTAATTTTATTGATTTAACCATGCATTTATTTATTGTTTATCTTTTTATCTTTATTTTTTTATCTATCAAAATCACCCTTAGACTGGTTACCGCCACAGGTGACAAGAGGGCTGGCTCTTTCCTTGCTCAAAAAATTCGCTTGACAACAGGAACAGCTTGAATACAGGGAGGACATGCAGCCAGTATCCCACGCGGACGGTATTTGTTTAATTAGGGGTAGGTTTTTATTTTATTGTATTTTATTTTAATTTATGTTATATTATATTGTATTTTAATGATAAAACATGAAAAATAAAAAATATTTTTTTATTTTTTTTAATTTAATTTTACTTTTATTTATTGTTTTATATTTATTGTGAAATTATAATAATTTTAATAATCAATATTGGACTATGTCTGAAACAAATACATTGAATTGAATAATTTAAATACAAAAATTATCACATTAACTCGTTAAATCACGGTTTACACCCGCTAGAACGAAAAAGATCCTAACATGGTAGGTAGGACCTGAGGGTTGGCCAGTTAATTACTTAAAATACACTATATTTATTTCAAGAAAACATTCATAAGATCTGAAGGCGTCGGACTCGCACATAAAGGGTTCCGTACCACCGTAGAATAAACACATCAAAAATATCAAGTTTGAGACTTGATATTTATTTTTAAATGTTATTATATTTTTAGTATTTGTTCTGCACCGGCAACAGAAATACACATTCAGTGAAAATTTCAACTCTCTACCTGTTACGGTTCGTGAGATACAGCCCGCGCTGACAGACGGACAGACAGACAGACGGACAGCGTAGGCCTAGTAATAGGGTCCCGTTAGCACCCTTTGGAACCCTAAAAAGTAGCCTATGTTCTCCGCCAAGACCCAGTCTATCTCCATACCAAAATTCATCAACATTGGTTCAGCGGTTTAGCCGTGAAAAGGTAACAGGCAGAGTTACTTTCGTTTATAATATAATAGATTGAATAGGACGGACAAACATTTTCCTATCCATATCTGTAATGTTATTTTTTACGATAATTTATTGATGTATGATATATTTATTACTTGCCCATCCATACCTACAACAAACGCAATAAAGCGACTCCATTGTTTTGACAAGCAATGTATTCCCACTGTCGGCCCAAGACCATGCTGCAAGTATATAACAGTAAGCGAAATAGGGAGTTTTTACAGAAATGACACGAATAACTATGAAATGACAAGAGATGACACAAAATGACAAGAGATGACACAAAATGACAAGAGATGACACAAAATGACAAGAGATGAAAAGAAATTACACAAGGCAAGGAAAAGCAAACGAAAATCACGCTGCAGTGCAGGTCGTAGGTTCGATTCCTGCCCAGGACATGCATTTGTGTGCATGAACATGTCCGCATGTCCCGAGTCTAGGTGTAATTAAGTGTATATTTAGTTTGTATTTACAAACAAAAAGTAGTATATGTAGTAATATCAGTTATCTGGTTTCCATAGTACAAGCTCTGCTTAGTTTGGGATCAGGTAGTCATGTGTAAAAGAATTTCCAAGGATATTTATTTATTTATCATAGGCGTCGGCGGACTGTAAATACTGTACTGTACCTGTAATGTGGCACGACCGTAATATTTTTTCGTAATATTTTTTAAAAAATCCTTCACAGGTCCGACGTCGAACAAGTCCGAGCGGACACTGACAATACAAAGTTAGAGAGAGACATGGTTAGTTCAAGTACTTAAAATGTGAGATGGCGATATTGTGCGCGCGCTCGGAAATAAACAACGTAAGCGCCAAACCACATTTACTTGAATTAAAAAAAAACTACTTCATGAATTAAAATATGGTTGAAGGGTAGTTTAGATATCATTATTTGCTATGTTTTAGAAATAATTTCGTGATCTAAATCGTAAAAACATCGTGGTAGCAAGGAAAATTGTAAATAATTAGAGCTCATTTCATAAATTTTTTTTATCGAGAAAATTTCATCAAATCGTGATTTGGATTTAAAGATACTCAAGATAATATAGTCAAAAATCATACATCTAAATATAAGATTCCTAGTCCACATACTTACTTAAAGAAAAAAAAGAATAGAAAATCAACCAAATTTCGAACCCTCCTCTTAAATAACTTTTGTTTTACTGAAATGAGATAAGTATGTATATGGTGAAGTTGTGGTGATATTTTTATATAAGGAGAACACAATATTCTGGTAAGCTTTATAAAATCTTGGGCTTTATAAATTTTGATACATTTTCGCAACGATTAATTAGTGTTAAAATCACGAACGAATAAACAAAACAGATAGTCCAGAATCCAAAACTTAATGCTTCGGCTGACAGATCGAACGTTTTTCAACTCCGAAAGGGTTTCGGATCCGAAGTTCGGATTTGATAGTCGTGATTAGACGTTGCTTCTTTCGTGGACCCTACTCCGAAAGAATTCGGAACACTCCGAAACACTTTCGGAAAAGGGAAACGTTCGATCCGTCAGCCGAAGCATTTCGTTTCGTATTTTGGAGTAAGCGGGAGTAACCAAGGCAGTGGTTTGTAATAAGCGGGTTTCCAACATGCCAACATTGGAACCAACACAGCCTCCAGTCCCAAGAACCTTTGTCCTTGATATTGTCCCTTTGCCTTTGTGCACGCGCACACGACCACAAACTGGTTCCTAAAAGCAATAACTTTAAGGCTGACGCCATCGATGCATAAACATGCCCACCTGAAGATGCCAACGCGATAATTGGATCCATGACTAAGGACCGCGGAATGATACAGGCTGTTTCGAAAGTGAGAAATAGTAGGGGTTGGATGAGTATCGGGAATATAATTAATGGTTTTACAAATTTCGAACACTTTTTTTTAATATAAAAATCCATAAAATGTTTTATAAACTATCTTAAACAAACAGGAAAGTTGTCACAAATATACAAAGGCTGATAACTTGGAAACTACAAATAGTGACATATAGCCTGTCGTCACTAAGCATCAACGTATCAGGTACCGTATATGTTGGACTTTTGGGCCAAGAATGTTGGATATACCTACATAAATTTCTGGACTGCTGGAATCCGAGCAGAGATCCGAGAGCCGTAAGCCCACACCCCCTCCCCCTCCCTCCATCCCACTCCCCTTCAGGTCGGCAATGTTCGAGCAATACCTTTGGTATTGTAAGCATCTTTAGGCTACGGTAACTGCTTAACATCAGGCGGGCCGTACGCTTTTTTGCCACCGCAGTCCTATAAAAAAAAAAAAACCTTTAAAGTATATTTTTTATTTCAAAGCTGATGATTAAAAAGAGCACAAGGCTCAATGACATGCTTCCTCACCATTTTATTCCATTGATTTTTTATAAAAAGAACAGCGACTTTAATCAAAATCAGCACTTATAAAGCCATATTAACAACCTTTATCATAAGTGCCATCACATTAAGCTTCTTTCACATCGAAAATGTCTACAAAAAGATATTCATCATCAATATTACCTGCCACATCCATCTTATAGCCGGTCGCGGTTCCAGGAACGCCTCGAAAAGGCAGTGAGGCGAATCTCTTAACTCCTTGCTTTTATTTTCAGATGCCTAACGAAGCCTTATAAGGAGGCAGGAGCCTGGGAGAGTGAGATGGAGCGATACCCTTTATAAATTGTTCTTGATTGCAGACAACGCTTGTAGTGTTATTTTAAAACCACCTGTATATTTATCATGTGGTTGAGATACTCTCTTGTATGACGTGTATCCTTCAGAAGGTCTAGCACACGTGGCAAGATAAGACTTTTGTCACGCATTATATCGCACCGAGTCGCTGTCGCTCTTACTTAATGCATAGGAGAGAATGAGACAAATATATTTATCTCGCGTTTTGTCTTGTCACGACCGGCTGTGCTATCAGTGAAGCTGAGACAGGTATTAAAACATACTTTTTTACAAGATACTGTAGTTCCGTATAAGGCCATAGTCGCATCGGTAGCTTTAACCCATTTTTTTTTTTGTATTGGACTGCGGTGGCAAAAAAGCGTACGGCCCGCCTGATGTTAAGCAGTTACCGTAGCCTATAGTTGAATGGAAGACGTGAAAATTTATATTAATTTCAGGGGTAAGTATTCATTGTTAATCGCTTAAATTGCAATAATAATACGTGTATCAGCATGATTAAAAATAGCATATCAACAAAGCAACAAGCGCCAATTTAATATTACCAAATAATAAGATGATCTAAGTTGACCTTTAGTTTCGTTGTAATAATACTTTATACCAATGACCTCTTACCACTTAGAATGGTCAATATTTTTCATCTCGAGACAAGAATCTGTTGTGTTAAGTAACCGTATTAACATTTAAAATAGGAATGTCTGTTAAAATATTATTTAAATTTAATTATTTCTTGCGTCTAGTATATTATTAACTCATATTATTAACACTTCACAAGTCCATCATGGTAATATATCGTACCTATCTAGGTACCATGATGGACTTGATTTTGCAACCTATACTTTCTGCAAACTAGTCATTTTGCAACCTAGACTTTCTGCAACCCAGTGTTTTTATATCAAATCTCGGACCCCAGCTCTTGGTCCGAGACTTGATAAAAAACACTGGGTTGCAGAAAGTCTAGGTTGCAAAATGACTAGTTTGCAGAAAGTATAGGTTATAAAATTACTAGGTTGCAGAAAGCCTACCTTGAACAGTGACTAGGTTGCAAAAAGCCTAGGCTACAAAAGGACTAGGTTGCAGAAAGTCTAGGTTGCAAAAGGACTACGATGTTAAAAGTCGACTTGGTCGCAAATGGCTTGGTTGCTGGTTTAGTTAATTATGAAATGCCCATACAATGTCTGGGAAGGTCACTAGTCGCACACGCTTCTGTCATGCGCGATTCTAAATGTGTTGATGAACTCAGCTTTTGTTTGTGCGCATGAGTACCTAGCTGTATCCGCGTTTTATTTGAATTTAGAATGTTAATCAGTTATTGCGTTTTACTGCCAGTCCTTGGATGGATCTATGGCCGTATGACAGATGCGTAGCCATAGATCGCAAGGGATTTCTACCATATCAGACTCTACAGATGACAAATTCGTAAATCATACATTTTATTATACCGTAAATTAAAACTAAGATAAAATAAAATAAAAGCTCCGCCTAATCAAACAAATCCCGTCCGCGTGGGATGGTGGCAAGAATACTTGCTGCATGTCCTCGCTGTATTGACAAGCTAATTTTTTGAGCAAGGAAAGAACCAGCCCTCTTGTCACCTGTGGCGGTAACCAGTCTGGGGGTGATTTTGTTAAATAGCACTTTAGCGCTATCTCCATGGGCCGGTTCCTTAGGTTATACCGTGGATTTAATATCTACTAGGTTAATATCCTCTACATTACGTTGAAAATCTTACATTTAAATTATAGTGATGTTTAGCCAACGTTAAAGTAACTGTAAATATTCGTTGAGTGTCTCTAGTCGACCATAAAATTCTTCATTGAGCAAGATAGAATGATACTTACATACAAGTATCTGTTATCGCGAGATCAAAATATTTATCCTCAAAATATTAGCAAACAGATAAAGAATTGGGTCGCTTTTTATCTTCCCGCTTAATCCGAGGGAAATAGGTTATCAGTTTTGATATGATGAGATCGAACACTATAATAATACTGAACATACTCTGCTGGGCTACGCCGAAATACGAAACGAAACGTTTCGGCTGACGGATGGTACATTTTGCTATTCCGAAAGTGTTTCGGAAACTTTCGGACTATTGAATCCGAACTTCGGATCCTAAACTCTTTCGGAGTGTAGGAAGACGTACTATCCGTCAGCGTCTCCGTTTCTGATCGTGATATTTCTAATGTTATAATATAGATCGGGATACGCGTGATACTTCTGATACTTTTATTTAAAGCTTGGATAAAACAAGAGCTTTTGGATACAGAGGTAATAATTAAATTTATTCCGCATAAGCATGAGTTTTCGTTTATAAAAATGGAATCAAAGAAATTACAGAGTAATAGCTACGATAAACAACACAATTACTTACAAATTCATTCGATATCAGTGGAGTCTTCTCTTCTATTATCGTATGGTTAATGGACAACCTGGTTTCAATAGAGTGGAATGGGTAGAAAAGTAATAAAAATGTTATAATAAAATTCGTTAAGAACAGTGTCATGTTAAAGTGTAGCGTGTCTTGCCTTGCTTATTTCGGAAGGCAGCACACTGGAGCTATTGTTTACCAAAATACATTGTATTAAAATAAGTAAATGGCGATTAATAAAAAACAATGTAATAAAGACAAGCCCGCTGAGTTTCTTGCCTGATCTTCTCAGTCGAGGTCGCGTTTCCGATCCGGCGGTAGAAGTTAAGGAAAAAATGTAAAATGACAATTTTTAAAGTGCCCCCGTAGGCCTAAACAAAATAAATGATTTGAATTGAATTGAATTGCGGTTTCGTCCACTGAAAGAGATCTAAGTTCAATTCTTTCATTTAATTTATAAATCATTTTATTGATGATTTGGATGATGTAATCCCTCATTGACTCAGTAAAAACGGATGCTATGGATATGAATACATACATACAGTATCAAATAGTATTGGATTACTTGATTTACATAAATATTGGCACGGTGTGCTGTTATGATACGCGACACCAAGCTTCCAGTTCCATGGCCATAGGTCTATTGACAAAACATTTCAGCCGACGTATTGTAAAGGTAATTCATAACTTATTTACATAATATTTTCAATTCGTACTCCCATTGTACAATATCCTTCAGCCATTGTTATTGAAGAGTATATAGTTCCCTATTTGTTCAGCTTGAAATATGTATTGTTAGTCATCCACTTCCTTTTGAGCTGAAAATAATGCTTCTCAATATATTTTTTTGATGGCCCAGGAACGCACACGAACAGAGGGTCTACCTGGGGCTCGAGTTTCTTAACAATTGTCCATTGGTAAACCACTGGTCTCTCATATTATCTTAGTGAATTCTTCCATGTCCGTGACCGTGTGAGTGGTAACCGACGCATAAGATATGATATGACACACACACAGATGCGGTGCCACCCTTAACCCCTGGGGGACTAAGGGCCTCCGCAGACTAGCTACTTTTAGCATCGGCGACCGGCGATTTTGTGACGTATCGATGCTGCGTCGCGTTTCTTCGAGCGCGAACGAGCGAGACGCAGCATCAAAATCGCCGATCGCCGATGCTAAAAGTAGCTAGAGAAAGCCACATATCAATTCTGCAAACGAACTCTGCATATTTTCTCATCTTTAGGAATTCTCAAAATTTCCGTAAAATTGTGACACATTTGACACCATTAGTGACCGGAATTGCTAAGAATTCTGCTAGAAAATCAGAAATGTGGCTGTCATAGACTCCCTGTTCAGATGCCTTTGAATAATCCCATATTGTAGTGCAAAGTAAAGACATCAGAAGAGAGATAATTGATCGTCGATAATACTGTTAGCGAGGAGAAATCGAAAATATTCTCTCGTTTGTAATTTAAACAACATAGACGCAAACTCTTTGAAATTCCTTATAAAATTACTCGCGTAATCTCGAAATGCTCGACTAATATCTTGAGTTTCACCATCCCATCTTACATATTAAGATACCATCGCCTGCCATCGAAAGTAACATAATCGCTGCGCGACCGCTTAAAGCAGTAAAAATGCGCTTTTTCATGGGATTATTCAAATTTCTCGTTACAACACTTTCGCGGGTCGACGCGACGTGACGTGCGATTGAACTTATAAGGCAGCTATTACTTTAGTTCATGAATTAGGACGTAGTTCGTGTAATGTATGCGATCTGATGAGTGTTCTGATAAGATAACGCATGATAGGACTGGCCCATAGACTTAAATGTTCGTTGCGGTCATACGTTTATGAACTGGCCTGTGGTTATCTGTCACTTCGCTTCTGTAGCTTCACTTCTGTCGCTTTACTTCTGTAGCTTCACTTCTGTAGCTTCACTTCTGTAGCTTCACTTCTGTAGCTTCACTTCTGTAGCTTCACTTCTGTAGCTTCACTTCTGTAGCTTCACTTCCGTCGCTTCACTTCTGTCACTACAGTTATAAGAGATGAAAAGCATGTGACTAAACGAGTACTGAATATTAATGTGGAAGGATACAACGCGAGAAAAAGACACGAGACATGGATACATGAAAAATATATTTTTATATAGTTTTCAGTTCTTTTTACTAGACATGAATGACTCGATTCTAAAGGCAAAAAAAATATAAGTCCATTTATGCAGTAACTTACTGTAAACTTTTCTGCTTGGTGACTTTCGGCAATGTCAATAATGAATAATGTTGATATTATTTACGAAAACTTTTTATCAATTTACTGCATGACTGGAAATATGTATATCTTTTAGAAATGGCCTTACAAAACAACTTCACAGCGTGTAACCAAATTCAAGGTGGCTAAAAAAACATGTAACAAAATGTTTATTAATTTTATTTTACATAAAAAATATTGGTGGCAAAGTAGGTAGCTATTATAGCTGCGTTTCGTACGATGAGTGAGAGAGCCGGAAGCCCAACCCCCCTTCGTCTCCCTTCAGGTGGAAAACTTGCGAGCACCGCCTTTGGTATTGCAAGCAGCTATCAGCTACGGTAACTGCTTAACATCAGTGGCCCGATTCACGTAACCAAAACCGTAACGATGTCTCAGCGATATAGTCGTTGATAGCCTTTTCGTAATACTAAAAGGCTATCAACGACTATATCGCTGAGACATCGTTATGGTTTTGGTTACGTGAATCGGGCTACAGATGGGTCGTACGCTTGTTTTCCACCACAGTCACATAATTAGAATCGTGTGAATTTATAACAATAATGATTCAGATGTTTAAAACATGAAACGAATGTGTTGAAGCGTCAACAAAATGCCGAAATGGTGGCGTGCAGTAAAAAAACAAGATTTCTGTTGCATCATTAGCGAGTTTCTTCATTAGCTGTGTGGATCTGATCACGTACACATCATTATGTAGGCGTCAAAAATGTTGTCCATTTAAACGGAATTCAACAGAAACTAAAGGCAACTCACGATGCAATTTCTTATTCAATCTGTCGATTCAATTTGTTGAAGTAGTAGTAGAAGAAAGTGGGCGTCAATTTGCCTCCTCGCCGCGCAATCTCTCAAATCAACTCAAGTTGAATCAACGGATTAAATAAATAAAATAATAATAATAATGTCCAGGGACATTTTTTTACACACGGCTTTTAACTAAGCAGAGCTTGTACTATGGAAACCAGATAACTGATATTAGTACATATACTACTTTTTTATTTGTAAATACATACTTAATATACATATACACCCAGACTCCGGACATACAGACATGTTCATGCACACAAATGCATGTCCCGGGTAGGAATCGAACCTACGACCTGCAGAGTGAAAGGCGCCTCCGCGCCAACCACGCTAACGGGCCCGTCGATAATAAAATACATAAATAATTCTACAATCTCACACTCTGTCCAAGAAATAGGTTACAATTTTAAAATGTCATTATTATGGTTTTAGAACTTACCCAAGGTCTCTTTGAAGATGTCACAACGACGCATTTGGTTTTATCTCCTCAAAACCACGCGTCCATATTAATATTCTAGAATAGGTGTAAAATGTCAGCAAAACATGTTGGACTTGTGAAACGGTGACCTTAGCCACGCCAGTTTATGTGTTGATCAAAGCAGTGATTGAAACAGGGTCGTATTTTTATTTTAATAGTTTTAACTTTAAACATTACAAATTAACGATAACGGTTATCATTTCAACGGGCAACTTGAAATATAAAAGGTCTGAATTTAATAGTGCACGATATTTTGCTTGGCGCTTCAGATGCTACAGATGATGTCTACCAGAAAAAAAAAGTAGTTTGCTTTCTTTTTTTACCTACAACGAAAACGGAGTTTTCTCACGATGTTTTCCTTCACCGTAAGCAATAGATAATCATATTAAAGGTATGAATCGCACATCAATTTTAAAAATCCAGAAGTGCGAGCCGGGTTTTGAACCCTGGACCTTGAGTCCAGTCGATAGCCGATTGGTTGATATTTAATTACGAAGCAGTGATCACTTTTTTTTTAATCCGTTTTAAATTATTGGACCTATGAATGTCAGATCTGTATCAGAATAGTAAGTAAAAAATACAAGTTTTAAAAAACTGCCAAAAATTCGAATAATTTTCCATTCATATATAATTTTCCAACCATTCTAGAATATAATAAATATCAAATATTGCATTTGTTAGATTATTTCTTTTTTTATTATTGTATATATACTTCGGGGACGAAGTATGGTCAGTATGGCCGTGTTAGATTGTTGATATTTTGAAATAAGTCTAGGAATTATTCAAAACAAGAATTATACCCTATGGTCCATATGGACCTATTCTAATTCTTGTTTTGAATAATTTCTAGACTTATTTCAAAATTTGCTTGCGGTGAAGGAAAACATCGTGAGGAAACCTGCATGTCTTTAGACATGTGAAATCCACCAACCCGCACTGGGCCAGCGTGGTGGATTATGGCCTGAATCCCCCTCGCATTGAGGGGAGGCCCGTGCCCATCAGTGGGACGTTAAAAGGGCTAAATTATTTATAAATTATAAAATTATTATTTATTTTTATTTCAAAATATCAACAGTCTAACACATTCATAACTTGCAGGAAAGAAGACAGTGACATACTTAGCGATATAACATTGTCGGCAATTTGCACCCTCACTTTCTCACGTAGCCTAGATCTCGGTGCAGGGGGCTTACCACCACCTCTTATAGCAGTTTTGTTTTAACGTTTCAGCGGCCATTTGTGCAATGACGTTTCTTATTGTCATGACAATAAGGTACGTCATTGCACAAAAAGACGCTGGATCGTTAAAACGTTCCTGTAATTGAATCGCAATAAGAGTTCGTGGTAAGCCCCCAGTTAACAGCAATGTCGCATCTTTAATTACTTTGCCAAGTAGGACAGATGCAGATATTAAGGGTTATCACGCAAGAGATGAAAGCGTAGTTAGAATTACAGTCGCAGTTGGCAATTATTTTTAATGAAGACTTGAAACTAGGATTTAAAGATTAGTTTCCATGCTTTCCTCGTAGTGGTTGCCTGTATTTTATTACCAATGGTATTTATTTATGGAGTCAGTAATTTGAATTAGTAGGGCTGGCACGCAATATATGGCGTTCATATTATTATAAAGAATTTTATGATGGACTTACACTGGCATTACAAATCACTTTAGCTCCTAGAAATCCTATGTAAAACCATAGCAAACTGAATAAAAAATTATATAAATTTGGCGGTTAGTATTAAAATACGATGTGTCACTGGCGGTCCTGCTATTTGTATTTTGTTTGTAGTTATCCTGCTAACAGAAATCCAAAGGTATCAAATAGTAACATCATGAGAAACTATCCGCCAAAATAGAAACTTTAGCTCAGTTCAACGCTAACAAATAAGAGGCAACCCTACAGACAGCCCAAGGATAACGTGAATTGCAACTGTACCTACCACCGTGATGGATAATCGTCGTAATTATAAAGATGTTGTGGATCTGTTATTACGTTGTTAGCCTGCAGAAGCGTTAAACTGTTTGTGACATTTTAATGAGCAACTTGAGTTGGTATTGAGAAAGTATTTTAGAGAATTTTGGTTGGTTTGTTTTTTTTGTATTAAGGCTACTCTTTACAAATAAAAAAATATACTTTTCAGCGTTTTTGAACTCAACCCCCAAGGGCGTAAAATAGGGGGCGGAAGTTTGTAAGGTGTTCCCAATTCATCTGAAGCTGTTACAAATATAAAATATACTTATCAGCGTTTTTGAAACTTTATCTCCTATTAAGTTTATACCGGGCACTTAGGTCGCGATTCTACTCGCAATAATTGACAGCTTTTTGTTGTATTAGGCATACTGTATACTTAGGGTTAGATCTATCGTCAGAGATTTAACTAACTAACTCATCATCAATAATTATATTCCATAGAACATCGCAATTGCTACCTACCATAGCGCTAATAGAAATGTAACTAGGTAGTAAATCAAGTTATTCATGTTCAAGCTTCGTTTGGCTTAACTTGTCAGGGCTGACGTAATCATTCGGTTTTGCCACGATCAATGATCTCAGAAGTGTATTATTAATTGAATAACTATTCGTAAGGAATATTGAGTCTTAAAATCTATTAGTACCTATTGTTGGGTTCGAGATTTCCTTAAAAAATATCTCTATAGAGTATTTACTTTTTTTGTGGTTTTTAAATCATTGGGTGCGTCTCAAAGATGTGAGAGGCGTCCTCGAGCAATTATTATATGTCTTTTTGCTCGCTGTTTCTAGAAACAGCGAGCATAAAGACATATAATAATGCGTCTAGACGCATCCATTGACAGTTAAAGGACCAGCAGCTACAGACCAATAAGACCAGACGAAATATGTACATTATTGAATGAAAATGCAATCGTTAAAAGTTGGCGGGATATTGGGGAATACGACGAATTTTATATTGGCCTGTTCAAGATCAAGCCTTGAACTAAAGACATTGCCAAAAAGAGGAAGACATGTGACTGTCCAAAATGATATGTCCTACTAAACTGAGTACATGGACATAGTACGACTTAGTTATTTGCGGAAAATAATGTTGAAAACTAGTCGGTATTGCCAATACGGCTCAGCTTTTGGTAACACGCACCAAAACGTTTTTAAGTTAATTTCGAATTGAAAACGTTAAATATAACGTTAAATATACGTCAAAATTAATTAGCTCTCAAACGTGAGTTAAGTTTAAATATTTTGAAATTGCTTGGAGGGTAGTTCAGGAAGTCTATTCATCAGAGGAAATTCTAGCAAAAGAAATAAATTAGAAGGTTGTAAATCCAATAGAGGCGTACAACATCGATTAGGGTAAGTATAAATGGTACTGATTCTGTTTGTTCAAACTAAACTCGACTAAACTCATATTTTCATCTCTTTCACACTCATAATGTATGAGTAAGACGGTATATGTTTAGTTTAGTCGTGTTTTAACGACAACAGAAATTATCATTATTATACAGTAGGTTACTTTACTAACTAATCTCAAAATGTTATTTAAGCGATACAAGTTACTATCGCTATATTAATGTGGATCACTTTAATTTAGAAAACAATACGCCTGATAATATCATGGGAATACGAGGGTATGTTTCAACAGAGTAATTTACAGCCGTGACAATGAAACGTATCTTTCAAAATCCACAACTTCATCGTAAAAACGATTCGTAACAAAACAACACCGTGTGAATAATAAAACTCAGCGCTTCACGAATGATACAATTAAAAGTAATTCTTACCTAAAAACGTGAGAAAACATCCAACAAGCTTCCAACCACGATTGTGCAGCAGTTATTAATTCACTGTCTCCTAATGTCACAATCACAGTTCACAATAACGGAACACACTGTACATGCAAAAAGTTGCGGCGAAAAGAAATCAAACGATACGCGATTGGTCCGGCTGGAACGTTCGAAATTCAAATTGGCCAATGGGAGCGGCTCGCGCATGCGTGCGGCAACGACGAGTGCTTAACGCGGACTGACGCAGTTTCTCAAATGAGTGCCTGTTGACGAGGCTTCTCCATTCACACTGGCAGGTTAATTGGTTTATGAACATGTCAATTTCAACCATATTTCGTTTATACAGAGTGTAGTTATCTTTGTGCTAGGACGGCGGTTGCACCGTTTGTATATGGAAAGAATACATATTGCCACCTCGGTCACCTTCACATGCGCAGGAGTATATTTTTGCAATGTCTCATGAATTTTTCTTATTACATTTTTATGTGGAGTAATACTTGAATTTTACCATGACCTGCAAATAGTTGACGTACCTACTGCCTGCTAAATAATAAAATAATTTATACATATCACATAAGTACTTACTTATACATGTACTTGTAGATACATGGCTAAAATGTGTGATCTACTTCAGTTTGCCTAGGCCCTAGAGCATTAGTCTAAACAATATTATGTGCCGAGCGCTCGTTGATGTCTTTAACAAACCGCTAGTCAGTGTACATTTACTCAAGGTAAACAACCATTTACCTTCTAATTTTGTACCTTATTTCCATCCATGTAAAGTTAATTATATGTAAACAAGGTGTAACTCGTAATTTGTAAACAATAGAAATATTTTCCATTAATTTTCTTAGAATTGAGGAAATATATTTTATGACCTACGTGAAATAATAATTTCGTAATTTAATTGCGACTTTCATACGTAAGTAATTTAATTCACACAAAGATCATTAACACATATCAGCTCATATTTTATTATTTTTACTCAAAAAAATATACTTACAAAAAAAAACCGGCCAAGTGCGTGTCGGACTCGCACATAGAGGGTTCCGTACCAAACACCGTATAAATTTTATTGAAATTCTTCTTTGAAAATGTTCGTTTACACATATGCGACTAGATGGCGCCACTGTCGCTTAAAAGTTAAATAATTGGTAGAAAATGTAGTTTTACGATATTTTTATTCAACTATTTATGTAAAAGCTATTATAATGATCACTAATGGTTAAAATATAAGTTTTCCCTTTATATATATGTCGGCACAGCGACTTTTAAAAAGTATTGAAACGATCGAAATGGGACGCAAGCGCCATCTGTAGGCGTTTGGACAGAGTCCACTTGCATAGACCGGCATCGGCGGAGAGCACAGTACGCTTTGCACCGCCGAGCAGTCGAGTCGCGCGATTGGAAACTGTCATCGTGCCATTTCAATATCTTATTAGTCATCTTTATACCCACTGAATGCCCACAATCCGAAAAAACGACGGCCCCATCATTCTTTCTTCGACATCAGTGAGTGAGATCGAACGATGGCTAAAACCGTTGATGATCGCGTAGAAATTTAAATGATGGCAGTTTCTTCAGTTTCCAAGTCGTAGTGCTAATTATCGTTGATTTTAAAAATTAAAAGTGCCACGTGTTTGAACAATGACAATGAAAAAATGGCGGTGCACAGACATTATGCGATTCGCTAAGTCGAAACGGACGTTTGAATTATTGTGTGTGAAGTGTTCAAAGTGTTTTGTGTGGTGATACGGTGCTACGTGAAAGCGGATGGCTGCGACGACGCGAGTATCGAAAGACGGTGTGGCAGTCAACGACGCAGAGCGGCATCGGGACGGCGATGGTGGTCGCAGGTTTGCATGGAGCAGAATCCGGTGAGTCGAACCATGTTTATTTGGTACCCGTGTTCTATAGAGAGGGTACACGCGGTACATGCTATAACATTGACAGAGAAAGTGCGGGTGTGCGTGATATTGCTATTTGGATTGAAGAGTGGACGAAGTTTTCTGCCTACCCTCAATTTACTCTGGTCAATGTTGCTATGTGATTTTGTTTTGTTGCGGATATTATTTTACGATTGCAGCCGGACTATTTTGCTAATGTGATCGAAGTTTGAGTTCCTAATTTTATTACGGCAGTGCCACGTTTTTAGAAGCTTTGTGTAAAGGACTATCTTTGCGCGATGTCAATTCAATTCAATTCTTTATTTGCGTAATATGGGTTTACAGAAGATGTTGCATTTTAAGTTGTTTCACCATATACAGCTTCAAGCATGCAAAAATTTAAAATTTCTATCTAATAATAAAAAATAACATTAGCCACAGGAACTATTACCACAATTAACGCAATAAAGTTATTTGAATTTTGGGTCAGTGTATATCCTTAGGGGCGCTATTAGGTTTAGGTTTGTTTTGGTTTAGGTTTATTCTTAGGTTTGAGTATAAGGGTGGCGAAAATGTCACGGGTCGACTTTGACCTCGAATGACCTTTAATCCCGCATGACCTTTGACCTCGAGTAACCTTACTAATACTACCTTAATAACTCCAAAACGGCTATAGGCACAAATTTAAAATTTTCGGTTTTACGCCTACGCCTACGAATGGCAGGAAGATGCATTCGGTCCGAGTGACTGCATACTACATAAGGCACTAAATACAACAAAAAGTCCAAACCCTTTCATTAGTGTCCATTTGTCTCGTCAGTCTTCCTAGAGCAATAATTGTTTAAATGGCTAAATAGTTGGTTAACTAGGGAATCGGAATTCACGAATATACCTATGATCTTGCTGCCGTAACGTTACCGCAGCAGTGTGGTTTTTTCCTGCTGGTCCAATCAAAATCTGAATAATTCAGATAATTAGTGCTCCATGTCGTGTAATTGTGCCGAAAATTTTAAATTTGTGCCCGCCAAGGTTTCAGAGTTGTTTCAAATCTTGCTGGCGTAACGTTTTGCGAATTCCTGTATCTCAAAAACTGTTTGGCACACAATCATGATTTTTCATACACACATAAGTGTTATTTTGTGCCCATTTGTGACAGTTTCATATTTCAATATATCAGAAAGGTACGGGTGTTATAAGATTTTTCCTAAATAACTAAAATAGCTCCTAGCTCTTAAACTGGGAAACCTAGAAACCAAATGTTAGTGCTAGCTTGTATTTTTTATTGATCCTAAGCATTTCTATAATGATTGTAAGCCTACTCCAAGGAATTTACGATTTATTACGATTTATTGCTATCTCGCGGTGAAATTACTTAAACCCTAAATACACTAGTTTCTTATGTTCCGATTACTTTTATTAATATACAAAAATTAGTGCCCTACTTCAAATATACGTGTACCAATCAGCTCTGTAAACCTTATAATTAAATGAAGTCGGTTAAATATTATTAATAAATAACCATCACGAAGCGCTTTCGCTGGTTAACTGACGGAATTGGAATGTATAGAAACAAGCGAACGCTCCGTACTTCAAGCCATCCTATTTCAACTGACAGCGTTGTAATGAGTACAGACGCGTACATAATACTTTGGAGTGTATTTATAAACTATTAAATAAGGTAAATAAATGTATAATCACAGGGTATGCTAAATTTGAATATGAAGGTACCTTACTTAATATTCCTTTTTAACCGACTTCAAAAAAGGAGGAGGTTCTATGTTCGACTGTATGTATGTTCACCGATTTCTCCGGCATTTATGAACCGATTTGAAAAATTATTTTGCTGTTCGGTAGATCGTAGCTCCAAGTTGGTCCCATAAACCTGGAGCACTAAAAAGCCTGAAATAATATTTCTATTACCACCACTGCCTACCCCTTCGGGAAAATCAGGCGTGATGATGTGTTATCGAGTATTTGGGGTCAGTGCCAATCTATCTTCTTACTTTTATAGTAGGTAGACTCGGCATACCAAGATTGGCACTGACTCCAAATACTCGATAACACATCATCACGCCTGATTTTCCCGAAGGGGTAGGCAGTGGTGGTAATAGAAATATTAATTCAGGCTTTTTAGTGCTTCAGATTTTTTTGAAGTCTGTTTTTATTTTTTTATAAAAATAATTTTATTCCATGATTTTTAGTGGCGCCATACAAACTTTATCACCCCAAATTACCCCTTTGGGCGGTGACTTTTACAAGATTCCAAAATAAAAATTTCTTAATTTATTATATGGAGTATACATACTATGTTTCAAGTCAATTGGACACAAATATATTTTTCTACCGTACTTCTACCTCTAGTTTCCCCCTTTGGGGGTTGATTTCCGAAATGATTTTTTTACGGGACCAAAACGACTTAGTCATCTACCA
Source organism: Drymonia ruficornis (assembly GCA_947859195.1). Classification (NCBI taxonomy): domain Eukaryota; kingdom Metazoa; phylum Arthropoda; class Insecta; order Lepidoptera; family Notodontidae; genus Drymonia; species Drymonia ruficornis. Next base: position 7,282,121 of record OX401925.1, on the reverse strand, counting down.
AATAACAGTTTAAAAAGAAAAATTGGTTCATAAACGTCAGAGATAAACGGTAACTCTCCATACAAACTTAACACGTCGTTTTACCCCATTTGGGGGCGATTTTTCCAAAATCCTGAAACATGAGTTTCATAATTTTTTATGCAAAATATATATACATTAAATTTCAAGTCATTCGGACAAGATATTTTTTTCAGACGACCTTCACCCCCCAAAATTACCCCCTTAGGGGTTGATTCTAGGAATTATTTTTGTATGAGACCAACTTGGAGCTACGATCTACCGAACAGCAAAATAATTTTTCAAATCGGTTCATAAATGTCGGAGAAATCAGTGAACATACATACATACATACAGCCGAACATAGAACCTCCTCCTTTTTTGAAGTCGGTTAAAAAGTAATCGGAACATAAGGAACTCGTGTATTTAGGGTTTAAATAATTTCACCGCGAGGGTCAATGTATATCCTTAGGGGCGCTATTAGGTTTAGGTCTAGGTTTAGGTTTGAGTAGGAGGGTGGGGAGAAGGACACAAGTCGACTTTGAATTCGAATGACCTTTGACCTTTAACCCCGAATGACCTTTGACCTCAAGTAGACTTTGTTATCGAATGTCATTTGACCTCGAATGAACTTAACATTTGACCTTGACCTTGAATGACCTTTTATCCCAAGGTCACGGACCAAGGCCATGTGGTTTTTAAAATAACTGTAACGGGTTATATTTGGCTCTGGTCTTTGGTTGTGGTCACTGTTCTAAGCTGACCTAACCGAACGTGTCCAAGCATGTAGCAAGTTAAGAAGGTCAAGGGCAAGGTCAAAGTCAAAGTTAAAGTCAAATATCAAGTTCATTCGAGGTCTAATGACATTCGATATCAAAGGTTACTTGAGGTCAAAGGACATTCCGGGTTAAAGGTCAAAGGTCATTCAAGGTCAAAATCGACCCGTGTCCTTTTCCCCACCCTTATACTCAGTCTGAGAGACAGAGACAGATTTACAGAGCTGATATTTCGTACACTTATATTTGAAGTAGGGCACTAATTTTTGTATATTAATAAAAGTAATCGGAACATAAGAAACTCGTGTATTTAGGGTTTAAATAATTTCACCGCTAGATAGCAATAAAATCATAATAAATCGTAAATTCCTTGGAGTAGGCTTACGATCATTATAAAAATGCTTAGGATCAATATGAACTACAAGCTAGCACTAACATTTGGTTTCTAGGTTTCCCAGTTTAAGAGCTAGGAGCTATTTTAGTTTTTTTAGGAAAAATATTATAACACCCGAACCTTTTTGATTTATTGAAATATGAAACTGTCACAAATGGGCACAAATTAACTCTAATGTGTGTACGAAAAATCATGATTGTGTGCCAAACAGTTTTTGAGATACAGGAATTCGCAAAACGTTACGCCAGCAAGATTTGAAATAACTCTGAAACCTTAGGGGGCACAAATTTAAAATTTTCGGCACATTTACACGACATGGAGCACTAATTATCTGTATCATTCAAATTTTGATTAGACCAACAGGAAAAAACCACACTGCTGCGGTAACGTTACGCCAGCAAGATCATATATTCGTGAATAACTCCAAAACGGCTATAGGCACAAATTTAAAATTTTCGGCACATTTACACGAGATGGAGCACTAATTATCTGTATCATTCAAATTTTGATTAGACCAGCAGGAAAAAACCACACTGCGGACGTAACTCACTCGTTTTGTTGCGGATATTATTTTACGATTGCAGCCGGACTATTTTGCTAATGTGATCGAAGTTTGAGTTCCTAATTTTATTACGACAGTGTCACGTTTTGAGAAGCTTTGTGTAAAGGACTATCTTTGCGCGACGTCAATTCAATTCAATTCTTTATTTGCGTAATATGGGTTTACAGAAGATGTTGCATTTTAAGTTGTTTCACCATATACAGCTTCAAGCATGCAAAAATTTAAAATTTCTATCTAATAATAAAAAATAACATTAGCCACAGGAACTATTACCACAATTAACGCAATAAGGTTATTTGAATTTTGGGTCAGTGTATATCCTTAGGGGCGCTATTAGGTTTAGGTTTGTTTTGGTTTAGGTTTATTCTTAGGTTTGAGTATAAGGGTGGCGAAAATGTCACGGGTCGACTTTGACCTCGAATGACCTTTAATCCCGCATGACCTTTGACCTCGAGTAACCTTACTAATACTACCTTAATAACTCCAAAACGGCTATAGGCACAAATTTAAAATTATCGGTTTTACGCCTACGCCTACGAATGGCAGGAAGATGCATTCGGTCCGAGTGACTGCATACTACATAAGGCACTAAATACAACAAAAAGTCCAAACCCTTTCATTAGTGTCCATTTGTCTCGTCAGTCTTCCTAGAGCAATAATTGGTTAAATCGCTAAATAGTTGGTTAACTAGGGAATCGGAATTCACGAATATACCTATGATCTTGCTGCCGTAACGTTACCGCAGCAGTGTGGTTTTTTCCTGCTGGTCCAATCAAAATCTGAATAATTCAGATAATTAGTGCTCCATGTCGTGTAATTGTGCCGAAAATTTTAAATTTGTGCCCGCCAAGGTTTCAGAGTTATTTCAAATCTTGCTGGCGTAACGTTTTGCGAATTCATGTATCTCAAAAACTGTTTGGCACACAATCATGATTTTTCATACACACATAAGTGTTATTTTGTGCCCATTTGTGACAGTTTCATATTTCAATATATCAGAAAGGTACGGGTGTTATAAGATTTTTCCTAAATAACTAAAATAGCTCCTAGCTCTTAAACTGGGAAACCTAGAAACCAAATGTTAGTGCTAGCTTGTATTTCTTATTGATCCTAAGCATTTCTATAATGATTGTAAGCCTACTCCAAGGAATTTACGATTTATTACGATTTATTGCTATCTCGCGGTGAAATTACTTAAACCCTAAATACACTAGTTTCTTATGTTCCGATTACTTTTATTAATATACAAAAATTAGTGCCCTACTTCAAATATACGTGTACCAATCAGCTCTGTAAACCTTATAATTAAATGAAGTCGGTTAAATATTATTAATAAATAACCATCACGAAGCGCTTTCGCTGGTTAACTGACGGAATTGGAATGTATAGAAACAAGCGAACGCTCCGTACTTCAAGCCATCCTATTTCAACTGACAGCGTTGTAATGAGTACAGACGCGTACATAATACTTTGGAGTGTATTTATAAACTATTAAATAAGGTAAATAAATGTATAATCACAGGGTATGCTAAATTTTAATATGAAGGTACCTTACTTAATATTCCTTTTTAACCGACTTCAAAAAAGGAGGAGGTTCTATGTTCGACTGTATGTATGTTCACCGATTTCTCCGGCATTTATGAACCGATTTGAAAAATTATTTTGCTGTTCGGTAGATCGTAGCTCCAAGTTGGTCCCATAAACCTGGAGCACTAAAAAGCCTGAAATAATATTTCTATTACCACCACTGCCTACCCCTTCGGGAAAATCAGGCGTGATGATGTGTTATCGAGTATTTGGGGTCAGTGCCAATCTATCTTCTTACTTTTATAGTAGGTATACTCTCGGCATACCAAGATTGGCACTGACTCCAAATACTCTATAACACATCATCACGCCTGATTTTCCCGAAGGGGTAGGCAGTGGTGGTAATAGAAATATTAATTCAGGCTTTTTAGTGCTTCAGATTTTTTTGAAGTCTGTTTTTATTTTTTTATAAAAATAATTTTATTCCATGATTTTTAGTGGCGCCATACAAACTTTATCACCCCAAATTACCCCTTTGGGCGGTGACTTTTACAAGATTCCAAAATAAAAATTTCTTAATTTATTATATGGAGTATACATACTATGTTTCAAGTCAATCGGACACAAATATATTTTTCTACCGTACTTCTACCTCTAGTTTCCCCCTTTGGGGGTTGATTTCCGAAATGATTTTTTTACGGGACCAAAACGACTTAGTCATCTACCAAATAACAGTTTAAAAAGAAAAATTGGTTCATAAAAGTCAGAGATAAACGGTAACTCTCCATACAAACTTAACACGTCGTTTTACCCCATTTGGGGGCGATTTTTCCAAAATCCTGAAACATGAGTTTCATAATTTTTTATGCAAAATATATATACATTAAATTTCAAGTCATTCGGACAAGATATTTTTTTCAGACGACCTTCACCCCCCAAAATTACCCCCTTAGGGGTTGATTCTAGGAATTATTTTTGTATGAGACCAACTTGGAGCTACGATCTACCGAACAGCAAAATAATTTTTCAAATCGGTTCATAAATGTCGGAGAAATCAGTGAACATACATACATACATACAGCCGAACATAGAACCTCCTCCTTTTTTGAAGTCGGTTAAAAAGTAATCGGAACATAAGGAACTCGTGTATTTAGGGTTTAAATAATTTCACCGCGAGGGTCAATGTATATCCTTAGGGGCGCTATTAGGTTTAGGTCTAGGTTTAGGTTTGAGTAGGAGGGTGGGGAGAAGGACACAAGTCGACTTTGAATTCGAATGACCTTTGACCTTTAACCCCGAATGACCTTTGACCTCAAGTAGACTTTGTTATCGAATGTCATTTGACCTCGAATGAACTTAACATTTGACCTTGACCTTGAATGACCTTTTATCCCAAGGTCACGGACCAAGGCCATGTGGTTTTTAAAATAACTGTAACGGGTTATATTTGGCTCTGGTCTTTGGTTGTGGTCACTGTTCTAAGCTGACCTAACCGAACGTGTCCAAGCATGTAGCAAGTTAAGAAGGTCAAGGGCAAGGTCAAAGTCAAAGTCAAATATCAAGTTCATTCGAGGTCTAATGACATTCGATATCAAAGGTTACTTGAGGTCAAAGGACATTCCGGGTTAAAGGTCAAAGGTCATTCAAGGTCAAAATCGACCCGTGTCCTTTTCCCCACCCTTATACTCAGTCTGAGAGACAGAGACAGATTTACAGAGCTGATATTTCGTACACTTATATTTGAAGTAGGGCACTAATTTTTGTATATTAATAAAAGTAATCGGAACATAAGAAACTCGTGTATTTAGGGTTTAAATAATTTCACCGCTAGATAGCAATAAAATCATAATAAATCGTAAATTCCTTGGAGTAGGCTTACGATCATTATAAAAATGCTTAGGATCAATATGAACTACAAGCTAGCACTAACATTTGGTTTCTAGGTTTCCCAGTTTAAGAGCTAGGAGCTATTTTAGTTTTTTTAGGAAAAATATTATAACACCCGAACCTTTTTGATTTATTGAAATATGAAACTGTCACAAATGGGCACAAATTAACTCTAATGTGTGTACGAAAAATCATGATTGTGTGCCAAACAGTTTTTGAGATACAGGAATTCGCAAAACGTTACGCCAGCAAGATTTGAAATAACTCTGAAACCTTAGGGGGCACAAATTTAAAATTTTCGGCACATTTACACGACATGGAGCACTAATTATCTGTATCATTCAAATTTTGATTAGACCAACAGGAAAAAACCACACTGCTGCGGTAACGTTACGCCAGCAAGATCATATATTCGTGAATAACTCCAAAACGGCTATAGGCACAAATTTAAAATTTTCGGCACATTTACACGAGATGGAGCACTAATTATCTGTATCATTCAAATTTTGATTAGACCAGCAGGAAAAAACCACACTGCGGACGTAACTCACTCGTTTTGTTGCGGATATTATTTTACGATTGCAGCCGGACTATTTTGCTAATGTGATCGAAGTTTGAGTTCCTAATTTTATTACGACAGTGTCACGTTTTGAGAAGCTTTGTGTAAAGGACTATCTTTGCGCGACGTCAATTCAATTCAATTCTTTATTTGCGTAATATGGGTTTACAGAAGATGTTGCATTTTAAGTTGTTTCACCATATACAGCTTCAAGCATGCAAAAATTTAAAATTTCTATCTAATAATAAAAAATAACATTAGCCACAGGAACTATTACCACAATTAACGCAATAAGGTTATTTGAATTTTGGGTCAGTGTATATCCTTAGGGGCGCTATTAGGTTTAGGTTTGTTTTGGTTTAGGTTTATTCTTAGGTTTGAGTATAAGGGTGGCGAAAATGTCACGGGTCGACTTTGACCTCGAATGACCTTTAATCCCGCATGACCTTTGACCTCGAGTAACCTTACTAATACTACCTTAATAACTCCAAAACGGCTATAGGCACAAATTTAAAATTATCGGTTTTACGCCTACGCCTACGAATGGCAGGAAGATGCATTCGGTCCGAGTGACTGCATACTACATAAGGCACTAAATACAACAAAAAGTCCAAACCCTTTCATTAGTGTCCATTTGTCTCGTCAGTCTTCCTAGAGCAATAATTGGTTAAATCGCTAAATAGTTGGTTAACTAGGGAATCGGAATTCACGAATATACCTATGATCTTGCTGCCGTAACGTTACCGCAGCAGTGTGGTTTTTTCCTGCTGGTCCAATCAAAATCTGAATAATTCAGATAATTAGTGCTCCATGTCGTGTAATTGTGCCGAAAATTTTAAATTTGTGCCCGCCAAGGTTTCAGAGTTATTTCAAATCTTGCTGGCGTAACGTTTTGCGAATTCATGTATCTCAAAAACTGTTTGGCACACAATCATGATTTTTCATACACACATAAGTGTTATTTTGTGCCCATTTGTGACAGTTTCATATTTCAATATATCAGAAAGGTACGGGTGTTATAAGATTTTTCCTAAATAACTAAAATAGCTCCTAGCTCTTAAACTGGGAAACCTAGAAACCAAATGTTAGTGCTAGCTTGTATTTCTTATTGATCCTAAGCATTTCTATAATGATTGTAAGCCTACTCCAAGGAATTTACGATTTATTACGATTTATTGCTATCTCGCGGTGAAATTACTTAAACCCTAAATACACTAGTTTCTTATGTTCCGATTACTTTTATTAATATACAAAAATTAGTGCCCTACTTCAAATATACGTGTACCAATCAGCTCTGTAAACCTTATAATTAAATGAAGTCGGTTAAATATTATTAATAAATAACCATCACGAAGCGCTTTCGCTGGTTAACTGACGGAATTGGAATGTATAGAAACAAGCGAACGCTCCGTACTTCAAGCCATCCTATTTCAACTGACAGCGTTGTAATGAGTACAGACGCGTACATAATACTTTGGAGTGTATTTATAAACTATTAAATAAGGTAAATAAATGTATAATCACAGGGTATGCTAAATTTTAATATGAAGGTACCTTACTTAATATTCCTTTTTAACCGACTTCAAAAAAGGAGGAGGTTCTATGTTCGACTGTATGTATGTTCACCGATTTCTCCGGCATTTATGAACCGATTTGAAAAATTATTTTGCTGTTCGGTAGATCGTAGCTCCAAGTTGGTCCCATAAACCTGGAGCACTAAAAAGCCTGAAATAATATTTCTATTACCACCACTGCCTACCCCTTCGGGAAAATCAGGCGTGATGATGTGTTATCGAGTATTTGGGGTCAGTGCCAATCTATCTTCTTACTTTTATAGTAGGTATACTCTCGGCATACCAAGATTGGCACTGACTCCAAATACTCGATAACACATCATCACGCCTGATTTTCCCGAAGGGGTAGGCAGTGGTGGTAATAGAAATATTAATTCAGGCTTTTTAGTGCTTCAGATTTTTTTGAAGTCTGTTTTTATTTTTTTATAAAAATAATTTTATTCCATGATTTTTAGTGGCGCCATACAAACTTTATCACCCCAAATTACCCCTTTGGGCGGTGACTTTTACAAGATTCCAAAATAAAAATTTCTTAATTTATTATATGGAGTATACATACTATGTTTCAAGTCAATCGGACACAAATATATTTTTCTACCGTACTTCTACCTCTAGTTTCCCCCTTTGGGGGTTGATTTCCGAAATGATTTTTTTACGGGACCAAAACGACTTAGTCATCTACCAAATAACAGTTTAAAAAGAAAAATTGGTTCATAAACGTCAGAGATAAACGGTAACTCTCCATACAAACTTAACACGTCGTTTTACCCCATTTGGGGGCGATTTTTCCAAAATCCTGAAACATGAGTTTCATATTTTTTTATGCAAAATATATATACATTAAATTTCAAGTCATTCGGACAAGATATTTTTTTCAGACGACCTTCACCCCCCAAAATTACCCCCTTAGGGGTTGATTCTAGGAATTATTTTTGTATGAGACCAACTTGGAGCTACGATCTACCGAACAGCAAAATAATTTTTCAAATCGGTTCATAAATGTCGGAGAAATCAGTGAACATACATACATACATACAGCCGAACATAGAACCTCCTCCTTTTTTGAAGTCGGTTAAAAAGTAATCGGAACATAAGGAACTCGTGTATTTAGGGTTTAAATAATTTCACCGCGAGGGTCAATGTATATCCTTAGGGGCGCTATTAGGTTTAGGTCTAGGTTTAGGTTTGAGTAGGAGGGTGGGGAGAAGGACACAAGTCGACTTTGAATTCGAATGGCCTTTGACCTTTAACCCCGAATGACCTTTGACCTCAAGTAGACTTTGTTATCGAATGTCATTTGACCTCGAATGAACTTAACATTTGACCTTGACCTTGAATGACCTTTTATCCCAAGGTCACGGACCAAGGCCATGTGGTTTTTAAAATAACTGTAACGGGTTATATTTGGCTCTGGTCTTTGGTTGTGGTCACTGTTCTAAGCTGACCTAACCGAACGTGTCCAAGCATGTAGCAAGTTAAGAAGGTCAAGGGCAAGGTCAAAGTCAAAGTCAAAGTCAAATATCAAGTTCATTCGAGGTCTAATGACATTCGATATCAAAGGTTACTTGAGGTCAAAGGACATTCCGGGTTAAAGGTCAAAGGTCATTCAAGGTCAAAATCGACCCGTGTCCTTTTCCCCACCCTTATACTCAGTCTGAGAGACAGAGACAGATTTACAGAGCTGATATTTCGTACACTTATATTTGAAGTAGGGCACTAATTTTTGTATATTAATAAAAGTAATCGGAACATAAGAAACTCGTGTATTTAGGGTTTAAATAATTTCACCGCTAGATAGCAATAAAATCATAATAAATCGTAAATTCCTTGGAGTAGGCTTACGATCATTATAAAAATGCTTAGGATCAATATGAACTACAAGCTAGCACTAACATTTGGTTTCTAGGTTTCCCAGTTTAAGAGCTAGGAGCTATTTTAGTTTTTTTAGGAAAAATATTATAACACCCGAACCTTTTTGATTTATTGAAATATGAAACTGTCACAAATGGGCACAAATTAACTCTAATGTGTGTACGAAAAATCATGATTGTGTGCCAAACAGTTTTTGAGATACAGGAATTCGCAAAACGTTACGCCAGCAAGATTTGAAATAACTCTGAAACCTTAGGGGGCACAAATTTAAAATTTTCGGCACATTTACACGACATGGAGCACTAATTATCTGTATCATTCAAATTTTGATTAGACCAACAGGAAAAAACCACACTGCTGCGGTAACGTTACGCCAGCAAGATCATATATTCGTGAATAACTCCAAAACGGCTATAGGCACAAATTTAAAATTTTCGGCACATTTACACGAGATGGAGCACTAATTATCTGTATCATTCAAATTTTGATTAGACCAGCAGGAAAAAACCACACTGCGGACGTAACTCACTCGTTTTGTTGCGGATATTATTTTACGATTGCAGCCGGACTATTTTGCTAATGTGATCGAAGTTTGAGTTCCTAATTTTATTACGACAGTGTCACGTTTTGAGAAGCTTTGTGTAAAGGACTATCTTTGCGCGACGTCAATTCAATTCAATTCTTTATTTGCGTAATATGGGTTTACAGAAGATGTTGCATTTTAAGTTGTTTCACCATATACAGCTTCAAGCATGCAAAAATTTAAAATTTCTATCTAATAATAAAAAATAACATTAGCCACAGGAACTATTACCACAATTAACGCAATAAGGTTATTTGAATTTTGGGTCAGTGTATATCCTTAGGGGCGCTATTAGGTTTAGGTTTGTTTTGGTTTAGGTTTATTCTTAGGTTTGAGTATAAGGGTGGCGAAAATGTCACGGGTCGACTTTGACCTCGAATGACCTTTAATCCCGCATGACCTTTGACCTCGAGTAACCTTACTAATACTACCTTAATAACTCCAAAACGGCTATAGGCACAAATTTAAAATTATCGGTTTTACGCCTACGCCTACGAATGGCAGGAAGATGCATTCGGTCCGAGTGACTGCATACTACATAAGGCACTAAATACAACAAAAAGTCCAAACCCTTTCATTAGTGTCCATTTGTCTCGTCAGTCTTCCTAGAGCAATAATTGGTTAAATCGCTAAATAGTTGGTTAACTAGGGAATCGGAATTCACGAATATACCTATGATCTTGCTGCCGTAACGTTACCGCAGCAGTGTGGTTTTTTCCTGCTGGTCCAATCAAAATCTGAATAATTCAGATAATTAGTGCTCCATGTCGTGTAATTGTGCCGAAAATTTTAAATTTGTGCCCGCCAAGGTTTCAGAGTTATTTCAAATCTTGCTGGCGTAACGTTTTGCGAATTCATGTATCTCAAAAACTGTTTGGCACACAATCATGATTTTTCATACACACATAAGTGTTATTTTGTGCCCATTTGTGACAGTTTCATATTTCAATATATCAGAAAGGTACGGGTGTTATAAGATTTTTCCTAAATAACTAAAATAGCTCCTAGCTCTTAAACTGGGAAACCTAGAAACCAAATGTTAGTGCTAGCTTGTATTTCTTATTGATCCTAAGCATTTCTATAATGATTGTAAGCCTACTCCAAGGAATTTACGATTTATTACGATTTATTGCTATCTCGCGGTGAAATTACTTAAACCCTAAATACACTAGTTTCTTATGTTCCGATTACTTTTATTAATATACAAAAATTAGTGCCCTACTTCAAATATACGTGTACCAATCAGCTCTGTAAACCTTATAATTAAATGAAGTCGGTTAAATATTATTAATAAATAACCATCACGAAGCGCTTTCGCTGGTTAACTGACGGAATTGGAATGTATAGAAACAAGCGAACGCTCCGTACTTCAAGCCATCCTATTTCAACTGACAGCGTTGTAATGAGTACAGACGCGTACATAATACTTTGGAGTGTATTTATAAACTATTAAATAAGGTAAATAAATGTATAATCACAGGGTATGCTAAATTTTAATATGAAGGTACCTTACTTAATATTCCTTTTTAACCGACTTCAAAAAAGGAGGAGGTTCTATGTTCGACTGTATGTATGTTCACCGATTTCTCCGGCATTTATGAACCGATTTGAAAAATTATTTTGCTGTTCGGTAGATCGTAGCTCCAAGTTGGTCCCATAAACCTGGAGCACTAAAAAGCCTGAAATAATATTTCTATTACCACCACTGCCTACCCCTTCGGGAAAATCAGGCGTGATGATGTGTTATCGAGTATTTGGGGTCAGTGCCAATCTATCTTCTTACTTTTATAGTAGGTATACTCTCGGCATACCAAGATTGGCACTGACTCCAAATACTCGATAACACATCATCACGCCTGATTTTCCCGAAGGGGTAGGCAGTGGTGGTAATAGAAATATTAATTCAGGCTTTTTAGTGCTTCAGATTTTTTTGAAGTCTGTTTTTATTTTTTTATAAAAATAATTTTATTCCATGATTTTTAGTGGCGCCATACAAACTTTATCACCCCAAATTACCCCTTTGGGCGGTGACTTTTACAAGATTCCAAAATAAAAATTTCTTAATTTATTATATGGAGTATACATACTATGTTTCAAGTCAATCGGACACAAATATATTTTTCTACCGTACTTCTACCTCTAGTTTCCCCCTTTGGGGGTTGATTTCCGAAATGATTTTTTTACGGGACCAAAACGACTTAGTCATCTACCAAATAACAGTTTAAAAAGAAAAATTGGTTCATAAACGTCAGAGATAAACGGTAACTCTCCATACAAACTTAACACGTCGTTTTACCCCATTTGGGGGCGATTTTTCCAAAATCCTGAAACATGAGTTTCATATTTTTTTATGCAAAATATATATACATTAAATTTCAAGTCATTCGGACAAGATATTTTTTTCAGACGACCTTCACCCCCCAAAATTACCCCCTTAGGGGTTGATTCTAGGAATTATTTTTGTATGAGACCAACTTGGAGCTACGATCTACCGAACAGCAAAATAATTTTTCAAATCGGTTCATAAATGTCGGAGAAATCAGTGAACATACATACATACATACAGCCGAACATAGAACCTCCTCCTTTTTTGAAGTCGGTTAAAAAGTAATCGGAACATAAGGAACTCGTGTATTTAGGGTTTAAATAATTTCACCGCGAGGGTCAATGTATATCCTTAGGGGCGCTATTAGGTTTAGGTCTAGGTTTAGGTTTGAGTAGGAGGGTGGGGAGAAGGACACAAGTCGACTTTGAATTCGAATGGCCTTTGACCTTTAACCCCGAATGACCTTTGACCTCAAGTAGACTTTGTTATCGAATGTCATTTGACCTCGAATGAACTTAACATTTGACCTTGACCTTGAATGACCTTTTATCCCAAGGTCACGGACCAAGGCCATGTGGTTTTTAAAATAACTGTAACGGGTTATATTTGGCTCTGGTCTTTGGTTGTGGTCACTGTTCTAAGCTGACCTAACCGAACGTGTCCAAGCATGTAGCAAGTTAAGAAGGTCAAGGGCAAGGTCAAAGTCAAAGTCAAAGTCAAATATCAAGTTCATTCGAGGTCTAATGACATTCGATATCAAAGGTTACTTGAGGTCAAAGGACATTCCGGGTTAAAGGTCAAAGGTCATTCAAGGTCAAAATCGACCCGTGTCCTTTTCCCCACCCTTATACTCAGTCTGAGAGACAGAGACAGATTTACAGAGCTGATATTTCGTACACTTATATTTGAAGTAGGGCACTAATTTTTGTATATTAATAAAAGTAATCGGAACATAAGAAACTCGTGTATTTAGGGTTTAAATAATTTCACCGCTAGATAGCAATAAAATCATAATAAATCGTAAATTCCTTGGAGTAGGCTTACGATCATTATAAAAATGCTTAGGATCAATATGAACTACAAGCTAGCACTAACATTTGGTTTCTAGGTTTCCCAGTTTAAGAGCTAGGAGCTATTTTAGTTTTTTTAGGAAAAATATTATAACACCCGAACCTTTTTGATTTATTGAAATATGAAACTGTCACAAATGGGCACAAATTAACTCTAATGTGTGTACGAAAAATCATGATTGTGTGCCAAACAGTTTTTGAGATACAGGAATTCGCAAAACGTTACGCCAGCAAGATTTGAAATAACTCTGAAACCTTAGGGGGCACAAATTTAAAATTTTCGGCACATTTACACGACATGGAGCACTAATTATCTGTATCATTCAAATTTTGATTAGACCAACAGGAAAAAACCACACTGCTGCGGTAACGTTACGCCAGCAAGATCATATATTCGTGAATAACTCCAAAACGGCTATAGGCACAAATTTAAAATTTTCGGCACATTTACACGAGATGGAGCACTAATTATCTGTATCATTCAAATTTTGATTAGACCAGCAGGAAAAAACCACACTGCGGACGTAACTCACTCGTTTTGTTGCGGATATTATTTTACGATTGCAGCCGGACTATTTTGCTAATGTGATCGAAGTTTGAGTTCCTAATTTTATTACGACAGTGTCACGTTTTGAGAAGCTTTGTGTAAAGGACTATCTTTGCGCGACGTCAATTCAATTCAATTCTTTATTTGCGTAATATGGGTTTACAGAAGATGTTGCATTTTAAGTTGTTTCACCATATACAGCTTCAAGCATGCAAAAATTTAAAATTTCTATCTAATAATAAAAAATAACATTAGCCACAGGAACTATTACCACAATTAACGCAATAAGGTTATTTGAATTTTGGGTCAGTGTATATCCTTAGGGGCGCTATTAGGTTTAGGTTTGTTTTGGTTTAGGTTTATTCTTAGGTTTGAGTATAAGGGTGGCGAAAATGTCACGGGTCGACTTTGACCTCGAATGACCTTTAATCCCGCATGACCTTTGACCTCGAGTAACCTTACTAATACTACCTTAATAACTCCAAAACGGCTATAGGCACAAATTTAAAATTATCGGTTTTACGCCTACGCCTACGAATGGCAGGAAGATGCATTCGGTCCGAGTGACTGCATACTACATAAGGCACTAAATACAACAAAAAGTCCAAACCCTTTCATTAGTGTCCATTTGTCTCGTCAGTCTTCCTAGAGCAATAATTGGTTAAATCGCTAAATAGTTGGTTAACTAGGGAATCGGAATTCACGAATATACCTATGATCTTGCTGCCGTAACGTTACCGCAGCAGTGTGGTTTTTTCCTGCTGGTCCAATCAAAATCTGAATAATTCAGATAATTAGTGCTCCATGTCGTGTAATTGTGCCGAAAATTTTAAATTTGTGCCCGCCAAGGTTTCAGAGTTATTTCAAATCTTGCTGGCGTAACGTTTTGCGAATTCATGTATCTCAAAAACTGTTTGGCACACAATCATGATTTTTCATACACACATAAGTGTTATTTTGTGCCCATTTGTGACAGTTTCATATTTCAATATATCAGAAAGGTACGGGTGTTATAAGATTTTTCCTAAATAACTAAAATAGCTCCTAGCTCTTAAACTGGGAAACCTAGAAACCAAATGTTAGTGCTAGCTTGTATTTCTTATTGATCCTAAGCATTTCTATAATGATTGTAAGCCTACTCCAAGGAATTTACGATTTATTACGATTTATTGCTATCTCGCGGTGAAATTACTTAAACCCTAAATACACTAGTTTCTTATGTTCCGATTACTTTTATTAATATACAAAAATTAGTGCCCTACTTCAAATATACGTGTACCAATCAGCTCTGTAAACCTTATAATTAAATGAAGTCGGTTAAATATTATTAATAAATAACCATCACGAAGCGCTTTCGCTGGTTAACTGACGGAATTGGAATGTATAGAAACAAGCGAACGCTCCGTACTTCAAGCCATCCTATTTCAACTGACAGCGTTGTAATGAGTACAGACGCGTACATAATACTTTGGAGTGTATTTATAAACTACTAGCTTTTGCCCGCGACTTCGTCCGCGCAGGATAAAAATTTAAAAAATTCCGTTTCCGTTTGCTGGAACCCAAATCCCGTATCCTGGATATCCCGGAACCCGTATCTCATATCCCTGATTCTGTATCCCATATTCCGTATCCCTTATCCCTTATCCCGTATCCCGTATCCCGTATCCAGTATCCCGTATCCCGTATCCCGTATCTCGTATCCCGTATCCAGTATCCAGTATCCAGTATCCCGTATCCCGTATCACGCATCCCGCATCCCACATCCCATATCCAGTATCCAGTATCCAGTATCCCGTATCCCGTATCCCGTATCACGCATCCCACATCCCATATCCCGTATCCGTATCCCGTATCACGCATCCCACATCCCACATCCCGTATCCCGTATCCCGTATCCCGTATCCCGTATCCCGTATCCCGTATCCCGTATCCGTATCCCGTATCACGCATCCGTATCCCGTATCACGCATCGCACATCCCGTATCCCGTATCTGTATCCGTATCCCGTATATGTATCCGTATCCCGTATCACGCATCCCTTATCCGTATCCGTATCCCGTATCACGCATCCCACATCCCGTATCCCGTATCCCGCATCCCACATCCCGTATCTCGTAACCCGTATCCCGTATCACGTATCCCTTATCCCATACCGCGTATCCCGTATCCCATACCACGTATAATTTCAAAAACGCATTTTTTTTTAAGACACAAATCACCAATGTTCATAATTCTAACTACAAAAATGACGAACTTACATTCAAACTTTCATCCCCTATTTTAGCCCCTTAGGGGATGTATTTTGAAAAACCCTGAAATTAATATTGTTGATCTTTTAAAAGTCACCTAATCACCAATTTGTATAATTCCAACTTCAAAAAATGACGAACTTCCATACAAACTTTCAACCCCTATTTTAATCCCTTAGGGTTAAAATTTTCAAAAAAGCTGAAATTATTATTTTTAATGCGTAAAAAGAAACCTAAACACAAATTTTCATTATGCTAACCTCAGAAATGACGAACTTCCATACAAACTTTCGTCCCCTATTTTACCCCCTTAGGGGTTGAATTTTAAAAAACGCAGCAATTCAAGTTTTTTATTTTTAAAAAGGAACCTAAACACCAATTTTCATAATTCTAACTTCAAAAATGACGAACATCTATACAAACTTCTCAACTAACTTTCATCCCCTATTTTACCACCTTAGGGGTTGAATATTCAAAAACGCCGAAAACCATATTTTTTATTTTTAAAAAGACACCTCAACACAAATTTTCATAATTCTAACTTGAAAAATGACGAACTTGCATACAAACTTTCATCCCCTATTTAACCCCCTTAGGGGTTGAATTTTCCAAAATCGCTTCTTATTGCTTGCCTACGTCACAAAATATATATACTATCCAAATTTCATGTCTCTAACTTCAGTAGTTTCGGCTCGGCGTTGATGAGTCAGTCAGTCAGTCAGTCAGTCAGTCAGTCAGTCAGCATTTCCCTCTTTATATATTAGTATAGATTAAATAAGGTAAATAAATGTATAATCACAGGGTATGCTAAATTTTAATATGAAGGTACCTTACTTAATATTCCTTTTTAACCGACTTCAAAAAAGGAGGAGGTTCTATGTTCGACTGTATGTATGTTCACCGATTTCTCCGGCATTTATGAACCGATTTGAAAAATTATTTTGCTGTTCGGTAGATCGTAGCTCCAAGTTGGTCCCATAAACCTGGAGCACTAAAAAGCCTGAAATAATATTTCTATTACCACCACTGCCTACCCCTTCGGGAAAATCAGGCGTGATGATGTGTTATCGAGTATTTGGGGTCAGTGCCAATCTATCTTCTTACTTTTATAGTAGGTAGACTCGGCATACCAAGATTGGCACTGACTCCAAATACTCGATAACACATCATCAGAGACATCATCGGGACAGAGACAGAGACAGAGACAGAGACAGAGACAGAGACAGAGACAGAGACAGAGACAGAGACAGAGACAGAGACAGAGACAGAGACAGAGACAGAGACAGAGACAGAGACAGAGACAGAGACAGAGACAGAGACAGAGACAGAGACAGAGACAGAGACAGAGACAGAGACAGAGACAGAGACAGAGACAGAGACAGAGACAGAGACAGAGACAGAGACAGAGACAGAGACAGAGACAGAGACAGAGACAGAGACAGAGACAGAGACAGAGACAGAGACAGAGACAGAGACAGAGACAGAGACAGAGACAGAGACAGAGACAGAGACAGAGACAGAGACAGAGACAGAGACAGAGACAGAGACAGAGACAGAGACAGAGACAGAGACAGAGACAGAGACAGAGACAGAGACAGAGACAGAGACAGAGACAGAGACAGAGACAGAGACAGAGACAGAGACAGAGACAGAGACAGAGACAGAGACAGAGACAGAGACAGAGACAGAGACAGAGACAGAGACAGAGACAGAGACAGAGACAGAGACAGAGACAGAGACAGAGACAGAGACAGAGACAGAGACAGAGACAGAGACAGAGACAGAGACAGAGACAGAGACAGAGACAGAGACAGAGACAGAGACAGAGACAGAGACAGAGACAGAGACAGAGACAGAGACAGAGACAGAGACAGAGACAGAGACAGAGACAGAGACAGAGACAGAGACAGAGACAGAGACAGAGACAGAGACAGAGACAGAGACAGAGACAGAGACAGAGACAGAGACAGAGACAGAGACAGAGACAGAGACAGAGACAGAGACAGAGACAGAGACAGAGACAGAGACAGAGACAGAGACAGAGACAGAGACAGAGACAGAGACAGAGACAGAGACAGAGACAGAGACAGAGACAGAGACAGAGACAGAGACAGAGACAGAGACAGAGACAGAGACAGAGACAGAGACAGAGACAGAGACAGAGACAGAGACAGAGACAGAGACAGAGACAGAGACAGAGACAGAGACAGAGACAGAGACAGAGACAGAGACAGAGACAGAGACAGAGACAGAGACAGAGACAGAGACAGAGACAGAGACAGAGACAGAGACAGAGACAGAGACAGAGACAGAGACAGAGACAGAGACAGAGACAGAGACAGAGACAGAGACAGAGACAGAGACAGAGACAGAGACAGAGACAGAGACAGAGACAGAGACAGAGACAGAGACAGAGACAGAGACAGAGACAGAGACAGAGACAGAGACAGAGACAGAGACAGAGACAGAGACAGAGACAGAGACAGAGACAGAGACAGAGACAGAGACAGAGACAGAGACAGAGACAGAGACAGAGACAGAGACAGAGACAGAGACAGAGACAGAGACAGAGACAGAGACAGAGACAGAGACAGAGACAGAGACAGAGACAGAGACAGAGACAGAGACAGAGACAGAGACAGAGACAGAGACAGAGACAGAGACAGAGACAGAGACAGAGACAGAGACAGAGACAGAGACAGAGACAGAGACAGAGACAGAGACAGAGACAGAGACAGAGACAGAGACAGAGACAGAGACAGAGACAGAGACAGAGACAGAGACAGAGACAGAGACAGAGACAGAGACAGAGACAGAGACAGAGACAGAGACAGAGACAGAGACAGAGACAGAGACAGAGACAGAGACAGAGACAGAGACAGAGACAGAGACAGAGACAGAGACAGAGACAGAGACAGAGACAGAGACAGAGACAGAGACAGAGACAGAGACAGAGACAGAGACAGAGACAGAGACAGAGACAGAGACAGAGACAGAGACAGAGACAGAGACAGAGACAGAGACAGAGACAGAGACAGAGACAGAGACAGAGACAGAGACAGAGACAGAGACAGAGACAGAGACAGAGACAGAGACAGAGACAGAGACAGAGACAGAGACAGAGACAGAGACAGAGACAGAGACAGAGACAGAGACAGAGACAGAGACAGAGACAGAGACAGAGACAGAGACAGAGACAGAGACAGAGACAGAGACAGAGACAGAGACAGAGACAGAGACAGAGACAGAGACAGAGACAGAGACAGAGACAGAGACAGAGACAGAGACAGAGACAGAGACAGAGACAGAGACAGAGACAGAGACAGAGACAGAGACAGAGACAGAGACAGAGACAGAGACAGAGACAGAGACAGAGACAGAGACAGAGACAGAGACAGAGACAGAGACAGAGACAGAGACAGAGACAGAGACAGAGACAGAGACAGAGACAGAGACAGAGACAGAGACAGAGACAGAGACAGAGACAGAGACAGAGACAGAGACAGAGACAGAGACAGAGACAGAGACAGAGACAGAGACAGAGACAGAGACAGAGACAGAGACAGAGACAGAGACAGAGACAGAGACAGAGACAGAGACAGAGACAGAGACAGAGACAGAGACAGAGACAGAGACAGAGACAGAGACAGAGACAGAGACAGAGACAGAGACAGAGACAGAGACAGAGACAGAGACAGAGACAGAGACAGAGACAGAGACAGAGACAGAGACAGAGACAGAGACAGAGACAGAGACAGAGACAGAGACAGAGACAGAGACAGAGACAGAGACAGAGACAGAGACAGAGACAGAGACAGAGACAGAGACAGAGACAGAGACAGAGACAGAGACAGAGACAGAGACAGAGACAGAGACAGAGACAGAGACAGAGACAGAGACAGAGACAGAGACAGAGACAGAGACAGAGACAGAGACAGAGACAGAGACAGAGACAGAGACAGAGACAGAGACAGAGACAGAGACAGAGACAGAGACAGAGACAGAGACAGAGACAGAGACAGAGACAGAGACAGAGACAGAGACAGAGACAGAGACAGAGACAGAGACAGAGACAGAGACAGAGACAGAGACAGAGACAGAGACAGAGACAGAGACAGAGACAGAGACAGAGACAGAGACAGAGACAGAGACAGAGACAGAGACAGAGACAGAGACAGAGACAGAGACAGAGACAGAGACAGAGACAGAGACAGAGACAGAGACAGAGACAGAGACAGAGACAGAGACAGAGACAGAGACAGAGACAGAGACAGAGACAGAGACAGAGACAGAGACAGAGACAGAGACAGAGACAGAGACAGAGACAGAGACAGAGACAGAGACAGAGACAGAGACAGAGACAGAGACAGAGACAGAGACAGAGACAGAGACAGAGACAGAGACAGAGACAGAGACAGAGACAGAGACAGAGACAGAGACAGAGACAGAGACAGAGACAGAGACAGAGACAGAGACAGAGACAGAGACAGAGACAGAGACAGAGACAGAGACAGAGACAGAGACAGAGACAGAGACAGAGACAGAGACAGAGACAGAGACAGAGACAGAGACAGAGACAGAGACAGAGACAGAGACAGAGACAGAGACAGAGACAGAGACAGAGACAGAGACAGAGACAGAGACAGAGACAGAGACAGAGACAGAGACAGAGACAGAGACAGAGACAGAGACAGAGACAGAGACAGAGACAGAGACAGAGACAGAGACAGAGACAGAGACAGAGACAGAGACAGAGACAGAGACAGAGACAGAGACAGAGACAGAGACAGAGACAGAGACAGAGACAGAGACAGAGACAGAGACAGAGACAGAGACAGAGACAGAGACAGAGACAGAGACAGAGACAGAGACAGAGACAGAGACAGAGACAGAGACAGAGACAGAGACAGAGACAGAGACAGAGACAGAGACAGAGACAGAGACAGAGACAGAGACAGAGACAGAGACAGAGACAGAGACAGAGACAGAGACAGAGACAGAGACAGAGACAGAGACAGAGACAGAGACAGAGACAGAGACAGAGACAGAGACAGAGACAGAGACAGAGACAGAGACAGAGACAGAGACAGAGACAGAGACAGAGACAGAGACAGAGACAGAGACAGAGACAGAGACAGAGACAGAGACAGAGACAGAGACAGAGACAGAGACAGAGACAGAGACAGAGACAGAGACAGAGACAGAGACAGAGACAGAGACAGAGACAGAGACAGAGACAGAGACAGAGACAGAGACAGAGACAGAGACAGAGACAGAGACAGAGACAGAGACAGAGACAGAGACAGAGACAGAGACAGAGACAGAGACAGAGACAGAGACAGAGACAGAGACAGAGACAGAGACAGAGACAGAGACAGAGACAGAGACAGAGACAGAGACAGAGACAGAGACAGAGACAGAGACAGAGACAGAGACAGAGACAGAGACAGAGACAGAGACAGAGACAGAGACAGAGACAGAGACAGAGACAGAGACAGAGACAGAGACAGAGACAGAGACAGAGACAGAGACAGAGACAGAGACAGAGACAGAGACAGAGACAGAGACAGAGACAGAGACAGAGACAGAGACAGAGACAGAGACAGAGACAGAGACAGAGACAGAGACAGAGACAGAGACAGAGACAGAGACAGAGACAGAGACAGAGACAGAGACAGAGACAGAGACAGAGACAGAGACAGAGACAGAGACAGAGACAGAGACAGAGACAGAGACAGAGACAGAGACAGAGACAGAGACAGAGACAGAGACAGAGACAGAGACAGAGACAGAGACAGAGACAGAGACAGAGACAGAGACAGAGACAGAGACAGAGACAGAGACAGAGACAGAGACAGAGACAGAGACAGAGACAGAGACAGAGACAGAGACAGAGACAGAGACAGAGACAGAGACAGAGACAGAGACAGAGACAGAGACAGAGACAGAGACAGAGACAGAGACAGAGACAGAGACAGAGACAGAGACAGAGACAGAGACAGAGACAGAGACAGAGACAGAGACAGAGACAGAGACAGAGACAGAGACAGAGACAGAGACAGAGACAGAGACAGAGACAGAGACAGAGACAGAGACAGAGACAGAGACAGAGACAGAGACAGAGACAGAGACAGAGACAGAGACAGAGACAGAGACAGAGACAGAGACAGAGACAGAGACAGAGACAGAGACAGAGACAGAGACAGAGACAGAGACAGAGACAGAGACAGAGACAGAGACAGAGACAGAGACAGAGACAGAGACAGAGACAGAGACAGAGACAGAGACAGAGACAGAGACAGAGACAGAGACAGAGACAGAGACAGAGACAGAGACAGAGACAGAGACAGAGACAGAGACAGAGACAGAGACAGAGACAGAGACAGAGACAGAGACAGAGACAGAGACAGAGACAGAGACAGAGACAGAGACAGAGACAGAGACAGAGACAGAGACAGAGACAGAGACAGAGACAGAGACAGAGACAGAGACAGAGACAGAGACAGAGACAGAGACAGAGACAGAGACAGAGACAGAGACAGAGACAGAGACAGAGACAGAGACAGAGACAGAGACAGAGACAGAGACAGAGACAGAGACAGAGACAGAGACAGAGACAGAGACAGAGACAGAGACAGAGACAGAGACAGAGACAGAGACAGAGACAGAGACAGAGACAGAGACAGAGACAGAGACAGAGACAGAGACAGAGACAGAGACAGAGACAGAGACAGAGACAGAGACAGAGACAGAGACAGAGACAGAGACAGAGACAGAGACAGAGACAGAGACAGAGACAGAGACAGAGACAGAGACAGAGACAGAGACAGAGACAGAGACAGAGACAGAGACAGAGACAGAGACAGAGACAGAGACAGAGACAGAGACAGAGACAGAGACAGAGACAGAGACAGAGACAGAGACAGAGACAGAGACAGAGACAGAGACAGAGACAGAGACAGAGACAGAGACAGAGACAGAGACAGAGACAGAGACAGAGACAGAGACAGAGACAGAGACAGAGACAGAGACAGAGACAGAGACAGAGACAGAGACAGAGACAGAGACAGAGACAGAGACAGAGACAGAGACAGAGACAGAGACAGAGACAGAGACAGAGACAGAGACAGAGACAGAGACAGAGACAGAGACAGAGACAGAGACAGAGACAGAGACAGAGACAGAGACAGAGACAGAGACAGAGACAGAGACAGAGACAGAGACAGAGACAGAGACAGAGACAGAGACAGAGACAGAGACAGAGACAGAGACAGAGACAGAGACAGAGACAGAGACAGAGACAGAGACAGAGACAGAGACAGAGACAGAGACAGAGACAGAGACAGAGACAGAGACAGAGACAGAGACAGAGACAGAGACAGAGACAGAGACAGAGACAGAGACAGAGACAGAGACAGAGACAGAGACAGAGACAGAGACAGAGACAGAGACAGAGACAGAGACAGAGACAGAGACAGAGACAGAGACAGAGACAGAGACAGAGACAGAGACAGAGACAGAGACAGAGACAGAGACAGAGACAGAGACAGAGACAGAGACAGAGACAGAGACAGAGACAGAGACAGAGACAGAGACAGAGACAGAGACAGAGACAGAGACAGAGACAGAGACAGAGACAGAGACAGAGACAGAGACAGAGACAGAGACAGAGACAGAGACAGAGACAGAGACAGAGACAGAGACAGAGACAGAGACAGAGACAGAGACAGAGACAGAGACAGAGACAGAGACAGAGACAGAGACAGAGACAGAGACAGAGACAGAGACAGAGACAGAGACAGAGACAGAGACAGAGACAGAGACAGAGACAGAGACAGAGACAGAGACAGAGACAGAGACAGAGACAGAGACAGAGACAGAGACAGAGACAGAGACAGAGACAGAGACAGAGACAGAGACAGAGACAGAGACAGAGACAGAGACAGAGACAGAGACAGAGACAGAGACAGAGACAGAGACAGAGACAGAGACAGAGACAGAGACAGAGACAGAGACAGAGACAGAGACAGAGACAGAGACAGAGACAGAGACAGAGACAGAGACAGAGACAGAGACAGAGACAGAGACAGAGACAGAGACAGAGACAGAGACAGAGACAGAGACAGAGACAGAGACAGAGACAGAGACAGAGACAGAGACAGAGACAGAGACAGAGACAGAGACAGAGACAGAGACAGAGACAGAGACAGAGACAGAGACAGAGACAGAGACAGAGACAGAGACAGAGACAGAGACAGAGACAGAGACAGAGACAGAGACAGAGACAGAGACAGAGACAGAGACAGAGACAGAGACAGAGACAGAGACAGAGACAGAGACAGAGACAGAGACAGAGACAGAGACAGAGACAGAGACAGAGACAGAGACAGAGACAGAGACAGAGACAGAGACAGAGACAGAGACAGAGACAGAGACAGAGACAGAGACAGAGACAGAGACAGAGACAGAGACAGAGACAGAGACAGAGACAGAGACAGAGACAGAGACAGAGACAGAGACAGAGACAGAGACAGAGACAGAGACAGAGACAGAGACAGAGACAGAGACAGAGACAGAGACAGAGACAGAGACAGAGACAGAGACAGAGACAGAGACAGAGACAGAGACAGAGACAGAGACAGAGACAGAGACAGAGACAGAGACAGAGACAGAGACAGAGACAGAGACAGAGACAGAGACAGAGACAGAGACAGAGACAGAGACAGAGACAGAGACAGAGACAGAGACAGAGACAGAGACAGAGACAGAGACAGAGACAGAGACAGAGACAGAGACAGAGACAGAGACAGAGACAGAGACAGAGACAGAGACAGAGACAGAGACAGAGACAGAGACAGAGACAGAGACAGAGACAGAGACAGAGACAGAGACAGAGACAGAGACAGAGACAGAGACAGAGACAGAGACAGAGACAGAGACAGAGACAGAGACAGAGACAGAGACAGAGACAGAGACAGAGACAGAGACAGAGACAGAGACAGAGACAGAGACAGAGACAGAGACAGAGACAGAGACAGAGACAGAGACAGAGACAGAGACAGAGACAGAGACAGAGACAGAGACAGAGACAGAGACAGAGACAGAGACAGAGACAGAGACAGAGACAGAGACAGAGACAGAGACAGAGACAGAGACAGAGACAGAGACAGAGACAGAGACAGAGACAGAGACAGAGACAGAGACAGAGACAGAGACAGAGACAGAGACAGAGACAGAGACAGAGACAGAGACAGAGACAGAGACAGAGACAGAGACAGAGACAGAGACAGAGACAGAGACAGAGACAGAGACAGAGACAGAGACAGAGACAGAGACAGAGACAGAGACAGAGACAGAGACAGAGACAGAGACAGAGACAGAGACAGAGACAGAGACAGAGACAGAGACAGAGACAGAGACAGAGACAGAGACAGAGACAGAGACAGAGACAGAGACAGAGACAGAGACAGAGACAGAGACAGAGACAGAGACAGAGACAGAGACAGAGACAGAGACAGAGACAGAGACAGAGACAGAGACAGAGACAGAGACAGAGACAGAGACAGAGACAGAGACAGAGACAGAGACAGAGACAGAGACAGAGACAGAGACAGAGACAGAGACAGAGACAGAGACAGAGACAGAGACAGAGACAGAGACAGAGACAGAGACAGAGACAGAGACAGAGACAGAGACAGAGACAGAGACAGAGACAGAGACAGAGACAGAGACAGAGACAGAGACAGAGACAGAGACAGAGACAGAGACAGAGACAGAGACAGAGACAGAGACAGAGACAGAGACAGAGACAGAGACAGAGACAGAGACAGAGACAGAGACAGAGACAGAGACAGAGACAGAGACAGAGACAGAGACAGAGACAGAGACAGAGACAGAGACAGAGACAGAGACAGAGACAGAGACAGAGACAGAGACAGAGACAGAGACAGAGACAGAGACAGAGACAGAGACAGAGACAGAGACAGAGACAGAGACAGAGACAGAGACAGAGACAGAGACAGAGACAGAGACAGAGACAGAGACAGAGACAGAGACAGAGACAGAGACAGAGACAGAGACAGAGACAGAGACAGAGACAGAGACAGAGACAGAGACAGAGACAGAGACAGAGACAGAGACAGAGACAGAGACAGAGACAGAGACAGAGACAGAGACAGAGACAGAGACAGAGACAGAGACAGAGACAGAGACAGAGACAGAGACAGAGACAGAGACAGAGACAGAGACAGAGACAGAGACAGAGACAGAGACAGAGACAGAGACAGAGACAGAGACAGAGACAGAGACAGAGACAGAGACAGAGACAGAGACAGAGACAGAGACAGAGACAGAGACAGAGACAGAGACAGAGACAGAGACAGAGACAGAGACAGAGACAGAGACAGAGACAGAGACAGAGACAGAGACAGAGACAGAGACAGAGACAGAGACAGAGACAGAGACAGAGACAGAGACAGAGACAGAGACAGAGACAGAGACAGAGACAGAGACAGAGACAGAGACAGAGACAGAGACAGAGACAGAGACAGAGACAGAGACAGAGACAGAGACAGAGACAGAGACAGAGACAGAGACAGAGACAGAGACAGAGACAGAGACAGAGACAGAGACAGAGACAGAGACAGAGACAGAGACAGAGACAGAGACAGAGACAGAGACAGAGACAGAGACAGAGACAGAGACAGAGACAGAGACAGAGACAGAGACAGAGACAGAGACAGAGACAGAGACAGAGACAGAGACAGAGACAGAGACAGAGACAGAGACAGAGACAGAGACAGAGACAGAGACAGAGACAGAGACAGAGACAGAGACAGAGACAGAGACAGAGACAGAGACAGAGACAGAGACAGAGACAGAGACAGAGACAGAGACAGAGACAGAGACAGAGACAGAGACAGAGACAGAGACAGAGACAGAGACAGAGACAGAGACAGAGACAGAGACAGAGACAGAGACAGAGACAGAGACAGAGACAGAGACAGAGACAGAGACAGAGACAGAGACAGAGACAGAGACAGAGACAGAGACAGAGACAGAGACAGAGACAGAGACAGAGACAGAGACAGAGACAGAGACAGAGACAGAGACAGAGACAGAGACAGAGACAGAGACAGAGACAGAGACAGAGACAGAGACAGAGACAGAGACAGAGACAGAGACAGAGACAGAGACAGAGACAGAGACAGAGACAGAGACAGAGACAGAGACAGAGACAGAGACAGAGACAGAGACAGAGACAGAGACAGAGACAGAGACAGAGACAGAGACAGAGACAGAGACAGAGACAGAGACAGAGACAGAGACAGAGACAGAGACAGAGACAGAGACAGAGACAGAGACAGAGACAGAGACAGAGACAGAGACAGAGACAGAGACAGAGACAGAGACAGAGACAGAGACAGAGACAGAGACAGAGACAGAGACAGAGACAGAGACAGAGACAGAGACAGAGACAGAGACAGAGACAGAGACAGAGACAGAGACAGAGACAGAGACAGAGACAGAGACAGAGACAGAGACAGAGACAGAGACAGAGACAGAGACAGAGACAGAGACAGAGACAGAGACAGAGACAGAGACAGAGACAGAGACAGAGACAGAGACAGAGACAGAGACAGAGACAGAGACAGAGACAGAGACAGAGACAGAGACAGAGACAGAGACAGAGACAGAGACAGAGACAGAGACAGAGACAGAGACAGAGACAGAGACAGAGACAGAGACAGAGACAGAGACAGAGACAGAGACAGAGACAGAGACAGAGACAGAGACAGAGACAGAGACAGAGACAGAGACAGAGACAGAGACAGAGACAGAGACAGAGACAGAGACAGAGACAGAGACAGAGACAGAGACAGAGACAGAGACAGAGACAGAGACAGAGACAGAGACAGAGACAGAGACAGAGACAGAGACAGAGACAGAGACAGAGACAGAGACAGAGACAGAGACAGAGACAGAGACAGAGACAGAGACAGAGACAGAGACAGAGACAGAGACAGAGACAGAGACAGAGACAGAGACAGAGACAGAGACAGAGACAGAGACAGAGACAGAGACAGAGACAGAGACAGAGACAGAGACAGAGACAGAGACAGAGACAGAGACAGAGACAGAGACAGAGACAGAGACAGAGACAGAGACAGAGACAGAGACAGAGACAGAGACAGAGACAGAGACAGAGACAGAGACAGAGACAGAGACAGAGACAGAGACAGAGACAGAGACAGAGACAGAGACAGAGACAGAGACAGAGACAGAGACAGAGACAGAGACAGAGACAGAGACAGAGACAGAGACAGAGACAGAGACAGAGACAGAGACAGAGACAGAGACAGAGACAGAGACAGAGACAGAGACAGAGACAGAGACAGAGACAGAGACAGAGACAGAGACAGAGACAGAGACAGAGACAGAGACAGAGACAGAGACAGAGACAGAGACAGAGACAGAGACAGAGACAGAGACAGAGACAGAGACAGAGACAGAGACAGAGACAGAGACAGAGACAGAGACAGAGACAGAGACAGAGACAGAGACAGAGACAGAGACAGAGACAGAGACAGAGACAGAGACAGAGACAGAGACAGAGACAGAGACAGAGACAGAGACAGAGACAGAGACAGAGACAGAGACAGAGACAGAGACAGAGACAGAGACAGAGACAGAGACAGAGACAGAGACAGAGACAGAGACAGAGACAGAGACAGAGACAGAGACAGAGACAGAGACAGAGACAGAGACAGAGACAGAGACAGAGACAGAGACAGAGACAGAGACAGAGACAGAGACAGAGACAGAGACAGAGACAGAGACAGAGACAGAGACAGAGACAGAGACAGAGACAGAGACAGAGACAGAGACAGAGACAGAGACAGAGACAGAGACAGAGACAGAGACAGAGACAGAGACAGAGACAGAGACAGAGACAGAGACAGAGACAGAGACAGAGACAGAGACAGAGACAGAGACAGAGACAGAGACAGAGACAGAGACAGAGACAGAGACAGAGACAGAGACAGAGACAGAGACAGAGACAGAGACAGAGACAGAGACAGAGACAGAGACAGAGACAGAGACAGAGACAGAGACAGAGACAGAGACAGAGACAGAGACAGAGACAGAGACAGAGACAGAGACAGAGACAGAGACAGAGACAGAGACAGAGACAGAGACAGAGACAGAGACAGAGACAGAGACAGAGACAGAGACAGAGACAGAGACAGAGACAGAGACAGAGACAGAGACAGAGACAGAGACAGAGACAGAGACAGAGACAGAGACAGAGACAGAGACAGAGACAGAGACAGAGACAGAGACAGAGACAGAGACAGAGACAGAGACAGAGACAGAGACAGAGACAGAGACAGAGACAGAGACAGAGACAGAGACAGAGACAGAGACAGAGACAGAGACAGCTATAGTTCAAATACGCTGTGCTTGAAACTTGATTTGCACAAATCAGTTTAGTGTTCACATTATTTTAATTTAAGCTATGGGCGACAAAAATAAATGCGAATTACTCAAAAAACAACTCATAGCAAGATTCGAACCTACTGCCCACTTACACGTGGACCAACGCCTTAACCATTCGGCTAAGATGATCCCAAGTATTACAATCGAATTACTATACTACTTATGACACTGTAATGCCAATGATATCATTACAATGTGAGATGGCGCTACTGTGACTGGTACTATTAATTTAAAACTTGTTTATAGGTCAAAAATGTAGTTTTACATTTCTTTTTTTTTGTCAACAATTTATGTAAAAGCTGTCATAATGATCACTCATGGTTAAAATGTTAGTTTTCTCTTTATATATTGTTTAATTTATGAGGTTTAAATAAAAACGTCTAAAATATCGAGTTTATTGAATGAGGACCCCCTTTATTTTTAAGTTTTATTTTATGGATGATGATGAGATGGTTTGGCCATGTAGAGAGGATGAGAGAAAGTCGATTGACGAAAGAGATATACGGAGCGAAAGTAAGTGGATGCGTCGGAAGAGGGCGCCCAAGGAGAACTTTTGACGGCCAAATCAATGGTCTCTTCCAGAAAGGTCAAGTCCGTAGCACCCTCAACCGACGGCAGTGCATGAGAAGATGTATGAATGTGGATGAAGCAAAAGAGGTGTGTCAGAATCGTAGCACGTGGCAATCAATAGTCTCTGCCTACCCCCTTGGGATACAGGCGTGAGTATATGTATGTTTTATTTTATTTTTAGTATTTGTTGTTGTAGCGGCAACAGAAATACACATTCTGTGAAAATTTCATGTCTCTAGCTATTACCGTTTGTTAGATACAGCCCGCTGACAGACAGACGGACGGACAGACAGACAGACAGACAGACAGACAGATGGACAGCGTAGGCTTAGTAATAGGGTCCCGTTGGCACCCTTTGGGTACGGAACCCTAAAAATACATTAATTTTATAAGTTTATATGGTAGGGCACTTACTCCGTTCTAAATATCAAATGAGGGTGTAGTTTTTTTATCACTGAAATAGTTAATATTGGCTTATTTTACCTTTGATTAGTTTGGCTCTATCTATTTCATATCTCATAATTTAAAAATCAAACGGAATGTTAAGTACCGTTTATTTAACACTTAAGTTAGTCTTAATTGATAGAGGGAGACCCAGTTTCAATCGCAATTACATAAGGTTGTAGGTACTTACTCCAAGGTTCAACCCATAACGGTATGGTCATGAACCATCACCAAACAATATTATCGTTCTAAATACTTTACATTTATATAAGCAAGTCGGCTGCTAAGCATCGAACATATTTACCCATTGATGAAATATCATAGCGGATATGTTACCTCCTAACATTGTAATCACTAGACTTGTACTCGGCACACCACTGCGTGCAGCGAAATTCACTCATCTGTTATGGCATTTTGATGCGTATTATTCACCGGAAGATGAGGTGTACTAACAATTCTGACATGTTTTTCAACATTATTGTCCGTGAACGACTGAGTCGTACTGTGTCCATGGACTCAGTTTAGTAGGACATACTATTTTGGACAGTCACATGTCTCCCTCTTTCTTGGTAATGTCTTTGTATTTACCCTTTAAAGTATCACACATATTTTTTCAATACCCATATTAGAAGAGCTTGTACTAATATCGACTGAGCTGGTTACTCGAATTGGATTTTTCCATACATGATTATCGGGTGCTTTATAAGGTAAACCATTTAGAATATCGTGGAATGTTTTTTTTACTAGTCATGACCTTAGATACTTTATACCTATTTATCTAATTATTTAGACAACACAAATATAAAACAAAAGTGTGTTGCTCACTTTTGTTGTATTGTTCATTGTATTTACTTTTCGCCTAACTATCAGTTACGACCGAATACTCGTACGCAACTTAAATTTGAGAGCTGCTTAACTTTGACGCGCCATACAAAAAGTGACAGTTAACGACGTCTCAAACTACTAAGTTGGACTTAAATATGTGATTAGCCTTTGAGTATTCGGCCGTTAGACGCACAATTTCAAAATAGAAAAGTGTGTTTCCATTAGAAACAACCAATAAATAAAGTATGTAAACAAGACACGCTACACTTTGAAAAATTTATGCTGAAAGTTTGACCAGTTCAGTCTTTATCTGATTTATCTTCGAAATATTTCTAGATGCTGTAGTAACCCTTTTAAATTTAGGTTTAATGGTCATGTAAAACTTATTTCAACGCAATACATAACGAGAAACAAGTACTGCTTCTCCAACCTGACCAGTTTTGGGCCAGTACATAAACAATTTGTACAGTTAAACAAATTACTACGCGTTCTGGGGTCTGACAGAACACGGTAAAGTTAAAAATAATCTGGTACCATATTCAAAGGTAAATAATTAAGATAACCGTTCTTCCAACCTCGCAGTGTCAAAGGCTTTAAAAAATCGCACAAATAACATAAGTGGGACGATTGGGTCGAACAAGTGGGGCGAACATGCCTACGGCACCTTTTTATCTTTAGAAATTTTTGTATGGATTAAAAGTATTTCTGTTAATATATTTGGCAGAATCTATACTGCCTATAATAATAAAATAAAATCCTTTTAAAGTTCCATTTCTAGGCATGGGCCTCTCTTCAAAGCGAGGGGGATTCAGGCCATAATCCACCACGCTGGTCAAGTGCGGGTTAGTGGTCTTTCGAAACATTTTTGTGTATTTTCTAAGATATGCAGATTTTCTCACGTTGTTTTCCTTCATCGTAAGCAAGTCATGATCATATAAAAATTATGATTCCCACACATATTTCGAAAAATCCAGAGGTGTGCACCGGAGTTTGAACCCTGGACATTAAGCCCGCAATACGCGTACTTAACTAATCGGCTATAGCTGCTATATCACTCTATATACTATCTAACTCGCATCAAAATGCCTTTAAGTTGATAGCTGAATAAATAGGTGCCCTGCGGAGCGACTGCGTAACTTTTTCGTCACTGTTTCAATTGGTTTCGTTCATTCCATATTGCATTTTCAGTTGAAATCCGGATGAGTCTGGAGTTCACTCTTCCCGATTTCAATAAATTTCAATTGATATTATTTTTATAAAAAAATAAGGGGGTAGGCAGTGGTGGTAATAGAAATATTATTTCAGGCTTTTTAGTGCTCCAGGTTTTTTCGAAGTCGGTTTTTATTTTTTTATAAAAATAATTTTTGTTTCATGATTTTTAGTGGCGCCATACAAACTTTATCACTCCAAATGACCCCTTTGGGCGTTGACTTTTCCAAGATTCCAAAACAAAAGTTTCTTAGTTTATTATATGGAGTATACATACTAAGTTTCAAGTCAATCGGACACAAATATATTTTTCTACCGTACTTCTACCCCTAGTTTCCCCCTTTGGGGGTAGATTTCCGAAACGATTTTTTTACGGGACCAAAACGACTTCGTCACCTACCAAATAACAGTTTAAAAAGAAAAATTGGTTCATAAACGTTAGAGATAAACGGTAACTCTCCATACAAACTTCAACACCTCGTTTTACCCCTTTGGGGGGGGGATTTTTCTAAAATCCTGAAACATTAGTTTCATTATTTGTTATGCAAAATATACATATTAAGTTTCAAGTCAATCGGACAAAAACATTTTTTTCAGACGACCTTCACCCCGCAAAATTACCCCCTTAGGGGTTGATTCTAGGAATTATTTTTTATGGGACCAACTTGGAGCTACGATCTACCGAACTGCAATTGAATTTTTCAAATCGGTTCATAAATGCCGGAGAAATCGGTGAACATACATAGAAAAAAAAAAAAACAAAAAAAAAAAAAAAAAAAAAAAAAACATACATACAGCCGAACATAGAACCTCCTCCTTTTTTGAAGTCGGTTAAAAACAACACTGGATGAACGAAACCAATTGAAACATTGACGAAAAAGTTACGCAATCGCCCCGCTGAGCACAAGTCTGGTGATTGCAATGTAAGGAGGTATCATTATAAATTTAATACAGGGTGGTTACTTTGAAAAACGAACGCTGACGGGTCGTCCGAAGTACGGATTCGATTTACGATCAAAACCATGTCAAACGGAAGAAGAAACGAAAGAAGAAATGTCAAATCACGACAATCCGTCAGCCGAAACGTTTCGTTTCGTATTTCGAAGTAGGCCAGCTGGAATGGTATTCGACCTTCTCCCGATACTTTATGTACACCATATTAATTGCAACTGTTAAATCTCTCAGTAAACATTATCTCAAGGGATTTCTTTTAACCAGATAACGGAAACCTGTTTGCCGAACAGTCGTATCGTGGCCGGATGACGGAGGCCACCGGACAACATTCCTTTCAATGATTATATTTAGGCATTCGCTAATAACCGAACAGATGTATTGGTTGCGAAAAAACATGGAGACCTCGAGATGAGAGTTTAGGGGGAATTATTTCATCATAGCCTGCGGTGAAGCGACGGTAGCCTAGGGGCGAACAGGTTGAGCTAGCAATCAGAAGGTCCTAGGTTCGATCCCCGGTGGGGCATGCACCAATGGATGAATTTTCATCTATGTGCATAATTTACAGTTCGCTGACGGTGAGGGAAAACATTGTGAGGAAACCTACCTATCCCTCGGGATTAGGTAATAGTCAGTTCCTGTATACACGGCGACAAGGTTCACCACCTGTCACGTTGGGTTCTGACTATCTGGTGAAACGTGGGCTTTGAGTTGGTTAATACCTCCACAATGTGGTGGTGTATGGCCACTCAAGCCTCTGACTACCCCCGAATAGGGATAAAAGTCGCGAGGGTAATTTTTTTACACAGTAAGAATTGCTTACGGAAGTGAACTTGTAAATGTTTTGTCGCTAGTCTAAGCTTAGCGTTAGAATGAAAAACCTATGGAGAAAAAGAGGCTCCAAGATTTGCTCAGCTTTTTTTTTTATAGCCAAGTATGGCACACTGGCAGACGGTCCACCTGATGGTAAGTGGAAGCCGCCGCCCAGGGCTCAGCTAGGACATCAGCTTGAGAAGTTGAGACCATACAGGGTCCTAAGTCTGTTAGCTTTAATATAATAGTCGGCCATTTGTAAGTAAGTAGTGCTCCGGCTGACAACGTGTTGACCGCCACGAATTTACTAATTACAATGAATAATTCACGAAGTTAATAATGAGACCAGAGGTTTTCTAATAGTTGACAGTTAGCAGACTTCGGGCCCAGTTAGTGTGTTAGTCTGGCGATATTTATTCCTTTTCAGTTAAAGGTAAGCGCTAAAAGAACGATCAAATTAGAAAATTTCTAACGGTGCATAGTGGAAAAATCGTTGGCAATTATTAGCGCCTTATATTTTTTGTTCCGATACAGAGATAAACTGCGGTCAATCAAGTTCACATCATCGTTGCGTGCTGAGGAATATGTAACAGCATTATTGATGTGTAGTACAGTTATAACTGTGCTCGAGCATTTATTTTATGGAACCATAGCTTATGGTTATAATAAATTTATTCTGAAATACCGCATGATCAACTATGTTTTATTTTATTTTCTTACTATCCTTTCTTACGTGATATTGGTGGTAAAGTCAAGCTGTGGCAGCATGATCAACTATGTTTTATTTTATTTTCTTACTATCCTTTCTTACCTGGTATTGGTGGTAAAGTCAAGCTGTGACAGACTACAGCTCATATACCAGCTGGTTCGACCAGGGTAGTACTACCGTCTCACAGAAGATCGGCGTAAATTAGCTATTACAACTGCGTTTCGTACGATGAGTGAGAGAATCGGAAAAGTAAATCTTGCACTAAGGGCTACACTAAGCTAACAAGGCAGTCGAATAATAATAATATTATAATATCATAAGATAAAGATCAATAATCAAAAAACCCGACTACTGAAAAATCGCGCTCTAAAAAGTATGAAACAAGAAAATATTCTCATCTAGAGGATAGCCGTGGTCCGTGTAGGTCCTTTAGGGCCAAATGGCATATGAACACGGACCACGGCTATCCTCTAGATGAGAATATTTTCTTGTTTCATACTTTTTAGAGCGCGATTTTTCAGTAGTCGGGTTTTAGTTTTTAAACTTACTTTTTATTTAATTATTTTGGAGTTATAGGTAACAATATATATATTTTTGAAATGTGCTCATCAAGCTCTTTCATTTGATACCCCACACGGTTTAATTAAAAAAAAAATATTTTTTAGTTCATGACATTATGTCCTCTAGAGGGCGCCATGCAATTTTATGTGACGTCACATAGCCTATAACCAGCGCGCCATTAAGCCGCTTCTAACGATACTTCATTTGTCAAATTACGACAAGTAGTTTGGAAGTTAGGTGGGAACAGATGCACATACATACATACATACATACATACATACATACATACATTCATACATACATACCGGTCAAAATCATAACCCTCCGCCGTAGTCGGATAAAAAGGATAAATAAATAATGGATCATTTTAGCTACATTTATTTGAATTTGACATGGATCAATATCACAATAGTGAAAATAATATTAAATATTACATCACTATACACTAATGTGACTGAAATGACAATAAAATACACCTACTGAAACACTCAATAAATATTAAAGCTTCAACGTAATACAGATTGACTAGATTCATAAATACTAAATTAACAATAGAATATACAAAGCAACATTAGTAAATAGAATTTAGTAAGAATATAATTTAGACCATTTCATTAATCAAATAGATATGAGTGTAGAAATCACTTTAAAATACATAGTATGAAAATGTGTACCCAATATAATTTGAATACAAAAAATATACGAGACAAAATAAACGATACTCACCAGTTATCTTAACAAACATTTATAAAAATCATCTCAAACTATATTGTTCCATAGACTTCATAATCTTTGGATCATAATAAGGATACAATCACAGACACAAACAATATTTTCAACTACAAATATATTTTTATTAGGCCCTAGTTATATTAGGCCTTACATCAACGACACTTTAAAACTATAAGGTGGATCCATTTTGATCCAATTTCAGAGTAAAATCTTTAGTGTGATCAATCTAGAACCGTATGGAGACTTATCTTCAGTACAATTTATTTCATAACTTTGGTAAAGGAATTAAAAACTCGCACTAAATTATATTGGATCAATATCGATCGATTAATAATCGATTCGTAATAATCGATAATAATCGATTCTCCTTCGGATCAATTTAGATCTTCTTACGGGTCAGGAACCAAGTCTGCATTGGCTCAGCTTTGCCCTTCATAGAGACGTGTCCACGGTATGTCAGTTCGAAACTTTCATCGTAGTTTTCTTCACGCATCAGGTAACTGGAAAAAAATCAAAGTTATACACATAATTCTATACCAGATTTGAGTATTATCCATTTCTATTATAGTATAGTAGAGAGAGACCCACTATCTATATCAGACTCGGAAAATCTTAGTATCACTGAGGCTAGAAAGAACAATATATTTGTTTCGAGTTTGTAATTATATGTATACTGATGAAAAACTTGAGAAAATATTGATAATTAACTTTTTAACACCTAATAATACTTAATAGACCGATACACTATTTAGCTATCATGTAATAGACTATAGTAGCGGCATTCTACGATGGCCCGTTTGACATGTGGGGGGGGAATGAAAACGGCCAGTCTTATTTCGTTATAATAATAACGAAATAAGACTGGCCGTTTAAAAAAATAAGAATGTCAAAAAATTTATGCGAAAATGAATTTTATTCCGTTATAATAAGGTTCATCCTTTCCCCCTCCCACATGTCAAACCGGCCATCATAGCGTGCCGCTACTGTAACGGCCGAATACTTGTACGCAACTTAAATTTAAGAGCTGCTTAACTTTCACGCGCCATACAAAAAAACAGTTAACGACGTCTCAAACTGCTAAAGTATCCTTTGAGTATTCCGCCGTAAAGGGCCTATGATGAATAATAGTAATATCTAATTGGGTTAAGATCAATAAAAAAGATTTAAAAAAAAATAAAAAAGTATCTACCTAGTTAGGGTAGTACATTCACGTAAACATAAACGAGACCCCAGGAGACCCCCCAACAAGGGGACAAGGGGATTTCGATCGCACTATTAAAATAGGAAGTTATATACGGCTTCTGAACGACAATGGCTCCAAAGGAGATTATGCACTTGCAAGTAATAATAATAATAATAATAATAATAAAGCCTTTATTTTCCCAATTCTTTACATGCAAAATTTCTTAATTGATTATAATAATAATTGATAAATACATAATTTAATAGATTCCCTAAGTCAA
Organism: Drymonia ruficornis; assembly: GCA_947859195.1. Taxonomy (NCBI): domain Eukaryota; kingdom Metazoa; phylum Arthropoda; class Insecta; order Lepidoptera; family Notodontidae; genus Drymonia; species Drymonia ruficornis. The sequence continues at coordinate 7,244,421 of OX401925.1, read as the reverse complement.
TAAAGTTCATAAGTTAATAAATTCAATAAATTTCATAAATTAATAGATCAACAAATTTCATAAATTAATACAAATCATAAATAATAATAAATAATATTTTATATTTCATTGGGGTACCCATGTTTGGGTGTAGGCCTCCTCCAACCCCTTCCATTGCTCTCTGTCGTTAGCTTGTCGAGTCCATGTAGCTCCAGCCGCTTGGATAACATCATCGCACCAGCGTCGTCGCGGTCGTCCACGTAAGCGTTTCTTATCGTATGGGTACCAGTATATAATTCTGTTACTCCATCGATTATCTGTTAGTCGTGCTACGTGTCCAGCCCATCGCCATTTAAGCCTACAAGCCAATTCAACAGCATCTGTTACGTTTGTTATTTTCCTTATATCTTTATTTCTCTTTCTATCTTTCCGTGTAATACTTAACATGCTTCGTTCCGCTGCTCTTTGGAATACATTTATTTTCTGTACTATGTCCTTGGTTAGAGTCCATGTTTGACATCCATATAGTAACGTTGGAAGAACAACGGAGTCCATTGCTTTCTTTTTCAAATTTATTGGGATTTTTGACTTAAATACTTCTTTCATAGACCAGTATTTGCCCCAGGCTTTCTTTATTCTACGTTCGACTTCGCGAGATGTTTGATTTATGAAAGAAATATTTTGGCCCAGGTAAACGTATTCACCTACATATTCTATGTCTTGGGACATGGTTTTGATTGGTATTTTTTCACCGTTGGTCATTACTGCTGTTTTCTGTGTATTCATTTTTAGTCCACACTTTCTACTCTCTGTGTCTAGGGAGTTCAGCATTAATTCTAATTCTTGGTGACTTTCGGATAACAGAACGATGTCGTCAGCGAAGCGCAGGTTATTAAGGTACTCACCATTAATGTTGAGGCCTTTATTTTCCCAGTTTAACTGTCTGAAAATATGTTCTAATAGAGCCGTAAAAAGGTTTGGAGACATTGGGTCACCTTGTTTTACTCCTCTTTTAATATCAAATGGTTTCCCTTTGCTTTCTAGCTTTATTACTGCCTTGCTGTTCTTATAAATTTCTTTGAGTATTTCTACGTATCTAAGTTCCACTCCTTGGTTTACTAGCGCCAGCCACAAGGGTTCGTGTTGGATGGAATCGAATGCCTTGGAGTAGTCAACGAAGGCTATGTAGAGTTTCTTTCCATATTCTGAGAATTTTTCAATGAGTTGTGTTAATGTGAAAATGTGATCGGTGGTTGAGAAGCCTCGTCTAAATCCAGCCTGTTCCCTGGGCTGGTTGCTATCCAATGCGTTTAGAATTCTGCGTAATAGTACTGTTGCAAAAACTTTGTACGTCGTCTGTTGTAGACTTATTGGTCTGTAGTTTTCTAAATTTGTTGGGTCTCCTTTTTTATATAACAGAGTTACGGTAGATGTTCCCCACTCTCTAGGTAGTTTATTTTGAGTTAATATCACATTGAACATTTTGGTTAATATTGGTGTTAAAGGATTTATGATTGCTTTAAGAATATCGTTTGTGACTCCGTCATCGCCTGGGCTTTTTTCAGATTTGAGGTGTTGGATAGCGCTGCTAACTTCGTTTTCTAAGAAAAGGGGGACGTCGTCAGTTTCCGTTGATTTTGTATTTGAATGAGCTATATCACTCTGCCCATATAGTTTCTTATAGAATTCTGTAGCAGCTTTAATTAGGTGGTCTCTGTTTGAAATAATGTTATCTTTGTTTTTCAGTGTCATTATCCACGGATTGGACATGTTTAGTTTCCTTTGGGCTCTCTTAAATGATGAACTCTTTTCCAGTTCTTCCTCTATAACCTTGTATCTGTGTGCTTTATAGTCTCTTTTTATTTGATTCTTGATTAATCTGTATAGTGCAGTAAGTTGATTTCTCTCAGAGCGTGTTTTGTTTTCTTTATATTTCAGTAGGTTTCTTTCGTTTATGAGTGTTTCTACATATGGCGATATAATTGTTTCATTCTTGTATTGATTTTTCGGCAACTTATTTATGGCTTCATTTATATTTTTAATTAGCTTCTTGTAAATTAATTCTATGTCTATGAATTCTAAATCTCTCGCTTGTTCTGTAAATGTAGTTACTAATGATTCTTGTTCAGTTGGGCTAAGTTTTGCTATTTTGCACTTATACTGTTTTCGGGACTTTAAATTTTTGTGATATTGTACAAAACTTGCTCTGACTAATTTGTGATCTGTAGGAAAGGTGGTATTTACCGTTTCGATGTTTGAGATGTTCTTCATATTTTTTACTAGAATGAAATCTATTTCATTCCGTGTTCTCGCGTCGGGTGAGATCCAAGTCCATTTCTTTTTCTGGTTTTTCTTAAAGTGCGAGTTAGTTATATACAGCTGGTTCTCGAAACAAAATTGTAATAGTATTTTTCCTCTCTCATTTCTGTCACCGTAGCCCCATTGTCCCATGATTTTTTCGTCTTCTGGTGTTGGTTTACCAATTTTTGAATTAAAGTCTCCTAACACTATTGTGTGTTTGCCTGTATTTTCTAATGCAGTTTTTACGTGCTTGTAAAATTGTTCTAGGTCTTCCGCCGTAGAGTTTTCTGTTGGTGCATAGCATTGTATTAGGTGTACTATTGTATTATTTAGATACATATCTAGTCGTATTACTCTATCGGATATAGTCTTCATATCCATTATGTTAGGTTTTAACTGTTTCTTTATAAGAAAACCAACACCATTTTTCCCACTTTTTTCACCATGGTAAATCATAATATAGCTATCAGTCTCTATAATTTCTTTTCCTTCTTTCTTCACTTCTGACATTCCAATTATATCCCATTTGAATTTTGTTAAATTGTGCTTTAATTCTATTATTCTTGACTCGTTCACTAGAGATCTGACATTCCAAGTGCAGATATGTAGTTTTAGTTCCGATTTATATTTTGTGTTAACATTACTGATGTGTTTATATTTATATTGGTTGGAGGGTTTTGGTCTAATCATCCCGCGGGGACCAGCCGTATTGGGAGATGTTGTAGTATATGTATGTTCATGTTCTTGGTTTAATATTAAGGTGGGGGGGCCTCTGTTTCTCATGCTTCATCACCTCGTGTAATGTAGGACATCAAAGTATTGTTAGATTTATATTTTTTATTTGTGGACTGGACATTTTGTTGCGTTGGAGTACTCGCTTTAGTTTCCTCTAGAGTAGTTCTTCCGCTTGTAGATTGTGGTGGCGATTTTGGTAGCTTGCGTTTGTTAGAATTTGTATCTTTGGGTTTTGGCTTCACGATGAGTTTGTCGTATTTCAGGAAGGCAATGTTTCCTTTTTCCAGTTCTATTTTTTGTTGTTCTTTTAGTGATTTTCTAATTTTTAGAATTTCTATTGGAAATTCTTCTTGAATGTATATATTTTGATTTTTTATATTTTTCTTGTTTTTTAGGATGTTGATTTTTGTTGCCAATGTTGTAAATGTAACAGAGATCGGTCTGCATTTGTTATTTTTCTTGCCGATTCTTCGTACTGACTGTATCTCATTTTCTTGTATTTTTACTTTGATCTCATTTTGTATAATATTTAGTGTGTCTTCTTGTAGTTGGAAATATGACGAATTGTCGCTTTCTTCCACTCCAAAAAATATGAGGTTTCTTTGTACATTTTGTTTTTCTATAGCATATAGCCTCTTTTCTTGGTTGTAAATTTTTTCACGGATTTCCTGTAGATCCTCGTTCAGTGTATCAAATTTGTTGTTTAAGTGTGAAGTAATTTTCGATATAATTTTTTCTTCGACAAGTCCGAATTGCGATTCCACTGAGGCAAGCTTCTGATTCAAGTTATTCTGCATCTCTCGTATTATTTTATTTAGTTCATCCATTATCGTATTTGTTTTGGTACAAGTAGCTTCCTCTTTTGTTTTTGGTTGTACTATATTATTACTATGCAGGAACGCTGCAGTGCTAGTGATTTTTATTGATGTTTGTAGCTGCCTAGCTGATGTGCCGTATGTGTGGATAGATGGCGTTGGTAGTGTGATATGAAACTTTTCAATGCGATGATTTGGCAATTTATTGGTTGTTTTTAATTTTTAATCACGGAATTTAATCACTTTAGTCTTAGATTGTTTGTCACAGTTTCCTACTTTACACTTCACTATTCTAGATGTCAGGTTTTCAGAGAATAAACTGTATTAGGTCTTTATATCGTTCACTTTTAGTTCCATGATTTATTCAGTTAATCGGCTGTTTTAGACACTGTCCACAATTTTTCCGGCACTATTTGTTATGATTTACTTCATGCACTGGTATTTCTGTTGATTCACTTGTTAAAACTTTTTTAAACATAAATTATTTACGGAGTTAAAGTTAACTGCCGCTCAGTGGCGCCCTCCTAAACTTGACGGTAAGAAGTTATATACGGCTTCTGAACGACAATGGCTCCAAAGGAGATTATGCACTTGCAAGTATTCTATACTAAACTGAGGGGCCACAACTGATTTCCTTACTAGTCGATAGTGGCAGTGTACAGGTGTTCTTTCAATGAATAGGATCAAATTAACAAATAATAACTTATTTTGATCCAATTTTGTAATTATTCTCGCCATAAATTTAAAAGATTTTTAAAAGTCAAAAGTGATGTTTCTCTAATTTATTTTGGCTATTATTTTTGTTCTATTTTGTTGCGAGTGAAATTATATTTGTGTAAAAAATGGATACATTTATGGAATACTATTTTGATGGTGTGTTTAGTAACATGGATCGGGACTGTTTAAATCAAAGGATGAAACGGAAGGAGTTGGTTGAATATTTCAATACAGTGATCGCTGGGTGTGCTAGAGGTTGTATATTTAATACCAAAGTTTACAAATGCTTGTACATTTCACACACATAGCTCGGAAAACCAGTGGCTGTTGAGGTAGAAAGGTTCTAAAATAGCAACCACAAGATGTCGATGTGTGAGGCGTAGTGTAGGATGTTGTAGGATGTGGAAACCTTCCATGAATGCGCCAGATCCAGCACCAATAGAGACAAATGGCGAGAGATCTTGAGGCGAGCAACATCTGCCCATAGTAGCTCCACAAGATGACCACGACCGCTCTGGCAAAAGCGTAAGGCGAAGGCTAGACGTAAAGTATTTACTGTGGTCCGTCATTATTTTTCAAATACCTTGGTCCAAATTACAGTTTGGCATTCCACGTCGCGAAAGCAATAGAGTGGACATGTCTTCTGAGATTGCGGATTAAACCAAGCGCTAAGGTAATATCCATACCAAGCTTTCGTGTTTCATTTGATGTCTGGACTGTACGAACTACGTCACAATACTGACGGAATAAATACTGAACGTGTAGCCTGCGTCGATGGAATGACATCCATCATTATGTACCATACTGACGGACCACAGTATATACTTTACGTCTAGCCTTCGCCTTACGCTCTTGCCAGAGCGGTCGTGGTCATCATGTGGAGCTACTATGGGCAGATGTTGCTCGCCTCATGATCTTTCGCCATTTGTCTCTGTTGGTGCTGGCTCTGGCGCATTCATGCAAGGTTTCCACACAAGATTTAATCTCGTCAGTCCATCGCATAGGTAACCTTCCGCGTAGCCTGATGCTCTCTAATGTAGGAAATGTCCCCTCAATATAGAACGATGAACAAGACCATACGTGTCATAGAATGCCAGTGGATACAAGTGGCGGTCATTATGGTCGGGAAGCCTTTGTCCAGAAGTGGAGGTCTTCAGTCGTATAAAGGTGTAGTGGTCCCAACGATGATATTTGTTCACAGGTCAAAACCACTCCGACCACACATCATGCAAGAATTTCGTTGTAGCTGCTCTAAGGTACCACAATAAGTGCAAGGCTGAGAACGGCGATGTCTGCCTCATGGGGAAGTACCACAATGTTCTATACGTAGCCATGAAATTGGCTTTCGATTGGAGTTTGCAAGACAATGGTGTTGTAGCCGCTTTGTTGGACGAGTTGTACGCATGTGAGGGCACTTTCGAAAGGATATTTTTAGGTGAGAAAATATCCATTACTTAGTAGAAGCCTAAAGGAATAATTACCATATCTTACTCTCACTGTCAGTACCGGATTATACATCAAAGTAAATTTCGGTTAAAGCTTTTAAATACCTTTTAAACTAGTATAGAGTGCTAGAATGGTAAGCTCAGGAACTATGAGATAAAGAATTTTGGACAAAGCCGAAATTCTAAATTTTACAATTTTCACAGAAGTTTGGCGTAAAGCCTCTGTCCCAATCCCCTTTAGGTGTGCAAGCGATGGCTTTGGTATTAAGGATCTATAGGTTAAGATAACTGCCTAACATTAGGGCACCGAGTCGCTTAGCCATTGGACTGTCACTGTAGCATTTTGCTATTGTGACCGACCCTCTGATTGGTCGGTTGATTCTGAGTTCTAACACACATAGCTATTCACAATAGCAAAACGCTACAGTGGCAGTTCAATGGCTAAACTACTTGGGGGCAGGTTGGCCGTATGCTAGTTTGACGCCTTAGTTAAATATGTAACAAGAAATGGTAGTGGTACGATTTATCAACATTATTATATTTCAGGGGCAATATTCGGCACTTCCGCACCGTACTTCCTAGCTGGATGGAAATCAGACTTCATGGACAAAGAAGAAAACGTCCATGGCCTGGTATTCTTCCTAGACCATGCAACTAACGCTAATCTTGAATACAGGGAAAATGACAACACCTATCGTTTCATAGACGTACCGCTAGAAAGCTGCGGCCGAGCCTCTCCAGTAAGAGTCGTTATACAAATGGGAGCATCAGAAATGTTGATGATATTACTCAGATTCGGTGCAAGAATAACGTCTGATAAAGTCTCAACTAACCCAATAGAATCAATACTAGATAGACTTAATGATTACAATAGAAAATACCCGTACGAGCTTGTTACTTGTTTGAAATTGGCTATGAGAGCGGTTCCTAGTATAAAATTGACAGTGGATAAAGAAGCTTTTGAGTTAGATTTGCCTGAAGATTATAATTATCAGAGAAAAGTGATGCTGGAGAAGTATGGAGATATTTTGGAGGATCATTTAGTTCCGACTTCAAGGTGTGGCCTGAAACCAGTGGAGTTAAAACACTTATGTAGGTGTCAGATAAGAGAGATGTTGTGGCAGAATTTTGAACTGCCGTTTGGAATACAGAAGTTGCCAATACCATTAACCATGAAACGTTATTTGGATTTGTGTGAAGATTAAAATGTTTGCTAAATAATTTGTTATTTTCTTTTCCTGTCTAGTTTTTTTAAATGACTAAGGTGGCATGCAAGCCTACGGCCCGCCTGATTTTAAGCAGTTGCCGTAGTCTACAGATGCTTGCAATACCAAAAGCATCGCTAGCACGATGCTCACCTAAAGGGGAGTGGGGCAGAGGGAGGGGAAGGGAGCTATTTATTCAATGCTCTGAATATAGAATTGGTTCAGTTACTTGTAAGTATCCTCGCTGACATTGATGGTCCCGGGAACGCCAGTGGTTTCGCAGCGGCTGGTCAAGTTGACTGTGTTGCCGAAGAGACAGTAGCGAGGCATCCTGTGGCCGATCACACCAGTCACCACTTCTCCGGAGTGAATGCCGATTGTAATACCCTGGATGATATAAAAGATGAAGTCCAGGTTATAATCATGAGGAATTTAATTCTTCATAAGTATGACCCACTAAATGTAAACTTGAAAGGAGGCTACTCCAAATTAGCCAAAAGTTTGGGTTTAAGAATACTTCAAAAGTAAGACGTAATAAGCATGAGTCTTAAACTCAGCCGATCCACGACGCTACATAAAACAAACTAGTTCTACACTGAAAGTGTATGAAATTCTCTTATAGAGTCAAAAAGATGATATGAGGATAGGTACTTACAACGGGCTCTCCATCAACAGTGACGGTTTGCGACAAGTCCATCATTTCTAAAGCCAGGAGTGAGATATGCTTGGCGTGACCCACTTCGTATTCTGGCAGACCGGATACTGCCATATACTTGTCACCTACTGTTTCCACCTGAAACAATCGTTAAATTTCACCTATTTCTTCCAGAATTTAAAATGAACTAGCAATCACAATGTAGCTAGGTCGTGATATCACCGTTGTCATCTATAACTAACATCATTCCATTTAGTGTTTCAATAGTACTAAGTACTCCCAGTTTTTCAGTGGCAGTCATGAATTACAGCTACAGGGATTCAAATTCTGGATCTAATGTTTGTGCGGCTAGAATTCTCCCGATTTGTTCCATTTGAAATGACTTGGACTAATTTATTCTAGGATTACAATACATAACGGGGCATCCGTATCAAGTTAATGTGTAACACGTGTAATATTAGCCAGAGGCAGGATTAAACAATGCATTTAATGTGTATTTAATTGACACTGTCCGATGATAAGTGCATGTTTACAGCGCTAATGGCCGCCCAATATTTAGCACCACACATTTACACGATTACGAAATGAGTACAGTTGGCGTCAGAAATTATATGTGTTGGTAACAACAACTATAGAGCGCGTCTGTCTACCCTGTCTGGTGGTGTATGGCCACTCAAGCCTCTGACTACCCCCGAACGGGGATAAAAGTCGTGACGTTACATTACATTACATTTTTCTGTCTACTCGATTCGTTTTTTTTATTAATAGGGGAAATGTTGCCACAACCGCTTTTTATTTGTTTAGGACTTTTTTCAGCACGGCTGTACTAGATGGAGTGGATTCCGAGTGAAGTACCTACTACCTATCTACCTAGGTTTCGATGTACAAAATTGTTATCTTCAGCCCCTTACTGCTCGCTGTAAGATTGCTTTTACCTAATTTTTATGGGACGAGGCCCACCGTTACTCCTCTAAGCCAGGATCGACAAGTGTCCAACTATGATGCAAAGGTTTGACCCTCGACGAGTCCCAAGGAAATGTTGTCTTGAACCCTGGACACTTAAAGAGAATAGGAGTTGGAAGAAGTTTTCTTTTACCTTGTAAACGTTAGGATTCCTCTTCGGATCGGTCAGCACATCAAAGGCCGTGTACAGGTCATTTAGCATCCTGACAATCTTCATGGCACCCTTATGGTCGGTATGCCTGGCGCAGTAGTTGGCGAAGCCCACTATACCACTGAAGAGTAGTGTAACTGTGTCGTAACGACGAGCGGGGACCGGGCGGCAGTGACGGAGCTCTGTGGCCACGCTTATTGGCAGCACAGAGTACAGGAGCCTGAGGAATGTATGGGTTTGGAAGTACTATGCTTGTCTTTATTTATCTTAGCTGTATACGTCCTAGAGTCACAGAAGAGTCAAGTTGAATTGACTTACAATGTTAATTGAAACTGTTGTTGGTGTGAAATTCAGCGTCACTAACGACGGAATACCGAAACGCTGAGTGAATTACGTCAGCAGTGGGGTTTTTTTCTGCTGGTCCAATCAAAATTTGAATGATACAGATAATTAGTGCTCCATCTCGTGTAAATGTGCCGAAAATTTTAAATTTGTGCCTATAGCCGTTTTGGAGTTATTCACGAATATATGATGGAGCACTAATTATCTGTATCATTCAAATTTTGATTAAACCAGCAGAAAAAAACCCACTGCTGGCGTAACTGACTCCGAAACGCTACTCAAATTTTAAATCCCACTAAGCTGTTCGCATGGTGTTTTATATTAATCGTTAATTGTATCACCCTGGACAAAGGACTCCAGTTCTCAAATTTAATATGCGTTCGAGTAATCAGCAGTAATGGAAGTACTTATTTTCCCTTGAATTAATACTTACTTTGGGTATAACAATTTGGCAATGACGAATCTAACATTAGCAGATTAGAGACTTATCAAAGTGTCGAACATTGTCATCTTGCAAGATAAAGTAAAAGTATCTTCAGTGAGCAAAGTACTGACCTATCAGTTTTCTGTTTCTCGGAATCCAACTCGCGGAAGGTCTGCTGCAGCTTATCAGTCAGAACTTCAAGGTTCTGCGTCAGCTTGTAGTCGGCTTCAAACTGTTCCGACATGAGGACCAGGTCGCGAGTCGCGTCGTGGAGAGGAATGTCGGAGATGCAGAGACCACGTCTGTAAGTATTGTTGTAACAGGTTCCTTACATTAAGGAGTTCTTAGCTAAAAGAGGAAAGAAGAGACGAAGAAATCGGAAGAGGGCGCCCACGGAGAACTTTTCACGACCAGATTAATGGTCTCTTCCAGAAAGTTCAAGTTCGTAGCACCCTCAACCGACGGCAGTGCATGAGAAGATGTATGAATGTGGATGAAGCAAAAGCGGTGTGTCAAAATCGTAGCATGTGGCAATCAATAGTCTCTGCCTACCCCCTTGGGATACAGGCGTGAGTAATGTGTAGCTAAAAGAGGCTTACCCCACAAACCCAATAAAATGTCGTTCCATGCATATAGTTGTATCTTGAGTAAGAATTTATAGTGGAGCCAATTGACTGAAGCTCAAATACGGCTTGCCTCGACCTAGTTAGTACCAACAGAATATTGGCGTAAAGTATCCAATATCTCGATAAACGATCGGAGGCTAAGCATCGCTTGGGAAGGCTAGACAGAGATGGATGACCATTGTTTTGTCATTTGAACTCATTCGGTTGCGGTTATTGTCATCTAGATCAGTCATTAAGCCATATCAGAGGCCTTCGGTTGGCTTGAGCAACTCTGATACTGGGTTAGCAACTAACTAACTAACTTGACGGGCCCGATGGCGTGGTTGGCGTGATGGCGCCTTGCACGCTGCAGGTCGTAGGTTCAATTCCTACCCGGGACATGCATTTGTGTGCATGAACATGTCTGTATGTCCCGAGTCTGGGTGTGTATATTAAGTATGTATTTACAAATAAAAAAGTAGTATATGTAATAATATCAGTTATCTGGTTTCCATAGTACAAGCTCTGCTTAGTTTGGGATCAGTTAGCCGTGTGTAAAAAATGTCCCACGATATTATTAACCATAGGATAAAAAATTACCTTGTCAGATCATCCAGATTAGTAACACTGGGATAGCATTGGAAGACCACGACGTCAGTCTCCGGAATGTACAGCATTTGACCCTAAAACAAAATATAGCGATAAGTTCTGATTTTCCCAAAGGAATCTCTCAGGAATTTTGAAGTACCTTCAGCCGCAAAGAAGATATCTCCTCATGATGGTCAGTGAAGCTCATCTCTTCAGGTTTAGTCTTTAGCACGTATACAGTGTTGATGTGGGCAAGGACATTGGCGAATGTCATCTCTAAGTGTGGACGCACCTGAAAGGTAATCAAGGATTAGAGCCGGCGCACATGGTCAAAACATCTACGCCGTCCCCCTCAAGGGCACTCTAATGAGTCGAGTTTGCACCTCATTGACGGCCGCTTGCGCGCTACATCGGGTGGTACATTGAGGCCAATTTCGGGAACGGCCTTTTCATAATTTGCCCTAGTCTGGGTGTCACTGGAATCATTCATCCATTGTATGGTGTGCATAGTACAAAGTTTGCTTAGATTGGTACCGTAGAGTTGGTGTTTAAGTCTGGCGATATTTTAATAATACTATGATATGCTGGCGTTATTCTCAGCATTTCCCAAAAAATGAAAAATGATAATAAAATATACGTCACGACTTTTATCCCCATTCGGGGGTAGCCAGAGGCTTGAGTGGCCATACACCACTATATTGTGGAGATATAAGCCAACTAAAGCCCACGTTTCACCAGATAGTCAGAATCCAACGTGACAGGTGGTGAACCTTGTCGCCGTGCATAGGATCTAACTATTACCTAATCCCGAGGGACAGGTAGGTAGGTTTCCACACGATGTTTTCCCTCACCGTAAGCGCTGTAAATTATGCCGAAAGCCTCACTGTAAATTATGCACATAGATGAAAATTCATCCATTGGTGCATGCCCCACCGGGATCGAACCTGGGACCTGAGAGCATTTCTCAGTTCAGTAAAAATATGCCTTGAAAACGTATTATTAAACAAAAAGAATACGGCGGATAATTCGATAATAATAGGTACATACCGTATCCAGAACGTCAGTAATCTTGCATCCAGCTCTAGTGACCCTCGGGAGAAGGCGAGAGACAGTCCTGCCTGCCTGCACTATGTTCAGCTCGCGATCGAACATCAGATGGAAGGGGAATACCCGGCAGAAAGTCGCAGGACTCACTTTGGGCTCTAAAAGTATGCATTGAAGTTGGATTGGATTGGTCGAATTAGGATTTTGAAATCAGAACACCATAGCTAAGAGGATAGTCGGTTAAAAATAAACCAATTGCATGAAAATAAAAGCTCGAAGTTCTAATTTTGTAATTTTTTTGCGTACAATGGAAACACAAACAAACAACACCAAATTTATAGAGATTTTCAGCCAGTTTACAATGCCCTTTTACAAAGCATTTCTAGGCGCAAAAGTGATTTGTAATGCCAGTGTAAGTCCATCATAGCTTTTTATAAATTCTAACAAATTTTTAAAAAACAATTAAAACTATTCTTTGTGCTCAAATTGATTGAAGAAATGTTTCACAAAGCAGTACTTAGATTTATTACAGTGAAAAGAGTTGGTTTATTTCTCAATCTTACCGAGTGATAGTGTTTCAATCTCAGTCATCTCCGGAGCAGACACCCGTCCAGATGTGGAAGTCTCCGTGATGAGGAACTGCACGTGGTCGCATTCCTCCTTCGTCTTGAGGATTTCCACCTTCACTTCTGTATTGTGGAGCTTGCTGGCTACCGTCTGCAATTTATAGTATTTTAACACTAAAAATTTAATTATGACTTCCCACCAGTGTGCAGTATCGTAAAATAGATGAATATGTATATAAATATAGACAATATGAACAAAAACTCTGCCTACCTACCTATTAACATTATCATAAAAATATATTTATTTGATCAGAATGATTTTACGTACAAAGGGGAGATAAGGGAGAAACGAGTAAAAACTAAAAATGTTAGGAAAAAAAATATTATTCTAGTTAGTAATGCATGTTGAATCTTGTATTTTTACATTAATGTAGGTATTGTTATTGTTTTTTTTTTGCTTTTTGATGGATTATTTTAGTATGTAGAATTATAATTTGTAAATAAGGAAAGCAAAAGAAAAATAAAAACAGTCTATTGCTGATAAAATTAAGCAGATCAAATTACGGTACAATTTAAATGAAAAGAAAGTGTAAATAATGCGTGAGTGATACTAGGACTAAGGTAAATATATCCCTATTACTATACTCCCATAAATACTTATAACCAAATAGGCAAAATTACACAGATTTTGTAAATAAAAATATGCTATTCTCTAACCTTCACGATCCCGATGACAATATGCTCCAACCCTGGCCTGTCAGAGTAATAGTGCAGCACCAAAGCACCATCTTCAGGCCTCTCCGTACATCTAAACGAGGGCGACCTCATCCCGGGGTACAAAGTCCCCAGATGATCGTGGAGGCCATCCAAATTCTGAAAATATACAAAAAAAAAACATTATTTTAATTAAAAAATAAATGGGGAGACTGGGGAGATGTAACAAAAATAAAAATAAGTATGATTTCAAAATATTAAATAACCACATAATTTGAGTTGTTTATAGAAATGGTCACGAGATGGCGTTACTAATTTTAGTGTTGCGATTCAACGCTAGATGTCAATAGATTCAATTGGTATTTTAAGAAATTATTGTCGCTATTATTTTCATTGTCTTCTTTATTTACGACTTTTAAGCAATGTATTGGCCTTTATAATATTATTTTAATCAGCAATGGCTTTACAAGAGCTATGATCAAAATAAGTAGGAATTAACTAAAAGACATTGGGCAAAATTGTATGGGACTTGCTCCAAATATCCACCACTGACGAGACCTACGTAACTCGATAGACCACTAAATACTGAGTAACTTTTGCAAAGACAGTTCAACAAAATAAGCTGTCAGTAAAAAAATATGGGTAGTTTATAAATTATTTTTTTATTTCACACTAAGTATTATGTTTATAAATTTTTTTCGAAGGGCATCAATATAAATACTCCTTTTAACATTAAATAAAAATAAAATAAGCTGTCAGAAAGCAAAAAATGCCATGAAAAATATTTGTTTTATTATTTTTGTAACCTGATGAAAGGCGAAGAAGCAAGGTAACGCATAGAAGGTACCTGCTTATTTATTTGATAGAAGCGCAACATTAGAAAATACGTAAGACGCTGCTGTTGATGTTGTTGTTCACTTTTCATCAATAACAAAAATAATAATAAAAAATATTTTTCATGGCATTTTTTTTGCTTTTGATTGCTCATTTTATTTTTATTTAATGTTAGAAAGAGTATTTATATTGTTGCCTTTCGAAAAAATTGTATAAATATAATACCAAGTGTAAAATAAAAATAAAAACATATTTTTTTAGACTTCTAATTTTTTTTTTACTGACATCTTATTTTGTTGAACTGTCTTTGCAAAACTTACTCAGTATTTAGTTGTCTATCGAGTGACGTAGGTCTCGGTAGTGGTGGACATTTGGACCATTTTTGCCCATTATCCTTTAGTATGTTAATAAAAAAAATTCAACTAACTACTTTACGTGCACCTGATTTATTTATCAGTCGCAGTGAAATAAAAAACGCCAAGACAAAAACGCGAAAGAATTGCGACCATAAAACCAACCGACCTCGGCCCAATGTATACAGATAGTGTGCCAATTTACAGTAAATTTAGTAAAATCTATTCATTAGTTGATAAGAACTTTCCCATATTTCCATAGTCCATATTTCATCTCTCAACGGATCAACTAAGTATCGAAGTGGCTAATGGATTATTAGATCCTGCCTAAGCGGGACCACAAAAAATTCTTAAGACTCATTTGAGTGTTCCCCTCCACGGAAATCTTTAGTAAAAGGCGAAAGATTTATGCGTTTTGAAGGGAAACCAGAGTTAGTTTGTCTGAAGTTGGCCGAGGTAGTCTATATTTAAGAAACAATTTTAATACCGCGTTCATTTTCATAGCAGCGACATCTAGTTCTGGTTTGAGAACTACATTTATTTAGAATTCTTTCTGCTTCCTATTGTTGCTTAGCTAGTTGTGGCTTCACATCAATAATATTGTATTTTACTACAATTCATTAAAAGTGGTCATTATTCCGTGCCCTTAGTACATAGAACAGAGCCACAGTCTCAATCAAACAGTCAACCGACGAAAGCCCGACCTACTAACAATCATAATGCACATTGTATGGTAATTCGGAACACGACTGCCCTACTGGATTTAATAAGACTGTGACAGGGCATATAGGAATCAAAGCTATAATAAATAACGACTCATAACATCAAGATAAGATTAATAGAATATACAATTTGCAAACTAAAGTTAAGATGGGAAGGTTACTAAGATAAGTTGGAATGAAGGCAGAACCTGGATGGTAATAGATTAGTGACATATAATGGGACATAGGAGAAGAAGCAGACCAAAAGCCAAGTGGTTGGACGAAATTAGGAAAGTATCCAGTATTTGCTGAACGAGGACTGGAAAGAAAAGTTTTTTTTTTGCTATTACGTGAGCTTATTAGGTATGGTGATTGTTAATAGAACATGATTTTGAAGTCACCTGCAAGAAATCACGGGGCGTGGCTCCCAGCACTTGTAAGATCTTGTCATAGCCCGAATCTTGGCAAAACTCGAAGAAAGTCTTTCCAAAAAGCTCCAAAATAGCATCAGCTGGTATATCTGAAATTATGTAAAACACTAAATTTAGAGCAGTTTTGAAGCAAAATTTCTCTAAACAAAACCAATTTTGTTTAGAGAATATAAAGACAATTATTTTAAAAATCCGTAACTCCAGGATAATAAGCATCTCTCTCCATCTTCCCGAGATCTTGTAAATTAGAATCTTTGATAATGGAAACTTCTGTGTTTCTGGTGTTTTGTTTAACATCTTATGGACTACGGATGGTTGGTCACGGCGCTAAGTCGCTAAGCCATTGAACGGCCACTGTAGCGTTTTGCAATTCCGAACGACTCTCTGATTGGTCGGTAAGAATCAACCGACCAATCAGAGAGTCGGATGGTGATGTGTAAGCTTAGATTTTGAGGATACTCACGCAAAACTTCAACGGCTGCGGTAATCAAGTTGTATGTAATCTCATCTTCGTATATTTGCCTCACCAAGAAGCTGCCTTCCATAGCCACGTCAGCCTTTTTCCTGAAATTTTAAAATAATAGATCTAATTTATACGATGACACGAGCTTAACATCACGAAGAGCATTATTGACTGTTTGGGTCATCTTCGTGTGACCGTTTTCCATGGGACCTCGGTATCAAGGAAAAGTTTTGACACCGAGGTCTCACGGAAAACGGTCATACAAAGAATGGCCGTTTATTAAAGTCCATGTTACACAGAACTGTGATTCTTTGAGTGATGACGATGGTGATGGTGATGAAATATTAAACTCACTTGATTGTCTCCCATGTCTCTTCATCGAAGGTTTTCATCACAAGCAACTCGAGAGCATAGTTCACGAAGCCGTACTAAGAAACAAATAAATTTATTAATTATTTTGAATGCTTTTGGAAAAATGTACTTCTAAATGTAAGTATCATACCATTTTAGCAGCTTTATATTTATCTGAAAACAAAGAACAAAATTAAATTACCTGCAAAAACAAAATGATATAAAATATAAATTTTTATCCTTCATTTTTGTTTCATAACCAAAACATTGTTTTGTCTAAATAGCTACGTCCAGAAGTGTCACATGCCGCGCGAGGAAAATTTTCCTCGCGGTGTTTGACTTGCCTCACGTGAGGCAAATGCGCGCCCTGCCTCACCTGAGCACTCACATTTGCGTCGCCTAGTTGGGCAGTCGTGAGACAGAACGATGTCAAACGTGTCAAACTGATTGATCGGGTATACCTTTCCCTGTCTAGACTGTCAGTTGCCTCGCCATTTGCCTCGCGCGGCATGCGACTGAGGCAAACGTCGTGCTTCGCGAGGCATGTGGGTGAGCAGCCTCGCGCGGCATGTGACACTTCTGGACGTAGCTATTTATTTGTCAATAGATGACAGTAGGTTTCCGCACTTTAGAACTGATTCCACTCCACACTAGATGGCGCTGTATACACAATTTTACTACGAACCTTTTTTTTTTATAAAATAACCATTTATGCAGGTAACAATAACAACAATAATTTAACTTAGAAATGTACAAAGGGAGATTTAATTGCAACTTGAAGTAATATTTTACAGAATAATTTATTTTATTTTTTACTAAAAAATAATTGCGATAAATTAAGTAGGAATTTCACTATAATTCATCAAAATTTACTGGACAATACATTATTTAAAAGCATTATGTCAACGACACAGAAAAACAAATTTCATACGACAATTATAAATAAACAATGAACTTAAGCAATTTCCACGAAAATTATGACTTACCTTTTCACAGTAAAACTTCTGTAACACTAAAATTACAAAGATTCAAAAGTAGATCGCGTAGAAGCCGTATAATTTAATACGTTCTGTTTATGTTTTTTAATTTAGACCGACACAGAAACCACCAACATTACTGCACGCGCCGCCAGTCCGGCGCAAACTGACGTAATGTTTCTATTGGCTGAAGGTATAGAACGCAATTTCGTATTTAAAAATCTATATAAACCCAATTAATCACACTCAATAAAAATAGGATAAGTTAAAAATAATTTAAAACCAATTTTACGTGCATTTAGAATACAGTTTTTAATATAATTCGTGAAGAAAATTAACAAATGGGTAGCGACAACTAGCGAAAATTTTAGGTTAAAAACTTTCTGCTATTCGTCAACAGAATGCGCTAGTTGTGACTAGTTATTTTATATTTCACGAAGAAAATGGTACTTATCTAAGAGTATTCCCTGTCTATTATAGTCCTCAATTTTTATTTTAGTAAAATGGATGGTGGTGAATGGTTAATGTCTGCCTAGCCTACTCACATTGCGTTGCTTTTTGAAAATGTAAACAATTTTTCATTTTTTTTTTTAAAAGAATAACCATCGAGTTTCTTGCCGGCTCTTCTCAATGGAAGCAACATTACAAACCGTAAGTAACGTTAAAATATTAATGTTAACGATTCATAGTGCTACCTCTAGCCAGGGCTGGACATTAGGTATTTGAATTACATACTTGTAATTAAAATACGTAATTGAAATACAAATGCGTATTTTGTATTTGTATTTTAATTACCTCTTAAAAATTTAATTTGTATGTAATTAGTATTTCAAATAGCTGACGCTGGGGTATTTTGTAGTTGGTATTTCAAATACTTATAGCTTCAAAATACATTTGAACATAAATACATTCAGCGATCTTATCAATCAATGGGTGCGTTCAGCAGAAAATAGCGCTCGATAGCTTTCATAAGCAAAATGGCACCGCTAAATATGTGAATCTTTAAAGTTGGCAACACTGCACCTGTATTGTACGTCAAATTGATGGTAGGTATCTTTTCAGTTGTCATTTTAATTCTAACACCTAACTGTATTTCGTAATTTGTATTTTGTATTTTTAATACAAATAGTTAAAATACTGTATTTTGTATTTGATATTTCAAATACACGACTTAAAAGTATTTTGTATTTCGTATTTTAAATACATGCGAATTAGTATTTTGTATTTTAATTAAAGCAAAGCATTTATTTTGCCCAGCCCTGTCTTTAGCTTACATGAATAAAAAAATGTGACTGTGACTTTGAAAGGAAAGACTTCAGAAGAGGGATCATTCCACAGCTTGTGCATGAAAGCAACGCTTAATAAACTAATAGTCCCAAAGTAACGCAATGAGCTGCTACAACCATCACGCGGCCATACCCAGTGATTGCGCTGACATGATACTGGGCGCGGTGTGGTATAATTACACAAATGGATTAATGCGTAGCCCTACCCTGTTCAGGAATTAATTCCTTGCTGTTTTCGACGGTTTCATTAGTTATGTGTTGCTAGCAAAGATATTACCAAGAAAGAGGGAGAGACGTGTCCGTCCAAAATTGTTTGTCCCGCTAAACGGAGTCCATGGACTTTACTGTGGCTTAGTGCGACTCAGTGGCTCGCGGAAAATAATGTTGAAAACAAAACAAAGTGAAGTTAAAGATTTTCAGTTCCATACCTAAAATATGGGAGTAAGAACGTATAATTCAAATTCAATTAGATTATTTCGTTAGGCTTACGGGAGCACTCCAATTATAATTATTACATTTAATGTCTTAATTCTACCTCCGGATCGGAAACGCGACCTCGATTGTGAAGATCCGGCAAGAAACTCAGCGGGCTTGTATTTTTAAATATTTTTTTTATACAGGGTTATTGGTAAAACACTAACAACCTTGTAGGGGCGTATTACTGACATCAAAAACAACATCTTTTGTTCTATGACTTTTTACAAAACAAAAACTCTTTTCATACATTGTACAAAAAATAATTTCTAAAATGTATGAAAAAAAAATTTTTTTTTCTCATATAGCGGAAAGCCATGGTACGTGGTTGTATTTCACTTTGCCCTAAAGTACCTAAACGGACCACGGTTATCCTCTAGATGAGCATATTTTCTTGTTTCATACATTTTAGAGTGTGATTTTTAGTAATTTGTTTTTTTTAAAGTCATAGAACAAAAGTTGTTGTTTTTGATGTCCGTAATACGCCCCTGCAAGGTTGTCAGTGTTTTACCAATAATCCTGTATATCCCCACTGCACATTTTAGTACAGTAGGTATTTTTTTGGTAATATAGCTCCAGTAAGCTGCCCTCCGAATGAAAAGTGTATAAGTTTAATAATACCTAATTCATAATAATTAAATTATGCAAATCCAACTTGGTGGTCCTTCACTACAGGAAAGTTAAAATTTCAGTATGCAATTAGTTTCACGTAAATTAGTTTGCCGCCTTCCACTTCACAGTGGGGATTGTAATTTCATTTTTTCATGTCGCCTGTCGCACATTTCAGTTTCCTGTAACATTTATTATGTTTTATTTTTAATTTGTTTTATCACTGGTTTTCCTTAGTTATACAACATGTTAAGAAAACCCAATCACATGAACAAATAAAATAATTTAAAAAAAAACCATGATAGTAAACATATTAATGATTTTTTGCCTTTTTCCCACAAAATGTAGCTAATTTTAAAAATATGACAACACCGTTACCGGAAGTAATTATGTTAGATCGTGTGGCGTCACCTCAGACCACAAAGTATGTGATGACGTCATTTAATGAAAAAAAAATATATGTAAACGGGGTATTTGTATTACAAAAAAATATGGGAGGCCTTTGCCCAGCAGTGGGACACATACTATGCTAAAAAATAAAATTAATATTTTTTTTGAAAAATGAAAAAAAAATGAAAAAAAAATAAAAGATTTTTTTTTACAAAAATGGAATCTAATCTCGATACCCAACAATACGTTTTCGGGTCGGACAGGGTTTTTTTACATATTGTATTTAATTTTTGTGATTGATTATCATGATTAGTTTTATAATCAAAACCTACTAATAAGTAATTAAAGGTTTTATAATTCCTAAACAGCTAAGTAATGTTTATTTTCAATAAAGCGTGCAGTATACGGAATCTAGATATTTATTTCCAAATAATTATAAATACAGGTTCTGTCAATAGTCCGAAATAATATTTGGACGTTTGGATGAGTATCAGATATAGAAAAGAATGGTATAATTTATTCTAAATTAGAACATTTAAAAAAAAGTCCAATAAAAATATCTCAAATATTCACAAACCTTTTCTTGAATATTAGCGGCTGCGACACTGTTCTAAAGCCGCAACACGAAAGTTATGACAAATATTCAAAGGCCTGGAAATCAGAAAACATGATTTTTAGTTGCTACGAGCGCCTCGGCCTATAATATATCTATGGTTGCTACATTATTCAGTCTTTACTGTGCATCTACATATGAGCTACCATTAACCTAAATTAGCATTTCGGCCTTTTGAAACATCCTATATATGTAGTACGTATAATAATATAATATTGTATATTATACAACTATTATACTATTACTATTAACTCGTATATTATATAAGTTCTATTTTTCGTGTACTTTGTGTTCGTCGCCGAAGGCTTTACTCGGTGTAGTTGTTTATGGCCTTATTGCGTGACTTAGTAAATGGTTCCGCCATAATTACATACTGTACGTAGCACTTTTAATTGCTTCTGTTTAACTTACACTTGTAC
This sequence comes from Drymonia ruficornis, assembly GCA_947859195.1. Lineage (NCBI taxonomy): Eukaryota > Metazoa > Arthropoda > Insecta > Lepidoptera > Notodontidae > Drymonia > Drymonia ruficornis. Next base: position 7,223,271 of record OX401925.1, on the reverse strand, counting down.
TATGTATGAAAACCAATTTTAATGTAAAAAACGTGTTTTCTTTGTCTAGCTTTATTATGTTCAAATAACATAGTCTAGAAATATCGCTGTATCGCTGCTAGAAATATCGAGGCGTTCATAGCTAGCTGCAAAGCAACGCTTAGCAAGGTCAGGCAGAGATGTGTGACCATTTAGTGGCATTTGAACTGGGCGTCTCCGTGCTTCGAAGGGCACGTAAAAAGTCGGTCCCGGTTGTTGTCATCTAGGCAGCAGTCGTTAAGCCTTGTTAGAGGCCTTCGGGCGGCTTGAACAACTCTGACAGTAGGTTGGCCACTAAGCATATGATAAGATGAAGAAACTGCAGTTTTCACTGAAATTTAAATACTAATGGGCCCATCAATTACCGCCTACTTAAAGACTAAACAACAACCCTAGGAGTTCCAAGACATTTACAAAATTTTACTAGAAATTCAGACCAATTCAAAGATCTCTGGATAGCGTGACAGACGCTATCGCGATTAGGAAGCGACGAAGCAGAAACTAATGGGCGTCTACTATTTATCTTGGAGCGTTTAAACAGATCGTTAACAAAGCGTTCCAGTTTATTTTTACTGAACGCTTCACTATTATGTTCTAGTGTCATTTAAACGGTAGTAAAAGACATAAAACACATAAAAATGTACCTATTTACCATAAAGACACACATATGTGTAAGAAATTTCTGTTGGTATTCATTACTCAAACTAGGCGTGAGCCTGTATCAGGAGGCCAAGGAGTTGTGATAAGGGGCCATCCATAAATTACGTCAATTTCATGATTTTTAGACCCCTCCCCCCTTGTCACAACTGGTCACATTTGCGAGACTCCCCCCCCCTCCCTGTGTGACGTCACATATTTTTTACAATTTTCAGAAATTTTCCAAATTTGTCGTTAACAATTAAAATTTTGGTTTTAATACTTAGATATATTCGATTTTTAAATGTGACGTCACAAAACTTAGGACCCCTCCCACTCCCTTGTCACATTTCGTCGACCCCCTCTCCCCCCTTTACGTGTGACGTAATTAATGGATGGCCCCTAACAGAGTTGTGTCTGTGATGTGAGGGGTTTGTATGAGTGAGTGTGGAGGAGATGTGTAACGAAGGGAGGGAGACGGTGAGTGTTGAGTGTGTGTCATAGGAACGTCGTAATAGTGATAGTGTTGAGAAACCTTATGTCAATACCTCATGAAACTGAACTCAAAAAATATTCTTTTCTTGATAGGTGGCACCTCCGAAATGATTCTTTAGCCAATGGTAGATTGTATCACAAGGGAGCATAACATTTTTAAGGCAAGGGCGCTATTTCAAATTCATAGCGGAGCGAAGGATTCTAGAGTAGAATCCTCAGCACAGGGACGGATTCTAAGGTAGAATTCTGAGCGCAGCAAAGGGATTCAAAGTACCAACGTCGCCCGGAGAAAAAATATTTGCGACCAAGTGACACACTTTCCTTTTCAATCCACTCTATGAACAAAAATAACAGGTAGTTTTCGTTGGTTTAATTTGTTTATTTTTAAGGCGACGCGACCACGGCAGCGGGCAGCCACTGACGCGCCGCCCCGCACAGCGAGGCCCATCAAACTATGTGTGAAGTCTAGTGGAGAAAATATCTACTTTGTTCCCGCTTCTTCAAGAACAAAACATAGTTTTTCGGATAGACGGCATAAAAATATTCCCTTACTAACCAATTGAGTTGTCAATATAGCAATAATTGCATCAATCAGAAGTCGCTCTAAAAGAGATTTGTATTTTTTTTATCCATTTTTATTGTGATTAAAATCTGCCAATACTAAGTAGGATAGACAGTCGTTCAATTTGAATAATGTCGCCATCGAATATGCATGAGCGGTTGTCACAGGATTCAAATGGACACTAGCTCATTCGATTTCATTGACAATCGATTCGATTGTAATTGTTATTTAGGTATCGATATTTCAAAGGCATATTTGAATGTTAATAGTTTTAATATTCTGATTCTGAGCAGTGAAAGCCGATAGGTTAAGCACGCGTATAGCGGGCTTAAGGTCCAGGGTTCAAACCCCGGCTCGCATGTCTAGATTTTTCGAAATCTATGTGCAAATCATAATCTTTAATATGTAAAGTAGTTATGACAGCTGCGTTAGGTACAGTAAGTGAGAGCCCGGAAGCGCAACCCCCCTATCTCTGTCCCACTCCTTCAGGTCGGCAACGTGCGAGCCATGCCTATGGTATTGCAAGCATCTATAGGATACGGTCCTCAACTCCAATGAAACAATTAAATACTAGTTATTTTGGAGTTAAAGGTCATATCCGTTTATCATACGAACAGTTTCAAACGAAACCCACCACGACATACACTGTTTTATTACACCATTAAAGTTCAACATTGTATGGAAAGTATTGAAAAAATGCGAGCGAAGTGTATCGTAAAAATGTTACGGCTTTATGACCCTAAATAAGTGTAGGATGGTCGTTTTACTTGAAATACGGTTCAGTGAAAAGGTTAAACAGGTTGTAACTTTAAAAAGGTAAACAATTTTAAATTAACATTTTGGTAAGTTTCATATTAATATTTTACTATGCGCTGGTCAGCGATTGACCCCTATTACACCTGGCGTCCAAGTCCCTTAGCCATTAAACTGCCACTGTAGGGTTTTGCCATTGTGACCCACCATCTGATTCGTCGGTTGATTCTGACCGACCAATCAGAGGGTTGAACACTATAGAAGCTCAGTGGCAATGGCAGTTCAATGGCTTAGCGACTTAGAGAAGAATGGGAAGTGATGGCGACTATAACGAGACCGAAGATGAAAGTAGCTAACTGACTTAAATACAGCTTTTTTACAAAGATGTATTTAATCTTGAATTAACTTACCGTAATTATTTTGGCAAAAAGAATGCAAGGTATATCGAACAATATGATCTATTGTATCTGCTTAAACTTTCACTTGTTAGTTTAAGGCCCTGCTTCCTGGCCGTCCGTTTTGGCCGTCTGGATTGGTCGAGAGCGCACAAACCCCGCCCACTTTTGTTGCGAAAATATCGATAATCATTAATTGTGTCATGAAAAACTATTGCATCAACAAAATCGAACTTATTTTTTTTAGGTATTATCTTTTTCCATCTTCTGGGGAAAAAAAATATTAAAAATTCCAAGTCGTTTAGAAGGAGATAGAATTTTTAAGACGAAAAAATCTTCACTTTTTTTTTCACATAGTAAAAGATCATGTAGCTCTTTTATCTTGCTTATTTTTTAAAGATGAGGGTTCAATAAATACGGTGATATTTTTTTCAAAATTTTTACTCCACTCCTCTAAGAGGAGATAGCCTTCAAACATGCCTCGTTAGGTGCCTGTATAGTCTTAAGGACTTGTTTCAGAATCGCCAACAAATTTTATCTACAAATAAATATGGCGTTTTTCCATAGAATAAACTAACGCTTAAACTAACTTAAAACATTGTCCGTTAATACTTTGGCGGATTTTTTTCTTGTCTGTTCTCATTTCGTTATGAGATTTAAGCGGGGCTTATAAATACAAAAACCTGGAAAGTAATAGGTAGGTACCTATTATTTATATTAAGTAGGTACTTTAGATTTTATATCGATTACATTTTACCGCATCCAATTTTCTGGTTCTATAAAATTTGAGTGTCTACCCCATTCCATTACAAAAATATGTTCAATATTATGTCTATGCGTAAATCTGGCTTACCATAATATTAAAAAGTGATGTTTTTTTAAATCCAATATTCCCGCCGTATCCCCGTAGGTATCCCAGTCATCATCATCATCATCATCACGTCAGCCAAAAAGCGTCCACTGTTCGACATCGGCCCCCAAGATTTCCACAACGACCGGTCCTGTGCTACTTGCATCCAGCGCTTTCCCGCGACCTTCACTAGGTCGTCGGTCCACCGGGGGGCTTACCCACGCTGCGTCTTCCGGTACGTGGTCTTCGGGCTATGAGACCCGCCCATTGCCACTTCAGCCTACTTATTCGCAGGGCTATGTCGGTGACCGTGGTTTGTCTACCTATCTCCTCATTTTTGATTCCATCCAGTAATGTGACGGACCGGAGTGGCTCGTACTATAGAGGTATAATTATTACCAAAGATGCTTTGCAACCAAACAATTCAAACTATCGAAATAATTTAAATACTACAATTATGCCACATAAGGATACTTGGAGTTCTGTCAAGGTTTGTTCTGAAAAGGTTACCCGAGTCCAATAGTACCAGGTGACCTAGATGAATTAACAGGCATTTATAAAAAGGCCATCAGTATTCAGTACGACCCGCTAACGAACGTTCGCTACTTATGGGGTTTTTATCTCATAGTGGTACTTGGACTGAGTCCATTATTCGGCTTTATTGAGGAATTTCAATTATTTCGATAGTTTGAGTTGTTTGGTTGGAAAACATCTTTGGTAATAATTATACCTTTATGGTACGAGCCACTCCGTTCCGTCACAGTAATAGAAGGTAATTGTATCAAAGGAATCGACACAATAATTTTAGGTGGGACTCTCCACATTTTTCAATAGAGACAATCTTTATTTTCTGCTCCCCTTAGGTCGCAGATGTCCTGGGTGGCATTTTCCACTTACCGTCTGATGGGCCGTCTGTCCGTGTGCCTTCAGGCAATAAAACGGTTGAGTAGCTACAGTATTCAGCCGAAAGAGAAAAAGCTATCAACACATGAAAAAATAGGCCATTTTACACCTACCATCTCCCGTTTTGAAGTCGGTAAAAAATCACCCTGGGGCACCCTATGCTATGAATACATCCGCCATGTCGAATACCACACGTTTCAAACAAATATTTCTAAGCTTTGACACATCGTGCTTTCGTTAATGAGTTCCAGCTTTGAATAAGGCGCTGTGTCGCACCACATTTTAACTCTTAATTACTACCTTATATGTATGTGTTCTTAACTTAATAGCTTTTTATTGGGCTTCCGGCTCTCTCACTCATCGTACGAAACGCAGCTGTAATATCTTGTTTTCGCCGATCTTATGTGAGAGGGTGTTACTACTCCAGTCGAGACAGCCCGTATATGAGCTGCAGTCAATTGGCTACAGCTTGCCTGTCCCACGAATAAAAATCTGCGAAAGCAATTCATTTTCTGATTTTCTAGCAGAAACCTTAACAATTCCGCAAAGTTTCCGTTAAATTGCAGATTTTACGCCATTCTAGATCATTTTACGGAGACCTGGTAGTAATCTGATCTAACGTAAGTACCCATTTCAAAACAATTCTACTCCAAAAAACTCTTCTGAAACTTTATTATTTACTAGGTAAGTAGGTACCTAAGGGCTTACTCTGTTTCAAACGAAAACGAAATTTCGGACGAAATTCGCATATTTCCTACTACGTTTCTCATTGATTCCGACATTTCTTGCGAACGAAAATTGTTTGACGTCTTCGTCGTCGTCGAATCTAAACGTCACACAATTTTCGTTTTGTTCTAAACGAACGAAAATTGTGTGACGTTTAGATTCGACGACGACGAAGACGTCAAACAATTTTCGTTCGCAAGAAATGTCGGACTCAATGAGAAACGTAGTAGAAAATACGCGAATTTCGTCCGAAATTTTGTTTTCGTTTGAAACAGAGTAGGCCCTCTAGTCTCTTTCAAAAGCGCCTAGATTATTTCAATTCATAATTCGTTGTACACAATCGTGAAATAACTAATTATGACGTCAAGTTAATTAAATTAAAACAAAGGCTTGATTTAATTTAGGTAGGCCAAATAAATCGTTCTCCGGTAAACGATAAATAAAATTCGCTCCTAGAGTGTTAAATAAATGTATTTAGTCTGCGGCGAATCCTATTTCTCTAGCTTATTTTATAATCGAGTCGTTTAATTAAATTAGTTGACTAAAAATAATAAAATGTTTTAGAGATTCATTTATTTTGGCAAGTAGGTATACATAATTACTACGTGCAAAGCAAAATACTCGAATAAACAGGAATATTGGGAGATCGGTGATATTCCGCATACATCATCATCCTACTTCCTACTATCCTACATGCGAAAGTGTGTGGGAATGTTTGTTACCATGTATCTCCACAAATACTAAACCAATTTGAATGAAATTTTAAACGTCGATAGTGTAGGCTCTGGAATAAGGCATAGGCTAATCTTACACATCAATTTCCACGCGGGCGAAGTCGCGGGGCACAGCTAGTCATTCATAATGCGCACAGCCAAGGAGTGGAACTCCCTGCCTGCGTCTGTATTTCCGAGTGCGTACACCCAAATCTCTTTAAAAGTAGGGTGAACAAGCATATTTTGGGTGCGCTCGCTCCACCGTCGATCTCATCTTTTCCCGCGGTAAGATTAAGGTCAAGAGCACACCCATTTTTTTTTTAAATAGGACGTTTCCCCGAGCTGATTGGCACCTTTTTTGGGTGATTGATTTAAAAATTAAAAGCACCAAAAGAAAGATTCACTCCTACCTAACGATTTAAAACACCCTATTCTCCGATTAACCGCATGAATCATTATAATTCGCAGTCCAGGTGGGTTCCGATATTGCAAAATTCTCACGTGGTGTAAGGCGGGCGGGCGGCGTCTTAATGAAATTCCTCACGACGCGACCTTCCCTCGATGGAAGTAAGGGATGCGGTAATTAAACATGCTATTTATTGGACAAGTTGGACAATGGTTCTGATCCTGGTGGTCCAGTAACTAAACTTGTCCACCCACACAACATACATCAATATAACATACTGAAGACTTCCACTGCTCTCTCGATTACTTTCAAACGTCATAGTCCACGTGTGTGATGTCATGGGCAAACTAACTGTATTGCTATCGTTTGCACGATAGACGTAAATATAATTAGATGATACAAATTGCGTCTAGTCATTGCTTTAAATCATACATTACGATCGGAGGTTAAGCAATGCTCGGCAAGGTCAGCCAGAGATGGGTGACCATTTAGTGGCATTTGAACTGAGCGTCTCCGTGCTTCGGAGGGCACGTAAAAAGTCGGTCCCTGTTGTTGTCATCTAGGCAGCAGTCGTTAAGCCTTGTCAGAGGCGTTCGGGCGGCTTGAACAACTCTGACGCCAGGATGGCCACTAACCATACGATGAGAAGAAGATAAACTATACCAAGAGTCAGATACGCCACTGTCCAAAATATTTGTCCTACTGCACTGAGTCTATAGACACATTTATACTCAGTCGGTCGAGGAAAATGAATATTGAAAACATGTCAGTATTGCCAATACGGCATATCTTCTGATGAATAATGCCTTCTTATGTATTTAATAACTGAATTGTCGAATTGTGAGTGCGATAGTATGTGTAAATTTCGCTGCACGTAGTGGTGCGCTGCAGCAAAGTATTATGATTGCAATGTTCGAAGGTACCTTATCTACTAAAATAAAGTTACAAAGCTTGCGTAAAACATGAATAAGCCTGTAAATTTGACTATGTATTGCAGTTCATATTTAGTTCATGAACCAACAGAATTACCAATATTGTTATGTCTAGTCTAGACTTTTTTAAAGCAAAGTTTTAATATTTTTTATGACTAGTGTCTACTAACTCACTACACCCGTCTGGATAGGCCTTTAAATATTCATAAGTGTAGTTGAATTATGTTTTATTGTGTAACACGGGTTTACGATCTTTCTGATTAGCCACGTCCGGATGTCTCACATGCCGCGCGAGGCAAATTGCCTCACGAAGTTTGGCTTGCCTCGCGCGAGGCAAATGCGCGTCCTGCCTCACCTGAGCGCCTTCATTTGCCTCGCCTAGTTTGGCATAGTCATGAGACAGAACGATGATAACGGGTCAAACTGATTGCTCGGGTATACCCTTCTCTGTCTAGAGTGTCAGTTGCCTCGCCATTTGCTTCGCGCGGCATACGTCTGAGGCAAACGTCGTGCTTCGCGAGGCATGTGGGTGAGCAGCCTTGCGCGGCATGTGCATGATGTAGACACGCCTATTTATATAGCTTTATTAAATTCTCTACTTGGAACAATTGACTTTAAATCTCTAAGGTCAGACAGTTTTTCAGTAAATTATTGCGATAGCTCTTAACGGCTCTCAGGAGAAGTTTAAAGAGTAACTAAAGTGTTTCTGTCAGACCTTAAGATTAATTGAAGTTTGACGAGCTTTCAAAATTTTTCAGACTGTTGACCGTGAAAGGAACTTATAGGTTCTGACCCCGGCTCACATCTCTGGCATTTTTGGATTTCATGATTCCATTTCCAACAAAGGTAATAGTGGTAGAGCCAAACTGTGGTCAATTGACTACAGCTGATATACGGGCTGGCTCGACCGACCTGCAGGGCTATTACGTATCCCAGTTGACAACTGGCGTCGGTTGTACACCGAACTTTGATGGTAAATTAGAATGACATAGCATTGGTATTACGTATTTCGGTGAATGGATATCAAGGGACAGTGAGTTTAGTTTAGGTTAGCTCTGCAATAAATACGTAGTACCAATGTTATGTCATTCTAATTTACCATAAAGTTCGGTGAACAACCGAAGTCAGTTGTCAACTGACATACGTAATAGCCCTGCTGGACCGATCGGCGTAAAGTAGCTATTACTAAGCCTACGCTGTCCGTCTGTCCGTTCGTCAGTCCTTCTGTGAGCGGGCTGTATCTCACGACCCGTAATAGGTAGAGAGTTAAAATTTTCACATAATATGTATATCTGTTGTCGCTACAACAACAATTAGTAAAAATTAAATTAAATTTAAAAACAAAGATTTTATATTTTGACGTTTATATTCTACGGTGGTACGGAACCCTTTATGTGCGAGTCCGACACGCACCTGGCTGGTTTTATATTTTCATTTAAGCACATTAAAATATTCTTGAATTTAGTGTTTTATTTTATAAAGCTAGGTCAGGTACTTTTGAAGATATTGAAGATTTTCTAACCGACCCGTTTTCTTTGCGGTCCAGTGTATTATAAAAAAACACAAATAAAAAAAATTAAAACACGCACTCCTTTCAAAAAGTATCTTTATTACATTACATACAGCTTCGGGCATTGAAAGCATGTCTTTTACAGGGGTGTACTTTGTTTATAATGTAAATCCATTATTCCGCTTCCATGTGAATATTTACATTGTGGGGAGTGCTCTGACGGTATGCGGGCTAGCCTAATCTCACAACGCTTGGTTTATGTATGGTAGGTATACGTTTGTAGTAAGATTAGAGAATACAAATGGAACTACCTACCTACTTATACCTTAGGCATGTTTTATTTATTCGTATGTACGATCGCCGGCACATCTATGGTAAAATTTTTAACGTAAGCCGAGATCTCACGAACGTAAGTCGGAAGCACAACCCCCCCCCCCTCTATCTTACTACCCTTCAGGTCGGCAACGTACGAGCTATGCATTTGGTTACGGTAACTGCTAAGAATCAGGCGGGCAGAACGCTTGCTTGCCACTTTAGTTTTATAAAAATTAAAAGGGTTCCTCGTAGTAACTACGGAACTCTAAAAATGTGTTTTTACAGACGCTGAGCAATTTAACATTTATCAAACAACGGCTAGAATGGCGATATGCTATAATTATGTTCGCTATTCATTACTGATATGCTTCGTTCAGACCTTACTATCGACTATAACTAAATCAATACCGCAGATTAAGCCACTAGCGACATGAATATAGTGATTAATCGGTTTTGTGTCAGCGGTAACTCGGTTACTGCGAGCCAGGCGAGTTGACTAGCGTTAGTAACTGGTTTATATCGCACCGTATCGCTACTGAACGCATAAAGCTGTTTCATAGTTGCTTTATAGCATTTTTGTTGGAAAATAGAGTGTGCTTTCGTTTTTAAGTGTTTTTTTAATTGAAATATTTTAAAGCTGCAATATTTTTTTTATGATTGCATGCATGCATATGCACTTTACGGTTATGGACTTTTTTTTTTTTCAAAAGCATGAGGTTTTTTTTACTGAATTCCAATGGATTATGCAAATGAGACTGGAATGGACAGGACTGGACAGGACACGACAGGAACTAGGTAATAAACTGCTGCTAAAAAAATGTTTGTTTTTTAATATCACCTAAAATATCATGAGATATCAAGCCTATGATAATTCATGCTTAGTGCACTTAACTTAAATATATACTATAATATATAAAAAAATAACTATTAAATGACCGTAACTCGTACTTACGTGTGAATTTCCGGCAGGCAATTAACACATACGTTCCATACCCGTCAATACCATTGATGTATTATTTAAGCAGATAGAGTACCGTCTAACATCGCGTCTAACGTCACTAAACTTGTGCTCAGCACACCGCACATGTGAAATTCACTCATCTGCTATCACACTCGCAACTCGATAATTAACTTATTAAATACAAAGAAGGCATTATTCATGAGGCATTCGCAATACCAACATGTTTCCAACATTTTCGCGAGCTACTGAGTCGTACTGTGTCCATAAACTCAAACTCATTTTTTTTATTCATGTAAGCTACAAGTAGCGTTTATAAATCGTGAAAAAAAATATTTTAGCGTTACCACCGGTTCGTAATGTTGCTTCCATTGAGAAGAACCGGCAAGAAACTGAATGGTTACTCTTTTCAAGAGAAAAAGAATAATTGTATATATTTTCAAACAGCAACGCTATGTGAGCAGGCAGGCATTAACACATTGTGAATAAAAATAAAAACAGAATTAGGTCTTTAAATAAAAAATAAAGAAAAACTAGCCTAGAAAGTTGTGCATGCCTACTCCTACTTTACAATCAAACTAAACATAGACTCCGACTAGTAGGACAAACTATTTTGGACAGTCGCATGTCTCCCTATTTCTTGGTAATGTCTATGGTGAATACCGTACCAAACAAGATCATCGTTAACCGGTTAGTTACCGGATATTAGTCAGACACAATTAACCCAGTTCGTATCATGTTTAAACATTTTCTGTAATTTCCTTGATTAAGATTTTCATGCAAGGATCATAATCTCCATGAATGTTAAAGTAGAATCTTATGGGATTAAATAACATCGTCAACCTCATCTTTGCCTCTGCGACAAGATTGTGGTCAAGAGCAAGCCCATTTTTAATTAAAAAAAGCAGGCGTGTAATTGAACCTTGGGAGTATTTTTTTATGGGACTGAGATGGCAAACTACTGTACGGTCCACCTGATGTTAAGCAGTTACCTTAGCCTATCCGTAGACGATGCTTGCAATACCAAAGGCATTGCTCGCGCGTTACCGACCTGACGGGGATTGGAACCTGGAGGGGAAGAAGGGGGCGGGGGGAGTTGGGCTTCCAGCTCTCTCACTCATCGTACGAAACGCAGCTGTGATAGCTACTAAGGCGTCATACAGAATATGAGTACCTACCTACCTACCAGCCTTCTAGATGAGCGTTACGAAGCGCCGCGATACACGCGACTGCAAAAATGCAGTCCGTGTATGTTAGCGCTTAGTCTTGAATACACAATGCATCAGTTTAGCTACATACTTCAGTCCTCACTATAGTTTTTCGCAAAGAATATACAGGAAACACTTTTTACAATTTTCACCGAACACAAACGGCACTTAGATAACAATTCCGAAGCTTTATCTTCAGTTTTTATTTTCAGGCTTTCAGCATCTAAAGATGCAAGATTTTTTTTACAACTCGCTGTCAAAGGCAACAGCGGATCGTTATGTCGGAATAACGCCGAGATAAAAAATGTACCACCGTTTTGTTGGAGGATTTTGTTGAACAAGGTTGTTGTTAACGAATCTGATATTTTACAAGCCAAAGAAATAACAAATTGTTAGTGTATTTTTTGTAAATCTAAGTCACATTGTAAATTTTACCTCATCAAAGAATTTTAACCATGGACCAATTACTAAGGGGACTGGCCCTAAGCAACTCGGCCGAGTGGTCGGCCTAGTACTAACATCGACATAAAACGAAGCGAGTAGGTCAACTATTTACCGGTAGATAGAACAATGAAAATGAAAAAATAATGACCACGTTTTTTTTCATACATATATATAATAAGGGCACCTCTTTCTTTAGTCTTTACTCTGTGGTTTTAACACTGAAATTATTGTAATACGACTGATACCTAATATTAGTCTCATCCATTAATTATTGCCTTTACTTAATATGAATAAACTGAAATTAAATCGAAATAAATATTGGCTGTGCTAACACACCAACTGAATGGCCCCAAACTATGCATGGGTATATACATACAATAAACTCAGAGCGATCCCAGTGACTCCAGAGCAAATTACATAAAGGCCATTTCCGGAATTCACCTCGAGCGGGAATAGAACCGACCACCCAATGCAATTTATCGCAAAATTACTAAATTAAACTAACAACCTACAAAAATATTTGTTAAGAACAAGAATTAAGCTTAATACTATAATAATAATAATAATATCCTGGGACATTCTTTTACACACGGCTACCTGATCCCAAACTAAGCAGAGCTTGTACTATGGAAACCAGATAACTGATATTACTACATATACTACTTGTTGTTTGTAAATACATACCTCTTCTTCTTATCGTATGGTTAGTGGCCAACCTGGTGTCAGAGTTGTTCAAGCCGCCCGTAGGCCTCTGACAAGGCTTAACGACTGCTGCCTAGATGACAACAACCGGGACCGACTTTTAACGTACCCTCCGAAGCACGGAGACATTCAGTTCAAATGCCACTACATGGTCACCCATCTCTGACTGACCTTGCCGAGCATTGCTTAACCTCCGATCGTTTACCGATCAGTGATTGCAACTGGCTACGAGCGCCTCAAGCATACAATACATACCTACTTAATATACATAATTACACCCAGACTCGGGACATGCAGACATGTTCATGCACACAAATGCATGTCCCGGGTAGGAATCGAACCTACGACCTGCAGCATGGAAGGCCGAATCTTAGCCAACCACGCCAACGGGGCCGCAAAGTTACTAAATTAAACTAACAACCTACAAAAATATTTGTCAAGCACAAGAACTAAGTTTGCTCCTTCGTGCCTAGGTTAGTTAGTAAGCGGCATGTCTCATAATACGTCTATGTTGAGTACCAAAAATTATCTCGGCGGATATCACAGGGGTCGGCACGTCCGCTCTTTACCGGCGTTAACCGTGTGGACCTAGCTTAAGAGCTAAGTAAGTTAGGTACAGTGAAAATTATTATGTAGGTAAAATGTTTTTGTAGGCTAGTAAGGGATAAACTTTATGCTAGGTTTTAGTTACATTAGAACGTAGTCACAGTTTTAAATCACAAGGTCTTTCTCTAAAAGTGCGAGCAATAGTACATTACTGCCACGGTCTATAATGAGTGTGTTGCTGACCGCGTTGTTGATAGCCGAAAGCGCGGCGCAGTGCAGCTCCAGGCCTCCACAGCGCGGTCAGCATTGCAACCCTTGATGGACAAGCTGAAACAAAGGCCGAGACGAATTAACAGCAAAATTATAATGAACTTTATAATTTAAACAGCCTGAAATGTAAACAGAAACCCCACTTCATACTGAAAACCACACCAATGCCAAACCTCTGAAATGATGTCTGAAAACAGAATTTATATTTAAGTTCCCTCCATAATTAATGCGGCGAAGAGTAAATGCCACAAAGCAAAGGAGCTTGGCCCCGTACACAACGTGCATTTGAAATGAGCATGACTATATTTTATAGAGGTGTCAATTGATTGATCTAACTATAAGTACATAGGGCCACCGCAGACTTGCTACTTTTAGCATCGGCGATCGGCGACTTAGTCGCTTTCCAGAAGCACGATGCAGCGACTGAACGCTACACCCCGCACACTTAAAAACGCCAAACACAGCGACTCGCTTTTCGGAAGCTCGATGCAGCGACTGAACGCTACACCCCGCACACTTACGGATGCCGGTCGCAGCGATTTTTCATGTTGACTACAGGCTACCGGATCAGCATCGGAGCAGGCGCTGCGTCCGATCGCAGGAAGTCGCAAAATCGCGATGCTGCATCGATGCAGTCACAAAATCGCGCGACTTTGATACTGCGATCGAACACAGAGAGTCGCCAAAACGCGATGCAGTATCGATGCAGTTGCAAAATCGCCGATTGCCGATGCTAAAAGTAGCAGTCTGCGGAGTATAGTGTATGTACCTACCAAACATTACCAAGTAAAAGGGGGACACGTGACTGTCCAAAATAGTTGTTCTACTAAACAGAGTCCATGGACACAATACGACTTAATCGCTCGTGGATAATTGAAAATCACGGAATTGTTGAAAACATATTGGAATACAACCGCTTGGCGCAGTGGTTCGAGTGTAGGCTAGGCTCCCTGCATCGGGTGGGTGCGAGTTCGATTCCCGACAGAGGCAAATTTCGGAAACGACCTTTTCGTGATTTCCCTTGTCTAGGTGTTACTGCGATCGCCCCCAATCCATTGTACGATACCTATAGTACAAGCTTTGCTTAGTTTGGGACCATACAGTTCGTGTGTAAGTTTGGCGATATTTATTTATTTGCCACTACAGAAGGGCTAGTGGCTGACGTCTACAAGCGTTCCTTCAAATCGCTACGCTTCATGTATGGAAATGACATAAGTCACGTGATCTACATAGCAACTTTTGTTGATCTACATAGCGACGTTTGACATTTCCATACATTGTGAAGTCTATTCTATTCTATTAGCGTCCATGCCACTTGTCTAAGGGGGCAGCTCATTTTCTTTTAGTTTACTCATTATTTGTAGACAATAAAACAAGCACCATTATCTCCAATATTTTTTCTCCATCACCTTTATTTATACACAACAAACATCTGAAACACATCCGTTCCGTTCGGTTTCAGGAAGCTTCAGTTTGTTCAAGGCGTTACGCCGCCCGCACGCGGATTCAGGCTGTTTGCACTGTTATAATTATGTTTGCTGTAGAACGTGTGCCAGAGAATTAGGAGGTAAACAGATTTAGAACACAGTATCCGATGTAGGTTGAAGTGCGGATAGGGGTAATCAAATGATCTATTTAGAAAGAAAGAAAGAAAGAAACATTTATTCGACACACTCGCAACACATAGACAGAGGAAACAGAAAAAAATAAAAAAAATAAAAATATATATATTTAATAATTCATGGTGGTACCAAGCTGTAGCCAATTGACTGCAGCTCAAATACGGGCGGCTTGACCGGGGTACCACCTCTTACAGAAGATCGGCGTAAAGCAGCTTTTACAACTGCGTTTTGAACGATGAGTGAGAGAGCCGGAAGCCCAACACCCCCCCTTCCCCTTCCTGCGTCCCACTCCCCTTCCAGCAAAGTGCGAGCAATGCCTTTGGTATTGCCAGCATCTATAGGCTACGGTAACTGTTTAACATCAGGCGGTCCGTATGCCTGTTTGCCACCTCAGTCTTATAAAAGAAATGCAGTATGGGGTTCGATTCTTATGACATCCATGCGCCCATTTGTAGAAGAAGCTAGGGAGCTAAAGCTACTCCAAGAAAGAGGGAATCATGTGACTGTGTAAAATAGTTTGTGTCACTAAACTGAGTCCATGGACACAGTACAACTCAGTTATTCGCGGAAGATAATGTTGAGATTCTATACTACTCACCAAGCCAACTAGACACTCTGGTATAAATATCAAATGGTAATAAATCAATGATTCCGCGGTCCGTCCACAACGAAGCCTGGGCCAATGCCTGGGCACTCCTGTGGCAGTAGCGCCCACTACGTGGTGGAAGGATCGCGGAATCATTGACCTATTATCATTCGATATTTATACCCGAGTGCCTACGTGGTGGAAGGACCGCGGAATCATTGACTTACCTATTATCATTCGATATTTATACCCGAGTGTCTAAGTTGGCTTGGTGGGGAAGTATCGAGATTTTATCGTTTCTAAAAACAAACTTTGTTAGAGGCTTTACTGAAAGCAGGGTTTACCTTTAAAACCGTTCTATTCCGGTACACGCTTCGTCACGGTTTCCGTGAAGTTACGCCCGCGCCGCAGCCGTAGTGGAAACGTTCGCTTTCATTTGTTTGCAGTCTATTGTTTTGTTTTTGTTTCATCGAAGTTTGTTTTACATTCTACACAAATTAAACTTGAATAAACTAAGGGCTGTATCACACCTGAGGGGCTAGCCAAGTGGCATGAACGCTAATCGAATAGAATAGAATAGACTTCACAATGTATGGAAATGTCAAACGTCGCTATGTAGATCAACAACTAGTTGCTATGTACCTAGATCACGTGACTTATGTCATTTCCATATATGAAGCGTAGCGATTTGAACGAACGCTTGTAGACGTCAGCCACTTGTCTAGCCCTTCTGGCGACGGGTTTGGCGACCGTCGCAAAGTAGAGACCTGTCATATTTTGACATAATTCAATACAAATGATTGGAGACGGTAGCCAGCGACGTCACCGGCATATCCAAACAATTGGTATTACCTGACAAATTCAATACGAATTCGTTGGCCACGGTGGCTGGCGACGCGCTTGGCGTCCCGGTGAGATAGAGCCCTTAGTGAGTGAGTCAGTGAGTCCACACCTGCCCCTAGACAAGTAGCTTCGTCTAAAATGATATTACAAGTCGATGAGTAGATCACGTGGCTTATGTCATTTCCATACATGTAGCGAAGAAATTTGAAGAAACCCTTGTGGATGGGGAGCCCAGCGTGCACTTCGTGGATTTACTCGAGCGTCGTCCAAACCTAGTAGATTCGGTAGATGAGATGATAGGAAGAATACACTGTTCTAGATGTTTCCACTTTCAGCGGTGAGGGAAGCGTCTACATGACAATTCAATTTTTTTTTTATAAAAAGCAATGACATGGATATGCTCAAACGTGTCAGATATTGATACTTTTAATGCTCCCACATGATAAATTGAAAAATAAAAATACTTCAGCGCGCCAGATTTTGTAAGCATCTATAGGCTATGGTAACTGCTTAAAATCAGGCGGGCTGAACGCTTTTTTGCCACCGCAGTCCTATAAAAAAAAATACTGAGGGGGTGAAAAAGTGAAAGTTCCAGATGCTCCCATTTCTTAGACTGACGATCAAATTAGCAAAATTGACACTTTTGACACTTCTTAGCTTGTAATGAATCCCCCTTATCTTAATCTGACGTGTTCGAGTATTTTAAGATGGTAAATTTTTTTTGGTTCCCCTGAGCGTACCCACCAATATTAAGGGCTCATACTGGTTGGAGGTTCTTATCAATAAGTAAGCTATCTTCCCTTATCTTAATCTGACGCGCTCGAGTAAATCCAGAAAATCCTTCTACGGCTCCCCATCTATTGTAGACGAAGCCACTTGTGTAGGGGGCACTTCACTTCTTCCACCCCTCCGTGAAATACAAGCGTGATATAGCAAATAATTTTCATCCCAAAATGTAAACATTTATTAATCCACAACCAAAAGTTATTAGTAAAACAAAACAATAAAACATAGAACAAAGTCGAGAATTGAAAGCAAATATTTCCGCACGGGGGCGCCACCGGATAATGCTTTAACTTCTCCGGAAGTGACGAGGCGATTTTACTGAGCCGTTTAGGAATACGACGAACGCCAGTAACTGGATTGGATTTGGAACATTACGTTTATAAAGTCGCTTCATCCGTCCATCTATCTGGCTCTCAAGTCCGCTAAAAATTAAGCATTGCGAAACCACTAGGTACTAAGTCGCTTAGCCATTGCCATTGAAGTGTTATAGTGAGCGACCCTCTTATTGGTCGGTCAGAATCAACCAACCAATGAAAGGGTAAATCACTGCCTATAGTAAAACGCCACTGTGACGCCACAATTATATTTTGGAAAGCATAACAAAACAATTCTCCATTGTTGCATTGAAAAAGTTCAATAAAATGGAATCACATATACAAAGGAAAACTATACAATAGTACTTTCAATGAATATAAATGTATGATGCATTTAACGAATCGTGAATACCAACCGATTTGTTTTTTAGTTCAGGCTTTAGGGCCTTCGCAGACTAGCTACTTTTAGCATCGGCGACCGTAATTTTTGACGTATCGATGCTGCGTCGCGTTTCTTCGAGCGCGAACGAGCGAGACGCAGCATCAAAATCGCCGATCGCCGATGCTAAAAGTAGCTAGTCTGCGGGGGCCCTTAGTGCTTTTAACAACACAAGGTTTTTGACGTATATTTTCAATTAGTTTGGTGTAATTTGAGCGTTGGCCGGGTTCGATTCCCGCAAGAGGCAAATTTCGGAAATGGCCTTTTCGTAATTTTCATTAGTCTAGCTGTCACTGGGATCGCCCCCAGTCCATTGTTCGGTAGCCATAGCTTCATGATTAGTTTTGGACCGTACATTTGTTGTGTGAAAAAATATTGTTATTTTTCGTTAAACAATCATTAATACTGACCAATGACCATTATCTTATCCAACGATCATTTTGTTAACGACACAGAAAATACTTTTCGTGACAATCATCGTTACAACTCACGAAACATTAGTCTCATCAAGGACGCCTATTAACTATCTCACATCACTTCCTCAATCTGATATGAGGACCCTGTTTAGATATAGGAGTCATTCTTCTAAGTGATCGTGGTCCGCATTTCTATGTTAGTTAGTATTTTGGTACGTAACCCAAAATCTAACTAATGGAGCCCTATTTTTAGACCAGTCGATAGAATTTCTTTGGACAGTTTTAAGTCCTGTCTGATCGCTTAGGTTAAACTCGGATGTTAAAACATAAAAAATAATTCTCTGGTTGACTTTTGCAATCGGGGGACCTGCCAAACATATAACTGGACATGATGGTACCCCGATTATTAACATAACTTGTTTTTTTCTACTTTTTACCCGACTACGGCGGAGGGTTATGATTTTGACCGGTATGTATGTATGTATGTATGTATGTATGTGCATCTGTTCCCACCTAACTTCCAAACTACTTGTCGTAATTTGACAAATGAGGTATCGTTAGAAGCGGCTTAATGGCGCGCTGGTTATAGGCTATGTGACGTCACATAAAATTGCATATGGCGCCTTCTAGAGGACATAATGTCATGAACTAAAAAAAAAACATTTTTTAATGTAACCGTGTGGGTTATCAAATGAAAGAGCTTGATGAGCACATTTCAAAAATATATTTATACATATATTGTTACCTATAACTCCAAAATAATTAAATAAAAAGTAAGTTTAAAAACTAAAACCCGACTACTGAAAAATCGCGCTCTAAAAAGTATGAAACAAGAAAATATTCTCATCTAGAGGATAGCCGTGGTCCGTGTTCATATGCCATTTGGCCTAAAGGACCTACACGGACCACGGCTATCCTCTAGATGAGAATATTTTCTTGTTTCATACTTTTAGAGCGCGATTTTTCAGTAGTCGGGTTTTAGTTTTTAAACTCATTAGATCACTTTTCGGGGCAGTCGTGTTTTATTTTTTTCCTATCTTTGATTACTTTGGCCTAGGTCAGTCAGTCAGTCAGTCTAGGTCAGTCTAGATGAGTTTAACGTAGACTGTTCCGTTATCTGCACCAGAGGAGAGGGGGGTGCGGGGGCGGGATATCAATAGCACCATGGATACAAAAGAAATTTTGACTACTTTGAGTAGCACTCATACCTATTGCCTATTAAGTGAGGGCTAAAACCGAATTGATAAGCAAGGCCTGCCTTAAAGGGATATTTTGTCGGGAATTGTTGGCATCGGAAAAGGGTCGCGTGTCCGTTATAAGACATAAAAAGTTAACACGCAATTGCGTCCAAGGGCACCGTAGTACCTTTGTATGTGGCAAGAAACGTAGTAGGTTTAACTTTCTTCTAATAAAAGAAAGGAGTGTTGTTATTTTTTTCTAATATTAACAAAACTTTAACAATATTGGACCCATTGATATAAGATCACAGAGTAAATACTAAAGAAAGGGGTGCCCTTATTAGATATTTGTATGAAACAAAACGTGGTTATTGTTTTTTCATTTTCATTTTACTATTTACCGGTAAATAGTTGAACTACTCGCTTCGTTTAATGTCGATGTTAGTACTAGGCCGACCACTCGGCCGACTTGCTTAGGGCCAGTCCCCTTAGTAACTGGTCCATGTATTAGATCATGTATTAGCTAGATACCAATAGTGAGTGAGAGAACCGGAAGACCGGGCTTTCCTTTTCTCTCTTTCTGTCCCACTCACCTTCAGTCAGGTCGGAAACGTGAGAGTTTCGTCTTTGGTATTTCAAGTATCTTAATTCTAAAGGCTACGGTAACTGCTTACTTAGGTGGGCTGTACGCCTGTGTTTTCCACCTAAAGGTGGGAGTTGGTTGCGGGCGGCAGACGGCCGACGGCAGGCGGCACACTTCAATCCCATAGAAATTGAGTGCCGTCGTGCCGTCGTGGCACATGTCATCGTGACAATTTCTATGAGATTGACGTGTCCCTCCTGCCGTCGGCCGTCTACCGCCCGCAACCAACTCCCACCTTTAGTTACATAAACAAATGACATATTTTTCGATAAGGCACAATTTCCAGATAATTTAGTTTCATCTGTTTGTGTTCAGATAGATGTATCCAGTCGACTTATTTTAATGATATTTTTATAGAACTAATCGATATTACCTTCTAAATGAAGGTCCCATAATAAACTTGATTTTCTGACCTCCCTCTGTCGTATTAGAGCACAATTTACCATAGCCCGGAGCTATGTCCACACATATGGGTCCGATCGTTACCTTTATCTTAAAGAACGTCGTCAGCAAAAGGCACCCTCTATCTTTTATTCGCGATTTTATTACAATAACACGAAATTGTTATAATGATTGGATGTTTTTAGGTAAGGAATAATATTTATGACCACAATATTACAGGACCTTTTGACGTTTCAATTATCCATCTAGCCAGAAGCCATCTATTGCTAGACATGGTTTATTGGTGGTAGAACTAAGCTGTAGCCATATATGGGCTGGCTCGACCGGGGTAGTACCACCCCCTCACAGAAGATCGGCGTTAAGTAACTATTGCAGCTGCGTTTCGTACGGTAAGTGGGAGAGCTGGAAGCCCAACTAGCCATCAGATTTGCGAGTTAGATGCCCGTAGCTACTTCAGCTTAAAAATAGTTTACTATTTATTTACTATAAATGATAACTCACTCATCTAAATTAAGGCGACCAGAATTTAGAATGGAGTAATACTTTACCACCCAGAAACATATGTATGTATTTATACATACATACATGAACCCTGAATACATAACACTCCTTTTTTGGGCAGTCGTGTAAAAAGGAACCCATTGCAGAAGTGAATAAAGTTAGTTTTAACTTTGGCAAAATAATACGCGGCTGTTTCCAGAACATACATTGTGAGGAAACCTGCACTGTTATAGAAAATCTAACTAATTTTGGAAAGACATGGTAAGATTGATCAACCCTTACTGGGCCAGTGTATTATGGTCTTTATCCCCCTCGTATTAAGGAGAGGCCCGTACCCATAGGTCGCCAGTTGGCGACCGACTAGCGACGTCGCCAGTCGGTCGCCAGGTGTATTACCTGTCATACTTGTCATACATTTCGATATAAATTAGTTTGGCTGCGTATCCAAACAATTTGTATTGACTGGCGACGTCGCCAGTCCGTCGCCAGGGGTGTTACCTCCCATACATTTCTATACGAATAGTTGGCTACGGTGGCTGGCGACGTCGCCATGGCTACCCGGTGTGTTATGGCCCATACTCAAACCCCTCATCCCGTAGAGTTATCCAATGAGTTTATTTTTCTACCTAATAGACTCTATTTTTAATTCATACCTTCAAAGAATAGCGGGTACCAGTCTCAGGCCCATTAGTTGGGTCATTATTTAGCATCGCATTGTCCTGCTAGGTGTCGGCTGAACACCGCACACAATGGGGTCCGTTCATCCATCTCTATTGTACTCTGAAAGGGTGAATTCCAACTATTCCCATGGCGGCGAATAGGAAATTAGTTAGATACCTTCATTTATGTATGAAATACTGGAACGCTAATTGTGTAAGACACTTATTAATAAATTGTTTTTGAGACTAAGGCTTTAATAAATGCATCTTAAAGTTGAGATCGATCTTAAAATGCAGTTTTGACGTTTAATGTATGGACCATCCGTCTAAAACAGCCTCTCAAGTTAGCTCTCAACCTTGAGAATTTCTTTGAAGCTAGAGACACGACATTTATATTAAATACTCTTTGCAAATTAAAAATAAAATTTTCAGTCTTTTTGAAAATTCATCCCCTAAGTTCGTATATGGAACTCTCGTTCCACGAGCACTACTCGCACTTGTCGATTTATGTTTTGTAAAAAGTACAAATCTCTCTTTAAATACACACTTAAGTACACAATAACATTCACACTAAAATAGTATAACAACTCTATTGCGGTACGCAAATGTATTTAGCTCTCTTGGCTCCTCGCCACTTGTTCCCCTTTGTGATTTCAACCAGCCTAGCCTCGTAAATTGAGGGCGTATGTAACGCCAGCCTAACAAAATAGACCTCACGCCAAAATGGATTTGGCCTCCTTTGAGGCCTCAATCTGGTGAAGGAGTGATTGAATGTGATTTTGGACAGTTCGCCGGGCTATGTGGATGCCATCAATCAGGCTTTGTTTTTGGTGAGGAATGTTAGAAGTCGCAATGTTGAGTACTAGGGGTTAGACTTGACCCCCCCCCCCCCTTCCCTCCCTCTGTCCCACTTCCCGTCAGGTGGGCAACGTGCGAGCGATGTCTTTGGTTTTGCAAGCATCTTTAGCTTCGGTAGCTGCTTACAATCAGGCGGACGCTACGCTACGCTACGCTACGCTACGCTATTACGCTAGTTGGTCACCTTCACTACATAGTATAAAACAAAGTCGCTTTCCGCTGTCTGTCTGTCCCTATGTATGCTTAGATCTTTAAAACTACGCAACGGATTTTGATGCTATTTTCACCAATGGAAAGATCAGCGACGGGCAACTTTTGCGGCAACTGGCAACTCGCAACTAGCTGTTTTTATACAATACAATCGCGGCATTTGCGGCAACTGTTGCTGCAACTGGAAATTTTTGGCTGCAATGCAACTGCCAAAAACTATTAAAATTGATAGTTTCAGCAACTAAAGTTGCTCCGTGTGCATAGCCTCTTACTGTTGTGAGTATCTAGCTACATAAATAGAACTTATCGCGTGAAAATAAGCCTATAAGAATTTCCCTCAGGTAACATTAAAACAGCAAAAAGTCCCCATAAACAAACCCTTCTAGGTACTGTTCAGATTCATATCTACTTCTAATTACAGGATCGTAATTAAGGACCGGAGTCATTGATATTTTTATTTTAGCAGATATGGTACGTTCTTACATCGCAATCACTAAACTTGTGCTCAGCGCACCATTACATGCAGCATATCACACATCTGTTATCGCACTCTCAATTCGATAATTACCTTATTCTACTTCTTATCGTATGGTTAGTGGCCAACCTGGGTTGTTCAAGCCGCCCGAAGGCCTCTGACAAGGCTTAAAGATTTCTGCCTAGAAAATACAACAACCGGGACCGACTTTTTACGTGTCCTCCGAAGCACGCTCAGTTCAAATGCCACTAAATGGTTACTCATCTCTGTCTGACCGGTCAGTGAATGCAGCTGGCTATGGCTAACTTATTAAATACATTAGGAGGCATTATTCACCGGAAGATGAGCCGTATTGGCAATAACGATTTTTTTTAAACGTGAACTTACCGCGAGCGATTAAGTCGTACTGTGTCTGTGGTTCTCAGTTTAGTAGGACAGACTATTTTGGGCAGGCACGTATCTACTTATCTCCCTCTTTCTTAGCAATATCTTTGCCCGGAGTAATGTTTACTATATCCATTACGGGAATTAATTTAGTGACTCGTTTAGTTTTAATCTTACTACAAATCAGGATCACGTTACTTAGTTTCATGTTTATTATAAGCTTAGTATACATATGTGGTACCCTAATAACCAACGTAGATACTGTATCACTCTAGTGTTACCTATAATACTAGAGTGGTGTGGGTTTGTTTCTACGGATTATGATGTGTAGTTATTATACTTATTCCGTAGGCCTACATAGACTTGAGTAACTAACTACTTGTATAATTCCTTCATCTTTTATTTATAGTTCTGAGGTGGCAAACAATCGTATGGCTTGGTGTTAAGCAGTTATCGTAGCCTATAGATGATTGCAATACCAAAGGCATTACTCGCACGTTGCCGACCTGAAGGGGAGTGGGACAGAGGGAAGGGGAGGGGGAGGGTAGGGCTTCCGGCTCTCCCACTCATCGTACGAAACGCAGCTGTAATAGCTTCTTTACGCCGATCTTCCGTGAGAGTGTGGTTTTACCCCGGTCGTACATCTCCATAAAAAACCTAAAATATTATTAAGACTCCAATTTATGTGAGTAGGGTGGTCTAAAATCTGCATTGAAATTCAGACTACGTTTCATGCAGCCACAATGTAACATGAAAGTGGACATCGGTTTATAAGCACGAAATTCCATTTCACCGTATTATTTGCCCGGTACATATTTCGGTGCTGCTACGCTCCACCGCACCGTAGCACTCCGCTACGCATTCTTGGTCGCTACGAATCTGAGCTACGGTTGCTACGAGAATTGCTACGAGATCTGTATATTTCGTATCGTAATTTATTTATTGTTGGTTTTTCAAAGGTGGATCCAGATTGTATTGGAACATGATAGGTACATTCGTCCTGATTGGTACATAATTATAACGTGTAGCTAGTCTGCTATCAGTATTTACTACAATTTTAAAAAATAAATACTACTACGGATGCAAAAACTATATCAAATATAATATAAAAGTACCTAGTTTCAAATAATATTCTAAACCTGGAAAGATATATTTGCGGAACTCGCCGGATCTAATTGAATTTCGGATTACCTTTGCGGCGGCTTAAATAATTTAGTGAGAAAATCCGTAAAGATTTCGAAATAAGTTAGTACTTACTTACCCTGAAAATACGGTGTATTTTAGTTTCGATTTTATATGCGCAGTATTTTCGATTCTTCGATATTTTACTGAATCTTCCTGATTTCTTTCATTCCTTGTTATTCTTCGATATTTTCTTCCCTTTGCTCTACAACATGGGGTTCTTCTAAAGGCATGTTTGCAGGTTGGTAGTCGACATATTGTCGGCCATCTGTTAGCAGTTCTCTGGCCAACAACATGCAGACCGCCAAGAATTTGGGATTTACAATTAAGAATTCACAAAGATAATATTGGAGACCAGACTTGAGGCCCAGTTGGACCATATATCCATGTACCTACCTTGGATATAAAAAAAAAATTCACTATGAACTTGCCGCATGCTGAATATTTTCCATTACATCGCTGCTATTTCAAGTTATAAACGTTAAAACTACTGCAGAGTATAAAGTAGTAATTTTATTTGCGCAAAAAAGTACAAAGGCGTAAACTGATTTATGTTTCAGTACCACACGTAGAAAAGAAACCGTGTTTTTACCGTGCACAGTCTGCGTATGAGCGAACACGAGGATAATGGAAACTATTGTGTTTCCCCGCCGCTGCCAAATTGTTTTTATTTAATAACATTCTTGAGTAAGCAAAATGAGGTTGTGGAAACAAACAAGAACGTACGTGCAAAACATTTTTAGGTACTAAATAGAGCTTTACCCCCTTTATAGGGAATTTTAGCCAGTTTACAATGGTGTTGTAAAGTGTTTGGTAATGCCTGTGTAAGTCCTTCATAACTTTATATAAATTTGGGAGATAGACTATACAACTTGCACCGTTTCACTACGGGACACCGCAGACATGCTACTTTTTGCATCGGCGATCGGCGATTTTGCGACTGCGTCGCGTTTTGGCGACTCTCTGCGTTCGATCGCAGTATCAAAATCGCGCTATTTTGCGACTGGTCGCTGCATTTATCTTCTAAAAAGCGACTAAATCATCGATCGCCGATGCTAAAAGTAGCATGTTTGCGGGGGCCCTACACTATGTGTTGTAGGTATGTACGTGGTCAGACGTCAAAACAGATGACTCGGGCGCGCTGATTGCATCTTTTACGCACCAATTGACTCTTGGGGCGCGTCACTCGGCACTAGTAGACGCCGTTAATGCCATCTTGTCCGCACACATTTTGTATAGCACCCCTATTTACAATGAAATAGCGGGTGCGTGCGCAGTTAGTCAGGACGCACAAACTCGAGCGCATGGTTCATTAATTCCTTCATAAATTGATTAATTCATTGAATAATTCATTGAATAATTCATTGATTCATTCATTGATTCATTTATTGATTCATTCATTGTTTCATTCATTGATTCATGCATTGATTAATTCATTGATTCATTTAATGATTCATTTATTGATTCATTCATTGATTCATACATTGATTAATTCATTCATTGATTCATTCATTGATTCATTCATTGATTCATTCATTGATTCATTCATTGATTCATTCATTGATTCATTTATTAATTAATTCATTGAATAATTCATTGATTCATTTATTGATTCATTCATTGTTTTATTCATTGATTCATACATTGATTAATTCATTGATTCATTTAATGATTCATTCATTGATTCATTCATTGATTCATTCATTGATGCATTCATTGATTCATTCATTGATTCATTCATTTATTCTGACTGACCTTCGATACTCCGATCGCTATGAGCGCCTCTTTTATTTAATACAACTCAACACAGCCATTGCGACTTCCCACTTCTGTCTTAACTTTCATTCATTCGATCTATAAATCTTAGCAAACAAATTTACATAACCATCGTACAATCACAGATAAAATAACGACGCCAGAAGCGATCGGAGCATGTAATACCCGTTGATTTGTCTTGTAAAGAAAACATGTCCACGAAATAATGTCAATGTTACTTGGCGTTTGCTTTTTCTGCGATGTGAGTGCGCCCCGCGGCTCATCTGGGAGATTTATTTGATACATCGGAAGCCTATTGTGGTATTTGACGAGGTCGTTTCAGCGAATCTTTTGGCTGTGAGGAGATCTAATGAAAATGTAAATTCGGTACCGATGGATTGGAAAATAAGGGTGACAAGGGTGTAAATAAATAAATAATATTATTGGTAGTAGAGCCAAGTTGTAGCCAATTGACTGCAGCTCATATACGGGCTGGCTCGACCGGAGTAGTACCACCCTCTCACAGAAGATCGGTGGAAAGTAGCTATACCTGCGTTTCGGACGATGAGTGAGAGAGCCGGAAGCCCAACTCCCCCTTCCCCTCCTTGTTCCACTCCCCTTCAGGTTTGCAACGTGCGTGTAATGCCTTTGGTATTGCAAGCATCTGTAGGCTACGGTAACTGCTTAACATCAGGCGGGCCGTACGCTTGTTTGTTATCCCAGTACTATAGCCCTTCTCTGTCTAGAGTGTAAGTTGGCTCGCCCTTTAGCTCACGCGAGCATGTGACTGAGGCTGCCGCGCGTGCCGTGAGCGGTATGTGAGCGCGCAGCCTCGCGCGGTATGCGTCTCATATAGACGCAGCCAATATATTAAATATATTATTAGGAAATATCTCAGTTGTGTAAAACCAATAAAAACTCAAAAATTGAGACAGATTACATATAATATAACAATTTCTTCAAGATTTCTTCCTCTAATTTGAAACAAAATCCCTCTTATGGACCATCCAGTGTTTAACGCATTGCCGTTATACCGAGATAGCGGCTTAACGGTAATTGGTTGGATTACCGTGGTACAGTGCGCCACAACTTGGAGGTACCATTGACAAGATGAAAACTTATTTTGACATTTGCAAATTATTAGCTCGAAGTTATGAGTGACGTGAACTCAAGATAAATTTGAAATAAATTGAGAGAAAAAAATTGAGATGGAAATTTAAAGTACTAATAATGAGTGAGAGGGGTACAGTCGCACGTCTATAGTAACATTTCCAATATAAGCTGAGCTCTTATAATTACGGATGTCAATAATAAAGAGAGCTCAGCTCATGTTGGAAAATATGTTACCATCTGTACCACACACACGCGTTATTTATACTTTTAATTTCCATCTTTTTTTATAGGACTGCGGTGGCAAAATAGCGTACCGCCCGCCTGATGTTAAGCAGTTACCGTAGCCTATAGATGCTTACAATACCAAAGGCATTGCTCGCACATTGTCGACCTGAAGGGGAGTGGGATGGAAGGAGGGGGAGGGGCGGTGGGCTTTCGGCTCTCTCACTCATCGTACGAAACTCAGCTGTAATAGCTGCTTAACGCCGATCTTCTGTGAGAGGGTGGTATTACCCCGGTCGAGCCCGTTTATGAGCTGCAGTCAATTGGCTACAGCTTGGTATACCTCAATTTCTTTCGGATATGATCGGGTTGACGATTTTGTTTCGATGCTACTTCTAAGTTGAATCGTTGCCTTAATATCAACGTAGACAACACCTTTAAGACAGCACATAATAGCTTTACTAATGAACATTTTGTACAGAGGTATATTGTATCAAAGCATAATATTAAAGTTCTTAGGATAGATAATAATAAGTTCGAACGTGAATTAAAAAGTTACGTATAATCGCAACTATGGTAATCTATGGTAACATTTCCATTGCCATCGTAAGGGCTTACGCTCAAATCTATGACTAGGTACGTAAAATTTTTGAATTGTATTCTAATCTAATTACAAATATTTCTACTCTGTGGAATGTTGACTCTCTGCTTTCTCTTCTCTACTCTGTGCGAACCGTGGTGCACACTTTTACGTTAGTTATTTATTATAATATTCATAAATATTAGTAAGTCGCTCTATGTTAGTCCTAAACTCCTTATTCGGTAAATACACATCGTTCCAGAATCAGTGCCTTTCATTTCCAGCCATCGCCCACCACAGGAGATATCATACATTGATTATGTCTCCGTTGGCATATTTGCTACTTAAAAGAATACCACATTAAACTTAAGACCGTTAGGAATAAAATGAATTTGGTAACTAGTTAAAATGTTGCTTTTAAACTAGATTGTAAATTCTCTCCACAACTACTTACATAAGTGAAACCTATACCAAAATAATGCTAAACATGTATATTTGATTATATTTGGACATTAGTCATCCAAAATCAAAGTCAAAATTTGGTTAATTTCAGATTTTTTACACCGCCCTAATGTAGGACCAACCAAAATGAATTGCCTCCCTAACTTTGAAATTTAAACCCCTAAGGGGTACCTACACCTAACGAGACGAGACATCATTAATCAAACGCTCATAATTACCTAAAAAAGTCGAATAACTTTCCGACGCGAGCGATTAATCTTCGCAACTATTGAGTAGCCTGCTGTCACTCTCTTTCTAACTCATTAAAAAAAGAGACCTAGGTAATTATCTATGCCAGACGGGAAGTTAAAAAACGGTCTCACACACTTACACTGACACTACTTACCTTCACTTCATCCACACATATTCAAAACGGGTTCCTTCCAAGTGACCAAAAATAGGCATTTACATTGGCGTTGGCGATGTCTTTGGCGTTGGGGTTGGCGTTGACGTTGGCGTTGGCGTTGGCGTTGGTGTTGGTGTTGGCGTTGGCCTTGGCGTTGGCGTTGGCGTTGGGGTTGGCGTTGGCGTTGGCGTAGGCGTAGGCGTAGGCGTTGGCGTTGGCGTTGGCGTTGGCGTTGGCGTTGGCGTTGGCGTTGGCGTTGGCGTTGGCGTTGGCGTTGGCGTTGGCGTTGGCGTTGGCGTTGGCGTTGGCGTTGGCGTTGGCGTTGGCGTTGGCGTTGGCGTTGGCGTTGGCGTTGGCGTTGGCGTTGGCGTTGGCGTTGGCGTTGGCGTTGGCGTTGGCGTTGGCGTTGGCGTTGGCGTTGGCGTTGGCGTTGGCGTTGGCGTTGGCGTTGGCGTTGGCGTTGGCGTTGGCGTTGGCGTTGGCGTTGGCGTTGGCGTTGGCGTTGGCGTAGGCGTAGGCGTTGGCTTTGGCGTATGTGTTGGCGTTGGCGTTGGCGTTGGCATTAGTATTATTGAATCCAAGAATACAAGAATGGTTAAGCACTCCCATTAAAATTTGTTGCTAAGATAAGCGTGAGGACTTAAGGCTTGAGCACGCTATTAACGGCCCATTCTTATGCAAATATCACGCTCCAGAATCAATGGAACGAGACGAAATGGGATGAGATAATCTGATTCGTAACATGAATGGGATATTTTTATCCTATTTATTAAGGCTT
Organism: Drymonia ruficornis; assembly: GCA_947859195.1. NCBI lineage: Eukaryota > Metazoa > Arthropoda > Insecta > Lepidoptera > Notodontidae > Drymonia > Drymonia ruficornis. The sequence continues at coordinate 7,193,136 of OX401925.1, read as the reverse complement.
ACATTGAGTATGGAGACGTACAGCGTGAATATAGGAAATACAGTGGGGCTAGCACACACGCCAAGACAAGACTTTTGTCACTATTTATGTCACACCGAGTCACTCTCTCTCTTTCTTAATGCATAGGAAAGAATGAGACAAAATCAATTTATCTCGCGTTTTGACTTGACACGGTCGGCTCCGAAGATAAATCTGATTGAAATCCGTTCTCAATCTTACAAAAAATATATATTACTACTAGAAGTGGGTGCTTAAACGAAAAGCCGTTTGAAAAGTTCGCTTTTTTAAGTAAGCGCCTAAGCGCGCTTACAAATTTAAGCGTGATGCTTTTAAGCAAGGACGGCAAGAAAGATAAAGAAATTCCAAAAAAATACAAAAAGTAACCTTATTTGTATGACAATACAGTTCAAATCAATATTTAATTAAATTTAACCTTATTTCTTTACCCATAAAAAGCAATAATTTATAATACATTATATTAGATTAAAAACCATATTTCCATGCACATAAGAATCACTATCAATTTTTCAGCGCGTAAGTTTTTGGCTTTTTGCTTGAACTTATGTTTAGTAAGCATTTTGCTTTTGTTGTCCGTTTATTGACGGGCGAATTTTTGTTTAATTTAAAAAAGCAGAAAAGCAAAAAAGCACTTTTGCAACGACTTTTAAAAACAAGCACAAGCGTAACAACGTGCTTTTAATATAAAGCCGTTTATCACATCTTTAATTACTACTACTACCTACTATTTTACACTTTACTTTACGTTACTTACTTATTAACTTTGTATAAGGTACGCTTTAAAAAATCAGCTTGTGGGGTTCGAGCCAAGTTATATTCAACAAAGTATTGAATAAACCTACCCAATTATGTCTCTCTAGCTTCCGCAATCAAGAATAACATAAAAAAGTTTTTTCATCCATAATTTAATGAAAATTCCGAGCTTTAAAATTATTAAATTTTGTTACTATTAAAATTGCGAATAAAACAGTATGTTTTTTTTTTTCAAGCTTTATTCGTTCGTTTCGTTTTAATTAGTTGCTGAATGTTTTTTAATTAGAGACATACCTCGCCCGACCACTCATTAGCATTATGTCTATACGTTGTAATGTAATGTAATGTAATGTAATGTAATGTAACGTCACGACTTTTATCCCCGTTCGGGGGTAGTCAGAGGCTTGAGTGGCCATACACCACCACATTGTGGAGGTATTAACCAACTCAAAGCTCACGTTTCACCAGATAGTCAGAACCCAACGTGGCAGGTGGTGAACCTTGTCGCCGTGTATACAGGAACTGACTATTACCTAATCCCGAGGGATAGGTAGGTTTCCTCACGATGTTTTCCCTCACCGTCCGCGAACTGTATATTATGCACATAGATGAAAATTCATCCATTGGTGCATGCCCCACCGGGGATCGAACCTAAGACCTTCTGATTGCTAACCCAACCTGTTCACCCCTAGGCTACAGTCGCTTTTTAAGACCAACCTTTTACCACCGCTTTTTAACCATTAAGTGTTTGCAATATTATTTATTTATTAAAGACATACCTATCTTTCCTTGCGTTGTTTTCTTTGAATAGATAAAGTTTTTAATTGGCTTTCGGTTTGCAAACGGTTTTTATTTGCAATGTTCTTTGAAAATTTCCTTCAAAGAGATTTTACAAGTTTTGCGTGACCAAGTTAATATAGGGCAAATTATGAAGGCAACTTTTATTATTAGAAACGACGAGGTTAATTTGTGTCGATAGTTTTATGAAAATTTAATTTTCTTTTAGTCATACGGGCTGGCTCGACCGGGGTACTACCGCCTCCACACAAAAGATCGGCGTATAATAGAAATTACAGCTGCGTTTCGTACGATGAGTGAGAGAGTCGGAAGCACTCACCCCCACTCTTAACCTCTCTCTGACCCACTGCCTTTCAGATCGAAAACGTGCATGCAATGCCTTTGATATTGCAAGCATCTATAGGTTACGGTATCTGCTTAAAATCAGACTTTTGAAGCCACTTGGCTAGAGGGGCATGCCGAATATTCGGCTTGTAACGTGCTCACATCGAGCGAATATTCTCCATTAGCATATATTATATTTAGCATATTATATTTAGCATTATGGTTGCGATACTTTCACTTAATTCAGAAACCATTCTCAGTATAAAATAATCATTTAACTAAAACAAATCTCGTTGTTTGCGCACGTGATGTGTCTGAATGCGAATAAAAAAAAACAACTCTACATTTCTTACTATGCCGAGCACGTAGCACTTTTATTGTCTGCACCCAAAGGACGATTTTACATCAGCAAGCGTTCCAAGAGGATCTTTGGCTTCGCCCTCCCTTTTGTATGCGACGAGTATAGGAAACTTTTTAACTTTCTTTTTGTCGGAAGAAATGGCTGAATGGCTTTTTTGTATATTGTTTACAATTGACTTAATAATAATAATAATAGTATCCTGGGACATTTTTGTACACACGGTTACCTGATCCCAAACTAAGCAGAGCTTGTACTATGGAAACCAGATAACTGATATTACTACATATACTACTTTTTTATTTGTAAATACATACTTACTATACATATACACCCAGACTCCGGACATACAGACATGTTCATGCACACAAATGCATGTCCCGGGTAGGAATCGAACCTACGACCTGCAGCGTGAAAGGCGCCTCCGCGCCAACCACGCTAACGGGCCCGTCGACACTTGGAATTGTATGAAAAAAATTGAAAAAGGATAACATTTATTTAAAAAAAACACAGAGGTAAAACAGACATTAATCTCGCCACTATCCCACGCAGATGGAATTTCTATTATTTATTAATATATTATCTATGATTACAGAGGGAGAGGAAAGGGGGTTCTTCTAGCTTTCTCACTCATCGTACGAAACATACCTGTAATAGCTACTTTACGCCGATCTTCTGTGAGAGGGTGGTACTACCCCGGTCGAGGCCAGCCCATTATATCAGTTGCAGTCGATTGCAGCTTGGCTCTACCACCCATTTTTACCTAGAAGAAGATTATTATGTCATAGAGAAAAAAGAATTAGGAAAAACTCTTTCCTATTCCTAATGCCTAATGCCTACACGATAATTCTGCTATATTCATATTGCCATAATAATTTTAATACTACCCTAAACCGACTTGATAGCTTTTATTGTGAGCGACGTGCGTGACTTGGCGAACAAACACACAGCGAGATATTATTATAGCGAAGTATTATTCCTATTAAGATATGTTTTAGGAGTATATTCAACTGCTTATACCATCGGAAAAATCATGAGTTCAAGATATACGAATGAGTATGTCGTTACCAGATATTACCACGAATGGAGACATATGACTGTACATAATAGTATCCTACTAAACTGAGTCCATAGACTCGGTACCACTCAGTCGTTCGCGGAAAATAATGTTGATAGCATGTCGGTATTGCCAATATGGCTCATCTTCTAGTGAATAATGTTTTTCTTATGAATTTAATAAGTTAATTGTCGAGTAGAGTACGATAATAGAAGTGTGAATCTCGCTACATGTCCACACGATAGGCACATTTCTTTGTCAACCTGTGTCATCCCACTGCTGGGCAACGGTCCCCCTTTCCTTCCTCCACTGATCCCTGTTTATGGCAATAGTGGGCCAATCCTTCATGTAGAAGTCATGCCAAGCCAACTCATCCCGCTATGCTTCTGGGTGCACCGCGATGCCGTTTGGCTAGTCGTGGGACCCAAGCGGCAAGCGGTCATCATTTTAGCCCAATGGGTGTTTGGCATTCGGCAGATATGGCCAGCCCAGTTCCAATAGAGCCTGTCGCCTTGGTCGGAGACATCTGTAAGGCACATAGTCATACCATTATAGCCGTCAGTATACTCAACTTATCCGGCAAGTCACTAATCAAGTAGCGTATTTAATCAACACACATACTGTGTGTAAGTGAGTGACTTGGTGACAAAGTTTCTTCGTCCCTGTAGGCCGTGACTTTGATTATGTCTGCCCAAGTTGCAAAACAAAGATTTGCTCTATGGCCTCCTGGGCTATGATTGTTTAATCACTGAACGTTTCATAGTACAATATTCGTACTGATAAACAAGTACTGACTTTTTGTGTGTTTGATTTTATGCCAGCCAAACAGTAGCCAATTGACTGCAGCTCATATACGGGCTCCGTTTAAAGGTCAACGCTCACCGAACGCCTCCGCACCCGACCAGCACCGCCTCGCCGCTCGGCGTCCACTCGTTGTCGCCGGGTGGTCCGCGGGCGGACGCTGCTTTTACACCGCAAAACGTCACGTGATCGCCCAGTGGACCGCGCGTGGTCCACTTATTTCCGGTTCAGTTAGTGGACGCTGAGCGGCGAGGCGGTGCTGGTCGGGTGCGGAGGCGTTAGATGAGCGTTGACCTTTAGGGTCCGTTCACACCGAACCGACTCGGAGAGGAGAGCGCATTTTATCGTGTTTATAAAAGAGTTTTGGGTTATTGAAATTAGGTAGATTTTCTCATACACTGAGCGCGTTAGGTCGGCTCTTAAGCATTCTCATTTAAAAAAGCAGTGAAATGAAAAAAAAAACATCCTTATTTCAGTGACCCAAAACTCTTTTTTAAACACGATAAAATTGTGCTCTCGTCTCTGCGCCGGTCTGTGTGAATGGACCCTAATAGTACATACTATATTGGACAGACACACATCTCCCTCTATCTTGGTAATGTCTTTGTTAGGTATATTTTATTGCTTACAAAAATTCCCTTGACGCAAATATCAACCTAATATTCACGCAGACCATGGAAATAATAGACTAGTATGACCTCAGCGCGAATTAATTCAAATTTCGCATTTATATGCATTGCGGTAAGAGGTATGTGGGAAATTTACAACTTTCAAGGTTTCTTTTATGACTTAGTCCTTGGTACGAAGTGTTCATTGGGGGCGAATAGACCGCATACAAGCCATGTAAATTATTTTAGAAATGGCTTATAGTAGAACGGTATTATGAAGCCGTATTTAGAAATACATTTTGGTATAACACTGACACAATTTGAACCTTTGCCTCAAAAATTAAAAATTATGTAATTAATTTAATTGATGTTTTTTTACCCGACTACGGAGGCGTTATGATTTTGACCGGTATGTATGTATGTATGTATGTATGTATGTATGTATGTATGTATGTATGTGCATCTGTTCCCACCTAACTTCCAAACTACTTGTAGTAATTTGACAAATGAGGTATCGTCAGAAGCGGCTTAATGGCGCGCTGGTTATAGGCTATGTGACGTCACATAAAATTGCATATGGCGCCCTCTAGAGGACATAATGTCATGAACTAAATGAAACCGTGTGGGGTATCAAATGAAAGAGCTTGATGAGCACATTTCAAAAATATATATATTGTTACCTATAACTCCAAAATAATTAAATAAAAAGTAAGTTTAAAAACTAAAACCCGACTACGGAAAAAACGCGCTCTAAAAAGTATGAAACAAGAAAATATTCTCATCTAGGGGATAGCCGTAGTCCGTGTTCGTATGCCATTTGGCCCTAAAAGACCTACACGGACCACGGTTATCCTCTAGATGAGAATATTTTCTTGTTAGTTAGACACAGTACGACTCACTCATTCGCGCAAAATAATGTTGGAAAAATGTCGGTATTGCCGATATGGGTCATCTCTTGGCGAATAATACGCACCAAAATGCCTTTAAGTTGATTTTCGAATAACGCGTGCGATAACATGTCGTGGTGCGCTGAGCACAAGTCTAGGATCCGAATCATAAAAGATAGATGGGGAGCCGTAGAAGGATTTTCTGGATTTACTCGAGCGCGTCAGTTTAAGATAAGGGAGATAGCTTACATATTGATAAGAACCTACAATCAGTATGAACCCTTAATATTGGTGGGTAAGCTCAAGGGAACCAAAAAAAATAAAATAGACCATCTTAAAATACTCGAACTCGTCAGATTAAGATAAGGGGGATTCATTACTAGCTTAGAAGTGTCAAAAGTGTCCATTTTGCTAATTTGATCGTCAGTCTAAGAAATGGGAGCATCTGGAAGTTTCACTTTTTCCCAACTCTGATTTTTTTAAAAAAATTATAGGACTGTGGTGGCACAAAAGCGTACGGCCCGCCTGATTTTAAGCAGTTACCTTAGCCTATAGATATACATATACAATATCTGACACGCTTGAGTATTTCCATGTCATTGCTTTTTATAAAAAAATGAAATTATCATGTAGACGCTTCCCCCACCGCTGAAAGTGGAAACATCTAGAACAATGTATTCTTCCTATCATCTCATCTACCGAATCTAATAGGTTTGGACGACGCCGGAGTAAATCCACAATTAGCACGCTGGGCTCCCCATCTATATCTATTAAAATAATACATCAATTCTGTCAATTTCAATTCAAACTCATAACGAATTTCTATACGATCAATCTGCTTGTAACTAGGAAGATAATTCATTAATTATTTAATCACCCAATCAAATCAACTAATTTTCCTCCCATCATCATGTTTCAAACACAATAATTATACTCACGTCAACATGTATAGAGATAACATTGGCCACAAAGTTTGAGAACCTTTCAACCATCGTATTAGTCCTAAAGTTTGATCATAAATAACAATATTGGGGTCTAATCGTTGTGTTCTTGGAAAGTTGTGATATCTCACTTGAACTACGTGAACCTATGATAATAATATAATATTACTAGCTTTTGCCCGCGACTTCGTCCGCGCAGTTTTTAAATTTAAAAAAATCTGATCCCGGATCCCATTTCCCGGATTTCGTATCCCGGATCTCGTTTCCCGGGTCCCGTATCTTGGATCTCGTTGCCCGGATCCTGGATCCCGTTTTCCGAATCCCGTATCCCGGATCCTGGATCCCGTTATCCGGTTCCCGTATATCACGGATCCCGTATCCCATATCCTGGATTTCGTATCCCGGATCTCGTAATATTATATACATATTATTATAGTCGTGGAGATATAAGAAGACGACTATACTACTGACAACTTTCGACTACTTAAAGGTCAAAAGGCAAGTTGTATGGATAAAATACCGACCACCATTGATGTATTATTAAGCAGATGTGGTTCCTCCTAACATTACAACTCAGCGCACCTTTACATGTAGCGAAATTCACACATTAGTTATCGCACTCGCAATTCGACAATTTTCCGCAAGCGACTGAGTCGTACTGTTTTCATGGACTCAGTTTAGTTGGACACACTATTTTGCACAATCAGGTGTCTTCATTTTTCTTGGTAATGTTTTTTCTCTGACACTTCTAGAAAAAACACTTATTGATTTTCCGGCTCTTGAAAGGGAAGTTGATGAAAATTCTCTTATAAAAACTTTTCCGAGCCACGAAAAGTGGGTAGGTCCACGCAATTTCGCGTTTGCGTCGAGATTACTCACTTTACTTGCTGATTACGTTGCCCGTTTTTCATGAGAATATTCATAAACCTTTGGCTTTTAGGCTTTCAGTAAAATATGGTTTAGAGTTATTTCAGGTATAAACTAGGGGTAACTTCAGCTTTGCTTATAATTTAAAGTCTTTCTATCGCTAGACAACAAACATCCTCTATGTTCTCAGACTAAGCAATAAAAAAAATAAAAAAAAATAAACCTTATTTTACTGTGTTACGAGCGACTTGGGGCGATCCCAATGACACCCAGCTAGTGCAAACTTATCTTCAAAATTCTCTCGATGGGAATCGAACCTGTTGCATTGAGCCGAGTGGCCTAAGTTAAAACCACACAGACAATCCACAAACAACAGTGTAGTTTATGGGCGCTCAAGTGATAAAAATACACTGGACCGCAAAGAAAACGGGTCGGTTAGAAAATCATCAATATCTTCAAAAGTACCTGACCTAGCTTTATGAAATAAACACAAAATTAAAGAATATTTCAATGTGCTTAAATGAAAATAAAAAAACCAGCCAAGTGCGTGTCGGACTCGCACATAAAGGTTTCCATACCACCGTAGAATAAAAACGTCAAAATATAAAATCTTTATTTTTAAATTTAATTTAATTTTCACTATTTGTTGTTGTAGTGGCAACGGAAATACACATTCTGTGAAAAATTCAACTCTCGACCTATTACGGGTCGTGAGATACAGCCCGCTGACAGACGGACGGACGAACGGACAGATGGACAGCGTAGGCTAAGTAATAGGTTCCCGTTGGCACCCTTTGGGTAAGAAACCCTAAAAAATGAATTGAAGCTTTTTATTTTTAATAAATGTAAAGTATATAAAATGTTATTGAAGATATTTTTGAAGATTTTATAACCGATCCTTTTTCTTTGCGGTTCAGTGTATTACATACCTGATTGGTGGTATAGCTCATATAGGCTGGCTCTCACAGAAGATCGGTGTAAAGTAACTATTACAGCTGCGTTTCACACGATGAGTGATAATAGCCGAAAGTCCAACCCCCGCCCCGTACCCTTCCTTTGTCTCACTTCCCTTTAGGTCGGCAACGTGCGCACGATACCTTTGGTATTGGAAGCATCTATAGGTATCTGCTTAACGTCAGGTGGGCCGTACGCTTGTACGCGTGCTACCTTAGTAACATAAAAATACCGAAATAAAACTATTACGTCAATGTTATACAAGTTTTTTTGTTACAATTCCATTTGTAGAAACAATTATTATTTATATTCTTTCGTGACGTCACATTAATCCGGTTTTACCCCAAAATTCCAGCTTCGCCAATCACCATCCATTGTTAGCTGTGACAATAGAATCATCTACACACCCCATAAATCAACTGAAATATTTTATTAGCGGACAAAGACATTACAAAAAAGAGGGAGACGTGACTGTACAAAATAGTTTACTAGTAAACGGATTCTATGGACACAGTACGACTCAGTCGCTTGAGGAAAGTAATGTTGAAGACATGTCGGTATTGCCAATACAGCTCTTGTGGTAAGTAAAGAAGGGCCATAACACACCGGGTAGCTATGGCGACATCGCCAGCCACCGTAGCCAACTATTCGTATTGAAAGGTAACACACCCGGCGACGTACTGGCGACGTCGCCAGTCAATACAAATTGTTTGGATACGTGGCTGGCAACGTCGCCTGGCGTCTCGGTGTGTTATGGCTCTTATACACATCAAGATGCCACTAAGTTGATTGTCGAGTTGCGAGTGCGATAACAGATGTGTGAATTTCGCTGCATGAAGTGGCGTGGAGCACAAGTTTTGTGATTGCGATGTAAGAAGGTAACATATCTGCTGAAATAATACATCAATGCGGCCCACCCCCTTTTCAGCACCTACCGCTGTCACAACAAAATGATGTATTCGCTATTCATTTCCTGTTTCAGGTTCATGAAGCTGTGAAAACTAAAAATAGGCGCTATTTTTTAAATCGAGAGAATTTACAAAAGTGATTTATTTACACCGAGAAAAAAAATTACGACAACAAAATGGTTTTTGTAGTTCCTAGTAGGTAGTATTTTTAGTATGTTCTAAAAGTTTGTATTTACAGCAAATTTCTTATAAATGCGAGACATTACATAAAACATTTGCTGTGAATACAAAACGCTTAGTAAAAAATATTAAAAACACTACTAGGAATTACAAAAACCATTTTGCTGTCGGAATTTTTTTCTCAGTGTATTTTGACTAGTTTTGCTGACTTGAAGGGGAGTGGGAGTTAGCTCTACCACCATAGTGGTAGCAAAATTGGTTTGTTATTGCCCTATAAAGGCCTTTAAAATGTCTTTAATGGACCGATTTATCTCCTATTAGCTGCGTCTATATCAGTCGCATGCCACGCAAGGCTGCCGCTGACAGCCGCGCGTTCCAGTTCCTGTCTTAGTCACCCGAGTATGTGACTAAGACAGTCACATACTCGGGTGAGCCAAGGGGCGAGCCAAACTACACTCTAGACAGAGAAAGGTATACTCGAGGGTATAACATTATCGTTCTGCCTCATGACTAGGCCAAACCAGGCGAGGCAGACACCGCTCGGGTAGGCGGGCGAGCATTTGGCTCGAGCGCGCCCTGCAACACTAAGCGAGGCAAAGCTGCCTCGCGCGGCATGTGAGACATTTGGACGCGGCTATTAGGTAATACTTAAGTACATAAATAAATCCTCATACCGCTGTAATAGCGATTACAAATCGTCTAAATATGAATATTAATCCCGAGGAAACCGCGATGACCCCACCGCGCCGTTTAAAGGCGCCATTATGGTAATTTACGATTGCTTATTAAAATGAAAAACAAAGGTTTCTGTGCTGCGGCTGTTGTGGATGTTTTTGCAATGTAAATCCTCGCTTAGGTTGAATTAGTTGGCGTGATCTAAAATTGTGAAAAAAAAACTCTGTATATAAATATCCTGAGACATACACACGGCTACCTGATCCCAAACTAAGCAGAGCTTGTACTATGGAAACCACATAACTGATATGACTGCATATACTACTTTTAGTTTGTAAATACATACCTACTTAATATTTATCTCTAGGTAATATTATCGCCATGTTGTTCGCCATCTGTTAGAAGTCCTCTGGCTGATTTTCCATAAAATAATTCCTGAAGATAATCATCATCATCATCTCAGCCGAAAGACGTCCACTGCTGGACATAGGCCTCCCCCAAGGTTCGCCACAATAACCGGTCTTGCGCTGCCCCCATCCAGCGGATACCCGCGACGAGAAGATATTGCGTATATTACGGCATAATATGAGGGACTAATTGTTTTCCAATAGTTAAATGGTACCAGGGCCTCAAGTCTCTAAACAAGTGTCCATTGCGATACCACTGGTCTCAAATTCTTGGCTGTCGACATGTGATCGGTCATTTATTAGCAGTCCTCTGGCCGACAACATGCCGACCGCCAAAAATTAAGGACTTATAATGAAAAATTCAGGAATATAATATTAGAGACAAGTGGTTTCGCAATGGAAAATTGTTAAGAGACTCAAGGCCCTTATTTTACATATTAGTCCACCAAGCCAACGGAACTTGGATGGAATGCGGCTTCCCCGCCCGCACACCCGCCACCGCCTGCGGCTTCCCGCCCGCTACACCTCCCGCACACCGCCACCGCCTTTTGTGCGGGTCACCTTCGACAGGTTCCTACTTGGCTTGGTAGAGTAGCAACCAAGGTTTAAAGACAACTGATAAACAAGACCCCCCAGACAAGTGGCATGAACGCTAATCGAATAGAATAGAATAGACTTCACAATGTATGGAAATGATATTACAAGTCGCTATGTAGATCACGTGACTTATGTCATTTCCATACATGAAGCGTAGCGATTTGAAGGATCGCTTGTAGACGTCAGCCACTTGTCGAGAGGGGCTGTGAAGTTATTCAAAAATATGAAGCGATCCTAAGCATGCAAAGTGATAAAATCATTGAAAACCTTTTTCAAAGACGTTAACATTTCTTGCTTGATTTATTCTGGATATTAAGGCACTCGCGAGGTATTTTAATAGCCACCATAAAATGAAACGTTTGGTAAGCACGCCTCCATTTATTGTCCACACAGATGTTTCGTTGGTCTTTGTTTTCGAAGCATAAAATTGAATCTGAAAAACTTTTATGATTTTCTATTCTGGTGTTGTTGACCTTTGAATAAAAATCGCAAGATAAAACATGGATAAGTTTATCAATATGTATGACAATAGTTTCGTTGGTGATAGAGCTAAGCTGTAGCTAATTGACTGCCGCTCATATATGGGCTGGCTCGACCGGGGTAGTACTACCCTCTCATAGAAGATTGGCGTAAAGTAGCTATTACAGATGCGTTTCGGACGATGAGTGAGAGAGCCGGAAGCTCAACTCCCCTCCCTCTGATTCACTCTCCTTCAGGTCGTTAGCCTGCGAGCGATATCTTTGGTATTGTAAGCATCTACGGTATCTGATTACGGTAACTACTTAACATCAGGCGGGCCGTATGCTTGTTTGCAACCTTAGAAACATAACAAAAATATAGGCACCTTTTGAGTATGACCTATATCTCTTGATATTTGTTAAGTAAAAAACTGGTTTAAACTTGTTTTACAACGTTTAATTTTAATAATTGTTAAAAACACTGCCGCTACTAATTGCATTTGAATCAAGAAGAAAGAAAAAACTGCCATAGACACCTCTTAGCATAAATGTTGCCAGTGTCTTATTAAAAATGTAACTAAAATGTAATTAAGAGTACTAATATATGTTTTGTTTTAAACAATATTTAAAATAATCAAAGAATACATTTGGCGCTTTAAATTAATTTGTTTACAATATATCTTCATTATATTGTGAAGTAAAACTAATTACAGTAAATAAACGAAAAACTAACTTTCACTGACGTATATGATATTCAATGGCGGCGTCTTCATCTGGCGCATGCCTCGCGCGAGCACTCACTTTTGACGTCGGAACGCATAGACGTAATGTCATAATATGAGTGCTCGGGTGAGGCATGCGCGCCATATGGACACATCTAATTAGAAGTAACCAGGTTATAAAAATAACGCAATTTATTTACAGAAAAAAGTATCTCATTGAACAAATATTTGACCAACGCTGGCTCTTGAATAGGGTTGTCACGAGAGGGGTATAACCATTTTGCTAATGACAATGTAGAGTGTCCGATGGGCGATGGTGACTCTATTATTAAGACTCTCGCAAAATGCACCATAATATAGAGAGAGAGTAGACTAGAGAGAGACTCCAACAGTTGCGTGATCAGAAGTTGAAATTGAATCATAATAAATTAGACCAGTTTGATAAAGGCATCAATCCCAAATTATATTGCATATACTTATATGGTATTGCAAGCATATATAGGCATCAGGCGGGTCATACACTTGTTTGCCAGTTTAGTCACATTTTTTATCACGTCATAATTGAGCGCTCTTATTGGCCAGAGTTTAGCTTTCCTTTCTACTTTAATGAACCCGTATCAACAAAAATAAACTTAAAAAGTATGTACATCCTGCTTTAATTATATGAACCAAGCCTCTCCGTTATATGTATGTATACTTCATTATCATTAGATTACCTACTCATGTTTAACCCAGAAGGGTCACATTTAAAAAAGTCCCTTAAACATTCGGGCGGCCCTCGCAAACATGCCCTGCGAGTTATTTGTGAATTATTCATATGTTTGCGCCAGCCCTGTGGTTTATTGCGAAAAAAGTGGGCAAGTAATTTCGCAAGCCCTCCGGTTTCTAATTAAAATGTTTGTGGGACTATTTAACAATGTTGTGGGCGTAATTTTTTGGGTGGGCGTTGCTATACGAAGTTTTGATGATGAAAAGAATAATCCCCATTTATGGAAAGTTCCATGGAGTGTATCTGTATATTGTATCCACGGGCTCCGTTTAGTAGGAAATACTACACTCACCAAAAAAGTCTCAGCAACAAGGGTATTATTAGTGTTTATCTTAAATAGTTTTTGTTTTAGATGTTATACATCAATAGAAGCGTAAAGCGTAAATTTAGTAATTTAATAAAAGGCTTGCTAGTGAAAAAAAAAATGTTATTATGAAAAACTAAAATACTGCTGAAACTGAAAAAAAGAACTTCCTGTATTTAAAAAAAATCTAATGCATAAATAAAAATTAAATAAAAAAAACCACTCCTAGCAACTTTTTAATAATCTTTTGGATCTCCGAAGGCATTCGCGATGGCTCTCCATCGGCTAAAACACACAAAATAAACACTAATAATACCCTTGTTGCTTAGACTTTTTTGATGAGTGTATTTTGGACGGTCACATATCTCCCTATTTCTTGGTAATGTCTTTGCTACCTACCCTTTTTACGTCATAGATTACTATTCCAACACAGCAACAACGGAAATGGCTTTTCCCGGCCTATTCCTGATAACTGTCTTAGCTAAAAGCTAATAAAAGTATCAACGTCTACCTTAATAGTTAGACCTGTCAGACTATCTTTGAGATCTAGGCCCATAAATTGCAGACAAACCTATTCTTAGAAAGAACTGTTAGTTCAAAGACATGTCTGCCTAATCACGGCGCTAATCCAATTGTGATACTGAATTAATACCATACGATGAGCAAACGATTGAATTAAAGGGCTGGCTCGACCGCGGTAGTACCACCCTCTCACAGAAGATTGGCGTAAAGTAGCTATTACAGCTGTTTCGTACGATGACTGAGAGAGCCGGAAGCCCAACTCTCCTCCCCTTCCTGTCCCACTCCCCTTCAGGTCGGTAACGTGCGAGAGATGCCTTTGGTATTGCAAGCATCGCTACGGTAACTGCTTAACATGAGGCGGGCCGTAAGCTTGTTTGCCACCTTAGTACATACATATAAAATAATTTAGTATTTATCGTGACTATTGTTTATATGATAAAACAATAGTCACGATAAATAATAAATTATTTTATTGGCTTGATTTAAAAACTAACAATCACTACCCAACGATAATATTATTTTGGCATGGCAGCTCGGAGTGAGAGGGACACGGTCCCAACTGGGGCCTCTCGCTCGGCTCGTTTATTGTGCAGTAGTGAACAGTCCAGTATGTATTTACGTTCGTGGTTACCTGTCATCATTTCAATACAAATTATTTGGCTATAGTGGCTGGCGACGTCGCCATGGCCACCCGGTATGTTATGGCCCGAAATATGTAATGTCATCATAATAATAAAGAAAATCCAATAGAATCCAAAATGGTCGCGTTAAAAATGTAATCCAATATAGCACAATACATTTTATCCGTCCGCTTTCAATGAACATAAGGGTAAATGAAGACCCGTATCACGGGCATCCGGATAGATAAGCCGAGCCCAACATGGTCCGGTTAACCGGTCAACCGGTCCCATGCGACATCCGGTCCGGACAACCTTTTTTATGCGATTGGCAAGTAACATTTTTGGATGAGAAAATGGATGAGAAAATCTGATGCACCTTCCAACATGGCAATCACAAAACTTGTACTCAGCGCAACATGCAGCGAAATTCACACATCTGTTATCGCACTCGCGATTCTGTAAAACATGCTTACAATGTGTCGTACTGCGTCATTGACTCTGTTTAAGGGGCTATGCACACGGGCAACTTTTGCGGCGAATGGCAAACCGCAACTAGCTGTTTTCATATAAAACCATCGCGGCAACTGTTGCTGCAACTGGCAATTGTTGGCTGCAACTGCAGAAAAACCATTAAAACGTTGATAGTTTCGGCCACAGATAATCTTTGGTTTCAGCGATAGTTTTGGTTGAAAGTTGCTCCGTGTGCATAGCCACTTAGAAAGTCGCGTGTCTCACTTTAGAAGCATTTTAATAATAGCCAAGTCTACTTATATTATTAAATGTCCTACACCGTCATAAAAATCGGTTATATTTTGTTAGGTAGGTATGTATGGTAAATCACTGATCTACCTGCTAGTCTTCTACACCGCCAGGCAGTATACCAGGCAGTATACCAGGCAGTATACCAGGCAGTATACCTGGCAGTATACCTGGCAGTATACCAGGCAGTATACATTCTCCGGTAGCATTCTGGTTCCAATGTAAAAAGGCGAGCCTATTACCAAACACTAAACAGATCTTCTAATTTACTTTTTACAAGACTGCCCAAAAAAAGGAGTGTATATGTGTTTAGGGTTCATGTATGTATGTATGTGAGATTCTTTATTCCACCATAACTCATAAATGCCTAAACCGAATTGGATGTACGAGGTATCGTTAGAATCCTTACATCATTCCGGGTAACACTGGGTATATTATTATTGAAAAAAAAAAAAACAATATGGCGTCATTATATCTCAATTTTCAAATGAGAAAAAAAATAATTTCTTCCATTATTACAATATGGGTATCAAATTGAAGGCCTTGATGAGCACATTCCAAAACTGTAGAATTTATATGCCTAATTGAACATAGGTAGGGTGTACATTCAAAACAAACATTTTTGCCTACTGTCACTAAAATGCATAAAATAAAAATAAATAATTTAAAAAATTAAAAACACGACTGCCCTGCCAAAACGAACTAAAAAGTATAAAACAAGTGCAGTATCATTGCAGTCGGGGGACCGTTCTATGGAACACTTTTTATTTTTTAATGGAACGATTCTGTTTTTCGCCAATGGCCAATTAATATCAAATGCGAATATCTTGCTCTAGGAGAGGAGCAGCTACCTGGCCTAAAAAAGGTAGCAATAATACTTAACCCTTTAACCGACGATTTAATCTATTGGTAGGGACAAGTTACGCGAGAAATTCGATCGTGCGTTAATTTGGTCGATTGTACAGATATTGTGCATAGTATTGTATGAAACGGAACTAGAAATTGAATCATTTGACGCTTGAATAAAGAAAGAAATAGTATAATGTAATGCAATATAACAAAGATTGTTCTAAAAGGTATTGAATATCAATCAAATCTACATAGGTACTATCTAAAACCTACTTAATATTTTCTTAAGTCAGATCCTTATAATAATAAATGTAGGTTACCTTCATGGTTCATGGTTTTCAACATTATTTTGCAGCGAGCGAATAAGTCGTACTGTCTCCGTCTTCCTATACTGAGACCTATAGTAGCGGCATTCTACGATAGCCGGTTTGACATGTGGTGGGAGGGGAGAAAAGGAACCTTATTATAACGGAATAAGACTGGCCGTTTTAAAAAAATAATGTCACAAAATGAATGCGAAAATGAATCTTATTCCGTTATAATAAGGTTCAAACTTTCCCCCTCCCACATGTCAAACCGGCCATCATAGCGTGCCGCTACGTGTAATGTTCCTTGTCGTCACATGTCACCCTCTTCCTTGGTAATGTCTTTAGTACTTATATTACCTTAGTAACTATTTATCCAGAGTCTAGACAACTTAACCCTCTGGGTGGTAATATTTCCATGCCTTCACCTAGCTAAAGTTATCTCAGAAATCTAGTGACAAATACACCACTATAATTTCCCTAAGGAAATTTCTGTATTCTTAGAATATTTACTTCGAAACTAGTTCTATTGTGTAAACTGTTATACTTCCGGTACAAATATTCACAGAAACGAATTAAAATACTATTTCGCTTATTTCCCTTCCTGTTAAACATGCTGTTAAATAAATAAATAAAAAAATGAAGTAATATTTTTCAGAGCTCCTTTTACAAGCGTTTCTTTTCAGGGTTTTCAGAGGAGTGTTCACTAAATTACAGTCAAAGGAGTTTCTTCGCGCTCCGTTTTGCATTAAGCCAGCCGTTGCAAGCCTTTTGTTCTTAGTCCGATGTAAGGACTAGGACATAGTAGCTAAGATGTGCTGTGTTTCGCTTCGCTCATGAATATTGTACACTGTGTACTGTTAAAAAATACGTAGGTATTTAGCATAACGGAGTTAGAATTTATTCGCGGTTTAGTTTTAAAGCATGTCCTGGGCAGCGGCTTTCACTTACCATCAGTGCGCCCATGGCTATAAAAAAGGCAGACCATAGACAATAGCTTGCACACTTTATTAATGCAGTATGTATATGTATATTACAGCAAGCAATACAACAAACAATAACTTTTGGAATTCAGTTTTGACTCGAGTTGGATAGCTTCTTCTATATTTTATGCGAAAAATAAAGTAATGCCAGTGAGAGAGATACGTGACAGGAAAGTGAAGTCACCAGAAAATAGTTTTATCGGTAGATTATCTCCTCGCCATCTCGCACTTTGACCTCGCCCTAACAATTGTGTACTCGGACGTACAAAATAAATAAGCGCGTGAATTACGAACGGAAAGCGAAGTGAGATTTACTTTAGCGAATTGTTATTTGTTTATTTAATTTTAATTGTCTTTCCTCTTTCCAGCGCTTTGTAAAAATATTCTGTTTTGTTTTCTTTTTAATTAGGAAGTTTATTTTGCTACAGTAATAAAAAATACGTATACAAAGCAAAAAATACAGCGTACATGGTAATTATAAATCTACTAAACATAAATATAAAACCTACCCCTTATCATATAAATCCCGTCCGCGTGGGATGCTAGTAACCATGGACTAGTTACTAAGGGGACTGGCCCTAAGCAAGTCGGCCGAGTGGTCGAGTGGAGCGAGTAGTTCAACTATTTACCGGTAAATAGTAAAATTAAAATGAAAAAACAATGACCACGTTTTGTTTCATACAAATATCTAATAAGGGTACCTCTTTCTTTAGTCTTTACTCTGTGGTAGTAACAATGCTGGCTGCATTTCCTTGCTGTATTTTCAACCTCTTTTTCAAACATATGTATAAATTGGCATTTTTTTAAATACAGGTTGGTTCTTAAGTGCTTGTTATTACACTCTTGGCAGCGATTGTGGTACTTAAGGGTCAGATCCATGCTTAATAATCTGTCGCCGTTCCTCATTGTTACCTTTCTAGAACCTTTACTTCTAAAGGGACCATTAATTGCAGCCTTAATCTTCAACGACTTCAAAAAAGGTGAAGGTTTTCAATTTAACGCGTATTTTTTTGTTTGTTACCGCATACCTCCGCCATTTCAAAATTACCGGCATTGAGTTCCCAATAAAATGAATTAATTTTTAGTGCTCTAGCATTTTTATAAATCTTCAGTATTCCAGGATATGTTCTGTTAATACAAAAATTAAGGAGGTTTCATAACTAGCGTCTCTACATCGATGTCTGACAACCAAACTAAGTTGAACTACACTTATGAAGCTACACTCTCTACATACGCTCTATCATAGCGTTAAGAGCTTAACCTCAACTAAGTTACAACTTTACAATATTGCTGGAACATGATAAACGATTTAACTTTAAGCTCCACCTTCTAACTTAAGTACTTGTGTGATAGTCCGGGACAGTTTTAATAGAGACATCAGAAATAGATGAGCTGTATATTAGAGTATATTATTATTATTTTTTGCGAACGTACCGGGCTTATATTATTATAAAGAATATAAGGTAAAATATTGAAGAATTTCTTATTAATAAGAAGGTAAATAATAATAATGTAATTAACCTAAATAAAATAATAATAAATGAAAAAGAATATTGTCGTAGCGTAACCTGAACTACCGAGGCTGTTATTTTTGGCTAGGATTTGTAAAGTAAGCCCATATTCTAAAGGTTTTAGAAAATATTCCAAATAACTCGATTATGATCTGAAAATAAAAGTTAGCTTAGTTAGCTGACTTTGGAAGCATTTTCAGAACAGTTTTAAATGTAAAATATTCTTTGGGTACTGAGCGCTGAATAAATGATAATATTGAGAAAGGTCTACAAGTTTAGACGAACAGAATGTTGAAATAAGATTTCTTCTTATGCACAAAATTATTCAAAATGGGTGTATTGTGCATATATTTTGAATTGAAAGTGGGCAATAGAAAAAAAATTGAATTGAATTTAGCAATATGAACTCCGGGAGAGTGATGCATTTCCAAAAAGAAAATTAAAAATGTATTGAATGAACAAGTGAAAGCGAATGAAGTACGTTCAACCTACGTTATCTTTGGAAAAAAATCTACGATTTAAACTTCGAATGTATAAATTAAAATAAAATAAATAATTTAAGACTCCGCTTCCCGGCCGGCAGTTAACGAGCAGCTAACGAGGCATGTTTGGAGGCTATCTCCTCTTAGACGAGTGGAGTAAAAATGTTGAAAAAAATATCACCGTATTTATTATACCCTCTTCTTTAAAAAACAAGTTTGAAAAATGTGAAAAATGCTCTTTTACTATGTGAAAAAAATTACCAAAATGTAGAAATTTTCAAATTTAAATTTCTATCTTCTTCCAAACGGCTGGGAATTTTTAAATAGTTTTTTCACCAAAAGATGGAGAAAGATAATACCTAAAAAATGTAAGCTTGATTTTGCGATGCAATCGTTTTTCACGTCACAATTCATGATTTTCCAAATATTCGCCAACAAAGTGGGCGGATCCGGTGCGAGGGGCGACGGGCGGCAGTACCGCGATGACTGTTGGACGGGGAGGTTGTGTCACTTTTCTACGCTCCAGTCGCTTCAATTATCGTGTATCTCTTTTTTATAAATAAATACGTAAAAATATTGCAGTGGTTTAGAATATTTTGTAGATAGCTAGCATTTGTTAGATTTTATATTTGTGCGCATTTATACGCCTTTGTACCTAAGTAGTTGTGATAAAGAGTTGTAATTTAGAACAAAAATTACAATTCTTTGTTATTATATAAAAAAAATACAATTGGATACAAATACAATTGCCTAAAATAATAAAAAAATTGAATAACATGAAAAAAAAAAAACAAAATATAAAACTAGGATTCGATCCTACATACTGTCGCGCGTACACATTGACTCACTGAGCTATTTACATATTACTTGAATCGGCGAAATTATGAACTATATACTTCGTCATGCATTGAAAAATTGACGCCTGCTTCGTAAAGAGGTTTGACGTAGGCTGTTCGGCTCACTGCTTGCGTGGTTGCGGGTTCGATTCCCGCCAAATGAAAATTTTAGAAACTGACTTATGCGTTATTTTTCCTGATCCCAGGATTACGGGGATCGTCTCCAGGCCATTACGGTACCCATAGTACAAGTGTTGCTTAGTTTGGGACCATTCAGTTGGCGTATTAGTTTGTCAATCCAAATAATTTATAAAATGATTAAAATGTAATAAAACATGTAATAAATAGAAAAAAAACTATATTATTACAAATAAGAACAATATTATCACCAAAAAATTATTACATAGAATTGCCGAAGGTGAGGTACGAACTCATGGAATAAATGCTAATGCTTTACCACTACGCTATTGAGACATTGCGAATGTGGATGAAATTATTCACTAGCCATATGATATACATTTTGTGCTATAGTTCTATGAGGAATAAATACATAAATTATATGCATTAAAAAATAATAATTTTGTGTAAATATTCTGATAAATTCTGCACCATTGGCGGCGTCTTCATCAGGCGCATGCCTCGCCCGAGCAATCAGTTTTGACGTTGGAACGTATAGACACAATGTCATAATATGAGTGCTCGGGTGAGGCATGCGCGCCATATGGACGCATCTATTGAAAAATACCATTACTATAATAAATCCAAATATATTTAAATAACTAAATATGGTTGGATTTGAACCCGCGTCGTATGTAATTCTCTCTGTTTTATCAAGATGTCTAACTTCAAAATAAAAAAAAGTATTTTCAAAATCTGTTCACCCAGTCGCAAGTTCTGAGGTAATAAACATAAAAAAAATACAGTCGAATTGAGAAACCGACTTCAAAAAAGTTTGAAGTCGGTTAAAAATATCACATTAGAAAACATTAAAAAATGCAATATTCCACTTTGATCACCCAGGTGGTCAGAGGTTGTGTTGCAGGTTGTGTTGCAAAAGACTCAACGAGTCTTTTAGGCTTATTATTAGGGCTCGGGCCTTTTTATGAAACCTCGGAGGCTAAAGAACTAATTAGCCCCGAGCCTTCGCGGCGAAGAGGAGGCTCTCGGAAATAAAGCCTTTATTTTGAAGCGCTTTCTAAAGAGGCTTTGAGCCCTTTTTGATTTTAGCCCTTTGTGACCATTCTTGACTATACTTGAATATGCATGACTATTCTCAACAATTGTTGACCAGTATTGACCATCCTTGACTATTTGACCATTATTTACTATTTTGACCATTATTTACTATTTTGACCATTATTTACTATTTTTGACCATTCTCAACTATTATTGACTACTATTGATAATTTTTGACTATTTTTGACCATTGTTGAGTGTTTTTGACCATTGTTGACTATTTTTTACCATTGTTGACTATTCTCAACTATTGTTGACTACTATTGATCATTTTTGACTATTTTGACCATTATTGACTATTTTTTACCATTATTGACTATTTTTTACCATTCTTTACTATTTTGACTATCGTTGACTGTTTTTGGCCATTTGTGACCAATGTTGACAATTTTTAGCCATTGCTGACTATTCTCAACTATTGTTGACTACTATTGATCATTTTTTACTATTTTGACCATTATTGACTGTTTTAGGCCTTTTTTGTCAATTTTTGACCAATGTTGACTATTTTTAGCCATTGTTGACCATTCTCAACTATTGTTGACTACTATTGATCATTTTTGACTATTTTTGACCATTGTTGAGGGTTTTTGACCATTGTTGACTATTTTTTACCATTGTTGACTATTTTTTACCATTCTTTACTATTTTGACTATCGTTGACTGTTTTTGGCCATTTGTGACCAATGTTGTCAATTTTTAGCCATTGCTGACTATTCTCAACTATTGTTGACTACTATTGATCATATTTTACTATTTTGACCATTGTTGACTGTTTTAGGCCATTTTTGTCAATTTTTGACCAATGTTGACTATTTTTAGCAATTGTTGACCATTCTCAACTATTGTTGACTACTATTGATCATTTTTGACTATTTTTGACCATTGTTGAGGGTTTTTGACCATTGTTGACTATTTTTTACCATTGTTGACTATTCTCAACTATCGTTGACTACTATTGATCATTTTTGACTATTTTTGACCATTGTTGAGGGTTTTTGACCATTGTTGACTATTTTTTACCATTGTTGACTATTTTTAGCCATTGTTGACCATTCTCAACTATTTTTGACTACTATTGATCATTTTTGACTATTTTTGACCATTGTTGAGGGTTTTTGACCATTGTTGACTATTTTTTACCATTGTTGACTATTCTCAACTATTGTTGACTACTATTGATCATTTTTGACTATTTTTGACCATTGTTGAGGGTTTTTGACCATTGTTGACTATTTTTTACCATTGTTGACTATTTTTAGCCATTGTTGACCATTCTCAACTATTTTTGACTACTATTGATCATTTTTGACTATTTTTGACCATTGTTGAGGGTTTTTGACCATTGTTGACTATTTTTTACCATTGTTGACTATTTTTAGCCATTGTTGACCATTCTCAACTATTTTTGACTACTATTGATCATTTTTGACTATTTTTGACCATTGTTGAGGGTTTTTGACCATTGTTGACTATTTTTTACCATTGTTGACTATTCTCAACTATTGTTGACTACTATTGATCATTTTGAGTATTTTGACCATTATTGACTATTTTTTACCATTCTTGACTAGATAAAAATGATAAATAGTAGTCACTAATAGTTGAGAATAGTCAACAATAGCTAAAAATAGTCAACATTGGTCAAAAATGGCCAAAAACAGTCACCAATAGTCAAAATAGATAATAATGGTCTAAAACACTCAACAATGGTCAAAAATAGTCAATAATGGTCAAAATAGTCAAAATTGATCAATAGTAGTCACTAATAGTTGAGAATAGACAACAATGGCTAAAAATAGTCAACATTGGTCAAAAATGGCCAAAATAGTCAATAATGGTCAAAAATAGTAAATAATGGTCAAAAATAGTAAATAATGGTCAAAATAGTAAAAAATGGTCAAATAGTCAAGGATGGTCAGTACTGGTCAATTCTTGAGAATAGTCATGCATATTCAAGTATAGTCAAGAATGGTCACAAAGGGCTAAAATAAAAAGGGCTCAAAGCCTCTTTAGAAAGCGCTTCAAAATAAAGGCTTTATTTCCGAGAGCCTCCTCTTCGCCGCGAAGGCTCGGGGCTAATGAGTTCTTTAGCCTTCGAGCTTTCATAAAAAGGCTCGAGCCCTAATAATAAGCCTAAAAGACTCGAGTCTTTTGCAACACAAATTGTGATTGACTAGTAGGGACCGTATTTAAATTTATTGACGTAATGTCGTCACCACTCTGTATAATATTATGCTGTGGGATTCGCACTCGTATCGTATCGTAGATAGTTTTCTTTCCTGCATTATTTGCCCTATGTGATCGATTTTAGACTTTAGTTTATGAATAAATAAATAAATTATTAGATTAAATTAAAAAAAAATTAAAATAATAAGATCGTGCCTACAATAATTAGAAAATATTAAGAAAAAAAACTACAGGATTCGAACCTTCGTCATCGTCATCGTCTTTCGGAATAATATCCAAGACTTTTCTACTGAGCTATTTATGATTAGCACTTCAGGGCGAAATTATGAACTTATTTGCAGTCGTATTACGTTGTGATAATTTTCGGCTTGGCTTGCTTTGAAATAAGAATACAAGCGACGCAATAAACGCGCGCTGTCAGAGCTGGCGCGGGGAGCGCGGGGTGCGCGGGGCGCAATGCGTTAGCTCCGCCCATTCAGCCAAAATTTCCAGCTCATGTCCCCACCTTAAGGGAGAATGCAGGCGATAAGCGATGCAGTTCTTATGTAAAAAGCTTGAAAAAAGGTCCAGTCCAATTTCAAATGGACGACCCACTTTCAGCCCATCGCAATTACTTTATTTATTACAATATTAATGCCATCATTTCGACATTAATCACGTAAATGACCCCATACATTTGAACGCAAACAGACTTAACTCCAATAAATGGAAACAACGGATCATTCCAGCCCAACTGCGCTCCATTTCGGCTAGGAATGACGACTGCAAATAAATGGAGATTATTCTGGAGTAAAACGAATTTTGATGCAAGTATCATTGTAATACCCTGAACAACAATTATAATTACAAAACATTGTGTTCCCTGTAGGCAATTACAATCATCATCATCATGTCAGAAGGACACAGGCCTCCCCCAAGGTTTTCCGCAACGGCCGGTCCTGTGCCACTTGCATATCCCGCGACCGTCACTAGGTCGTCGGGCCACCTTGTGGGGGGATTAACACGCGCTGCATCTTCCGGTACGTGGTCGCCACTCAAGAACCTTTCTGCCCCATCCATCCAACAAATCCTATATCCTTATGAGTCTGCTGCGATGCCGTTTAGCTAACATAATTTAGACATTTTATTTGTATCATTTTTCATTTTTACTACCTAACATACCTATTCGATTAAATTTTCTGCAAAAAATACATCACCGGTTCTAATCCCAGTAATTTTAATTGGATAATTTAAAAACGTAATGTATCTACAGTATTAAAAAAGGCTGTTTAATTCAACCCCATGCCATTTAACCGCTATCGCCAGGGAATGATAGCCACATTTGTATTAATGCGGATATTAATTCTGAACGCCAGTCGTGCGTAATTTACGAGCGTAATATCAACGGAGTAATTGCTAGTGTTCGCTATAGTATCGATCGATATTATGAATTTGTGACATATTTTGGTGTAATCGCCATAAATACATAATATAATATTATTATGATCATATTAATACAATAAATTTTGTCAACCAAGCGAGCTAGGCTTACCGCATGGGCCATTTTTTTTTTTGGAAATGTTTCATTAACTTTTTTTTAAGTAGGTTCTTGTATTTTTTTAATTTTGTAGATGATCGCAATCAAACATAATTTTATATCCGTTACAAAACACATTTTCATCGCTTATACTTACGTAACTAACGTGGAAACCAAAGCGGATATCCCCAACAAAAAGTCATAAAAGCTTTTCCGTGTAATACACACAATAAATGACTTTTTTCAGATCCTATTCCCGAACGGCATTAGTATACAGGGTGATATTACACGACACGCAAGTCGGACATCAGTGTTCCCGGTTCAATCAAAACAAGGCAATTTGGGTGGTACAAGGCACAACCCACTGTATAGTGAGTGATACTGGTAGAATTAGCTGCGAAAAAAAAAATGTAAACTGTAATTATTTAATACTTTCCTTTGAGGCGCCCGCTGTAATCACTGATTGGTAAACGATCGGAGGTTAAGCAACACTTGGCAAGGTCAGGTAGAGATGGGTGACCATTTAGTGGCATTTGAATTGAGCGTCCCCGTGCTTCGGAAGGCACGTAACAAGTCGGTCCCGGTTGTTGTAATCAAGGCAACAGTCGTTAAGTCTTGTCAGAGGCCTTCGGCCGGCTTGAACAACTCTGACACCAAGTTGGCCACTAACCATACGATAACAAGAAGAATTTCCTAATTTTCTGTTTATGTCCCAATTGTATAAGTTTGATAAAAAGTGGATGTTTGGTTTTTTTTCTACCCTATCGCACAATAGGTACGGACATAAATCATTAATTTATTTAATTTGTGAAATTACTTATAATAAAAAAAACAGATATTGAGAACACAATTTTAGATACAAAGTATTAAATAACGAACAAACAAAACTCAAAAAAGTCCGAAATTGAGATGTAGATAAACTTATTAATTAAAAATAAACATATTAGCTGTACAATGTCTGCCTACGCGTCCATTATAAGTTATAATTTATTTCTGGAGCTGATTTAAATTTAATCTGGAACTCCATACACAACTTATGAACAAGAGAGCGAAACAATTTCGTTCTAAATTTAAAAAGTTCCAGTGTGTTACGCGCGTAATTAGTTGGTGTAACTTTATGTTAGACACTCCGTTAACTTTTACTTGACAAATTTATCATCGAACGATCATAATCATAATACACAATCTTCTTCCTAGCCTTAAGGGCTAGCCAAGTGGCAAGAACGCTAATCGAATAGAATAGAATAAACTTCACAATGTATGGAAATGTCAAACGTCGCTATGTAAATCAACAACAAGTCGCTATGAAGATCACGCTTGAGATCACGTGACTTATGTCATTTCCATAGATGAAGCGTACCGATTTGAATGAAAGCCTGTAGACGTCAGCCACTTGTCTAGCCCTTCTTATCCCATTATGAGGGGTCGGCTTTCTGTCTACCCTGATTTGGCTGACCATCGATATTTACCCGGAGCGAAATCATAATACAGAATATTAATAATAATTAATTAATAACAATAATTTTGAATCACAATACACAATATCCTACTAATATTATAAATGCGAAAGTGTGAATGTTTGTTACCACGTATCTTTATAACTACTAAACCGATTTGAATGAAATTTGAAACATAGATAGTGTAGGCTCTGGAATAAGTCATAGGCTAATCCAATTTTCACGTGGGCGAAGCCGCGGGGCACAGCTGGTATTTTATACATAAGCAGTGATAGCCGATTGCTTAAGCACGCGTCTTGTGGGCTTAAGGTCCAGGGTACAAACCCCGGTCCGCACCTCTGAACTTTTCTAAATAAGATGATTATCACTTGCTTCGAAAAATTTCCTGCATGTCTTAGAAAATCTAACAAAGGACATTGACAATCTATGTATGGATGTTGGACCAAGTGCTGCCCAGAATGAACACATAGTGCATTTTATTCCATACGTCAATACTATAACCTATAAACCGAAGCGCTTCAAATTCTGTTCCGGGAGTCAAGAGAAAAACAAGTTTTTCATTGTGAATTATGTGTGGAAAAAATGAACTTGAAAACAAAAAATGGAATATTTGTTTATTATTATTGTTAATAAACTAGCGGAGAAAAGGGGAGACCTTTGTCCAGCAGTGGGGCGGTCCAATCAATAGGCTATTAAAAAAAAAACTAGTCAAAATCCTACCTAAAATTCATAAAAAAAATCCCAGGGTGTTTTTTTTTGCTAAGTAAATTGATCTAGGAAATCATTTGGAAACACTCCCATGTCTGGGCAGCACTTGGTCCAAACCCTGTCAATCTCCTTTTCGAAAGACATGTGAAATCCACCAATCTGCACTGGACCAGCGTGGTGTATTATGATTCCCCCCCCCTCGCATTGAGGGGATATCCGGGCCCAGGAGTCGGACATTAAAAAGGCTAATTTTATTATCAATTTACATAATATTTTGGTATTCAATTTTATTTGTGAGGTGCAAGAAGATAAAAAATATATTTACAAATGAATAAAGCCTACAATTCGTTGCTTTAACTACTGCGGAAATCGTTTAACAACAGATTAATAACTATAGTTTTAACAACTAACGATCCGTTAGTGTGTTGGTGAACTCGGCGCTTATCTTACCACCGTACACATTCAATATCGTAGACATGGAAGAAACATACCTCCAGTCTATTCCTAGACTTCCACAAAAGCTGTTAGCTGTTATTACATACGTGAGCTGCATAAGAGCGCTACAGCGCGTCTCAATTACTGCCATGTCTCCACGTCTGATAGAACACGAAGCTGGGAAGATGAAGATTTATATATTAGCTATTGATTCTATTTTTTAAGAAATTCGTTCTAGGATACATATCTTTTAGGCCAGAGCTACGTTATGGAAATGATTTTTTTTATGTGACTAAAATGGCAAACAACCTAACGGCCCGCCTGATATTAGGCAGTTACCGTACCCTATAGCTGCTTGCAATTTGAAGGGGAGTGGGAAAGAGCGAGGGGAAAAGGGGGGGAGGGATGGACTTTCGGCTCTCTCACTCATCGCACGGGACGCAGCTGTAATAGCTACTATACGCTAATTTTCTGTGAGAGGATGGTACTACCCCGGTAATACCACCAGTATATACCTATGGCACAGCCTATGGTATGTTTTCCCACCAAAAACAATTTAAATACAGCGAAGCCAAGTCTCATCACTTTTTATTCGTAGCTAGAACAATGTTCTTCCCTTTTTAATCCACTTTTTGAACAAGTGTTTTATAACCACTAAGCAGCTTATTCAAAGCTTCTTACCTCCTAGTACCGCGATGCAGATGCTACTCGGGGTCGCCTGTTCATTTTTCCATTATGCTTCGATGGAAATCTCACCTGCAGGGATAGCACTAGCGCCAATCACAAGACTGTTATCATGCATTATGTCGCACCGAGTCGCTCTCTCTAACTCTTAATGCCACTATATGGTCACCCATCCCTGACTGTCCTTGCTAAGCGTTGCTTAACCTCGTTTCGTTTACCGATCAGTTATTGCAGCTGGCTATGAGCTCCTATTTTACCTATTATTTATATAACTAGTGATTTAAAAATACATTAAAGAAGACCATTTCTATACGTAAGCCTCTTGACCTCATTGAACAGCATAGTACAAAACAAAAATGAGTTATTTTTAAGTTCCTTGACCTTTTTTTTCGAGTTTCTGAGCACGTTTTTGTCTTTGTGGGTTTTATTATTCATTACACATCCAAGGGTTAAAGTTAGTAAGAAATCTATTGTGCTGAACTCAAATTTAAGTGGGTGGCTAGACGTGAATCCTTTATAAGTTTTTTTTCTTTTGTGTCAAAGAACGACCCATTTCAAGAATAGACAGACGTAACAAATCTTATTACTTTTTCATTGTTCATTATTAGGTACTTTTTACTTGGCAAGAAATAATACTAAGAAAAAGAAATAGTAGGTACATTACTGCCACGGTCTGTAATGAGTGTGTTGCTGGCTGCGGTTTTGATGGCCGAGAGCGCAGCGCAGCGCAGCCCGAGGCCTCCACAGCGCGGTCAGCATTGCAGCCCTTGATGGACAAGCTGAAATAATAACCTTTATAGCGCGGCCAGCAAGGGCTGCAATGATAACCAATCTTTAAGGCCGAGAGCGTAGCTAAGCTTAGCATGAGGCCATCATAGCGTGGCCAAGCAGTACAGTCATTGCGGACCAAGGCTTGTATAGTGTTTTACTCAA
Source organism: Drymonia ruficornis (assembly GCA_947859195.1). Taxonomy (NCBI): domain Eukaryota; kingdom Metazoa; phylum Arthropoda; class Insecta; order Lepidoptera; family Notodontidae; genus Drymonia; species Drymonia ruficornis. The sequence goes on along the minus strand of OX401925.1, from coordinate 7,163,724 downwards.
AAATGACAAAAGCGGGGCGGCAGAGTGAGGAGGGGGACCTCCCGGCGCCCGGCTCCTCACTCGACTCGACAGAAATATTTTTGGTGGCCGCGACACCACGACAGTAATGATATCTCATACTACTTCGCTGGAGCCTTTATTGCAGCGCAGCAACGTCGACTTTGCTAGAAGAAGATTTGCAAAGTAATGACAACATTATAAGCATTTTTGAGTAAAGAATAATGCCCTTTTAATAGGTAACATTAAAACATTCACACAGTTAACAACATTAAACAATCCGAAGTTATTATCTTGGTTCCGTATCTCATTACATAATTATTCATTGCACCGGTTGCCTCTTTCACGAAGCGTCAGTAACTCCTGCTTGGTTCACTCCGGTGAAATTTATCCACGTAGGCAACAAAGGATCATCCTTTGAGTTAATTATTACTTTTTTTTCGTGAAAAAGGGGCAAGGGTGAGATGCCAAGCAATTAAAGATAAAAAAGTTTGAAATTAATTCGGTAATCAACTTTGAATCTTGCGATTTAATTTAGGCTCTCGATTCATTTTTAAGGTATCCTGTCATAATATTGAAATTGGATCTATAGAGATTTTATATTAGTTTACCAAGTAATGTTCTATTGTACCATTCAACATCTGGGGGCTTACCACGAACTCTTATTGCGATTCAATTACAGGAACGTTTTAACGTTTCAGCGACTTTTTGTGCAATGACGTACCTTATTGTCATGACAATAAGAAACGTCATTGCACATAAAGTCGCTGAAACGTTAAAACAAAACTGCTATAAGAGGTGGTGGTAGGGCCCCTGGTCTGATCCTAAGCAACATACCGGACTTACAAACATAATCTGAGTAGCTACAAATCTACTTAACTTACAAAATAGTTTGTCCTACTCAACTGAGTCCATGGACACACTACCTACGGAACATCATTTTGAAAGCATGTCTATTTATTATAGTGGCTACTCCTATCAACCCTGGGATTACGAAAAATGGCACACTATACCAGGCAACCCCTTAGGGCCACCGCAGACTTCCTTTTTTTTGCATCGGCAATCGGCGATTTTGCGACTGCATCGCGTTTTGGCGACTCTCTGCGGCCGGACGCAGCGACTGCTCCGATGCTAAAAGCAACTAAATCGCCGATCGCCGATGCAAAAAGTAGCAAGTCTGCGGTGTCCCTTAGGCACTAGGCGTCAGGGATCACCTACGGTAGGTCCTGCCGCCAGAGCATACACTCTGGTACTCAAAGTAGACTGAAGGGTCCTGTCTATATGGTCAAAATGGCTCATCACTAATTCACTTTCCGGTGAATAATAGGTACGCATCAAGTTCCTTGTTAAATTTCACGCCCACGAAGTCGCAGATACAGCTAGTATCGAATAAACGAATCTAATAGAAGAACTCACATACTTACCCCATTCCATACAGACCCGGTATTCATCCGCATCGCAATATTGTTTTAATTTTCCGCCGGACGGAGCCCGCTATTGGGAATTCAGTTCCCATTATAGGGTAATATTCCTACTTAGAGTTCACGGCGCAATCGTTAAATAGTTACGAATTTTGTTCCCAGTTTACGGTTATGACCATTGTCGTTATAGATGACTAGCTTTTCCCCGCGACTTCGTCCGCGTAGAATTTAAATAAAAAAACATCGGATCTCTGATCTCGGATCCCGTTTCCTTTCTTACCGGATCCCGGATCCCGTTTGCCTAATCCCGGATCCCAAATACCCCGGATTACGTATCCCGGATATCCCGGATCTCGAATCCCGGATCCTAGTTTATAAAAAGAAACCTAAACACCAATTTTCATCCTTCTAATTTCAAAAATGACGAACTTCGATACAAACTTTCATCCCCTATTTAACGCCCTTAGGGGTTGAATTTCAAAAAATCCTTTCTTAGTACACCTCTACCCATCAAGACACACACACCCTATAATTTCAAGTCCTTACGACTAGCGGCTTAGGCTGTGCGTTGTCTGTCAGTTAGTCAGTGAGTCAGGACTTTGATTCTTATACAAGGTAATTGGTAAAACACTAACAACCTTGCAGGGGCGTATTACTGACATCAAAAACAACAACTTTTGTTCTATGACTTTTTACAAAACAAAAAAAAAATAACAAAAAATCACGTTCTAAAATGTTTGAAAAAAATTTTTTTTCTCATCTAGAGGAAAGCCATGGTACGTGGTTGTATTCCACTTTGCCCTAAAGTACCTAAACGGACCACGTCTATGCTCTAGATGAGCATATTTTCTTGTTTCATACATTTTAGAGTGTGATTTTTTGTTTTTTTTTTTTGTTTTGTAAAAAGTCATAGAACAAAAGTTGTTGTTTTTGATGTCAGTAATACGCCCCTGCAAGGTTGTTAATGTTTTACCAATAATCCTGTATATTTAGATTCTACTCCACCAAGCCAACTAGGCGTCTGTCAAATGTGACGTTACCCTCACAACAAGGCGAAGGCGGTATGCGGGCGGGGAAGCCACATTCCATCCGAGCGCCTAGTTGGCTTGGTGGAGTAATAGATAGCAACACCAACTTATCTGTTGAAGCGGTGAATTGATTAACTATGTCAATGATTGATGAATTGAGCAGCAACAGCTTCTAACATCGCAATCACTAAACTTAAGCCGAATTTACATTACGAAATTAATGGCATGCATGATGATATTAATCTCATGAAACTTGTTGCAGTATTTGGAAAACTTGTTTCGTTAAAATAATAGTGTCGTGAAATCAACAGTATCGCTGTGATCATGGCTCCGTCGGCATCGAAGATTTATTACGTAGTGCAAAACGACACTAGTTTCGCGTCACGTTTACACGGTAAAATTAGTTGTATGACATTAGTTTTATCAAAAAATTGCGCGTGGCACGAAACTATTTTAGTGTTATGAAATTAATGCATGCATTGTAAAACTTGATGTTTACACGCGAAACTGTTGAAGAAGCTAGTGTCGTGAAACTAATTTTATGCCACTAATTTCGTAATGTAAATTCGGCTTATACTTATACCACTGCATGCAACGTAATTCACACATATTTAAAGTACTTTTAATTCGATAATTAACTTTTTAAGTACATAAGAAGGCATTATTCACTAGAAAATTTGCCGTATTTGTAGTACCGACGTGTTTTCAACATCCCTTTTCCTTTTCGTAATTGTCTCTGGTCTGGGTGTCACTGGGATCACTCCCAGTCCATTGTGTAGTAGCCCTATGTCCTTGGCATTGTTTAGTATAATTTTACTATTACAGGTGTTGCTTAGCTTGGGACCATACAGGTATCTTAGTCTGGCCATAATTATATATTTATTTTTTCTGACTTTCAGACGAGTCCAGATATATCGAGAGTATTTTAGTTACTACTAGCTGTGCCCGCGACTCCGTCCGCGTCCAGTCGGTGAAGCCCTTAAATTAGTTTTGTCTATCGTCTAATCTGTATTACGTCAGTCTGCATCAGTCTGAGTTCGTCTGTCCGTGGCTGTCTATCTGTACCAGTCTATACCAGTAAGGTGGTAGAGTCTGACCAGTAAGGTGGAGATCGGCATTCAAGTAGCTAATTTACCTTCGTTTCGTATGATGAGGGAGAGAGTCGGAAGCGCAACCCAGCCACCTCCCCGTCCCCTCCCACTAACCCCACTCCCCTTCAGGTTGGCAACGTGCTACCGATGCCTTTGGTTGCAAGCATCTATTGGGAACGGTAACTGCTAAACAACAGGTGGGCCGTACGCTTGCCTGGCGCCTTAGTTGTATAACAAAAGTTTGACTTTATTTGTCTGTGTGTATCAGTTTAGCTGTAAGTATCTGTCTGTCTGAATCGGTCTGTCTGTAATCTATCGGTAGGTGAGTATCTCTGTCTGTACCAGTCTATCTGTATCCGTCTATCTATATCTGTAGTTACTCACAGTATCACGACTGAGCGGTTGGACTCCAGAGCTCAATGTTTAAGTTTGTACTTGATACCCATGTTCCTTATTTAAAATGAGTGAGTGCTCCAGACTCACGGCTTAGGTAAGAGTCACTGCGCAACATCGTGCTTAAAAAGTTAGAGTCCGGAGTTTATCGTCTAAGTCAATAGTCAAAGCGTTTATTATGTTTAGGCCTAGGAGGGCACTTACAAGTAGTCATTTTACATGTTTTCCTTAAATTCTAGCGCCGGATCGGAAACGCGACCTCGCCTGAGAAGTTTCTACTTGATACCCACATTGCTAATTCAAAGTTAGCAGGTCCTCCAGATTTATGGTTTAAGCAGGCAGTTACCCAGCAGCATCATTCCTGAGGGGTTGGAGTTCAGAGTTCAATGTCTGTGTTTCTATTACTACTTAATTCAAAATCAGCAGGTCCTCTAGACTTACTTCTTAGGTAGGTAGCTTCCCTACGGCATTAGTACTGTGGAGATGAATTCCAGAGTTAACGTCTAAGATTCCGCGTGATACAAAGACCCGCTTAATATTTTTTATACGTAATTAGGAATAAAAAAACGAAATCTCTTGAGGCAAGGAAGATATTAAATTTTGACATGTGGTGCAAGGCAGGTATTGTCTGATTTTAAGTATAGCGACATCTAGTTAAGAAAAACGAAACTTAAGATGGTAGAACGCAGCAATAAAATATTTATTATTATTATTAAAATTAAGATTATGTATTCCAAATAGTGTCGGATCACACACAACGTAGGGCTCCGTAGGGCTCCGCTCTAAATAGACGTATTTCAATAACTAAAACTTATTGTTAGCTAGAATTTCCGTGTGGTCATAAAAATATACAATCTAATATTTTATAAAAAAATATCCTAGATGTTAAGTTGGACTATTAGTCATATCCATGCCAAATTTCATTGAAATCAATCCACTGGATTCGAAGTTGTGCGTGTTCGAATATTTAGGTAGTTTTTGAATGTTTTGTGGCAACCCTAAACTTTACCGAAAAAAAAAAATGCTAGATGTTAAGTTAGACTATTAGTCATATCCATGCCAAATTTCATTGAAATTAATCCGGTGGATTCAAAGTTGTGCTCTTTCAAACATTTAGAATTTTTAAGTAGCTTTTTGAATTTTCTGTGGCAACCCTAAACATTTTCGAAAAAAAAGTATCCTAGATGTTAAGTTAGACTATTAGTCATATCCATGCTAAATTTCATTGAAATCCATCCGGTGGATTCGAAGTTGTGCTCTTTCGAAAATCTGAGCAAACATACAAACATACAAACATACAAACATACAAACATACCCACAGACAAAAATTCTAAAAATGATAAAAATGAATTCTGCTGGTCAATCTAAGTCCCCCCCACTATTTTTTTTCCAAATATTTCGAATGTACAGACGCGACCAATTTTACATTCTTATTATATGTATAGATTTCAACCTACATTATTCCACTGTTGGAAAACGGTTTTCCCAACTTTAGTAAAATTCACAACAAAATCCATTCCTGTCCACAAAACCATAAGTTATTACTAAGTTCATTCATAAGTTATTACTAGCAAAATAATTAGAGTCAGTGGCCACGTCTGAAGTTTAATAACAGCGTTGCATATTGAATTATTTACAGAGCAATTAGTAGGCGACTGCCTCGGGCTTGCCCCACGCTGACGCCACCACATGTTAACCCAGACTGGCAGGACATCTATACCATGACCAGCAGGCCGATTGCGTAACTTTTTCGACAATGTTTCAATTGGTTTCGTTCATCCTATGATGCTTTATCAATTGAAATTGATTGAAATCGGGAAGAGTGAAGTCCAGACCTGTCCCGATTTCAATAAATTTCAATTGATAAAGCATCACAGGATGAACGAAACCAATTGAAACATTGTCGAAAATGTTACGCAATCGGTCTGCAGTATTAACTAAAGTCTGATTAATAATTCAATGGAGTAAAATGACAGCTTTTTATGTCAAACGTAAAATTAATTTGATCCGTTCATCATGAATAATGTTTTTTTTATGATTCTGGTTCAAATTAATTCAATTTTATTTACTAAAGAATAAGAAAAACATGATTACTCATAAAAAATAGATTCAATTAAGTAAAATATAAATTTACATTTATAGCTGTCATTTTACTCCACTGAATTATTAATCAGACTTTAGTTACACTGCGTTTTCACTGGACGAAACATTCGAACAAAACAAATAGTTGTATATATTTTTGTCGACATAAAATAGAGAAAACAATATGTTTTAGGGCCTCCGCAGACTAGCTACTTTTAGCATCGGCGATCGGCGATTTTGGTGCTGCGTCTCGCTCGTTCGCGCTCGAAGAAACGCGACGCAACATCGATACGTCACAAAATCGCCGGTCGCCGATGCTAAAAGTAGGTAGTCTGCGGAGGCCCTTATTCGAATGCTTCGAATGATTCATCCAGTGCATCCGGTTATAAGTAAATAAAAAACTTTCAAAGAGACAAACTTTCAAACCGAACATTTCTTGAGTGCGCTTTTGAGGTGTAATTTTTAACTGAAATGAAATTTCCAAGTTTGATAAAGAGATTTGAGATTGCAATCAAATAGAATATTATAATAACACTGTGTTAGGTTGAAATAGATTTAGAACTCTAGTTCGTGTATCTAACTTACCTAGCATGTGGACACCCGGGCATCTAATGGAAAGCGTTCCGCGTCTTGTAATATGAGGGTAGTTATGTAATATTGTGGTTTTCTTATTAATTTTACTGACGGTACTTTTAGAGGCGTAAAGATCGCTAGGGAACCAATTATATTTATAGAATTTATATTAGGGATGTATCCAACACTTATTCATTGTTCTAATGCCCTGGTAAATTATATAATTTTAAAATGTTAATCTCTTATACGATTGGCGCGTCGCTTATAGAAAGGGGTGTATATCGAATAATAGATGATATATTGCGTCTGATTAGACACTTGTTAGATTAAGAAATCATACCACAATTCGCAAATACAAAAAAAAAACGGTTCATTTTTCTTACAAAATGCAATGCTGAATCGTAAAATAGGAATCAAGTAATGTTTTCTGTACCAAAGTGTCTTGTGCATTTTTTTATAGCGGCCGACCAGTCGAATCTGAATAAAATCGATAGAATACCTATTTCGGGAGGGTTAGATATGGGGTGGGGGTTCATTCTGCCTGGTTCGCGGTTTCAAGGTTTTGAAAATAGGTACCTACTGTGTTTTAAATACACATCGCGCTTGTATTACACGAAGCTGTAGCAGAATGCCCACATTTCACCGATGGTATTTTGGTCCCAATGTAATAGTCTCATTTCCTCTCGATGTGAGGGTGATTCGGGCCACAGTCCACCACGCTGGCCCATTGCGCGTTAGCGTACTTCACAAATCTTACGAAAGGATACTATTCAGTAAAAAACATCGTTTGTATTTTGTTTTTCAAAAAAAGAGTAGGTACCTACGACCAATGATATAATAAGAAATGAGGTAGATAGGTTACCTAGACGACAAAAAGTGTTTACATATGATTAATGTCACGGAAATCGCGCACACACGCACTGTAAGCGATGGTTGCTTGCGTTCCTATAATATTAAATAATCATGTGTTAATATTAACAATTTACGTAATAACGTGCAAAAACAATATAGTCAACGCGTCTATCAGTGACGCGAGACTGAGCTAAGGTTTGCGAATTAACAAAGTTTTTATGTGTCACTCACGGAGCGCGTATAACCTATCTACCTTTTTTATTTAATATCTCTGCCTACAACCGCATAATAGTAATACATAATTTAAATCCCAAAGCGCACATCTATTAGCATATTTATATTGCTTCGAATCTGAACCATTAGCCGACCACAACGACCTCTGTCGGGTATGACAGACCCGGGGGAAATTAATATGTCTTGGATGCCAATTATAAAGGAGATAAGCTTTTTTGTAAGTATATGAAATTACGCATTATAATAAATTATAAAGATTAAAAAAAAAACAATGTAAAAATGACAAGCCCGCTGAGTTTCTTGCCGGATCTTCTCAGTCGAGGTAGCGTTTCCGATCCGGCGGTAGAAGTTAAGGAAAAAATGTAAAATGACAATTTGTAAGTGCCCCTGTAGGCATAAACAAAATACATGATTTGAATTGAATTTAATTGAATAATGTATACATAATTAATCCACCAACCCGCACTGGGCCAGCGTGGTGAAATATGGCCTGATTCCCCCTCGCTTTGAGGGGAGGCCCGTGCCCAGGAGGGACGATAAAAGGGGTATTATTATCATTTTTTATTTCTAATAAATTAAAATTTATTTTAAAAAACATTCAGTTAAAGATCACATGACTCTAGATTTTGAACCCTAAAGTAAAGTAAAGCTAGGTTTGATTTGCTCAATTGCTGCTCAGTGCTATTTAATCGATTTTGGTTTTTAATCTATACTTCTTCTTCTTCCTAGCCTTATCCCATTATGAGGGGTCGGCTTTCAGTCTACCCCGATTTGGCTGATCACCGATATTTACACGGAGCGATTGCCATCTGCCTCCGACACCCAACTAGTGGGACTATCGGCAACCTAAGGGTAAAACCATTATTGTCAGAATTTCAGGAAAAAAATAAATAATAATAATAATAATATCCTGGGACATTTTTTACACACGGCTACCTGATCCCAAACTAAGCAGAGCTTGTACTATGGAAACCAGATAACTGATATTACTACATATACTACTTTTTTATTTCTAAATACATACTTAATATACATATACACCCAGACTCCGGACATACAGACATGTTCATAAACACAAATTCATGTCACGGGTAGGAATCGAACCTACGACCTGCAGCGTGAAAGTCGCCTCCGCGCCAACCACGCTAACGGGACAAAACAAAACAAAGAATCAGGTTTGTACTAAATGCACATCAAATAATAAACGGTACTTATGCCGAGTGTCCACTGGCAAGTAACTTCCGCAATGTCTTGCAGAAGTCACTTGCCGACGTGTTTCCACTGACTGCAATTTTACACAACCGTGAACATGTGGGACTTGCAACAAGTTCGGCAAGTCGCAGAAGTCCACTTGCGTGAGTGTTTACACATTGGAAGTCGCTTGCGCAAGTAAACTTGTGCAAGTTTTTTTGCCAGTGGACACACGGCATTATAACAATAAAGCAATTCAGCAATCTGGGGCCTTACCACCACCTCTTATAGCAGTTTTGTTTTAACGTTTCAGCGGCCATTTGTGCAATGACGTTTCTTATTGTCATGACAATAAGGTACGTCATTGCACAAAAAGTCGCTGAATCGTTAAAACGTTCCTATAATTGAATCGCGATAAGAGGTCCTGGTAAGCCCCCTGTACCTGTATTTACTCGTACCTACTACGAAACATAAGAGTTGACCATTTTAATCAACATTTTGATCAACTTCTGTACATTCGCTAGCTACTCAATAAACCTGAAATACCCAAAGATTCTTCACAAAAAGTAAAACAATTTCTACAATACTAATAAAACATCAAAGGCCCATGTTTGCCGAGAACCACCCGAGGTAAGAGGGCTATGGTCCCTCTAAAACATACAACAACTTCCACGGAATTGTACTTGTTTCCTTTGAAAGTTCTTTTTTGAGTACTAAGGTTGCGTTTCCATTGGAGCGTGAACGAAACGCGACCACAATAACCGATAACTTTGTAATTTTTAATAGCGTAAAGAATGTCATGTCAAACTTTAATTTGTTTATGTTACTAAGGTAGCAAGCAGACGTACGACCCGCCTGATGTTAAGCAGTTACCGTAACCTATAGATGCTTACAATACCAGGTAGAGCCAAACGGTAACCTATTGACTGCAGCTCATATATGGGCTGGCTCGACCCAGGTAGTACCGCCCTCTCATAGAAGATCGGCATAAAGTAGCTATTACCGCTGTGTTTCAACATTCTTAGGATGTGTGAGAGAGCCGGAAGCCCAAACCCCCCCTTTCGCTACCTCGGTCCCACTCCCCTTCGGGTCAGCAACGTGCGACCGATGCCTTTGGTATTGCCGACATCTATAAGCTACGCTAACTGCTTAACATCAGCTGTAAATAGAGCATACACCGCTAGCCGCTATGCTTAGTGATGGGATGTTCTCGAGAACATTCTCACCCTCGGAAACTTACTCGTGAGAAATTTTGAGAACCTTATATTTTGGATGACGTTATCCTAACTTTCAATCTTAAAAACAATTAAAACCACCATACTTGCATGTTTAATGAGGTTTATGCCAAGTTTAACATGCTTCAGAAGATAAATTCTCGAAAGTTCTCACGAGTAAGTTTCCGAGGGTGAGAATGTTTTCGAGAACATCACATCACTAGCTACGCTGCACCCAAACCATACCCTTATATAGAACGATTGGTTGTATCTCGGCAACAACAACAAAGGTTCGATCGTGTGTGTAATAGGCTTAGACGAGAGGCGTTACTGTTTGTTTACTCGCCTCTGCACAAACATATGAGAAATAATCTAAGCTTTGATGAGATTATGATCTGGTGGCACTTGAATAAATTTGGAACAGGAAAATACGTCGCGCGAAGATCTTAAATGAAAAAAGTTTAGCCGAACAATGGGGTAGGGGACGAATTTAATTATTTTTGCATATTATACTCAGGGCTGGGCAAAATACATGCTTTGCTTTAATTAAAATACAAATTACAAAATACTATCTCGCATGTATTTAAAATACGAAATACAAAATACTTTTAAGTTGTGTATTTGAAATACAAATACACGACAAATACAAAATACAGTATTTTAACTATTTGTATTTTAACCAAATATTCATATTCATTTATTTCGCATACCACAATGTGTAATAGATGTTAAATTCATTATAGACCAATTGTAGACTCAGTAGGGCACAGCAAAAGTAATAAGTAGGAGAGGGGACTAAGTTTGACGTACAGTACCAGTGTTGCCAACTTTAAAGATTGACATATTTAGCGGTGCCATTTTGCTTACGAAAGCTATCATGCGCTATTTTCTGCAGAACGCACCCATTGATAAGATCGCTAAATGAATTTATGTTCAAATGTATTTTGAAGCCGTATTTTGAAGCCGTATTTGAAATAATAACTACAAAATACCTCAGCCTCAGGTATTTGAAATACTAATTAGAAATTAAATTTTTAACAAGTAATTAAAATACCAATACAAAATACGTATTGGTATTTCAATTACGTATTTTAACTAGGTACAAGTAATTCAAATACTGCCCAGCCCTGATCATACTTACCTATATAAAGTAGTATTAATAGCTTTAATATTTACAAAAGTACAGAACACTTAAATTACGAAAAAATACCTAATGACGTCATACCTTAGTAGTTTTAGCGTAGTTTTTGTTTTAAAAATATTATTGAAAAAATGGTATACTAATTTATTAGCTAATATAATTTCTCAGGACAGGTTCAGTCTAGTGACGAATCAATGCATTTTTGTATACCTACGGTATATTTATAATTTAAAATAAATTATTTTATTTCTTATACCAATTTCAATACTAGTCATCATCCCTATTACGTCAGAATAAACGAATACGTTACATTATAATTAACTGAAATCAGATTGTATACTACTGAAATAATGAAACACCCACGCCTTCACATTTACAAGTCGTTGCAAAAAGATTGGCCCACTTTCGAGCTCGGAATACCTCGCAGCGAGACACACCTATTATGATGCGAGATGACCTCCGTTCGCACAAGGCTCTCGAAAACAATAGCGCGACGCATTAGCGCCGTGTATACTGTTTTGTTGCCACTCAGTGTAATTACCAGTGCACGGGCGTGAAATGTGTCTGCTGTGATTGGTGTGTGTTATGAAGACTTTTAATTAGGGCGAAAAGACGGCTTTCTTAAGACGCGTATCCATTAAAGCAGCCTCAGGCCGAGTAACCTCGACTTGAGGCAAACTGAGGCTGCCTACCCTGAGGCAGAAGCTCGAGGCACGTTGCGGATCAAGATGAGGCGACGCGAGCCAATTTAAAGCTAAACGAATGTGTATACTATATATAGACCGTCTTCACTACGCGCACGACTCGGACCGAGACTCCTTTGAGCGCGCATAAAAACTGACAAAATGTGGCTCAGACCGCGGCGACAAATTTGTCTCATCGCGCGGTGTGCCTCAGGTTGAGGCAGCGTCTTTACTTGTGTTGCCGTGGGTCGAGGCAGCCACGCGACCCGAGGCCGCCTCTTGTGAAAATGCGGCTTTCTACAGTCATTAGAAACATAAACAGGCAGTTTGAAGCAGTTATGTTTTATAATATGAGCCTTACTCGAGTATGAGTGAGCTTAATCCATGTTTGCTAATCCAATTTGCAACAGACCAATTGTGTGTGGCTTGTGTGTTCACTACGAGTACGAAATTACTTTAGGTACGTTATAAGTACCTAGGTGCAGTTGGGCAAAGCATAGACAAAAGGTAACATAGTACCAAATTAATGATCCCCGAAACACATTTATCACACCACTAGTAACATAATAGAAATTAACTCAATAAAGCGAGTGTAGGCCACGGTAATTCGTACACTAATGTAGATTGCCATAATTACCCTCCACACTGATCCTCCAGCGTATAATGAAACGAGAATGTAAATATTTTTTATAGCTCCAGGCCGCGCTTTGTGGGGGCGAGAACGGAATTATGTGGGGACGTAAGATAAAGTTTGAATTAATATTTCATATTTTTACGCCTTTGTTACTGTGGAAATAGGTTGAATTTATTTATAACTTTATCAGGGATTTGTATGGAGGCATAGTCAACAAAACTGAAGCATGACCACGATATTCATTGTAAATAAAGTTTGTTACCAAAGCAATAGTTAGCAGAAATTCTACCTTATGATATTCCTTATGAGAACTGCCGCGAACAATTATTTTACAAGGAAAATGTTTTAGATCTGCGTATAATTAAGTATACCATATCTTCCTTAAAATATAGCGTTACACGATTATTACTTACACACCCGTAAGATTTAATACCTATTACATATTAATTTCAACAAATTAACCGGATACTGTTGCTGCATAAATAATGGTTTATGTGGTTATACCAAAACAGGTACCACTCAAGCCTCTGACTACCCCCGAACGGGGATAAAAGTCGTGACGTTAACACCAAAACAGGTAAGTATCTACATATTATGTTGGACTATTGAATAAAAGCTTTTAACCCCCCTTTTAACCCTTAAAATTATACCACCCTTTATCTGGCTGTGAAATATATATAAAAATAATTTATTCAGAATGTGCCATTTCGAATGGTCGATAGTGTACTTATGAACATAAAACAAAAGTAAATGGAGCTACCAAAATGGCACTATTTCACCCGATCTTGTACCAAGATAATTTGGTGCGTCCAGATGCCTCGTCCGAGTACCCATGTTATGAAATTATCTCTATGCGTTCCGACGTCAAAACTGAGTGCTCGGACGCGGCATGCGCCTGATGTAGCAGCCATTGATATCTTATTTATCGCTCTACTACCCAGGCAGCAAATAAGGTGGATGACGAAAAAAGACGTCAATCTAAGATCAATTTAGGGTCAGTAACGTAAACGTACGTCTGATGACGAAGACTTGCTATCAGAAGGGCTAGACAAGTGGCTGACGTTTACAAATTCGCTACGCTTTATCTATGGAAATGACATAAGTGACGTGATCTCAAGCGTGATCTTCATAGCAACTTGTTGTTGATTTACATAGCGACGTTTGACATTTCCATACATTGTGAAGTTTGTTCTTTTCTATTCGATTAGCGTTCATGTCACTTGGCTTGCCCTTCTGGTAATGCTATTCTATATTTTTTGTAATCAGAATAATACTTCTCATTTTATACAAACTCCACCTCAAAGCCCTTCGGCATTTCCACTAGAGAGGCTTTTATTATACCTTTAATATCGCAGCCTATAGTCCATTGAAATGGTAGCCATAAACTGATTATTGGCAGTCGCTTTGAAACTCGACGCCGGCCGTACCGCGACGTGCCGTCGGGAATATTCAACAATGGCGTCTGCTCCACTGAAATACGTGAACATGAATTAATGGAGGATAAAAGTTCTATGTTTATTTCTAAAGACACGCCCCTCCTCTTTCGTCTGCTATCCTATTATGGCTGTGATGGAGATGAACCGAAGCACGAGTAAAACCACGAACTCGCGATGAATTAAAATCTGAAATTCAGGAATGTTAGAACTTTTCTTAAATATTCGTTCGGCACGTCCGCCACTAGTCTGTCGGTGGATTTTAGGGCCACCGCAGACATGCTTCTTTTAGCATCGGCGACCGGCGATTTTGCGACTGTATCGATGCTGCGTCGCATTTCTTCGAGCGCCAACGAGCGAGACGCAGCATCAAAATCGCCGATCGCCGATGCTAAAAGTAGCATGTCGGCGGTGACCCTTAGAAATCAGACCGTCGTTGTACTGAAATGAAAAATAAAATTGCATTGAAATCAGTCCATCCGATCGGGAGCTACGACGCCACAGACAGACAGACCAAGGGTAAGATAGGACAAAGCCAGAAGGGGGTTGCACCTAGTTTTTTTTTTGTTTTTTTGTTATTACTTATTTATT